>OU612001.1:7525000-8775000 GCA_914767915.1 Agriopis aurantiaria | reverse complement strand
AAACAACGTATAAGTTGACAATGGGTACTCTTGACCTTAAGTCCGTAGATCTGCGATACAAATTAATTTACAATAACTCCAACATTCTGCAAAAACACAAACGAAGGCAGACGTTCCGTTGTTGCTGTTTAACGGCCTTTGCTATATACATAGCTAGGGTTTCCCGCCCTGGCCTAAGTACATCCACGTGAACGGCGTTAGAGTGGGCCCGACCGGACAGAAGTTACATAGCTGCAATATCCTTGTATCACGACATGAAAGTGGTCGGCGATTTGATGAAATGACACGTGCCAGTTATCACGGCGACTGATGGAGTTGAGTTGGAACCATTGACTTGCCATTGAGATATGAATGGGAACAACATTATTGCTGAGGTCTGAAGTGAATAGGCTTGTTGACTAATTATTTTAAAACAAAATTTAAAATTATTTAAAAATTTATAAGGTATGAGTATTTTAATTTCATGCTAAACAGAGAGCGCTCTATATATCAGAAGACGTCCACTGCTGAACATAGGCCTCCCCCTTTAACCTCCACACTGGATGAAAGCCTGCCATCTGCATCCACTGGATGCCCGCCACTCTCACAATGTTGTCGGTCCATCTAGGGGGAGGCCTACCTATAGACTACCTACGCTGTGTCTTCCGGTTCGTGGTCTCTACTCAAGAACCCTTTCTTCCCCATCGGTTATTGGTTCTTCGAGCGATGTGCACATGTAACTATAATATATAAAAGTAAACTGATAATCTTCAAACAGCAGAACAAATTTTCTTGGGTCATAGATAAGAAAACTCTCGATTAAGTCACATTCAAACAAAAATTCAGCCGTTTGCCAGCTACGATGCCACAGACATACGCACTGATAGAGTATGTTAAAAAAAACATACAGTGGAATTGATAACCTCCTCTTGAAGTCGGTTAAAAAGAGAGTGAGACTTGGCTAAAAGGAGAACTAGAACGAATTTTAAATGGCAATCCCCCTCTGCCATCTGAAAAATGTCATACTCAGCTATCATGAGCTGTCCTATCATCGTATTATTTTGTTGAGTAAATTTGTGTGTTATTTATTGAGATATTTGTCCATTCAACCACAATTCAAGTCCACTCTCTTTCCGAACAGACTACACGCGTTGAACTTTCTGCACCCCGCGTCGGGGGCTAACAGACTTATTGAAAGTTTTCTAACCATAGCACAAAACTAACTCCTTTCTTAAGTAACACTCACTATAACTAGTTTTTCTGCCAAAAGAAAAGTCGCAGACCTAAAGATTCTAATTTCGGGTTCCACTGCAGCATTCCTGAGAGCCCTCAGCTTACTTGTCAGGTTTCGCGCAAGCTTTCCAAGCTCGGCGTGACCCCAAACTGTGGGTCGTGACCCGTCCCGACCCCGATCTAGAAACCGCTCGTACCTATTGTCTCTTGGATTTGGGTCTGGTGCAATGCATAAGAACTTTAAGATCTAGTTGGTTGACAATGACATGTGAGTATCATGCATGTGCTGTACTTAGTAACTATATCGAGTATGTGTCGTCACGTCACTTGCAATTAAGATTCAATTCAGTATCCTATTTATATATCTGGGTAATCTGGGGGATAAGACCTGCACTGAAGTCAGTTTGGAGTGTATTGTGCATGCAATTGTACATTTGCTCCTGCCAGCATATCCAAACACAAACCTAGGCATGGCCTTGGGGTCTTAGGTCGATAGCATAGCTGTTCAACTGGTCATCAAGTCTTGTAGTAACACTAAAGACTTGTTATGGACTTTACTCAAGACATTCGGATCTGTGGCGTTATCGCATAAGTCTGGAGGCGATGGTGTTTGTCTGCCGTCCAGCTCACGCGCACGGTGCGAGTAAGTTGGTGCTGGCACAGATGACATAAGTCCCACAAAGCTTCGACAAAAATAAAATGAATGGACGGGCCATAACCATTGAACTTGCTGACTAAAAACGAGTCAAAACCGTCGGACATAATTATACTTCAACTTCTAATTATAACCATGTACAGCACATTTTTTACAAATATTAGATATCGGTTTTTTTGTTTTTCTCTTCGGGAAAGCACACTAAGGCATAATTTTGTCAGATGTTTCGTTAAACATCACATTATTTAACAATAGTCTCGTGTTGCACTTCTTACGGCTAGAGACCGACTGAAACGAAGTGAGGGCTGGCGGATATTTTCAAATATAAAAAATGCGCTAGCTTCTTCTGGGCCCGTCCATTCATTTTATTTTGATCGAAGCCACATAGCACTGTTGCAAGTCACGCAAAGGAAATAATCAGACAGCGATGATTGTGTCTACTGCCCTATAAAGTAGCTTGTTACCAAGAAAGCGAACTCGCGCTAAGTGATGTCCATATATTAATCCCCTGACACCTTCTCTATCTATTGACTTAACCAACACTATCTGTTGTTGTGTGCGCCGCTGTGACACCGGCTCATGCGTAAGCGCAGTTGTAAAGATAAGGCGCCACGTTTGTCCTGATACAGATATGGTACGTAAATCAACATAAGTACTAGTATAATGCGAAAGTGTGTTTGTCCCTCTTTCACACAACGGAGCGACGTGATTTTTGCGCTATGTGGCAGTGGCTACTTTTTATCCCGGAAAATGTACGGTTTGTGAGGGAATGTCTACGCGGGTGAAACAGCAAGACGCAGCATTACAAAATACATTTGAATTGTCTTCATGTGCTATTTGGGATGGGTTAAGTAGCGGGTCAGCGCTCAGTCTGTATATTACGACCCATGAAAACCGTAAGAAAAGTTCGTTAATTTCCGAAAATTTCTCGGAATTAAATAACTAGAACAAATTCTCTAGTATCTAGTCTGTATGGAAGAGAATAAAAAAAAGAAAAAGAGAAAAAAAAGAGAAACTCCAAAAATAACTCATTATAAATTGTAAATATGTATATAAGTAGGTAATATATGTATTAATAATTTCGTTGATTGTCCTTTAATGCTCATTGCTTTGAAGTTATTTAAATATTATTTTCTACTTTTTAGTTTTAGTTTGTAAATGAAGGTATAATCATGAAGTCGGTTCTTTTTTTTTTCAAAAATTTTTCTTTATCTCTTAATCACAACGAATCTTATTTATCAATTAATTCTTAGTAATGGACTTACATTACAAGAAGTACAAAAGGCACTTCAGCACGTTAAGTAAGTACTTGACCTCCCCGAAAACCCCTTTTATTGATTGCTATTTGAACCTTGGCCAAACACCACGTACGGAGACACAGAACTAAAACTCTCTACATACGCTACAATCAAGACTTACAACATTTTATTACTGAATCTTAATTTGGGAACGATAAACCCTGCTAATTATTTAAAGTTCCGCTTAGGGGTCAAATTCAAAAAATACAAATCCTTTTTTTTCAAGTAGTGTAAGTTCATCCGTATTGTTACTGGCTCGTAACTGGCAAACTAGGCGATGGAAACCCGTGTCTTGGTTAATTCCTTCCATTTGTCATATGCTGAGGTCGTGTTTATTCATGGATTTATTACTTTAGTTTATTTTTATATGATTTGTCTCATTTAATTAATTGTATGGGGAGTGTTGTTGCCTGAAATAAATGAATAAGAATTTTTCATTTAAATTGTTATTTTTGTAATTATTTGTAACATTAGTTTTAAAATTTATTAAATAACGGGAAACTTGACCTTCGATACTAGCGCTACGGTAATTTGTAGAACCCTTTCGTACATTATATGACTGCAGCGCTTACGAAAGTTCGAGACAACCTATAGCACGCTCAAATTACGGCGCCATCTAAGTTCATACCGTTTTTAGGCAAATTTCCGAGCTACGCTCTAATGTTCCGCTATTGTCTTTCCTCTTAGTCTATCTTCCTTGATATTAATAAAGATTTTGGGGGTGTTTTTTTATTGCGTATATGTCCGCGTCTGGCCACCTACCTACTCTCCTGTTTGGATGCGATGACGTAGTCAAAGAACTTTACTCACATATTCACACTGACCTTGAAAATATCTAGATTATATATCTCAGAATACGAAGTTTTTCAGCATCTATCCAAGCATGCCATCAGAGCGAAGCGTAGCGTAGTGGTATGAAATAAGCAATGTAATATACCGTCGTACACTGTCGCAAAGCGGAATAGCAACAATATTTCAACACGCATTGTAGATCCGTGTTAAAACAAAGCATCAATACGTTGCACAATACATAAATGAACTCATTTGGCCACCATTGTCTCTGATCGGCCCCCCGAGCGATGGATTAATGTTATTTGGCATATTCTATAAGATTGCTACCATTAGTTGTTACCTAAGATTTGATTTATAGCGTTTTGTAATGTGTACCTATGACATTGTGACGTAAATGGTTAATGTCTCCCACCACAGTGTTTTTGAGCGTTGTATTTTAAGCATTTTGAGAAATAGTCATTTCGAGGGGAAATTTCAGGCCATTTAGGAATCAGTCTGTTTGAGAATGTGCTCTTCAGGAAATTCAGGAATTTTGGAAAAAAGTCTTTTAGGTATTTTGGGAAAGTTATTAATCATCATCATCATCATTTCAGGCGTAGGACGTCCACTGCTGGACATAGGCCTCCCCCATCGATCTCCAAAAAGGCCGGTTTCATACAGTGTTTCCCTGCGGTCTCTTTTAGGTCGTCTATCCATCTTGTGGGTGAACGTCCTACGCTTGCCGGTCCGTGGTCTCAATTCGAAAACCTTTCGGCCCCATTGACCATCTGTATTACTGCGTGCTATGTGCCCTGCCCACTGCCACTTCAACTTGCTAATCCGGTGGGCTATGTCGGTAACTTTCGTTCGTCTACGGATCTCCTCATTTCTGATTCGATCTCGTAGAGAAACCCCGAGCATAGTTCGTTGTGCGACTTTGAGCTTGTTTATGAGGTCCATAGTGAGAGACCACGTTTCAGTGCCGTATGTCATCACTGGTAACACACACTGGTCAAAGACTTTCGTCTTAAGGCAATGAGGTATTTTGGACGAGAAGACGCTGCGAAATTTACCGAACGCTGCCCGCTGCTAAAAAAGCTAAGCTCGACAAAAATAAAATTCGCTAGGGTCTAGCAATGTTCTATCTTTAGTCATCCCTCAACAAAATCTCACGAATGACAACAAAAATTACACAAAATAAACAATACATTCAAATCAATCAAAATCGTGATCGCACGGTTAAGACTATCTAAAACTATTATTTCCACGGCTATTTTGAGACATATTCTTGTAAAAAAAGCAATTTTTTATTAATTTCCTTTACAAAAAGATACAGAATAACACAAAAAGGCTTAAATTCCGTAAAAAGTAAAGTCATTTTTCCACTGGCAAGGTGAAGCTATCAGTGGAATAAAGGCATGAAGATTTATTTTTCTATAGGTGGTTACGTCTTTATGCGTCCAGTTGTAGTGTCGGTTCATTCAGAAGTGTATAATGGTGCTGACATCGTGATTCGTGACCGATGGACGCCATCGGGTCACGATGCACAGATGACCAGTGACCTGACCTGTTCGCGTTGTCGCCAGGAAAGGAATGATAACACGGCACGCTTGTGTTTCTTAGAAAATCAGAAAATATTCTAATAAATGCACAGACCTTTGATCATGATATTCATTTGGATTTGCCGAATATAGTCTGCCAAAAACTAAAGGGGGCGAGGTAATCGCGTATTGCACACTGACATATTCTTACTAGTTTTACAAACGCACACTTCAATATTGAGCGACACACAACTGCAAACGATATGCTCAAAATGTCATCAAATTGACGACCAAGGGGGCTGTAAGAGCTAAACGGAAATCTGTAGGTATAACACTTCTATTTATTTTTTCTGTGCTGCTGATCTCAATTTTCGCAAACATAATGCTTGTAACATTTATAAATGCGAAAGTGTATTAGTTAGTCCTTCTTTCATGCATTTTGTCATATCAACGAATTGATGTGATATTCAAACGACTTTTTGAATGTTTTTCGTGTGTATTACGTTCGCATTATCTTCGCCAAAAGTGAACCAGTTTTAATTTAAAAAAAAAAAAACATTTATAGAAGAAAAATTTTCTGCCTCCTATGGTGGAAATTAGAGTATGAATCCCGTTAATTAATTATATGCATAGAGACAGTTTGCAACCCAGTAAGTGACATAGTAACTGATTCCGATAAAAACGGGTCGAATTGAGAAGCTTCCTCCTTTTTCGAAGACGGTAAAAAATTTACGGTCTTAGTTATTTTACTTAGTTTTTGAAAGATTGTCAGACCTGAAACCGCGGTGCAGCTAGTATCGATCAAAAAATAGATAAGACTAATATAATTAATACTCTTATTAATTATTAGTCCTTCTAATTCGCTCCACGCGGTTTCAGGTTGACAATCCCTCAGGAAGCTTATATTTTATCGGAATAAAACATCTATATGAGTACGTACTGATATTTTTAACATCTTTAAAATTATGCTTGTACTTTCTTTGCTCATGGTGCACGTCTTTCATTTAGCTCTGTCCTCTACTGGGCTTTTACTACAGTTACGAAATGATTTCCGTTTTTCTTTTATTTGGTTAACTAACTTTATCAGTCTTCTTCGTCTCATTTTTTTTTTTACCTGGCAAAGTGACCTTTCCTTATCACATCTCATCGATCTATATGTATTAACTTCATTGTCTCATCTCTACATAATTCTTATTTCTAATCAAAGAATCGTCGCGTTATTGTTTTCCTGTATTTAGCACCATACCTAATTATTGTTCTTGTTTATCCAGCTAATGCCCTCCACAATTACGTCTCCAAAAACTATGTTTACTTTATATTAACGAATTATAAGTATTCCTTTCTTCATTTCGCACCATGCCATCGTTTATACGTCATAATATGTAAACCCACGATTATTGCGCCATACAACCGACGCTGCCATTGCCCCTCAGAATTTTATCAGTTGCCGCTGACGTCACAGCGTCTGACATGACGACTACTGATAAATGCTTCGCAAAATCAACAGATGGCGCATCCAAACGAGCGGTACTCGGCTGAATCGCGGTGACGAGATTCTCCGGTAAATCAGAAGCCTTTTCGAGCGCGGCTGCCTATTCATACTTACCTGGCGTAGGGGACACCGTGATCACAAAGGCGGTTCCCCCAGAGCGAGGCCCTTCCATTGCACTGCGGTTGGGTTGACCTCTGCGATTATCCCTAATGTGGATAACTCGGACGTGTAATTTTTGGTAGTGGGGACTGCGTACGCGCTGTCCCCTTCATAATGTTGTATCGTTATAGAGGATAAGTTTTGTTTGTATAAATATATGATATATACTACTACTTACCCTACTTATTACATTATAATAAACGCATCATCTGAGTCTATCTCGCTCGCACTCACAGGTCTTACGGTATGACGTTTATTGCTCGATGACTCGGATGATAATGCGTTTACTATATCAACTTCGAAAAATAACAGTTCCTGATAGCTATGGCTGGTACTACTTATAAACCAATTACAGGCCATCATCTGGGTCTCCAGTAAAAATGACAATTATTTATATCTATTAAATTGTAGCATAACCTCTGAGCCACTTTTTAGTCGAAACCCGTAATCAAATTACCGTAAATATTTGCACATAAGCAAATCTAAAATTGCGAGTCCAATATTTCAACAAAAGCCTACAAAATAGACACAAAGCAAACAATACCTCAAAAGCATTCGCCTACAAAATTTTAAAGGAAGCAAAAAATATCCACCAATGTAAATGTTTTCTTCAAATTATGAACTCATTAAATACCATGTTGGAGAAAATATTTTTAACCATAGGTTCGGTGGTTGATTACGCAATTGGAATGAATTTAATCAGAATTACTGCATAATCATAGTAATTATAATATTAAATAATGAATGAAATTATGGAGATTCTCATAAATTCATTAGATACAGGCCAAATACAACAACAAACAAATACAAAACTATTTATTTCACATTATAGCAAAGATACAATAAAGCAATTGCCTGGAGGAAATTATGGAGATTCTCATAAATTCATTAGATACAGGCCAAATACAATAACAAACAAATACAAAACTATTTATTTCACATTATAGCAAAGATACAATAAAGCAATTGCCTGAGGGCCTCAAACTAGGCTAAGCCTGTATCTACACCCTTTTGTTGGAGAAGGTTCAAAAAGCCTTCCTCAGATATTTATATAAGCGTTTGTATGGGTACTACCCATATATGTATCCGACAAAGTTTTTGCTCGGTTCCCTGGGGTACAACTCTCTGCAAGTCAGGCGATCCTATGACCAGCTTACAACAATGTGTAAGATCCTTCGAGGAAGAGTAGATGCGCCGGTTCTTAATGACCAGTTATGTCGGCTTTTTGTTCCTGACCAGTATCTTCGAGCCAGGAAGCATAAGCTTT
Organism: Agriopis aurantiaria; assembly: GCA_914767915.1. Taxonomy (NCBI): domain Eukaryota; kingdom Metazoa; phylum Arthropoda; class Insecta; order Lepidoptera; family Geometridae; genus Agriopis; species Agriopis aurantiaria. The sequence goes on along the minus strand of OU612001.1, from coordinate 8,766,605 downwards.
TTGCAGTTCCGCGTTATAAGACAGTTGCCCACGAAAAATCCCTGATACCGCGTTCACTTGCCCTCCTTGACGCTAAACAAGAGTGTGACGTGTTTGCGGATGTCTGGAAGTTGATAATGTCGGAATGTTTGCGGTACTGTGAGATGATTGCTTGATTGGGTAGGTATGATAGTTAGGTCCTGTTATATTTTGTTTATTTTTTTATGTTTTAGGATGTTTTAATTTTCTGCATGGTAACTTTTTATTGTAATGTGTTATGTGTTATTTAATTTGAAATTTTTGTGACATTTTATTTTTTATTTTTATTTTTTAATGTTTATTGTGTAGACATAATAGACAACCATTTATTTTGACATTTTTTGCATGGTAATTATTTATTGTATAATGATAATTTATTTTGACTCTTAATTAATTATTGTATAACGACCATTTATTTATTTATTATGTAATTATTATTTTTAATTTTTTATAATCACCTTTTGTATTGTTACTATAATATATTGTGACAAAAATGTATTCTTCGACATGTAATTAGTTAATCTGGTAGGTATTTAAATTCCATAATTATGTAATATTATCTGTCATTAGTGTAATTGGTTTTTGAACCGTGCTAATTGAATAAATAAATACAAAATACAAATACAAAATTGAGGTCCAAATGCATTGCTTTATATACATACAAACACATGAAATATCCTTGCTAGAGACGATAAATTGCAGTGTACCCGTGGTCCGTGGAAACGCGCTCTATCAAGCGACCTCCGACTCGGAAGGAGCATCGAAATCCGATAAAAAAGCTTAACAATACAAGTTCGTGTCATCTCAACTCATTCACAGATCCTCTGAGAAAACGTGGAGGCATTTTCGCAGGGATTCGATATGCCCAGGTGTACTTTCCATGAAGTCAGCTTTTTTCGAGAAAAAAATATTTATTTTCCATTGGTTGTAGTTTCGTGATGACATAATTACACGCAACCACAAATTGATCAATAATAAACACTTGGACTGGTCGTATCTAAGATAAATTATATTTAAAAAAACCACTTCAAAAAAACCACAAAACACAAACATACTAAGTTAATATGCACACACACAAAGAACCAAATAAAAAAATTTACTCGGATTTTGAAGTCGGGCGGGAACTATATTATCAAACTTAGATTTGATTTTTTTTTAATTTATTTTGTATTTGTATTCGCCCGACTTCAACATCTGAGTAAAAAATTTCTTTTGTTCTATGTAATGGTATAGTTTTTTTTTTTTTTTTTGAAGTTGTTGTATTCTTTTAAGATAAGTTGTTTTAGAATTTGTAGTGAAACAACGACCATGATATTGGTTGGAATGCTTAAAACCTTCTTTAACTCGGTTCGAGGAGAACTACTAGTTAAAAAAACGGACCGAATTGAGAACCTTCTTTTTTTTTAAATCAGTTAAAAATGGATTAGCAGTCTTTATTTTGTGGGTCGTATCTATTGATGTAAGTAAAAGTCATTGGTCATATCATATTGGTTTTTCATTACATGATACCACAGATCTACTACCTATAGATTTTCAATGAGCGTGGCTAGCTCAGTGCCTCTCGCTCATCATCGTATTTTCGCTCACTGCGCTTCTTGCAGCCCAAAATGCTACAACCAACCATTGTAAAATATCTTTTACAATTATTTCTCAGAGGAAACACGCATTTATCACATTAAATCACCAAAAAAAGGCAATAAATATAATTCAGACCCGTTTTGTTTGTCACTGATTATTACAGATTTTGACACTTGAGGTACCAAAAACAGGTCACGCCGATAAGGACAACAATATCTATTTATGTCCTTTTCGTACTTGTGCTGAGCCATATCAAGTTGTCTCTTTCACTAAAATATATTGCCGATCTGGTTGTGTATATCTGTGACATGATACAATATTAATTATTAAATGCCATACTTTGTATATTAGTTCCGCCAAAAAAAACTAGATGGCGCTGGCGTCGAGTTAGCTCGCGGTATCGTTTGTCGCGCGTAAAGATAGTGGCTCGTCAGCAGTTGTCTGGTAGTTTAACTTTGCGCAGAGGCAATATCGTAACCAATGAGGTTAATCCGAGGTGCGATTATTGCTAGTTGAAAACTTTACCAATACCCCGCCATGAGGACGTGAAATACCGTCCGCTACGGCACTTTTTGAATGGCCGTTAAGGCCTAATAAATCTATATATATAAATAGCTACACCAGTCAAAAGCATGGTTTTCACTAATACAAACAAAAAATAGCGCAAATGCCCCGTTGCAACACCAACTTGGGCCTGGACTGGATAGATAAATAGTAATCGGAAAACAAACATTCGAAATTTCTAAAGTGTTAACGAATTTATGGAATTTCTAATATTATTGTTTTTTATATACTTATAAATTATTTTGCATAGGAATTTTTGCACATCTGCTTGCAACTGAATAGAGTGTAACAAAAATAATACGTACACCCAATAATGTATTCTAGCAAATAAATGATTTGATTGATAGATCTATCTATAAGTATAAGCTTGGACCTAATAAACATCTATAACGTCGAAACAAATACATTCTATGGAATGGAGACCACGGACCGGTAAGCGCAGCGTAGGACGTCCACCCACAAGATGGACAGACGACCTAAAAGAGACCGCAGGGAAACCCTGGATGCAGACCGCTTCCAACCGACCCTTTTGGAGATCGATGGGGGAGGCCTATGTCCAGCAGTGGACGTCCTATGGCTGAAATAATGATGATGATGGTGAAATACATTCAAAACCCAAAAACCGTGCATAAAAGGATTAAAATCGATACAAAACATCGCTGGATTATGATTCGATTTTAAAATGTATTCGGGTTTAATAATGTCACAGAGATTTGACATTCACACTCGAGTGAAAGTATTGTACTTATTACCAATTGAATGATAGACAGTCGATCAATTGCTACGTAATACGATTATCGATTCGATGGGGGGTCTGAATTGGTCGATCCAATGCAACTTACACTAAGTGAATCTTATTACCAAAAGAAGGAATAAAATTTTCTCGCTAACTCAAACATTTAAAAAAAACTACAGAAAAACACTTTTTTGCTGAATATTTGTTACATACGTCCAAACGGCCCTCAGTCATTTTATTATCTTGATATTTTTTTTTGGAATGTTTTGTCCATGACAGGACGAGAGTGTTCCTGCCCTTATGAAGGGTGTCAATGAATATTAAAATTTAAGGGTGCAAACGCTTAAACCGGTTTGAAAATTGTTATCCAATCACTTCAGTGGTACCTACCTTTACCAACGGCTATGGTGATAGTAAAAATCAAACATAAAAATCTATAAATTATAATTTTATTACCTAGTAAAGAAAGTAATTGCATTGTTATCCAATTCTGAATTATATTTAAAGTTACAAGTACTAGCTCATTGAGAAGTGAGTTTAAATCAATTTTAGAATCTGCGCCGTATATATAAACAGACAAACAAGAAATTCAGTTAATACAAACGTATTAAAATATAGAACCTATGATTTCTCGGTTCTACAAGAATTAAAAGTCAATTGCCAAAGCCATTGCGCAATCATTTGCTATCTAACTGCCGTTTAGATCAAGTGATTCTATTTTACGACACATGATTATGGTCTAATTGAAACTGTAACAATCTACACTGATTAATTAATTATGTTATAGATAAATCGTTGATTAGACGAATAAAAAGTTTAATCGGTTTTGCGACAGCTTTAATGGCCGTCAGTGATGAATGGTGAGCCCAGCTTTACATCTTGCTGCTAAATTTTATTTGGCAGATACATAAAATAAACATTAACATTGACTGTCAGAGATACCACTGAGTTATTGGATCTCACTGGTTAAAAAGCCAAAGCCGATCAAGACTGAGGTTTTAAGAGGCCATGCTTCGTGCAATAAGCTTATTTCAAAAATATTGCAGACTTAAAATAACTGGATGTGCTTATTAAATCTTCATTGCTACTAATATTGATGATAGCATTACAAATTAATATGCAATTAAATTTTAATTTTAATAAAAAGAATATTTTTTTGTATGATACTTTTTTAGAATGAAAATGAAAAATTGCTTGAACTTTGGTACCCAAAGTTATTCAGCCACTTTATATTATGTTATCTTCAAATATGTTAAAATGCGTGAACGAGTTAAAGGACGCACTAAAATCGAGCTTGACGATTTTGAGGAGGATTTTGACGATTTTTAGCCTGATATAAGTTTTTCTAGCTAGCTAAAATTTCTTGCTAGTTTATCGTGAGTGGCCAACCCACTGCCAGAGGCAGTCTCTCACACGACCTTCTCTCAATTTTACGTTAAGAGCGTTGCGCTATAACTATTTAATATCTACTAGATAAATACTAACCAGAAGATGATACCACTGAAAGGCGGACAAAAAAGTAATGTCTTAATATGGATCCAGCATAATTATACGTGCAATTATTTGATTTAGATTGCCTTGGCACCTGCTATTACAATTATTAATGTAATATGACCAGCACTAAGTGTAACATTGAACCAAATACAGACACCTAAATTTATACATAAAAGAGAAATACCACTCTATCACTCACTGTTTCATCACGAAACTTCGAAAATGACTTGACCTATACGATGCTGAAATTTGGCAGATCCTTATGGTAGGGGGTGTTGGGGTCCACTAAGAAAGGATTTTACAGAAGGGCCGAATTAAAGAGGGCAAATGGGCGTAGCATTTTTATATGAATGTAGTTTTATATATACATACATACACACGTCACCTTTTATATACAGGATGTGGCGTAAAGAGTAGTCAACCCGTTTCCTATGGTTGGGCGGCAATAAAACTGATCAGAAAATCAAACTTTGTGTTTAGCAAAGTCAAGGTTTTAGAGAATTTGGCCTCTTTATAATTTCATAATATTTACACTGTTAGTCAGTCTTTTCGATGGCATGATCACAAATAAAAGTATTTTCTCAGTCTTGTATAAGATACAGAAATCAACATCATTTCAGCCCTTATCGATCCTGTGCTGTACATAGGTCTACAACCTAACACTCCTTTTTTGTCAGTCGTGTAAAGAGGCCAAGACATTTTTACCGGCCCTGCAGTGCAAGTACCGTTCTTTATCGATCGTCAAATTCGCTAAAATGCCATAGAATCTATCACAGCGAGTACTGAAAAAAATGGCATATTATCGAATTTGACGACCTCAACTGTCAATTTGACGATCGATAAAAGAACGGTACTTGCACTGCAGATCAGATATTATCATCTTTATACTAATTATAATAACAACAAGTTTCGCCACGCGGTTTCACTCGTGCAGATAATCCCCACGAACTAAATTTGTTACATTTGAACCGTGCATTTTGACGGGTAAAATAGGAAGGTTATAAAGGCCCTCGAGGTTTTTACTGCGTTTATAAACATGGGGCTAAAGATACTTTTATCTCGGAAAATTTACGCTTCCTGAGGAAATATTTTCATAAAATGGCGAGTGTACTTGTAGTAGATATGCCGTGTACTTTTAGTAGATAAGTATTCCGTAAGTGGTTAATCGTTAAAGTTGTCGCACATTTCGCAACCAAAGTTAATTGAACCTTTACATAATGAAGTAAAAGGACATTTAAAACACGATTCTGGACGCATTTAGCTTCGTTTTGAGTAATTACATCTTATCTTCATTTACGAGTAATACGTATTAATGCTCACTTAAGTTTAGTTGCAATTGTTTTCTATTTAATTTCAATATGAGATACGGTAGAGGAAAGTCACCAAATATGGAATAGTATCCTAATATGGAATACCTTCATTTCTCTAAGACTCAAGTATGAAACGCAACACTCGATCATCTTCTGTTTCATTCGGTCTACTACCTATCGGCCGAAGGTAGTAGACCGAATGAAGTAGACTATTTTTGTTGCTATCCTTTTTTCACATATTAAAATAAAAAGAGACGCAGATAATTTTGGTGCTGTCTAATTATTAAGGTTTGTTAGGTACATAATGATTATAACTAAAAATTTCATATAGGACACTAGAAAATTTGGGTTACTATGAGATTAGAAGATTTGTGAAATTGATCAGTTTAGTAATTTTATAATTTTTGGTCGGTCGTCATTATGGATCCCAAGTAATTTTGGAACACTAGACATTTTGGGACATGACGATTTAGGAAGCTGGTCAGTTTGGTACTATTGTCTTTTTTTGGACAGTTGTCATAGTGAATCCCTAGTAATTTTGGGACACAAGACATTTTGGGACTGCACGATTTGAGAAGCTGCACTGTTTGGTATATTAGACGGTTTGATAAAAACGTCCATGCCACTCTCGGGTCTCTCGCTAGTCGCATCCACTCGTTTCCGATAGTTCTTTTGATTTCGTTGGTCCACCTCATCCTCGATCTGCCCGGGTTCTACCGACCTAGTCTCGGCCACCACGTGCTTACTGCTGTACACCAACTCCCAGCATTACGTGTCCCAACGTAAGTTCACTTATGTTTACAAAATGGTTAATTACCAAATTAGTTACAAAACTTGAGTAATACCCACACTGTAGCCGTCAAGAGCTTGCTTGACTTAAGAGCCCTCTCAAGCAGGCATCGACACGGTGTAATTTTTAATGCGGGCTCATTACGGGGCAAGAGTGATCCGTCTCGAGTGGCGAGATAGCGCGTGTCACTGGTGGCTGTGACCACGTTTACAGAAGAAAGAAGACATCGGGAACGGTATTTTTTCCTGCTCCAGCATTCTGATCGTTCATCACAATGAATTAATAATTCAATGACGCAAAGTTCAAAGAAACATTGAAATAATAAATATAACTTTTGTATTGTGTGTACCAAAAATAAAAATTGCACCCAGACAAACTTTTGAGTAAGAAACTGGCCTTATCGCTGAAAGCGCTAATCTTTTCCAGAGCATTGCATGGAACGCCAACCAATGCTACTTTAATATCATCATCATCATCGGCACGAAGACGTCCACTGCTGAACATTGGCCTGTGTGTAGTTCTATGGAGGCATAGAACTACACACAGAACGACAATGGTCGATATCGTCTGGCCACCTAGTAGGATGCCTACCTACGCTGCGTCTTCCGGTTCGTGGTATCCACTCAAGAACCTTTCTTACCCGTCGGTTATCGGTTTATCGAGCGATGTGGCCTGCCCATTACCACTTCAAATCTGAAGATCTATGTCGGTGGTTCTTCGGCGAATAACCTCGTTGCAGATTTTATCGCGCAAAGAAACTCCGAGCATAGCTTTCTCCAATGTGAGTCCATTGTGCGATTGTGAGTTTTTCCAAAAGACCAGCAGTTAAGGACTCTCTTTCAGTACCATATATCATCACTGGCAACTGGCAACATACACTAGTTAAAGACCCATTTCTTTACTTTAATATGAATACTTACAAACTTTACATAGTGTAATAATACTTTTTACCATACAATACAATGGCGTCGATTCTGTCATACCACTAAACTAAACCAATCTGACAGACTAAAATTATCTGCCTCTCTTTTCATTTTAATATGTGAGAGAAGGATGGCAACAACTTTAGAGCTGTCAAATTTAGTTTAGTTTAGAGTACATCAAAATCGATGCCAAAGTTTCACTATTACACACCGAAAATACAAATCAAACTTAGACCAACGTCTTATAACTATGAAATAATTTTAGTATGATCACTGTATCCCATATAAAAATGAAATGATGTGGTCAGTACAAAGATACTCATGTCACCGATTCTTGGTAGCCGGTTCTGCCGCGATCACAGGAATGTCAGTTCGGAAGCCCAAATACCATCTGATACTGCGACAAGCGTGAAATATCTCAAGTGTATTTTGCTTAAACGATTACGTGAAATAAAATTAAGTATGCCTTATTAACTTTTCGATGGTTATTTTTTTATTGACACTGGAAAGTTTTTTTTTTTTTTGTTTCTGTCGTAACCCATCACATTTTTATCATTTTAGGGATCAAGATAAAGAAACAATTACTACTGAGCATAAAAAGATTTAATATATAAAATCAGAGTGACGAGCGCAGTGATAAATTCAAGGTGGCACTGAACTGTTATGGGCAAGCTTACACTTACCATCAGCCGATTGACTAGCTCGTCTCGTCAGTTGCATAAAAAAATTCTAACATATCATATTTTCTCATATATTTTTTTTGTGTTAATTGAATGTTTATATTTGTTTTATTGGCTTAAATTATAAATAATATTTAATTAACATTATAAATATTACAATTACCATATTGTTTTTTGATTATCATTAAAAAAATATTGACATACAGTACCTACAGACTTATTGTTTAATGATGTTTACTGGTAATTTTAATTGCATGGCTCGTTAACGTCTTGGCGTACCTGAGAGTGTGACGAGTATTTGTCTATAAATAAACATAACTTTGTAACATTGAAGAGCAAGGTCATTTGTGTTAATTATGCAATTAGTTCTTTCATTCGTTGAAAAATTTAACATAGAACCTAATTTATTTCGCGAATCTACCTGAATTACTCCATACAAAATCGAGGGCACCTCGTAAAGAAACTATTTATCCGTACCACAATATATCTGCGGTGATTCATGCGCTCTCGATGCTGACAGATGGCGGCATAATAGCGATTGATTTACGATAAATCTCTACCGCCACGCCTGTCGCGGCAAAACCGCAACGTAGAGTAAATAATAGAACTTAGAAGCCGGCTTGAAGGACCAAATCTAAAGAAAGTACAACTGCATTTATGGGGCCACATATTTTAAAGTTTATTGCTCATTGGCACTAGAAACAATTGGATAGTAAATCTCAAAATGGATAGAGGGTAAAGACGTAAAAGCTCGCTTACTACCCATTTATCTACAAAGAGAGACGTTTCGTAAATCATGTCCAAATAATTGTTCAATTTGCCGCAATCGCGTACAATAATAAACATACAATTTCTCGGTGCATTAACAGAGATATCAAGGCATTAACATGAAAAACGTAATGACGGACGCACACTCGCGCGCCGCGTGCGCACGCGCACTCCGCAATTACGTAACATAAATCCATAGCGAGCGCGCCCGTGATCGATGGACCCCGCCATCACAAACAAAATAGACCCCACTTGTTACACTTATGATTTATTACGTTTACTTTATTTAGATCGGTCTATTAATCCCAACTTTAATAGCCTCGAATTCATTACTTTAATGCACAGATGGAGACCAAAGACAGTTTTATCAATCGAAACATTACCTTTTACCTCCCTGAAACAAACATAAAGCAGATAAAAACGTTTTATAACACCAACAAAAACCTTTTCTAATGCCGATTAAACGGCCATAAAATCCGGATTAAAACATAAAACCTCTGCGCTGTCAACACAGAATTTAAACTCCACAGACGAAAAAGGAAAAATAAGATTATAAAAAAAGAACGTCGACCAAAGAGGCGCATTAAGAATTGAGATAAAGGAGATGGACGAGCACTCAGCGAGCGGCCAACTTTATTATTTATTGACACTTAAAATAATTACTGGTCGGTTGGCCCGTGCCGAAATGTTGCTGTTGACGGCGGCCGGTGTCGAAGACCTCTCTACATCAATTTGTGATGCTTTAAATAGATTGTCTTCGCGGAACCACAGGTAACGACGGTGAATTGACATTAGGTAGCCGACAAAAAATATTGGATCAAATTGTATGAGGTGGAGCGACCGCGGGCTTTTTATCAGATTACCCAATACAATGACTTGAGAAACAAACTTCGTCTTAGTACTTTTTAGTCCTTAACTTCATATAGCTTCTACCTTACAGCTTACAGCTAAAAAGTCCTTAAATTCTTACAACTAAAACGATATTTTATATATAAGAAATGATTTCTAACACTCGTTAGTTTAACATTTTTAGATGATTTCATGATTGTCCCTTTAACTTCTTAGTGCAGCAATTCCCATGTAGAATTAAGAGCGAGCCAAGGTCACCGTCCAAGTTCACATTGCGGTTACTACTCACCACCAGCGGGTAATGTCGGGGTTAAATTAGTGTAATCTTCACCACAACTCTGTCAAGGTTCCTAATTACCACACAGATTGGCTATGGTAGTTTGTAGGTGAATCGCTTGTTTTGCTATTAGATACTATGTATTTATTTTTAATTTCACAGGACGCACACTTATTTTAGCAGGTACCTACTCAGCGTTGGACTAGCCATATAGTCAAGGTGGCGTTTGCCAGCCGGGCCCCAGCCTGCGCGGGCCCCCCACGGGCCTGGCTTGCGGGGCTTCCTACGAGTCAGGCGGTGGGTAGGATAGGGGGGTCTCCAGTCCCGGGCCCTTCTGGCCCAGTCCGACCCTATACCTACTTGTATCTTCAGCCCTTACTGAGCCTGTGAATTTAATGTTAATTACATCATTATCATCAGTCTATATTAGTCTACTGCTGGACACAGGTCTCTAGGCCTGGTCTTTTCATTTCCAATCCAATTATAACCTTTCACACTAATTGTGTAAATGCGAATGTTTGTGTGTATATATATTTTTGTTCCTCCAATTCGACTCCATAACGACTGAACAGATTTGGATGAAATTCTATATGGAGGAAGCTTATACCCTGGATAAACACATATGTCCGTTTTCACAAACCACGATCAAGGCGACGCCTAACTAAGGAACTCCTAATCAAGCGTAATCTTCTGTTTCACCAATCCATTTTAATAGGCGACTCCTAAGGTAAGAGTTGCCTAAATTTTTGATAGTTATAATAGGTTTTGGTGTGAGTGAGCGAGAGCAGCGCGGGCTGTCAGCTTAAGAGTTGCCTATCATTAGGCACGCCCGAATTAGTTTCGTAACTTTATGTGACGCCTAACGTCAATAGTTATCACCTAAAGTTTGGTTAAACGTTGTTTTGCCATAGGCAACTCCTAAATATTTCATTCATTCAACGTTTAAGAGCGTAGCTGTTGTCGGTGGAGCAACTTCCAGGCTTGGCGGTCTTCTGCCAGCGTTTTCACCTCCCTGTACATGTACATGTCAGACATGACATTTGTCTTCTCTTTTATTTGGTCTAAGAATACTCTTCTTGGTCTTCCCGGTCCTCTCTTTCCTTCTACCTTTCCCTCTATGATGGTTTTCATAAATTTGTCATGGCGTACAAGGTGGCCAAACATCTTTCCCCTTCTCGTCCTCCGACTCCTAGGGTTAGTGAAAATGGGCAATAGGCTTTATTTTCACATAGCGATCTCCAAAGCACCAAATTCCAGGTCCCCAAAACAACCTGGTAAATCGGTGCCAAAATTTCATCACACCTCAGATTACATGCAATGTCGCCTAGATTCGAGCTGGTGAGGAATGCAGTGGAATGACAGGGCGGCTGTCGGTGGCGCCGCCTGATAACAGGGCGAGCGGTGTCCTCTCATTTACCGGCGATTGCTAAACGCAGCGATGCAGCTGTGAGACCTGTGATTATACAGCATTACGAAACTGGAGCTATCTACGTTTGAAACCACCAAATCTATCACGAGCTTACGTTTTAACACTCTTCTATTTAAATGAAATGAAATTTATTCACTAATAATTAGTTGATTGAATCAGGCGTCACTTTGCGAAAGTAAATTTTTTATATGTCGTAGGTATATGACAAATCGCTAGTGTAATTCCGTTTCTACGTCGCTTCGAGTACAATAAAGATCAGGGATAGTGTTTTTTTTTAATAGATTTTTGTAACCAGAAATAAAATATTAATTACATAAAAAAACGCATTTCCGACGCATTTGCGGTTATTGTACTCGAAGCGACGTGGCGTGATTCCTAATGTTTAATTTATTACAAATAACCGGTTTAGCGATGAATATAAGTAAATACATTACACATACTGAAGAAATAATTTGAATTGGCTGATAAATCTCTGAGATTTGAGTATTTAAAGTTTTAGGTGGGGATGGAGAGGGGATGTTCCATCCCTTTCTCGCAAAGCGTGTGTTAGTATAGCATTTGTATGGCGCTCCTGAGCCGTGACATCACGGCTCAGTATAGTGCGCTCTCTGTCTAGCATGAAATTAAATTAAATTAAAATGCTTATATCTTATTTATTTTTGAACTAATTTTAATTTTGTTTTCGTTGATGGGCTCTATTTATGATCAGCTATTTTATGAGGTAATAAAAAAATATTTGTCATTATGCCTATTTACACCAGAGATTCGTCATATACAAAATCACTAATAATTATCAATAAAAAAAACCGACTTTATGTTAGTAAATACGCAATTTCGTTTACTTGGGTGACTTAATCCCTCTTTTTTATCAAACTTGTAAACCGATTGCGATGACATTTCTGTGGGACCAATCTGAAAGTATATCTATTCAAATAAAAAAATAATTTTCCACATCTCTACATAGTATAAAATAAAGTTGCTCTTCGTGTCTGTCTGTCTGTAGGTAATATAAAAAAAACTTACACCCGTGCGAATCCGGGGCGGGTCGCTAGTTGGTATATAAATGACGAAGTCCTGTCTGAGATAACAAACATTAATAATTACAACCTAATTGAAAACACCTCCTTTTTTGAAGTCTGTAAAAAATTGGGTTTTACACTGATCTTAGGTATTTTATATTTAGTTCTCCTATTTTACCGTTACTCGGCATGTGATTAGGTCATATAAATAAACGTGTAGTAATAAAAAGCTTTTTACTAACACTTCCGCTAGGTTTTTAAATGTAAGACTTTAGCAGGTACCCGATATACCTACTTCAATGAAATTATATCAAACGGAAATGATTTTATTTAGCTTTTTACAATGAGCAGCTGTCAGAGCAAATAAATGCTTGGACCGAGTTTACTGAGCTATTCGGGTAATTATCTAAAACTTACTTGTTTTACAATGTAAAATGTAAGATTACTCCTACGCTACGTGGTCGCGTGTGCCATATCTCTTACACTGTCTTCAACCGCTACCGACGCATTCTCGATTATCTCGCTTTTTTATTTATCCCCTTTTATTCGTCCCACTTGTACCTACGTCTAAATCGACGGTAAGGCTGTTTATCACATTCGGACAGTTATGGTGACAGGCTACATGAGCCCGCGACAAAAACACGCTGCCGTGATATAGTATGGAGTATTTAGGAGTTTTTGTTTTGTCAGAGGTGGTTTGAGGTGTTGGTTTGTGAACAGCACTTGCTGTAATTTAGGACTTTTTGTTTTTTTCTGCTGTGATTTTAGGTGTTTGTAAAGAGCTCTCGTGGTAATTTAGGACATTTTGTTTTGTCTGCGGTGGTTTGAGATGTCAGTTTGTGAGTAATTTAGGACGTTTTCTAACGTAGTTTTAAGTGTTTGTGAAAAGATCCTGCGGTAATTTAGAAAACAAAAATGTGAGGTGGAACATTTTGTTTTTTTCTGACGTGGTTTTAGGTGTTTGTAAAGAGCTCTTTCGGTAATTTAGGACTTTATGTTTTGTCTGCGGTGGTTTGAGATGTCAGTTTGTGAGTAATTTAGGACTTTATGTTTTGTCTGCAGTGGTTTGAGATGTCAGTTTGTGAGTAATTTAGGACTTTATGTTTTGTCTGCAGTGGTTTGAGATGTCAGTTTGTGAGTAATTTAGGACTTTATGTTTTGTCTGCAGTGGTTTGAGATGTCAGTTTGTGAGTAATTTAGGACTTTTTCTAACGTAGTTTTAAGTGTTTGTGAACAGATATTGCGGTAATTTAGAACATTTTGTTTTGTCTGAGGTGCTTTATACGTCCTTTTGTTAACGTCTCTTGCTGAAAATGTGCAAATAATCTAGTATATTTTGCCTAATGATTGAATGTGGTAACAACTCGTCTCAAACATTTTTTTTAATGCACTTTGCTGCAATTGTAAATATGAAAAAGGATGTTTCGTCTAAAGCAGTGTTTCGTTCGTAACAAACCTACGCGCCTTAGCTTTTGAATATCAAAGTAGAGCTTTACAAATTTCTATCGCAATTTCACAGTCACAATGGCTTAATCTAATCCAGCGTCCATAAAGCCGCTGCAGGTGTTAATGCCGATAATAACCTGCAATCTAAAGTTGCGCTCGCGCACGCCGTTTTCCCATAAAGCGTGCTCGTATTGAATTATTTGAGATAATGTTTGTTGAAGGACGCGACAGCCGTGACATCGATAATTGCGATCCGCGCCCTGACCCCTTCAGTGTATCGTCGTGAACATAACATGTTCAGCTAGCATGGCCACGGAAGAAATAACAGGCTAACGGCTAGCTGTTTTGAAGCGATTCAGTTTAAGTGATGAAAAAAGTTGCGCGACCGCAAACCGTATCTAGGTGCGTTTAGGTTAAGAGGGGGCAACCGAAATTTTATGCTAATTTGCCATGATATTCTAACTAAACCAAATATCCGATCACCGTAATAATTGATATATGTGAATTTTCAATTCATTTTCTTTCCGCCATTAAGACAGAAACATAATAGCAAGATATTTACTCGATACTTTAATGTTTTGAAAATGGTGCCTTTTTGCTAATTTTTTTGATTTTACTTGGAAAGTACTTCAGTTACATATCTAAAATAAATACTCACCGAAGGAAAATATAGTTTGTTTTCCAGTGTTAAGACAAAATTTACCTAGATTAATTAGTACTCTCATAATAAATTATATTCGATTTGAGACTTACGTCCTTTAGTTCTAAGCAACTATTCGGTCAAACGGCAAGTCCGATATTCAGTCTTATTCTGTTGCGCTTTGCATCTAAATAGCGAAACATGCTCCGTTTAACCTCAGTACCGCACTGTGCCTCAACGGGGAAGGACGCACGCGCTTGCTTTTCGCCTTGGTTTTATCTTCCGAGTGCGATTATATCAACACCTACTGTATTTTCAAACAAAGGATAATATAAAAAATCGATGGCTCGAACGCGACCACTTGATGCGGCTACCAAGTGGTGACAATGACCTTAGAGCACAGACTAGGTAAAGCTACTACGAAAAAATAACATAGATACAAATAAAATGGATACGACTAGGCCCTAACGAATCCATTATTATGTATGCTCAGTAATATAACTATTAGAGTCGGAGTGTTTCTTTGTGACAGACAAACAGACAGAGAGAGAGAGAGAGAGAGAGAGACGGAGAGAAGCAGAGAGAGAGAGTCAGAAAGATAAAACTAAAAATTAAATGACATTATAAAATAATTTAGATTCATTATAATTTTATAAAATTAAAATTAAAAATCATTTAAATTAATGTGATGGTTAATTTGACTTGAGAGTTCCATCCACATTTTCTCACGTTTTTACGAGAAGCGGCTTTCTGCAAAAGGAGGAAGGTTCTCAATTTTAACAGACAAAAAATAGCTTGGTAATAATGGAAGCAAAAAAACATCTTCTAATAAAAAAATATTTAAATGTGGAAAGTCAAACAATAGGTACTTATGTTTTTAACCGACTTCAAAACAGGGGCAAGGTTCTCAATTCAACCGGTATAAAAAAATACTAGTCGAATTGAGGACCTTCCTCCTTCTTTGAAGTCGGTTAAAAACATAAGTACCTACTGTTTGACCAGTTGGGTTGGCTCGGGTATGTGCTGGTAAGGGGAAATGCACAATACACTAGCGGGACTACTTACCTTAGTCAAAGTCAAATACTACTTACCTTTTTATCCGACTTCAAATAAGGAGGAAGGTTCTCATTTACCTTAGAGTACCTTCAATTCGACCAGTATTTTTTTATACTGGTTGAATTGCAGTCCACCACTGCGGTGCAACAATGCGGTGCAACACTGCGTTGCAACACTGCGGTGCAACAGTGCGGTGCAACAGTGCGGTGCAACAGTGCGGTGCAACAGTGTGGTACAACAGTGCGGTACAACAGTGCGGTACCATCTTTAAATATTTTGAATCAGTAGCATAAAATACGAGTTTCTCAGATCAAACGCTAGGTGGCACCACCAGTATTTCAGCAAAGTGAAGTTATATCAAAAAATAAATAGCTATTTTTGAATATTTTGAACTAATTGGTTGGAAACATAGGTGAGTTTTTTTTTGAGGATTAGGTGAGGTTTTGCATGATTTGCGTCCAACACTAGATGAGAGCATTTATATTTCAGAGAATCTTGACTTGTATCGTAAAATATTTCTGCCATCCTTGCATATTTTAAATCAGTAACGGTGATTATAGATTGTTCAGTTCTAATACTAGAAGACATCTTCAATATTTCAGTGAAGACGTTAAATCAGAAAATATTTCAGCCATCCTTGAATATTTTAAGTCTGTGGCATCGATTAATGGCTGCTGAGGTCTAAAGCCAAACGACGGCACCAATATTTCAGAGATTTTGAGAAGTAGCTTCACTAACGAAATTTCTTTATTTAATTCAAATCCGAAAATATTTTGACCATCACTACATATTTTGAGTTTTATTCAGTGGTAAATGATTTCACAGGGTGAGTATTAGGGAACTAACGCAGTATTTTTCATACATTTTGGGTAATGAGAAGCCACAGGCAAACCACGGCAAAACTTATCTCAGATGGCGCCACCTTCGCTGGTGCTGTCATTTGTGGCTTATTTGAGGTTATAAACATTGCTCTTGAATGAAACAATAAAAATAAACTTTGCCTTTAAACAGTAAAATGTTTCTTATATTTCAGAGAATCATGACTTGTATCGTAAAATATTTCTGCCATCCTTGCATATTTTAAATCAGTAACGGTGATTATAGATTGTTCAGTTCTAATACTAGAAGACACCTTCAATATTTCAGTGAAGACGTTAAATCAGAAAATATTTCAGCCATCCTTGAATATTTTAAGTCTGTGGCATCGATTTATGGCTGCTGAGGTCAAATGCCAAACGACGGCACCAATATTTCAGAGATTTTGAGAAGTAGCTTCACTAACGAAATTTCTTTATTTAATTCAAATCCGAAAATATTTTGACCATCACTACATATTTTGAGTTTTATTCAGTGGTAAATGATTTCACAGGGTGAGTATTAGGGAACTAACGCAGTATTTTTCATACATTTTGGGTAATGAGAAGCTACAGGCAAACCACGGCAAAACTTATCTCAGATGGCGCCACCTTCGCTGGTGCTGTCATTTGTGGCTTATTTGAGGTTATAAACATTGCTCTTGAATGAAACAATAAAAATAAACTTTGCCTTTAAACAGTAAAATGTTTCTTGACAGTGGCGAATCTCAGAAAAAAGTTAATGTTTCCTTAGCTGGTAAAAAAGCGAATCTTTTGGCAAGGTAGGTATGCAATAAAATTATCAATCACTGCGTTGCAACACTGCGGTGCAACAGTGCGTTGCAACACTGCGGCGCAACAGTGCGATGCAACACTGCGTTGCCACACTGCGTTGCAACACTGCGTTGCAACACTGCGTTGCAACACTGCGTTGCAACACTGCGGTGCAACACTGCTTTACAACACTGCGGTGCAACACTGTGGACCAAGTAGACAGAGACACTAAGATTATACAAGTCGCATTGAGAACCTTCCTCCTTATTTGAAGTCGGATAAAAAGTTAAGTAGTAATACCTACTGTTAGACCGGCCGGGTTGGCTCGGGTAGGTACTGGTAGGTCAAACAGTAGGTATATTAGGCCGACTTCAAATAATGAGGAAGGTTCTGTGAAGGATGATGATGATATTTTTTAGTAAATTGAATTGAATGGAATGGAATTGAATTGCATTGCATTAAATTACATTAAATTAAATTAAATAAATCATACTTAAATAGATATTAACAACCAGGTATACTCGTAGAACAAACACAAAATGTTCATCACATTAATTTTGTCCTAGGTGGGAATCGAACCCACGCCCGAAGCTCAGAAGGTAGGTTCACTACCAACTGGACCAACGGGCTTTCGGGTATTTCGTTTCGCGTGTTTCGTTTAGTATAGTATAGCATAGCGTAGCGTAGCATAGCATAGCATAGCATTAGTTTAGTTTAGTTTGATTTAATGTTTAACGATCTCTGACTCTCTGTCTCAAGCGTAAAATTTTAATTTGAAAATTAATTTAGGCAATTTCAATTTAATTTATATAATTTATTAATTTTATATTGATATTGTAGAAAACTTAAAAATTAAGTTTAAAAATATACAACAAACACAATTTTGAAAATTGAAATAAACAATTTACGGTTTTGCGCGCCGCGACCGAACCCAGCTAATCGCCAAAACGCCAACATTATGCTTATCCTGTGTTTATTACTCCTTGCCGCATGACGAGTTCGACTACGCGAGTTATGTGTACTGGAGCTGCGCGCGACTGCCGCGCTGCCGTGGTTGTGTTTCACACTAATGCGGGTGATGCGAGACGCGCGGGTGAAATCAGAAATTTTCCTCGCTTTATACGCACTCTTAACGTTCGCGTGATTATCCGAACTGAGCTGTTTTAGCGCTAATTACCGTAATGGCCCAGTACAGATTCTTATTCGGGATGGGGACGATAAGTTCTGCACTGACGTCCCATCATCATCTCTTGTTTGTCTAATCTAAGTATACATTGCAATCCCTTCATTCAAATTTGTGACTAAAGAAATTCATAACCAGCTACGAAAAAAATATTTGCTTACTTAGCTATATCATAACCGGTTATAAAACAGGACCTTGGAGCGTTCATAAACAGGAATCCTTCCGTTTTCGTAACTCTCACCAGCTCCGAAAAAAATACTTTTATATTTTTTCGGAGCTGGAGCTGAAAAAATAGACAATTATTTTGGGGAATTTTTCACATTTCGTTAAAAAGTTGCCTAGCAAGTAAACTCCGAAAAACTATTTCCAGGGGCCGCGAACGTGAACCTTAACGCGCCCAGATACGGTTTGCGGTCGCGTGATTTTCCAACTGAGCGGATCTAACGTTAGTTTGGTGCCGCAATAGCTATTGTCCGTAAGGCCCCAGGATAGCTATGGCTTGTACTAAAATGGCCATCTGGAAAAGTCAGTTTATTTTGTCTGTAAATTCCCAGTTAAAATTAGGTGATTTTACTAGTACCTACCTACTTATGTACCTATACCTACTTATGTAGTATCTACCTACTTATGTACCTATTCGTATTCGATTACCGTTGAGCGTGCGAGTGTCCGGTCCCATCAAGCACGTCTGTCCGCGTGTAACCGTTGATCTCTGACGTCACGCCGTTTAGCCATCCCGGCCATTAGTGCTCTCGTAATCAGTGGCTAATTACCGCCTCGCTGATGAGTGAAGCCTCAATGTCTTGTTTGCGCGCCTGTTGGAACAGTCATTAGCTTTGTTGAAGCACCTCAACATCATTTAAGCTTTATTCAGCCTAATTAGAGCATAAGCCTTCTTCCAGTAATCACCTCCTGGATTATCAAAATTTTTAAATGTCATAATTGTATCCGTTAGCCTTTTATTAAAAAAAAAATTATACCTAGGTATAGTTATACATCCCATCGCCCTTCTGTGTTAGATTAAGAGACGGCTTACTCAGCAGATTATACACGTTTCTCTGTAATGCTGAGATGAGACCTGTAAGACCACCCTAAGATAGATTAAAGTCTTCAAATCGACAAGGTCTAGGTTTAGTTATTCGAAAAATTTCAAAATACTTAATACACAATTTTGGCTTTGTATGGTTTAAGTTAAGGGTGGACTCCGTGATATTGATCGAAAACTGATGGGAACCACGTTCGGGGAATGAAAGCGCGCGATCGAGGCGGACAGCCTTGCCTATCTTAGTAACAATCGGGAATGAAGCGTGCGGGGCGAGTACTCAGCGTACACATACGTGACAATGTATCCGAGATCCATACCTCACCTATCCCATGTATTCATCAAGACATCTTAAAGCTAAGTTAAATCTTCAAGCTGAATACCTACTCTACTCCAAAGCAGCTTATCATTTGTGAATTTTTAAATATACTAATGTGGACTTTGTTTCAATTCCAGAGCTCTGAAAGTCCAGTGGAAGAGAAGCCAAATAGTGAAACTACGTACGTGGTAGGCGCGTGGCCGCCCAGCACGCCGGGGCACACGGGCTACTTGACCGTGGCCACGCTGCCGCCGATACATGCCAGAAGTAAGTTCATCTAAAATTGTTATAAATGTTTATCGGGACTTATCACGTATTATTTTATTTAGGTAAAAATTGGTACCTTTCACTAGACGTTTCGGCCATGTTACAATGGCCGTGGTCACGAGCTGACTGAAAACTGAGAGTGCGGCGGAAAGGTAACGTAAGTACTTATTTTTACCTAAATAAAATAATACGTGATAAGTCCCGATAAACATTTACAACATGTGTTCGAATCGCGAAAGTTTACAAATTACTAAACTAAAATTGATTGATGATATTACTACAGTTTTATAGTACTAAAGCCCTTGCAGACCATGCGCAGTAGCTTGCGCAAGTACTTGCGCCGGCGTTCAAGCGTAAATAGGTAGGTATATATAGCCACTCGCGTGGTGACGCGCACAAATCGCATGCTAGTATTCATAGCACCAGTTCAAAGGACTCGCGATACCACATTGTAACAATATGTTGCACCTGCCGTCAATATTTTTAATAAACTTCTTTATTTCAGGAAAATCAAAGAAAATCGTGGAGCCCACTGAAGAATATGCTGAAGCAGGAAACGGCAGCAAATAAATGAAATGAGTGAAATAAGTAAAATGAATTAAATAATTTATACAAAAAAATAAATCGACGCCGATTGAATATTTCTTTAACCTATTTGAGACCCTGCTGGGGAAAGCCCCATTGCTAGCTTGGACCAACTATGACGAAACGCGCCTACCTCGTCCCTCCAACCCTTTCGGGGCCTTTGCGGGTGGTAGTCTTCAGCCACCCACTGTGTGGACCTCCCTCCTGTCCTGCCCTTCTCGAATGCACCCGCCCAATTTTCTGCCTAGCAGTTTGATTGCCCACATCTGCGAACGCAGCTCGGTGTTGCATATAAATATTCGGTCCGTTCTTTTTACTCCCGGGCATGTTGCGTCCCATCGCTCTTTGACAAACCTTGAATTGGATTTCTTGGCCTCAATCAAAGACCAGGGGCCTTACGGACAACGGCTAATTGCGGCACCTAATCCGCTCAGTTGGAAAATCACGCGAACGTGAACCTTATCGCGCCCAGATACGGTTTGCGGTCGCGTGATTTTCCAACTGAGCGGATTTAACGTTAGTTTGGTGCCGCAATAGCAGTTGTCCGTAAGGCCTCTGGTTTGTGCACTGTAGGTTAGGCCGGCGAGTACGTGTCGATAAGTTGGCGCTTCAGATAGTCATTCAAGAGCGAGGTGAGGTGATTAATTCCGGGACTGCTAGTCTGAGCAATGCGCTGCCTGAACGGGTGTTCCCCGATATCATCACGAGTGAATCTGTTTCTTCTACGCAAGCGTACTCCACCGTACATCGCATTATCGCTTCACATTAAGCGAAGTAGCGGTCAAACGCAAGCCTATTATATAAATTTTAAAAAAAACTTTGTGTGCAAGTATGTTCGCGGTCATAGCATTTTATAGCAGCTAAACAAGTTTTAACGAAATTTAGCATGGGAGGTAGCTTATATATTAACGTTACTCGTGATTAACACAGGCTAATGGTACAATGGCAGGTAAAACGGGCAGGCTATTCAATTATTACATATATTTTACAACTTCATAGCTATTGCAGGAATGATAATGAAAAACCATTAATGTTCATCTTTATTTTTATTGATTAACGTTAAATTTTTTACAAAGATTTACTGGGAACGTAAAATCAGTACTTGAAGTAAATTTAACCTTTGAATTCCTAAAATGCAATGAATTTGTAAATAAGAGTGTAATAGAATAATAACGAAATTCAAAGGGTTTTTACAACAGTATAAATATGTGTCATTTTAAAAGCCTCTCTCTAATAAAATTGAAGTAAACGGCAGTAATTAATTTAATACAAAACATACAATTTGGCATTCAAAGTTTTATGCAATGATTTCATCACAGGAATAACATTCGATAACACTGTCTCAGTCATTACTAAAGTTGCAAATATTTCTATAAGTTCTGAACAATCGTCTCATGTCAAAGTTAGAATTATTCTAAATCATTAACTATTAGAGAAGACACAATTTTCATTTATCCAATAAATATTGCTATCAATAATTAAAATAGGAACCCTACATTCGAATATTTTAGTATAAAAGCAAATTACTCAGTCCAAGTTTTTTTTCTCTTTGGCAGCTGCAATATTCGCTTTAAAAAGCCAAAAAAAATATCATTTCACTGTAGTTTATTAGTTAATAATCAGAATTTATGGTTTTCTTCGTTGATCATATTTATAGCTTGTATTTGCTTAAACTCTGGCTGGTACCGAACAAGTCGGCCAAAAACCGCAAGGGGGCGAGGTAAACACGTATAGCACACACTGACATATTCTTACTAGTTCTACAAACGCACACTTCAATATTGAGCGGCACACAACTGCAAGCGAGATGATCAAACGGACGACCGGTGGGGGAGAACTAAAAGGGAAACGTAGTAGAGTAGTTGGTATAACACTTCCATCATTTATTTCTTAGGTTCATTTTCATTAAACTTTTCATAGTACTGCAGTTGAATAGGTAAGAAAAACTTGGACCTACTATAAATATTTAGATTGTTTCCACACGTTTTTTTTTAAATAAAAGTTTGTGAATTAATCTCTTTACTACAGTCCATCCGTTGCAATAATGCGTTTGACAGCTGCGATAACAAAGTTAAAAAAAAACTGATTAAAATATTTGTTTTAATATTTTACAGCAGTATATTAGCTACGAAGCTAGTAAAATTGATCAGAATTAACTGTTTTCGTTCAGTTCTTTTACAATGTTATGGCAATTGTCAGACGCATTCTTTCAGCAGCCGCACTTTAAAGCTAAACTATACCTAATTATTAATAATATCGTTGTTTACAAATTAAGCTCTCTGGCATCATCATCATCAGCCAGAAGACGTCCACTGCTGAACATAGGCCTCCCCCTTTAACCTCCACACTGAACGACATCCTGCCACTGGAAGCTCTCTGGCAAACGTGGTTAAATAAAATAAATAATGCTGGACAAATATAAGAATCTGGTGGAATACTTAACCGTAGACAAACACGACCTTGCTTAAAAGTTAGTAAAACTGCTTTGTTTTAGCTGACAGAAATTGACACCAAAATTTAAATTGATATAAAGCAAAAGTACCTTTTAAACTTTTGCTATTAGCATAAATGTTTTAAATATGTATCGGGACTTATTGGTCGCCTAAATTAAAATAATGCGCGATAAAAACCGATAGTCATTCAAAACATGAAAAGCAGTTTTAGGCACAGAAAAGAGAAAAATATTACTTTTCTTTTTCTTGTAGTTTTAAGCATGGATTAATTACTTCTAAGTAAGATTGTTAATGTCAAAATGTAAGTTGTGCAGTAAAGTAAAAAAAAAAAACATTTACATACTTCTGCGCTCGAAACAATTTTTAAGTCAGAAAATGTGACTGCACCAGTATTATGCAATCTTTTAAAACTTTAGTATTGCTATATATTTATATTTCTACGAATCCTTCTGAAAGACTCACAATCCATTAAAGCTATAATAAAGTCATTCTAATACTACGATAGGATAATTTTATTAGTCAATTCCTTAGTTAAACTTACTAAATTAACTACAGAAATAATATAAACCCCAAATTCCTAAAACATGAAATGCCCTACAAACATTTAATACCTAATGCCGCGTACAGACATAGCGATCGCGAATGCGCTTTTTAGGGTTCCGTACCTCAAAAGGAAAAAACGGAACCCTTATAGGATCACTTCGTTGTCCGTCTGTCTGTCTGTCCGTCTGTCAAGAGTCTTTTTCTCAAGAACACGTAAAGGTAGCAAGTTGAAATTTATACTAAATACTTGGATCTACGGTTTCTTTCGGCTGTAAAAAAATAAAAGTTGTAAGTCAACGCAATCAAAAGATATGAACGTTTATGTCGCATATTTTGCGATTTTACAGGGGAACCAAAACCTATAGGGTACTTCCCGTTGACCTAGAATCATGAAATTTGGCAAAAAGCAAGGTCTCATAGCACATATATAGGAATAAATCCGAAAGTTATAAATATGAAGGTATATCATTTAAAAATGATTATTTTGCTATTACAAACTTACATTTTGTAGTTGGAATTATGGAAGAACCTTATTGTCAACTACAAACTTAAGTTTGTCTTTCAATATTTTAACTTCAGTTAGTTTTTTTTTTGGTCTCGCGCTCTTAGGGTTCCTTTATGTCGTATATTTTGCGATTTCACAGGGGAATCAAAACCTATAGGGTACTTCCCGTTGACCTAGAATCATGAAATTTGGCAAGAGGCAAGGTCTCATAGTACATATATAGAAATAAATCCGAAAGTTATAAATTTGAAGGTATTTAAAAATAATTATTTTGCTATTACAAACTTACATTTTGTAGTTGGGATGTATGGAAGAACCTTATTGTCAACTACAAACTTCAAAGTTGTCTTCCCAGAGACTGTGGGATCGGCCGATCTGCGAACTAGCATGGAAATCGCTACTAGATACGTGTCCTAGTATTGCAGATCGCGCTCGTATTCTTGCTGTCTCTGTTTGGGAATCGGGACTTTGGTTGCAAGCCATGCCCTCTTTTAACACAGGTAGCCTTTTAGATCCAACCGCATTTCGTCTAGCTATCAGCTTGCGCTTGGGTGCAAGGTGCTGTGAGGCCATCGCTGTCAGTGTGGTACTGCTGTTGACCAGCTCGGTCACCATGGTCTCTCTTGCTCGAGAAGCGCTGGTCGTATTGGCCGACACGCTAGCCTGAACGACATCATACGCAGGGCACTTTCCACCGCCAATGTCGCAGCTGTGCTCAAACCGAGTGGTCTTGCGCGTGACGATGGAAAGAGGCCTGACGGTATGACACTTGTGCCCTGGAGGTTGGGGCGGCCCCTTGTATGGGACGCAACTTGTGTCGATACTTTGGCGCCGTCACATCTTCCTGAGACACAGGGTAGGGCTGGCGCGGCTGCTAATTCGGCAGAGCAGCACAAGCGTCGCAAATATGCTAACCTCGGCAGTGGTTACATATTTGAGGCGTTTGGGGTCGAGACATTGGGCCCTTGGGGACCGGGAAGCTCACCTCATTTTCAAAAATCTTTCAGAGCGCCTGGTTAATGCGACGCGTGACCAAAATGCTGGCGTGTTTCTGGCTCAACGCATTAGCATTGCCTTTCAACGTGGTAATGCCGCCAACATGTTGGGTACGCTGCCAACTGGTAGTGGGCTTGAGCATTTGGATTGTCTTTAGACCTTCAACGGTGTATGGGCAGTCTAACTGTATTTGTAGTGTTAGTTTTAGCTTGTATTTTGTTTAGTTATTAAAGGCACTTGCCCAGTAAAAAAAAACTACAAACTTAAGTTTGTCTTTTAATATTTTAACTTCAGTTAGTTTTTTTTTGGTCTCGCGCTCTGAGGGTTCTGTCTAACGGAACCCTCAGAGCACGAGTCCTACTCGTACTTGTCCGGTTTTTTTTTTCCTTCAAATTACAGTGCGGCCCGCTGGTAAAATGCGTGTGACAGCTGTAATAAAAATTGTCATATATATATGACAATTTTTACTATAATATTTTAGTATACCTGCTATCTTGTGTTTAAAAAGCTAGTAAAAGTGATCAGAATTTTCTGTTTCAATATTTTACTGCAGTATATTGCTATTGCTACCAGCAACAATCTTACATTCATAAAGCTGGTAAAAACGATCAGAATTTACTGTTTTCGTTCAGCTTTGTTACAATGTTTGTACAGTGTTATGGCAACTGTCAGACTCATTCTTTCAGCGGTCGCACTTTAGATGTTATAAATGCTTTGCTGGCTCCGTTTTCAGAGCAACGGATCACCATGATTTTATCCATACCTAGTTGCAGGGCCAGAGATAAATGCTTTTTGTCCCGGAAAATGTTACCGAGGGAATATCCACGCGGGTGAAACCGCGGGCGTCACTAGCATAAAATACAATAAAAACAGAGTATTCGCGTTCGTTGGGTCTGTATACGGCATAAAGTGTATTTTACAATCTGTCCAGTAAAACATATAAATAATAAAATTAAAAATAAATTATCTGACATAGTAATAATTTTACATTAGTTTTTTTTTTCAGATGTTTATCAAATTGTTTATACAGGGGGTGTAACAGAAAGGTTTAATACTAATTAGGGGTGTTGATAGATCAAAAAATAATAATAGTAATAATTGTTGTTCACTTTGATGGGTAGACCCATCAAAGTGAACAACAATTATTAGAACACTATGCAATTTTTTTTTTTTGAAGACGAAGCACGCCGACTTAGCAGATACCTAATCACTCTGGCCTTGAAAAGGCCCAGGTTATATCTCTCAGGAAACAAGGAAGCTGGCAGGTTGTTCCAAACTTTGGTCGTACGGATTAGAAACCTAGAATCGAAACGTTTGGTACGTATCCAAGGAAAATCCACAATGTATATGGTCACTACCACGGGCCGTTTTCCTACTTGTCCTATAGAAAATAAAATTGGATCATACATACTGGATCACAGGATCGGTCAATTTGTAAAAGAACACATTTTTTTTTAAGTTAACAATCTTCTCTTCTACAAGTTGTTTACATTTCACTACACCTTTCTGTTAAACGTTGTATACATAATTTTATTCGTAGCTTTTAAAGCGTACAAAAATAAATTTGCTTTTTCAGCACCGTTCTACATTGCGGGCTAAGTCATACTTTTGCGTATACCATCTTGTTACCGAGCTACATAGTTATGTCACACACTTGACTCTGTTTTTTTAAATATTAATTCTGAATGGAAGTCATCTGTCAAGGATACGTGTGGCGCTTACCAGCGGACCAAGTAAACAGATTTAAAAAAACTACAATCATACCTAAGTCGCCTTACATTTTTTTTTATATTTATCAAAGTCGGTTTAGCCGTTTAGGAGCTACAATGCCACAGACAGATACACACGATAAACTTAAAACAAATGTTTGCGTCGGGGTTTTAAAACGGGCGACAGGGTAATCTGCAGGATGAGCTCAACCTTGGCTCAACTAAAGACATCAAGCCTGATTTAGGCCAGATACCCGCCAAGAAACCTAGCTATATCTCCCTTGTTTATCTGAGGTACAGAGACTCGTGGTTCGGCCAATATCAACTCACGTAATTATCAAAAACAAACACGCACAACTGGGGCAGGTTTTGTGTTTACATTCTGATTTCATTGAAGTAGGTAATTGGTTAATTAAATTAATAAATTAAATAATTCAAGACCAACTCGTGTTCGTGAGATAAAAGGTGAGTTTGCAACGAGTAACACCAATCGAAAGTGATTTTTAAATATTCCATTTTAGGATTTACAAGGAAGCGACATCTTTATGTCAGCTTTGGGGTAGGTTCCAGCTTAGAAGTAACTTGCGTGTAGCAAGAATTACAGAAGGCGCCACCAAAGCTTAGAGTGCTTTTCATGTTTGAAGTCCCCCAGACGCGGCGCTGTCATCGCGTATCAATCACTATCAGTATCATTTCTCGAGTAGAACTTTAACAACTTTTGGCATCGTACACGACTCTTTAACGATGGCAAATTAATAAAAATCTCACTAGCGTCCAAACACAGTAACAACACTTGACAACTACAACATGGAAATTTAGTTCCGCTGTTTGCCGTGGGACTTCTTTCATGAAAAGGACTCTAGTTCTGTTTCAAAATTACAATTCGGGAATTTGGAGTCTGACAGGACAGCATCCGTAGCTCAGTGGCTTAAAGCAACGAGGGCGTTTTCTGAGATCGTTTCTCAGGTTCGAATCCTGCTGTTCGTTGGAATTTTTGAATTGTCTGTTGAACATTTAAGTAACATCAATCGATTCAGTGTTACTCGTAACAACAAATTTTTCATAATACACTTTACAACATACTTAGGGCCTTAGCAATGTGCGTTCACTATCCCGCTCTCGCATTTCAAAATTTCTAAAGATATATAAAATTACTGTATGTACTTAAAAAATCTAAGTCTTAAGATCTCGAAAATTATATTAGATTTTTTTTTTTGCGTTTGACGCCTGAACCACAGGTCTTTACCAAATTAGAAGCCACAAGCATATCAAATTCTATGAAAATCCAGCACATTTTTTGTACGTCACGAGAGTAATTTAGTGGAAGTTTAACTCTATTCGCACGCCAAAATATATTATTCTATCATATTCTGCTTTCAAAAGGGTTTTACGCAATTTAACATCATTGTGTTGACGTCTGACGTGCCCAGACGACGGAGATCGAACTGAATCAAGTTGGAGCACTGATCCAACTCAAGACGGGAAACAGACACGCAAAGCAGCTGAATTATCTAATCTAATATAGATCCATGAGAGGTATTCTCGAGGTATAATGTTTCTTAAATGTTTCGTAAGTCATCATCATCAGCCAGAAGACGTCCACTGTTGAACATACTAAGCGTACTCCACCGTAGACCGCATCATCGCTTAACATCAGGCGAGTTGGCGGTCAAGAGCAAGCCTATTTTTTTATTTTTTTTAAACAGGCCTCCCCCTTTAGCGACACTGAACGACAGCCTGCCTTTTGCATCCACTGGATGCCCGCTACTCTCGCAATGTCGTCGGTCCATCTAGTGGGAGGCCTACCTACGCTGCGTCTTCCGGTCCCGGTTCCGGTTTCGTAAATACATTCAGTCATTTTATATCTTCAAAATGTTTATAATGCGCGAGCGAGATAGTGAACACACGTTAACCGCCTTGGGGCATATGCGCAGTTTCAGTACTTCGTCAAGCAATAAGCATCCTTATCTGAAGTCGCTAAAGTCTGTCTTCAGCTGTATGGTGGGTCTCGAGGTTTGTTGCTGGAAGACAGGGCGCGGCGCTTGGCGGCCGCCGCGTGCGCTCGCTTGGCTCGCTTTCACGGCGCTTTCTAGCTTGTTGCGCAGTTCCGATGACTGAGCCATCATTGTCTTGAACTCCTGGAACGAAAAGGAACTATACTTATAGACAGACAATAGTATTTCTTTTCCTAAACATCGCAAAGATATTCACGTAAAATTTTACATATTTTGTGGTAATTTATGAAATAGGAATCCGTAGCCTATTGCCATCTCCAGGTGTTTTTTTTTTTTTAATATTAGGCTTGCATTTGACCGCCGACTCGCCTGATGTAAAGCGACGATGCGGTATCTGTATGCCTGGTATGTATGATCCAATTAAGCAAAAAAGCTTTTTTCCAGAAAGAGAGAGATGGGCAACTTCCTTATTTCCTTCCTAACGCAGGATTAACAAAGAAATAATAATAAAATAAAGAAGTAAAATATAAAATGGAGGTTCAGGACCATACAAAAAACATTTTTAATGTTTTTGTCTTTGCTTTAGTGTAAAAAATTTAATACTTACAAGCGTCAAACTTGGTATGATTATAGTAACACACTCAAAAAGTTAAACAACAAATATTCAAAAATCGACCAAGTGCGAGTCGGGCGCACGCTAAAAATCAGAAAGAAAACACATTACTGGGTTCATTTTGGGATAAGTGAACTCAGAGTTTACCCCAATCTACCCACCGGTAGATCTAAGTGGGTTTTTTTCCACTTGTCCCTAACAGTAGAGAAAATTGGGAAGTATTCCTTAGGGGTAGGGTAGGGTAGGGGTAGGGGTAGGGGGTAGGTGTGCCGCGTGGTTTTTATTATTACAAAAACTGCTTTATTAGACATACCTGCGGGTGTTTAGGGCCGACGCGCGTGAGCCACTGCAGCGCGAACTCATGTAATGCGCGAGCGTGAGGGGCAGCGCGGGGAAGCTCCGCCGGCGAGCGCAAGTACGATATCACTATCGGGACCAGCAGCCATAGCATTTGGATTCCTGATGAATATACAAAATTTCTATAACAAAAACCATTCATCATTCCATTTGTTCTTTCTATACCATTTAAACAAGTAAAGAACCTACGTTTCTAACTAATATGTCCAATGAATGGAATACAATAAGCTTACAAGAAAAAAACCCTAAAAAACAAAAATAAAGACCGAATTGAGAACCTTCCTCCTTTTTTGAAGTCGGTTAAAAAAGCCTAAATTAAAAGGCCTACATTAAATGTATGCCAGGCTTCCTTGTATCCTGGGAGGTGTTATCTAGGCCTTTTCAAGGTCATAGGTATCTTCTAAGTCTGCATGATCCATCTTCAACCATATCATCGTCGCTTACCCACAGGCGAGACGAAAAAACCGCCTGCAGTATGTAGCTTATATTATGTGCATTAAAACGAATCTAACGATACCTCGCACATCAAAATCGGTCAAGCCGTTTAGTCTATAGGAGGTTACATAGAAACATTCAGCTTCTGTCTCCTTTCTTCGGTCATTTCAGGGAATAGGCTTCCTCCAATTTACTTCACGAGTTGCGATCGTTTGCATTAGCATCCAGTCGTGACCTGCATGTTTTCAGATATCTGTAACCCTTCAACCAAAATAAAATGAATGGACGGGCCATAACCATTGAACTTGCTCAGTAAAAACAAGACAAAACCGTTAGACGTATACTTCAACACCTAATTATAGCCATGGTACATTAGTTACAAAAAATAGTTAGCGGTTTTTTAATGTGTATTTACACTTCGGGAAAGCTCACGAAGACATAATTTTGTCAGATGTTTCGTTATTATATAACAATAGACGCGTGTCGCACTTCCTACGGTTAGAGACCGACTGAAACGAAGTGAGCGCCGGCGCTCATTTTGTAATCTTCAAAAATGCGCTTCTTCTGGTCCCGTCCATTCATCTTAATTTGGTCGAAGCATTAACCCAGGGCAGCCTGGTGGTATGGTGTTTGCCCACAGTCTCCACTCAAAGATGCATCTCGGATGATAAAATTATTAAAATATACCAACATACATACATACATATGCCCGAAAAACATTGCCCTACTTCTTAGACAGCGGGGTAAAAAGAGGTGGTAATTCAGATTACCTCTTTGGCCGTCTACGAAACCAGTGTTTCGCAACTGATTTCGATGGAGCAATATTTTTACTCGTAATAACTATCCTTCTTTCCCAGAGTAGTATGTAAACAAAATAACAACATAGTACAGATGAAGACTGTATGTGGCGGACATAAAGAATAAGCATTAATAAGTAAAGAAATTAGATCTCTATTTCTTTTTCACTCTTCATGTTGCTTACCTTTTGGTCCATCCTCTAATGTGGCATGTAACAAACGATTGTACGTTTTTTTTATCAATGTTAGAGTTATTTTGTAACAAAACATAACGGCGATTAATCGCGACAAGCACAGTATTTGGGCATGTTGTGACAAGATCAACAATATTTTAAAAGGTGTCTCGCTCACTGCTTGCAGTACGAAATTATTGAAGAGACGAATTCCAGTAAGACAAACTTACATGCAGAGTTACATTAAGACTTACTTACATGCAGAATTACAGTAAGACAGATTTACATGCAGAGTTACACTAAGACTTACTCACATGCAGAGTTACAGTAAGACATACTTACATGCAGAGTTACATTAAGACTTACTTACATGCAGAATTACAGTAAGACAGATTTACATGCAGAGTTACACTAAGACTTACTCACATGCAGAGTTACAGTAAGACATACTTACATGCAGAGTTACATTAAGACTTACTTACATGCAGAATAGTAAGACAGATTTACATGCAGAGTTACACTAAGACATACTTACATGCACAGTCACTCTAAGACATACTTACATGCAGAGTTATAGTAAGAGACATACATGCAAAGTTAAAGTAAGACGTACTTACATACAGAGTTACAGTAAGACAGATTTACATGCAGAGTGAATGAGAGAACCACCAAACTTAAATGCTTATAATTTTACTAACCAATTAACTGAACTTTATTAGCCAATTTAAATAATTTCTTTAGTAAGCTTATTACATTTAATTCAATAAACCTGTTTTTTTACAAATCCTGACCGGTCTGACATCCTATTGTCTATGACATGTATATAATATAGTTTCATCATTGTGCCATATCATTCTCTACAGACTAATATGCATTCAGGAGAAGAGTTACTCACGTGCATCAGCGGGTGCTGCATTGACAAGCTCTGTGAGCGCAGTGAGCGCCGCACAGGCGGCCCTAGTGTGCGCCATGTCACGCGTGTGTCGCGCCGCGGCCGCGCGCGCGATCACGCGCCCTGCTAGCCCGCGAGCCCACCACGACACGCATTCCGGGGAAGAGTTGCGAGACCAAACGTTGCGGAGCACCGAGCAGCACGATGCGAACACCTAAGTAGTGATGGTGAAGGTAGTCAAGCCTATTATTTATATTTAAAAAAAAAAGGAAACGAGATCATAACATAAAATTTTACTTCATCATCATCATCATCATTTCAGCCGTAGGACGTCCACTGCTGGACATAGGCCTCCCCCATCGATCTCCAAAAGGGCCAGTTGAAAGCGGCCTGCATCCAGCGTTTCCCTGCGGTCTCTTTTAGGTCGTCTGTCCATCTTGTGGGTGGACGTCCTACGCTGCGCTTACCGGTCCGTGGTCTCCATTCCAGAACCTTTCGGCCCCATCGGCCATCTGTTCTGCTTGATATCTCCCCTGCCCACTGCCATTTCAACTTACTAATCCGGTGGGCTATGTCGGTGACTTTCGATCGTCTACGGATCTCCTCATTTCGGATTCGATCTCGTAGAGAAACCCCGAGCATAGCCCTCTCCATAGCTCGTTGTGCGACTTTGAGCTTGCTTATGAGGCCCATAGTGAGAAACCACGTTTCAGTGCAGTTAAATTTTACTTGAACCATGAAAATTATAAAACAGGTGAGTGTTCATCGGATCTGCATGATTTTTAGATTTGTTTCGTTTTTTTCAATTTTTTCACGGAGCTCTTATCACTGTTACGCGGCTTGTGCAGCTATCGTGACTGTGGTGACTGGTTTGACTGGTCCCAGTACTGAGTATTGCCGCGATTAGCGCGACCTTGTATTTATTTATCTAAGCTTATAGTCTATAAATTTCTTATTTATAAATTTTTACTCATGAATAAACAATAAAGAAACCTGAACAGAAAAAAAGCCAATGTTTACGTAATCATAAGACAGAGGGGGGTAAGAGCTTTGCTTATTTTAGGGGAGTTGGTATAAATCAAATATCTTTTCATACCTCGTTGTCATCAGTCTCGAGGCAGTGCCTGAAGTGGTTGATACAAGGATAGTGCAGCGGCGGCGCAGGCTCAGCTCTGCTCAGCACCACGGCCATGCCGCGAGCGCCCGTCACAGGTTCGATTCTCTGCTCCGGGTCGTCTGTCGAGTAACGATTTAATAGCATCAATGCTTTAGGCTCGCACATTGTTCATCGTTCAAGGGCGAAAATCTACCAAAACTGTGTTGAGATATCAGTTTTTGGTTGTTATGCGATTTCTTCTCCAAATTTAAACCAAAGTCATTGTATGTTATAGCTTTATTATCTAAACAAAATACAAGCTAACACTAACACTACAGAAACAGTTAGTTTTTTTATTTATTAAATAGGCAACATCTCAAAAATAGACCCATATAATTAGAAAAAAAAACACCTCTAAAGATGGAAAATTAGAGGAAGAATCCAGTTTATTAAAATTTCCGGTTGTTATTTGTTTGTAAAAAAATAATATATTTCAAAAATGTTGTTAGTAATGGACTTAGTTCCGAGAGTTTATTTACCGTTTAAAGTTTTGTTGGATTATGAAGGGATGCTGTCCCTTTCCCGCAAGTCTTGTCAGTATGGAGTTTGTATGGCGTACTTAATAACGTCATTAGTAATTATAGTGCGCTCTCTGTCTAGCAAGAATTAAAATGCTTATATCAGCCTTTATTTTATATTTAGTGATCCATCGAGATAAAATACATAATAGTCACAAACATGCCAAAAAAATTACCGAACCAAAACTCGGCGCACGCTAAGAATTGCGCAGACTTTTTGGTTAGTTACAATGTAACCGCGATACGACTACAACGCCGCGCGATGCCAGAGCTACGATGTCATAGCGGACAACTAATGTTGAACACTATGCAAGCGACATAACGTCTAAATTGGAGTAAATGTGGCTTTGTGAACTATATACTTGATACAATGTATGGACAAAGACGCTCGGACGTTTTTTTAATATTTTCACTGAGAGATTGTGACTCTATAGGAATTGTATCTCGATGCTGTGATCGGATTTATTTATGGGCAGCTTATTTACTGTTATTTCATTATAAAAAGTGCTACTTACCACTTTTAACCCTCTCCACCATGCTGGCTAAAGCACTTTGCAATAGCTGCGCATGCGCAACTTTCGTTTCTTCTTGTACCCGCACTGCTTTGCACTCCGCCGCGCGCTCCAATAGTAAAATACCCGCGTCAGATAGTGTGGCTGAACCTTTACTGAGCCGGAGGATTTCGGTCGCTAGGTATAGGATGGTGGGGAGGATTGAAAGAGCACCTGGAAAGGAAAACATAAATATTAAAATAATAAATATTTGGGACATTTTTTGCACAACTAAGCAAAGCTTGTGATATGGCTGCCAGAGACAATAAGATAAGATTTACAATTTTTACTTTGCGTGTTTGACATTAAAACTAGCTGACCTGACAGACGTTGTCCCGTCTTAGAACTGTCAAACAAGCAAAGTCAAAATTGTAAATCTAATTGTTTTACACCTTGGGTTACATTATTGGAGTTTTAGTATGGATCCCTATTTTTTTTTTAATATAATATAGCCTATGTTACTCGGGGATAGTGTAGCTTCCCAACAGTGAAAGAATTTTTCAAACCGGTTCAGTAGTTTCGGAGCCTATTCAATGCAACAAACAAACAAACAAACAAATCTTTCCTTTTTATAATATTAGTATAGATGCATCTCCACAGACAGCGAGGTCCGTGAATTTTGTTAAACTTAACTACATAATTGTATTTTCGGTGTGTAATAAAGTTGTATTGTATTGTATTGTATTGTATAATTTTTTAACTTATAAGAATTTACTTTAGCTATACATTTTAATTACATTATAGGCTTGCTTTAGACCACCACCTCGCTTGATATTAAGCGAAGATGCGGTCTATGATGGAGCACGCTTGCCTAGAAGAAACCGATTCACTCGCGATTTGAAGACAACCAGATTGTTATAACTATCGGAGAACACCCATTCTAGCAGTTCGCACAATAAAAGTAGCATCAAAGCGCTTCGTACGGGTTTCCGTAATATCAACCATAAAGCGGTATCAATGTTTTACAATAACTTATGGTTACTCACCTTGGGGACTTGTCAAACATGGCAGTTCAGACATCGCTGCCAAACTCTTAACTAGTAGCGTATCTCCGTGGACCCCCAAACCTCTCGGGACCCCAATGACCCCCACCGTCCCCTCTTGCTTCAAGGGACTGAGCGCCGGCAATCTTCTAACTAAGAGGCACATGCATACTTCAAGGCAGGAGAAGACGAGAGATTTTCCTGGGGGCAAGTCGCCTGTGGGGCCCCCCTCGCCTAATGTGTGGACCACTTCAAGGACTGATTGGGGGATAGTGCCGTCTGATGCTTCGTTGGGAGCAAGTTCTGAGGAAAAAATGAATAGATTTAAAGAAAGCATTTATAGTGATTTCAAATACCTATTTGAATCGTGTTTGAGAACAAATCATAAGAAATAGTAGAAATTATTTTTGATGTCCAATGGTCCTGTTTACGGACCTTTATCAGTATAGACTACGCGAGTTCACCAACTTTTGCACAAGTGTGTCCCTGTACATCATGGTACAACATGGCCTGTACAACTTTACGTGCTGCGGTATCTATCTTGATAAAGGTATATGGTTCCGGTTAAGTTAGTTTGTGTTAAATATTATGTGATATTATTTGTGACAATTGGAAAACTGTAACGAAAGTGTTTTTAACTTATTGTGAAAATTTAACTGATCAATTGGACAGGGGCAAAAAAAGCCGATGACTATAATGACAATTTGTATGACATACAAATTTTATGTTGACATATTTTTACAGCAATTTGTTGTATTTATTATATTAGTAATTTTATAATATTATTCCTATTTTTACTAGGAAATCTATTTTAGTTTTAACAGTATGTGAGATAAATGTTAGTGGAATATGTCCGTTTTTATTCTCAATAAATAATTTGAATTATTATTCTAAAGCATGTTTGTTACGATCACCCCGATTTTTGTACAGAGCTGGAGGGGCTTTCAATATTTTTAACCGACTTATAAAAAGAAGGGGGGTTCTAAATTTGTTTGTTTTTTTATGTTTACTAAGAACCCTGTCTTTTATACACCGATTTGGAAAATTCTTCTAATATACTTTCAAATTGGTCCAATAGAAATTTTATGACAATCGGTTCAGTAGTTTTTCAATCAAAATAATTGGGAAAAGTGTGTAATCCAAGTAAACGAAATTGCGTATACAATGTTGCTGCTAGATGTTCCACATATCTCGAAGACTATAAAAGGTAAGCATTTGAAGGTTCACAAAATTGAGCCACAAACCTTTGATCTTAGCGTGCATATTCGCGTGTAGTTGTTCCCTCGCCGCATCAATGACTAGTTTCAATACATCCGCAGCCAGTAACAGGGCTTCTGTACTCTCCTGTGTGAGGCCGGTGCGGTGGATCATTTGACATAGCTCTATGGCTAGTGATCTAATAAAATTAAATATTGATTTAAGTTTTTTTTTACTGGCAAGTGTCTAACACTAACACTACAAAAACAGACTGCCCATAGACCGTTGAAGGTCTAAAGACAATCAAAATGCTCAAGCCCACTACCAGTTGGCAGCGTACCCAGTGTGCTGGCGGCATTACCACGCTGAACTAATTAAGAATTAACGTCTTACTGCATGCCACATTTACATATTGGCCGTGTTACGATTAGATTGACTGTCAGTTTGTTTTTACTAAATCAGTTTTTGATCTTTCCATTTTCCCTAAAACATTTTGGAAGTACAGCTGTTTCATACATTTTGTCGCATGTCAATAGCCGTTTTCTATGAAACAGCTGATATTGTTTTCGCTTTATTGATATTTTAGGGTAACTCCCATATTAAAAGTTGCTCATAATGGTGAAGAACTCCTTTCGGCTTAGTACAGTCTATATGCGTAACCCTGTATCAGGGCACATTTCGGCGTTTTTACTCAGTTGAATGCTAACATTTCCATATCCACAAGAGCAGTGATTGGGCTTTTTATTCAAACAATTTTTTTTTTTATGCGGTTGAAACTGTAGTCGGAGTGACCGGCTTAATCTTACGTGAGTAATTCCCATGTAATATCCCGTGTATTTTTTTTTTAATGATCAGTTATTTACTGGAGCTTCCAGTCTTACTCAAATATGAATAAGAAACTTACCTATCTTTTAGCAATCTAGCTCTA
Organism: Agriopis aurantiaria; assembly: GCA_914767915.1. Lineage (NCBI taxonomy): Eukaryota > Metazoa > Arthropoda > Insecta > Lepidoptera > Geometridae > Agriopis > Agriopis aurantiaria. The sequence goes on along the minus strand of OU612001.1, from coordinate 8,729,243 downwards.
TTCTCAGGCGCATCCAGAAGCGTCACCAACGATAGCAAAACTGATATCGTGTTTTCTACACTCATGTCGCGTTGAGCACAAAGCGCCTCCATGCAAATACCTAAAACATTAACAAGGAATTCAGCTGCTTATTTCTCTTTATTAAAGTCTAAATTAGATTGGTGCATCATCATATGAACATACCAAACAGTAAATGGAACCGTTCATCTACGGGTTCGAAGAATTCGAAGTTTCCATTTTCAATCTTAGACGATCTGTTGTCTAGACTTGAATCAGATTTGTCTGTAAAAAAGAAAACATAAAATAGGCATGATGACTAATATTTTTTTATTACCTCATAAAAAAGCTGATCATAAATAGAGCCCATCAACTAAAACAAAATTAAAATTAGTTCAAAAATAAATAAGATATAAGCAGATATAAGCATTTAAATTTCATGCTAGACAGAGAGCGCACTATACTGAGCCGTGACGTCACGGCTCAGGAGCGCCATACAAATGCTATACTAACACACGCTTTGTGTGAAAGGGATAGAGCATCCCCTCCCTATCCCCACCTACAACTTTAAACGCTCATATCTCAGAGGTTTATCAGCCAATTTAAATTATTTTTTCAGTATGTGTAATGTATTTAGTTATATTCCTCGCTAAGCCGGTTATTTGTAATAAATTAAACATGAGGACACATGCCTATTGTTAAACTACATTAGGCGACTATTGACTCGCCCGCAAGGCAATGGCGTCGATTCTGTCATACCACTCACTAAACTAAACCAATCAGATGGGACTAACATTATATGCCTCTCTTTTCATTTTAATATGTGAGAGAAGGATGGCAACAATTTTAGAGCTGTCAAATTTAGTTTAGTTTAGAGTACAGTATCAATGCGAATATCCATCCTGAACACCTGTCAGTGTGACAGCATTCCAATAAAAGCGCTAATAATAGCAGCGTGAAACGGGTATTGCGCTCGCGCATGCAATTAGATTATATGCAAGAAATAAACCATATTTTTTTGGTAATAGTGTAGTTATTGGTATAACTTTAGTGCGGTTGTGAACCGCCACCGTTTGCAAGAAACATGATTTATTCGGATTACTGCGTACAATCTCGGTGGACCTAAACAAAAACTGAGCTACGACAGCGCGAGTAACGTGTTTTGTCTTGCCGGCACCAACACGATCCCCAGATCTTAGCGTTAGTCCCAAACTACTCACATTCTCGCTGGCCAAGATAGCGACGATATTGCTACTTCGGCGCAAGAATCCGTTCTCGGTAAAGGCAGCGGTGGACTACAGTGAATGTTTGTTCATGCGCGTGCGGCTGGGACGCCTAGGCACCTCCGCTATTTCCGCAGAGTAGAAGTTCACGATTATCTCCGCTAGATGGCGGTGAGTCGACTTTAACGTTGAATAGCAGCGAGGCAGCATACAGCACTGTAGCGAAGGCCACGCATGTGCGTAATGCGCTCGGGAGGCTTCGGCTGTTTCCGCCGAGTAGAAGCTTACCATTATCTCCGCTAGATGGCGGTGTGTCGACGTTAGCATTGAACCGCAACGAAGCAGCACAGAGCAGCGAAGGACACGCATGTGCGTAATGCGCTCGGGAAGCCTCGGCTGTTTCCGTGAGTAAAATCTTACCATTATGTCCGCTAGATGCCGGTATGTCGACGTTAGCGTTGAATCGCAACGAGGCAGCACAGAGCAGCGAAGGACACGCATGTGCGTAATGCGCTCGGGAAGCTTCGGCTGTTTCCGTGAGTAAAAGCTTACCATTATCTCTGCTAGATAGCGGTGTGTCGACGTTAGCATTGAATAGCAACGAGGCAGCATAGAGCAACGAAGAACACTCATGTGCGTAATGCGCTCGGGAAGCTTCGGCTGTTTCCGTGAGTAAAATCTTACCATTATCTCCGCTAGATGGCGGTATGTCGACGTTAGCGTTGAATCGCAACGAGGCAGCATAGAGCAACGAAGAACACGCATGTGCGTAATGCGCTCGGGAAGCTTCGGCTGTTTCCGTGAGTAAAATCTTACCATTATCTCCGCTAGATGGCGGTATGTCGACGTTAGCGTTAAATCGCAATGAGGCAGCATAGAGCAGTGAGGGCCACGCGTGTGCGTAATGCGCTCGGGAGGCCTCGGCAGTTTCCGCCGAATAAAAGGCACCGCCACCGTGGGGCAGTTGAGACGCGAACTCTGGAAAGAGACACTTTGTTTATTATTTCGCATTAGTCCTGCAGATTCATAAGACTTTCTCCTTAACTCTCGAACTTCACGTCGGTTGTTTACAAGTTGTTTCTTGTTCCGCTAGTAGAAACGGTGGCAAATAACTGTGTCAAAACCGCGGTCCATTTCTTCCGAGTTGTTGAATTGATTGTTATTCTGAAGCTTTTTTATGCGACTAAAAGATGAAATGAATTTTTATGAAACCAAGCAAGTCGCTTGCTCGCTTAAAGTAGCGGTCACGCTTGCCCGTAACAGTACATTGCCTTTCAGAATCTTGTACTTCTACAGTTAAAACCTTTCCTTAGCAATGAACTACGGTCGTCATTCTGAGATATTAGATGTAAAAAAAAAACATTGCTATATATTAAAGTTTGACCGCGATCTCACCTGATAGAAAGAAATCTTCGAAAATGGGACATGTTTGCCTAGTATTAAAGCTCTTTACGCATAGTAATTTTACTGGAAACATTGCCCATCCAGAACGCAGTGATATTCCACACTACTTCTTGGCAGTTGAACAACTATCAAAGGTGTAGTACTTTCCCAGGGGGTCGTCGGTGCAAAAGACTTCCTGCCACTAATCATGCTAAAATTATAAATGACCAAGTCTGCAAGCTGGACCCACTTAGCCTCCAAAGAGATGTGGGTTCTCTCGGTATTTTCTATCGCTTGTTCTTCCGGGAATGCTCTGAAGAGCTCATTCCTGCGTCGGACTGCAACTACCGCACACCCGACACCGTCAAAAAGCTCACTCCACATCATGCCAAGCTGGAAATCCCGCAACGTCCGATTTTCGCTCCTGTCTTCTGCGGACCTGCAATGTGTGGAATGTCCTTCCCCCAAAGGTCTTCCCGTCGAGCTTCAACATGAAGCGTTTCAAAAAGGGTGTCTATAACTACCTTTCTGGGCTGGCTAAGCACCGTCAACACCGCTAGTGTTGCAGGTGCCTATAGGAGGTGGTTTCTGCTTACCAGCAAAAGGACCACATGTGTGTTTGCCGCTCTTTTTATTTTAAAAAGTGTGTTTGCCCTACTTTAACGTAGCAACAGAGCAATGGAATGACGTGATTTTTGCATAAGGATAGTTAGTGGTTTGGGGAGTGACGTAAGATACTGTTAATCCCAGAGAAGTGTATGGTTCCTTAGGGTGATCTCCACTCGGGTGAATCAGGGGGGGGGCAAAGATAGTAAAAATTCAAATATGAAATAATCTTGCCTGGTGGTAAACTAAGCAGAGCATGATCCTTCAAGGCAGCAATCCAATTCTCTCCCAAACTCTCCAACTCTGGTTCAACCAGCTTCAACAAGCTCTCTCCTTTACTCTCGAACTCCCCGTACTCTTCGTCGGTTGTTTCCGAGTTGTCTAGTTGGTTGCTGTTCTGCAACAACTGGTTGCGCCATTTGGCCAACTCTGCTCGGTTGTTGAATGGTTTTGTGTCCAGTTGTTTCACGTAGCTACCTGGGGCACTGCCGTTGCTTACCATTGCCACTATGTAAACCTAAAAAAAAAAAAAGTCATGCCAAATTATCTTTGTGCCGTGTTGGTTCTCATTTGCGCATTCAGCGTTGATTCGTAACGAGACCTAATATTTTATTGGAAAAGCCCTGTCTTTCTGTTTGTTGGGTTGAGAAAGAAGTCAAATAACATTCATCATATCACTCTAATATTATGAATACCTTAGTAATATTAGACGGGATGAACAGACGAACAGGGAGCTATGGTAAGGTTGTGTGGCGGGTGCGAATACATCTGGCCTAAATCCGGCTTGATGCTTCTAGTCAATCTCACCCAGCAGACATTGGCGGATTGGATAGACTAATACTCAGAAACTTACCTCAGCCCAGGCTTTTAAGATGGAAAGTTTCTCCAATGTCGCCATGCTTTCATTGTAAATCAACGTGGTGTTGCCCTTAGTGTTTAACTTGTCTAGGCTCGAGACCAGCAACTGGTGTACCCTGAAATACCATGAGTAATGAGATTACTTAAAAAAAAAAAAAAAAATTCATACCACTGGCTTTTCGGTGAAGAAAAACATCGTGAGGAAACCTGCATACGTTCAGGGAAGAAATTCAATGGCCAATGAATCCACCAACACGCACTGGGCCAGCGTGGTGGATATGGCCCAATCCCCCTTTCTAGGTTAAGAGCAGGGGACTGTTAAAAAGGCTAATTATGATGATGATGTATGTATTTTATAATCAGTCATCATTATTTGAGAATGTGGCTCTTGTCAGTACAATTTCCAGGTTTCGGGGAATGTTTTCACTTTTTGTATGAAATGTAGTTCAAAGAGGGATGCCTTTGTTCAGCGGTGGATGCTGATGATGATGACGCCTAGAATTATAGTTTCGGACACTAAGTGTTCATTCAAGGAACCGTCGGATAAAACTTTGCTAAATTACCTTCGTAAATCATTGATATCCCTTGCGACGCCGCAGCCGATCCAAGCGGAGCAGACGTCACAGGCAGCCGCGGTCACGTGCGACGCCGTGTCGCCTGAAAACGCGGGACGAACTGCCGCACCCACCTGTAGTAAAACAATCAGATTATTCTATAATCACACGAGGGCAAATGAAATGTGCGCGATTTGACCGCTAATTCGCTTTAATAACCCTTCATGAAACGTAGCTGTTGTGAGTTAGACCTGAACTTTTACGCGATTGACCCTTCAATATCAACGGTAGTTTAAGACCAAAATCGATTGTCTACTATCCTAACTGGCTAGCTTGGCTGTAAATTTCTATTGAAAGTGTGGCAAAATCCTCCGAGGACACTCCAAGGAAGGCCCTACAGTGGGATCGTCATCATGTGGAATAAAGCCAAGTTCCCCATCACAGTTTCAGCACACAGAAGACATTACAAGTACAGAAGATTCACTCCGCAAAATCATTTAAATAAGTAGCGACTCTTGCTACTACACAATAAAGTGCAATTTAGGACGTGCGAGCGCTAACTACCTACATTTATATTAACCTAGAAGTTGCCTCTGTGTCTATCACGTAACTCTTGTCGCGTTATCTGTCTATCGCGCGGCAGGTCCGACAAGTCGGCTACTTGTAGCTTCATACCTAAAGTGCGAAGTGCGCCAGGCCTGGCTTCAGTGGGATCCAGATTACTTGTGTTTCTTTCCTCTCTCGAGATGTTGTGCTAACATTGGTCGTATGATTATTAACACGTAATTCAGTAAATGGATTTATTTAGTATAAACGGTCTCTAAAACTAAGCTCTAACCGTTTTACCACAAAAGATTTAAGCACGCTTTAGACAAGTGTTTAGCATATTTTTCGCTGTGAAACAATTGCTAAACACATGTCTAAAGCGTTCTTAAATCTTTTGTGGTAAGACGGTAAATGTCTTGCCTGCGCCTGGTATTGCTCCAGTAACAAGTGTCCCGGGAAATCAGGTTCCGGCGCGCGCGCGAACTGCTGTATGACGAGCTGCAGGGATCGAAGCCCGCAAAGCCGCAAGGCGTCTGATTCGCCTGTCGCGCAAACGAACGACATGCGCACGAGGTCTGACAGGTGACAGGAGAGATAATCACCTGGAAGAAAACATTTATGTAGATATGGGCGTGTAATTTTCCAAAGGTTGAATTATTGCTTTATTTATTTTTAGCGTCTTTTCATACAAACATTTTCATATGCCTAGCAAAAAAAGTGCGACATATTTTGTATGCTTGCATTTTATTATTTCGCTGGCTTGCATATCTCAAATAACATGTTTTATAGCAAATTAGTAGTATATATAACCTTGAGAGTATGACAACAGTAAAAGCTGAACGGTCAATGGGAACAAGACCCATTTTCTCTTAGCGTTAACGCCTGCGGAAAGATGAAATTGTATAAAAATTACATTAGCTTGAGATAACATCTCTCAAGCTAATGTCATTGTCAATGTCATTTTTATACAATTTAATCTTTCCGCAGGCGTTAAAGCTAATAGAAAGTAGGTCTTGTCTAACCCCCCATATCGTCTAAGTTATCCTCATCCAGAATGTAGTAACATTTGGATTCGGAGAAATTCGCGGGCATGATGGCAGGATGTCGTTCAGTGTGGCGTTCTAAGAGGCAGGCCTATGTTCAACATAGTCGTCTTCTGACTGATGATGATAATACTTTGTGAAGATTACTTACAGTTGGGATCAACTTCTTGCTTCTCCTTGGCCTTCACGAGGTCGAAGTGAGCCGGGTCATTCGTGGCTTCGCACGCACCCATTATCTTCTGTATGCATTCCATTGCGAAAACCTAAAATAAAAAAGTATGATATCATTAAACTTATTCTGTTTATGTAGAAATACAATACAATAAGAATTTATTGACACCACAGAAAGGACATTACAAGAATACATTAAATAGAGGCACAAAAGGCGGCATCGCTAGGCTAGGCGAAGTCATCCAGACAACCTAGAACTTTTCAGAAATGAGGTAGAACAGATACATTTCTTTGAGTTTGGTTGTTCTGTAATCGTACCAAGCAAATTTACCCCATGTTTGAAATCAAGGCTTAAAATTCGACAACATTTTGTTAATATTATTTTTAGCGACTCAACTTTACCCCTTCCTCTGTACTTTATCGTGTGCTAAATTGACCCCAGACCCCACAGACCCCAGAGATGAGAAGAGAACAAGAGGACAGTCACAAAGGTGGGAGGAGGATAACCTACCAAAAGAGTGGTGCAGAATAGCCAGAGATAGTGTAAAATGGCGACCCCCAGAGAAGGCCTATGATCAGGGAGGACAACCTCATCATGAAAAACTTGTTTGTTAACATAACGTGTATGTGTGTTGTAAATTATGAAACACTGTAGGTTTTCTGAATCAAAAAAAAAACTGGAGCTGGTTACTGACTGATTTTCTAGAACTATCAAAAAAATTTGGACTAAGCAATAGTAATTGAAAACTTAATGTACGGTCCGCACAGAGCAACTGCAACAGCAACTGCAACAGCAACTGCCATGCCACTAATGTTTTTTTTTAAAGTTCTTATTAAGAACTGTCATCTGTAAACCCAAAACGGAATTAAACCATTTCAAAGCCTACATACCCTCGTAGGCCACCTGGACTGTACAGCGGGGTGAGTAGATGTATCGCTATCAGCGTGGAACTCTGCTTGATCATCATCACCTTCCGCATCGAAATCAGCCTCCATGTTGTTACTGTCCTCTGTAAATGATGACAAGTGAAGGACAATGATCAGGACAATGTGATGTGATGAATGATGAAGTAATAAGGGATGATGCAAACATCTTCATTTTATCGACCAAATTTATTGATTTTTATCATTAAATTTTCAGTGTTTGTATGTATCCAAGTTTTTTTTTTAAATATATTTCGGGATTATTTTCACACCCGGTCATCTGACCTCAAACTAAGCAAAACTTGTGATATGGCTGCCAGAGACTGATAAATACATATATTGTTTTAAATACATATACTTAAATAGATATTAACAACCAGATATAGAACAAACACAAATGTTCGTCACACAAATGTTTGTCCTAAGTGGGAATCGAACCAACGCCCCTAAGCTCAGAAGGCAGGTTCACTACAATACAATACTACAAAAACTCTTTATTAAAATACCATAAAACAAGGATAAAATAAACATTACAATAAAAATATTGTCTAGGCTTTTAACAGGCGGCCTTATCGCTTTAAGCAATCTCTTCCAGTCAACCGTGGCCAGGCACTACCAACTGGACCAACGAGCTATCAATGTATCTCTAGACGACGGACATATTCAATGATATCATTGTACTCATCATTAGAAGCAAATTTTACTCCGGAACCAACCCAGAAAATGGAGAAAAAAAAACTGTTTGTCCATAGAAAAATTTCATTAACACCCAAATCTCTCTCATCATCATCATTTCAGCCGTAGGACGTCCACTGCTGGACATAGGCCTCCCCCATCGATCTCCAAAAGGGCCGGTTGGAAGCGGCCTGCATCCAGCGTTTCCCTGCGGTCTCTTTTAGGTCGTCTGTCCATCTTGTGGGTGGGTCTCAAATCTCTCTACCCAAATCTATCTATCACCCAAATCTATCTACCCAAAATCGCAGAAATCTCAGAATCTACCCAAACCAAACGAGCTCCTTTCGTCTCTCTCTATATACAGATAAGCTAATAAATTTGTCTCTCTTACCCAGTCTGATAGTGAGTACGCGTTTCGCCAAAGCCAGCCAGTGTTTGAGTCCGCCAGAAGAGGCGGCGGCGAGAAGACAGCATGTCAGCGTGTCTTTAGCGTGAGACAGCGCGCTTTCGTCTTTCTCTATATCGAGGTACGCAAATAGGGCGCCTGGTAGACCGGTCTCAGTTATAACCACACCTGTTGATAAAAGTCTTTAGAATTAGTACATTATAATTCACGGCCTGCACTGGCAGTTGGTTTATAATGGGTTAAACGGAAAGGGTGTACTAAGCCAAAAGGGATTTTTCTATGGGAGAAACTCTAAACTCACGAAAAAAATATCAGCTGTTCCATAGAAAACGTGCGGTCATTCACACTCGAGAAAATGTATGAAACAGCTCATATGATTTTGCTATTTTTGGTTGGTTCCATAGTAAAAGTTGTTCATAATAGACTTCTTTTGGCTTAGTACAAACTTTCAGCGTAACCCTGTTTGTCAGTTTTTTTTTTCTCCTAAATGGGTGAATCTATTCTGAAGTGTTTTTTTTTTTTTGAAAGCTGGTTTTATAGAGATGGTTATTAGCTGTGTTTGATCAGAATCTGTTAAGCAGTTAAAAAATTATGCTTGTAAGACTGCATATATATTGTTTCTGGGTTTTTAATTTTATTTTTTACTAAGATATAGCTAACAAGTTGTTTACTTCTTTAATGTCATAGTTTATCAGGGTCAGTTCATCCATTTCAATGAAGAAATAATAAGCAAGCAATGTCTGTTTTAATTACTGTTGCATCATACAAATATTTTTTGTTAGTGTTTTTATGACCGTTGATACACAGCCCTTCAGTCGAAATATTAAACAAGTTTACTCAGTATTAAATATCGTCAAACAAGCCATAGTCACAGTCAGAGTCAAGCAAAGTAAGCCGCGGTCAAGTCAAACGTAGCCCCTGTAAAGTGGTGGAGGCTTTACAAGAAGCTTCTATGGAGTTTAGAAACAATACGAAAAGACATGTTTCACTCGTTATATCACTTTCCCACACTCTAGCACGGTCACGAGCACTTAATAAATAATAATCCACAATTATTACACATTACCACAAAAAAATACACAAGTTTAGGAAAATAATACGAGCCGACATTTATAGTCACACAATAGGGTGTTTGACTGTATTGAAAATATTATGCCAATTGACATCATCCATAAACATGACATAATGAAAAAGCATATTTCATTGATTTTTTTATAAAAATATGCTTATTTATTGTAAAAAACGCGATTAAAATAACTGTATTTTCGACATTTGATCACGTGATCGAAAACGGTCTGTAATTGGCTTCATCCCTAGTGACGTCACACAAATCTAAACAAACAGATTTTGTATTGATATATGCGAATTTAATGTTGTAAAGCTATTTTGAGAGCGATTTATCCAGAAATTATCACCAAAAACAGTCCGGAGGTTAAATGTGAGAAGAATGGAGAAACATTTTGTGCAAGCAGACAGCGGTAACTTACCCAAAATTAATGTATTTATGGTTGCATATTTCTTCAATAATAATCTACGTCATTGTTTCTACGCTGCAGAACTCAAAACGTAAAAACTACAATGTAAGTATTAATTTTTAATTGTTCTCCAAGCAAAACATTCAATCAAGTTGTACAAAAAGTATGTTGTAGTAGGTGGATATCACTATTTTGTTAGGTTATGTCTTTACAATGTTTAAAAAGAAAGTAACAGTACATAAAATAGTAATGCAATAAAAACACAAATTGTAATAGAATTATATAGACTCAAATATGTACCTCAAAATGATCTTCGCACATAGAAACATTTGAATTAGCTCCAATACTTTTGGGTTCTCTACGAGCTACTTAGTTCCAACCACTTTTTGCGAGTTTTGGGGTCCATTGGAACAGAAACGAATAGTTTTTCCGGTGTTTTATGGAAGTATTTGTACATTGTGGCACTACACAACATTTATAAACCATTACTTCTATTAGAAAATTAGTGATTATCAAACTTTTGCTGCCTGGCTGCAGCTGTTTTGTTTTGTGTGACGTCAATCGTCGCTCGACCGGAGCTATGACGCAGGTCTGCGTTTTGGCGCGATATTTTTTTATTCAAACTTTAACATCGATTTATATCGCAAATACGACTGATATCCAGAAAATATAAATGCAGTATACATTAAATTATATCAGGCAATAATGTGCAATAGTTTCCCAAAAGTAGTCAAATACCCTATTTATGAGGACTCTGTATCCAAGGTCATGTTTTTTTTAACAAAAAAACTGTAATGACTTTTCCTAACTCTTACCACAGTAAGGTTTAGCGGGCACATGGTCCTTAGCCAGCATGGCGTGTCGGCAGACGTCTATAGCCTCCTTCTGCGAGAGCTGACGGAGGCAGCACAGCGCCGCGCGACGCACGGTCAACTCCGAACTTGACAGGTCCTTCTGTAAAGGTAAACAACTATTGATATACCTGATATATACCACTTGCTACTAGCTGCATAAGCTCACTTGTAGTAAACTTAGCAACGCCTTCTCGTACAAAATACCTGTGCCTTAAGACGAAAGTCTTCGACCAGCGTGTGTTGCCAGTGATGACATAAGGCACTGAAACGTGGTCTCTCACTAAGAGCCTCATAAGCAAGCATAAAGTCTCACAACGAGCTATGGAGAGGGCTATGCTCGGAGTTTCTCTGCGAAATCGAATCAGAAGATTGGGCCGAAAAGTTCTCAAATGAAGACCGGTAAGCGCAGCGTAGGACGTCCACCCACAAGACACACACACTCACTAAGTCAAAGATGTTCTATCCTAAGAAGAGCAGGGACTCCTAATACAGGTAATTTTTGTCTAAAAGGAATTCCTGGACAATTGAAACTGTTTTGTACTATGATTAATGAATAAACATTATTCTTATCTCTTGGCGCAGGTACCGTGCAAAGATGGACAGACGGTCTAAAAGAAACCGCAGGAAAACGCTGGATGCAAGCCGCTTCCAATCGCCCCTTGTGGAGATCGATATCGATATGCATAGGCATCCCCGACGACATCATGTCCTACGTCCAGCAGTCGACGTCCTACACGGCTGAAATGATAATGATGAAGAATTAAGCCTCATTAGGCTTTGGCTTCAGGGTTGTTCTGTTAGTTTAGTTTGTGTGTACTCACACATAGTTGCGGCACCAGTGTGTGAAGGTTGATGTGATGCGGCGCAAACATCTGTAACTGTTGAAGGCAGCCCAAGGCTTCCCCGCGCGCGCCGACGCCGCCCACCTCTAGTAAAGCGGCGCACGCGCACGAAAATCGACCCACCGCCGTCACTATAAGATACATTGTTCGTTTAACAAACTTCACATAATATGCAGAATAGATTAAACAAAGTGGTCCAGTCCAAACATTTAATCATTATTACATTTTTACAAGAAAACAACCGACTTCACTATAATTTAAATTATCAGGATTTATCCCCTTATTTTCCACCTTTAGAGGTAGAGTATTTGCTTCAAATTTAAAAGGATATGGGCCTAATTGAAACCAAACAAATAAACCAAACTCAAGTGGTTTACTATAGTAGCCATTGAGAAGTATGTCTGGCTACTTCATCAAGGTTACGGCTACCTGTTTTCAGTGATTCTGTTTAGGCGATTGCGAAAAGTTGGGTGAACGCAAACCGTATCTCGACGCGTTAAGGTTCACGTTCGCGCGATATTCCGCACTGCTCTGTTTCAACGCTGTTTCGAGCCCGCGCTAAGAGGCAGAATTTCAAAAAACTCTTGATCTTTCTTTTTTACTCAAAGCTGGTGGTTGTAAATACTTATGACAACCATAACAAAGCTTTTGTAAAAGTCTGTTGTAAGCACATTTATCCGTAGACGAACGAAAGTTACCGGATTAGCAAGTGGAAGTGGCAGTGGGCAGGGCACATATCACGCAGAAAGATGGCCGATGGCGAAGAAAGGTTCTCGAATGGAGACCACGGACCGGTAAGCGCAGCGTAGGACGTCCACCCACAAGATGGACATAGGACCTAAAAGAGACCGCAGGGAAACGCAGGATGCAGGCCGCTTCCAACCGGCCCTTTTGGAGATCGATGGCCTATGTCCAGCAGTGGACGTCCTATGGCTGAAATGACGACGAAGATAAAACACATTTATTGTCATAAGTTCAAACATACCTTGCAACTCCGGTCCGACAACGGTAATGAGTGCAGACAGCAACCGTCCAATGCTCCTGTGCAGTTCTTCCAAGAAAGGTGGAGATGTGAAAAGCAGCTTCAACGCTAAATTGAGGGTGGACTCCACGTGGCCTCGGAACATCGGCCCTGAAGCGTCTGCGAGAACTGATAACGCGTGAAGAGACCACACCTGGGTACAAAAATTTAGCATGATTTTAATATCTCTTCTAAGTTTGATATCTTACGATAGATCATGGAGATCTGAAGCACACTCTCTTAAATGTATCCAATAATAAAACCAATAGACTAACAACTTTAAATTAAAGTAAATAAATAAATAAATAAATGCCTTCTGCGCTTGGGGGCTTGGGTTCGATTCCCACGTAGGGCAAACATTTGTGTGAAGAATATTTATGTTTGTTCTATATCTGGGTGTTAATATATATGTATGTATTTAAAAATATATGATCAATCATCGAATGGTGATTGGAGACTCATATATTTTATTTACTTTATTATAGACGTCATTCATACAATTTGCGCCTAGATTGGCCCGCTCGATAAACTAAAGACTAAACTAAAGAAAACTAGCTGCCAAGTGGTTATATAGTCATTGCCCAGACCCGACCTACACATACTAAGATGAGGAAGAAACTGACCTGTAATTCGACAGCAGAGTTGTCTTGTGCCAGGGCTCTCAAGACCGGCAATGCCGCGGCACTAGATGCCGCCCCCCGCGCCCTTTGCACCGCACCTACTGCCGCCGCCGCTGCCGCCTTCACCGGCCTGGCGATGACAAGCATACTTGAATCAACTGGTGTACAAATAAAACCGGCCAAGTGAGAGTCGGGCTAGCGCACTTAGGGGCCCGTACAACTTGAAAGCTACAAAATAAAATAAAAATTGCAAAAAGACATTATTCTATAATTAAAGTTACATATTTTTACCTAAATTAAATAATACGTCATAAGTCCCGATAAACATTTAAAACAGATTATTCCATCAAAGCCCAGACGGTCACCGCGCCCGACATAGCTTCACTTCAGTGATCGTACGAGAACCGGTGGTGAACAGAAATTTGACACGAACTCGCACTTGGCCATTATTTATTATACTTTAGAGTGTGTACTATAATCATGCCAAGTTTGACGCTTGTACGTATTATTGTTTTTACATTAGAGCTAATACAAAAATAAGAAAAAAATACGTTGTATGGGGACCCTCTTTAGTTTTTACTTTTTGACTTTATTATTATTTCTTAGTTAATCCGCCGTAACATTACATATTCTGTTAAAATTTTCAACTGGCTATCTATATTTATCTATGCTATTACGGTTCGAAAGACATAGCCACGGTTACAAAATCGGTTAGGAAAAAGCAGTTCTAATTCAGCTTGCAAGATTTGACCTAAACAAACAAACATTGCAAGTTAAAAACATTGTAAAAATTAAGTAAGTTATCGATTAGCGACCTGCTTAAACCATTGCACTGTTCGCTGATAGACCATTCTGTACCTAAAGGCAAGTGTATTAAAGTATAATTTTACCTGTTGACAGCTGATCGAGCGAGAGCTATGACCTTTTCACTAAGCGCTTGACTCTCGGCCTCCGTGATGCATCCGCAGAGGCGGCCGGCGCAAGATGCTGCGGCGGCGCGGACTGTCGCACTGTTCGCTGATAAGCCATTCTGTACGTAAAGACAAGTCGATTAGTATGTAAATCGGGTAGCAACAACAGAGTCGCGGGCATACAGTGGATGTAGATAACAGGCTGTCATTCAGTGTAGAGTTCTAAGGAGGCTTATTTTCAACAGTGGACGTATTCTGGCTGATGATGATGATGAAAATATTGGCCAGGCAAATGTTTCAATGATGACATTACATATCTGTTTTGGGTCACCTCTCCTTGTTTTTGTGTATCCAATGGCATCCTAATATAGGGAATCCTAGTGGGTAGCTATGAGTGTGAATTTAATTATGTATTATTTATTTATTTATTTGTTTATTCATTTAGCACGGTTATACACCAATTACACTAAATAGACACAGTTATGAAAAATTATAACCTACAAAATTAACAAATTAAAATGTCATAACAAAATATAATTACATTAGGTAGGTACATAAAAAATCTAAATCAATTAAAAATTATTTTAAATGTTTAAGTACGAATAATGTCATTTAAGTTAGTAAAAACTAGTCAATATTATATACAAATTAAATAATCAAAGAAATAAATGTGTACAAAATTTGTAAAAATTATGTCATTAAGTCATTATAAAAACCTGTTACTTACGATAATAAGATCGGTGGTGATAGTTTTAACTGCTTCCTGGCCGAGCGAGGCCTTCTGTTCTGCGAGCACTCTCAAGGCCAAAAGCAAAGCAGTGTACACATTCAGTTGTATCGCATCTTGTCTCGCTCCCTTAGACATCTTAATGCATTCCCCGAAATGCTCCAGCATTTGCTGTCTGAAAAGATAATAGGCATGTCATGGTGTCCCAATGTTTAATTTATTACAAACTAGCTGCGTCCCGCAGTTTCACCCGCGTAGTGATGAGAAATGATGATGATGATGATGATGATGAAAAGTGCTTATGTCACACTTCAACTCTTGAACTACGCCCATGCAAAAAATTAAGACGATCCGTGGTGTCCCAATGTTTAATTTATTACAAAGTAGCTGCGTCCCGCAGTTTCACTCGCGTAGTGATGAAAAATGGTGATGATGATGATGATGAAAAGTGCTTATGTCACACTTCAACTCTTGAACTACGCCCATGCAAAAAATTAAGACGATCCGTTGCTCTGTTGCTGCGTAAAAAAGGAACAAACAAACCAACAAAATTTTAGCGTTTATAATATTAGTATGATGACTGGCTGACCCGACAGACGTTGTCCTGTCTTAGAACTGTCAAACGGGAAAAGTTAAAATCGTCGTTAATTTTCTGAAATTTTTCAATTTTCTAGCCAATTTTCTTAATTTATAAGAACACCACCGAGGCTTCGACGAGCCTAGTTACACTGGTCAAGTAAGAGTTTAGTACAACTGACCGGTGTTTGTTGGCCGCCCGTGCGAATATGTGCGGGAAGAGAGCTACGGAAGCGTCGATGACAGCGACGCCGAGCGGCTGGGCCCCGCCATGCCCGCGGTAAAGACAGCACGGCTCGTGTTCCAAAGCACCTGACCCGCTCGCGCTCGCCGGAGATATCAGCTGAGGAGTCAGAGTATACTGGTTAAGCGAGCGAAGGAGTTTTTTTTTTATGGCTAAAATGGGGAATTTCACCTACTTTTCAGATAATAAAAAAAAAGTATGAAATACGTGCATAAGTATTATATACCATTGGTATTGTATATAAATTTCTTACACACAATACGCGCGTAAGAGCACTTTTCGCTTACGCCGACATGCGGTGCATAACGCATTTGGGGGGTTAATAATCAGCCTCGTATAAATACTTCTTTTCTTGTGGATTTTCCTTGGATACGTACCACGTTTTGATTCTAAGTTTCTAATCCGTACCGGCAAGGATTGGAACAACTTGCCGGCTACCTTGTTTCCTGAGATATATAGGCCTTTTCAAGGTTAGAGTAAATTGGTATCGTCTAAGTGTGTGACATCTTCGACCACATCGGCGCTTACCAGCAGGCGAGGTGGTGGTCAGAAGTGAACTTATTCACGATAAAAAAATTGAGAAAAATGTAGTTGACACATTTACCTGTTCTTCTATAGCGGCGTGGTCAGTGTCGTAAATCCATCCCTCTTCTCCCAATAAGATAGTGTCACGCGGATGCATTGCGCTTCGTAACATGCCTGAAAAGAGACGACATGTTTTCGTCATGACAACGAATGTGGGTGTACAATTTGGTAATGTTATGACAAACGATACATTAACGTAAGTTTCTTTGGTATTTCAGAAAAGTTACACTGGTTCATCGATCAAGCATTTCCTCAGAAGTGGGATACGATTAACCGCCTAATCTTACGCACTGATGTTCATCCACTAACTTATTATTAAGTCATTGGGTGATCTACAATGGGGTAGCCTTCTTTTGTAAGTACTGATTCACGTTATATTTGGTTTTTATAGTTTGGTACGATAGATAATCGAACTGAATATTTAATATTGAAATCAATCAAGAGGAATAGGAGGTTACATGATATTTTTACTAATTTAAAGGTGCACAACGCAAATTATTGTCAACACTATAATCGAATTCTGAAGCCAACTAATTTGCTTTCGTTTTTTTTTTTTTTTGTCTGAATGGTTCGATTACGATGGCAGCTGTCCCGGGACTATATTTTAATAAGTATAGTTATTATCTGCTCGGGCTTGCATTTTTGTTCCAATAGTTAGTGATGTATAGTTACCGGTAGCTTGGTTCCCGGGCTGAGGGTCGTGTGCGCCCGCCAGCTCGGCGGCAAGCAGGCGCAGAAGCGGCGCCGCGGGTGCTGCGCCCCCGCCCAGCGCCAAGCACGCCTGGTACAGCCGCAAGCGCAGTAGCGCCGCAGGAGCCTTTAGTGCGCCGCCGTAACTGCGCACCACGCTCGTCACACTTCAATAGATACAAACTGGCTAGAGCAGAGCGCAGATGTGTCACAGAGCGAAGGTTTATTGTTTACGTATATAAAAGGTAAGAAACAGTGGATATTTGGTACAAAGTGAAGGTTTATTGCATACTGGATAGAGCGGAATCGACATTCGCCAGAAAGGCTGGTAAAGAGGAATGGAGATTTGGTGCAGAGCGAAGGTTTATTGTATACTGGATAAAACAGAATAAACATTCGCCAGAGGGGATCAAAAAGGCTGGTAAGGAGTGGAGATTTGGTACAGAGCGAAGGTTTATTGTATACTGGATAAAGCAGAATAAACATTCGCCAGAGGGAATCAAACAGGCTGGTAAGGAGTGGAGATTTGGTACAGAGCGAAGGTTTATTGCATACTGGATAGAGCGGAGTCGACACTCGCCAGAGTGTATCAAAAATTCTGGCTAGCAAGGAAGGGAGTATTGTGCAGAGCCGAGATGTTTGTTGGCTAGAGCAAAACAAAGATGTGTGATAGTTAGAGCGGAGCGGGGATTAGTTTTAGGGTGAGGCCTATGTTCAGTAGTGAACGCGTCGGGATGATGATGAGGGATTAGTTTTGGCCAGAGTGGAGCAGAGATTAATACTGGCTAGAAGCTGAGCAGGTATGAGTGCCAGCTATGGGTAGTGTGGAAATTTGGGCTGGGTAGAGGTAGATTATAAATGTGTGTTGGAAAAAGGTAGCCAAGATGTGTGAGATGAGTACTGGCTAGAAAGTTTTGTTTGTATGGCAACCCTGTTGTATTATACTCACTTAGTAAGCACGGCTATGGCGCCATCTATCGGCTGAGCGAGCCGTTTCGCCGTGTCGTCGTTGTTGGCGAGGGAAGGACAGTGGATCAACAAGCTGTGTAGCGCCGATAATGCGCCCGCGCGCCCTTCTAATGTTACCTGCGTAAGAAAATTTGTTATGAAAAGAATCGACAAGCTCAAACTTTCAAAAGCACCCTCTTCGATTCGTAGGTAGAGATAATGATGTTGTTTAGTTTATTCGTTGACAGGCTAGACGTTAAACCACAGCTCACCCGGAGATAAACGACGATGTGATCGAATACTGTCTCAGAAAAAATATATAAATGGAAGAGTTATACCTACAGTTTCCCCTTTAGCACTTACACCTCATTTGGTCATCAATTCGTTTACATATTTAGCATATAGTTTGCAGTTGTGTGCCGCTCAATATTGATGTTGCGTTTGTAGAACTAGTAAGAATATGTCAGTGTGTGCTATGCGTGTTTACAAAGTAAACACACTTACCTGGAATGCGAACTGGCTTTCTCATTGGCTTATTTTCTAACCAAACATGACAGGGCTAAAATTATATGTGTTATAATATAGGTTAAATTTTAATGCCGTCAAACTTTCGAAAACGCTATAAAAGAAAAGAAAACGCAATTTTATTTGAACTTTTTTTGGGTCTCAAAAGTTTTATTTTTGATCTATACAAAATTCTAAGACTGATTTTGTTACCAAACGCTCACCTGCCAAGTGAAAGCATCTCCTCTGTTTTTCTCCGACTCAAGTTCTTTCACAGATCGCGGGAAGCTATTTCGCCATAACAACAGCATTCGGGGCAGTAATCCACGTACAACTGGTACTCCTGGCGAACCAAAAAAAAGACAAAGTAATAACTTGATCACACCAGGCCACATCACTCGAAAAACCGATAACTGATGGAAAAAGATCCTTGAGTAGAGACCACGAATCGGAAGACGACGACCGATGTCGATGGACCAACGACATCCTGAGAGTCGCGGGCATCCAGTGGATGCAAATGGCAGGCTGTCGTTCAATGTGGAAATCTAAGAGGGAGGCCTAGCTATGTTCAGCAGTAGACATCTTCTGGATGATGATGGTGTGGCCCCTTTATGGTACTAATGGTTAGCTTTTTAGGGCTGTCTCACTTACCTAATGTACATATAGCCCCAACAATAAGCCAGCCAGCGTTAGTCCTAGCGGCTGTGAGTCGGCTGCTTTGTCCGGCCGACCGTAGTAGTTGTTCTGCCGCGTTGAAGGCGATTTTACCGCGCCCGTGAGGCACCCCTAGCGGGGAAAGGCGAACCGCCCCTAGTAAGGCTGCTAGGGCTGCTGAATAACCTATGAAAATGAGAAGCAATAAAGATAAGTTGCCATAGTTTGTCAATATGTATGTCGGCGCGTCGATATTTTTGAGTGGCAAGAAACGGAACTGTCAGTGACATATGGCAGCAGACGGCTGACAGTTGACGTTTCGGCACTCGAACGCAACTACCGGCGGATCGTTTTAAGGATTAGATAAGCGCCACCTAGCCTAGTTTTGGTGGACTAGTGATGGACGTGGCACCATCACTGTTGTAAAGCGGCAGTAACGTACTCTGCTGACACTGCTTGCGGATGTGTCGTTGGCAACCAATCAGCGTTTCGCAAGTTCGCATACCATCCGGCAGATGCGCGAGACTCGGTGGAGCATATTTTGAATTTGGACTTTTGGTTGGAAGGTAGCGTTCGTTACTAAGCAGAACACCTTGTCTCCAAGTCATTTCAAGTAATATTTTATTGTAAGATTAATCATATGTTAGACTTATCGACATGTGTATTTTGCCCGTCCTAACCTACGGTGCTCAGACCTGGTCACTGACCGATTCTCAAAAGTTCAAACTTGGAGATTGCCAAAGAGCAATGGATCGCAGCGTGCTTGGTATCAAAAGAATGGACAGATTCCGCAACAGCGCACTGCGCTCCGTAACAGGTGTGGTCGACGTTAGCCAAAAAGCCGCCAGACTAAAATCGGATTGGGCGGAACATGTGGCGCGTATGCATCCCGACCGATGGGCCAGGATCGTCACGCAGTTAAGGAAGGCCCAAGAAACGCTGGCGTGACGATCTTGACTCATTCCGGAGAGGTTGGCAAGATGTGGCGGAGGACCGAGATTTATGGAAGGAAATGGGAGAGAGCTTTTCCCAGCAGTGGGAGAGTATATGTGAAAAAAAAAAAAATATGTTACGTAACAAAATATGTCTCATTGTACGTGCGATGTCTCATTATCCTCGCCTATAGCGACCCACGCCATAGAACCACGATATCTGATGCGGATTGGCCCCTGAAGTTCCGACATGTATATACCTTACAATTTGGAAATATTCCTATTCACTGGTGGCACACTTTATTTTAATCAAGACCAATTGAGTTTGTGGAGATTTGTCGGACTCGAGTGCCTTTTTTACACACGCTCTACTTGCCATACTGGTGTGTTATTCCAAGACTTGCGATGTTATAGTTTCGTCTCTGTCACTCTCATTTCGATTGACATTAGAGTGACCGGGACAGAAACAATAATAGGCTATCGGGTATGTGTTTGATTTGATGAAAATAACAGGCTTAGCAAAAATATAATTAAATGTATTTACACTTACTGAAAAAACTATTTGAATTGGCTGTTTGAAATTTTTGTTCGGATTAGGAAGGGTGCTGTCCCTTTCTCGCAATGTGGTGTCAGTATGGAGTTAGTATGGTGTACTTACGTGTGACGTCATTTGTAAATATAGTGCGGTCTATGTCTAGCAAGACATTAAAGTCCTTATATCTTCCTTAATTTTGAACACATTTTAGTTTTGTTTCCGGCGATCGACTCTATTCATGACCAGCTTTTTATGAGGCAAAAAAAACCGATAACCCTATAAGGGAGCCGCCGCTCTACTTGCCATACTGGTGTGTTATTCCAAGACTTGCGATGTTATAGTTTCGTCTCTGTCACTCTCATTTCGATTGACATTAGAGTGACCGGGACAGAAACAATAATAGGCTATCGGGTATGTGTTTGATTTGATGAAAATAACAGGCTTAGCAAAAATATAATTAAATGTATTTACACTTACTGAAAAAACTATTTGAATTGGCTGTTTGAAATTTTTGTTCGGATTAGGAAGGGTGCCGTCCCTTTCTCGCAATGTGGTGTCAGTATGGAGTTAGTATGGTGTACTTACGTGTGACGTCATTTGTAAATATAGTGCGGTCTATGTCTAGCAAGACATTAAAGTCCTTATATCTTCCTTAATTTTGAACACATTTTAGTTTTGTTTCCGGCGATCGACTCTATTCATGACCAGCTTTTTATGAGGCAAAAAAAACCGATAACCCTATTAGGGAGCCGCTTCCCGTAGAGACAAATAAGGCTTACCAGAAATATGATGCGGCGTAGGCCTCGCAGCGTCCAAAGCGTCGACGCACTTGTCCAGTAACGGCGTGATTTGTGAAGGGAGCGCTACGCAGATGCAGCGAATGCACCACGCGGCGGCTAATCTGGCCGCAACGCACGGGTGCTCTAATACCTGGTGGGACATGGGTTTATTACAGGCAGTGTTTTTTATCCATAATATTAAGCTCCGAACAAATCGTATTCAGACCTAAGACATTTTTGTAGATCTCCTTAACAAATATACCATGAGTCGCATAAAAATTAAGTTGAAATTTCTGGGTCAGTTTCTGGCAATTGACGCTTCAACATTGTAGCAGTTTTCTTTAATAGTTCATTTTATACCAAAACGAACTTTTAAAGTCAATTGTAAAAGTTGTTTATAATTATGACTACTGAATGACCTCTTTTGGGTTAAGGGTGCTTTTTTATTTATTTTGTACTCAACTTAACATCCATTTGTTTGTAACCAATGGATCGCAGTTCGAAAAGGGAGAATAAAAATAAATTATTTCGAAATAAATTCATTTATCTAATTTAAAAGCCTCGCATAAATTCAATGCAATCTTTTTTTTTTTTTTTTTTTTTTTAGCTCAGACTGTTGCAGGGCCAATGCCTCCCTGCCCTTCTTCCACGTCGAGAGCTTTTGTGACGCAGCCGCTACATTGGGAGTCAAGCTCGTCACTCCATCTCTTTTGAGACTACTTGAAAGGTGACAACATCGTCGTGGTTTTGACCTTCGCTTTAGAGCACAAAACAAGCGAGTCCTGTGGTGTGAGAGTGGAATGGTTCACAATTCACACGATCTTTCTAGCCTCACACCTGCAAAATGTTTAATGAGCTCCTTCGTTTCCGAGAAGCTACGACATGGGGTTCTTCAAAAGGCGAGTTAATATAGTCCTTACGAGTCCGCAACGTATTTGTGATGCCGCTGGTGTTACAGGTATCCATAGGCAACGGTTGCTGCTTACCATCAGGCGGCACGTCTGCTTGTTAGCCAAATATGGCATTAAAAAAAACATTTTGCTAGAGAAATATCATCTATGTGCCTATAGTGGTATAGTGACCGATAGTGGTGGAAACAACCTATCTAATTAAGAAACTATTAGTACTCTCCACAAAACTCACTAAACAATATAACTCACCGTACAAATAGCATCGACCATGTTGAGAGAGGTGTCCGACACGAGATTTTGCACCGACGTGCCGAGTTGTAACGCCAATTCGCCCGCTTCCATCAACGCACACACTAGTAAGTGTTGGCTGAATAGTGTTTCCTGCAATTTAATAATTAGTTTTAAGGATGATAATGACCTTGGTTCGTCGGCCTAGAATAGGTATGCCTATGATTTATTAGGTTTTGGCGAATCTTACCAAAAAAATCCATTAAAAGCTCTTAGCTATGCTTATTTTCCTTGGGGTGAATAAGAATGGGCGTAGATGGGGTAGGGCGTAGGTGGGGTAGGGCGTAGATGAGGTAGGGTAGGGTGTAGGTGGGGTAGGGCGTAGATGAGGTAGGGTAGGGTGTAGGTGGGGTAGGGTGTAGGTGGGGTAGGGCGT
This sequence comes from Agriopis aurantiaria, assembly GCA_914767915.1. Taxonomy (NCBI): domain Eukaryota; kingdom Metazoa; phylum Arthropoda; class Insecta; order Lepidoptera; family Geometridae; genus Agriopis; species Agriopis aurantiaria. The sequence goes on along the minus strand of OU612001.1, from coordinate 8,706,385 downwards.
AGGTGAGGTAAGGTGTAAATGGGTTGGGGTGTAGGTGGGGTGGGCCATTGGTGGGGTGGGGTGGGGTGGGGTGGGGTGGGGTGTGGTGTGGTGTGGTGTAGGATGAGTTGGCTGATTAACGTCACTGAGAAGTCGCTATCAAAAATAGCAACAATCGCTCGTTTCATATTTGAGATAGTAAGTTAATGTTGAGTTTTCCCAAAATTTGAAGCCATTAGTTATCAATAAAAATATAGCTTTATTTATTACAGAAAAATAATTTTCTATAGATCTTTCTCTTTGATAGAATCAGAACGCCAGTCAAAAATCTAGTTATCTATGCTTTTTTCGTCAAAAAATGTGAGAGGGCTCTTTAATAAATTACCTGATTACAATCCTTAGCATTTTCGGGGTTGAAATCTATACTGTTCATTTGCTTGATGACTATTTGTATAATCTCTCGACATGCTGAGGACTGTGCTTTCTCGCCGAGCATCTTGCCTAGCGTATTGCGTAGGATGTAGTTTATACATTTTCTGAAACAGTACAATTAATATTGCTATTGATGCAGACATACTTTAGTTTTTAGTTTATAAAAAAAAAATTGACAGTATTTGTATTGTATTTAATTATGTCCTTTGGAGAGAGCTATGATCGGAGTTTCTTTGCGCGATAGAATCCGTAACGTGGATAGTCGCCAAAGAAACAGAGTCACTGACATAGCTGTTAAAATTTGCAAGTTGAAGTAGCAATGGGCAGGCCACATCGCTCGAAGATCCGATAACCGATGGGGAAGAAAGTTTCTTGAGTGGAGACCATGAACCGGAAGACGCAGTGTAGGTAGGCCTCTCACTAGATGGACCGACGTCATTGTGAGAGTCGCTGGCATCCAGTGGAGGCAGTGGATGCAGATGGCAGGCTTTCTTTCAGTGTGGACGTTAAAGGGGGAGGCCTATGTTCAGCAATGAACGTCTTCTGCCTGATGATGATGATACTTATCATTATAATTATAATAACATTATAGACCGAACGTGTATTAGTATTAGCATATAATTATTTGATATTACCTAACCTAAAGAACTGTATGATTCCAATAAACATCAGTTTAGAATCGCTATGAACCTCCATATTCAAATATCCACTCTATTCATCTACGATGTTAAGTTTTTTTTTTATATAATATAATTAATAATATGACCCACACTGGTGTTAATAATCATATAATTACACTTCCTGATATATACCAGATAATTATCACGAGGTGTAATTATCTTGATAATTTCAAGCCCTGCCAGTATTCATCTATCACTTACCTAGAATAAACAGCATCAACGTGAGAGCTTGCCGCTTTAGGGTTGGCTACCAAATCCAAGACGTGGTTCAGGAATGTGGTCATGTTTCTTTCTAACCACACGCCTCCCATATTTTGCACGAAGACTACGTAGGCCTGAAAATTATAAATCAATTAAATGAGCATGAAATGGTCTCCGGGATGTGATCCCAGTTCGACTATGTACTCTGAAAACTTTACATTAAATTCATTAGCATTTAATCATTTAGATAACTAGCCAAGGTATGATAATAATAATAATAACGTAGGGCGGCTTTGTAGTGAGCCGTCTATGTGTGGCGACACCGCATACCCTGATTCCATGGAGCTAAATGAGACCCGTGGCTTGTATCTTAACCGGCCGTCTGGGACTGGAACCCTCAAGAGCTAAAAACCTAAGCTCCAGGGTGGAAGTGTTAGGAGGCATAAAGCCACAAGTAGCGTTTAGTGACAGTGCAGCACTCTTCTCTACAGCCTAAGCCATACGGCAATGTTGCCCTCCGGCGCCAATAAAGGGCAAGCCTTTATGGGAGGGGGGCTATGTAGTGGGTAGCAAGTCATCATCCGCTACAATATCTTGAAATGAGGCATAATTGGCGGGTGCCGTACCTCATACTAGACCAGCTTAACACCATCAAGAATTCATCACAAAAGCCCAGATTTTTTTAATCTGTACAATTTATTCTGCACAATAATTTCAAAATTCCCATTCACACATTGCATAATTGAATTTTATACTCGAGCGGGCCCTCTCGTCGTTGGCTTCAACCCCACTAATGCCTCTCAAATTCCCGGGCTAAACCCGTGAGTTCATCATCATCATTTCAGCCATAGGACGTCCAGTGCTGGACATAGGCCTACCCCATCGATCTCCATAGGGGCCGGTTGGAAGCGGCCTGCATCCAGCGTTTCCCTGCGGTCTCTTTTAGGTCGTAAGTTAATTTAAATAAATGGATGTTCCCTGATATATACAATCTGAGTGTCTTCCAAGTCACGAGTGAATCTGTTTCTTCTAGGCAAGCGTGCTCCATCGTAGACCACATTATTGCTTGCCACCAGGCAAGGTAGCGGTCAAACGAAAGCCTATTATCCAATTTAAAAAACATATACTTACATTAGTAACGCAGACGCGAACTTCCCTGTTGACTCCGGAGCCAGATTTGATGATCTCTCCTTTCAAGAATGAGGTGCCTCCTCTTAGGAATGCGCCCATTAGAAGATTTAGAGCTTCATCAAGAGAAACTACGTTCTTAGGAGGGTCTTTCTTATTTTGTTGCACTGAAACGAACAACAGAGCACAAGTATAGAAATTATAATATAAAAAACCCACTTCCCACTTTAAAATCACTTCAGAAGTGCTCTTAAACAGCTGCACAGATTTGGATCAAACCTAGCCACGAACCATGCCTATAATACCAGCTATCTAATAAGAAAAACTCACTCAAACCGTTCCAGCCATTTTGGAGATAAGATGCAACAAGACATACAAATCACACAACCTTTTAGCTCAAACTTTACACCAGGGTTCGAAATTATCAAGATAATTAAACCTCTTGATAATTATGGGATAGTTATCGGATAATTATTACCAGTGTGGGTAAAAAAGCTGATCATGAATAGAGCCCATCAACAGAAACAAAATTGAAATTAGTACAAAAATAAATAAGTTATAAGTAAGTAATTTCATGCTAGATAGAGAGCGCATTATACCGAGTTATGTGTATACAAACTTACCTTGTGCGCCAATTTTCTTGGTATTTAAATTGTTCACCTCGCCTGCTTGAGTTGTGGCTATCAGAGTTCCCAATAGATCCGCTATGGCACATCTGTTAACAATATACTCATAAAAAGGAATGTCCAGGATTTCCCAGACATATCCGGGAACTCAGGCTTTTGTCCGGAATGCGGGGGGAATTCCGAAACGTCCGGAATTCTAGAAATGAAATTAAAAACACCACCATACGAGTTCATTATGCCGTGAAATATGAACTTTGAAGGAATGTCCGACTAGCTCATATTATAACTCAAAAGTAATAGAAAAAAAAAAAATTACACACTTTTAGAATTATTGGTGTAAAGCATTATTTAAAAAAAAATGCCTTTATCGCAAATTGGTTATCGAAAAACCCTTCTTTTTTTTCTTTAAAGGCATGTTTTTGAACTCGGCAGCACGCAGCAGTGCTGCCGCAGCACTACTGGTCCCCGTACATTCTCTATAGGTTTATATGAGAATACATTACGAACTAAGCAGCAATACCGCGGCAGGAACGCAGCCGCAGCCTCGGAATGTATTCTCATATAAACCTATAGTGAAGATACGGGGACCAATAGTGTTGCGGCAGCACTATGGCGGCAGCACTGCTGCGTGCTGCCGAGTTCGAAATCATACCTCAACCTTTTTAAACTACCATAGTGGGTTACGCGTAGAGGGTGTACTAAGCCAAAAGGGGTCCATAGTACCCATCATTATACACAACTGTTACTATGGCGAATAACATTATCAGCCGTTTCATAGAAAACGGTCATTGACAAAACACAGACAGTTGTTTACCTGAGTGTGTAGTCGCTGGGCTGCGCGGCCCGCAAGCAAGCGGCCGCTATGGCGTCAAGGTCAGCCGGCGTAAGTTTGATGAGGGGCAGAATGTGGCGCAAAGTGTTGGCGGCTGCGGCCCGCACGGGGGGCGCGCGGTCCGACATCAGCGCGGTGCGGGCCGCACGCGACACCTCGCGTACCGCGGCTGGAGCAGCCGTACCCATGCCTACGCATATCTAAAGAAAAGAAAGAAAAATATTATTTTATTTTATAACATTAGTAACATTGCCATTCAGTGTGGTAATGCCGCAAGCACGCTAAGTACGCTGCTAACTGGTAGTGGGCTTGAGCATTTGGATTGTCTTTAGACCTTCAACATTCTATGGACAGTCTAATTTTGAGACAAGTTAGCTCGGGAAGATGCTGTCAGAGGCAAATACACCCCAAGCAGGACGTTCGTGCAAGACTCAACCCCCATCTCGAATAAGAATAATCTCTATGAACATATCAACAGAAACAAAATTTCTACATTTATCAACCATTGTTGTAGTCATACCTTTTCAAGGGTATTCATAATCTCGAGTCTAGTCTGCGACTCGGCGCTCTTCAGTGACCTGACTAGGGTAGTCACAGTCTCTTCATAGGATCTGCCCATCATCCTGCCGAGCTTCTCGTACATACCGCCCAGACAACATATTGCAGCCCTGGAAGAACAGTCATGATATTTACAATAAGTTTTACTTCACTAGCTGCACCCCGCAGTTTCACTTGCATAGACATTTCTCAGGAACCATACGGGTTACGCGGAATGTGTGTACTAAGCCGAAAGGGGTTCATAGTAGCTATCATTATGAACAACTTTTACTATGGCAGCAGCCCTGAAATCGCGAAAAAAATATCAGCTGTTCCATAGATAACGGTCATTCGCACTCCACAACTGTATAGAACAGTTGATATTTTTTCCCATAGTAAGTGTTGTTTATAATGATGGGTACTATCATAGATAAATATATACTAGAAGTACTATGGACCCCTTTCGGCTTAGTACATCCTTTCCGCGTAACCCTGTAATTTTCCAGGATAACAAGTATACTGCTTGGACGTGCCTAGAGTTCAGAGAGTAAAAAGGATGGAAATATGCACCATACCAAGCTTTTTAATTCTTTCTGGAAGTTCAGAAACTGTTTGTTTTTTTCTTCTGTTGGATTTCTTTTTAGTACTTAAAGTTTTGATGCTTTGTAGATTCAGATCAGACTATATCAATTTTACGCAAATACCCATCTTGCAGCTGAACAACCAATGCTCCGCTTACATTGCCTCAGCAACCAGTGTCAGAACCTTACTCCACTTGCCATCACTGCGCCCAGCAACGTGTCATGCCCAGCTCTACTTAAGGTTCATTACCGCGTTTCCAACATCTCGAACTTTTGTTCTTCACCAGATTTCTATATTACGAATGCATTTACAATAATCAAATTTACTTTGCCAATAAAACATTGCATAAAGACATAAACCATATCTCAATACTTACAACCTAGTTGGCAAGTAAGACGGCGAGTCGTCCTTCACCTTGATGATATCATTGCATTTGTTGACAGTATCAAACAGTAGGAATGTGTCACCGACAGAGAAGAGTGTAGCCAGGCATCGCGCTAGCAACCTCCTTGCTGGCGCGCCGAGGTTTTCACGAAAGAGGTTCACCAGTTGAGCTACGAGCTTCTGCTGGCAGCTTTTTATGTCCGCCTAAAAAAAAAACATTTGAAAATATTACAATCCAAATTACAACATCAAAGTCGCTCAACATACGAAAAGGCGTTCCGACTAGTATAGTAGATATCTGTGGAGGCCTTGGGTCCACATCTTTTGTCACGTTTACAATGAGGAGTGTACAGAACTATATGATCTGTTGTCGCCGTTTTACCATCGCAGTAGCAGACACCCCTTGAAAGCTCATATCACAGATCCGTGGAGGTCTTTTACTTTACAGTTCTGTGGTTATATATTAACTTCTTTGCCTTCTTAATCTAATTAAAAGTGCGGCTAATAAGATCTGCAATGACATCACGCTAGGGTTGTATTGTGCGTTTGCCCCTGCCAGCCTACCTAAACCAGCCGAGCTCCTTAAAATAGAGCACGATTTTGGGTCGCTGACATAACTGTGGTCGCTGACACAGCTGTTTTTTGCCTTCAGCCTGAGATATGTAGAATGAGCTCCCTCCTGCGGCATTTATGAGTAACTACAACATAGGGTTCTGTAAAAGGGCTGTTAATAGTCTTTAAAGTTCGGCAACGCATCTGTGATGTCCTTGGTGTTACAGGTCACATAGGTGACAGTGATCACATACCATTAGGCGGCCTGTTAGCTTGTTTGCCACCTATGGCACAAAAACCATACCACATTAATACAGGGAACCATATGATGGTAGGACACTTCGTAGTGCCTGGCTGGCTAGCTAAGTAGCTACAAGTCAAGTTAAAAATCTGTCACCAAGCACAGGTGCGTTCCAGCAGCATCACTTGAGAGCCAGTACCCATTCCAGGCTAGGTATGTTTACCATTTTAACATCAGGAGAGCTGTGGTCAAACACACGGCCGGTCAACCATAAAAATAACACAAATGCACTCTACTAAGCTCCCCACAAGTTTACCATTGTCTATGATGCCAAAGAATACATGGACATGCATCTGGACCGAAGATGTTATAAGAATTTCTAAGACAACATTATGCAAAAGGTTACCTTCCCAGCAGCCACCAACACTTTGTCTAGAAACCGGAGCCACTCAAATATGAAGTGTGGCTTCTTGTCATCTGGCAGCTGCTGCAGAGCTGTCTCATTCAATGTCAGAGTGTGTGACACCTCCATGGTTCTACAAACAAAGAACTAATTATTAATATAGTTAAAAAATACTTTTTTTTTTTTTTGTTTACTTGTTAGGCCTCTAAGAAAACCTAAAGAGTCCTAACTTACGAGGTATTTTCTAGTAGCTGTTGGGGTAATGCAGTGATTTGCACCGCATTTGGTTAAAATGGGCCAATGAATGGCCTAGTTGCGGAAAATGCCCGCTACACAAGTAAGTAACCGCATTTGGTTCGCACAGAGTGAATCGCTCAAGTGCTCTAAATGAGTTGAAGACCAATTCATGGCTCCATCATTAGTCAGTTACATGGTACCTAATTATTACATGGACATCTATATTACACTAGCTGTTGCCCATGACTTTCATATAAACTTTCAGTCCCCATTTACGCCCCTTAATTCGGCACTTTCCCAAAATTATTTCTTAGTGGACCTCTATATCCCATAAGGAATCTAGCTGCTAAATTTCAGCTTTGCAGGTCAAGTAGTTTTCGAGATTTCGTGATGAGTGAGTGAATGAGATGATGAATTTCGCTTTAATATTATATATATTATGTATGTACTTGCAAAGTTTCAAATAGATATAATGAAAATTAGAAGTAAGCTTAATGCACCCTTGAGCATAAATATAATATACTAATAGGCCGCCCCGGCTTCGCACAGGTATAGATATAAAGCCTATGTCAACCGGGGATAGTATAGCTTCCCAACAGTGAAAGAATTTTTCAAATCGGTTCAATAGTTTCGGAACCTATCCAATGCAAACAAACAAACAATCAAATCTTTCCTCTTTATCATATTAGTATAGACTACTAAATTTATGATATTGTATGGAACTGAGGTGACATTTTGCCAGCATTGTCTTGGTCCCTGTCCCTTACCCAAATATCAAGTGTTGACATTAACATAACATGTAACAAAAATAAACATGGCATGCTCTGCTTAACTAAATGGCACACCAAGGCCAGGGAGGTACTGAAACTAAGCTACATAATAATATAATGCAATCTTAGCTTAGCTAAATACAATCTTATTTGAACAGATTTTTGAAATCAATAAAAGTTAGCAGCACACAAAAACAATGATACTTCAACAGTGGCAACGTGAAGAAAACATGTTGCCTTGTTGAACTAAACTTGTGCTATTCGACTGTCAATGTTAATAATGGTGGATTATTGTTTATGAAGTGTTTTTGAACACGCTTGAGTGTGGCCAAGTGGTATAATGAGCTAAAAACATGTATTTTCCTGATGTTTCCAAAACTCCACAGAAGCCTCAATTTAAATATCTAGCCTCTCGACCAGTTTACTAAGGCATTGACCGTGACTTTACTTTGCTTGACTGTGATTTGTTTTACGTCTTTTAATACCTAGTAAACGTATTTATTATTCCGACTGAAGGATTTCCTTTAGCCCTAATCTACCTAAACTCTATGCAAGTAATAAACAAGGCTATCGAGCTGGGCGCTTGTTTAATACAGTTAATTATAGGCGAACATGGCGTCAGAGCGATGATTCAACTAGGGTGGATGTTTACAATGATATATCAGCTGAATTCAATTCAGCACAAGGCCAAGCACCCTTCGTTTTATAGTTCATAAAAGTTGTAGAAGGCAGAGGCACGATACAGATAAACGGCAAATTAATAGAAACAAGAGATACAGACCAGTGTAGGCCGTAGCCGTAGATTTCTAAATGCCACCGCTCACTACTTTCACAAGTTAATTATCATTTAAAAGAACAACATGTGTAAACCTTAACAGGAAAGATATTAAAAGCAAATAAATTATTTCAGTAGCTTATTTCTTCTCTGTTTCTTCTTCTATTTCGTTTCCATAAAATGTTGTACATGTACACTACACTTGATGTACACAGAAAATAGGCAAGAAACTATGGCAATTGGCAAGAAAAGAAAATAGGATCGGAAAACGAATATTGGGGAGGCAATAATGTACGACACAGATAATGTACACCATGATATTGTACGGCGTAATAATGCACAGCATGATAATTGGTGTACATGTACTTGGAATATCATGTTGTACAATATCGTGTCGTGCATTATCATGCCGTACATTATCAGGTCGGCCCAATAATGCACACACGATAATGTACAGCATGATATTTGATGTACAAGTACACAAATTATCATGATGTACAATATTGTGGCGTACAATATTATGCCGTACATTATTGACACGATTCAATAATGCACACCCCAATATTGTACAGCCTGATAATTGGTGACATAAAAAAGTAAAACTGAAGCTTCGTTTAGACGTGGACATTCCACTCGCATGCTAGTTGTACCACAGATTCACTCACATTGTTGTAGCATTCATTCATTCAAATGTCATTGTCAATGTACAGTTTTATTTAGCTGAGAACTTTCATCTTTCAAAAAAAAAGAAAAACTTTTTTCTGTGTTGATTTTGGCGTCGCACTTCTTGTGCATTTGCCAGTGTCAAGGTTTTTTTAAAATTTGGATTCTTTAACGCACGGACTTTTAGAATTCTCAAAGCGCATGTAACGCGGCGTGTTAAGTTAACTATTTAAATTTTCATCTCTATTTCCTAGGGAATAACGGCAACTTTAGAGGTTAACTTAACTCACCGCGTTACACGCGTGTTTGAAGTTATGGAAACTGGGCCCTGCCTTAAAATCAAGCTTGTACCATAAAAGTTTGCCAAAACTAAAAGGGGCGAGGTAAACACGTATGCATGCACTGACATATTTTTATTCTACAAACGCACATTTAAATAAAGAGTGGCACACAACTTTACTGCAAACGATATGCTCAAAAGTCATCAAATGGTCGACCAAGGTAGTGTAAGTGCTAAAGGGGAAACTGTAGGTATTCCTATTTATTCCATTTTTTTTTCTGAATTGATAATAATCTCCTTGACTTTTTTATTTTACTCTTTGTAAGCTTATTTTTCGCCCCTTACAGAGCAGGCTAAAGCCGCTATTACCATACCACCTCGTTTTCCATAATATATTTTACTGTCATTTTAGATCATAAATAAATAATATAGGTTTTCTCTTCTTTCAGCGCACAGTTTCAGCGAGCTTATTATGGATGCATGTTCGAGACACATAATAGGGACAAGTAGCATAGGAGAAGTGCTAATTTAGAACGTAACTAATGACGAAGACGAAAACGACGACCAACGAACGATAAATGATGATGTTACATTTTTATGCCACAACATTTCATTTATTATCCCCTGCTATTGATGAATTGAAAATATATATATTTTTAAATGTGAGCCTATGTTTTAGTTTACTTTAAACTCCATTTTTGTATTTAACCTATTTTTTTAATCCAAAATAGGTAGTAGATCTGTGAAAAACTGTTACGTTTTATGACAGCTTTACCATAGTTAGGATAATTATTATAAAAAAAGTAAACGTCAAAGTCTGACTCAAGTTCACGAGAGGTTGTCTATAAAATCACGAGACGGAGGATAAACCTGTGGGATAAACAGTCGAATAGGGTATTTGACTATATTGAAAATATTATGCCAATTGACATCATCCATAAACATGACATAATGAAAAAGCATATTTCATTGATTTTTTACTAAAAATATGCTTATTTTTTGTAAAAAACGCGAATAAAATAACTGTATTTTCGACATTTGATCAAGTGATCGTAAACGGTCTGTAATTGGCTTCATCCCTAGTGACGTCACACAGATCTAAACAAACAGATTTTGTATTGATATTTGCGAATTTAATGTTGTAAAGCTATTTTGAGAGCGATTTATCCAGATATTTTCACCAAAAGCAGTCCGGAGGTTAAATGTGAGAAGAATGGAGAAACATTTTGTGCAAGCTGACAGCAGTAACTTACCCAAAATTAAAGTATTTCTTCAATAATAATCTAAGTCATTGTTTCTACGCTGCAGAACTCAAAACGTAAACACTACAATATAAGTATTTTTTTTATTTTTTTTTACTGGGCAAATGCCTTTATTAACTAAACAAAATACAAGCTAAAACTAACACTACAAATACAGTTAGACTGCCCATAGACCGTTGAAGGTCTAAAGACAATCCAAATGCTGAAGCCCACTACCAGTTGGCAGCGTACCCAACATGCTGGCGGCATTACCACGTTGAATGGCAATTAACAATTAATTTTTAATTGTTCTCCAAGCAAAACATTCAATCAAGTTGTACAAAAAGTATGTTGTAGTAGGTAGATATGACTATTTTGTTAGGTTATGTCAAGCTTTACAATGTTTAAAAAGAAAGTAATAGTACATAAAATAGTAATGCAATAAAAACACAAATTATAATAGAAATATATAGACTCAAATATGTACCTCAAAATGATCTTCGCACATTAGAAACACTTGAATTAGCTCCAATACTTTTGGGTTTTCTACGAGCTACTTAGTTTGTTAGTTCCAACCACTTTTTGCGAGTTTTGGGGTCTATTGGTACAGGAACGAATAGTTTTTCCGGTGTATTTATGGAAGTATTTGTACATTCTGGCACTACACAACATTTATAAACCATTACTTCTATCAGAAATTTAGTGATTATCAAACTTTTGCTGCCTGGCTGCAGTTGTTTAGATCTGTGTGACGTTAATGAGTCACTCGACCGTAGCTATGACGCAGATCTGCGTTTTGGCGCGATATTTTTTAATTCAACTTTAACATCGATTTATATCGCAAATACGACTGATAGCCAGAAAATATAAATGCAGTATACATTAAATTATATTAGGCAATAATGTGCAATAGTTTCCCAAAAGTAGTCAAATACCCTATTATAGGTCCAACTTGAAAAAAGAGGTCAATCGGCGAATCCAACTCGGCTAGGCATCGTTCGGTAAACTTCGCAACGTCTACTCGTCCAAAATACCTCAGTGCCTTAAGACGGAAGTCTTCGACCAGTGTGTGTTACTAGTGATGACGTACGGTACTGAAACGTGGTCTCTCACTATGGGCCTCATAAGCAAGCTCAAAGTCGCACAACGAGCTATGGAGAGGGCTATGCTCGGGGTTTCTCTACGAGATTGAATCCGAAATGAGGAGATCCCACTGGTGGATAGCCCACTGGATTAGCAAGTTGAAGTGGCAGTGGGCAGGGCACATATCACGCAGAACAGATGGCCGATGGGGCCGAAAGGTTCTGGAATGGAGACCATGAACCGGTAAGTGCAGCGTAGGACGTCCACCCACAAGATGGACAGACGGAAGACCAAAAAGAGACCGCAGGGAAACGCTGGACGCACGCCGCTTCCAACCGGCCCTTTTGGAGATCGATGGGGAGGCCTATGTTCAGAAGTGTACGTCCTATGGCTGAAATGATGATGATGATGTCTTTAAAATAAAACAATAATATAGGTACCTACTGACGAACGGGAGACGGGGAGGGTAAGGCGTACTTCCAGTACTTAATATCTTTCTGCCAGATTTCGCGGGAGGTGAGGTAAACGGTACGACTCACATTTAAATAATATATACAAGCACGCACGGACAAACAAAGAATGATTGTTGTTACCATGATCAAAGGAAACAAGGCCTGGCACTCTGGGAGTTGTACCGCAATGATGTCACTGTCCAGTTGCCACTTTATTGTAACAAACAAAGATACTGGGAAACAACTTTTTAAATAATCTATTAAATAAAATACAAAAAGAATTTCAATTGTCATTTGGTTTGTCCGCTCAATCAAGTTAAGCACGAATTGAATATATTAAACACAATTTTATCAAAACCAAATTGAATTATTAGATTCCCACAGGTAATATACTAATATTGGGGAATTATAATTTCTCGCTACTGTTAACACAGAAAATCATAGAGAGTCCGCGAGTTTTTGGCGCCAACATTTTCTTAAACTTGTGTATTGTCGAGTGTTAATGTGTACTAAATGGGGAATTATTATTCATTAAGTGCTCTTAGGCGTGCTCGAGTGTGGGCAAGTGATATAACGAGGTGTAACGTGTCTTTTCGTGTTGTTTCCAAAACTCCATAGAAGCCTCTTGTAAAGTCTCCACCACTTTACAGGTGCATGAGTTTGACTTGACCGTAACTTACTTAGCTTGACTCTGACTGTGACTATGACTTGTTTGACGCTAGTAAGACAATGTAAACTGTTTAATATTACGACTAAAGGACATTGAATCCACGGTCATGAAATTTTTTACAAAAAAAAAAATAGAGAGTCCGCCATTGTTTCTTGTATCGTCATCTCTCTCGAACTTGTTGTAAATTACTTATTCTGCTCTTGCTTATGCACGTGTACGTGTATCCATGACATTGATGACATCATTGCGGTACGCCCACGTCACATTATTTCTCGCCGACAAATAATGTGACGTGGGCGTCTCGGTGGGCTATACCTGGCGGAGTATATTATTATACCATGGTTGTTACAGTGCGTTTACGGCACTTATCCAGATTAATACTTATCAAAAACTTATGCTAGTTAAACGTCAAAACACCCGTTTTGAAACAGCAAGTAGCGTCTCAAACTGGTGTTTTGACGTTTATTATCAAGTATATGTTTTCAGTCAGGGGTGCGTTTACGGAAGATATAAATTAAACTGGCGGGGGTTCGCTGAACGGAGTCATAGCTTTATCTCAAAACTGGTTGTCAAATTCAATTGACATCTACAAAATAGTTTCAACAATAGCTTTTATTATTTTTCATGACCATGGATACAATGTCTTTCAATCTTAATTATAGTTATAATAGGGTATTTGACACTGGTGGAAATAAAATATGAAACCTAGCTATATTGAAAGGTTTTATATTAAGAGATTTTTTCAATATTTTTTCAATAATAATAATCACTCCTAAATTTAATTATTTCGATTTCAAAATCACGATTTTTTATCTATGTGTCACGTGACTCGAAAATCCAATCACAGTGCGTGACGTCAACATGGTGATGACAGCACAACCAAAACAAAACAAAGCAAACATATCGAAATCAAATCCATTTTCTGTAAAAGTTTACTGAATTTCTCAGTATAGAACGAGTTTATTATGGTGATACTCACTTCAAAATGATTTTCACAAACGTAAATCGACGAAGTTGTTAATATTTGTGAAGCATTCTATCTTCTTTCAAGTCACAACCAATTTCTTCGTATTTCAGCTTTAGACGGTACAATTATGAATAATTTCGCAAGTATTGCATTCGAAACATTAGGACACTGAGGCACTACACACCAATGATAAGTTTTACGATCCATTTTCAACTAAATAATTTTACAAATAAATAACAACAACGGCAGCATTTCACGGCCGACTGTGACAGATGTTTGTTTATTTACATGGGCAGCATAGAGTAATATAATGGGCAGATTCCGTTCGAAAGATGCGTTCGGGGCACCTAGAGTGAGATTTGAAAATGAATGACAGATGAACATCAGTGTTTTTTTAACCATCGATTTTTCTATTGTTCAATTGCAACTGAAGTGTACGCTCAAATACTCGTAACAGCCAAGTTGTGTCTCGGTTGTTTTTCACACTGACGATGATGTTGTAAACGGTGGTGCTTTATTCTATCGCATGCCTTGAACGCAACTCTGTAGTTAAGTATATTGACGTCACAACGTCGATTTGGCGCGTTTTGATGCGTCATTTAAAAATTGAAATAAAAAGAGCTAATAATTATTCAATAAATGAACTAATGGAGGTAAAAGTATTTTTTAAAGTGAATATGCACCATATTCTTTAAATTAAAGGCCATTGCAAAATTTTGTCAATATCCCTATTAATAATAATCCACCAATAATAAATATTAACACTCGAAAATAAACAAGTTTAAGAAAATAATACACTGAGCCAACATGTTTTTTTTTTCATGTTGGCATCTCAACCTGCTCGGCAGCTGCTGTCTATCTGACATAAGCAGAACATTTATCGACCTAAAAGGTAGATAAAATTTAATCCAGTCAGAGCCAAGCAATGTAAGGCACGATCACGTCCTAGTCATGCCCTAGTAAAGTGATGATGACTTTACTAGGGGTTTCTATGGAGTTTTGTCATTTTTGGCGTCTCACGTTATACGCATTTTTGGGATTTTAACAATTTGTTACCATTTTCAACCATAAGTTGGCATAACTACGGATCAAAAAACCGGCCCTAAATGTTCTATTAATGTCAGACAGCTGATGAGCAGGTCAAAGCTCAACATGAAAAAATAAATGTCGGCTCCAATTATTTTCCTAAACTTGTTTATTTTCAAGTGTTAATATTTATTAGTGGTGGATTATTATTTATTAAGTTTTCCTGAACGTGCCTAGGTGTGGGTAAGTAATATAACTAAACTGTAAAGTTTAAACTGTAAAGTATGGCGTACCACAAGGTAGCGTGTTCGGACCGTTACTGTTTATCATTTATATCAACGATCTCCCTAAGACAACGAAACACCCTATGATATTGTTTGCTGACGATAGCACTGTATTATTTACAGGAAAAAATAAATCATGTATTGAAAATGACATAAATGAGACACTGGACAATATTATAAAATGGTTGACATTAAATAATTTAAAGATAAACCTTAATAAGACCAATATAATGACATTTAGAAACAAGTTAAATAAATTAAATAATCTTGACATTAGCTATGCAGGACACAAAATTGAAACTGTAGAAACAACAAAGTTTTTAGGACTAAATATTGACTGCTGTTTAAGCTGGAAAACACATGTAGAAAATTTGCAGTCTAAATTGAGCCAGTATTCTTATGCACTTTACATGCTTTCAAAAACAGTTAGCAGATTTACTGTGTTGACAGCTTAAAATGGCCATGTCTCATCATTGCTTAGATACGGCATCATGTTTTGGGGAAACAGTACCGGGAAAGAAGCCGTGTTCAAGGCACAGAAGAAGTGTGTTAGAGCTATTTGCAAACTGAAACAAAGGGAACGTTGTAAACCTTACTTTAAAAGTTTAAAAATTCTCACCACTCCCTGTCTTTATATTTACGAGTGCGTAATGTTTGTACGAAATAACTTAAACTTATTTAAACATCTTAAATCAACGCGTAATAAGCACAAAATTAATATTCCTATGAGAAATACAGCATTACTCTCTAATAGCACACTATGTATGGCTCCAGTGATCTATAATCACTTGCCAAAAGAATTAATTAAAACAAGTGAAACGCTTATTTTCAGGCATGAATTAAAATGCTTGTTATTGGACAAGGCATATTACACCATAAATGAGTATTTGACTGATAAATTTTTATACATAACTGTCCTAAATTATATTTTTTTACAATAAATATATAAAAATAAGCTATAATTATTATAATTATGATTTGACATTATTTTTTTTGTATTCATTATGACATTTAATTTTATGATCTGATAATTTTATCTTGTGTACAATATTAACAAACAAGTCTGACCGTGAATAGCTTTGTATAATGACTTGTAACTTGTGACATTTGCTTAGTATTAATTTATTTTATTATTTTTAATTTTACATCAGTTTATTTTAGATTCGTCGTAAGTGACAAAAGTGAACAGGCGTTATGGCCTGAAAGGCTTTAGCCTGCCCGATGGGCGAATAATATTTTTAAAAAATGTGACAAAAGTGACACTATGTTGACATACCAATGACAGAATTCGACAAGAAAAAACGTTTAGTTTTGAAACATTCGTAATAAAAAGTTTTTTTTAGGTTTTTCAGTTATTTCATTGATTTGTTTTCGTTGTTTCGTTGTTTCTGAGTGCCTGTTCTGAGTTTCTGAGAATAATTGAGTCTCCTCAGAATTCATTGCGATAAAACAGGCTCCGTGTTGTTTTCACCATGCCGCACCACTGTGCTTTTGGTTGCAAAGTTTACTGGTAAGTAGATAAGAGACCTTTATCAAACTTAGTGTACTAGAGCGTAATTGAAAGTGGCTTCATAAATCATAATCCTACAGTATCTGGAATGTTTATATAATTATAAGCATGCAATTAAACACGAACGTCTACGTTGAAATTTCAACGAAGACGCTCAAAGCTCTTGTGTACATTATGTATAAGTATATTACCTACTGTATTGTCAGGAAGGAGCTTCATATTCATCATCAAAGGGCAGGAGTCACTATCCCATAAAATTGTCTTGCCAATAACATTCAAAAAGTCCTATTTTCTTTATTTTCAGATGTTGTGATGCATGTATTTCGAAATCCTGACAAATTTCCTGATCGTTTCTAAGCTTGGGTTAATCTTGTTGGGAGGAAAGCTGGAAGCAACATCAGATTATGATTTGTTCAAGAAGAAACGGATTTGTGACATTCACTTCGCTGACGAACACAGGAATCGGTACAAACGCCTGAATGCATTAAATTAGCAATGCCATCTCCTCTGTATTAACCAGGTGCGTAAAATGAATGAACTTTGGAAATCCACTTAATCGTTTAAACATGATTCATAGATTATATTTATTACTATACCTGCTTAGTATTAACATAGTTTCATTCTATTTCAGGACAATCTGCCCCTCTGCAGTATGATGAAAATCTACCTACCCTAACTTCTACACGCCTTATCACTGCAACTCCAGGTACCTACATAATAATAACACCATTCCAAAATAATATTAAGTATTATGATGACCTGTTCCATGCATCTTTACATGATAAAATATATTTTAATTTCTGTGATATTACATAAATACCCAATTAATTACTATTAGTACATTAATCAACGACTACATACGTAATATAGTATGAAATCTTTGACATTAATGCCCATTGCAGACCATGCGAAGTACAAAATTTGCAAGTGTAAGTAGCAAGTACCTACTAAGCATCGTTTTGCTTAGCACTAAGTAAAAAGTGTGTAGTTAGTTTGTCGCAAATGATGTGTAGTAGTTACTTGCTACTTGTGCTTCGCATGGTCTGCAACGGGCTTAACAGTTTGGATGGTTTGATAATTAATATAATAAATTTAAGTAACATAATATTTTCTACTATGATTTCAGGACCATCTATCACTCTGCAGTCTGGGCCTGACAGTGACAAAATGCAACCCATGGCTACTCCTGCACTTTCCGTCATTGCAACTTCAGGTAACCTATTATTAATAGATTCTTGATAGGTGAAGGATAAAACAAACAAATGGTTCATGTTTATTTCCTGATTGAAGTTAATTCAAGTTTTATACGACAAGTACTGCAAGTGTTTTAAATGTTATATAATGCAAGCCCGCTCTGTTCTCTGTAATGTTGGGCGACTAGGAGGCAATCCACGTTCGACCCAGAAAGCCCTGTAGTCGCCGGACATCGGTCCGAGCCAAAAAAATAAAATCCCACAAGGTCGAACGTTAGGCGGGGACACCGTCGCATTGATCCTCCAATTTGACCGAATGAAGAATCGAATGGGAATCGATAAATTTTTAAGATGTGATTTTACGGAAACACCACTCGTAAAGTAGTTACTATTAATGGGATTAATAACAAGAAAAAAGACAACGTATAGTAGTAAATTAGTAGTTTAAGTGCTAGATTTGGTTAGATTTTTAGTCAAAAGGTAAACAAATAAAAATTAATCGACTAAAAGTTGATTAATACCGTTATCGATTCGTAATCCATGATTAGTAGCATGATTTGGCCTACAATGACGTCACATCTTGATGTTTGATTCGCAATTTGCGGGACACATAAATTTATAGGAAAAAGTGGAAATATGATGCTACAATATACAATAGTTCTATATTGATTCCAGGACCATCTATCACTCCACAGTCTGAGCCTGACAGTGACAAAAGGCAACCCATGGCTACTCCTGCACTTCGCATCATTGCAACTTCAGGTAACCTATTTCTATTTATATTGATATGATCAAAAGATACCGAAACAATAATTTGAATCGAGTCGTCTATGGTCATCTAGATGATGATATTCCCAGCTGATCAAAGGACACTAAAGAGTCTACTTTTATCATCCAGGTGATCAAAGTGGAACAGACCTTATTAATATATTTATTATTCATATGAAGAACCTATTTATGTATCCAAAGAGACCAAGCACTTGCCGATTCCTTCTCATTTGAAAATAAAGCCCTCTATATTTTCAAATGAGGCAATAATGATATGGGTATCAAATGAAAGGGTTTACTGACAAGAATTCGAAAATCATCATCATCATCATTTCAGCCATAGGACGTCCACTGCTGGACATAGGCCTCCCCTATCAATCTCCAAAAGGACCGGTTAGAAGTAGCCTGCATCCAGCGTTTCCCTGCGGTCTCTTTTAGGTCATCTGTCCATCTTGTGGGTGGACGTCTTACCTCCACATTAACATAGTAATACGAAAATGCTTGTTTCTAAAAAGTTTTTTTTAAATTAATTATTTTTATTATATTTTACAACACTGACGAAAATCACCAGAACTTTTTAATTTTTAGGGTTCCGTACCCAATGGGTAAGAAAGGGACCCTATCACTAAGCCTACGACGTCCGTCTGTCCTACCTATTGACGGCTGGATCTTTCGAACCGTAATAGATAGCTAGTTCATATTTTCACAGAATATGTAATGTTACGGCGAATTAATTAAGAAATAATAAAAAAGTCAAAAAGTATAACCCTTAACACCCTTCACATGGTAAAATATGTAGTCCGTCATAGATATATCTTAATTTAATCATTGTTCAATAATTTTTCAGGTGGCAGACATAGCATCACTTCATCTACTGTGCTAGTGGATCATAACAACAGTGCTAGCAGCAACTCAAAACGAAGAGCAGTATACAATACACAAACAAGACTGTTTCAAAAAAACATACGGAATCTACGTAGTGAGATAATTATGTCGTTTGTGGAAAAAAGGTCTCTCATTTAAAAAACGACTAGCAAATGCTGAAAAACTGACGAATAATGTGGCATTTCAAATAACAACACAAACTATGACAAAGCCAGCGCAGTTGTTTGCGCACACGCAGCTGCAAATCAAAAAGAAAGCTAAGGGAAGAATATTTTCTATTGATGAGAAAATCTTGTCTTTGTCTCTGTATAAAAAGATTATTATATATATGATTATGATATATTAGAATTTTTAAAGGTATTTAAAAATAGGACTGACAACATAATTATTACGTACTTGTACTGCAAGTTAATTAAAAGCATGTAAAAAAGAAAATAACTATTTTAAATAAATAAATTAGTTAACATTGTTTTATTCTCAGATCAGACAAATAAGAGATATATGGTGGTGTAGCAGGTGTGAACACATCTGGCCTAAACTTGACAGGATGGAGAGATAGCAGCTCTGCACCAATGACTTAAATTATGTGCAGTAGCAAAGGTAACTCAGCTCTGAGCTGATTCAAAGATGTAGATCACTTAGGTTTGGACTCACTGAGTCACCGCTCAAGTGTAAAACAGGTAGCTCAGTCACGGCTCACGCTAGCTCACTCATTCACTGTACTATTAGATTCTGTCATGCTAAAAACAGCGAAACGAGCCGACCTGACTGAAGCAACTCCGAGTGTACGGTACAAAAACAAAGCGATAGATAGCGCGTGAGTGAGAGAGAGAGCGCACTGACCATTACAGTTGATTGAGCGGTGAGCTAATCTGACTCAAGTGTGAAGAATAAGCTGAGCTGCGGCTCAAAAATATCTGGTCAGTTACCCATGGCTAATGTGCATTACTCAACAATAAAGGTAAACATTGTTAGGAGACTGGTATGTCAAAGTACCTCAAAAGTTCAGACATATCATTTACCAAAATGCACTGGACCAGCACGGTGGATAAGGATCCATCCTCTCTCTATGAGATGCCTGTCCTGTTTCCCAGCAGTGAGAACATGATAGGCTAATAATGATGATATTTGGTTAATGTTAATGATGATTTGGTTTGATATGTTGTATATTATTAACTGTTTTCTTTACTAATTCAATTGTGTTTTCTTTTCATTATGTATTTATGGTATCCTCAGTGTTCATTCTTAGATATTGTTATTACTATATTTATATCCGTGATGACCTGTAATTGGCGTTTATCTAAGACATTTGTAAGCAAGCTGTTAGTCGTCTTTTGAAGAAAAAAATAAAATATCTCCCTTGTTTGTCTGATCTGAGGTTTTACTTATGATATCGCACCGATATTATTATGCCAAAGGACACTTCCTATCACTAGTTGAAAACTACGTCCTACCTAATCAGCAACGGGGAGTAACTATACAGTGAAACAAAATGTGAAATTCAATATTTTATTTATTGAGGTACACAAATCAGAATACAGTTATAATAAAAAACTAAATTAACCATAAATCCCAAAACGTGCATACTCATCATGATTAGGTATTATAAAAGCAGTATGATATTACAAGAATGAAAATTTGGTTGGTAATTATAATTTTATTTTCAATTAGTTGCATTCACGATTAGCCGTGAATGCATAATTTTTTTATATTTTTCTTGAATCTGGGTAGACCTTAATCAAAAATGTCTATCGAGCATCGAGCTATGCTTTTTAATGATTTCATTGTATTGGCGACAGATCATATTCTTATTCGAGATGGAGGCGATAAGTCCTGCACTGACGTCCCGCTCGGGGTGTATTGTGCATTTCCCCCTACCAGCACCTACCCGAGCCAACCCAGCTCCTTGAAATATGTTGGTACATATATTTGTACAGTGAGGCTCTGGGACGCTGGCACACACGCTCCAGTGGCGTAGATGGAAGTGTGCATAATGACAATGAAAAGCCGTCTAGCTGTTGTGGTGACGTGGATGAAAAAGGCAATGATACCTCTTGCAACCTGGTAGCGATTCTAGTTTCTTCTGTGGCTACACAATGCCACAGCACATGCTCAACAGTTTCGTTCTCCTTCATGCAGCCACGACAGTGGACTGTCCGTGGCTCCCAGCTTATACAACTTTATACAAGTGACTATTCAAGTTGCAATGACTGGAAGGCCTACCATCAGGCGAAGGTCCTGTCGTTGCAACTTCATTAGGTTGTTGGTGATCTTCCTGTCAATAATTGGGAAAGCAGCTTTACAGTCATCTTTCTTGTCCTACAGATTCTGTTGTTCTTTTTCAGTGTGACGACGCAGTAGCTCTCGCACTCCTATCGCTGATGGTATGCAGAGGTCTGCTACGTCGTGGCGACAAATGCTAACTACTGGGTTATAAAAAGAAGTATTATTTTTATAAGTGTGCAGTTAGAAAGATTTCAGTTTTAAATAATAGTTGTTGCAAACTTTTGAAGTAACGTTACAGTTTATACTTGAGTACAGTTGATCAAATGATCATGTGTTCATGATCATGATAATATATTATATCGCACCGATATTATGGAAAAAGGACACTTCCTATCAAAAATTTAAAAGATGACATAGTTAGGACTCTTTAAACCATCAGCGATGGGAGGGGCTGGCTGTCTCGGGCAGCGACAGCGTAGTGGAGCGGGCATTTTTCGCAACTAGGCCATCCATAGGCCCTTATTGCGTTAACCGGCTGCAGCTAGTTCAACCACCTGGTCTCTTCCAGGAAGGCCAGCAGCTCGCTGTGGCCGTGCAGGCTTCCCGGAATCGATGCTGTGATGTGATAGATCGTGTGTAGGTGGGAAAGGTTCTATTAGTTCCCAACATCTCAAATCTGTAACTGAAAGAGCACAAGTTTTGACTATGTCATAATATAACAGACTAGCGGTCCGCCCCAGCTTCACACGGGTATAGATTATAGCCTATGTCACCTGATATGATAGTGTAGCTTCCCAACAATGAAAGAATTTTTCGAATCGGTTTAGTAGTTTTGGAGCCTATTCAATGCAAACAAACAAACAATTAAATCTTTCCTCTTTATAATATTAGTATAGATTAACCATTACACGTTTTATAATTTACTAGATGGTCCCCGCGATTTCACCCGCTGTTCTATACGATCTGTTTATTTTTAGGGATAAAACGTCTCTCCATACAAAATTTCATTCAAATCAGTTAAAATGTTACAGATTTGAGTGCAGATAACACCTATAATATAATATACACCTATAATATACTAACTGCGCCCCGCGGCCTTGCCCGCAGGGATTACTCTATAACATTACTCCCAGTGAAAGTCCCGTCAAAATTGGTCCAGACGTTTCGGAATTCATAGGGTATATACATACACACATCGCCTTTTTTAAATAACTAGCTGACCCAACAAACGTTGTCCTGTCTTAGCTATGAATGTTCAAAAATAAAGATAAAACTGCTGTCCGTAAAATCGTCGTATAATTTTCCGAAATTTAACATTTTCTGCATAATATTCTTAATTTTTCTTTCCGTTAGAACCTTCTACAAAGTATTAGAAGTCGTTCTCAAGTTATGGCGTGTCCAATGTAAATAGGGATTCATTTTTTCAAATATAGATGAGCTGCGCTCCCGCGGTTTCACCTGCGTTACAGGCCTCCTTCAAGCAATGTCCTTGGTATCAACAGCAACCTCCTTTGACTTAGAATGACAATTTATGACTTCAATTCTTGCCGTTTCATCATCGAAATACAATTCCTATAGAGACACAATCTCTCAGTGAAAACAGGCATTAAACATCCGAGCGTCATTGTACATACATCGTATCAATTATAGGTATAGTTCACAATGCTACATTTACACCAATTTAGACATTATATCGCTTGCATAGTGTTCAACGTTAGTTGTCCGCTATGTCATCGTAGCTCTGACATCGCTCGGCGTTGTTGTCGGATCGCGGTTACCTTGTAACTAAACAAAAAGTCTGCGCGATTCCTAGCGCGCGCCGAGTTTTGGTTCGGATTTTTTTGGCACGATTGTGACTATGTATTGTATTGTATCTCGATGCGTTTCATACAGAATGTATGGGAAACTGATTTATTTCATATTTTTTGTTTGGTTCTTCAATTTTTCCGATTTTTGATACTAATTCTGCTATTCGGGGCAGAGAGAACTCCAATAAATCAAAAATCATGAAAATCGGTCCAGCCATTCTTGAGTTATAAATGGTGTTACTAACCCGAATTGGATATTGAAGCAGCATCAAATAAATGATGTCTTGGAGCAGGGCGCCGTGGTATGTGCCTCTGGCGGTGTCCTTCCCATACTGTGGACAAGGTGGGCTCTGTGGGTGGTAGGTCATGTGCAGGAAGGGAAATCTAAATTCTATCCATCATGATGCCTAGGAGTTGACACTTGACCTAGATTGGTCGCTTCCCCCAGGCCTGTTCAAATCTGCAACTGAAAAAGGACATGTTTTTACACTATGTTATTAATATACCAGATCAACCATTACAAAACAAAATATATGCTAATACTAACACTACAAAAACAGTTAAGACTGCCAATAAACCATTGAAGGTCTAAGTACAATCTAAATGGTCAAGCCCACTATCAGTTGGCAGCGTACCCAGCATGCTGGCGGCATTACCATGCTGAATGGCAATATTGGGCAATGCTTATGGGTTGAGCCAGAAACACGCCAGAATTTTGGTCAAGCGTCGCATTAACCAGGCAATCTGAAAGATTTTTTAAAATGAGGTATGTTCCCCTTCTCCAAAGGACTAGTAATAAGTAGAATATTTCTATAAACTATTAACAAAATACATTGAGATAAAATTCCTATAGAATCAATCTCTCAGTGAGTATTCAATCATAGCATAGTATTCAATGTTGTCCGCTATGTCATCGTAGCTCTGGCATCGCGCAGCGTTGTAGTTAGATGGCGGTTACCTTGTAACTAACCAAAAAGTCGGCGCAATTCGTAGCGTGCGCCGAGTTTTGGTTCGGACAGTTTTTGGCACGATTGTGACTCTATTATGTATTGTATCTCATTGCAAAAACATAATTTTATTTATATTACACGTGAATTACTCACATAAGATTAAACCGGTTACTCAGACCGTTTCAACCGCATTAGGCGGTCTTTTTCAAGGTGAGTGCGCGCGCGCAGCTGTATCTCACTTTGCACTACGGGTCGCCACACGGTGCGCACAACAGCTGCTGATCGGGTGCACCCCCCATCGGGTGATCGGGGTAGGCCGCGTATCGAAATATGTTGCGCCGGCGCGCACTGGAACTCTTCTCCACTCGAATCTTCCTGTGTGAACTCCCACGAACTCCATGAAGACAAGCCAGTGGTAGGTTCCATCCTCCATCCCTATTGAAGGTTGGACATCGATTGATTTCGATGGCTTCTCTGACTTTCCGGGGCACTAAGAATTTCTCCCATGCCAGCACTTTCGCTCTGTCGATTCTAATAATAATGCTGAGCGCTGGAGCCTAGAGAAAGTTCTGCCACCGCGGAACCGTTGGTGTCGAGCTTCTTCATGGAACGTATCTGCTCCGTGAGTCTCGTGGACAAGTTCCACTTTGTTTCGCCAACACAACATTTACATTCGCAGGGGATCATATAAATACCGGGAAATGGGTCTCTATCTTTTGAAGGCGGAGCCGCTGGTTTAGTTGCCCGATAGGACGGAAGATCGTCTTGATGCTTTACCTCCGGCGTAACAAGTTTCCGATACTGTCCGTCACTGCTTTACCATAGGGCAAATATGCTGTTGCTCTCTACCGGTGTCCGACATGTCCCGGCCGTCGTGTTTGTCATACGCCAGCTCTGCTTCCATTTATACCCGTTGCTATACAGCACACCTCTAATGTGATCCAGCTCAGTATCCAGGTAACCGGTAACCAGCTTAATCTTACGTGAGTAATTCCCGTGTAATATAAATAAAATGTGTAAACACCACGTCAGTTTCCATAATGATTTAAGTGTTTATCTTCCTGCGCGTACAAGTCTCCCGGATCTTAGCGTAGCGTTAGATCAAAGAGTAAAGTAATATACAGGAAATTCTCTTTGCTAAAGCGCTACTACTAAAAACATAATTGTTAATAATTTGTTTTGATCCGCCATGTCTTTTTTAAGCTTTTTTATTACATCTCCACTCCATAGAGTATATTATATCGTACGAGTTCCATAGTTAATCTGTGACTATCTCACACTTTCCCGTTCAAACGAAGCATGGAATCGACAGAGCTCACGATCTCAACAGCCAATAAGAGCAGAGACCGTTCAGTAATTTAGCCAATACGGGAAGATGCCACCTTTTAACATGTTGTACATTATTGGTCGTACATTTTCGGCTTTTTTCAGCAAAACACGGCCCGTATTGCACAACATGATAAAATACGGCATAATAATGTACAGCCCAATAAAACGTGGACTTTTCCCACGTCCATGGATTATTGGCTGTACATTCCTGGCTGTGCATTCCTTCCCGTACTTTATTGACACGAGCCAATATTTGACGGCCAGTATTGTACGACATGGATTGTACAGCATGATATTTGGAATCACTGTACATGAATTACTGCCTGTGCTTTCCTTCCCGTACATTATCATGTTGGCAAATATCATGTTGTACATTATATACACCCGAATATTGAACAAAATTGTCATTATTGTCAATGTCAACAGAAGTTAACGTTTTTTTTTTGGTTAAATTTTTCATGACTGTGGAACCAAAGTCCTTTAGTCGCAATATTAAACACGGTCACTTTGTATTAATAGCGTCAAATAAGTCATAGTTACAGTCAGGGGCCTTACGGATAACTGCTATTACAGGCACCTAATCCGCTCAGTTGGAAAATCACGCGACCGCAAACCTTATCGCCCCAGATACGGTTTGCGGTCGCGTGATTTTCCAACTGAGCGGATTAGGTGCCTGTAATAGCAGTTGTCCGTAAGGCCCCAGGTCAGAATCAAGTAAAGTGAGTTACGGTCAAGTCAAACACATGTCCTAGTAAAAAGGTGGGGACTTTACAAGAGGCTTCTATGGATATTTTTCATATAAATATTATATTCAGTCATGATGTACCTAAGGTGCGTTCGGATAGGCTATGCTGGCATTTTTAGCATTGTCAAAATTGGCGTTGATGTAAAGCGTTCGGTTTGAGAATTTTGCAATTTTTTCCACTTTTGATCCCTACCCTAAACGAACGCTACAGTTATGTCTTCTGTGGCTACAGTCACCAGCGGTGACGTCAAACACCGTAGTTCAAAGATAATATAATCCGTAGTTGACCGTAGATTTGTTGTAAAACGAGAAACTGAAGAATTATTACAGTCGCGCGCAAACAAAACACCAAAACACCGCGAAAAACAAACGTCAAAATCCTAATGTCAAAAAACGATCACAACGATCCCATGTCGCGAGGTGGGTCAAAAGTGGCAGATTACGATGGCATTTTTAGCTGTTTTCGACCTATCCGAACGGTGAGCGAAAACAGTTAATAATGCCACTTTTGCACACTCATTCCCAAAACGAACGCTACATGTGATCATTATTGGCGTTTGTAACAGTTATTTTTGCCACCAAGGGGCTATCCGAACGCACCTTTAGTAGAGTAGCATGTAACAAAAAAAGATAAAAGGCTGTCAAATGAAATTAAAATTTAAAATGTCAAAAATGTCAATGTCATTGTTTTGTGTGTGAAGCATTTTTACGCGACGCCTATTTTGTGTAAATTTGCTCACAAGTTTTAACTAAATAACTGCAAAATTTGCTTTTACTCAAAATTCAAGTTATACAGAAACTTATATTGAACTAGAAAACCATGGAATGTGACCAATAGTTTTGCTTCGAGACGGTATACGTGTACGTAACTATATTCCTCAAATCGAGTGCCAAATTCTTCCGACAGATCAATGATTAACATGAGTGCACAGCAAAGCCCGGCTAATATACAAGCCGCGGTAGACAGAGAGAAGATCTACACATGGATAGTAGAGCTGTGTAACCCCGAGACGCGGGAAAATGCACTTTTGGAGCTAAGCAAAAAACGTGAGGTAGTGCCGGATTTGGCGCCTATGCTTTGGCACAGCTTTGGCACAATCGCTGCGCTGCTGCAGGAGATAACCAACATATACGTGGCAATGATACCACCGACATTAACCGCACATCAAAGCAACCGAGTGTGCAATGCGCTGGCTCTAATGCAGTGTGTTGCATCGCATCCAGAGACTCGATCGGCATTCCTTCAAGCTCACGTGCCTCTATTCTTGTATCCGTTCCTGCACACGGTCTCGAAAACTCGCCCGTTTGAGTACCTACGCCTCACCAGTTTGGGTGTTATCGGAGCCTTAGTCAAAACAGACGAACAAGAAGTCATAACTTTCCTTCTGACCACTGAAATCATCCCACTTTGTTTGCGCATCATGGAAAACGGATCTGAACTCTCTAAGACAGTGGCCACATTCATTCTTCAGAAGATACTGCTAGATGACAGTGGCTTGTGTTACATTTGCCAGACTTATGACAGATTCTCACATGTGGCTATGATATTAGGAAAAATGGTACTCTCTCTTGCCAAAGATCCATCTGCGCGTTTGTTAAAGCATGTAGTCCGTTGTTATTTACGTCTGTCTGATAATCCAAGGGCACGGGAGGCCTTAAGGCAGTGTCTACCAGATCAGCTGAGGGATGCAACATTCACGGCATGTTTACAAGAAGATAATTCGACTAAGCACTGGCTGGCTCAGCTCATCAAGAACTTGGAGGCCCAGCCACCACCAGCCAGTCCCGCGCAGCAGAATCTGTGAGCATAGTATTTGCAACAGCAGCATGAGACCCCTGCCAATGTTACGGATGTAGTGCAAAGAACACTACGAAAAATATCTGGAATTGCATAAAAATATGATGTAGTAGAACAATTGGTCCAAATAGCTAGTCCTCAGAATGATAAACTGAAAATGTATATGAAAATATGTTTTGCTTATCACTGCATTTTAATTGGTTTCATGCAAAGGAGACAGCTCAAAACATGGGCTTGATTTTTGAAACACACCTGCAAAAATTCATGCATAATGACCGACTGTCAATGAAATCCCAAATTTGCAATTTTGAAATAATTGCATCATTCACTAAGGGAATAAGTAGCTTAAACCATTTGATTATGTCTTTTATTAATA
This sequence comes from Agriopis aurantiaria, assembly GCA_914767915.1. Classification (NCBI taxonomy): domain Eukaryota; kingdom Metazoa; phylum Arthropoda; class Insecta; order Lepidoptera; family Geometridae; genus Agriopis; species Agriopis aurantiaria. Next base: position 8,677,772 of record OU612001.1, on the reverse strand, counting down.
GAAAATCGGACTGACAAGCTTATGCTACATACTAAAAAAGTAATTAAAAAGCACAGGCCTATATCAAGATAGACACTGCAAGTTTGCCTACTTTGATCCAAATTGATTCGGTTTGATCTCCTTCATTTTGGCAGTAGCATGTCAGACGTCAATACAAAAATGACATAGTGCCATAGTACAATAACTCTTTTTAATTGGCAGTATAATTAGAATTAAACTACTACTAATTTACACTCATGTTCTCAGTAGGTTCAAAAAAGGTGGCATGTGGGGTTTTTATACAATTTGACACTCTTGCCGCAAATTTCCTGGAAAAAATCTGAGTTCAAAAGGTACTTTGACATTACACAGACTACAAATAATGTGTTTTATTTTTCTATTGACCTCTCGATGTTGCGAAAGTTACTGGTTGCTGTATTATATGTTTTTTTTTTAATATTTGTAAGAAAATCAGGATCACTACGATTTGATTTCACTGGTGATTGTATTCAAACGCGTAATCAAAATTCTTATCAAACTATTTCAAAAGTCAAGCCCAATGTAATTTTTTTAACATCAAAATAAGCGCTTTTCTTTGCCTTTCATCCTGTACATTTTTTAATTTTTATTATTAGGCTAGCGTTTAATCGCTACCTCACCTGATGTTAAGCAGTGATGCGTTCTACAATGGAGCATGCTTGCCTAGAACAAACCGATTTACTCATGTTTTGAAGACACCCAGATTGTAACTATCGGGGAACATCATTCAGGCAGCACATTCCACAGACTAGCAGTTTCCACAATAAAAGTGGAATCAAATCCCATCGTACAGGATTTCAAAATTGCAACCATGAAGCGGTGTCGCCTTCACTAGATGGTGCTATTACTAAACAAGTTTCCATAGTTTCAAAGGCATTCTTGCTATCTAGAAAATGTATGCCTCCCTCAGAAAAAGAGCTAAAGACTCCACTAAGCATTTGTCAATATTGTCATATTGTGCTACAAAATACTAGGTCAAAAATTTTTTTTTTTGACAATTCTTCCTAAAATGACCATCAATCATATCACATCAGTGCAGGTCTGATACCCGACCTTCACTTAGAATAGGTCTGTGTCCTAACGTTTTATTTATTATAAATAACAGACTTAGCGAAAGTTATAATTTAATACATTACAATTTACTATAATAAAATACTGAAAAAGTTATTGAAATTAGCGGATAAAGGACAAATTAATTATTATTATACTAATATTATAGATGTATGTGTGTTTGTTCCTCATTCACGCAACACGCAACGGATTCAGGGGCTTTTTTTCATTCAGATAGTTGGAGGGCTAGATAGAGACAAATGATACTTTTTATCAAGGAAAAATGTACGATCCCTGAGGGAATGTCCACGCGGGTGAAACCGCGGGGCGCAGCTAGTTACAATAATGGCCAAGAGCATGTTGCGACATACATATGGGACGGTTCTGTTATAACAGATAGCAAGTCGCCTTGCTGTATATATTAGAAATCGGGTAAAAAAAAAAAATTACAATTCCCAACAGAATTTCAAATGTTGCTGTAGACACAAGTTTCAGAGATGTATCATCCTGACATAACATAAACTACTTATGGTTTAGCTAAAGAGAAAACTATGTACTTGGAAAACATTCTTTGTTAAGTTCATTTTACGAAAAGTTAATGACCTTTGAGCTAAAAAAAACTTCTTGAATTCATTGCAGGGATATCGCTATGATTCAAAAAGTTGTAATCTAAAAATTTTAAAAATTATTGTTTATTTAATCTTTCAAACTTTATGCCAGTTTCGCGCACCGAAATAGTTATTTATGATACAAGTGCGGAAAGTTGGTTATCACAAATGAGTAGACGAATGTAAGCCCGAGACGAAGTCGAGGGCTTACCATAGTCACGAGTTTGTAATAACCAATCCGCACGTGTGCCATACAACGTTTTACAACACATTTGCGAGAAAAAAAACAAAAAATGGAAATTAAAAAAATACCGTAAAGTACACGCACGGTGCTATACAACGGAGCGTGCGGACAAATTCATTACAGCACGCTCCGTTGTATGATCCGTAATGTTTAACTTTCGAACGATGTATACAGGCTTCGTAAGTGCACTTTTTGAGCAAATGTGTTGTAAATAATATTTTTTGTTTAAATTAGAACTAGAATGGATGTCAAGGCATTTTAGTAATAAATTTGTTGTAGCCAGTTGCACCCATATAAACGAAACGTCAGTCATTCGAAATCAGTTAGCAACTGTGATGCGGAGTTCGACGCGTTGATCTAAATAAGAATGTTCAATCAAGGTGCACTCATAATGCCTGGTAACAGATTTTCCTTCGCATTTCCATTCTATTTACTTCTCTTTTATGTGGTTTTGCGAGCCATATTTCACAAAGGATACACTTGATAATAAAGTGATGTATGTAACATTACTTTCATTTTAAAAGCCCTATTCAATGATGCCTCACAAGAGAAGGTGCAGCAAAAAAACTCAATTCACAAGTACCACCCTTACATCCAAAATATAACTGCATCAGTTTGAAGTTTCTAAATAATTAGAATGGATGGACAGAACAAACTTATGAGGGTTCCTTGTAGTACTATGGAACCCTAATAATCAGAATGTTACATTATAGTAAAATGACCTAGATTTATTAGAGCATGTTATATTATTTTATGTTATAGTTGTATTGTATATGATTTTACAAATTTAAAATGAAAAAAAATATGTAATTTTTTGTAAACAATATTTTTTACAACACATTTGCTCAAAAAGTGCACTTACGAAGCCTGTATACATCGTTCGAAAGTTAAACATTACGGATCATACAACGGAGCGTGCGGTAATGAATTTTACCGCACGCTCCGTTGTATAGCACCGTGCGTGTTCTTTACGGTATTTTTTTAATTTCCATTTTTTGTTTTTTTCTCGCAAATGTGTTGTAAAACGTTGTATGGCACACGTGCGGATTGGTTATTACAAACTCGTGACTATGGTAAGCCCTCGACTTCGTCTCGGGCTTACATTCGTCTACTTGTTTGTAATAACCAACTTACCGCACTTGTATCATAAATAACTATTATGTTTGTACTCAGTGTGTAACATTTCTCTCTCCAACTAGAATTGTTATCTGTCTCGCTGGGCTCACACAGAGTTCTGACACCTATAGACATTGATCTATATACTACCACAGAAGTATTGGTACTACGTACTAATTTCTTTGCCTATAGACAAATAATGTAAAACATCTATACATACAGGCTATGAAATCTCAAGATTTAATCCCTTCAAACAAGTTGTATATCCTCAAATCATCAATTAATATTGTCTGCATATTTAAGTTATAATCTTTGATAGTTTTTTTCACATTATTGATTTGTTTTTTAATAGTAATGTATAATACAACTAAAATTTATGTATAATAAAGCCTGGCAAAATGCTTGGCAAGCCTTTCCAATGTATATAAATTAACAATTGTTTAAAAAACAAAAAACTTTGCTGACACTTCTTAGTGAGCTCTTTTATGGTGTTTTCTTATCCATCAAACAATTTTTCATAGTCTAATTTTTATGAAGAAGGTTCTGCAATATTTTGAATTTTTACTGTTTCAGCACCTCATTATCATGGGGACTAAGGGACCATCCATATTATGTCAATAGGACCTTGTTGCTTCGACTAAAATAAAATGAATGGACGGGCCCTAACCATTGAAATTGATCAGTAAAAACGAGTCAAAACCGTCGCACATATACTTCAACACCTAATTATAAAAATTTACAGTATATTTGTTACAAAAAATAGATCCCAGTTTAATTTGTGTACATATTTACACTTCGGGAAAGCATATGAATGCATAATTTTGTCAGATGTTTCGTTATCACGTAACATCAATAGACACGTGTTGCACTTCCTACGGCTAGAGACCGACTGAAACGAAATGAGAGCCGGCGCTCATTCTGTTATCTTCAAAAATGCGCTTCTACTGGGCCTGTCCATTCATTTTATTTTGGTCGAAGCCTTGTTGCTGTTAATTTGACATTTAAGGTGAAAAGGGCGTAGAAGGGGCGCCTTCATTTAAAAAAAATATAACAAGTATACTAAAAGAAAAGTAAAATAAAATTTGACTCCCACAGTCACTCGAGAAGGCAATGAAGTGTTTTTAGTAACAGCTAATCTGCGTTTTATAACCTATGCAATATGTTATGTTACTATAAATAGAACTCCAAAAATATTTCATTACATTCTCGACCGACTATTGGAGACAATTTTTTATTTACTTAGTATACCTGTTGTTGTTTTGTTATGAGGGCGCCACTCCTGCGCTCTCTTAGCTCTTAAGTAAACACCATCTATTGAGCAATTTGACAAAACTGCAGTTTTTTTTTTATATATACGGCATTGGCAACACATTCCCTAGGCAGCTAAGAATTTGTAATCTACCCTCATACTAAAGTTTTTTTTTCTCAATTGTTTACATTTGTATATTGAAAAAAAAAGGTCAAGATACCTATGTACAATTTTATAACAGGCAAAAGGAATGTGTTGTGAGTATTATATGGTATTATCAAGTTCTTGCACTCTGTAGCTCGCATATTAGTTATTTTTAAAGATATTAATTGTCCGAGTTTGTATTAGTAAAATTTTAATTCATACATTTAGATTAAAATATTTAAAAGTTTTTAATATGTTTTAATTACGATCTAAACAAGTTTTCATTCATGAAAATAAATTCTACATATCTATGTGAGCACAAATGAGCGCTAGAACCGTGGAAACTTTGAGAGTACACTAAATGATATGTGTGACAAAAAAACTTAACATAACTTAAAATAAATTTGCAACCAATAATGAACTGGCATTATGTCCCTGCAATTAAAGATCCTATGCTGCAATTATTATTATGGAAGCAACATAAAGTGCTATAATTTTGTATTCAGTAGTATTGAGCTGGTCTAGAATAAACATATTTTTTATGAAGATTTTCTTTTATCGTTTTTCCTAAACAAGTTAACTTGTAGCTTGAATTACAGGATGGCAGATGAAGTAATTTTAAAATATGTACATACAAACTTACTCACAAAAAAATCAGAAAATAACTCTTCTGATGATTGTGAAACTTGGCAAGTATTTTTTTTTTTTAACTAATGTGCTTAAGTTCTTTTAGAAATTCATATTGCTTATTTAGAAATACTTGCCAAATTTCATCAAAAGCAAATGGCTTTCCGAAAAATGTAAGTAAGTTTACAGTTTTTACTTTGTTTTGTATGTGTAGTAAGTTTGTATGAAAAGTAGGAATATTACCTGCCTCAAGCTTTCGTGATTTAGGCACATGATTTTATGTATATTAACGGAATGAGGCTAAATCGCGTTGCTTAGTTTTAAAACTATTTAAACACCATTAATAAACAGGGTTATAAAGTTGGGAAGCCGAAAGGAGGTCATTGCACTCATCACTAAGAACAACTTTTACTCCCATAGCAGAGCAATCATAAAATCGCAAAAAAAACTGTTCCATAGAAAAATTACATTCACACTCGATTCGATAAAATGTATGGGACAGTTGATATATTTAATATATTTTTTGCTTTTTCAGGGTTGTTTCCTTGTAGGGTTACTTACCATATAAAAATTTGACAAAAGTCCTGACAAAGCAGGACTTTTTAGTCACAAAATTCAAACAAGATTAAAGATTGATTTTATATAATTATGTATGTTTTATGGGCCACCCAGATACAGGCTTTGTCTAGTTTGGTGCCCATTGGTACCATACAGACTGTTTAATTTAGTAACATTTTTTAGCCTCTTTATTTATCTTTATAATATTAGGTAACTTTCTACTTCTTCTTTGTATTCTGTGTTAACGTTTATGTAACTGATGCTCAGAAAAATAAACATAATTATTAATATATTATTACTCGTATAATATAAAAATTGTAATTAATACAACTAGTATTACATCGCCCCAACTAAAAAGCCGGACAAATTTAAAAGGATGGTAACCCTAATCCCATGGTAAAGGTTGTTCGTAATGGTACAATGATCTCCTTTCGTCTCGGTACCTATTCAACAAGCTTGAAACTTCTGTATTTCAAAATCATGAAGTCAATTTGTCTTTCCCATCTGCTGCAAAAGAAGATAATCAAGAGTTCTCTATTGATTTAAAATTTCACCTGTAGCTGTGTGATACAGACTACAGTAATATTAATTGGAGAATGTTTTAAAATTTAATTTAATACGTTTCATTAGCTCAGAAGTCTGGCCCTCTGGACGGATATTGAGACAAAGACCATCGCCTAGCCCCCATGTAGTTGACACTAGGGAGTTTTTTGGAGCTTTTCACCAGCTCATACTGATCGCTATCCCTTTTCCCCAGATCTGCCTCTTTCAAGCCTAGCTTTCTCAGTTCATGTTGTCTCAAGACCGACTGATTCACATTTGCTTGTCTAAAACTATCTCTCTGCGTGACGCTTATCTGTGCCACGTAATCTCTCTGTGATTTATTTATCTGTCTCGAGTCCATATGAGTTACATCTCGACTTATAGTACTGAGTTCCTGGGGCTGTAATGTAAAATTGAGGAATTGCGTGCCGCAGGTTACTGTGTCGACATAATGTAAACAAGCTTTGTCCGAAAAGGAATACAGCTTAGGATCGAATGTCTGCACTTCCTTAGAGTTTCTTCTGAAGGAGTACTTTTGTGGGGCTTTGCAATTACATTTTTCGTGAGCGCGGTTGCGGACTAACGTCACGCAATTACTATCGGATACAAGCGGCCCTCTGACTGTGGTGTTTACCGCTGTGTCGGTAAATGATTTGTTTATAATTGTTTCGTTAGATTTAAATTTGATTCCGCTTACGCTGCGATTGTTCGGGACTACCTTACTGATGACTTTCTGTTTTTCGATCACAATGCTTCGTTTAGGTTTGTCGTCATATTTGCCCGCGTTCCGGTACCGCTGGCTATCTTTCCTTCTCAGAGGAGCTTCGATTTCATCACAAAGTTGTCGAGCTAACCTGGACATTTATGCGTTTGATACTTAATTTAGGTATATTCCACAAGCTATTTATTTCGGGATTGGGACTATGGTCATTCTTCGGAATGGTAGATAGGTAATGAAGCCTAGAGTTTCTTCGGGTGGTATCATTTTATAGCAGTTTTTCATTCCATTATCCTTTGCTTTTTTTGGGAAATCAAGATCTAACTACATAATTATTTTAATACTATTGAAATAGATCCGATATCTGGGAAATCTGCACCTCGGATTTTTATGACATAATTTTGAAGTTTTTAAATAAAAGTGCCAAAAATATTCCGGAATCGGTCACAGATCTAGTACCATTATCTCAAAGAGCATTATCTGTTCATTCATCATCATCATCATTGTCTTTGGGAATCGGTAAATACACAGATCTACTACGGTAAATACATGGAAGATTTAGGGTATAAAACGTCCTTGGGTAAATACGGTAAATATTTCTCACAGAAGAGATATTTTTTTTTATACAACTCTTTTCTGCACAGATCTACTCTCTGTGATATTTCTCCTCTTTGACCGGAAGCACAGCGACATCCGGAAGTCAAAGGGATGTACGATGTTTGGATGAATGTACAGACTCGGTAAATTTATGTATGGATGTATAGACTTTTTGCAAACATTTTATAATTTTTTAACCCTAACAGCACTGAAAAGAAAATACTTCTCTTTTCTGTGCCTAACAGAAGACATAATAGAACAACAGTAACTGTCCAAAAACTGTCAAAGAGTATTTTTTTGGCGCCAACATGAAAAACAAGAGATGATTATTTTCCTAAACTTGTATATTTTCGAGCGTTAGTGCGTAATAATGGTGGATTATTATTTATTAAGTGTTCGTGAACGTGTTCGAGTGTGGGTAAGTGATGTAACGCGGTGATACGTATATTTTCGTGTTGTTTCCAAAGAAGCAAAGCCTCTTGTAAAGTCTCCACCACTTTACTAAGGTATGACTTTTATTTGACCGTGACTTACTTTGCTTGACTCTGACTGACTTGTTTGACTACATTTACCATCAAACTTGATATTAATTTAATACTTGACACTGGCAAATGCCCAAGAGTGCGACGCCAAAATCCTCACAGGGGAAAGAATAAAACAAACAGTCAACGTCAAATTAAAATGCTGTCACTGTCAAATTCACGTCCAAAATCAGCTGTTTCTGGTGTTTCGTGCAAAGACTACTATATATATACGGAGATAGACTGGCAACTCAGCCATATTTGAAATCAATTATATGTGCCTCCATCTATCCGCCACTAACGGTACTACATTTAACCTACAGATGAATAGCAGGTTGTATTAATTCTATTCTACTACAGAAAACGCTTGTAGTTTTATACAAAATGTATGAGATTTACACAACTGGTGAAAAATTCACGTGACCAATCCCATACATTCCGTAAAAAACTACAATCATTTTCCATAGTAGAAAAAACATCTTGCCTACTGTAAAAATTAAGTCCGCTAAGCATAAGTTTGGCTGCAGCGCTCCGTCTACTTCAGAAATAATAAGCTTTTTTACGAGCTTTAATAAAATATTTTATTAAACGGCTGTACAGTTTTATACAACTCATAAATAAAATTATCAAATGAATACGCTATAATGTAACACAATTATATCTTAAAGAAATAAACAGAAATTTGTCACTGACTCGCACTTGGTCATTTATTATTGTTTGTTTTTATACTTTGGAGTGCGTACTATAATCATGCCAAGTTTGACACTTGTACGTATTACCGTTTTTACATTAGAGCTTATACAAAAATATGTTAAAAATGCATTGGTTTTAATTAAACATTATACTATGCTAAAACCTATAAAATAAAAAAAACAACTGATTAAGTTAAATTTTTTGTTTTATGTTTTGTATAATAATCAAAAGCAGCTTTAACAATCTCCGTCTTATCGCTTGGCTGTGATTTTCCTGACAATATGTTTAAGATTAGTTTGCACCAATCGATATTAAAAAACTCTGCAGGCGTTGTTTATGCAATTTAGACTTTAAAAAGTTTAAATCTACATTTATAGATATTATCAATTGTATGTATTCTGCGATTTAATTTTTTTTACTGTGTTTGTCTAAAATCATAGGTAATATTATGTATTATAATTATGTTCCATTTCGCTCGAAGAACCGATAAACCGGAACAAAGGTTCTTGAGTGGAGACCACGAATGGTAGTTCCTCATGGTTTTCGAGGTCTTTATTGCAGGTTTTACAGTGGTTAACTAAATATTATTTTTTCATTTCTGACCATCCATCCACTGCAATAACCAACAGCTGCACAATTTTCTACATCACTAGTGGATGCGTTCATCATCATTGATTGAGTGTTGATGGGATCAATGAGGATCAGTAACGTTTTTAGTTGAGAATGCAGATTTATAGAGCTAAGAAATCCTTAACATACAGTGCAAAAATATTGTTTTACGACAAAAAATAACGAAGTTATGACCAAATTACTAGCGAAATTCACTGGTCGGCCAGCGTGATAGCTTGTGACGTCACTGGGACGTTCGTCGCCAGTTACCCGTTGGCAGCTATAAGGCGCGCAGTGTTTTGGGTGGATAATTGTGATTTTCGATACAAATTAAGTGCCCAATTTGTGTGTAATTGATCTTTTAACTATGTATAAATATTGTATAGTGCCGAAATGTACAAACACCTCTATTAAAACGCCAGAAAAACTATTTTTTTTTAATGTGCCGAGAGACCCAAAACTTCGTAAAATATGGTACTCCGTTGTAAAAAGAGATGATAAAACTCCACCGTAGTAAAAATATAATAGTAAGTTATCTTCGAAGAAAGATACATCGTGCGGCTTGTATGTGCGCATGCCTGTACGCACGCACCGCAGCACGCACACAAATACAAATGTCTGGGGTACAATGGTATTTTCAGTCAGGGATCAAAGTGGAATAGACCTACTGTACTACGCCGAAAGGAGGTCTTATACAGGGTTACGCATATAGACTGTAATAAGCTGAAAGGAAGTCATTATACAGGGTTACTCATATAGATTGTACTAAGCCGGAAGGATGTGGGTTACGCATATAGACTGAACTAAGCTAAAAAAATATGTCATTACACAAGGTTACGCATATAGACTGTCCTATACTGAAAGGAGGTCATTAAACACGGTTAGGCATATAGATTGTTCTAAGCCGATAGGAGATCATTATTATATACAGGGTTACGCATTAAGTATAGACTGTACTAAGCTGAAAGGAGGTCATTATACAGGGTTACGAATATGGACTGTGCTACGCCTAAAAGAGGTCTTTATACACGGTTACGCATATAGACTGTACTAAGCTGAAAGGAGGTCTTATACAGGGCTATGGATGTAGATTGTACTACGCCGAAAGGAGGTAACTATTCAGTGTTATGCATAATAGACTGTACTACGCCGAAAGAAGGTCATAATACAGGTTATCGCATATTGACTGTACTAAGCAGATAAAAGGTCATTATACACGGTTACAGATATTGACTACTATATGGATAGGCGTGACACTGACCATCAGGTTTATTAACATATCATACCTTACTCGTCTCGCACTCAGTTGTATATTTAAAAAATATACTTACAATATTATTGACATAATATAATCAGAGTAATGGAGATAGCCGAGACCGATATTTGTAGAAGAATAAAATTATACTTTTACCGGGTCGTAGATAGCCACCCGCTACAAACATGGATTTATTTTAGGAGTATGTACCTTATTATTTACAATCGTAAAATCCGTATATCCGTATCTACGTGTTATTGTTTCATTGTAATATACATAGGTACCTATAAAACTCAGAGACACGGATAACCCTGCGTGTTCGGGCATGAGTAGGTATTTAAATCTCCTACGGGCCTCGAGTCAACTTACTATTATTTTTACTATGACTCCACCCTCTACCCAAGCTACTAGACATGGCTGTGTAGATCATTTCGATGTTAGTACCTACATAACTATACCTACCCATTATTTAGTTGATATGGAAATAAGTTGAAACCTACTTTTACATTCTGGCATTTTAAAAGAGGTGTTTGTACATTTTGGCTCAATACAATATTTGTACATAGTTAAAAAGTTGAATTAGACACAAATCGGGCACTTAATTTGCATCAAAGTCACAATTAACCACCCAAAACACTGCGCGCCTTTTAGCGGCCAACGGGTAACTGGCGGCGACCGTCCCAGTGACGTCATACGCACCCACGTACATTTCTTTTAGCGGCAGGAACGGCATAATGTTTATTACTTAATATCTTCGTAAGTAATGGTCCGATTTGGATAATTCAAAAAGATATGTCATGAAGAATAAAGTGAGTACTAGTTCTATTGAATTTGCTACTACTTTACTAATATGGTACTGAGACGTGGTCTTTAACTGTTGGCCTTTTGGAAAAGCTCAGTCACACAGCGGGCAATGGAGAGAGCTATGCTCGGAGTTTCTTTGCGCGATAAGATCCGAAACGTGGATATTCGCCAAAGAACCAGAGTCACCGACAGCTGCTAAAATTTGCAAGTTGAAGTTGCAATGGGCGGGCCACATCGCCCATTGCCATTGCCATCGCCCATCGCAGAACCAATAACCGATGGGGAAGAAAGGTTCTGGAGTGGAGACCACGAACCGGAAGACGCAGCGTAGGGAGGCCTCTCACTAGATGGACCGACGACATTGTGAGAGTCGCGGGTATCCAGTGGATGCAAAAGGTGGGCTGTCGTTCAATGTGGAGGTTAAAGGGGGAGGCCTATGTTCAGCAGTGGACGTCTTCCGGCTGATGATGATTACTGATCCTCATTATAAACTCTTCCTCATCAATTTCGATATTTTCTTTTTCATTTGATTTGGAGCTCAAATATCAAAATAATCGCGTATTGTTTGTAAGCCGGCTGAAGTATCTTTTTCACAATTCGCTCCTTGCGAATGACCCATTGATATTTATTAAAAGTGATTTATATTTGCTTTCAAAAATAAATGCACCAGGTATTCTATTGCATATGCTCAGTGACCATATGGAGCCAAACATATTTTCTAATGGGTCCTGTCATCCTGTGGTTGAAATTTAATAACAATATAGTTAAGTTGATTTTTGTGTAAAGAATTTACAAGCATTTGGAATCCTTCTTTAGTCTTAATCCAGCTTGTTATGGACCGAACAACCTTTTCCCTCCCGTCATTTAAATATCGTAACGATCTTAAAACTGGAAGAGCTTCACTCCAAAATTTCTGATGTGGTGATTTCGGCGTTACTGCAGCAAGTAAAAATGTCTTCCCTGAATTTCACTGTAAGATCCATTCACCGAATCAAATAATTTATCGAAGAACATCAAAAGATGTGCAGTTTCTTCACATTCTTTTGGTAACTTCAAAAATCAAGCAACATTGTTTTCTATAAATCTCATAATTTTGAGATTGCAAACACAAACCAATCTCGAAAATCTTCTTAAAAATCTTTTTTTTCTTGTGTATCCGATGTTACACCACCTTCATTAGGAACCATTGCAGCACTTGTATCATTTACATTTGTATGTCCTGCGTTTGGTTGAGATTGCATGCCTGAAACACAAAGATATTACTATAGCTTTGCCAGAGTCTCTACCTATTATAGACAGCTGTCATCCGAAATGACGAGATCTATCACTTTTGCAAAGGAACTGCTAGTCCAGGATCGACGGTTTCCAAGATATCGGCAAACGCAGTTTGACAGCTGTCATCCGAAATGAAGATCTCGACGAGATCTATCACTTTTGCGAAGGAACTGCTAGTCCAGGTTCGACAGTTTCCAAGATATCACCCAAGCAAGTTTGACAGCTGTCATCCAAAATTGAGATCTCGACGAGATCTATCACTTTTGCAAAGAAACTGCTAGTCCAGGATTGACAGTTTCGGAGATATCACCTCAGCAAGTTTGACACCTGTCATCCGAAATGAAGATCTCGACGAGATCTATCACTTTTGCGAAGGAACTGCTAGTCCAGGATCGACGGTTTCCGAGATATCGCCCAAGCAAGTTTGACAGCTGTCATCCAAAATTGAGATCTCGACGAGATCTATCACTTTTGCAAAGAAACTGCTAGTCCAGGATTGACAGTTTCGGAGATATCACCTCAGCAAGTTTGACACCTGTCATCCGAAATGAAGATCTCGACGAGATCTATCACTTTTGCGAAGGAACTGCTAGTCCAGGATCGACAGTTTCCAAGATATCACCCAAGCAAGTTTGACAGCTGTCATCCAAAATTGAGATCTCGACGAGATCTATCACTTTTGCAAAGAAACTGCTAGTCCAGGATTGACAGTTTCGGAGATATCACCTCAGCAAGTTTGACACCTGTCATCCGAAATGAAGATCTCGACGAGATCTATCACTTTTGCGAAGAAACTGCTAGTCCAGGATCGACAGTTTCCAAGATATCGCCCAAGCAAGTTTGACAGCTGTCATCCAAAATTAAGATCTTGACGAGATCTATCACTTTTGCGAAGGAACTGCTAGTCCAGGATCGACGGTTTCCGAGATATCACCTAAGCAAGTTTGACAGCTGTCATCCGAAATGAAGATCTCGACGAGATCTATCACTTTTGCGAAGGAACTGCTAGTCCAGGATCGACGGTTTCCGAGATATCGCCCAAGCAAGTTTGACAGCTGTCATCCGAAATGAAGATCTCGACGAGATCTATCACTTTTGCGAAGGAACTGCTAGTCCAGGATCGACGGTTTCCGAGATATCGCCCAAGCAAGTTTGACAGCTGTCATCCGAAATGAAGATCTCGACGAGATCTATCACTTTTGCGAAGGAACTGCTAGTCCAGGATCGACGGTTTCCAAGATATCGCCCAAGCAAGTTTGACAGCTGTCATCCGAAATGAAGATCTCGACGAGATCTATCACTTTTGCGAAGGAACTGCTAGTCCAGGATCGACGGTTTCCAAGATATCGCCCAAGTAAGTTTGACAGCTGTCATCTGAAATGAAGATCTCGACGAGATCTATCACTTTTGCAAAGAAACTGCTAGTCCAGGATCGACAGTTTCCGAGATATCGCCCAAGCAAGTTTGATGATGATGATGAGTTAGGGCCCATCCTTTCTCTGAGAGAAGGCCTGTGTTCCAGCAGTAGTTTAAACTTCTTTGCTTTTGGGAAATAACATAAAAAACCGACCAGCGTTCAGAGGTAGGACGGACTGACAGACATAGCGTAAGCTTAGTAATAGAGTTCCGTTTTCACCCTTTGGGTACGGTACGCCGTACGAAACCTTTAAAAGTATCTACTCTGTTCTACACATAGTACAAGTTTTGATAGTATTCGAAAACTTTTTTCGTTTTCGTATTGTTCCATACATTGCTGGGCTGAAAGGTATTCGATATTTTTTTCGTACTATAGTGAAGCAATCTATACCGCCGTTTACTACCGATTTTAGTTCTTTCGCGTTTCCGCTGGAGGCGCTTTACTAAAATGTATGGAACAATACGTAAACGAAAAAAGTGTTCAAAAACTATCATATCTGAGACTAAGGGTAAATCGTAATTATATAGTAATAAATACCTTGGATTGCTAATTCGAAAAGTCTATTCATTGGGTAATGGTCATTAGTAATACGGTACCATTGTGTTTACATTCTCTTTCGTTGTAGGACACGAATATGTTAACAGTTTTAATATGAAATTACCTTTTCCATCGCTCACGTTGCAACCAGCAACTTGAATGACATCTTGCAATACAGTGATAATAATATAGGTAGTGAGTCCTGTATCAGTTCAAAGTGTTCAAACAACTGCAAAACAAGTAATCATCACAGTTATTACCAGAAATTACCACGATTCCTAAACTAAATTCAAATTATCACCTAAGTATTATGCCATTGCAGACCATGAGAAGTACAAGTAGCAAGTATCTACTAACTACTAGTATCTAGTAGGTACTTGCTACTTGTACTTGCCACCTGTACTTCGCATGGTCTGCAACGGGCTTTACTCAAGCTGTACTACGTGGCCTAGATAACTGCACAACGAGTTTTTTCTCCGAAATTTGAACAAAGCTTAGCACAAATATATTATGGGTTCACAGTTCGGGGGCACGTAGTATAGTATGAAATCTTTGGGGGGGCAACGATACGTAGTAAAATATGAAATCTCAGTTCGAAGGTAGCTAAATTAAAACGGTGGCACATGCGTTCAAATTAACACTAAAATAGGTACACAGAAACTTTGAATCACTCTACTGATAAAATTAGAGATATTACCGTGAAATTTATCGAAGAAAAGATAAATTTATTATTAATAATGTTCAAAGAATAATTATTGTTGACGTTATGTTTTTTATTTTGAAACATTTTTGATGGATGATATTGACCACAGAACACTTATACCAGAGGATATTGACACAGTACGTTATGTTGTTTTAATTAGTTTAGTTAGGCGTAGCGTCGAGTTACATTCTCTTTCATCTCTTTGGTTAGGGGCGGATGGATGGCAGCAGCCTTAGAGCGTTCCGCCACTAATGTTCTAAATTACCACAGCATGGTTTCGTGTTCGTTTCGTATTTCGTATTGTGCGTAACTTTTATGGTAACTTCGTATCACTAATAATATCAATAATATAATGAAAACCTTGTATAAGTTATGTACTGAATGATCAATATTTTGCTGAATGTTATAAAATATGTGGGTCTTTGGTTATGGGTCCTTAGTTTGGAAAGTGGACTTCAAATATGAGTTAAAAGTTATCGGTTTCATTAGAGGTTATCTTCGGAGGTTTTACCAGCACAGTATTGACCACAGAGGAGTGCCTGAGATGGTGAGGGTCTGCCACTTATTAAATACAAACTAGCTGTGTCTTTTGATTTCACCGATAATCCCACTAAAACACCTTTTGTGCGGAACGAAAAAGTATTCTTGGCCTTCCAACAATCTCTGAGCAAAACACCACTTCAATAGGTTGCTATTTATTTCTTGATGTAAAATCAGGACAAACAAATATCGCACAAGGAGTTACAGCAGTTGCGAATGCTTCTTGTTTTTTTCTCTAATTTAAAGCAACTTGAGTTGCAAATGCAACACATTTTGAGACTTCCCATTTCCACTATAAACCAAGTAAAGAAGTCTGCCTAAAGTGCCTAATCAACTAAACTAGGTTCATAAGCCATTTGCCCCAACAGCTGCAATAACTTTGCAAAAAAACTAAATAAAAACAACAAACACACACACAGGCACACATACACACTCAGGCACACACACAACATCATCATCAGCCAGTAAAAATGAAAATGTCCACTGCTGAACAAAGATCTCCCTCTTCCCTCTTCAATCATCGTCTACTGTTAATTAGTATGTGGTCTCTTTCTAGCCTGGTCGAGTGGTCACTCTAATACCTAGCGACATCCCAGAAAGTGAAGTCTGGGGTATAGCTTACAAAATCAGACCAGAAGACACAGAACAAGTGACCAAACACCTGGACTTCAGAGAAAAGAATGGGTACTCTAAGAAAACTGTAACATTCCAGCCCAGTGATAGCAGCATAGAGTCGTTTGAGTTGACGCTCTATGTTGCGACAGAGGAAAATGAATCTTATGCAGGTGAGTTCAGGATTTGAAATAACTACCTTTGTTTACAGGGTGTTCGGACAGTCAACATAGTCATTTTACGTATATGATAATGTAAGCTAACGCGATATGAAATTTTTTTAGAAAAAACCGGCTAAGCGAGAGTCGAGCTCGTGCACTGAGTGTTCCATACCACCACAAAATACAAAACGTAGTGCAAAAAGAGAATCAAAGTACCGACCGCGCCCGACATTGCTCAACTTGGTGGTGAACAGAAATTTGTCACCAACTCGCACTTGGCCATTATTTATTGTTATACTTTAGAATGTGTACTATAATCATGCCAAGTTTGACGCTTGTACATATTACCGTTTTTACATTAGAGCAAATACAAAAATATGTTTAAAAATGACGTTTGTTTTATGGGGTTTCCCTTTAGTTTTCACTTTTTGACTTTATTATTATTTCTTAGTTAATCCGCCGTAACATTACATATTCTGTTTAAATTTCAACTGGCTGTCTACGGTTCGAAAGATACAGCCGGTAAAAGGTAGGACGGACAGACAGACAAACAACGTAGGTTTAGTAATAGGGTCCCGTTTACACCCTTTGGGTACAGAACCCTAAAGAATACAACCGAATTGAGAACCTTCATTAAAGCGACATTTTAATAATTTTTCTTTTAATTAGTCTAAAATAAACTTCTTTGAAATTTTTAATGTTTGCTGGTACCACTATGTCACTAGCTAGAACAATCCAGTAGGTATTTCAATTCGTTATTTTGTAACATTCACATAGACATTATGACCCACTAAGCCCTGATTAAGATAGTACTTTGTCACATTACATCTCGTGAAGCGTTAACAAGTGTCTCAACAAGGCATGTGCTAATGCTGCCCTAATATAGAACAAGCATGTTTTATCTAACACTTAACATTACTACTTGAAAATCCCTGGGACTGTTAGCGCTTAAGTTTTTGTTTCAAATCATTGAAGTGGTATTTAGATTGTAGTTTTTTTTTATGCAACTGTTCGTTCTAATTTCACCAACTGAACGCAAGCAAACCCTTGTGCGAGTTTTTCCAATTCCGTTTACTTAGTACTTATACTTACTCGATGGCGTTAAACAAAAAACGTTAATAGAGTTCTAAAGGGTCGGCAACGTATTTGTGATGCCTCTGGTGTTACAAGTATCCATAGGCGACGGTGACTGCTTACCATCAGGCAGCCCGTCTGCTTGTTTGCCACCTATGGCATAAAAAAAAAAAAAAAAAAAAAAAAAACGTCCTTTTACATTTTTTCACGAAAAAATCATCGAAAACTGGATTTTTGGTACAATTTTTCTTTCAGCTAATATGATCTGTAGAAAATTTAGTTACTGTATTAAATAGATCTGTATTTTTTATGAAATGTAGCGACTTCAGATTTTGTTAAAACTCAACATAATATCCATTTGTTACCTCCAATTTACAAAAGTAGTTTTTCGCAAAACTTTAGGAGGGAAAGTTTGAGAATGGATTTCATTAAATTACTGTCATAAAATAAACATTTTTATGGTATGGTTTACGTATTTTATATTTATCTTGAAAATTACGGTTTTATTTGTTCGTTTTATGCCCGAAAATACAAATACTTAAAATTGAACGGTTCATTTTGTAATCGGCCTCTTAAAATTAACTACGATTTGTAAGAAATAAAAAAAGCGCTATTTAGCGCATGTAGATAGAACTAGCACTAGTTCAGTTCAGTTGATGAAACAATAAACGTATGTTTATTATACGTAAAGTTATATATACGTAAATAACGTCTAACGTATTTATACCTATAACGTATATGGGCTAGCCAGAAATAGAGCCGGATACCAAATACAAAAATGAAATGTGTTCAAAATTAAGCAAGATTTAAGCATTTTAATTTTATTGTTTGGATGCAAGCTGCACCAGCTTAACCTAACTAAAGTTCAAAATTTTTTGTGGCACTGAACTGGTTGGTCGTTGCGTAAAACAATAGGGCAATTAAAAAAAAAATATGCACCAGATAACCTATAAAGCCCAGGCCGTAGCTAGTTTCACATAAAAATAATATATCTTCAACATTTTCAGGCCCAGCTCCAATAGAAGAGATCGCAGCTCAAGTGGTCAGTTGCGGAGGTCCCAGCGGTCCCAACAAGGAGTATGTCTACAATCTAGCGGCAGCTATGAAGCAACTCGCACCTCACGTGAAAGACGATCACCTATTCCAGCTGGAAACAGCTGTGAAGCGGTTAGACCCTGACCTTAAAGGCAGTTGAGGGTAGGAGAATATTAGGAGATGTAGCCAATGGACTTAGATGTAAGGGGTATTTCTACCATGATTTATTGTAATATCGATGCATGCAATCATCATCATTTAAGCCTGTCATGTTCCCACTGCTGGGACTCAGGCTTTCTCTCAGAGAGAGAGGATGGGCCCTAATCCACCAAGCTGGCCCAGTGCATGTTGGTGAATATCACGTCATTGAACTTTTGAGGTTCTTGGACATTCTTGGTTCTTGGACCGGTTTCCTCACCATGTTTACCTTCACTGTTTTTGAGCTATGGCATCGAAACTGCACATAATTCATTTTGAACTTTTGAACAGACATTTTTCACCGACTCGCACTTTGCCATTATTAGTTGTTATACTTGAGAGTGTGTACTATAATCATGCCAAGTTTGACGCTTGTACGTATTACCGTTTTTACATTAGAGCTAATACAAAAATACATTTGTTGTCCCTTTCGTTTTTACTTTTAGACTTTTTTATTATTTGTTAGGTAATCCGCCGTAACGTTACATAACAGATGGACAGACGACCTAAAAGAGACCGCAGGGAAACGCTGGATGCAGCCCGCTTCCAACCGGCCCTTTTGGAGATCGATGGGGGAGGCCTATGTCCAGCAGTGGACGTCCTACGGCTGAAATGATGACGATGAACGTTACATATTCTGTGAAAATTTAAACTGGCAATTTATTACGGTTCGAAAGATACAGCCGTTAATAGGTAGGACAGACAGACGGACGGACGGATGGACAAACAGACACAGACAGACAGACATCGTAGGCTAGTAATATAGTCCTGTTTTTACCCTTTGGGTGCGGAAACCTAAAAAACATCAAATGTGCGAATGAAATAGTGGCGCGCCATATTCCGGGCTTTAATTCTATCAACTAAAAATACTTAAAACCTTTACAATCGACGTTGTTATCTTACCCGTGTTCATTATCAATATATGTAACTGTAGATTAGATTGTTAGATGGAATCTTGTAATGTAGAAAGCAACTGCATGTGATATTTAGTAAATTATTGGCTTATTTAATAAGCTACTAAGACTGGCTAATGAAAGTAGAGACTAAAAGAGCCGAATTTAAAAAAATCCGCAATGCAACCCCAAAATTATATGAAATGCAAACATTACTGTGTTCTGACTGAGTTACAATAAAAATTAATAATTTACAAGTATCAAGTGAGATTATTCCAGGTATTTCATACAAATTTTTAGGGTTCCAATGCTGATATTTTTAAATTTGCCGCGCTTTTTTAGTCTCTACTTTCATTAGCCAGACTATAATTATTATATATGTATTTTAAGCTAATTAAAAAAAATACCGGCCAAGTGCGTCGGGCTTGCGCTGTGAGGGTTCCATACCACCCCAAAATACAAAAAAAGAAATTTGTCACCGACTCGCCCTTGGCCAGTATTTATTATTTGTTGCTGCCGGGGACTGGGTCCGTACGCAAGGCTTATCTGTAGTCTGGCGGGTTGCCATAATGTCCAGCCTTGGCAGGCGGCTTGGAGATCGCAGAGCGTTCACCTTACAGTAGGAGGATGCTGCTGCCCATCCTCTTCTGATTCTGGTCGAGGTTTTAGGACATGCAATGGATATACTAGAGTTAATTTCAAAATAGAACGTTTATTTCCAGAGTTTTATGTAAGTCGGTCAGATCAAAAACAGAATGTACAAAAGCAAAAATAATGCCTTTGGCCGGCGCAGAAACTTCCTCTAATAGCTCTAATCCTCTAGCATAGAAACTTTTTTTTTAATTTGGAAAATGTCTAATTTCGTTATGACCAACTCCATTCGAGAACGATTTTGAAGCAAAGCAAACGGCCAATGTGTTGACGAGGACTGCGTTACGGATGTGTCTAGTGCAATGTGAATCAAACTTTATATTGTTATGAATATTTGTTAGCATTGCTGCACCTAATAAAGCCTGTAAGATTTCAGCAATACAATCGTAATTGCTACTGATATAATCACCTACGCACAAGCAATTAACAATGTACTTGTCCATGAAAATCTGCTCTACGGTAACGACTTTAAAGTTCACAATTACACGGTGTTTTTGTAAAGATTCCTGGGTTATAAAACGTGATTGTAGTGTATTTTTAGTTCGGATGAATCACTTCGTGATATAATTGTGTTCTCAAGGATAAGCTCCTATTTTTTCCATTAGTTTGGTAACTAGTAACGCTTTTTGTTGCAAATGCATTGATACTGCGGAAGGCTAAGCCGGAATGAATTTCATGCTGAGATAAATTCCATTATTATTACTAGTAGTTCCCCGAACTGTGACCTTGCGATCATAAATCTTTGGAACCCCACAATTGACTTTGCCCATATTCGAACTTAAAAATTGTATTGAACGAACTACTTGCCTACAAAGTTTCATGAAGATCGGATCAACGATACGCAAGTTATTTTATTTTATTTGGAAAACATACAGTGATAAATATCTAGATTACTGATACATACATTGTTATGATACTAGTACATTGTTATCCGAGGCGTGAAAGTAACTTATTTAGTCCTGAGACGGGGCTTGGCTAATAGTTCGAGGGACTAAACAAGTCTTTAACCCCGAGGTAAAAACTGTGCTTTTCATTACGAATACAAGGAAACTAAAAATAAAAGCGTGAACTGACTAAAGAAAATATGAGTGAATTTTATTTTACATAAATCAACATTTTTGGTGTGAAATTTATTTAATGTTTATGGTAAAATTAGAGCAGCTACTTATATTTAGTGAAAGGTTTTTCCGGGTATATTGATATTAGATATATTCCACTACTGCTATAGCCTCTTCTCTTATGAAATCAGGCGTTAAATCCATATCGGAATCAGATGAACTCATTGTGTTAATACAAATCTGCTATACGGAAGTATAAACAAAACCACAATGAAGATCGGATTCCCGCCAATTTTTTTTTGAACATCCTGACACTGGCCAATGCACGAGAAGTTCGGGATCATAATCCGCTGAGAAGAATAAAAAAGTTGAAACATGGTCAATACAAATGTGAAAATAGAACTAGTATTTTTTTTATGTGAGTGTCTGTAATTTGTCAACTGTCACTGTCAGTTGAAAGTGATTCTCCCTAGGGCTGAAATTTATTACTTTCAACCCGCTCCTCAGGCAAATTCAGACCTACTTTCCGAGTTCATGAGTAATGAAAAATAATTAAACCACTGCTAATAAATGATATATCTCAGAAAACGGTTATTCACACTTGACAAAATGTATCATCAGCCAGAAGACGTCCACTGCTGAACACAGGCTTTTAACCTCCACACTGAACGACAGCTTGCCTTTTGCATCCACTGGATGCCGGCGACTCTCACAATGTCGTCGGTCCATCTAGTGGGAGGCCTACCTACGCTGCGTCTTCCGGTTCGTGGTCTCCACTCAAGAACCTTTCTTCCCCATCGGTTATCGGTTCTTCGAGCGATGTGGCCTGCCCATTGCCACTCAACTTGCAAATTTTAACAGCTATGTTGGCTATGACAAAATGTATGGAACAGCTGTAATTTGTGTTGCGATTTCAGGGTTAACGCCCATAGTAAAAGTTGTTAATAATTATGAGTAGGTAAAACGAACTTCTTTCCGCTTAGCATACCCTTCGCCCGCTCTTGTCTCTTTCTACGTATATTTAAATAATGTAATAACACTGATTCTTTATAAGGAAAGATATACCTTCATGAATTGAATAGGTATAAGTAGTCGACCTTGCCAGCCCATAATTCTGAATATGAGTGGCGTGTCGATGTTTCAAACTGTGACGTAACTGGGCTTGTGAAAACACGCAGAAAAACATGTTTT
Source organism: Agriopis aurantiaria (assembly GCA_914767915.1). Taxonomy (NCBI): domain Eukaryota; kingdom Metazoa; phylum Arthropoda; class Insecta; order Lepidoptera; family Geometridae; genus Agriopis; species Agriopis aurantiaria. The sequence continues at coordinate 8,655,073 of OU612001.1, read as the reverse complement.
CTCAACAATGAGATCTATAAAGTTATGTGATTATTTACGGGATATTTACCGTGGTAAGGTTGTGGAATGAGCTCCGATATTTCAACCCAGTTACATGCACCATGTTCACGGGATGAGATCTATCTCTATAGAATCCATCCTTGGATCTATCACTATAGAATCCATCCTTAGATCTATATCTCTATAGAATCCATCCTTAGATCTATCTCTACAGAATCCATCCTTAGATCTATCACTATAGAATCTATCCTTAGATATATCTCTATATAATCCATACTTGGATCTATCTCCAACAAAAAATTTGTTCTTGAAAACATAGGATACGGGATTTACACACGGATGTCACGTATACCATTCTCATTGCAAAAGTTACCTATACCTATGTGTCAAAGTCTTTAGGGGCCATTCAATAATTACGTAAGGACGAATTTACACATGCCGGAGACATTGTTAGACCAAACATATACATTGCATAGCAGTTTACTATATTTTTTAGATTCTCGGCGATAATCACCTTTCATATTATAATTTGATAAACACATAGGACTGGACTTGTATAATATACACTATATATTATACAAGTCCACATAATTAGTATTACAATTATTTATTACAAGTAGTTTTTTTAATGAGCTTTGCCCTTAGTTTGTCATAAAAATGTAATTAGCAAATGGAGCTCGTTTAATTGTTGGTATAAGATTTTAATTTGAAGTTTGTGGCTAAGTTAATTAGATTTTAATTGCAGTTCCTATAATTTCCGCATTCCGGTCTTTTGTTATTAAGTAACATTTGGGTAGGTATTTGTTTGTTGTTTTCTCGAAAACTTCTAGCGATCTTCACAACATTTTAGAGCCTTTGTAGCTGAAATAGTAGATTGTTATGAAAGGGACCTGTTTAGGCACGAGATGGTGTGTCACCAATAGTCGAGTTATTAGTAGTAGTTTTGGGAATAAATGTAGGTATTTGTAATGTTTTGTATAAAATCGCTTACAAATAAACAATCATCTATACATACATAAAACAAAGTCGTGTATGCTACACCATTTCTAACTCAAGAATGGCTGGACCGATTTTCATGATCTTTGATTTGTTGGATTCCTCTCCACCCCAAATAGCAGAATATCGAGGCCTACGAGCGGCCTAGTAGGGAGTGAGCTTTACGCGTACGAAGGAATTTTACTAAATTTACAATAATAAGATATAATTTTTTTTCATTAAAATTAAACATTAAAAGTTGCTATTTTGGCAAAAAAAGGTAATGATTTTAGAATTCATAAATAAATAATTTATGTTATATAAATAGTATTGTTGGTTAATGATATTATATTGATTGTTAATAGTTTATTAATTTTAACGGGTATCAGCTAGTTGTAGAAAAATTTGTTTCTTTAATTTTATTTTATTAAATTTTGTTGAATTTTCTTTGTAGTTTTGTTGAAAAAAGCCAAATACTTTGTAAAAATTACATTTATTAAGCAAACTAAGTATTTGGTTTTGCCTTCCACTAGCATATTATCCTGTCAAAGTTTATTTATAAAATATGGAATATTTATATAAGGAAAATTTTCTGGCTTTTAAATAAATCGAAGGCATTGAGGAAAATATATCTGTAATTGTGTTAATTAACAATATATAATATAGAATAATTACAAAATATGTAACATTTAAGTCAGCAAATGGAAATAATACATAAGTACAGTGACTGGCAAGAATTATGGCACGCATATGTGAAGAAGATAAATACACAGTTTTATACAAGTTGCAGCTGGTATTGCTTATTTTTTTTTTATATTTAGACCTGAAATAATTAACCAATGGCCCAATAAAATCACAGTAATAAGGTAACTTTAGCACCCTAAGTAATTTAAGCATTCCGTAAAACGTACATAAAACAAACTTGACATTGCGAGTTATCGGCCAACGCAAGCCTATTATTGAATTTAAAAATAAACTACGTTATTACGAAACTCCGAAACTTTTTTTTACGGAAAGTAGAAAAATACACGAATTTCAATAACACCAAACCCATCTCCAAATAGAACAAATAAGTACTTTTCTCAAACGTGGTATTTAGTTGGTCCATTTTTTTTAAAGACAGGACACTTGAGGTACTTTAAGGCCTCGGCTTTTGATATAATTGGTGGCCAACTGTAGTCTCATATTATCCTGTATATGTACAATATTTCAACCTGTAAAGAGTTGTTTGATTGCGTTTTTTACTTAAAGAGGCTAATGCACATACGTGTTATTTTTAACCGACTTCAGGAGGAGGTTATCAATACGTTTTTTTTTTTTTTTGTATGTGTTACATTTTTCAGTGGAATAAAGATGATATTTCCAGATGGTGTCCTGTGATTGTCTCATAGTACAAACCATACCCATTCGGAAATGTTTTTTCCGATGTTTGGTTGCTAGGCAATGTCATAATGAAATGTGATAATTACCCCAAAATATTGGTGTCCATTTTAACGTGACGTTTTTGAAAATAACGTTTGAGAAAAGTATTAGACAAGCCTTAGCGGCACTTAAGCATTTATGGACTGCCTTTGGCTATGCTTCAGCCCACATTTTCATGTTTATCCATGAATGCTTGTGTTGATAGCTGATGCAGTAATGTACTTTAATAACAATGGAAAGGTGGTAATTTGAAATTATTATTGACATCATTTACACAGTTGTAAACTTTTAAATTATTCATCTAATTATGTAAATTGGCTAGACGCTACCATACCTACAACGGCTACAACTTTGCAATAAACATAAAAACACATTCAAATAAATCTGGAATATACCCCATACTGTTTACAGTAAAACAGTCAAACAATATAGTCAGTAATATGGTCAAACGAAACAACCTAAATATATAGGTTACATATTTTTCCAGCTTCACAGCCAAAGCTGTCTCGAAAATTTTCTACTTTCTGAAGAAGAAAAAATCACTGAGTGGTAATTTTAAAACCGACTAGTCATTATCTTGAGAATATTGCGAATATTATTCTAATTAATATTTTGGTGGCGATGATCGAAAAAACTCAGAAAAATATTTTTATTGAATTTTCATCGCCAAAATAATAATAAAATTAATTAAAAAATTATTTATTATACTCCAAAGATAAAGTCCTGTTTCATTCTTTATCTACAAAAATGTAAAAAATCTGTAAGTGTGGCTTGAACCATACTTTTAATTTGAGGCGTGCTATTTTCCTTGCCAGGCACTTCAATCGGTGTCATGTCACTTCAAGTAGTTCATCAATTCAACTTCACTTAGAATTTAGATATAAAGTGTCACATGGCACTTATTTTATCAGCTAGTGATAACCCAACCAATGCATTAAGATAAAAAACATACGAAAGAACTGGCCTTAATTACCTATTTTCATAAATAATACTAACAAAAATAAAATTTATTCGTCAATACAGAGTAGGCACTCCTATCTTTTATCGAAAAGATTACAGACATATGACATCATCGCCTTAACAACCTTGATATAATCTTTGGCAGGTTCGTAACTGCATTACTATCACTGACTGCAATGTAATTATTTATCCTTCTTATTACGACCTAACAGTTTGTCCAAGAAACTGCGCTTTCTTTTAACTTTCTTGGTATCTTTCGAATGGTTCTCTAAGTCCTCACCTTCTTCTGTCATTTTCTGTATCAAGGCTGGAATGCTTAAATCCACGACGTGATCGGCGTGGTCCACATGTGTCTTGTCTTTGCTATTTTGTCGCTGGAAGGTTCCTAGCTCTGGAACTTCGTCGTTTTTCTCGTCCAACTCTGCCAGGGCCCGTTTAAATTCTTCCATGTCGTCTCTTCTATCTAGACTTTCGAGACCGTTCCGTACAACATCTGGTTGTTGACCGTTTCCATCGATTTTGTTCTCGCGTTCTTTCATTTCGAATACATCGTCGTCGCCGAGTTTATCACTTTTTTCTTCAGTTTGTTTCTTTTGGACGTTTTCGATGCTATCGGCGCTCGATTTCGGGACGGAGGCGATAACCCGGGGGCCCCGGGGCTTAGTTGGCGGCAGTGTCCAATCGATCGGCTTGCGCTGCGGCGAGTAGCGCTTTACCAATTCCTCGAACAACTTTTGGTGATCCACTTTTGACGTATCGTTGTTATTGTATGGCAGACTCTGATGTCTTGTCCTCTCAGGATCCTCATTCTCCTTGCCTCCGTCCACTTCGGACGGGCCCAAATCCAGGCGGATTTTGCGTGTCGGCGTTGGCGTTGAATACGGCTCGGGGAACGGGAATTTGTACAGATTTGGACTCTCGATTTTGTACTTTAAAATGGGAGAGTTCGGAGATAGACTTTTGGCGGGTAGCGAGGCGCGCGTCCCGGCGCGGTTGAATGGAGTACCACTGGTGGGTTCGTGTAAATTGGACGTCATGAATTCTCGCCTCATTTTGGATAGTCTGCGGGTGCGCTCCGTCATGGTGCGCCGGTAGTCGACATCGTCGCTCTGGTTCAGCTCCGAGTAGAAATTGTCGGAGTACTTCCTCGGTCGGAAGTCTATCTGTTCCTCGGTGCGCGATTCCCGCATGCTGGAGTAGGCGGGAGCGTTGCGCCTGAAGTTGGTTGTCGTCTTGCCGTGGTTGGAAGTAACAATAGGCTCGACCTCCATCGCGGGAGCGAGCGCGGTGGGCGAGGCCGGTGGCAGGAACACCGTGTCGTGTTTGTCGAACACCTCGCGCCGCTGACTGAACTGATCGGTTCCGATGATCTCGCGCGACTTCACACTCATCGTGGGCGACTTAGCACTCATTTCCGTCCGATAACAGACCACAACACAATGTTATTGATACTATTTTCCTGTAAACACTGTATTTCTATTTCGGTCGAGCGCACATTATGAGTTCAGCGGTAGCATCGCGCCTATGTACACGTCTACACGTTAAATTGGACAATAAAGGTCCGGTCGTCCGTATAAGGCGAGCCGTTCGCGATATGTGCCTGATCAATAGAGTGGCAGCGATAAGATACGGGCGTCGCGTCCCGCGCCACTTTACCCGCACTTCTTTATCTTTCAGTCGAAACAGTTGAGTAAATATAACTGACTGAACACAATCGTGTACGTAATTAATAGCAGACTGAGTGAAAGCACGCCGCGGCCGCAGGCGGCTATCGGCGAACGCCTCATTATATAATGAATATTAATACAAATGTCCCAAATACAGAGCGCTCCATTGTTGATTCTCACAGAATGCTAATTCCGTAATCGCGTCAATATTTACACGGTGCTGAGACTGGTTCGCGGCGATTAGTTAATCGTACACTGAACGGTTCTGTTTCCCACAAACAACGAGATATTGTGGAAACGTCTAAGCCGCGATGTGCCGAGATACCGACTGGGCGTCCGTTGCTATTATAAATAGTGCTGCGTCGAGTTAAAGTTGAAAACTGCATGTATTTTCATATCTTTCCCGGTTATTTTGTGCTCAATGAACCGTTAGTCGAATTCGCGGTGATTAGAGCTGTAGCTGATGCAAGAAGTGCGCGTTTGAAACAGCTGATTATACTTAGGCTATACAGTGATGACAACGATTGCAATCATGTATGCCAGTAGCAGTAAATAAACTACTGCACATTGGCATAATTTTGTTACAGCGTATTCATTAAAATCAGCTCACCTTAGCCTTAGTAGGCCTTGCCCAAGGCGCGCCACTTAACCCTACCCTCGGCTTTTCCTTTCCAGTCACTGCTAACTGCCTTATGTATGTCGTCACTCCATCGGATCGGTGTTCTACGCCACGTTTGCCGATTCCTGGTTTCCTCTCTAGCACGTACTTCTACCTCGGCTGGTATCGGAGGAGGTAGATTCTTTAATTAGTTATGTGCAATTTCGCCATAACAAAGCCCTTGAATATCAATGGGACGTTACTGGTTGAGAAACTGAACAAAAAAAAATACGAAAAAAAGTTATATAACAAGATTTTTGTCGTCCGCCACATTGAATTAAGTTTGATGTCAGTTTATTTTTCGTATTCTTCTCTGAGAAGCTGCAAACCCTTTCATTTGATATCCATATCATGGGGTGCATAAAAAATAAGTGGTCCGCCATCTTTAGGAGTCCGCCATATTGGATTTAGAATGACGCCATTTAGCTAACTATGCATTTGCCATCCAAATGTGTATGCAAAATTTCAGCTCAATCAGGGGGATTTCCATAATCTCAAAAACATTCTTATAATAACCTTACATTGACTTTTATCTTGCTCTCTCATTAGCCGAGAGAGCGAGACAAAATCAATGTAGGTAAGGTTATAGGTTGGGGATAATTGTTTTAAAATTGAGTTCCATTATTTACCATCTAATCTAATATCTCAAGGTGACGAGCATTTTGAACTGTTGTAATTAAAAATTCTGAGTGGCACTGAACTGTTATGAGCAAGAGTGACGCTTACCATCAGGCGAGTGACTAGTCAATTGCATAAAAATAAAGTTATGGAAATTGCAATCGCATTGTTGGGCAATTGGTGTTGTTGCTTGTAATTAACTGTTTCTTAACCCCCTCACGCAAACGTATAAGTTTAACGTTTTTAGGGTTCCGTACCCAAAGGGTAACAACGGGACCCTATTACTAAGCCTACGATGTCTGACCGTCCGTCTGTCTTACCTTTAAACGACTGTATCTTTCGAACCGTAATAGATAACCAGTTTAAATTTTCACAGAATATGTAATGTTACGACGGATTAACTAACAAATAGTAAAAAAGTCAAAAAGTAAAAACTACAACTCTAAAGTATAACAACAAATAATAAAAATGGCCAAGTGCGAGTCGGCGACAAATTTCTGCTCATTATTTATCAAGTTATAACTGGTAATTTCGTTACTGGACGACCTCATGGTATTTTGTGGTGGTACGGAACCCTCGGTATGCGAGCCCGACTCAAACTTGGCCAGTTTTTTTGGTATATCTGTCTGTGGCGTCGCAGCTCCCAAACGGCAAAGCCAAATTAGTTTTACTTTTTGTTTGAAAAGTGATCGAGAGTTTTCATATCTATGATTCAAGAAAACCTGTACAGCCGTTTGAAGATCATCAGCTCTTGTTATTTTTTTTATAAAGTTCAATGTACTGGTTTAGTAAAAAGGGCGACAGACAAGCTAGCGGTTCGCCTGGTGGTAAGCGGTTGCTCGAGACTAATTTCTCTGAGATACAAATCTAAGCTGTAACTAGCTTTGTCCATAATTATTAATTATTAGCCCATATTAATCTTACCTGCAGAGTTGTTAGACGTTACTACAATGAAATTGATGTCAAGTATGTAATATGTAAGTATGTAAATGTGATAACACTGTATTTAGTGTTCAATGGTTTGCACTAATTACTAGGTACGAAGTAACTTAAAAGCAAAACACGGAGTCTTCAAAGTAACAAGGGTAAATTGTTTTAAATTTTATTTATTATTTGTTTTTATAAATAATGGGCTTGCGTTTGACCTCCATCTCGCCTGATGTTAGGCGATGATGCGGTTTACGTTGGAGCACGCTTGCCTAGAAGAAACCGATTCACTCGTGATTTGAAGACACCCAGATTGTAACCATCGGCATCAACACCCATTCAGGCAGCGCATTCCGCATTCTTTTATAGCATCTTCGTACCTCCTATATAGAGGCTAAGAAGAAGCTATAAAGAGCTGAGAAAGAAGAGCTATATAAGAGCTGATATTTTTCAAACTGCAGAATAGATTTTCTAGATTCATAGCTAGGTAAGTACCAATATACTTTCATCCATGTCACCTTTAAAAACACTTAATCAAAATCGGTTCAGCCATTTGGGAACTACGATGTCTGTCACAGACTGACACAGATATACACCACAGATCTGCCAATATACATACTCTCTCTCTCTCTCTCTATCTGTTTGGGTCGGGGGCTAAAACCACAGATAAGTCACTTTTTGAAAATTTTCATTCAGTAATTTCAACTTTTTTTTTCTTTCTCTTATTTAATGGCCCCTTGTAGAGTGGAGGACCCACCTTCAGTGATTTCATATCTTCATTTGTGTGCGAGTGACAGGAAAGAGTCGTCTATAGTTTTAAGTGTGATATGACGTAATATACAGGTAGATACAACATGTTGGTCCGTACCTACCTATTTATAAAAAAATATTTATGTCTTCTCATAAATAAACTTCTTACTCCCACATACCACAGCATTGTTACCAATTTGGTAATTTAGCATGCTATTAGACACGGAATCCATACGAAATTCATATGCTGATTTTGTATGAGAATGTTTTTGGAGAGAAATACGTGTTTTTTTTTGTTTTAGTCTACATAATAGCGAAGTAATACTTTTTATCATCATCGTCAGCCCACACCAGACACTGACATTTACCAAGACACGCCACTTGGTCCGGCCCTCTGCTTACGATAAGTAATATCTATTTCTTTGCCATAAGTGGCAATCAAGCCAACTGGCGGATGGTAAGCGATCACCTTCGTTCAGTGACGATCTGTCGCCACGGTCAAATAAAAAGAAATTATAGGTCTTCGACCAAAATAAAATGAATGGACGGGCCCAGAAGAAGCGCATTTGAAGATTGCAAAATGAGCGCCGGCGCTCACTTCGTTTCAGTCGGTCTCTCGCCGTAGGAAGTGCGACACAAGACTATTCTTACTTGATAAAGAAACATCTGACAAAATTATACCTTTGTGTGCTTTCACGAAGTGTAATATAAATTTTTTGTAACAAATGTACTGTAACCATGTAGGTTATAATTAGGTGTTGAAGTATGTCCGACGGATTTGTCTCGTTTTTACTGAGCAAGTTCAATGGTTATGGCCCGTCCATTAATTTTATTTTTGTCGAATTTATAGGTATCAATTTGTTTAAATAGAAACTAAAAAAAATGGCATCCCCTTGTATTTAAAATTATACTAATATAAATAATATTATTAAAGCGAAATTGGGTTTGTTTGTTCTTCTGTAAAGCGCCAACAGCTAAAAAATAAAATTATCGTAGAGATTTTTGTAGGGCCGAAGTGTGACATTAGGATACAAAATGTACGGCTTCTGATGCTTCTGAGGGATTATCTACGCGGGTTAGACAGCGGGGTGCAGCAAGTAACAAAAAAATATAGGAAGGTACCTTTTTACGTTTCGTGCGATAATTACTTTTCAAATGGGTACTGGTAAGCCCTGTGAAAATTGGCGCTGAAAATCTACCACAATTAAAGACTTCTATCGTAGATTTACCTAGTCTGTGACCACAACTTAAAAGGAAATAGGTACATATTTTTATCCAATGCATTTTACGAATTTAATTGAATTTAGATAGGTTTTATTTAAGTTTTATCGATGGCATAATACCTAATCACCAACTTATTAATTATTTATTTATTAAGGCTTCACATTGATAACTACATTATTACATACACTGAAATCTTATAAATGAACTTAGCTAAATAGGAAGCACAGCATTAAAGAGAGCAGGTAGGTACCTACCTACCTCTTTGTTGTTATTTAGGTGATGCAACTTTTTGGCAACAACAATCTCTACTGTATTTCGAGAATACTTGAAAACTCAAAACAGTTGCAAATTATTGCAATAAGTCTGTGCAATAAGTACATCACAGATAAAATGGTACAGATCAAAAACGTAAAAAAATAGGTTATTATTTTTTTACTTCATTAGTAGGTATTTCTTAGTTAATCCGCCGTAACATTGGGTACATATTCTGTGAACATTTCAGTTGGCTATCTATTACGGTTCGAACAGGGTTCGAAAGATACAAGCGTTAAAGTAGGACGGATAGACGGACAGCGTAAGCTTAGTAATAGGGTCTCGTTTACACCCTTTGGCATATGTCTCCTGTGCTTTGGGTACGGAACCCTAAAAACTACTCTGTATTTAAATATAACTTGGCACCAACAAAGTCTACTGTATTTCAGGAATAAGTACCTGAAATTTCAGAACAGTTACAGTATCTAGCAATAATAAGTACATAGTATTTCTGCTAGTAGTCAGGTACTATAGTTTATTCTGTTGTACTTCTGGAAACTGTGTAACCCGCTTATTTCTGTCCAATGAATTGGTTCATTTATACGAGGGCTATTCAGAACTATTAATAGTTCTTATATTTTTTGGAATCTAACCCAGATGTTTCATAGCGCTGCGCTTCGCTGCGGTATAAAACTAGGAAAACAATTGATTCGTAAAGGCTGAGTGGTTGGCCTTATTGTCAGAGTACGCTCACCGGTCTGAGCAAACTCTTTCGCACATTTTTGAAGATAAAAAAACTACTGAGTGAGTAAATAAAAAACGATCGTGTATAGAAAAGAGCGGCAAATTTAGCCCACATTAGCCTTCGTAGAGATGTAGGTCTTTTCTGCATCTTCCATTGCTTGTTTTTCAGGGAATGCTATGAAGAGCTTTTTAACCTCATTCCTGCGTCGGAATTCCACTACCGTACATCCCGACACCATAAAAAAACTCACCCCTACATCTTGAAAAACTGAAAATTCCACACCGTCCGGTTTTGCCGCTCCTTTCTTCCGCTGACCAGCAAGGTGCGGAATGACCTTCCCCCGGAGGTCTTTCCGCTAAAAGGGTATCTAAAAACATTTCTCCGGGCTGGAAAGGCATCGTTACCGCCGCTAGAGATGCAGATGTCCATAGGCGGCGATTACCATTTACCATCAGATGGGCCGCCAGCTGCTTTGCAACTCTCTTTTATAAAAAAAAAACTGGCTGTCACCTGACGCCCGGCAGATGTGAAACAAGATGACATAAGAAAGTGTCATGTCGTTTGCCATCACGGCATACGAGTCTGTTTTACTGCCAAGGCACTGCCAAGGCGTGCCAATATATGTTTCACATCAAAAACTATGAAATCATTTCATTAGCACATGGCAAAGAGTATCAAGTCGTTTTATTATCACAGACAATCTAGAACCTGTCGATATCACAGTGTGGGCGATGTGGTCTGTCTCTGACAGCATTGTTATTTTTGATTAGAACGGTAGTTCCGGAGTCGCACTTTCGAAGTTCTAGACACGTTCTAGACTAGGTCATAGCTTCCAAGGCGGAACGCGAGCATAATTCACCTCTTAAAAATAAATATGCATTTATAGATTCGATACGACAATTCGTTTTATTTTGCTGAATTCTCCAAATCTTGTTTTCATCAGAAAAAATGGGCAGTAGGTAGGTATTAGGTATGCTCGGAGTTTCGTGAACGAAACGTGGATATTCGCCAAAGAACCAGAGTCACCGACATAGCTGTTAAAATTTGCAAGTTGAAGTGGCAATGGGCAGGCCACATCGCTCGAAGAACCGATAACCGATGGGGAAGAAATGTTCTGGAGTGAAGACCACGAACCGGAAGACGCAGCGTAGGGAGGCCTCCCACTAGATGGACCGACGACATTGTGAGAGTCACGGGTATCCAGTGGATGCAAAAGGCGGGCTGTCGTTCAGTGTGGAGGTTAAAGGGGGAGGCCTATGTTCAGCAGTGGACGTCTTCCGGCTGATGATGATGATGATGAGGTAGTACGTCTATTACGGTTCGAAAGATATAGCCGTTAAAAGGTAGGACAGACAGACAGCGTAGGCTTAGTAATAGGGTCCCGTTTACACCCTTTGGATAAGTAACCCTGAAAAATTATCTCGCCCTTACGCGTGACAAACTATTATATAGCTTACCTATCGAGCGTTTACTTATGTATACGAACAGCGCCGACCCTGAGGTAGAGCGAGAGGAGCGGTCGCTTTAGGCGCCAGGATAGCAAGGGGCGCCAAAAAAATATAAATTAAAATAACATTTCAATGGCGCCTCTGATATAGGAGCGGGGACGGGCGTGGCAGACGGTGGCGTAGGATGCACTTGCATTGTTTGTAACCATCATAAAATATTGATGTGGAAATAGTTTACCTATATCCTGGATTAGCACATGGAATACTTTTTTATCTCGGCATCTATTCCTGTACGATAGTTTTCATAAATGAAACGCGTCGAAAAACAATCTTGCTCGACCCTGATCAAAGGCTAGGGCCGGCGCAGGGTCCCATAAAAGTAAAAGTTGTTCATAATGAGGGGTACTATGGACCCCTTTCGGCTTAGTACACCATTTCCACGCAACCCTATATAATACGGTTCACACGCCTTGGCCACGCCTGCCCCACGCCCGACGCTGCGCCTCCTCAATCACCGTCGGGCTTAATGGTAATAGAAAAAAATACTCATTGCCGGCAATACAAAAGGACAGGTGAATTTATTTCACCTCTTATGACAATTGAATTGTGCGGCAAAAGCTGATAAGTAATTGAGCAGTTTTAAATTTATAATCGAGCGTAGCGTTCAAGTGGAGACATATCAATCAGTTTTTGTAAGTAGGTACTACTACCTATATAATGTCGACTATGTCGTGTATATGAATCTACTGTACGTTTCGCTTTATCTAATTGGTTTAGAATCTAAGATCAGACAAACAAGGGAGATATGCGTTAAATAGCATAATCATTATCGTTCGTGTTCAAATGTCACCGTGTGTATTTTTTTTACTATACCGCTGAAACTGTAAATACGGCGCTCTTGTCATATTTCACGCACACTGAAATAATCCACATGCAAAAAAGGGCAAGGTCGTCTGCTGCGCGAGTTCTACTATACTAGAGGCATCAAATCTGATTTAGGCCAGATGCGTTCGCAACCGCCACGCCACCTTACCATATCTCCCTTATATTTCTGAACCGAGATTAGAATGGAAATTGAAATGTAGGTACTTACCTATTGACATTTTCTAGGTACCTATATACTTAGGTAGGTATTTTTTTCCGTCTATCTGTAACTTAAAAACAATATTCATTCCTACCCTTATTGAGAGTTCTTTTTTAGGGTTAAAAGTTAAGACCGCCACTTGTGGCTCTTGCTCGTAGGTTCTCTACCTTTTGTAATTTTTATTATTGGTGTGCACAGTAAATAAAGAGTTTCTATAATTTATGTAGTTGGTTTCTAGACACCGGCACCTATATACATATGTAAATAAAGAGTTTATTTACTTTCTAATAGTACATAGAACGTACGTGTCGCGATGCAGTGAAAAGGTTTTAATTCTAATTTCATGATATTCTTGTTCATCGTCCGTAATGTCAAAGAACTCTTTACTATGGGTACCTAATTAAGTGTAGGTACCTAGATGTATTGTTTCTTGAAAGAAAAGTAGAAAGCAGTCGTGGATGTCTCATACTCGAATTCTACATCGAAGTACCTACTTACTATTCTAAATTGTCAATTCTTGATAAACCTAAGCTATAAATGAAAATTTAAACTCATAAGTCTTATAACTGCTGGTAACGGTTGACAAATTATCTAGGTTTTTTAACCAACTTCAAATAAGGAATAGATTCTTAATTCGACTTTTTTTTGGTTGTATGTATCGCGATTATTCCGCAAATTTTTTGAATTGATTTTAACTATAATTTTTTGTTTGGTAGGTCATACTCCAGAGGTGGTCCCATATATCATAAATTTTATCGAAATTGATTCAGCGTTTATTGAAAAAGCAACAAATACAAAATATATATACACACATACTTTTACTTTGACTTTTGGGTTAGTGGTTACCTTCTTCGACTAAAATAAAATGAATGGACGGGCCCTAACCATTGAAATAGGCATGCATGATGACTAATATTTTTTATTACCTCTTAAAAAAGCTGATCATAAATAGAGCACATCAACGAAAACAAAAATAAATAAGTTAAAAGCATTTTAATTTCATGCTAGACAAAGAGCGCACTATACTGAGCCGTGACGTCACGCCTCAGGAGCGCCATACAAATGCTATACTATACTATAACACACGCTTTGCTAGAAATGGATAGAGCATCCCCTCTCTATCCCCACCTCAAACTGTAAACACTCACATCTCAGAGATTTATCAGCCAATTAAAATATTATTTTCAGTATGTGTAATGTATATAGTTATATTCCTCGCTAAGCCGGTTATTTGTAATAAATTAAACATTAGGACACATGCCTTCAGTAAAAACGAGTCAAAACCATCGGACATATACATCAACACCTAATTATAAAAATGTACAGTATATTTGTAACAAAAAATAGATCCCGGTTTTTCTGTGTATTTACACTTCGGGAAAGCATATGAATGCATAATTTTGACAGATGTTTCGTTATCGCGTAACAATAGACACTTGTTGCACTTCCTACGCCTAGAGACCGACTGAAACGAAATAAGAGGAGGCGCTCATATTCGTATCTTCAAAAATGAGCTTCTACTGGGCCTGTCCATTCATTTTATTTGGCCGAAGGTTACCTTCACAAAAAGTTTTGATGAGGACTTGCAATCTCCGTTTTAACTTTAAAAAATCTACTTTTTAGTTTTAGTTTGTACATGTAGGTAATTAGATAATAATTAGATTAGTTTAGTAGGTACCTAAATAGTCTTGAAGTCGGTTTATGTTTTTTTTTACTTTAAAACATTTACCTACTTTTATGGACTAGGTACATTGGCAAAACTATAGCGTAGGTACCATAAAAAAATACAGTTTCTTTATTGAAAAAAAAAAAACACATTTTCCATGGAAAATGACTCTCAAGTCCTCCGTCATTTGGCAGTCATCATTCATTCCAGTGATGACTTAATCCACCAAATATGTAGGATGTTGGCTATTGCAAATATCGCACATAATCGAGAACTAGGTATAGGTATATGTTTATCTATGGTACAATGAATCGAGTGATCTCATTCACGATTTGCATTCGAATTTGGGGTTTGGCCTTATAAGTGGGACCAATGGCCGTGGCATCTGACCATGGCCGCCTACATCGCGGCATTCGCCTACTCCATTATATTTTTACTTCATGGTACGTTATTGCATTGCATTTTTTGTCGCTACATAATGTATCTATGTGATGTTTGCGTGTGTCAGTACGCGCATTGTGTGATTGTGTATGATTAATTATTATGTTCACGTTGATATATGTACTAGTAGGTACTTAAGTATGCTTACAAGTTGTAATATTGGCGGATCCAGGGGGGGGGGGGCATGGGGGCCATGCCTCCCCCCCTCAAATACCTAGCAATTCCATACATTCGACAAAATTTTTCGATTTGATTCCTTCGAGCCTTGTCAGAATGCCCCCCCAAAATGAAATCCAGAATGCCCCCCCCCAAAATGAAATCCTGGATCCGCCCCTGAGTTGTATAGGCTACCTATGTCACGCTATGGGATTGGCTAGTAAAAACTTCATAGAGAAGGCGCTATCATAGAAGCTCTTGAACCGGTAGCGTCCAACTGCTTACGCGGTATCAAACTAACGTTAAAACCGCTTACCGCGCAGTTTGCAAAATCACGCGAACGTGAATCTTAACGCGGGTTTTTTCTTTACTATCTTATCTTTATACGGTTTGCGGTCGCTCAACATTTTTTCATCACTTAAACTGGTAACACCTTGCTTTAAACAGCTAGCCGTAAGGCCCCTGCATGCTGTTCGACTTATAGGTATATACCTATATTATAGGCGTACCTACGTAGGTAAGTAGTAGGGATTCGAGAGTTCTGGCTTACCCACAGAAATGGTTCTGCCACACCTGTTCTAACTCAGTTCCAAAGTGTCCCAACCCCACCTCATTCGGAAAAAACCCTTAGTAGGTACCTACCTACCACCGTTTCCTGTAACTGAAAAAAAATCTAAAACTTTTAAATCAACCTAGTAGCAACTTCAAAAAAAAGAGTTCCGTTCTCGAGTTGAGTTCTCGTAAAATATACACTTGTAACATGCATGTGTGCGCCAAACATGCATGTTACAAGTGTATATTTTACGAGTTTGCAATGTACCAGATGTTTGAAAGTAAACATTACTCGTTACATGTAGACAGATACATTTTCTAGCGCAGTCGATAACAATTTGTACAGGACAAATGGGCAGGAGGGAATTAGATCATGCAGATCCTAAGCACACTCTCCGAAATGTTCAAATTGCACTAGCAGTCTGTCATAGCATTTGCGAACGATAATGATAACAAACGGCCAGATGGTCACCCTGCCCTTTAGACGTCACTACTGCTGACCATATTTCTTTGCTTGTGGGTATTGACACAGTTACACACAACTTGACCTAAGGCCGCCTACTTATGACGGGTAGTACCTACCTACATAAGAGGTTATTTATACAGTAGGTACAAAATGGTAATAATAAAGAAAGTGTAACTTGATTCTTTTATGAAGCAGTTTTAACTGTCACATTGCCCTTGAAGATCTCCGCCGAAAGGCTAGAAGGTGACTTCTAACTTTTTAACACGCTTCTATTAGCTTCACCGTATTCATCAGACAGACGTGCACTACTAAACAAAGGTCTAGAGCGCCAAACTGAACGACAGCCTGCCATCTGCATCCACTGGATGCCCGCGACTCTCACGATGTCGTCGGTCTATCTAGTGGGAGGCGTTCGCTGCATCTTCCGGTTCGTGGTCTCCACTCAAGAACCTTTCTTCCCCATCGGTTATCGTTCTTAGAGCGATGTAGTTGTGTGTTTTATTATAGTGCTAACAGCACGTCAACATGACTGACGAACCGCCGTCTGACCAACGGGAGAGAAAGAGAAAATTTTCTCTTTCTCTCCCATTGGTCAGACGGCGGATTCACTTTGTAACTGACATGGGCCCATCCTCTCTCTCTCTGAGAGAAGATCTGTGTCCCAGCAGTGTGAACATGATAGGCTGATAATGATGATGAACGGAATATGTACCGTGTTCAGGTTGTGGATGGAGCTCCCGATATTTCGGCGCAGTCGGGAGCTCTACCTACAACCTTATCACGGTAAATATCCTGTTATTTAAAACTGTAGTCAACAACAGTGATAAATTAAAAGATTTTTAAATCTTAAGTTGACCAAGGGACTCGCAGTCCGTAGAGCTGTAAAACAAACAATATTAATAAAAAGTTGGCCGTAAGATGGACGTCCGCCGTTTGCCGTCACGGCATATAGGTATACTACCTACTAAGACGCGCCAATAGACGTTTCACATAAAAAACACAATTTTATCTCAAAATTAGGATTTCCAGTAGGCGACATTCTGTCCTTGATTATGTACGTATAACTAGTAAAATAACAAAAAAACTAAAAGTAGCTAGGTACTTAATACTTTTTAAGTTTTGGCGAGAAAGTTATGTGGAAATTAGGCGCACCTTCCTTCGGTATCTAGTACCTATCTACTTAGCTATGCAAAGCTACCTCCCCGGTGTATATATTACTCTATGGCTACCTCTTTGCAGGTACCTACCAAAAAATAGGACAGCGCATTTGCTTATAAAAGCAAGCACGTAACGGAGTATCCGGTATAAAAACCGTTCAGTTGAATGTATAATAAATAGAACGTAAATAAAATAGCTAATAGGTTAGGTAGATATAGTATAGCTTCAGGAAAGAGTGTATATAACGTAACATTATCATTTATAAATAGCAGAATAATTAACAAAGCAGGTAAGTCATATGACGCATAGGTAATTAACACAATATTTCCTATTAAACACGTCTTCAATAGGAAATATTATTTAAAATACCTACTCACTAGTTAGGGAAGAAAGATTCTTGAGTGGAGACCACGAACCGGACGACGCAGCGTAGGTAGGCCTCCCACTAGATGGACAGACGACATTGTGAGTCGCGGGCATCCAGTGGATGCAGATGGCAGGCTTTCGTTCAGTGAGGCTAAAGGGGGAGGCCTATGTTCAGCAGTGGACGTCTTCTGGCTGACGATGATGATGATGACCCAGTATGTCCAAGATCCTCAAAAGTTTAAAGACATTCACCAACATGCACTGGGCCAACATCGCGGGTTAGGTCCCATCCTCTCCGAGAGAAGGCCTGCGTCCCAACAGTGGTAACATGATTGGCTGACCGCGCCTACTCCGGGATAGTGTAGCTTTCAATTGTTTTTTTGTAATTTATTTATTTTATTTATTTATTTTCCAACTTGTAATGTGTCCGTTTTTCCTTTCCGCAGTTTCCGCCTGATTATTACGGTGTAATTACGGTGTAAATTGAAACCGGTGGTTTCAAATTCACAAATTAATAGTCAATAGTCCGCCAACAGCAAATTAATAGTAGGTACATGAAGCAGCGCCGGCGGTAGTAACTTAAATTGTAATTCAGTACATAATTAATATCAATAATAAATAAGTAAGTGCCTATGAGGCAGGCAGATATTTTTCTTTATTTGTATGATAATTTTGACGTCTCACGTCTTGTGCATTAGCCAGTGCCATAATAAGATATTTTTCTTAATTTTATGCATGGTTTTATGAAATGAATACTTTATAATGTTTTAAATTGGTAAATATAATGGGTATCTACATTCTTCGGATTAGGTGTAATTTTATATTATTATAATTTTATTAGAATAAATAGCTGCGCCCCGCAGTTTCACCCGCGTAGTGATGAAAAATGGTGATGGTGATGATGATGATGAAAAGTAGCCTATGTCACTCTCTGGCTCTTGAACTATATACTGTAACGAAACAAAAACGTTACATAATTTATATAATTATAAATTCATTTAAATTATTAGAATACATAATTACAAACAAACAATTAATTACAAATGACATTATTTATTACAATACTTACAGAACAAATAAAATAATTTCTTTATATTTATAATCTACCTACCTACGTTGTTTAATTTCTTGCAAATCCGAACGTGGGTATGCGATTGGCATGACACATAGATTTGCATTACTCAACGGCCGGCGGGGCATGACTTGAGGTACGAGGGGAGCAAGCCAGTTGAGTGCGCGCCTAGCGGCCATTCGAAGCAACTTTGATTTTGAGACGGTCGACACTTGTCTAGCGTTCTAGCGGACAAGTGTTTTTAAGTTCGCCATAAATAACGATCAGCGATCTAGCTGCAATTTATTGTGTAACCTGTGTGCAGTTTCATGAAAGTGATTTCCCGTTATAGGGAACCATCCCCGGATTACCATCCGACATACCGTAGTCCCATTTGGAGTACACCTTGGGACTGCTACCGGTCCGACCCGAGTGCGGCCGGTTTACACCACCACCTGTCACCATCAACATCTTCGGCTGGTTCAACCTCGCTGCGCGTTCTAGTGCCGAGGCCACTTCCCGTGCTGACCCTGAGGCCACCTACCATCGTCGGCCAACGCACAATATAGGGTAGTACTGCGCTGCGGAAGTAGAAACAGACGGATCTTCAGGTCCTTCAAAAGGATCGTGGGTAAATTTAACATTGGCGCCCCCTTACGTGGTTGATTCTGTTTCTGCTTCTAGTAGTAAGTAGTTAGTTTTTGTATGGTGTGTGGTTTAGTTGTTAAACGCTTTTTATTTTTGGTTTGCAGTAACTGAGGTGAAAGTAGGTTTTTTCGCTTGTATTAAGTATCCTACGTCATATTGTTTTAGAGACGGAATTAAAAAAAAAAAAATTTTTTTTTGCTAAATGTACAATAGATAAAAAAAAGTGTTAACGAAAAATTTAATTTAATTTTTTTATTTATTTATATTATTTTAACACTCGATTGTTTTGATTGTTTTGCTTACAATTGAGTATTGTAAAGCTGCTTTCACACCAGTTGCATTATTTTAACATCTTTTGTTTTGGTTTTTATTATTTTGATCCAACGATCTTTAGTCTTTCTTTAGTCTTCAATTTTCATCAAACCGGAGCGTTCTGTTAGATTTGAATGTAACAGAACGGAGTACTTACATCATTGATCAAATTAACCAGTTTTGTGTGCCATTTACAACAAACCTTGCTTATACACTTGGTATATTAAAGACTTGGAAACATTAGGTAAAAAGTCCTAATAGTTTATTTACGTTGTTATGTTGCCCGTGCCCATTTTATTTTATTTGACATTTCTTACAAGAAGTCGTAAGTCGATACTTATGGCGTATGACTTCCATTATGTGAGGAGGAGTCTTATAATTATTATATTATTCGACTTAAGTTTGGTTGGATATAGAAGAAGTATGAATGAGAAGTATGAAAGGTACGTAAGAATGTATGAAAGGTAATTGTAAGAAATTGATAATTAATTTAAAAATTGCGGATTTTAATTTTAAATTAAAATCCTTATGAAGGACCAGCGGGTAATGTAACGAAACAAAAACGTTACATAATTTATATAATTATAAATTCATTTAAATTATTAGAATACATAATTACAAACAAACAATTAATTACAAATGACATTATTTATTACAATACTTACAGAACAAATAAAATAATTTCTTTATATTTATAATCTACCTACCTACGTTGTTTAATTTCTTGCAAATCCGAACGTGGGTATGCGATTGGCATGACACATAGATTTGCATTACTCAACGGCCGGCGGGGCATGACTTGAGGTACGAGGGGAGCAAGCCAGTTGAGTGCGCGCCTAGCGGCCATTCGAAGCAACTTTGATTTTGAGACGGTCGACACTTGTCTAGCGTTCTAGCGGACAAGTGTTTTTAAGTTCGCCATAAATAACGATCAGCGATCTAGCTGCAATTTATTGTGTAACCTGTGTGCAGTTTCATGAAAGTGATTTCCCGTTATAGGGAACCATCCCCGGATTACCATCCGACATACCGTAGTCCCATTTGGAGTACACCTTGGGACTGCTACCGGTCCGACCCGAGTGCGGCCGGTTTACACCACCACCTGTCACCAACATCAACATCAACATCTTCGGCTGGTTCAACCTCGCTGCGCGTTCTAGTGCCGAGGCCACTTCCCGTGCTGACCCTGAGGCCACCTACCATCGTCGGCCAACGCACAATATAGGGTAGTACTGCGCTGCGGAAGTAGAAACAGACGGATCTTCAGGTCGATCAACCACGACCCTATAAATTTCATGTGCCTCCTTCTGAGCTATCTACGGTCAATTCTTTAGTCTAAATTTAATCTTCCTTCCACTGTTTATAATTTAACTTCATTTTATTACATCTTTCTTTTAAAATACCTATTACCTTAGTTTTCATTTTCTTAATACCATATTAGGTAAGTTAGAAGCTAAGGGAATTGTAATACGGTACAATACCCATGCAAAAAAACAGGTCGATCCGTTGTTCCGTTGCAGCGTGAAAGAGGAACAAACAAACACACTTTCGCATTTATAATATTAGTATGATATATTAGTAATAACAATCCATTGAACGAATTGAGTATGGGAGCAAAACTAATTGTGCGTACAGGGGCCTTAGGACAACTGCTATTACAGGCACCTAATCCGCTCAGTTGGAAAATCACGCGACCGCAAACCGTATCTGCGCGCGATAAGGTTTGCGGTCGCGTGATTTTCCAACTGAGCGGATTAGGTGCCTGTAATAGCAGTTGTCCTAAGGCCCCTGAGCATTTACTATCCGTTGATCGAATTGGGAAACAACACTAAAATGACCTGTAATTAATGTCACCATTAAAATTATTTAAACAAAAATACAGCGTACAACATCCATTTTGTGCATGTTTGCGATTCTCCAGCGCCGATCGCATCAAATAGCGAATGCAAACATAGAAACTTTATATAATAGTGTAGAAATATGTTTCGAGAAATCTATTACCAAGAGATAGATTGAAGAGTGGTTATCACAAATACCTATACTTAGTAAGTAATAAATATTTATCGCAATAATTGATAATGATAATTTGATAAGTTATCGTAATGGTTGTAGTTATACAACTTACCTTTTATTGTAAAATGATAGAAATGTATTTTGATATTCGTGAAATTACTGTTTGTCTGTTATGCTGTTTGTCGGTTCCTTCTAGGCAAGCGTGCTCCACCGTAGACCACATCATCGCTTAACATCAGGCGAGATGGCGGTCACTCGCAAGAATATTAATACATTAAAAAAATCAACTAACAAATAAATAAAAAATCGTTTCATTTTAAAACAACATTAAAGTTTATATTTTTTACCATTAATATATCTTAGATTAAAAAACAACGAATACATGTCATGATAATTAGTACATCGAGTTAAGTTTTACCAAAGGAATGCCAATAGCGGAACATTAGAGCGTAGCTCGGAAATTTGGCTAAAAACGGTACGAACTTAGATGGCGCCGTAATTATAGCGTTATATATGTTGTCTCGAACCTCCGTGAGCGCTGCAGTCAGATAATGTACGAAAGGGTTCTACAAATTACCGTAGCGCTAGTATCTCAGTCAAGTTTCGCAGCATTTCAAGAGAAGCGCAACTCATACCAATAGATGGCGCCTTTCTTTATTCCCTTGAAATGTTGCGAAACTTGACTGCGATACTAGCGCTACGGTAATTTGTAGAACCATTTCGTACATTATCTGACTGCAGCGCTCACGGAAGTTCGAGACAACCTATATAACGCTCAAATTACGGCGCCATCTAAGTTCGTAACGTTTTTAGGCAAATATCCGAGCTACGCTCTAATGTTCCGCTATTGTCTTTCCTCTTAGTCTATCTTCCTTGGATTTACTCAATTGCAAATAAATATAAAGTAGTAAACAAAAAACTAAAAAGTTCATAATAGATATCTAATCAATTACATTATTACATATTTTTTGTACAACCATTGGAACTTAAGACAGCATTATAAAGATTAATTCAATTTGGGTACTGACAGAAATACTCATAAAATAATATAAACTCGGTCCAAGCAAGTATTTAATCAGACAGTTGCATATATTGCAAAAAGGTGAAATAAAAACTACGAACTCTGATCACGTTCGTCTGGTTTATTACGGTATTCATTAATCACGTGATGTTTTTAGCAACTTATAAACCGCCCCCCTCCCCCCCTGGTGAAGCGTGGCCGATGTTTTAGACCCCCCCCCCCCCCCCCCGCCCATCCCAAAATCACGTGTATTTTTTGGTACTGGCAAGTATCATAATTTTTTGTTGGATATTATCTTTAAATACAGGTAATCTAATTTAAATCTGGGAAATTAATCGTGATATTTCACTACTGCCCCTCCGCCCCTCTCATTTCGTGAAAGTGTTTTTATTCAGCTATTTACATTGTTATTGCAGCTGTCAGAGGAAATAAATGCTTGGATTGAGTATAGTATGTTTGAATGAAATTAAAAAGACCCCAGTTACTGTCTTAAACTACTAACAACTAACGCAGTTTATTTTCACTTTTAAATATAAGTTTTATCTTAAAGTTACTTGTGACATATCACAATTAAATAGAGAGATACAACAATTGTAATAATACACTAAACAGAAAGAACGGAATTGCATTGCAAATTTTGTAAAGCTGCAGTCTAGGTTTAAAAAAAAACATTTGTAGGTTTGCGTTTGACCGCCAACTCGCCAGATTTACCGATTCCCAAGAAGCTGACATTTTAACTCTTAGATTAGAATGTTTGTTCGGACTACAGCTATGCGGGGATATTAACCGTGATACAGTGGGTGTGTTTTATCGGGACTTAGGTTCGAGTTCGAGAGAGAGTTACCGAGAGATTGTGACTCTATAGGAATTGTATCACGATGGTTATAAAACAACTTGGTCGATCCGTACATTAGGACGTGTGAGAAAAACAATAGTCATCGATCCCTGAAGGCAGCCGGTTGTAGTGAACAACCGTTATAGTTTAAAACAATGTTAGTTTGAATTTATACTATAATAAGTACAATCTTTTTAGGGTTCCGTACCTCAAAAGGAAAAAACGGAACCCTTATAGGATCACTTTGTTGTCCGTCTGTCAAGACCCTTTTTCTCAGGAACACGTAAAGATATCAAGTTGAAATTTATATCAAATAATCAAATCTACGGTTTCTTTCAGCTGTAAAAAAATAAAACTTGTAAGTCTACGCGATCAAAAGATATGACCGTTTATGTCGCATATTTTGCGATTTCACAGGGGAATCAAAACCTATTATAGGGTACTTCCCGTTGACCTAGAATCATGAAATTTGGCAAGAGGCAAGGTCTCATAGTACATATGAAGGAATAAATCTGAAAGTCATAAATTTGAAGTTATATCATTTAAAAATAATTTGCTATTACAAACTTACATTTTGTAGTTGGAATGTATGGAAAAACCTTATTGTTTACAGAGTTAAGTTTATCTTTCAATTTATTTTTTTAATATTTGGACTCGCGCTCTTAGTGTTCCATCCTACGGAACCCTCAGAGCGCGAGTCCTCGTACTTGTCCGTTTTTTTAAAATATCCTTTTCGTATTGAGGGTAGTACTATAAAACGCCCCTACCGAAGGCTTCATCTCAATATCGTCATTCATTTTGGAATGGTTACTAAAACCACACAAATGAACGTTTCGGCACATTTCTACGACTTTGACAGTATTTCCTTCATAGCTAGCTCTATTTTCAATTGAATACAGGCAACTCTTTCTGTGAAAATTTGATTGATCAAATGCAGTCTTTTCTGTTCCAGAATGGCGTTTTCCTTGATAAGTCTCTGCTTCAGCTCTTGGTCTTCGGGAGTTAGGTTTTCTTTGTTTTCTTTATTTAGTAAGGATTCCTGTTTGTTTTTCAAAGCGACGTGACTCCTTAGTTTGACGATTTCGAATTGTTCAGAGTTTATTTTCGCTTGGAGTAAGGATTTTAGTTGAAGGTATTCCGCGTTTTCTAATTCGAGTCGAAGTATTTTGAGCTCTTTTTCCGTGAATTTGGGTTTTTCTTTCACCGGTTCTGCTGGCGGGACTTCATGGTCGGGTGTGTCTTTGTCGGTTTTAAACTCGAAGTTGTCTTCGAATTCCGCATCGAAACTTGGGTCAAAAGCCGATTCTAATGAAGGTAGTTTTGAGAAGGTCGGTTCGAAATTTTCTGGGTGTTTCGCAAAGTTCGGCTCAAAAGATGGTTCAGGTTTTGGGAAGCTCGGCTCAAAGGAAGGTTCAGGTACTTTTGGGAAGCTTGGCTCAAAAGTGGCGTCCACTTTTGAGAAGCTAGGATCAAAAGTAGCTTCTGTTTTTGAGAAGCTTGGTTCAAAAGCAGTTTCTTTCGGGAAGTTTGGCTCAAACGCAACTTCTGATTTTGGAAAGTTTGGTTCAAACGCCACTTCTGCTTTTGAAAAGTTAGGCTCATTTGGGAAGCTTGGCTCGAAAGCAGCTTCTTTTGGAAAGTTTGGGTCAAACGCCGCTTCCACTTTCGGGAAGCTAGGTTCAAAAACCTCAGATATTTTCGGGGAATCTTTATCTTGAAATCCGTCCGGTGATTTGAGTTCTGTGTCCGTTTGATTGTCGGTAGTTTGAGAGTTTCGCCGTGAGATGTCGTCGTCTTGCTTTTCTTCCATTGACGGTTGTTGTTGGGATAGGTTAGGCTCGCACGATTTCTGCACGGAGCGGAGTTTTCTCTGTAAGAAAATTCCAAATGGGTATAATAATTTAAGCTGTACATATTTGTAAAGTTTATAACCATCTTATATTATTTTACAGGTTCATAATATAGAAATACAATGTGGCAAAATGTGGCGGAAACGCAATTGTGATGACCAAGCAGGGACCTTAATAACCTTGAGTAACCTTTTAGTATTGGAGAATAAGTCATATTTTTGTGATAGTTTTATCATCATAATGAAGTAATACTCCGACAGACTGTTTCATCAGCCTATTAGCCACTAGCCACTTTTTCTCAGAGACACCTGACCAGCATGCCTAACATGCGCACCGCGACAAATCTTGTCGTCACTTTGTAGAGCGAGAACGCGACAAGACACCTACGGTTATGTATACGCCTGTCTAGCTTTGGCACGATAAGAAGAGTCGACTAAATTTTGTCGCGGCGCGCATGTTAGCCGGCCTAGGGTGCATTTTGTCTGAACACAATCTGATGTCTGAACTTTATGAGGTTCTTTGTTGGACATACCGAATACACCCCCCACCCCTCCCCCTCACGATATTTTCCATCATATTTTTCGAGCGATGGCATCGAAAATTGCACGTAATTTATTTAGGTACTAAATAGACACTATTCTATTTGTAACAAAAACCCACACACACTTAGAGCACACACAAATTTAAAGTTAAAAAACGTTGGATTTGTGCCACAAACCGTTATTAATTGTTAAAACAAATAAGTTATTGGACTGAGGATCGAACCAGGTGCCGTAAGATGGTGAAGCACACGTGCTACCGCTCGGCTATTATCGCTCAAACTTCAAATGATGACTTGCTCGTCTCATCAAAACACAGACTAGGTAATATAGGTTTTCAATGGAAACAATTCAGTCAAATGTCTGAGGAGCGGGTTGAGGGATTGGCAATTTTTGGCGCAATATTTTTTTGCTACAACAAGACTTAGCGCCGTTTTAAATAATTTTAATAATAAATTATAAGACGAGCGCAGAAACGTTGAAGGACCGCAGGCTTGTTCGGTACTGATGTGGCACTCAGTGCCTTCAGCGGGTGTGTTTTTTCATCAGATGTAGTTACTGAACACGTTCGCCCTACATTAAGTGTCTAGTTATAGAAAGTCTTTGCATCAGACGTACAAGGAATTAAAGGAAATAGTATAATAGTTATTTATGATACAAGTGCGGTAAGTTGGTTATTACAAACGAGTAGACGAATGTAAGCCCGAGACGAAGTCGACGGCTTACCATAGTCACGAGTTTGTAATAACCAATCCGCACGTGTGCCATACAACGTTTCACAACACATTTGCGAGAAAAAAAGGCCACAAATGAAACAATTTTTATGGAAATGGAAATTAAAAAAATACCGTAAAGTACACGCACGGTGCTACATCTGAGCGTGCGGTAAAATTCATTACCGCACGCTGCGTTGTATGATGCGTAATGTTTAACTTTCGAACGATGTATACAGGCTTCGTAAGTGCACTTTTTGAGCAAAAGTGTTGTAAAAATATGTTTTTACCTTCAGCTGTGTGACGATCCTCTGTGCTTCCCACAGCTGGTGGTCCCTGGTCGGCGTTATGAACCCGGCGTGCATCTCAGCGTGTATTTGATTGAGGAGAGACTCTTGCTTGCGAAGCTCAGCGCTGATCTCGACTGCAGACTCGGGGAAGTCTGCTGGTATGTTGGGAAGAGGCGGTACGTATCTAGGAATAAATGATATCATTATAACCTCACCGAACGAAAGTCACCGACATAGCCCACCGGATTAGTAAGTTGAAATGGCAGTGGGCAGGGCACATATCACGCAGAACAGATGGCCGATGGGGCCGAAAGGTTCTGGAATGGAGACCACGGACTGGTAAGCGCAGCGTAGGACGTCCACCCACAAGATGGACAGACGACCTAAAAGAGACCGCAGGGAAACGCTGGATGCAGGCCGCTTCCAACCGGCCCTTTTGGAGATCAATGGGGGAGGCCTATGTCCAGCAGTGGACGTCCTACGGCTGAAATGATGATGATGATGATGATTATAACCTCGGTCCAAGCATATTACACAATTTTGTGCTAGCGACAGTATCGGAGGTCGAAATTCGCACTCGAGCCCCAAGATACAGGCGCTGTACTTAGTTTAGGGCTTACCGCCAAACCTGTTTAGAGAAAGTACCCACTGGTTTCAGTTTTTTTTTTTTTTTTTTATTATTTACATTGCCATATATTGAGTTGTAACATTTAAAATGCACTAAATACACATTATACCCAGTTTATAGGGTGTTGCACACAGTAAATGGTTTTACTTATTCTACTTAAAATTACACTATAAGTACTCCGTTTTTAATCTTAGAAATCTTTTATGTAAACAAAGGAGTTACCAGTGATAAAAATATCTTTTGTAATGGTAGTTTACAATATTTGACCAAAAAGATATTTTATTAAGTTTTTCTAGTCGTAATATGATCAATCATTAAATAACAATCGTTTTGTACTATTTATTTTAGCGTAATATCTGTTCTATACAATGTTATGATAAAAAAATCTATTTTTGATAGAAAATATTTTATTAGACTGGTAGGACAGTAGTAGTTCTAAACATTTCTGGCCACCGTTTGATTTGACCTCTATTTCCTCTAACATAATAGTCAACGCCATCTATTACAATCGTTTAATAATGTTTTTTATTAATTCTTTGAACTATCAGATTATCCCCCATTGTACCGCGCGAGAGCAAACCCGAAGAAAATAGAAAGTAAAATATTGATCATAAGAGAAAAAAGTTTTGAGCAACTGGCATTTCACTTTGACCTTTCGTGACATTTCTTTGTTTACAATAGTCATGAGATTGAAAGGTTTTTCTTGTAAAAACTCGTCTATTGCGTAATAACATTTATAGCAATCGATAGTACAGCTATCAATAATGTGTCAACACTAGTTTTATCGTCTTTGTAGGAGTTTTGGCGCCAACGTGGAAAAAATCATGTCGGCTCGTATTATTTTCCTAAACTTGTGTATTTTCGAGTGTTAATGTGCAATAATGGTGGATAATTTTTAATGAAGTGCTCATGAACGTGCTCGAGTGTAGATAAGTGATATACCGAGGTAAAACATATATTTTCGTGTTGTTTCCAAAACTCCATAGAAGCCTCTTGATTACTTACTATGATTTGTTTGACGCTATTTAAACTATGTAAACTTGTTTAAAATTACGACTGAAGAACTCAGTATCCATGGTCATTATACAAAAATAATATAGTTATATCTACATAATAATTTTTATTTGTTGATTTATTTTATTTCATAACCGACTTTCGATAGTCTGTGGTTGTTCAGTATGCGTGGCACTTCACTAAGGAGCGGTACCCGTCAATGTAGTACGACATTATTTGTAGTACATTTTACCGGAAAAAATACGAAACTTCTTAGGCGTGACCTGTCTAAATTATCATCCTATATTGGACAGACCATAGTTGTGTTACTATTTAATTTTTATTGCACATCAATACCCTTGGTACAAGTTTTGATAGTATTCGAAAACTTTTTTCGTTTACGTATTGTTCCATACATTGCTGGGCTGAAAGGTATTCGAAAACTTTTTTCGTATTACAGTGAAGCAATCTATACCGCCGATTACTACCGATTTTAGTTCCTACGCGTTTCCGCTGGAGGCGCTTTTTTACTACAATCCATGCATTGTACAATACGTAAACGAAAAAAGTTTTCGAATACTATCAAAACTTGTACTAAGGGTACTGTAACAGAACACTTACTTGGTAAGTTGGACATCTGGAAAGAGTTTCTCGGATTTGGTGACCAGATAGGTAAGCAGGTTCAGAGACATGTTCAACGCTGGACCCATTGCAGACATTATCGTTGTGATGTTCGCGTGATTTGACTGGGAAAACCACAGAAAAGAGAAGTAAAAATCTGTCGCCAGGCATTATGAGTGAACTCGACAATTTAGTGTTACCTGTTCGTTACGAAGTGATACCTGTTCATTACGAAGTGTTACCTGTTCGTTACGAAGTGTTACCTGTTCATTACACAGTGGTACCTGTTCATTAGGCAGTGTTACCTGTTCGTTAGCTATGACGCAGTCGAAGTGCCTCATGAGCCAGCCCACCAGGCTGTAGTTTTGAGACGGTAGCTTGCGCACAAGCGCCATCATGGCGGCCTCGCGCACTGGCTCGGATATAGCCGTGGCTTGTTCGAACTGGCAGTGCATCTCTTGAGTTAGAATCGATTCCGGGAGTTCACTGGAAAAGACAACGAAGAAAACTGAACAGAAATAAACTAAAACACTGTTTTAAACTATCACGGTTGTTCACTAAAGTTATATGATTATTTACGGGATATTTACCGTGGTAAGGTTGTGGAATGAGCTCCCGATATTTCGGCGCAGTTACATGCACCATGTTCACGGGAAGACTGAAGAATGCGGGTGGTTGGAGAACAGTTAAAAAGTTAGGTGCAGACATAACGATCTACCCTCTTTCTTAGTCTTTTGCTACGGTTATCACTGGAACTCGAACTCGAACCTAAGTCCCGACAAAACACACTCACTGTATCACCGCATATAGTATTAAAAAAAAAAAAAAAAAAAAACCCGTAAATAATCATATAACTTTAGAAATAAACTAAGCTTTACACTCCCCACTAGGAATACGCGTGCCAACACTGTTACGATCTCAGAACAAACAAACAAGGAAGATAATGAAAAGGTGGCGTAGCTGGTGCGAACACATCAGGCTTAAATCAGGCCTGGTGCCTTTAGCTGAACTCACCCTGCAAGCGACCTTGCTACCCCCCTATTTTGTGTGTGGACTATTAATTAGTTAATTGGTTTCTTTGAAAATTTCTTAGTGTGTGCCTTAATTATAATCGCGATTTCAGGGTTGGTCCCATAGTAAAAGTTGTTCAAAATTGAGTACAATGACCTCCTTTCGGTTTAGTACAGTCTATACGCGTAACCCTGTAGCTATATGTAATATTACTCATCTGATTGTACATATTAAATAAATAAATAAACAAAAATTTATTTGGGGTATTTTTGCACACACTGGCATCTGTCCCCAAACTAAGCAAAGCTTGTGCTATGGCTGCCAGAGACTGATATATATATACATATATTTTTAAATACATACTTTAATAGATTATAACACCCAGATATAGAACAAACACAAATGCTCATCACATAAATGTTTGTCCCAGGTGGGAATCGAACCCACGTCCCCAAGCGCAGAAGGCAGGTTCACTGCCAACTAAGGCAGTCTAAAAGCAGTCTTAATGTTGCTGATAGATAATAAAATTGAATATTTTTTCAATCTTAAAAAAATATTAGTGTTAAGTTATTTACCTGATGAATCCTTTGAGCATAGCACAAGCTATAGGCACGTCCCAGTGGTAAGGGAAGGTGGGTCCGCGATCCGTGAATAGCTTCCGCAGCTGCTGCAGCTTTATCTTGTCTGGCTCCACGCGGTAGATTTGAGTCGATTTTAGACCGTGCCCCTATCGGTATAAAGACGAATTTCCTAAAATAACGTAGTCAGCAGAAAATAGTATTAAGGCCATCGAGATACAATACCTATAGAGACACAATCTCTTAGCGAAAACAGTCAAAAATCATCCTAGGGTCGTTGTACATACCTCGACATCAATTGTATAGTTCACAATGCCACATTTACTCCAATTTAGACGTTATGTCGCTTGCATAGTGTTTAACGTCGCTTGTCCGCTATGTTATCGTAGCACTGGCATCGCTCGGCGTTGTAGTCGGATCGCGGTTGACTTACAACTAACGAAAAAGTGATCGCAATGTGTAGCGTGCGCCGAGTTTTGGTTAGGTTATTTTGCACGTTTGCGACTCTATAAGTATTGTATCTCGATGACTGAGGCGCGGTTTTTTTCGTAAAATGTCTGTGTGGATTTTTACATACACTTTCCTAAAATGCGTGCGGCAGATTTGGGAGTATTTTAGACCATAAATAACCCTGAAAAAGACATATATCCTACGAAACTTAATAAGCGAATTAATAATACATTTTTACAAAATAAAAACTACACGGAAATTTCAATATATTGGATTAATTCCCTATTCCTTCCTAATGTAGAATCTTTTCTCAAAATTTTAATGGGTTCACTCGAAAAAATATATGGCCTTATACAATACAAAAGAATAATCCGAATCTGAAATGTTGCGCAACATACACACAAAAAAAATTGTCGCATTGAGAACCTCCTTTTCGGAGAGAGGTCGGTTCAGAATATTATTAAGGCTCCGCGCGGTTTATTCTGTTGAAATATTTGTGTGGATTTTTATACGCACTTGTTTAGAAACGCTGTCAAGCCCTGAGCGGTAGATTTGGGTGGATTTTAGACCATGCCCCTGTGGATGTAAAGACGTATTTGCTTAGAAACGCTGTCATTCAACTAGCAAGTCACCAGATCGGAATTTAGGCTGTGTCCCTGTGAATATAAAGATGTATTTGCTAAGAAACATTGTTAGGATTAGATTAGTGGATACCCACACGTAAATTTCCACCCTCCACCTGACATTGTGGACAATACAATACCACATTATTTTATGGACGCCGTAATAGATATATAATTATACTAGCTGAATCCCGCGGTGCTACCTGCGATTTTCCAATTTTCCTGCATTTTCTGGGAGAATAAGTACCCTATGTCCGTCCATATGATGTACACTATCATCCTGCCAAAATTCGTTAGGATCGGCTTAGCGGTTTAGTCGTGAAAAGCGAACAAACATCCAGACAGAGAGACAGAGTTACTTTCGCTTTTATAATATTAGTAAGAATATAGATATAAATTCTTTATTGTGCACACCAGAAAAAAAAATTACGTACAGATAGAGAAATTTACGAGATAGTGTCACAAGTGGCGGCCTAATAGGTAAAAGTTATCTCTTCTGGCAACCATTAGATAGAAAAAATTATGGGACCATGATAAACGGGAGATGTTAAATTTTGTTTATTGCTACCATTAAATAAATACTACTTACCATATGATATAGATATTAGTTTTTTTTTTTTTTTAATAGTTCAAACGCGATAAGTACATAAGGGTATTTTTTTAATGCGCATCGTGGCGCATTCAGTTGAAGTTATTTTGACATTATTCTTTCAAAATAGGTGGAAAAATAAATTACGGTCTTTTTTAATTTCAACCAACTGACTGACCCGACTAACGTCCTGTTCAAATTTGAATGGACTTTAGAAAAAAGGACGTTCAAGTTTTCGCGAATAATTTTTTTTTCCGGGTATCATTGACAATTATTCGTTTTATAAAAACCTAATTCAGAATGTTACGAATGTGAAAAGTATTTTTTAAAGAAATGAATAGCCAAATAATTTCAGCCGTTCTCAAGTGATGCGCTTACCAACGATCAGCTTTTCATTTTTATTTATATATAGATAGGTGAGCTTGACATGCATATGCAAAATTTGGTACTCCAAAAAAAGTAACCCGGTATCACTGATTTGTAGTGCAATGGAGACATCACGAGATTCTTTAATGCAATACCATACTATTATGGCTTTGAAAGGTATGTACACAAGGACACAGCAACATAAACGACATCACAAACACAACAAAAAAGAAACTTCTAGGCTTGACATACCACCAATGCAAAATTTGCGCATAAAAAAATAAGTAACCCAGTATTTTCACCAAGTCATAGTGCAATGGAGAAATCACGAGATTCTTCAATGCAATACCATACTATTATGGCTTTGACAGATATGTACACAAGGACACAGCAACATAAACGACATCACAAACACAACAAAATAGAAACTCTTAGTCTAGGCTTGACATACCAATGCAAAATTTGCGCATAAAAAATAAGTAACCCAGTATTTTCACCAAGTCATAGTGCAATATAATACTATTATGGCTTTGACAGGTTTATATTGTACATATTGTACACAAGGATACAGCTACATAAACGACATCACAAACACAACGACAAAAAAGAAATTCTTAGTCTAGGCTTGACACACACACACCCACACACGGGGCGAATCTAAATAAAGCGGCGCGCGCGACTATCGCTCTGAGCGTACCGTGAAGTATCGTAGCGGGCGGGGGAAAGGGCGTACGTGATTACGTCACTCGATTCGGGCGTTTCTTTAAAGTCAACCTACTGCTTTAGCTTATATTATATCTACTGTGTCAATAATCCCAGTTCTGTCATGTCCTCTAGGGTTCGATTAACCTTTGGGTTAATTAGATTAATAATGATCGCTAGTAAAGACAGATCTAATTGGTTACGCGGTAAGGGCGTACTAAGGCGAAAAGGGTCCATACCATAATGTAGTACCCATCATCACGAACAACTTTTACTACGGGACAACCCTTGAATTCTTTGCTTTGCTTATTTTTCATGAGACGGGAGAACGGTATGGATGGTGATTACACCAGCATTATTTGTTTACTTTTCTCCGTTTTTTATTTAATTTTAGAACTTAGATTCTGATTTGAACAAATATGGCAATTATCCTAGTTGTCTATGCTCTAAAGAGAAAAGCATGAATAACACGAAAAGCATGGAGAGTATGGACACCGGCTTATTCGGGACACTTTTTGCGATTTATTTTGTATTATCCGAACATCAATGATTTATGTATATGACAATATAACCACTTGACTGCTCATCCTTTACCCCGCATAAGCCAAAGGTTCTAACATGTCAAACTAAACTATTTCAAGCGGGGCCAATCCTAGGCGCGAATTGAACGAAAGACTTGATTCTCCAATCACAAGCGTCGAGTCGCGTCGAGTCTCCAATCACAAGCTGCCCGGCGACCGACGTGGCATCATTTTGCCAAAGGGAATTTTGACTACATGCGCGATCAAGTGGTTATATTATCTTTGTTTATGTACCTGTAAATAGTCGATGCTGTCTCTAACAAGGAGCGGAAGGCAGGTGTCGTCGTGGCACCGCGACCGCTCCACCGACTGCTGCAGCGGCACGCCGAAGATCGGTAGCGCCACTGGAATAACAATGGAATTACTTACACACTGAAATCTACATACACATCACCGGGCTGGCAAGCATCGATAACACCACTGTGTGCTAATTAAAATTGTAACTACGCCTGAATCATTCTTATAATAACAATTTAGCATAACCTTGTACAATAAACAAAACATCATGATTTGTTTACATAGTTAGTTACATTGATAAAGTACATTGTATTTTATGAAAGGTTAGTTACAAGAAGCTAATAAAAACATAAAATTTGATGAAACTGCGGAAAATGGAGATACGGTTTGCGGTCGCGTAACTTTTCGCGGCCACCTAATATGAATTGCTTAAAACGGGCGACGGTACTGCCCCAGAAAGGATAACAATGCTTTGATGATTTATTTTTTCTGAGATAACAATGTGTAAAATTGCATTCAACTCACCGCCAATCGTAAAGCCATTTGCGAAAGGATTCATTCTAAACGAAGATTTTTGGCACCTTATTATTAAAGACAACTTGTGTAGACAAGTCTTCGCAAAAAACGCGTCCGCTAATTATAAGGCGGTAGATGTATTTGTGTACGCTATCAGCGCCTTTGGAAGAATTCATTTTACTTATTCACCGAGATAAAGCATATCATTTATCATAGTGCAGGGAAATGAGGCGTCATGTCAGCTGATTCATGTGTTTACTTTATTGCATAACAAGTAGGGTTGGCATAATTACGTGTCTTAGACACTTTCACACAATTTTAACCGACTTCAAAAAAAGAGGGGGTTCTCAATTCGTTTTTAGGGTTCCGTACTACAAAAGGAAAAAACGGAACCCTTATAGGATCACTTCGTTGTCAGTCTGTCAAGACCCTTTTTCTTAAGAACGCGTCAAGATATCCAGTTGAAATTTACATCGAATACTTAAATCTACGGTTTCTTTCAGCTGTGAAAAAATCAAACTTGTATGTTTACGCGATCAAAAGATATGACCGATTATGTCGCATATTTTGCCATTTCACAAGGAAATCAAAACCTATAGGGTACTTCCCGTTGACCTAGAATCATGACATTTTGCAAAAGACAAGGTCTCACAGCACATATAAAGGAATAAATCCGAAAGTCATAAATTTGAAGTTATAACATTAAACAAATTTTTTTGCTACTACAAACTTACATTTTGCAGTTGGAATTTATGGAAGAACCTTATTGTCCAGTACAAAGTTAAGTTTGTCTTAAATATATTTTTTTTTGTTAGGATTCGCTGTCTGAGGGTTCCATCTAAAGGAACTGTCAGAGCGCGAGCCCTACTCGTACTTGTTCGGTTGATTTTTGTTTTTAGGATTACGTACCGGCGTCGCGGTTTTATTCTCGCACTAGCCGCCACCGCCTGAAGCTCATCCACATATTACCATAGATCTACGGAAATCGTACAATGTGCGTTTTACGCGATCTTTTTTGCCTCACACCTGCAATATGTGGAATGAGCTCTCCCTCTTGCAGCATTTCCGAGTAACTATTCTTCAAAACGGGCTGTTAATAGTCTTTAACACCCCTCTCTAAGAGGGAGGCCTTTGTTCAGCAGTGGGCGTTTACTGGATGATGATGATGTGTGTGTGTTTGTGTGTACGTGTGTGTGAAACTGTCAAAACTCTTTGAAAGCTGTTGGTCATGCTAGTTAAATTACTATTGAATTGCTTCACTTGAGACACCGGACATGCGTTTTCGCGGTGTCTATGCTGTTAAAGGTCTTTGAGAATGACTCACCGCCCAATGTAAATATCTCCTCAAATGGCACTCCAGAGGTCACAGTTGAAGGTACTTTAGTCAGCTTCTTGTCCTTTTTGTCTTTATCCTTTTCCTTGAACTTTTCTTTATCTTTGTCTTTGATCTTCTCTTTTTCTTTATCTTTAGTCTTGTCCTTCTTGAACCTGTCATCTTTTTTGTCGTCTTTGAGTTTCTCTCTCGATTCTAGCTTGAATTTTGCTTTTTCTTCTTTCTCCTGCAACAGGATTGGAACAATATCAATTAAAACATATCGCATAAGTCTATTGCTAACAAATACAGTACAGTTAAACAGATTTTAAAGAAAACTCTCAATGAGATAGGTTAGACCCGGAATTGGATAAATGGATAAGAATTTTTATAATCGTTTTGTTAATCACTGTTTTAACTGTTTTTTAACTGTTGTGAAATAAGGAAAAAGGATTAAAATACAGGTGGTCCGTAGCTTGTTTGCTAATTTATTCTATAAAAAAATTATGTCTAGGTATGTACAACGACGCTCGGACGATTTTTGACTGTTTTCACTCAGAGATTGTGACTCTATAAGTGTTGTATTTCGATGCATTGGGTACAAAAGTGTAGGAAATATTTCATGACTTGACTAATTCATTTTGTGCCCAACAACTTTTCTAACTCTATTTTATTTTTATACCATAGATTACTACCAAGTCACTACCAATGTCTGTTTCAGTTATTTATACAGACTGCGTCTGTCGCACGCGATGGCTATGACGTCACGTTTCATTGGAACACGTGTCAATAAATAAATAAACAAACCTCGGCCCCGCTAAGTGGTATGAATATTCAAGAACCTGAGGTAGCGTTGTTGGAATAGTGTTACAAAAATTAATCTGTTTCACTCTAACATGTATTGTAGAATGAGTGAGTCTTTCTCTTTCGTACATGTTATTTTCATTACACTAAAACAATGCCTTTATTGTTTGTATAGATTTGGTTTAGAGGACTTAGCTTACATAAATGATATTTTTAGTCTCGTGAATTCGATACCGCGTCTCGGTAGAGAGCACACACACCTGCCAATCTACATCTCTACATCTCTTCTCTATCTCTTCTCTACATAGTATAAATGAAAATCGCTTTCCGCGTCTGTCTGTCTGTATAACCCAAAGTATAACCGCTAACTCTTCCTAAACCACGCAACGTATTTTGATGCGGTTTACACCATCAGTTAGAGAATTTTTCAGAGAAGGTTTACATATATAACTAGCGACCCGCCCCGGCTTCGCACGTAAATTACACACATGCGAAATCGGGGCGGGTAAATCGAATTAGATAGTCTTTACAAAGGACTTACGAGATTAGCAGAGGGTCAATATGACGGTATATTCTCGGTCATTGCTAAGAACACTCTCGATCAAGTCACTTTTCAAACAAAACAAAAAAACTTAATCAAAATCGGTTCAGCCGTTTGGGAGTTACGATGCCACAGACACACACAGATATACAAGTTCAACTTATAACACCCCTCTGTTTGCGTCGGGGGTTAAATTTAATTGAATTTTATTTTGCAATGTTATTGCAGCTGTCAGACCAAATAAATGCTTGGAACGACTTTAGCTATGATAGCGCGTCAAATAGGAGACCTAAATTAAGCGGCGGGTAGAAAACAGTTGAATGCTGATAAATAAATGGGTCATGATCAGAGAGTAGATCTCGTTGATCATGGTGTAACAATTTAGGTTATCCTACCCTACAAACTCCAATTATTGTCAGCACTCAGCCTGAAGCGCTTCACACACAGCAGCTATAATGTATATTAATGTACATTACATCCTATCATACATTATAGCTGTCGTGTGTGGTCTCCTGACGATTTCTATGGAAAGATGTAATGAGATGTATCGTGCTATAATGTACATCTTTACATTATAGCTGCTGTGTGTGAAGCCCTTTAGTTTTGATGTTACGAAAAAGTATCCAATCTAAAATACAAACTAACTGCTGCACTGCACAATAGGTGATTGCGTTGTATGCAGTGAAAATCATCGGGCAAATGAACTTCAAAGGTCAGAGTAGCTGCGACATTCTAAGCTGTGTATTGTCCAACAAAACACAAAACAAATTAGGTATAGATCATGTTAAAATATCAACGACGGCAGAGACAGGTATGGTAGGTGTGGCTAGTTTCTCGCTAACATTACTAACAAACACGCTGAATAATAAAAACTATGTTGAATCTTTTCCAATGGCAAGTCGAAAGTGATGAACATGATATAGGTCAGCTAGGAACAGGTTACTGGAGCACTGCAGTTAATTTTTTTAAGTACAAGGACATAAAGACGCTACGTCAAAGAATTTCAAATGCCAATTTTTCAAAGCCCTGAGCTGCAATGTAGGCACATATAATTGGTTTAAACAGGATTTTATACACGCATCATTGGTTTCTACTGCTTCAACAAATACTTCGATATGCACAACACGATAGCGAGGCTGACGAATATGGTTCTACCCGCACATACAAAAAACTAAGCACGCATCCACGGGGCACTTTCCATCACATCGTTATAGATTTTTCGGCAATCGCGATAAGTACCGATAAGCGCATAATACGAATTATTCACGTGAACAACGAACCTTGGTGAATACGCTGCGTAAGTGGTGCATGTTTCGAATTCAAGATACAACTGAATGGCAAGCAAAGCGTGGTCGTTTCGCCTACACTGTTTACTCAAGGTTACAGAACAGAACATTAAGCATCTTCAGAGTGCGCTATAATTTATCGCATCATAGCTTCATGAAGTTGTGTGCCTTTTCAACCGATTTTAATTAATGAGGGGTTGATAGATTCCTCATGTTCATGGATGGTCACAGGCATAAATACAAGATGGCGACTAAATGGGTATGATAAAACTAAATTTGACCGAGTAATTTTTTTTTTAATGCCATAAGTGGGAAACAAGCAGACGGGCTGCCTGATGGTAAGCAGCCACCGTCGCCTATGGATACTTGTAACACCAGAGGCATCACAAATACGTTGCCGACCCTTTAGAACTCTATTATGTGACGTATCATTGAAAAAAACTAGGTTTGGTAACTTATTTTTAGTTCAGTATCATCGTATATGTAACAGCCCGGCAAAAATGCCGTGTCGGTATTTGTTTAAATTCCTGCTAAAATCCCGCTATTCTCTGCGGCATGCATAAACCATAAAAATTATGTATGCGTTTTCAGATTAGTGATTCATTTGTAGAACTGGTGTTGACACGAGTAGATGCCGACATTAATGTCGGCCTGATTAACGCGTGTAAATGCTATTGCGAAGTCTAATACTATAACCCAGATAGAAACTATGCAGTTATATTATAACGGAACCCTTTCATACTTCTCAAATCTCTGAACGCTCTTGGCCGTTATTTAAATTTCTACCGTAATAGCCATGCCGCACTGCCCACCACTTGCCCGCGACAGCGTATCTCTAAGCGTGAACGTATCCATATTTTTTTTTAGCGTGCTATGAACTTATGTCGCGCAGAACAGTGCGAGGAAAGTTTTGATGCAATATATTGACATAACATGGCGTAGTCTGAATAGGCCTTTACCGGCGAAAATTATTCAAAGGTGCGCGGTCGCTCGAGCGCGAAAACTCAACTTGCTGTTTGTTTTCATTTCAGATGCGAAATTTATTCAAATTATGGAGATAGGTAGATAGATGGTGGGTCGATTCTTTCCTTAGATCAGACAGAGATATAGTAAAGTGGCGTGGCGGGTGCGAACGCATCTGGCATAAATAAGGCATGATGCCTGATTTCATTTATTAACAGATTTGTAAATTTTTCTGACCAGTCTGATAGGATATTCTTTTAGATTGGTCCCATATAAAATTCATCAATCGGTTCAGGAGTTTGGTTTTTAAGGTGGTACGTTTCACCTATGGCGGGAAATTCAAATTTCAAACAGCTTTTTTGTCGTTGTGTCTGGGCCGGGTAATTATTGTAAAATGACAGTGTTTGCGCAAATTGTTGGTTGTTCTTTACAAAACAGATCTGAAATATGAATATGATGCCAAATGCCAATTTTCAACAAAAAAAAATCCGTTTAATCGTATTACTTAGTCATGTACTTTTTTTACTTTTCACTTTTCTATTCATCTATACTTTTACACGTAATAAAAGCGGGTCGGCCCGATCGCGAGGCTGGGTTCATAAAATCGAGGGTCGCTCACAGGTGACGCGAGACGGTCCCATAAACCAAAGAACCCATCTCATCAACCCCAAATGTAATAAAAATACTTACCTTATCTTTTTCTCTCAGCTTCTCTCGCTTTTCCTTCTCTTTCTTCTCCCTCTCCCGTTCTTTTTCCCGTTCCCGTTCTTTCTTTTTCTCTTTCTCATTTAACTCCCTGTGTTTAGCAGCATCTTCAAGCACTTTCTCTTTGTCGCGCGATTTTTCGCGCTTTTCTTTGCTCTTTGTTGGAAACTTAAAGGATTTCGTCTTTTTTGATTTCGATGGGCTTCTGTTGAGATTTAAATCTATATTATGTACAAAATACAAGTAAAAATTAAATTTATAGTACTAATAGCTGCGCCCCGCGGTTTCAACCGCGAGTTAAAATCGTTAAATTTTCTGAAATATTTTAATTTTCTGCGCAATTTTCATAATTTTTATTTCCGTAAGAACCTTCTACAAAGTATTAGAAAACTTTAAAAAAAGATGAATGAAATTGGTAAAGTTATTCGTTATGGCGTGACCAAGGTAAATAGGGATTAATTTTTATATCTGTAGATATATAAAATAGCTGTTGCCTGCGACTTTGTACGCGTAGACTTTCATATAAAATTTTTAAACCCCGTTTGCACCCCTTAATTCAGCCCTTTCACAAAATCCCTTCTTGACGGACCTCTACACTCCAAAAGTAATCTACGTGCCAAATTTCACCTTAGTAAGTCATATAGTTTTTGAGATTTCATGATGAGTCAGTGAGTGAGTGAATTTCGCATTTATATATATATATATATAGTATAATAATAATAGATATAGATGTTTGACGACCAACTCACCTGACGGTAAGCAATGTGTCATATTAAATCATAACAATCATACACTAACTTGGTATCTGTGTCCTCCTCAGGAGAGCTTTCCCCTTCAAGTGCTGCATATCCTCTGTCTTTTTTCTCCTTCTTTTCTTTCCGCCTTCCTAGCAAGTCCTTCTTGCTTGGCTTCTCATGATCTCCGCCATCGCTGACTGAAATAGTCACAAGTTTTGAGTGTCATGGACAAATTGATGCATACAATATGGTGAATATGGTTGTCTGTCAACAAGCAACTCGAAATAATCTAAATATGAATGATT
This sequence comes from Agriopis aurantiaria, assembly GCA_914767915.1. NCBI lineage: Eukaryota > Metazoa > Arthropoda > Insecta > Lepidoptera > Geometridae > Agriopis > Agriopis aurantiaria. The sequence continues at coordinate 8,613,718 of OU612001.1, read as the reverse complement.
AATCTATGAGGTAAGGAACTGGGTGAGACTAAAGATGCCATAAATAGTGATTTAGCCGAAAACCAAATATTCTGCCACATTGCCGAAGCGCAGAATATTCGACAGCCGAATGTTTGGCAAAAGATGTGTGCATTTGGCGCATGACAGAGATGAAACTGATGTCCTGTAACCATCCCGTATCCGGCCTATCAGGCCTAAATTTACCATCTGACCGGTTAATAAGCCAATTCACAAGACCCGAATTCACGTGAGCCTGCAGTTGATAGTTCGTGCGCCACCTATGCGAGCTTCCTCGTTACGATGCGCCAATCGGGAATGTTCGGCCGGCTATTCGACTTCAGGATTGGCCGGATATTCAGTGTCCAGTATCCTCCAAACCATTACGGTACAAGTTTTGATGCTTCAGTACAGTATCAAGTTTAGAGTTCGTACTTTAAGAATGACAGACTTACTAGAACGAGTTCAAAGAAAAGTGACCAAATACTGTCACTCTTAATCGTAAATTATACAACGACAGATTAAAAGCTCTTCCCCTCATTACACTTGAAGAAAGGCAGATGCGGTGCGACTTTAGCGAAACTTTTAATATCATAAATAGGTTTTATAAGAGACATATACACATAGAAACTATGAGAGTTAGCAAGATTGAGTCAAGAGACCTTACTATGACATGCCATCAACTAACACTGCATACCACACCCTAGTTGTTTACAATGGGAACAGTTGTAAGTTGCTTGAGGCTGTTGTCACTTTAATATCGATGAATGAGTTTAAAAACAAACTGGACAGATGGATAACAGTGGAGATTATCTTAACAGACAAATACAAAATTTCAACACTGCGGGATATAAGCACATTAGCTTTACTGCGCAAAGAACAATAAATGAAATAGTATTTTTTGGTTATATGTGAGGTTTTTTTATTTCACTATTTGGTATTCAGTATTTTGCTGAATAGTATGCAATATTCGGCAGAATACCAAATATTTAAAATAGTAGCCGAATAGGCCAAAATACATAATATTTGTTTATATTTGGCGGACTAACAAATATTTAAAAAAGTAGCCGAATAGGCCGAAATACAAATAGTAGTTTATATTTGGCGGACTAACAAATATTTTAAAAAGTAGCCGAATAGGCCGAAATACATAATACATATTTGTTTATATTCAGCAGAATACCAAATATTTAAAACAGTAGCCGAATAGGCTAAAATACGAATAGTACTTTAATATTAGTGGCATCTATAGTTTTCGGCACAGATAAATCCTGGAGAAATGGCTTCTTTTTTGTGGAAAATAAACATATCTAGGTTTTGGTTGCTGTCCGTGAGACGGCGTTTTCGCATCCAAGTTACCGCGCAATGGATGGATGCTTGTTTTCTTTGATTTTGTGACTATTAACAGTACTAAAAAGTAATTTGTTTATTATAATATAATATTGTTTTATTTATTGGAACTCGAGATTTCACTATGCGTTTTACAAGTTTTCATTACACCGAATTTTCTCGGCTCTACACCACTGGAGCCGCGAAAATTCGGTCATCAGGAAAATGTATCTGTGCTAGTATTCTTTGGTGCTTTGGTTCTTTGGTTCTGGTGCTCTTTGGTTCTTTGGTGGTAATTTTCAAGTGCATGACTATGCACTTGAAAATTATGACAAATTTAATTATAGCGTAATAGATCAGCCAATATTTGTCCTCTGCTAGTTATTTTGTTCATCACCGACCTCAGTCTTTAGCATAATAAGTAGTTAAGTACAGTTAGATAATTTACAAGTTAACAACGCTATAGAAACTGGATATAATTTTACTCACAGTCGCTTTCATTGCTTTTTCTGCCACTTTCTGAAGCATACAAACCAGGAAAATCTTTTTCCACATCAGGACTTTCAAAATCCATGCTAATTTTAAAGATTTTGCTTGTGTTTTCACTATTTAGGAAATTCGATTTATTTTAATTTCATTATTTTTTATTTATCTAAAAAAAAATTTTTTTTTAATATTCGCCCCATTGGGCAGGCTAAATCCTTTAAGGCCATACCGCCTGTTCATCTGTTTTTTATAGTCTTAATAGTGTCAAACAAGTCATAGTCAGAGTCACACTAAGTAAGTTACATATTTGAGGCGTTTGGGGTCGAGACATTGGGCCCTTGGGGACCGGGAGCTCACCTCATTTTCAAAAATCTTTCAGAGCGCCTGGTTAATGCGACGCTTGACCAAAATGCTGGCGTGTTTCTGGCTCAACGCATTAGCATTGCCATTCAACGTGGTAATGCCGCCAGCATGTTGGGTACGCTGCCAACTGGTAGTGGGCTTGAGCATTTGGATTGTCTTTAGACCTTCAACGGTCTATGGGCAGTCTAATTGTATTTGTAGTGTTAGTTTTAGCTTGTATTTTGTTTCGTTATTAAAGGCACTTGCCCAGTAAAAGTAAGTTACGGTCAAGTCAAACTCATGCCCCTGTAAAGTGGTGGGGTGGATGGGGGTAAAGTGGCGGCGTAGAGGGAGAAAGCAAGAATCTATGGGTGGCGGTCGCAGGTGGCGGTCTATCAAGGAAGTCCGTCTATATTATACCGTAACTAACAGACGAGACGTCCTTGGCTACTTTAGACACAACTTGTTTCACAGTGCTAGATCCACAGATCTGTGACTTGTTTGATATCACATGCTACGTTTACGCGGATCCATAGACAAAAGAAAAGTAGAGGAAAATTCAGACTGCTCCTTTACAAAAAAAAACAAACATTGGTATGTCAAGCAATATTGTCTTGTCAGTTTATTTTTGTTTTGAGTTTGACGTTTTGTTTGCAGAAATTCGAATGAAATGGAATTATAAGTCTAAAATTTATCGAAATCTGTAAATTATTTAAAGTTTTTGGCTCATGTTTTCATGACAATTGGTAACGTATTATTTTATATATGCAAGCGCAATTGATTTAATAGTATAGGCAGGCAGTAAATTAGATTGACGTCATCTTGCTATGTTATGGACTAATAAATTATACGATAATTTTTACTTAATGTCGAATTTTGTCGTATATAGGAGGAAATACCTTGTGTTTAAGGATATACTCGCTGCTAGCCACAATTCTACTCGTGACTTCTCAGTTTTTAGGCTTTTTTGGAATGAGTCGTCGACACCAAAATTCATCCTAATCTTTTAAGCTGTAACCTTTCTGTACTTGACTTGACTGCTCCGATGGCCCAGTTGGTAGTAAACCTTCGCCTTCCCCAAGCGCCTTCTGGCACTTGGGGGCGTGGGTTCGATTCTCACCTAGGACAAATATTCATGTGATGAGCATTTGTGTTTGTTCTATAAATGGGTGATAATTTCGATTTAAGTATGTAAAAATAAAATAAAAAATGTTATGGTGGCACGGTAGATCATGACCTATCCTACTAACTATACCAATGTAGACAGCATTTTAGAGTATAGTACTAAAATTGGTCACTCGTTGAGAAAGTACAGGTTTTGCTCTAGTAAGCATATACATGGGCCAAGTTTATTGGCCATTATTAGATTGAATGAAATTAGCTAATGAAAAAATGCCTTTTTTGTTTGGGAATGAGAGTAGAGTGGAAATTTGTAATGGAAGCAGCATTTATATTTAGTGATAGTAGAATGAAAACGGAAAAGGATGATTATGACAAATACAAGGTAACAGCTGTTTTTTTTTTGTGATTTCAGGGTTAGTCCCATAGTAAAAGTTGTTCATAACGATGAGTACAATGACCCCCTCTCAACTTAATACAGTCTATATGCGTAACCCTGTATATTATCTATACTAATATTATATAGAGGAAAAATTTAATTGTTTGTTTGTTTGTTTGCATTGAATAGGATCCGAAACTACTGAACCGATTTGAAAAATTCTTTCACTGCTGGGAAGCTGCTCTATCCCCGGGTGACATGCACTATAATTTATATCCGTGCGAAGCTGGGGTGGACCGCTAGTAATATTATAAAGAGGACAGATTTGACTGTTTATTTGTTTGCTTTGAATAGGCTCTGAAACTACTGAACCGATTTGAAAATTTTTTTTACTGTTGGGAAGCTACACTATCCTCGGGTGACATATGCTATAATCTATACCCATGCGAAGCTAGGGCGGACCGCTCGTACGCTATATTATTATAATATTGTAGTTAGATTTTTTTTTAAACATTGTATACTTGTTTTGGCAATGTGTGATATAGGCACAGTAGCACATGCTGCTCACCTATCATAAAATAAATAACACATCATACATATGATAAGCCATATGTGTTACTTATGGTTAAAATCATATTATTTCTAAAAGTATTTCTATTTCGTAGTTTTGAAAATGTAATAAACATTTTGCCAAAAGGGCCGGATGGAAGCGTCCTTCATCCAGCACTTCCCTGCGGGCCGGCCCTTTTGGAGATTGATGGGGGAGGCATATGTCCAGCAGTGGACGTCCTATGGCTGAAATGGTGATGATGATGATGAATAAACATTTTTAGGAAGAATGAAATTAATAAAACAAGAATACGACATAAAATGTAGGAAACAAGTGTCTCATGATAAAATTTATGATCCCAGCAATGCCAACAGTTGAAAATTAAAAATTCAACCACATTCTTTAAAGATTATTTTAATCACTTACAAAAGTAAAAGTATTCAGAAATGCATTGTACATGTACAATTTTGCAAAAAAACAATGTTACACTTTTTTTTAAATAGTTGATTGGATCAGGCGTGACGTTGCGGAAGCCCATGTTTTAATTGTATATGACAATCGAGTACAATAAGGATTTTGGTATAAATTATTTTCTCTATAGATATTTGTGATCACAAATATCAAACACTACACAAACACACACACACACACACACACAAACACACTAGTGTCCTGGAAATACAGTAGAGATTCATTAGTTTTTAAGTCAGCAAATACAGCTATAAAAACAGTTGTTTTTTTAAAAGCTGTCTTTTTAATAATCCTGGCAATTTTTTCTATTTTAACACCATTGTAGGCAATGTAATACACATGTCAAATGCTTGCTATCAATTTATGATTTTAACCATAGTGTACCTTTTGATGTTACAGATTGTCGCCGTAGCTGAAATTAGCTAGGATGACAACATAACAAGCCTGCTTAAATGTGTGTACGCTTTGCCTCAATTTTGTGCTAAAACTATTGGATTATACTTAAGTAACTATTAAACTAGTAGAAATTCCAATAACATTGTTCATCATCTCCCCACCTAAATCCCACTTAGATGGGTTTGGGACCTCAGATCAAACAAACAAGGGAGATGTGGGAAGGTGACACAGCAGGTGCGAACACATCAGGCCTAAGTCAGGCTTGATGCCTTTAGTCGAACTCTCCCGACGACTTTCCCGCCCTTTTCTTTTGCATGTTTATGCCATAGGTGGCAAACAAGCAGACAGGCCGCCTGTTGGTAAGCAGTCACCGTCGCCTATGGATACTTGTAACACCAGAGGCATTACAAATACGTTGCCGAACCCCATGTCGTAGCTTCTCGGAAACACCACGTTGGGTAGCTCATTCCACATTTTGCAGGTAGACTATTAGTTCATTAGTCGCTGTATGTGAAAAATGAGTAATTGTGCTGTATTTAGATATAGCGATAATTAATTAATTAAAAAAAAATTTAATTAGCGACATGTTGGATTACGGCCCATCCATTCTCTCTGAGAGAAGGCCTGTCCCCAGCAGTGGGAACACGATAGGTTGATAGTGATGATGTTGATTTATAAATAAATTATTTAAAAGTGTGACTATTTTAGAAGCTGAAGGTAAACTTTAATTTCTTGTTCCAGGTCTAAATTTAATAACATGTCTTGGTTTACGGACCTCGCCGGCAAGGCGGAGAGCCTTCTAAACAATTTGGACGAACAGACAGGCCAAGCTCTCAGAAGTCATAATGTAAAAAAAACAAAACACGACAAAAACCCGTATCCCGTTCACCCCAACACATTATATACATTTCAACCTGAGGCAGATAGCAATTGGGGTCAAAGAACCAGACGTCCAGCGCCACGAAATACGAGGCAACCAATCATAATAAATGAAACAAAATCGACATATCAACCAACTAGAAAAGTATCGCCTACGCGGAATTCCCGTTCTCTTTTCAAAGATGGTCCTGGGGAACCGCTGAGTCTGCGAGCCAAAAAGTCCTCCCCGCGAAGACAGAAACAACCGCAGTACAATTTGAATAATTGTCCAACTACTCTGGTTAATGATGAAATGGGGGAATGTGAATTGACAGAGAACCTTGGACCTAGGCAAAGACGTAAGTATTATAATCCGGGGCTTTATCGCGTAAGTTTGGCTGTGATGGAGGCATAGAGATAGAGATACTCATAGAGATAGAGATACTCATAGACATAGAGATATACATAATTTATTTGTGGCAAAAAAATACAATAACGCAATATACATGGAAAAATTATATTAAATTAAAAATAAAACAAAATAAGAACTTATTATATTTTTTGTCACAAACCGGCCTCAACTAAGCATGATGCCGGTCGTAAACAACCGTGCTGATGGTGCAAAAAAGTAGGCATGAGCGGATAGCATGAGACCATCATTGCTAAATGATAAAAAAAGATAAAAAAAAAAAAAAAAAAAAAAAAAAAAAATATGCTTACAAGCAGAATTTTTGTAATTTTTAGGGTTCCGTACCCAAAGGGTAAAAACGGGGCCCTATTACTAATGGTTACGATGTCTGTCTGTCTATCCGTCTGTCCATCTGTCCTAACTATTACCGGCTGTATCTTTTGAACCGTAATAAATAGCCAGTTGCAATTTTTACAGAATATGTAACGTTACGGCGGATTAATAACAAATAATAAAAAAGTTAAAAAGTAAAAACAAACTTTTTTTTAAACGTATTTTTGTTTTAGCTCTAATGTAAAAACGGCAATATGTACGCGTCAAACTTGGTATGATTATAGTACACATTCTAAAGTATAACAACATATAATAAATAATGGCCATGTGCGAGTCGGTGTCAAATCTCTGTTCACCATCGGTTCTCGTGCGATCACCGAAGTGAAGCAACGTCGGGCGCGGCTGGTACTTGGGTGGGTGACCGCCTGAGCGTTAATGTGATGTTGTCTTTTTGCACAATTTTTTTGTAATTTAGTAGCTACAAGTTATGTGGTGGTACGGAACCCTCAGTGCGCGAGCCTGACTCGCACTTGGCTGGTTTTATTTACGTTCAGTGTGGCATTCTAAGGGACAGGCCTATGTTCTGCAGTAGCTGATGATGATAGTGATGAGGCAAACCTTGACAGTCGCACGCACCCCAATTTGGTTTTACCAACTTTATAGACATTGACATTATAATTTCCATTACTATTTTTATTCATTATATTTTATTTCATATAATTTATTTTTAATTAATGTTACTATTGACACGTACCTAACTCTAATTTTGTTTTACTTTATTATCAGTTTTTTATGTAATTTGTGTCAAAATGTATATGGACCTGGGGCGCGATAAGGTTTGCGGTCGCGTGATTTTCCAGCTGAGCGGATTAGGTGCCTGTAATAGCAGTTGTCCGTAAGGCCCCTGGTCTGAAATAAATGATTATTATATTATTTATTATTATATATAGAAAAAATGCTTTTACTTTGCTTTCAGGGCGCAGTCTACCTTCAGAGCTTGATCTAGACATGGGCGATGATTGCGAATTACCCATCCGTATGCAAAATTTAGAAGTAGAAAATGCCATGTTGAAAAACGAACTCAACGTAATGAACCGCGAAGTCACACAGATGCTCGACAGATTGAAAAGCACAGAGGAGGGTAATACTATAGCTAGCATTGCAGGTACAGTAGAATCCGTTTGTTACGACTTGGTATATAACAATCTGCCGTTTGGTACAAGTTTCTAACCCCTTTATTAATAAAACATGTGACAAGGAAGTCAAGGAATGCGATAGTGGCCGAGCGGTAGCATGTGCGCTTTATAATTTGACGGCACCCGGTTCGATCCTCGGCCATTCACCAATGATATATTTATATAAATAATTTGCAGTTACAATGCCATCGCTCAAAAACGGTGAAGGAAAACATGAGGTAACCGGTATGTCCAAGAACATCAAAAGTTTAAAGATATGTTTTTTACCAACATGCACTGTTCAAAGACATACATATACTACTACTACATAATCCAGCATGGTGGATTAGAGCCCATCCTCTCTCTCTATTTCTCTCTGAGAGAAGGCCTATATCCCAGCAATGGGAAAATGATGATGATGGTAAGAGTCTTGGAGTAACAATTCTTTGTTTTGTTTCTTTCACGCAATTTTTTTTATACTGAAAAAGTTAAAAGCCAAAAAAACGAAGTTACTATTTTATGGCATGGGATTTTAAGTCCGTTCAGTGCCTCTTTGACCGGCGTTTTCTAAAAACATTGTCCGGTTATAACGACGCGCGTTTTTTGTACCCCTTCGCACTCTTTTCTGTATGCAAGACTGGTGCCGGTAGATTTATTTCACTCTAAATCTCTTTTTTTTTCTCAGCCTGAGTTGAACCAATGAGTTTTATTATATGACTTAATACAAAACTTTTTTTTACTTATGTCGCCGGTCTCTTGGCCGTCGCTATAGCCGGATTCTACTGTATTTTGAAACTGCTATGAAGTAGTACGATTGTAGGCTTAGTCTGTCAATAAAATAGAACTATGTAGCAAAATTGTGCTTTTCCTCAGATATTAAATGTATATTCGGTAATAAGGTACTTAATTAGAACAACCAATATCAATCTATAAGGAGAAATGTAGTTAGTACATTATCTATCTATATATATAAAAATCGATGTGTGTATGTTCCCTAAGGACTCCAAAATGGCTAAACCGATTTTGACGGGACTTCCACTGGCAGATAGCTGATGTTATAAGGAGTAACTTAGGCTAATATTATCGAGGGTATCCACGCGGGTAAACGAGAATTCGATAATTATACTTAACCACTTTTTTCCCGTTTAATTCGAAAAATATCGATTGCACGATAAAAAATTCAAACAATAAATTGTAGAGATTTAAATTTACAACAACTTTAGTCGTAACCATTTTTGTTAAAAAGTTGAAAATGGCCGAGATATTGGGCATAAACCATTCCTACTTAAAATCAAGATGGCGGCTAACGTACCGGCGGAAATCAGTCGTAATTTTGAATTTAGTTCATCTGTGAGACCCCCTAAAGGTAAAAAAGGTAAAAACATTGCTGCTGGGAATTTTTGCAAGGTCAAAATGCTAACGCAAGTGGGCTATCATTGCAATAATATCACGATGAAATTAACTACCAATTGTATAACTGTTATTTCTATTGATTTTTAAAATCTCAATACTATATTTGTTATTTTAGAACTTGGTCAAACACGCCTCAAGCTTCAAGATTCAACTGTACAAGCCCAAAATTCTCACCATGAGAAAGAGACATTAGATTACCAGTTAAAATTATTGAAGGAAAAAATACAAGAAATTGCTGTGCTGGAGAAAAATTATCGAGGAGAAAAACATGCCATGATCACTGAAAACTCTGCACTAAAGGAAGCTAATAACTATCTGGAAGACAGGTAAGAAATATGCGAAATGCGATGCTATTTATATCAATGCAATTGATAATTATTATCAGTTGACAACAGACAACAACAATATATGTCATTAATAATCGTGCTCCACCGTAGACCGCATCATCGCTTAACATCAGGCGAGGTGGCGGTCAAACGCAAGCCTACTATTTATTTAAAAAAAAGAGTGTCCTGGGGATTTAGACAAGACCCACTTTCTGTTAGCGTTAACGCCTGCGGAAAGATGAAATTATATGAAAATGACATTGACAATGACATTAAGAAAGATGTTATCTCAAGCTAATGTCATTTAACGCTAACAGAAAGTGGGTCTTGTCTAACCCCCCCAGATCAGCAGACTAGAGGCCCTATTCAGATTTTTGACCGAGCGAAGAGAGGTCTCAGATTCTAAAGGCCTAGGTCCAGCAGTGGACGTCCTATAGCTGAAATGATGATGATGATGATGAACAACACACATTAACAATCGACAGGAGACATCACTAACTAACAAGTCATCATTATTATCATTTAATAACATCATTCATTCATTTCACTCAATTTTTTTTTTAAATTTTAGCATAGGCCTACAATAATAGATATCACTAATAATTGATTGACAATTAACCAACAGCAATAGACATCACTGACAATCGGCAATAGACCACCACCAAACATCACTATCAATCGACAATAGACCAAGTAGCAGTAGTCATCACTAACAATCGACAATAGACTAAAGCAATATACATCACTAACAATCGACAATAGACCAAGTAGCAGTAGTCATCACTAACAATTGATTTTAGACCAACACAATAGACATCACAATCAACAACAGACTAGTAGATAATAATAGGCATTATTAACAATAATCATCGTCATAATCAGCTTATCATGTTCCCATTCCTGGGACACAGGCCTTCTCTCAGAGAAAGAGGGTGGGCAGTAATCCACCTAACTCGTCCAGCATGTTGGTGAATGTCATATGACTTTAAACTTTTTTGAGGTTCTTGGACAATTCGGTTTCCACACGATATTTTCCTTCACCGTTTCTTGAGCGTTTCTTGGCATCGAAACTGCTCATAATTTATTAAGTCATTGGTGCAGAGTCAAGGATCGAACCGGGTGCTGTCAGATTGTAAAGCGCTTATGCTACCGCTCAGCCACCATTGATCCAACCACAGAAAAGAGAAGTAAATAGAACGGAAATGAGAAGGAAAATCTGTTACCAGGCATTATGAGTAAACCTTGATTGAGCATTCTTATTTAGATCAACGCGTCTAACTCCGCATCACAGTTTGCTAACTGATTTCGAATGACTTCTTTTCTGTGGCTTCTTCCAACATTATCTCTCTCTCTATTCCATCAAAACTCGCGTAAGGATTCATTATAAACTATTATAAGACCGGCTTGCACCCACGATGATATTTTATCGGTCGAGACGATCGACCGGTTTCGGAGCCATTAGAGCCGCTACAGGGAATAAGCGGGATTCTGGAGACAGTCGTGAGTGCCGGTCTTATAATAATTTATTATGTCTATTATTAACAATAGACACCACTAATTAAAAACACGTACCAAGTGAACACAATCTTTCAGAATAAACGATCTCAAGAAAAAGCTAGAAGATTCCAACATAGTTCAACATAAAGTGGAAACGGATCTCCGACACGCTCAGTCCACTGTAAATTTACTGCAAGCCGAGTTGGACAAGTCGAGAGGAGAATGCCTACGGCTAGATAAAGACTGGGAGACGTACAAACTGAGAGTGAAGAGTATGCTGTTTGCTAAAGATAACGAAATCAAAGCGATACAAGATGGGATAAATTTCAGTGAGGAAGCAAAGGTGCTGGTGCAACAATTGGATAGTTTGAAGTGAGTATCGGGAAAGAGATATTTTTGAAGTTGAAATCTATTGTGTGCTGTGTTTATTTATTCATTCAACATTTAACATTTAAGAGCGTAGCTGTTGTCGGTGGAGTAACTTCCGGGCTTGACGGTCTTCTGCCAGCGTTTTCACCTCCCTGTACGACATAACATTTGCCTTCTCTTTTATTTGGTCTAAGAATACTTTTCTTGGTCCTGTCCGGTCCCTGCCCGGTCCTCTCTTTCCGTCTACCTTTCCCTCTATTGTATATATATTCTTTCTAATTCCCTCTATAGTGTACTGTGTATTGTTCTAAAATTAAATTATCAAACAGTTATATCCCCTCATAGGACCAACGTTAGTTTTTTTCTGGGGTGAGAACGAGGCGTTCGGTCGTCGTCGCCCGCCCGCTTACGATTACGAATGATATTTTGACTCGAATTTGTTTTAATTTATTGCTTATCTTTCAATCAATCGGAATTCGCCTGACAAAAAGTGAAACCCGGACCCTTTTTAAAAACCGGACGCCCTCCGGACGCCCTTTAAACTAGGATAAATCTGGGGAATCCCGGACAGATGGCAGGCCTACCTTAAAGCGACCTACCTGTTGCAGCGGAACCTTTTGCTACACTGTTGCTATCTAAAGATTCGTTTTTGCTTAAAAACACGATCTGTCATGTTGTGAATCAATGTGATTATAGCAAAAACCGCGCTCGGACAAAATGTACTAAAATACACGACATTGTCAGTACTAAAACTACGTAACTAGTTGATCAACCTAACATTTTTGACATGTTATCAAAATTTGTCATCCAAATCTCATCCATCATGAAGCTAACAAATGACTTTAACGTTTCAGGATGGAAAGAGACGAGTTATCGGAGGCGATATGCACGGTCCGGAGCGAATGCGACGGCATGAGACTATGCCTGTCTCAAGTAGAAAGCCGACACACGGCGGCCGAACGAGTGGTGGCTGCCTTAAGAGACGCTTTGAAGGAGGAGCGTGGTGCTCGGAACAGAGCAGAGTCGCAACTCTTTGCGATCGGCAAGGTTAGTATCTATGAAATATAATAATAGGCATGTGTCCTAATGTTTAATTTATTACAAATAACCAGCTTAGCGAGGAATATAACGATATACATTACACATACTGAAAAAGTTATTTAAATTGGCTGATAAATCTCTGAGATATGAGTGTTTAAAGTTTTAGGTGGGGATAGAGAGGGGATGCTCTAACCCTTTCTAGCAAAGCGTGTGTTAGTATAGCATTTGTATGGCGCACCTGAGGCGTGACGTCACGGCTCAGTATAGTGCGCTCTTTGTCTAGCATGAAATTAAAATGCTTATAACTTATTTATTTTTTAACTAATTTAAATTTTGTTTTCGTTTATGTGCTCTATTTATGATCAGCTTTTTTATGAAGTAATAAAAAAATATTTGTCATCATGCCTATTATATAAGCAACCTTCACAACATCTAATAAAAGCCGATGGACTAAGGGGCGTATCTTAGAAGAAGGCTATGTCCAACAGTGGACTGATGATGATTAAGTTAGCAATTGCAACATCTTAGCAACAATAACAGTAATATTATGTCAGCCATGGACGCATGAGGGGGGAAGGGGGAATTTAGGGGTCTGGTCTCGCACTGTGAGGGTTCTGTTCAAACTTAATAAATATTATCATGGATATCATTGATAGATATTATGCATGTATAGATGTAGTTTATCCATCTCGGAAATCGAGGCTCGACGATAAAATTTCAATAAACCGGCCAAGTGCGAGTCGGACTCGCGCACTGTGTGTTCCGAACCACCACAAAATACAAAAAGCAGTGCAAAAAGACAACATCATGCCCAGGCAGTCACCCATCCAGGTACCGACCGCGCCTGACGTTGTTATTTTCTGAAATCTGTCACCGACTCGCACTTGGCCATTATTTATTGTTTTTGTTTTACTTTACAGTGTGTACTATATATAATCATGCCAAGTTTAACACTTCTACGTTTTACCGTTTGTACATTAGAGCAAATATAAAAATACGCTAAAAACGTTTGTTGCATGCCCCCCCCCCCCTCCGTTAATTTTTTCCAAATTTCAACTGTCTATCTATTACGGTTCGAAAGATGCGGTCGTTAAAAGGTAGGACAGACGGACAGACAGATAGCGTAGGCTTAGTAATAAGGTCCCGTTTACACCCTTTGGGAAACCCCAAAAACGTTAAAATATTGAAAAACAAACTTATCTTTGTAGTTGACAAACATGTGCTCCCATACATATTAACTAAAATATAAGTTTGTGTAACTTCAAATTAATCATGTTTCAAGGTCTACTGGGAAGTACCTTAGACGTTTTGATTCTCTTGCGAGTGTCGAAATATGCGGCATAAACGGCCGTATCTTTTGACTGCGTATTATAAGTTTGATTTTTTCATAGCTCTAAACTCTCGGACCTGAGTATTTGATATTAATATCAACTTGATACCTCCACGTGTTTCTGAGAAAAAGGGGATTGACAGACAGACAGACAGACGGACAACGAAGTGATCCTATAAGGCAGTGGTTCCTAATTAGTGGTACGCGTACCCCTACGCGCGCGGCAATCTCCTGACTAAGAGAAATTATATGAAAGATAGCACACCGTATGCAGTCCATTTGTAGTCCGTCTGCAGTCCAACTGACTGCATACAGCGTTTCATACTTTACTGGACCTTACAAACTGAGTCTGCACCGGACCGGACTGCATTTGGTGTGCTTGAGGAGTACGCAAGTTTGAGATCTTTCTTGAAGTGGTATGCAAGAAAAACTTATTGGGAACCACTGATATAAGGGTTCTTTTTTTTTGAGTTACGGAAGCCTAAAAATGTCATTTCCATTTATTTATTTATTTATTCAGGAGCTGAAAAATATGCAAACCGAGACCGGCCAAACTATAGCCAGCTTGCGCACAGCACTACGAGACAAGGAGGCAGAACTAACCCACGTCCGAGAAGCCAGTTCCTCCTTCAAATCCTCATCAGACACGAGCGCCCTAAACGTTGCTGACTATGACGTCACACAAGACACCATAGAGAAGGAAAAGATTCATTACTTGACGGAGACGTTGGTCCAGAAACAAGCGAGGGTCGACAAGCTCTTGTCGGAGAATAATATGCTTAAAATACAGATGGATAAGTTAGAGGTAAGTCGGAATAACTATCAACACAGATCAAAATGAATGTGGATGAGGGTGCTTATGGGACACTATTACTTCATTTTTTTCCAACAAGGGTCGAAAATTAAGAGATGAATCCCATCTCCCACATTTTTCCATTATCTCTTTTATTATCTTATCGTGATATTTTTTTTTGTAAAATTGTATTAATTATTTAAATTCTGTTGAAAATAAGACACTAGCTGTAATTTCCACTCTCATCGACATTCATTATGAGTTTTGCGCTCTTTCTCAATTTGCAAAATGTGTTTTGGCCTTTGATTTATCATTTTAACCGACTTCAAAAACAAGTTTTTTTTTAAATCTAGGAATAGGCTTATTTTTGACCGCCAACTCGCGATGTTAGGCGATGATGGGGTCTACGATGGAGCACGCTTGCCTAGATGAAACTGATTCACTCGTGTGTTGAAGACACCCAGATTGTAACTATCGGGGAATACCCATTCATCCCCCCGGGTTCTCAATTCGGTTGTGGTTATTAAAAAAGTCGGTTGTATTTTTTGAGAACCCCCTTCTTTTTGAAGTCGGTTAAAAAGACGCTCGATCTCACGCTAGTTCACGCCATGTATAAAAAAACCGGTGATCTTTTACCAATTTTTCTTCCTTATCTGTACTCTTCCTAAGATACAAGACTGCAAACTTTTAAACCCGTTGAAGTCTTTCTTATTTTATTTGGGGGCGAAGTCCTGATGCACGAATGTTCCGTTTGGGGTATATTGTCAGTAGAGGGGAGATATTAAAATGTTCTTAATGGATTCCCAGGGGGTCATTCGGAAATAAAGTAAAGTTTGTATCAGTTATAAATATAATTTAATATAAACTCTTTATTGTTTACACCAGAAATATATCAGAAACAGAATGAATTAAAAGTATTGAAAAGGAATTCTATACAAGTATTGTTCACAGGTACGTCAGTAGGTACCTAAAATATTATTGAGAAATTAGTTTGATAAATCGTTTACCATGAACAGAACATATTATAGGCCTCCCCCTTAGTATACCACACTGAATGACAGCCTGCCATCTGCATCCACTGGATGCCCGCGACTCTCACGATGTCGTCGGTCCATCTAGTGGGAGGCCTACCTACGCTGCATCTTCCGATTCGTGGTCTCCACTCAAGAACCTTTCTTCCCCATCGGTTATCGGTTCTTCGAGCGATGTGGCCTGCCCATTGCATAAATATCTTTCTAAGCTGAAGTGCAAGTCCCGTTCTTTATCGATTGTGATTTAATAACTAAACTAGTGTACCGATTTTGATGAAATTTCTATGGGACCATTCGAAAGTATAATTATATACTTTCAGTTCGGTACGGATAAATCTGTTTTTTATTTCAAAGGATATTGGATACCTTTGAAATAACAAATATATTTTCCGAATCGGTTTCTAAATGACGGAGTTCAGAAAATGTCTCTCCTTTATTAAAGTCGGTTAAAATTATGTGAAAACCCTTATATCTACCCTAGGGGTTCACAGAAAAAAACTTTTATTTAACACTGACGTAAGTTTTGATGTACTGTATAAAACTATTTTGAGGCCTTCGGCGGTCTTCTGGGAGTCACAAACTTGTCAGAAGTGACTGTGCATCTGTTTTTTTAACCTTTACACAAGCAAGAAAAACGCCAACATTAAGTAGTCTGTCCAATGCAGCGCGCCATACTTGTAAACTACTGGATAATACTTTTTTACCGTTTATCTTTTTTTTTTGCAACCACACGGCTGTTGTGTATTTTTAATTTTTCTTTTTTTTTCAGTCTAAATTAAAAGTGGAACTGTCAAATCGTCCAGCGTCAAACCACAGTTTAGTGAACGTTCAAAACGCCGATGTAAGAACGCGACGGGTACATTCCGACTCTGTGTTGCATGTGATATCGCATCGGATGGCCGCCGTGATCCGGCGACACCCCGCGCTCAGGATATTCGTCATTATGTACATGGTGAGTAACTCCGACCAAAATAAAATGAATGGACGGGCCATAACCATTGAACTACCCCGATGCTTACAATCTGGGTGTCTTCAAATCACGAGTGAATCGGTTTCTTCTAGGTTTCGGTTTCTTCTTCTCGTGCCTAGACCGCATCATCGCTTAACATCAGGCGAGATGGTGGTCAAACGCAAGCCTATTTTTTTTTATTTTTTTTAAATAACTTACTCAGTAAAAACGAGTCAAAACCGTCGGACATTGTACTTCAACACCTAATTATAAAGATGTACAGTAAATTTGTTACAAAAAAAATACATAAGGTTTTTTGTTGTGTATTTACACTTCGGGAAAGCACACGAAGGCATAATTTTGTCAGATGTTTCGTTATCATGTAACAATAGTCTCGTGTTGCTCTTCCTACGGCTAGAGACCGACGGAAACGAAGTGAGCGCCGGCGCTCATTTCGTTATCTTCAAATATGCGCTTCTTCTGCGCATGTCCATTCATTTTATTTTGGTCGAAGGTGAGTTAGGGTGATTTTTGTATAACAGCAAACTTGTAATCTGTACATTATTTATCTTTGTCCCTCTTATCACCTGAGCGCGAAAGAGACAGTTTTTTCGTAATGTGACGCTACGCCGATTTGGGACCAGTGCTTCGGCATTTAAAGAAACAGATCTGTATATATTTTTTATTTAAAATTGGCATACGCTTGTAACATTTTGTATTTTACATAATAATAATTAGGGACATTTTTGCACACACGGTCATCTGACCCCAAACTAAGTAAAGCTGCCAGGGACTGATATACATACATAAATAGTTTTTAAACGCATACTTATATAGATAATATATTAACAACCAGATATAGAACAAACACAAATGTTCATCACATAAATGTTTGTCCTAAGTGGGAATCGAACCCACGCCCCCAAGCTCAGAAGTTAGGTTCACTACCAACTGGGCCAACGGGCTATCTGGTTATGGTATATGGTTTTCACGATGTTCACCACCAAGTTAAGCAATGTCGGGAACGGTCGGTACTTGGATGGGTGACCGCCTTGGCGTGAGGTTGTCTTTTTGCACTACTTTTTTGTACTTTATTAGTTAACAATTTATGTGGTATACCCTGAGTGCGCGAGCCCGACTCGCACTTGACTGGTTTTATTATGGCATTGCTTTGGTATACATAATATGTGTATTGTTATGGTTGCGATCGGGTCTTTAACACTATGTTTGGCCTAGCGAGCCAAGTTAGCCGAGCGAGCGAGTTTTAGGGCTCATGATCGGAAAAAATATTTGAAAATAATAATTAAGGGTGGCCGTCATCGAAATCGATGACTATATATATATATGTATATAAATAGTCCTCTTTATATATGTATATATATTTAAAATGTTTTTAACTATTATTAAAATATATTATTTTTATGTTTTATTATTCTAAAATATTAGAAAATAATAATTAAGGGTCGCTGTCATCGGTTTCGATGACGACAACGATGAAGATTAAATTATATATATTTAAAATGTTTTTAACTATAAATAAATAAAAACTAACAATAAATGTTTTTTTGTCCTTGTTACAGATCTGCCTTCACTTCTGGGTGTTAACAGTCCTACTAACGAGCACGCCGCCAGAAAATTTCATTCCTAATTTTTCCCGTACATGAGTAATAAAAACGTCCAATCTATTATAAGACTTTGATAATAAAAACGCAATAAAATAATAATAATTATGATAAGGGAAACTTAGGAAGTCAAGTAAGTTATGTTAATATTTCTTTCGCATATTTCCACTGGTCGGAAAATATCACATTTTATTTAGGAAATTTCGCTCATTTCATATTCAAATCAAATCAAAATGTATTTATTTCTACACAAAATTATTCATTAAGCACAAAAATCATCATCATCATCATCATCATTTCAGCCGTAGGACGTCCACTGCTGGACATAGGCCTCCCCCATCGATCTCCAAAAGGGCCGGTTGGAAGCGGCCTGCATCCAGCGTTTCCCTGCGGTCTCTTTTAGGTCGTCTGTCCATCTTGTGGGTGGACGTCCTACGCTGCGCTTACCAGTCCGTGGTCTCCATTCCAGAACCTTTCGGCCCCATCGGCCATCTGTTCTGCGTGATATGTGCCCTGCCCACTGCCATTTCAACTTACTAATCCGGTGGGCTATGTCGGTGACTTTCGTTCGTCTACGGATCTCCTCATTTCGGATTCGATCTCGTAGAGAAACCCCGAGCATAGCCCTCTCCATAGCTCGTTGTGCGACTTTGAGCTTGCTTATGAGGCCCATAGTGAGAGACCACGTTTCAGTGCCGTATGTCATCACTGGTAACACACACTGGTCGAAGACTTTCGTCTTAAGGCACTGAGGTATTTTGGACGAGAAGACGTTGCGTAGTTTACCGAACGCTGCCCAGCCGAGTTGGATTCGCCGATTGACCTCTTTCTTGAAGTTGGACCTACCTAGTTCGACTGTTTGTCCTAGGTAGACGTACGCGTCAACAGCTTCAAGAACTGAGTTCCCAACTGATACTGGGGTGGGCACAACATGGATATTTGACATGACCTTTGTCTTGTCCATGTTCATTTTAAGGCCCACCTGTTGAGAGACTCGATTGAGGCCTTCGAGCATCATGCTGAGATCCTCCATCGATTCTGCCATGACCACAATATCGTCGGCAAACCGAAGGTGAGTGATGTACTCGCCGTTGATGTTGATGCCGAGTCCTTGCCATTCCAGGAGCTTGAAGGCATCTTCCATTGTGGCAGTGAACAGTTTCGGAGAGATAACGTCTCCCTGTCTCACGCCTCTTCGCAATGGAATTGCCTTCGAACTCTGCTCCTGTACTCGGACCGACATGGTGGCGTTATTGTACAAACACTTCAACACTTCGACATACCGATAGTCAATACGGCATCGCTGGAGAGACTCAAGCACCGCCCATGTCTCGACCGAATCAAAGGCTTTCTCATAGTCCACAAACGCTAAACATAGTGGCAAGTTATATTCTTCGGTCTTCTGTATAACTTGGCGTAGCGTGTGGATGTGGTCTATGGTACTATAGCCTTTTCGGAAACCGGCTTGTTCGATAGGCTGGAAGTCATCGAACCTGCGATCGAGACGATTCGTGATGACCCTCGAAAACAGCTTATAAACATGGCTCAGAAGCGAGATGGGTCTGTAATTCTTCAGCAAGGTTTTGTCACCTTTCTTAAAGAACAGCACCACCACGCCTCTGTTCCATGCTTCTGGCGTTATACCTTCGAGTAAGACAGAATTAAAGAGCTTCTGAAGGACTCTGAGTACCGGTGTTCCACCCGCTTTCAGAAGCTCTGATGTGATTCCATCGTCCCCCGGCGCCTTGTTGTTCTTGAGCTGTTTCAGGGCCATCCTAATCTCGTACAGGCTGATGTCCGGGATATCTTCGGTATAGTGTCGGCTCAGCTTGGCTCTTGGGTCTTTGGCCGAGCTGCTCACAGGTTTAGCAACCGAAGTGTATAGCTGTCCATAGAACCTTTCGATTTCTCCTAAAACCTCAGCTTTGGTCGACGCTACACTACCATCTTCCCTCTTCAGCTTTGTCAGCTGGCTTTGCCCAATAGACATGTCTCTTGCAAACACTTTGGAGCCTTTGTTTTGCTCAATCGTCTCTTTAATACTGTTCGTATTAAAGGTACGTATGTCGTGCCGCAATGACTTCCAAATTTGTCTATTGAGCTGCCTATATGAGTCAGCGTCATCGGTTGTGTATCTAGTGCATTTTAAATGTTACAACGCATTATATGGCAATGTAAATAAATAAATAAATATAAAATAACATTGTAGTTGTAACGAGCGTCGATCAGCCATGAGGTTACGGGTATGGTCGGATAATTTTTGAGGTCTATCTGTGCGCCGGCCAGGTCTAAAAAACTTAGAACCTACCGCATGGACAGTTTCCACTAACCTGTTATTAATCTCATCCACGGAAGCAAAATTCTCCAGGCAATCAAAGCGATTAGACAGCTCGAGTTGAAAGCTCTCGGGGTTTTGAATATGGGCATGGTTCGGTCGGAGCGTGGACTTCATTAGGCGGGACCTCTCAATTTTAACGTTAATATTCAATGTGCCTCTTACTATTCGGTGATCACTACCGGTTTTCACCCTGTGAATCACAGAGACATCATTGAATATTTGTCTCTTGGTGGTCATAATGAAGTCTATCTCATTTCTCGTAGAACCATCGGGGCTCATCCAGGTCCATTTCCTGTGAGGCGGCTTCTGAAAGAAAGAGTTCATCATAAAAAGTCCCTCTTTCTCCAGAAAGTCGGCCAGCCTCTGTCCCCTAGGGTTCCGTTGCCCACAGCCAAATTTCCCCACTTTCAACTCATCATCACTTCTCTTGCCCAACTTCGCGTTAAAGTCCCCCATAACAACAGTGAAGTGGGTCTCGGACGTATGTATGGCTCTACTAATGTCCTCATACATAACCTCCACTTCATCATCTGGGTGTGACGAGGTCGGTGCGTATACCTGAATGACCTTCAACGAATATCTCTTGGATATTCTGAGTATTAGGTATACAACCCTGCTCGAAACACTGTCGATGGTGATAATGTTGTTAATGAGGGACTTGTGGATGAGAAAGCCGACACCACCTTGGGACTGTTGGTCGCCCTCCCGGTAGTAGAGTAGGTTACCGGATTTCAGGGTTATCGTGTCCTCGCCCTCTCTACGGACTTCGGATAAACCCAAGATATCCCAACGTACCCTACCCATTTCTTCTTCCAGCTCAACAATCTTCTCATCAGTCCTCATGGTGCGTATGTTGTGTGTTACCAGGGCCAGTCGTCGTCGTTGGGGTTGGTAGCCGGGCGTCTGCCGGGGATTCTTAGCACCCCTGGCCCCGCCGTTACCATGACCGCTACCGTAGCCAGGAATAGCGGGGCTGCCGGGGACTGGGGGCCTGGTCCTTTTTGTATCTATCATTGAAGGGGGGGATTGCCAATACTCGCCACGCTTGGCAGGTGGGTTGGCGAGCGCAGTCGGTGTTTTTATACTCAGAAGACGCTGCTGCCCGTCTTCTGGTTTATCCCTTAGCCGACTTCTACGGCACCCACGGGAAGAGAAGGGGGAGGTCTATTCTTAGGCCGGACCTCCGCAGCAAAACAAAACAAAACAAAAATCATGATTAGCTATAATTAAAAACTAGTGTATTATTTATTTATTATATACATATTTATTTTAAACATTTTTAAATTTGTCTCTTTGTTGACCATTGTCTGCACAAAATACCTAAACATAGGCGAGAACGGGGGTTCTCTGCTACAGTTATATCTTCGATCAAAATAAAATGAATGGACGGGCCAAGAATGAGCGTATTTATGAAGAGTACAAAATGAGCGCCGGCGCTCACTTCGTTTCAGTCGGTCTCTAGCCGTAGGAAGTGCGACACAAGACTATTGTTAATGATAACGAAATATATAAAAAAATTATGCCTTCGTGTGCTTCCCGAAGTGTACAACAACAATACAACAAAAAACAGCTATCTATTTTTTGGTAACAATACATCTGTACACGGTTATAATTAGGTGTTGAAGTATATGTCCGACGGTTTTGACTCGATTTTACTGAGCAAGTTTAATAGTTATTGCCCGTCAATTCATTTTATTTTGGTCGAAGAGTTATATTACATAATATTATGTATATTGATTTTATAAAATTACTTCATGCTGATCTTGCCTACTCTATTTTAACATCAATAGATAGAGAGATTAAAATTGTTAATTATTTTGTAAATTTGTATTATTTGATAATAGGCCGGCGCCCTAACGTTTCATTTATTACAAATAACAGGCTAGCGACGGATATGAATAAATATACATTACACATATTGGATAAATAATTTAAATTGGCTGATAAATTTCTGAGATATACTCGTAAGCGTTTAAAGTTTTTGGTGCGGATAGAGAGTGGATGCGCTGTCCCTCTCCCGCAACGCGTTTGTTAGTATAGCATTTGTATGTCGCGCGCACGGCTTGAAGCCATAACGTGATACAGTGCGCTCTCTGTCTAGCATGAATTTAAATATTTATTTTTAAAGAAATATTTGATTGTTTTCGTAGAAGCGCTCTATTTATGAGATATTTAAAAAATAGGACATAGGCCTATTTTCCCATTGATGTCGACTTGAAGAGGTCGGAAGATACTGATTGATTGATTGATTAACTCTTTATTGTTCACACCATAAAATTTGATACAGAGGACAAAAAACTCTTAAAACTAGTGTAACAACTGGCGGCCTTATCGCTAAAAGCGATACTGTAAAAGATACTGCCGAATTCATACGTTTTTGTAGCGCTGCTGGTTTTTATGCCGTGGCAATCAAACAGACGGGCCGCCTGATGGTATGCCGTCACCATCGCTATGGATACTCGTAAACGCTGTAGAACGAGCAAGATTAAAATTTTACGAACATTTTCATATGTCGCAGTTTATGCTACACCGTGTGTCGCCCGCGTCCCGGACGAGACCCGGCCGTGAAGGCACCTACGCCTTCATATAATATATTCGTGAAGTATTAAATCCGCGTCCGCGCCTCGTAGGCACAGGTCACAGCTCGTGCCCGCCACGGTTTAGCATAAATTCTAGGCAAAAGTTCCGTCGTAAACAGCAGTGCAAGTACCGTTATATCGATCATCAAATTCGATAAAATGCCATAGACTCGATCATAGCGATTACTGATCAAATGGAATTTTATCGGATTTGACGATCTCAACTGTCAAATTTGACGATCGATAAAGAACGGTACTTGCACTGCAGCATCGCTTATTTTATCAGGCGAGGTGGCGGTCAACCGCAAGCCTACTATTGACTAAAAGTTGTTTATAAAAACTCCATTGAAATAAAAACCCGTTAAGATCGCATCATCCTTATTTGTTATTACGGTGCTATCGCTGGTATTATAATATTTGAATACTTATGAAAAATTCCATAAAAATCTCGCACTTCCATTCCTCTGCACATATTATTAATTGGCCATAATAATGTACCTGATATATACATAAAATATAATACATATAAATTAGATAGTGATCATATTGTCAGATGCATTTGCTAATCATCACGATTATTATAAAATGTGAAAGAGCTTTCAGACTACGCTATAATATACTGTAAGGACACAGTCAGTTATATAACACGATAACGCTCTCTAACATTTGTTACATTTTGCGTGATGAAATGTAATCTAAGAAAAAAAAAAAACTGGATGTTTTGCACACAAGGTCATCTGATTTTTTAGATCTCTCATTAAAATTTTCGTGCTACGGCGTCGCGCGTTTATGACATGTAATCTTATGTGAGATAGAGAATAATATAATATAATATAATGAATGATGCTCCCAGTCAGTTATATAACACGATAACGCTCTCTAACATTTGTTACATTTTGCGTGATGAAATGTAATCTAAGAAATAAATAAAATAAAGAAATATTCGGGATGTTTTGCACACACGATCATCTGATTTTTGAGATCTCTCAATAAAATTTTCATGCTACGGCGTCGCGCGTTTATGACATGGAATCTAATGTGAGATAGAGAATAAGGCTCCTTATTTTATAGCTTTTAGTCACAAAGACGTTACTATAGATATATTATTACCACAGAGACAATAATTTACTTGTGGCCTCTAGGAGCTATCAGCCTGAATTTTTGTGTCCATAAAAAGTCAAACGCGGCTGCTATATAAAATTGCACAGTAGGTGAATGTAATGTAACCCCACCTATTAAACATTGATTTGTCTTTACATTAACGATATTTCTTTAAATAATCCGTGTTCCGTCAATCACTATTTTATCACTATTTCCTAGCTAAGGGAAATTATCTTGTTTTTCAATGGTTGTGCCTGTCTAGTAAGTACTCGGGGTAACAATTATAATAATTGGCATTGAAGTTATTACGTGTTGTTATTTGGTGTTATTGTTATTTTGTATTGTGAACAGGAAAACGGGGAAAATATATTTTGCATAACGAATTTTGTATTTTTTTTTAATCACTTGGCGCTCCTAGCGGTTTCACCCGCGTGGATACCATCAGCCTTATAACATCAGCTATCTGCCAGAAAAGTTACGTCAAAATCGGTCCAGTCGTTTTGGTGTCCATAGGGAACATACGTACACACATCGCCTTTTATATACAAAAGAAGATAATGTTGGTTTGCGTTTTAATGCTTCGTCTAGCCGTAATCACAAGAGTATGCAGGTTCCTTGGCGCCTAGCAATTTGATGGACTTGAGTTTAGAATAAAAACGTCAAAAGCGCAAAATAACAAAGGGTGGTAAATTGACAAAAGAGCAAAGTGACCAAAGAATGTTAAGTCCAAGGCTAAGGAAGGCTAATGACCAAGGAGCAAAATATATGCATTGGAGCATGCTCCATTGTACGCCTTGGACTTAACATTCTTTGGACATTTTGCTTTTTTGACAATTTTCGAACCGTTGTCATTTTGAGCTTATGATATTTTGCGACTAAATGGTTGGACATAAAAATGTGCAAGTCGTCAAGCGCGCAGTGCAGGCGGTTCCGTGTTTAGAAATGTTCTATGACGAGGCGACTCATTATAGGTAACTTCGAGCCTCGCGACGATATGGCATAGGCTGATAGTTAGCTAGGAAGCTGATAGTTAGCTAATATCTAGGTGTTAATATCTATTTAAGTATGTATTTAAAAAAATATAGTTATGTAGTATATCAGTTTCTGGCAGCCAACAAGCTTTGCTTAGTTTGGGGTCATATATGGGTGTACAAAAATGTCCCGTTTGTTCTCTCTCATTAGGTGTTCTCCTTACAATGTTCCGATATCCTCATAGATATACCCGCATTAATCGTACAAAACGAGTTCTTGGATTTCTAATTCTTGATTTTCCATTATGAGAATAATAAGGAAAACAAAATAGTCTTTTCGTTTGTGCAAAATAATTAATGGTGTGTACAGAGCATACTATTATTGAGAACCATTATTACCAAATATTTAAAGACGTTCAATATTTAAAATTTGTTATTTGTATTTATTCAAGCTGTACTGACTGAACGGATAGGTATACCTTATGTGAAAATTGTTTTACCCTGATTTAGGAATTAATGGCTCTGATTTAGGATTTAATTAACATACGACACAAACAAACGTAATAGTGACAGACGCTCGAACGCGGCTGACCTCAACCTCTGACCAATGGGAGAGAAAGAGAGGGAAATATGATATTCTCACTCTTTCTCTCCTGTTGGTTGGACGGCGGTCCGTCAGCCGCGTTCAAGCGTCTGTTACCACTATAACGTAACGTAATTCGTTTAGGCAAACGTAGTGTAGGACATCCTTGGGCCAGGTGGAGTGACGACCTGCGTAAAACGGCGGGTAAAAACTGGATGCAAAGAACGGCCGACCGAGCTCAGTGGCGTGCATTGGGAGAGGCCTATGTCCAGCAGTGGACAGTGCACAGGCTGATGATGATGATGGGTCGACATAATACAAAACTGGCAAATCACAGTAAAACTGCAGAGCAAGCTAGACAAGAGGTTTATTTAAACGAAGACAGTGTTGCTGTTGACACTATTGCTGTTGCTGAATTCGCGGGTCAGTTTCGCTGTCGTAGTTTGCCTAAATGAACAAAAATAAAATGGGCCGTCACGGGACGCCTGGCAGATGTTAAACATGACGGCATAAGAGAGTGTAATAATGTTTGCCGTCTCGGCATACGAGTCGGTTTAACTGCCAAGGCGCACCAATAGATGTTTCAAATCAAAACGGTTTGTTTCAAATCTGGCGTTAGCATCTGTCTCTATATAAATTCTTACCGTCTGCAATTTTCTTGTTTGCAACATTTTCAGATTATTGAAGATAGATATATAAACTCTTTATTGTTCACACTTCAAATAACCTGCTATGTATGCTGACTATAGAACATTACAAACAAAGAATTTTTTGTTTGTATATCTTTTAATTTGACGGATCGGACGGGCGGAGGTCATCACAAGCAAAAAATCACTTGTTACCATTTTACTCTGTCCAATTAAAATATAATCATCAGCCAGAAGACGTCCACTGCTGAACATAGGCCTCACCCTTAGAACTCCACAAGTTTACACTGAACGACAGCCTGTCATCTGCAGCCTACCTACGCTGCGTCTTCCGGTTCGTAGTCTGCACTCAAGAACCTTTCTTCCCCATCGGTATCGGTACCTTGAGAGACGGGGCCTGCATTTAAAAATTTGCTTGTTTGTAATGTTATTCTGCAAACCATGGTTTTGTAGTTTTTTGGAAAATTACACTACCTACAAATACGAAGTATTTTGTATGTTTAATTATGTGAAAATTTGCGAGCGCGAGTTTTAAAGGCAGTTGGACCTTATGATTACAATTCAACCCAACCAAATTCATCGGAATCATTTATACTTTTAGGTTTGGCCTTATCAGTTCACTATCATTGAACCCTCAGAACAGACAAAATGACGAGGGCGAACGAATCTGGCCTAAACCAGGCTTGATGCTTTTAGTCGGACTCACCCAGCAGACGCCCTTGTCGCCCATTTTTTGCATGTGGACTATTAGTTTTGTGTGTCGCTACAGGTTTTTTTTCTTCTTTTTTTTAATGCAAACAAGCTGACAGGTCGCCTGATGGTAAGCGATCACCGTCGCCTATGGATACCTGCAACAGCACAGCACCACAGAACACAGATACGTTGCCGACCCTTAAAGACTATTAACAGCCTTTTTGAAGACCCCAATTAAGGTTTCATAATGTTATGTATGGTAGTGAATGCTGAGTTTGGCAGAAGAAGCATGAAAGTAAGATCAACGCTGTGGAAATGAGAGGTTTGAGAAAATAGCTGAAATTAGTTTGATGGACAAAATAAGGAACAACGTGAAAAGAGAACGTTGTGGTAGAAGATGTTGTGGCAAGATAGAGAAGATATTTGATTCCACATTTATTATGCGAACTGCTAGTCTGTGGAATGCGCTGCCTGAGTGGATGTTCCCCGATGGTTACAATCTGGATGTCTTCAAATCACGAGTGATTCGGTTTCTTCTAGGCAAGCGTGCTCCATCGTAGACCGCTTAACATCAGGCGAGATGGTGGTCAAGCGTAAGCCTATTATTTATAAAAAAAAAAGAAAAAGATGCCTTGATGGTTCGGACATATAGAGAGGATGGATGAAAGAAGATTGACGAAATAAATTTATGTGGCAAGCGTGAATGGGCAAGGCGTGAATAGGCGATCATATCAGGAACAAATTGAGATTTTGAGAAAAGGCCTCGTCAAAAGTACCCGTAACCGACGAGCTTGTATGAAAACACCCAAGAAAGTAGAAGCGAAAGATGTGTTTCAGGACCGTAGCAAGCTGAGTGTGGTCTCTACCTTCCCCAATGAGAAAGAGGCGTGAATGTATGTATGAAAAATTAAGACCATTGAACACGAACGATAATTGCCAAAGGCATATCTCCCTTGTGTGTCTAATCTGAGGTTTTACCCGTAACCAAAGGTTTGCAAAGTTCTACGTACAAGTGTTTGGAATTACGCAGTACCTTCAAAGGGGGAAAGATTTGAGGTCAGTGCAACATCTCGGGATAAAAATACCATTTAGCGTATGACGACAAAATACACAACACCCCGGTCATTATCGCAACCGGTCGGTGTATGTGAACCTTCCTTTTTAATGTTATGGTCAACACTACACAGTGAGTCCTCAGTCGCGATCAGAACTCAGCAACGAGCGCACGTGTCTATCATGATAATATCAACATAAATTGTGGAGACCAGCGAGTAGCGACTCAAGTGCAATATTGCTAGGCCAAATGCTATCAACATAACTAGTTTCATAGCATAGCGTCGTCCGGATCTCGGTTTACCTTGAACTTACCTTTTTTATTATTTGTGGGTTTTCCTTGTTTGTGGTCGAGATGACTCTGAGAATGTGCTGTGTGGTTTTTGTTGGTGAGTTTGTTTTATTTTATGACTTACCAAGGAGTTCGTATACCTACATTTATTTACTTCCATAGATTTATTTAATATTATGTCTAAATGTTTGCATGATGATGATTTTGACCTAACTAGATTTAAGTATAGTTCTTATTTGTAGATTTGGAGTATGAAATTATTTAATTCGTTTAGTTACTTCACTTACTTCCCAAATAGATAGGTAGATACAAAACAAAAAAGTTACAATAATGAATATGATACAAACTGTTTTTACATGCCAGTTATTATCCGAAGGAAAGAATTGAAAAGTTATATGATTATTTACGGGATATTTACCGTGGTAAGGTTGTGGTTGTGTGTTGTTTAGTGAACAACCGTGATAGTTTAAAACAGTGTTTTAAAGAATTGAAACTCCTAAGGTCCTTATTGCAAGCAGAAAATTAACTAGCTTGCTTACCTACTTGATTAATACCCATTTGTTTGTAGTACGTCCAGTGCCTTCACTGACCTCAGCAGCTTAATGACTTGACTGAATTATCTTCTGTCGTCATCCTATTGAACATCTAATTGCCTATTTTGTTGTTAGCACCTACCTAGGTATTTGTTTTCATTCTTTCGACAAGCACTGTATAATTAGGCAAGTATAGGTAATATCATGTATCGGATTTTTATACTTTTTGCTGTGAATACAGGTTTCAAAGTTAAGAGGCTAATTTAAATTCAATGTCGTATTTTTATTCTAAAAATCAAACAGGTTAGGTCAAAAAACCTGTAAGTTTTTAGGACCCAGAATTTTTGAGTTCAGGAATGTACCTACCTACTTACTATCTTGCTACATAGTAAATAGTACTACGTATACACAAGGCGACTTTAACAGAACTTGGAGCCCACAAAACATGAACCGTCTTACTACAAAAGATTTAAGCACGCTTTAGACATGTGTTTAACACATTTTTCGCAGTGAAACAACTGCTAAACACCTGTCTAAAGCGTTCTTAAATCTTTTGTAGTAAGACGGGAAAAGTTTACCTATTTTATTTAACTTACTTAAAGGCCTCTTCCCACTTTTAGCAATTTTGGTCATACTAGTTTTATTTTATCTACACAATGGCTAGCTTAAAATTTAAAAAAAATTGTCATAACTAAATTAAATGTTTTATCTAGGAAACCGTAAAGATCGAAACACGATTAAGGATATTTCGCTTGATTGAAAAAAAGTTATACTGATTTGCACTTTCCATTCTGTTTTTTTTTAATACCTATTTACTAAATGATGTCTACGATATCTTAATATAAAAATTTTATAATTATGGAGGGAACCGTAAAGGTACATTTTACATTACGGCTATACTTTTCGAAAAATATGAGAAACATTATAAATAGAAGTAGCGAAACACACGACTGTGTGTAAGCGCCATGGCTTCTCTACACTAAATGCGACTTTAATACAATACATTTGGCCTTGATATGGTCATATATAATCATTAAATAGTATATGTAGTAAAAAGTGGGAAAACCTTGCTATAACGTAGTACATAATATATTGTACCTACTTTTATATTAGTTTCAGCAAGTTAGTTGAGTGAAAATTAGAAAGAAAGAAAAGAAAGAAAACATTAATTTTGCGCACAAAACACTACAACATCAATATTACAAAACAAAAACAATAAAGTAATAATAATAATACATGTCATGTTAAGTTGTCGCTGTAGTGTCCAGTGCGACAAAAAAGGGCAGTGCTCAGCGATAATGCTACAGATTTCTCTGCAGCGCTGATTTTCAGCACTGACCTTCTGAGACGCACGGAACTACAAATAATTTTAAAATGGAACATTCGCAGAATAAAGTACATACTCGTAATAACCAATACATCAGCATTTAACAATAAACACACAAATAACATGGACAACACATCAGAAAATATAAATAAACAAAACATGAGGGGAAGTATATTATGTACCTATATAAAAGCATGTGGAGAAAGATAAATACCACTAAAATTAGGGAAAATTACAAGTAGGACTGATGTTATTCTATTCTGTTCCTTTCCATGTAAGTATATTTTATGTAGATTCATTGAGTATTACATTTGTTTGTCGTAAACGATAACTAATGCAGCTATTAGGGTCACACCGGTAATCGTCAGGTTATCAGAGGGCAACGCTGTGAAGAAAATAGTGTTATTTACAGTGATATATAAGTAAACCAGCTTTTTATAATATGTTATGAGCAAGTACTTGCCAAATTGACATTCCATACAATGTGGTCAAGGACTAGTGATGATCACCGAGCATATTTTTATTTCGCGTCAAATAATACCGTTTATGAAGCTGCCACGAAACGGACATTGGCAGAAATTGTGACTATATAGTCGCAGAGGCCATTAACCCAAGAAGTCAAGTCAAGTCAAGTCGAAGTTTAGAACATTTTTATTCTGAACTAGCTGCCCCCCGCGGTTACACCCGCGAGTTAAAATCGTATTTGGTTTTTCTGTGTAATTTTTCATGCCGTACGAACTTTCTACAAAGTATTAGAAAACGTAAAAAAAGGTGATTGAAATCGGTTAAGCCGTTCTCAAGTTATCGCGTGATCAAGGTAAATAGGGATTCATTTATATATATATATAGATTTAGTAGTACCTATGATGATCTTTAGCACCATAGCGATGAATCTGACCTAATGCGTTTTGATTTAAAGTTTAATATCAGCTTCCCATTTGCTGAGATAAGTCCTTAATTCACTTGACTTTATCATCCTTCGAATATGCTTTTGGTGACATACTTTACGCTCAATGCACAAAATATGACCTTTAGGTTCTAATCATTTCAATCTAGTATTTACAACCCAATGCAATATCATTTTTATTACCGTTTATTTACAAAGTACCTTAATAACGCTTCTCAGCCATAAGTAGTTCTTCACTAGGATTTTCTGTTTCAGTGGATGCTATAGAATCACACACAAAGATAGGTACGGACAACTAACACCTAGAGTCAGATATTTAAATTAATCATACAAATATCTGCCCAACCGGAAATCGATCCCGGGAATTCCTGCTTACAAGTCGCCCCAAGTTACAGCTAAGCCAAACTAGTCTACAAAGTAAATACTTCACACTCACCGGCCAGAGTCATTTTCTCATCTCTTTCGCAAATTCTCAACATTTTATTAGATAAAAATTCGCAAAATTGAAAATTAAGTAATAACTATAATTGGGTGTTCTTTTTTATTAGAATAACATTGCAAACGTTGAGAATAGGTATGTTTTTTGTTGATATGTTTAATTTGGCAGACGAAATCGAAAAACCCGTTTCTGACAGTTTTTTTTTCGATCTTTTCCGCCATCCTATATTTATCAGCGCGAAAATAGCTAATGTGATTCAAAATATATTGGTCAATCGGTTTTTTGAATACTGGGTTTTTTGCGGTGGTCAGTGGGAGACCCTGGCCAGAAAGTGTGACCCTAAAAAACCTAGTATAATATCTCGTGCTTCGCCACTATATGTTATGTTTCTTCTACTCCACTAATTCCTAAATGTGATGTAGCGGCGCCCAGTTTTAGTTTGATTTAGACGATCTATAGTAGATACCAACTAATAGTTGCATTAACCTACATCAAATATACGTACTTAGAGCCAACTGGAACGTATTTACGTTCTAAATATATCTTTAGCTATGAATATGGTTTTACCCATAATTTTCCTCGACTTCATTAAACGCCTACATAAGAAATATCAAGTCTTTGAGACATTTCAATGAACTGAATCGTCTCAGATCATTGGCTGTTGAAATGGAGTAAACGCAGATAAAAATACATCCTTAGCTTGCAGATGCAAAGGCACGTTATAAGTAGGTACTTCCCTCATACCTAGGGACCGTAGCTAGTAGTTATATTTCTCTTTTGTAATACGTAATTATGTACTAATAATTCTAGTAACACATACGTAAGTATATGAGAAATAATAAGAATTGACAGGTTCTTTCCCTTCTAGTATATTATCCTAAATTAGGTGATGAAATCAAATATAGCAACGGTATTTTCTCATTCGGTGGTTTCCAACATCACATATCTACTAGTTTAATGATTTATAGGTATTTAGACAATGAATCAGCTGTAGAGATATGTATTAGACTGATATGTATTAGACTGATGAATTTAATGCACAACGCTGTTACGTATTTACAATTTTGATTGGGCTCGAAGGACCAGAATTTGTAGTTTTTGCCCAAAACAGTAATATTTCTTTAAAAATAATCATAATAATAATCATATTTATTTCATGGATAAAAAAGCCGATATCACAAAGAGAAAATAGAAATATCTTAAAATATAAGTAATACATGGTAGCATATAGTATGTATATAAAGGCTTAAAAATAAGGCTTTGATAAATGCAAGATATTCGGTACAAATAAAAAATAAAAACTAATTAATCTTTACATTCCACAGCCACTTTGCTGCTAGCGACTGTAACAGCAGGAGGCATCGACCCGAACACGTTATTAGACGTGTTTGGATACGCCCAGGCGTACGAAGGAGCAAATTTTGCAGCCTCGAACATCCAGGCTAAAGCGGTCACTCCGCCCAATGGGACCCTCGTCGACCCTGACTATTGGGATACCGATGACGAGTTTACTCAGTCTGCAATAGATTATGACAAGTTCGATTGGACTATTACAAAGGTGAGAATGAAGTTAATTCTTTTAGAGGTACGGGCATCAAATTATCTCCATTCCTTATCGATTTGGGGGTGATGAGTCTTGCACACCGACCGACCGTCTTGGACCGACGACGTTGTGAGAGTCGCGGGCATCAAGTGGATGCAGGCTGTCGTTCAGTGTGGAGATTAAAGGGGGAGGCCTATGTTCAGCAATGGACGTCTTCTGGCTGATGATGATGAAGAGTCTTGCACTGACGTCGTCCCGTTTGAGACAGTGTCGGCCCTAGCATTTGATTAGGGCAGAGCAAGATTTTCGGCACGTTTCATTTCTGAAAACTATCGTACATGAATATATTCCTAAATAAAAAGTATTCCATGTTATTCTGTCTATAAATAAACAGTCCGCCGCCTGCAATACCACCACTGCCCCGAGGCGCCATAAATTTTTATTTTTTCCTCTTTTTTTTGCTTTTGGCATTTTGGCGCCCCTTGCTTACTGGCGCCTAGAGCGATCTCTCGGTTTACCCCAGGGCTGGCGCTGATTCGAGATGTATTGTGGCCCAGGCACGATATATTCTATGGGTTACTTCAATGATGATATCTTTGGGTTTCTTGAAATATCGGAGCATTGTTCTAAGCCGCTGGCATAGTTCCACTGGTATTCACACTCCAAATTTCTATGGAGGCTACTTTTCATCAGAGAGATCTAGATGGCTTTACTGCCTATAGCATTTATTTTTGCAAATTAAACTGGAATACTGTAAATTTACAGACCTCTTTAATAACTGATTTTGGATCTGCAGCAAAGCTTGCACAAGTTTTAGTGCAGGATTCTTCAGCATAGTTTTTATTTTTATAAAATATTCACAGCCTGTGCAAGATCTTTAATGTTCTTACTGTTCTGAGTTGACAACGTGATTGGAAAGTACAATATTGAGAAAAATACATTGTACAGACAGTACAGAAAGTGCCTTGGTTTAAAAATCCCGTTTGGAATAACAGTAAAAAGTTTTGTGTTCTAAGTACGTGTTTAAAAGAAACCGGTAATATCTTTTCTGGTTTACAAAAAGTAAGTAAACCGGTACCTATCAAGATACAGCTCGGGCCGAGTTAAAAAAAATAAAGTTTACATCATGTGCTTTAAACACAATGGCTAATAGAGAAACATGGTATGAATTTGTAATTTTAGCCTTTTTTTGGCAAATTCTGCTATGGCTGTGGAATACGCTGCCTGAATAATGTTCCCCGATAGTTACAATCTCGGTGTCTTAAAGTCGCGAGCAAACCGGTTTCTTACAGGCAAGCGTGCTTCATCGTAAACCATTATGATCGCTTAATATCTGCCGCGGTGGCGGTCAAACGCAAGCCTATTATAAAAAATGCCTTAAAATGCTGTAACCAATAGCAAACGGACTATAATATTTTCAATCTTTTTTTTATTTTATTTAATAATAGGCTCGCGTTTGACCGTAACTCGCCTGATGTAAAGCAATGATGCGGTCTACAATGGAGCACGCTCTGCCTAGACGAAACCGATTCACTCGTGATTTGAAGACACCCAGATTGTAACTATCGGGGAACACCCATTCAGGCAGCGCATTCTAAAGACTAGCAGTTCGCATAATAAAAGGAATCAAAGCGCTTCGTATGGGTTCTCGGAATATCAACCATAAAACGGTGTCGATTTTTTGTGCCCGCTCTGGCATTCCGATAGAAAAATGGGCAGGATGGATTTAGATCATGCAGATCCGATGCATACTAGCCGAAAGGTACCCGCTTTGCTAATCCAGGTGTGTCTTCTCTTTTCAGCGCGTAGCGGCATCGTCCGACGAGAATTTCCTGCTGTCTCCTCTGGGTCTGAAGCTAGCTCTGGCCATCCTGACAGAGGCAGCGACAGGAGCCACGCAAGCAGAGCTGTCATCTGTTCTTGGGTTCGACCTGGACAGGAATCTCGTGAGGAGAAAGTTCGCCAGTATTATCAACTCACTGAAGGTCAGTTAATAGGGCACATTATAACTTACTAGCAACGCATCCCGGCTTCGCACGGGTGTAAGTCTAATTTTTTTACTTTTTGGGTTGCATTATTGGAGTTTTAGTAAGGATCCCTATTTTTTTTGAAAATATAATATAGCCTATGTCACCCGGGGATAGTGTAGCTTCCCAACAGTAAAAGAATTTTTCAAATCTGTTCACTAGTTTCGGAGCCTATTTAATGCAAACAAACAAACAAATCTTTTCTCTTTATAATATTAGTATAGACCATACCATACTATGTTTTAGGGGTTTGGGGTTTCCCCTTGTTTAAAAAATAATAATTTAAAAGTAGGCTTGCGTTTGACCGCCAACTCGCCCGATGATGCGGTCTACGTTGGAGCACGCTTGCCTAGAAGAAACCGATTCACTCGTGATTTGAAGACAACAAGACTTGCTAAGAACTATCGTTATCCGGTTTATAAGATACGCACTAAAATGTTTTGCAAGTTTTGTTTTCTTTAACAAATCAATTTTGACGTGTGCGTCATGAAAACGGACAGGAAAATGCCGGAAAATTTAAAGTCGCTGGTAAGTCGTGTTCTTAGTATAACTTTGCTAGCAGCGTCCTTTGATTTTACCCGCTGTCCTGCACGACCGTAATTTTTTGCGGGATTATAATAGTATGAGGCATTATAATTTACCTCCAATTACTATGTTCAATCTATCTTATGTGTTCAAAAAGTTAAGAAAAGTGATCAGAATTTACTGTTATCGTTAATCTTTTTACAATTTTATGGCAACTGTCAGACATATTCATTCAGCGGCTGAACTATATGCACGGTGTTCCCACCTGACTTCAAAATCCGTGTAAATTTTTTATATTGTTCTTTGTAGTGGCATATTAACTTAGAATGTTTCTGTTTTGTGGTGTTTTGAAGTCGTTTTTTTTAAAGATAATTTATCTTTGTTTACAATTACAGAAAGAGTCACCAGAGTACATCTTAAACCTGGGCAGTCGCATCTACATAGGCGACAGCGCGGAGCCCCGACAGCGGTTTGCGGCCATAGCGCAAGAGTTCTACAAGACGGAGCTCAGGAAAACCAACTTCAACGACCCGGCGGTGGCCGCCAGAGAGATCAACGGATGGGTGTCTAACATTACCCATGGCAGGATACCCGATTTGGTCAACGAAGGTGAGTAATTAGTTTGCAGAAGCTGACTTACACCCGGCTTCTGAAAGGCTGATCATCACAAAAATTTACTAACACGTTAAATCTCATGTCGACTGACGTGATTGGTTGAACGAAAAAACAACAGAAGTCACGTGACATGAGTTTTGACAAAAGATTAAGGTAGTACGTTTCACCTATGGCGGGAAATTCAAATTTCAAACAGTTCTGTCGTTCTTGTAGCTATGTTGGGTAATTATTTTAAAATGACAGTGTTTGCGCAAATCGTTGATTGTTCTTTACATTATCATGTACAGCTATTTAATAATAAAGCACCATATTAATAACATTTGTTAATAAACCGTTTGAAACAGCAATAATTTGTTTATTGACAAATGCAAGTAATAATGTGCATTAGAGATAAATAGCTATACATAATTTTGTAAAGAATAATAATCAATTTCCGCAAACATCATAATCGTTTACAATAATTACCCGGACTAGATACAAGGACAAGAAAACTGTTTGAAATTTGAATTTCCCACCATAGGTGAAACGTACCACCTTAAATTAAACAGGTTTTCAGAAACTAGGGGGTAATGTTTCATTGACAAGTATAAATAGCTGATAATCTTCGAACGGCTGAACATATTTTATATGCATACAAGCTTATGTTATTAACGCAGGAAGCACGGTCATAAACATTGTCACAGATTACTAACTTGGAATAGGCAGTGATAAAATAAGCGGGAAATCCCTAATGTGCTGAATTGTATAAGCAATACCGTAAATCTAAATGCATAACATAATTTCTAAGTCACGTGATATTTGTGCATCCTTCGACCAAAATAAAATGAATGGACGGGCCCAGAAGAAGAACATTTTTGAAGATTACAAATGAGCGCCGACACTCACTTCGTTTCAGTCGGTCTCTAGCCGTAGGAAGAACGACACAACACTATTGTTACATGACGAAACATCTGACAAAATTATGCCTTCATGTATGCTTTCTCGACGTGTAAATACACAACAAAAAGACGCCATCTATTTCTTGTAACAAGTGTACTGTACATGGTTATAATTAGGTGTTGAAGTATAATGTCCGATAGTTTGACTCGTTTTTACTGAGAAAATTCAACAGTTATGGCCCGTCAATTCATTTTATTTTGGTCGAAGTGTGCATCCATTAGTTATCGTACAGGGGAACGGTGATGCTAAGCGGAAAGTTATCATACAATTCATCATCATTTGAGCCATAGGACGTCCATTGCTGGACATATGTCTCCCTCATCGATTTCCAAAAAAGCCGGATGGAATCGGCAGGCCGAGAGAATGAGAATACATTCCGAGGC
This sequence comes from Agriopis aurantiaria, assembly GCA_914767915.1. NCBI lineage: Eukaryota > Metazoa > Arthropoda > Insecta > Lepidoptera > Geometridae > Agriopis > Agriopis aurantiaria. Next base: position 8,576,008 of record OU612001.1, on the reverse strand, counting down.
TGCATTGTTCTCGCGGCATTGCTGCGTAGCTCGGAATGTATTCTCATATAAACCTATAGATAATGTATGGGGACCAGTAGTGCTGCGGCAGCACTGTTGCAGCAGCACTGTTGCAGCAGCACTGTTGCAGCAGCACTGCTGCGTGCTGCTGAGTTCGGAAACATACCTTTGGTTCGAGTTCTAATGATAACCGTAGCAAAAGACTAAGAAAGAGGGTAGATATTATATAGTTTTGTCTGCAACTAACTTTGAACTGTTCGACAACCACTCGCATTCTTCAGTCTTCCCGTGAACATGGTGCATGTTCACGAAATATCGACAGCTTAATCCACAACTTTATCACGGTAAATATCCCGTTAATAATCATGCTAAATAAGTTTTTTTCCGTTATTTTCAGACGATGTCCGCAACATGGTGGTTCTGATCCTCAACACTCTGTACTTCAAAGGCAGCTGGCGTCACCAGTTTGCGCCGAACGCGACCAAACCGGGACCCTTCTACGCAGCTCCAACAAAACAGACCACCGTTCCCTTCATGAATGTTAAAGATAACTTCTACTACACGGAGTCTGCTAAATACGACGCGAAAATACTGAGGCTGCCATACAGGGTAAGAAAATGATAAAAAATTATATAATAGATTTGAATTTGATAGCCCGTTGGTCCAGTTGGTAGTGAACCTGCCTTCTGCGCTTGGGGGCGTGGGTTCGATTCCCACCTGGGACAAACATTCATGTGATGAACATTTGTGTTTGTTCTATATCTGGGTGTAATATCTGTGTGTATGTATTTAAAATATATATATGTATATCAGTCTCTGGCAGCCACATCACAACCTTTGTTTGTTTGGGGTCAGATGACCGTGTGTGCAAAAATGTCCCAAATACATATTTTTAGATTTAAAAAAAAATGCTTGAGATTTTAAGGTAGCCCTTGAAAAAACTTCTAGATTTTTGGATTCGGAACATTGCTAAATAAAAAACTGATAAATGTCAGTAAAACCATTGAACGTACCTCATCATCATTTAAGAGTGTAGCACTTTTCGAGGTGGGAGTAACTTCTTGGCTTCACGGCCTTCTACCAGCGTTTTCACCTCCCTATGTGTACCCTGTGTTACCTGTGTTGTGTGACATTTGCCTTGTTATTTATTTGGTCTCAAACTAAGAAAACGGACTAATGCATAGAAAGAAGTAGTGCTAATTTAGCATAAACAAATTGAGTATGTTACATTCTTTACTCATATGCCAAAATTGTTGTTACCAGAACGAAATAGATATTTTGACGGATTCTATGCTCATTATTATTGTGTGGGTCTCAAAAGGCTCTTGGGCTTCCTGGTCCTCTCTTTCCTTCTATCTTTCCATTTATGATAGTTTTTGTAAATTGGTTTATGCGTACAAGGTGGCAAAACATCGTAGACTTGCTTTCTTCTCCTTGAACGTAGCTGGCTTTCTTAAAATGGCAATGATATATTTGGACGGATTCTATGCTCATTATTATTGTGTGGGTCTCAAAAGGCTCTTGGGCTTCCTGGTCCTCTCTTTCCTTCTATCTTTCCCTCTATGATAGTTTTTATAAATTGGTTTTTGCGTACAATGTGGCAAAACATCGCAGACTTATTTTCTTCTTGAACGTAGCTAGCTTTCTAACAACGGCAGGTTTTTTGTCGATGATCTGTTTTTCTTGTGTATCACAATCTGTCTCATGAAAGTTTTTTTTGTTTACATTCAGGGTAACAAATTCGCCATGTACATCATAGTGCCCAACTCTCTAACCGGTCTACCGCGAGTGCTGAATGGCTTGAGCGACTTGCGCCTGGAGCTGGGCAATCTGAACGAACAGATAGTCGACGTCACGCTGCCCAAGTTCAAGTTCGACTACACTTCGCAACTTGACGGCGTACTGAAAGAGGTAAGTTACTTTGTGCATCTTAGTGTTTAATTGATTGAGGTGAATGAAGTAAGCCATGTAGGTACATCACCATTATCAGCCAATCATGTTCACATGGGCCTTATCTTAGAGAGAGAGAGAGAAAGAGAGACAGAGAGAGACAAAAATATTCGTGGGCTAAACCCAGCATGCTGGCCCAGTGCATGTTGCATATATTTTTGAACTTTTGAGGTTTTTGGACAAACCGGTTTCCAGACGATTAACACAATAAATAATGGCCAAATGCGAATCGGAGACAAATTTCTGTTCATTACCAAGTAAAGCAACGTAGAGCGCGCTCGTTACTTGGATGGGTGACCGCCTGGGCGTTATGTTGTATTTTTACACAACTTTTTTATTATGTGGTGGTACGGAGCCCTCTGTGCGCGAGCCCGACTCGCACTTGGCCGATTTATTCAATAAAATTTTCTTGTTAACTCGTCGCGTGTTTATAGCATCTCATGTAGGTAAGTTAGAGAATAAGGATCCTGTGCTCTTCCCACAAGTTATTGTACTTATTTCAGCTGGGAGTCCGCCAAGCGTTCGAAGACACGGCTTCGTTCCCCGGCATCGCTCGCGGGCAGCTGTTGGTCCAGCGGTTACGAGTCTCCAAAGTGCTGCAGCGCTCCGGGATAGAGGTCAACGAACTGGGCAGCGTCGCCTACGCTGCCACTGGTAACTATAACTACATATACACGGTTATTGATACTAATTACCTTACGAAAGATGATTCACTTCATCATGCCTCATAAAAAAGTGTGTGCTTAAGACCACACGGCAGAAGTGAAAACTTCATCAAGGTTGACTATATCTATCTCGCTCTCTTAGTCGATTTGAGCCGACTTTACCCGAACGAGTATCTAAGCGAGACGGTCACGCTTTCCCCCATCCCAAAAAGTGCACAACGTGCCCAAAGAAGTTTTTCACTTCAAAAAAGTTTTTGATATATACAAAATGGCATCGATTCTGATGCAACTAAACTAAATTTGACAGCTCTAAAATTGTTGCCATCCTTCTCTCACGTATTAAAATGAAAAGAGAGGCAGATAATTTTAGTCCTGTCAGATTGGTTTAGTTTAGTGAGTGGTATGACAGAATAGGCATCATTGTGTACATCTCTACATAGTATAAATTAAAGTCGCTTTCCGCGTCTGTCTGTCTGTCTGTATGGCCGCTAACTCCTCCTAAACCACGCAACGGATTTTGATGCGGTTTTCACCATATCGGTTAGATATATTTTCACGGAACGTTTATATATATATATATATATATATATAATTAGCGATCCGCCCCGGCTTCGCACGTAAATTACACCCGTGCGAAGCCGGGCGGGCGGGTCGCTAGTAGTAAATAAAAACTACAAAAGCAGTTGGCTGTGGCGTCATAGTAGGTACAAAAATGAGGCACAAATCACAATACATTTTCATTTAGTACAAGTTGGCGTTTGAGCAGACACATAAGGAAGAAATGCCTTACTACAATCATCATCGCTCTCATCAATTCAGCCATAGAACATCAACTGCTGGACATAGGTCTCTCCCCATCGATCTCCAAAAGGGCCGGTTGAAAGCGGCCAGCTTCCAGCGTTTCCCTGCGGTCTCTTTTAGGTCGTCTGTCCATCTTGTGGGTTGACGGCCTACGCTGCGCTTACCAGTCCGTGGTCTCCGTCAGAAAACCTTTCGGCCCCATTGGCCATCTGTTTTGCGTGCTGTGCCCTGCCCACTGCCACTTCAACTTGCTAATCCGGTGGGCTATTTCGATAACTTTCATTCGTCTACGGATCTGCTCATTTCTGATTCGATCTCGTAGAGAAACCCCGCTCTCTCCATAGATCGTTGTGCGGCTTTGAGCTTGCTTATTATTGTGCCATAGTAAAAAGTACGAAACCACATGGCTGTGGCATCATTGTATTATTGTGTGATTGTGGAGCGAGCTGCCGATATTTCAGCGCAGTTACATGCACCATGTTCACGGAAGACTGAGGAATGCGGGATGTTATAGAACCGTTCAAAGTTAGGTTAGGTTAGGTAAAACAATCTACCCATCCACACCCATGAGAGCTCCATCCATAATCATAATTCTCATAATAATGAGAATGTTTTTGAGGTTGTAATACGCCCCCTTGTCACAGTAAATATCCCGTTAATAATCATAATATTATTATAAGTAACTGTAATAATGTTTTGTTTTTGTTCCCAGAAATCTCTCTAGTGAACAAGTTCGGTGAAGAGACAGTTAGCAACTACGAAGTGAACGCAAACAGACCTTTCCTATTCTACATTCAAGACGAGGCGACCAGACAGCTTTTATTCACGGGGAGAGTTTCTGATCCTGCGCTCGTAGATGGGGCTTTTAAATTATAAATTTTAACCCTGCTGGGAAAAAAATTACAAGTCTTCAATAAATGAGATTTATTCCCTAATAGAGGGGTATTCCACCCTTAGAGGCGGAATATTTTTTTCCAATTTATTTTCTTTTATTTTTACTCGGATAGCCAATAGCCTTATTATAGACACATTTATAAATAAGATAATAAAATACCTATGCCAATAAAGGTTACTTAAAAAAACACGGTACCGTATTAGTGCGCAAAATCAAACTAATGGTCTACAAAATATAATAATAGCGAAATAAATAAGTGAAATATAAGGAACTCAGCTGAACTACCTTAATTGAAAAGAAACTACGACTTTTTAGGTTTTTTTAGAACTGGAATTTAACTGGGACTTGAAATATACAGGATATTTCAAAATGAAAATGAAATAGCCTATTCAATAAAAAATAAACAAAGAAACACGAAGACAAAAATATACGTTAATTAGTGAACCAACTTTTTTAAGTCGGTTGATGAAAAACAACCCTCCTTCCACATTATTGTGTGACGTTTAAAACTGGTTTTCAACTTGACTTGCGCGCAATTGCATTTGAGGATAGTGAATGAGAAATTCAAGTTGGTTTGCGCACGAAATATTTTTTATCTGGGGCGCTCGAAATGATCTTCGCTACTGTGCTGTGTTTGTGATCGAGATAATCTCGAGCGCGCCAGAATAGGCACCTGTCCCCATGGTAATGCCTCATTAAAACAGCGGCGTATTCAGCGGGCGTACTTTTTAAGTATAAGCAAAGATTATATACTAGAGTAAATACAGGACTAAATTAAAGTATGAGGCGAGTCGAAAAAATAGTTTTGAAAGCAGGCATTATGTGCGATAGGCCTAATTCTATAAGTCGTTAGAAATCGATTTGTGATTGGAAAATAGACCAGGAATTGCCTGCAATATAAAAATACTTAGCAATTTGTCAAACTATAGATTCATCATCGATGCAATTTGGTTGTTATGAATGGTCGTTCATTTGATACCGGTCCACATTTTAGTACGGTAATGTTGAATCTATAGTTTTAAATATTATTTACAATACCTACAGTAAACATATGGAAAATGAGTGCCATTTGTACTAAGAAGTGTTTTGTTGATAAGTACTTTTGTAGGATACATAAAATGTGATTTTGATTGGTGAATTTTCTCTTTGATTAATACCTACCTTCTAGCTTAAACAAAACATCAACATTTTGGGAGGAAATAAACAAACCAGTATTGGTCATCATCATCATCAGCCAGAAGACGTCCACTGCTGAACATAGGCCTCCCCCTTTAACCTCCACACTGAACGACAGCCTGCCAACTGCATCCACCGGATGCCAGCGACTCTCACAATGTCGTCGGTCCATCTTGTGGGAGGCCACCTACGCTGCGTCTTCCGGTTCGTAGTCTCCACTCAATAACCTTTCTTCCCCATCGGTTATCGGTTCTTCGAGCGATGTGGCCTGCCCATTGCCACTTCAACTTGCAAATTTTAACAGCTATGTCGGTGACTGTGGTTCTTTGGTGAATATCCACGTTTCGGATTCTATCGCGCAAAGAAACTCCGAGCATAGCTCTCTCCATTGCCCGCCAATTGCCAGTATAGGTAGGCATCTCACCTAAAACCCGGTGTACGAAAAACCTAGGTGTACGAGTATTCGATACATAAAATATGAAATTTTGAATAATAATAAATTGTGGTACAATTTGTCAATAAAAAATCCTTACTTTTATAATAGCATTTCTGCTGGAACAGTGCTTTTAATTTGCGTTTATTCCATTCTGTCCGACTAGCAGTTCCATGATCTGTTTGAACAAAAAAAAATTTTTTTTTATATACTGGCTAGTCGAATATTTTGGACACGCAAATTTTATTCCATATGGAACTACTGGTAGTAAAGTACAGAGAAAATTCTTAAGTGAGTATTGAGATTTTCTATTGATTTTGGTATCTTATTGTAGATAAGGGGTCCCATGCACACTACACTGTTTTGAATCTGGGGCCTTACGGACAACAGCTAATTAAATACTATACTACCTATATTCGGGACATTTTTCACACACGGTCATCTGACCCCAAACTAAGCAAAGCTTGTGATATGGCTGCCAGAGACTGATATACATACATATATAGTTTTAAATACATACTTAATTGCGGCACGTAATCCGCTCAGTTGGAAAATCACGCGAACGTGAACCTTATCGCGCCCAGATACGGTTTCCGGTCGCGTGATTTTCCATCTGAGCGGATTAGGTGCCGCAATTAGCTGTTGTCCGTAAGGCCCCAGGGCTGTCTTTCCTTCATGTAGGCGCCGTCTTTTTTGGTCGCGTCGATTTCTTAATACGGTGGCAGTGTGGGGAATCGCGTCGCTCTCGGTTTGTTTTCACAAATATATCTGCCTCCAAGATGTACAGGCACAGAAGACATATGGTGCAGGCAGGGAAGTGTAAGAATTTTATATTTAGTAAAGTAAGGTTTACAACTATCTCTTTTTTAAAGTCTAAACATAGCCTGAATACGTTTCTGTCTTTAAAGATAACTGTTGTGTACAATTACCTACATCTTAAATTACATTAGGTACATTACCTAGTAATAGTTTTGTTTTAATAAATTAAATGCCTACCTAATACATTAATTGAAATTTAGTGTCGGTGGCAAGGTTTAAATACTACCTATACTTACCTGCCTAAGGGGAGAGGAGCTCTGAAACTTGCATTGCCTTGGGGCCAACTAAGGGCCTTTAGATAGCTTAATCTGGCCTTGTTTTTAAGGCTCTATACTATACAATTTACAAAGGCTTGAAAAATTTGGTATATTTTATTTTTCTCTGGTTAATCTGGTCACCTACCTATTAGGTAATAATAGCTATTAAACTTAGCAAATTAGGTTTTTCCGAACTACGTAGGTATCTACTACGCTCAGTAAAGCTAAAAGACAAACTTGAGGAAACAAAATAACTGACGTCACCAGACTCGAATCACTGGTAAAATGTTTATGTCTGCCCCGAACCACTCACTAAAGATCTACTTTGAAAACCGGACGTGTCATGCAGTGATGAAACTTTAATTACTTTTATAATTTTGTTTTTGTTATACATTTAAGACGTTGTGTACAGTTTTGTGGTCAAAATGAAACTAATAGTATCGTTGGGTAAGTTGGAAAATTGGCTTTTTTTAAATAAGTTCATTTATTGACTAAACAAAATACAAGAAAACGAACGCTTAGGTAAAAAGGTAAATACCTGCCTGATCTACTTAGCCTTGGTTTTATGACTAACTGCGCCCGCGGGACTACCCACGTCGTTATTATCTCTTTTGCCGGGGCTAAAATTATCATAAGTTACTCTCCGGCCCTCCAGGTATATAAATTTATCTTTGCAATGATAATAGAACTTATAAAAAGACTACTCAGTTGTTGCGTGAAAGAGTAACAAAACAAACGAACAAACACATTTTCGCATTTATAAGTAACTAGCGGCCCGCCCCGGCTTCGCACGGGTATAGATATATAGTCTATATTAATCAGTGATAATGTAGCATTCAAATGGTGAAAGAATTTTTAAAATCGGTTCAGTACTTTTTCAGCCAATTCGTTACAAACATACATACAAATATTTCCTCTTTATAATGTTAAATATTATTATTATATATTATAGTATAGATAGGTAGGTACCTATGTATTATTATGAAATGACATAGGTAGTTGTAGGTAGGTATTCAAGATATTGTTTTTGTATGTTTTGTTTATACCTAACTAGTCTGAACTGCTAAAAGAATAAAAATAAAATGTAGGTAAGTAGGTATAAAAAGAAGGAAAGGATTGGTTACTTAAAAAGCTAGACTAACTACTAACTTAGAAATATTTATCTATCCTTTCTACCAAGTCAACTTAGCTTTAAAGAAGAATAGAATAGAATAAACTTTTATTATGCATAACTGTGTGTTAACAAAGGTCTTAAAATAATTATAAGTGTCAACCTTAGAATAACTACTCAGAGAAGGTAGGTTTCCAAACAACGCCTTCTCAAAACGTAAGCTACAAATTCGCTTTGTAGCTTACGTTTCGATTGGTATTTTAAACGATTTAAGCAAGAAAATTAATGGATTACTTGTGGAATGTCACACCATAACTCTTATGCTGCTTTTCTGATTTGTTGTGGTACGATTTCATCGCGCAAATTGTCATAGTATTTTTTTATTTTTTTTTGGAGCCATTAATGACACCATTTGAATGGCTTAAATTTTGCGAATGTACTTGGTTTCTTTGTGTAGTTATTCTAAGGTGTCAACAGTCATCCTTACGGACATACAATAAATAAGTGCGTACCTACTTTTATATAGAAACTATACAGATACTATTGAGATCAGCAGTTACATTACATTATCTAGGTAACTATACAGTAGTTTTAAAGAAAATTTATTCTTTATTATAAACAAGTCAGCCTTTAGACTATGCTATCCAAAAAAATGATTGATGATGATAAATAAATGAATGAAGATAAAAGGGGTTGTAATATGGGTTTACGGACAGTCATTCCACTCCGACCAACTGAACGGACCCCAGTCATCTGTTCAGATAATTAAAGTTGGTTGTAAAGTAATGACTTTTTATACCTACTTCTAAGCTACCTGCTTATTCGGTAATTAAGGTTTGATAGCAATGCCCATCTTGTTCTTTAGTAAAAAAAAAAAAGAATGAAAAACAAATAAATACCTATATTATACCTATGTGCGCAAACTGGCTTCGGGTTGGTCTCTGGCAACTTTTAAAAGGTATAAAAGTTGAAGATAATAGTTTGACATGATAAAGTAGTAGGTACCTATCTGACCAACCAGTTGATTTGATTGGAACAAAACGCTTTATCAAGCTACATTCTGCACAACTAGCAGGGGGCCTTACGGACAACTGCTATTACAGGCACCTAATCCGCTCAGTTGGAAAATCACGCGACCGCAAACCTTAGGTATCGCGCCCAGATACGGTTTGCGTGACGAGTTACGAGTACAAACTTAAACTAAAAAAGTTGAAAATGACAGTTAAAACAGAGATTGAAACGTTTCGGACCCTAGGCTCAACTGCGAGGCTCAACAAGTAGAGCCGCTTGTTTTTTTTTTTTATGCCATAGGTGGCAAACAAGCAGACGGGCTGCCTGATGGGAAGCAGTCACCGTCGCTTATGGATACTTGTAACACCAGAGGCATCACAAATACGTTGCCGACCCTTTAGAACTCTATTAACTCGCCTTTTGAAGAACCCCATGTTGTAACTTCTCGGAAACACCGTAGAAGGTAGATCATTCCACATTTTGCAGGTATGAGGCAAGAAGGATCGTGTGAATCACACAGTGTGCGATTTCCACTGATCTATGATGTGTGGATGAGCCTTCAGGCGGTGGCGGCTAGTGCGATGGTAAAACCGCCACTTTTTTCCCTTAGGTGCAACTAGTTGTGTCGATTAAAAGTCCTCATAAAAGCTTTTGCTAAAGGGAACTACAAACCAAAACGTCCCCTGTGTATATATTTTTGTTTTTTGTTGATTATTCCAAAAAGTGCTGAATCAATTTCGATAAAATTTATATGGGACCACCTCTGAATTGTGGCCTACCAAACAAAAAACGCTGGATGCAGGCCTCTTCCAACCGGCCCTTTTGGAGATCGATGGGGGCCTATGTTCAGCAGTGGACGTCCTACGGCTGAAATGATGATGATGATGATGATAAAACAAAAAACTAATCATCAAAATCAATTAATAATTGGCTGAGTAATCGCATTACAAACATACAAAAAAAACCATACAGTCAACTCCTCCTTTCGTCGGTTAAAAACATGCACAATTTAAATTTTTCTTTTTTTTCTTTCAGCCGTTCTTTTTATAAGTTTCCAAAATCTAGACTGCCAGCGCTTTGGATCAAGGTTAAGTCCACGGCTGAACTTTTTCGACATAGAACTTCTTGGTGCAACAACCGCTCAGAAAAGAGGCAATGTTATGATCTCGCCAGCCAGTGTGAAATCGACGCTGGCTATGATACTGGCTGGAGCTGAAGGAGACACAGCGAGGGAGATAGGACTAGCGCTGAGACTTTCTTCTTCAAGGGAAGAGGTGGCGGAGCAGTTTCGTTGGTATTTAGCTGCTTTGCGGGTAAGTTAAAGAAGGGCTTACCTTTTAGGGTTCCGTAGTACTAAAAGGAATAGTAGTGCCTTACAAGTGACAGAATGACTTGGAAAACGTTTTTTTGTGAAGATCATTTTACGAAAAAGCCAATAAAGTTTTAGCTAGAACCTCTTGAATTTAATAAAGAGTATATTACCGCTATAACTCAAAAAGTTGATAAAAGGATTATGTACATTATATAAAAAGGTGTTGTAGGAAACCTTACCCTCATTTCAAAAGACTAAATTCAAAGAGGCGACACACGAGGTGGTGCAGAGAAAAAAAAACATCCCCATTTCACATATAGCTAAAAATTGAAGTAGGTACTTAGTAGATAACTAAAATATTATATTCTTATATTTATAAAATTGAGATCCATATATACCAAAATTGTATTGCTGCAGTTTCATGTACTAACCTACCTTAATAACTAAAGAAGTTAGAAGGTTCTAAAGATAAAGATCGGACGGATAGACGACAGACAGGCAGACAGACAACATAGATATAAATAAATAAATATTCGGGACATTTTTGCACACACGGTCATCTGACCCCAAACTGAGCAAAGCTTGTAATGTGGCTGCCAGAGACTGATATACATACATAGACATACATATATATTTTTAAATACACACTTAAATAGATATATTGGCGTCGATTCTGTCATACACCTCACAACTCACTAAACTAAAACAATCTGACAGGACTAAAATTATCTGCCTCTCTTTTCAGTTTAATATGTGAGAGAAATTTAGTTTCGTTTAGAGTACATCAAAATCACCCAGATATATAACAAACCCAAATGTTCATCACATGAATGTTTGTCCTAGGTGGGAATTGAATCCACGCCCCCAAGCGCAAAGGCAGGTTCACTACCAACTTGACCAACGGGTTATTTAATAATAACCTAGTAATATGGTACAGCTGACACCCTTTGGGTAAACCCTAAAATCTGAATGATAAAATTACTAAGTTTTCAGGCAAATACGTCGACAGCCGTCCTTCAAAACGCAAACGGGATATTCGTATCAAAGCAGCTTAAACTGAACCCCAAGTACGAATCGTTAGTAAGGATGGAGTACCAATCAGAGGTGACGCCAGTAGACTTCACTGATCCCGCCGCTGCTGCCTACACCATTAACGGCTGGGTCAGCGAGCACACACATGGTCTGATACCTTTTGTCGTGGAGCCTGGTAAGAACCGTGCGATATGAATTTTTATTTGAAAGAATGCAGGTTATTTATCATCAGCCAGAAGACGTCCACAGCTGAATACAGGCCTCTCCCTTAGACCTCCACACTGAACGAAAGCCTGCCATCTGTATCCGCGACTATCACGATGTCGTCGGTCCATCTAGTGGGAGGCCTACCTACGCTAAGTCATCCGGTTCGTGGTCTCCACCAAGAACTTTTCTTCCTCATCGGTTATCGGTTGGCCGAGCGTTGTGGCCTGCCCATTGCCACTTCAACTGCAGATATAAGTGAGATGTTATAAATTGAATAGTGTCATTACATTCGGTCATTTCTGACGTGCAAATATCGAAGTAAAAAATGCTAGCGTTATTCCTAAGCGAGAGTAGACGTTGACAACAAAAAAGAAAAGACGATCACAAAATCTATTCATGTCTTTTCCATACAAATAATTTAAAAAGTCAATCAAGACAATGGACAATTTTCAAAGGGTCGAATATTTTTTGGTAGTCGTTCATATTTCATCTTAGAAACACGCCCAGTCTGGATAGGGCCTAACAACTGCCCCAATGAACAAGATCCTAGGTACGCCTACGCCCTTGGGGCCCTTTTTTATAAAGCGGCAATCAGGCAAGTGGTCCGCCTGTTGGTAAGCGGTAATCGCCGCCTATGGACATGGACGCCTGCAATAGAGGTATTGTCGATGCTTTGCCAGCCTGGAGAGATGTGTGTTGGCCCGTTAAATACCATTGTTAAAACGCTCCATGTTGAAGCTCGGCGGGAAGACCTTTGGGCGAAGAATTTCCACACCTTGCAGGCCTGACTCTTCTTTAATATTTTCCTGATGCAAATTGTAGGTAGGTAACCTACAATTTAATTCATATTACTTTAAACAGGCTTCGATAAACCAAGGACAAAATTTGCGTTATAAACATCTTCGGAGATACGTGCTGTAAGCATAAACCGACTTAAAACAAGCAAGTTGTATTTCGTAGCATAATTTTCCTTGTTGTTTGCAATTCACTTTCAAGACACCTTGCCAAACAAAACAAACAATGTCACAAAAACCTACATTTCATAGCATTGTCCATTATAGGCTCAGTAGGCAAAGTACCGACAAATCTTCACGTGCGTAAAATACGTATCGAATTCCATACTAATGTTGAATTTCGAAATTGGTACCTATGGAATTCGATAATGAAAACCACGCATTCGATTACTTTCGCTAGGTTTTTGAGCGTAAGATTGTAGCAGTACCCGACATACTATTAGGTCTTTCCATAGCTCACCGGGCGATCTTGAACTTGATATTTGCGAATTACGAATCTTCTAGTTCGAACTAAATTCGTGGTTCTTTGAAATTAATGAAAGGTGAATTTTTATTGTGGCTGCTGATACAGCTTGTACGCTTGCCAACACCTGACATAAATGATTCCATTAGGTATAATTATATTCATTTCCTTATTTTCAGTTCAAGTCACGCCTCCAAATAACCTGATCTTAGCTAACGCTCTCTACTTCAAAAGCATTTGGCTTCACGCTTTCAATCCTCGAGAAACTAGGAGCAGCTGCTTCTTCCGCGGTGGCGGGTGCAAAATGGTTGCTATGATGGATCTGCAGGCTAACCTGAATTACGCACATGTTGAGGATTTGAGAGCACATGCTGTGGAACTTCCTTATAAGGTAAATTCTCGTCACGGGCATAATAAAATATGCGAGCTTCTTGATAAATCATATATATTATCTATGAATTATGGTATTTAATGAGTTCATTACTTGAAGAACCCTCTTCGTCGATAATTTTTAAAGAACTAATTGCCTAATTGGTGGGTTTGTTGCCTCCTCTAAAATATTGTTGGCACGTGCGTTACTGCCTTTACTGTGTACAAAATGTATGTGTGCAAAGAGGTTTGAGGTTTAAACTCTGTTATCGACACAGTTTTTTTTCTTTTCTGTTAATATCGATATCCTTCGCCACGGATCTTGTCAAAATCTATTGGATTTTTGATAGTGTATCGGTTCAAACCCCCGGCCAAGTGTCTAACTACCATCTATACATGATCCAAGAAAACAAGGTCTGCTACTCTGGCAGTTGTCCCAGAATTACGTCACTGTCTAGTTGCCACTTTATTGCAACAAACATAGATATTGGAAAACATTTTTTTAAATAATCTATTAAATAAAATACAAAAAGCATTTCAATTGTCATTTAGTTTGTCCGCTCAAGCAAGTTAAGCACGAATTGAATACATTAAACACAATTTTATCAAACCCACATTGATTTATTGGATTCCCACAGGTAATATACGGATATTGGGGAGTTACAATTTCACGCTACTGTTACACAGAAAATCATAGAGAGTCCGCCATTGTTTCGTGTATCGTCATCTGTCTCGAACTTGTTGTAAATTACTTATTCTGCTCTTGCTTATGCACGTGTACGTGTATCCATGACATTGCTGACACCATTGCGGTACGCCCACGTCACATTATTTCACAGAGTGCTATACCTGGCGGAGTATGTTATTATACAATGCACCTATATAGCCACCAAGATCAGCAACGCGATTCATGACGTCGGATCGGCATAATAGCAATATATTTCCCATAAAAACACCGATTAGTATCATGCTCAGCTATTAATCAATGAATTAAAGATAAAAGAGGATGATTTTTGGGGTTCCTTACCCAGAGGGTGTAAACGGGACCCTATTACTAAGCCTAAGCTGTCTGTTTGTTAGACCGTCCCACCTTTTAAAGGCTGTGTCTTTATAACCGTAACAGATAGCTAATAGAAATTTTCACAGAATAATGCAATGCTACGGCGAATTAACTATGAAACAATAATCTCAAAAAGTAAAATTAAAAGGAAGTCCTCATACAACAAATGTTTTTTTTTAAACGTATTTTTGTATTTGATCTGCTGTAAAAAAGGTAACCTAAGTGCGTACAAACTTCGATCAAAAAAATACGGGACGAATTGAGAACCTTCCTCCATTTACGAAGTCGGTTAAAATACAAATTTCGTTGCGTACAAGCGTCAAACTTTTGACATGATTATACTCGTAGAATACACTCTAAAGTAAAATAACAAATATGTAATAAATATTGGCCAAGTGCGAGTCGGTGACAAATTTGTGTTCACTGCCGGTTCGCGTACGACCAACGAAGAGCAACGTCTGGTGCGGTCGGTACTTGGATGGGTGACAACAAAGATAATATAACCACTTGATCGCGCATGTAAAAAAATCCCCTTTGCAAAATGATGCCACGGCCGCTCGAAATAGTTTAGGTTGACATGTTAGGACCGTTGGCTGAAGCACTTATGCAGTGCAGGGTAAAGAATAAATTTATTCTGATTCTGATTCTGGATGAGCAGCAAGTCAGGGCCCTGATTCTACTAAACCAATTGTTTGTTTTAATTTTAATTGTTTAATGAATTGCGTCAAAATTTAAAGCTTAAAAAAAATATAGTTATAATATTAGGTGGTGGTATGTTACTAGTATAAAAAAAATTAAAACTGTCCATTATGAGGCAATAATTTAAAAAATAAAACTAAAACTATTACAATTTAAAAACAATTGGATTAGTAGAATCGGGGCCCGGTCAAGTGGTTATAATGAAGTCGGTTAAAAAGACGGCCTGGGCGTGATGTCTTTTTGCACTACTTTTTTGTACTTTAGCAGTTAGCAATTTAAGTAGCTTATTGCCTTAATAGAACACGTGTTTATTTCTTTAAGAAATCAACCAAATTAAAAAAAGAAAATTTTGTTTTACGCGTGAAAATTTGTGGTGGTACGGAAATCTCAGTTGTGAGCCTGACTCGAACTTTTATTCCACAATAAAATAGGTTTGTTTCATCCCAATCTCATTGTGAAACTCTGTGTTTATCGTTCCAGGGTCATCGCTACTCCATGATTCTCCTCATACCCCTAATGACAGACGGGATTGAAGGCCTTATTAGAGATCTTCCGTACGTGGGCTTCCAGAGTATATTCAACCAAATGCATCCAGAGGATGTCGAGTTATCTATGCCCAGGTTCACTGTCAACTATAATGAAGATCTCGTCGAGGCTTTGAGAAAAGTAAGCGATTTTGCATCCTTTAAACCGACTTTAAAAAGAGGGGGCTATCAATTTGTTTTTTATATCTGTTTCTTCAGAATTTCGTTATTTATAAACCGATTTAGAAAATTCCTGTATTTTTTTATTTGAGAAGATATATTTTCAGATTGATCCCTTAGAAATTTCATCAAAATCGGTTCAATTGTTTGGATATAAATCAAAATAACTAGAAAAATTTACCTGTCATCCAAGGACACGAAATTGCGTTTTTGCTTTCCTGTGACTTTTGAAGTCGATTTTTTTATATTGAGAATTATTAACGTTTTATTAGCTTCTTTTGTAATTAACAATGTAAATAAATCTTGGAAGTCGATTTTAACCTCCTTTTAATTGTCGTATCGATTTAAATCTTTGCAAGTATATAAGGTTATGCGCAAAGGGGGTACTAAGCCGAAGGTGGTCCATAGTACCCATCAATATGAACAACTTGTACTATGGAACCAACCCTGAAATTGTGAAAAAAATCAGCTGTTCCATACATTTTGTCAATGTGTGGTGTGACCGTTTTGACAACAGATATTTTTTTCGAGATTTCTGAATAGCACCCGTAGGAAAAGTTGTTCATAATGACTGGTACTTGTACTATGAATCCCTTTCGGCTCAGTCCACCCTTTCCGCGTAACCCAGTATGTAATTAAGATGACAATACAATTATTTTGTACTTTTGAACTGATCTGATAATGAGGTGGACAATGAGGTGGACAGTGAAACTATTCAACGATTACTAAACCCCCTCAGTTTGAGCTTATTTGGTTTGTTTTAACGAGTCCCATACCAAAAGTTCCACTATTCACCTCACCGGCTCCATCATCAGACCGTCATCATCAAGTGTAATGATCCCTCGAGTTTGGTGCCTTTGGTTTAACTTAACGAGTGGCGTAAGCGACTGTTAGTTTTTTTTACTATTAACCGCTCTAATTTAGCTTTATTTTAGCTATAGAGTGATGGTGGCCGAGTCGTAGCATAGCACCGGGTTTGACCCGGCCCTTCACGAATGACTTATTTAGTACCCAAATAAATTATGTGTGTGTGTAATGTGTTTTGTGTGTGTGTGTGTGGGTGTGTGTGTGTGGGTGTGTGTGTTGTGTGTGTCTAATATGTATTATGTGTGTTTGTGTGTTGTGTGTGTGTTGTGTTATTCCCGTGTAATAAAAAATTATCGTAACTACGATGCCATCGCTCAAAAACGGTGAAGGAAAACATTATGAGGTAAACCAAGAACCTCATAAAGTTCAAAGACATTACAGATATGACATTCACCAACATGCACTGGGCCAGCATGGTGGATTACGGCCCAAGCTCTCTCTCTGAGAGATGGCTGGTGTCCCAGCAGTTGGAACGTGATAGGCTGAACCTCTACCTGGCTCTCTCCTCCTACCTGATGATGAACCTCTTAAATTTAACAAAATCTCCTTCACAGATACACATCACCACCCTATTTACAAACAAATCCAACCTCTCCAAGATCTTCGAAGGCAGTTCTCCTCAAGTGAACAATTTCCATCACAAGGTGTTCATGGCCGTCGACGAGAGAGGAACTGTGGCCGCCGCGTCATCAGCAGCTTCTATAGTTCCTTTGATGTTCGATGGATCAGTCCAAGTGAGGGCTGATAGGCCTTTCCTATTCTTCATCAGGGATAATGAGTTGAGAATCGTGCTGTTTGAAGGGAAGATTGAAGAGCCTTCGGTTATTGAAAATGCACCCTTTGTAAATGGTATGGTATTGGATCTTTGCTGGTAGGTATAGGTATCACATAATGACCCTGATTGGGTGTGCCAACAAAGCGCTTTATATAATAGCAGTTTATAATAATCCATCAATATATTATTATAATATAATAAACCGGCCAAGTGCGAGTCGGGCTCGCGCACTGAGGGTTCCGTACCACCACAAAATACAATAAGGTTGTCCAAGTAACCGAATTACCAGTTATTATAACGCCTTCCAATGGTCGGAGAAATTTGCTACGCATTTTTCTACAGGCGCTCGAGTATAATAACTTGGTAATGAACAGAAATTTGTCACCGACTCGCACTTGGCCATTATTTATTATTTGTTGTTATACCTTATAGTGTGTACTACAATCGTGCCAAGTTTGACGCTTGTACGTGTGTATTACGTTTTACATTAGAGTAATTACAAAAATACGTTTGTTGTATGGGATGGGAACCCCCTTTCGTTTTTACTTTTTGACTTTTTATTACCATGTTCTGTGAAAATTTCAACTGGCTATCTATTAAGGTTCGAAAGATACAGCCGTTTAGAAAGGTAGGACGGCCAGAGGGACGGACGGACAGACAGACAGCGTAGGCTTAGTAATAGGATCCCGTTTTTACTCTTTGTGTACGGACCCCAAAAAAGGTCTTTGTCTAGACTGAGGTCTACACCTTAGGGCTAGGCTATAGTAAAAAAGGTCGAGCAGTATAGGTAATATAACTACGTGTCACAGTGTCTTGCAGTCCGTTTTTGGTAAAACATTTTTGAAAGGAGTCTTTTGATTTAAGTATTTATTTATAGAAGGTTGTTTCACAAGTATACTTATAGGTTTTCTTAATATGTACCTAGACGTATTTTACTTTTCTTTTAAAATATCGTTTTTTTACAGCTCGGGTTCCAACTCCAACTCCAATCGTGGAAAACAAACAAGCTGTGCAAACGGTCCAGAGCATCAACACGAGTCCAATAACAAAGCCAGTAACTTTTGTGGAGAACTTGAAGAATCTCTTCGGCTAAAATCTATACCTATATAATATAGCAACCTATTTAAGTGTTCAAAAGTACATAACTTAGGCAGGTACTGGCCTTATTGAATGTGTATAAAAATAGGTAATACTTAATTTAACAGTTTTAAACTATCACGGTTGTTCACTACAGTTATAATATTATGATTATTTATGGGATATTTACCGTGGTAAGGTTGCGGAAGGAGCTATATTATTATCAGAGTCTTACCGTGAACATGGTGGTCAGTTGGTCATGGTGGTAACTGCGCCGAAATATCGGGAGCTCCTTGATGAACGTTTGTGTTATCTGGTATGTATTTAAATATATATATGTATGTATATCAGTTTCTCGCAGACATATCACAAGCTTTGCTTAGTTTCGGGTCATGACCGTGCGTGCAAAAATGTCCCGAAGATTTTTATGCATTATTTTAATTTTATTTACCTTACCACGGTAAATATCCCGGAAATAATCATATAACTATACTTAGTGCAGTATTATTTGGTGTTTCATTTTATTTTCTAGGCTTATTTTTTACTAAAAATACTTAATGTACATAGTAATTATATTGACAATGGGAAAATGATTAAACAAGTACCTAAATGCACCTGTAGTACCTACCTGTAATTAAAAGTGTGGCAAACAGTCTTGGAGTCCTATGGTAAAAGGTCATCACTGCCTATGGAAACCTGCTCAGATCAGACAAACAAGGGAGATATGCCTTAGTAGGTACTATTCGTTCGTGTTCAAATGTCTTTTCGTTTTTCTCACTTTTTCACTATGGGTACCTATTGCTTACAAAAACTGTTAGCATAGTACTAATTTTTCACGTTCACTAAGAAACTTGCAGTGACACTAATGAACAAGGTTCACCCTTAGATAGATAGGTAGATACCCAGGTAGATAGTCCGTTGGTCCAGTTGGTAGTAAACCTACCTTCTGAGCTTGGGGCTTGGGTTCGACTCCCACCTAGGACAAACATTTATGTGATGAACATATGTGTTTGTTCTATATCTGGTTGTTCATATCTATTTAAGTAGGTATGTATTTAAAACTATGTATGTATATCAGCCTGGCAGCCATATCACAAGCTTTGCTTAGTTTGCGGTCAGATGACCGTGTGTGCAAAAATGTCCCGAATATTTATTTATTTATTAATACAACACAATATCTCTCTATTATACACCGAAAATAAAAATGAAACTTAAACTAACACAATACATTTGTAAACGGCAGTATAATGCGCAGCTTTATCGCCTGAAGCGATTTCTTCCAGGCAACCAGTTGCAATGATGAATATTATCTTTGTACAGTTGAGTATATAAAAGCTAGAACAGTTTTTTGACACTTTGCCATTGCCGCCTGATTCTAAGTTTAAAAAAATAAAAATATTCATAATAAATTTTGAAATTCAAACTGTCTTTTTATTTACCAACTAGCGGTCCGCCCCAGCTTCGCACGGGTATAGATTATAGCCTATGTCACCCGGGGATATTGCTGCTTCCCAACAGTGAAATAATTTTTTTAATCAGTCCAGGGGACTTACGTACAACTACTATTACAGGCACCTAATCCGCTCAGTTGGAAAATCACGCGACCGCAAACCGTATCTGGGCGTGATAAGGTTTGCGGTCGCGTGATTTTCCAACTGAGCGGATTAGGTGCCTGTAAAAGCAGTTGTCCGTAAGGCCCCTGTACTTTTTGAGACAATTCGTTACAAACATACTTACATACAAATCTTTCCTCTTTATAGTATTAGTATAGATAGAGTATAGACTAGCGGTCCGCCCCAGCCACGCACGGGTATTATTGGAGTTTTAGTAAGGATCCCAAATTTTTTTGAAAATATAATATAGCCTATTTCCCAACAGTGAAATAATTTTTCAAATCGGCTCTAGTTTCGGAGCCTATTTAATGCAAACAAACAATCAAATCTTTCCTCTTTATAATATTAGTAAGGATTGAGTAAGAATTATTAATTTGTCTAGATGTGGACTGGCCGAGTGTTTGTTTTAAAACAATACATTTGCTCCACTTTTTATTTTCCACTTGTCTTAATATTGCGAAGTAAAACAGTGTGGTGTAATATAGCATAGATACGCATAGATTACAAAAGCTACAGACCTATTGTTTGTAAACTGTTTTCATATTTAATAGGCATTAAAGTTCTCCAAAGATATTTAAAATTCAGAGTTGATCATAAATAACAAGTATAGATCAGGAGTTCCCTGAGTATCGGTCTCGCGAATATTGAATGGACTCTGAAACATATGATAACCCAACGAATAAATCACAATACCTACCTATATAATTATGTTGTCTGTGTTGATAACAAATTAATGTCAAATGTAAAAAAATTGTACTTACTTTGAAACTGAGACTCTCAGTCGGTCCACGTCGTGAGGCTTCGCGTCGGCGAAAAAATTTCTTCCCTCTGACCACAGAGGGAATCTGAGCGTTACTAATATTTTATGCCCCCCTTTTAAAACAGCCAAGAGGTGGGTCCCGAATTTGGCAATTTTTGCACAGAAGACATAATAAACAGTTTTTGTTAGGTGGGTCGGAGCCCAATCAAGTTTGGGAACCACTGGTATTATTAAGAGCCCTCTCACATTTTTTGACGAAAAAAAGCAACGGAAACTAGATTTTTGGCGTTCTGATTCTATAAAATAGAAAGATCTATAGATAATTTAATGCTGTAATAAATAGACCTGTATTTTTATTGACAATAACGGCTAAATATTGAAAAAACTCAACATATTTTAAATATTAACATATTTTAGAGGGGATACACCTACAATTCACAAAATTAGTTTTTTGTAAAACTCACGGATGGAACGTTTGAGAGAGGATTTAGTTGAATTACAGAAATTAAAAAAAAATATGTTTTGTTTTACCTGCTTTCTTTTTGTCTTGTCAATGAAGGCTTGGTTTTTTTCGTTTTATGCCCTTAAATCCAGATAACTAAAATTGAACATGCATTTGCATTGCATGTATTGTGTAAAGCGGCTCTTAAGATTGCGCTCACCGGCCGGAACTATCTTTTTCGCATATATTCAACATTCTTGAAGAAAAAAAAAAATTGTGAGAATATTAAAAGCTGATCGTGCATTCTCTTTAAAATAATAATGCAAATGTTTTATAGCAATTTTCGCGTTGATATTTTATACCTAGGAGAAGATAGCAAAATTGGAAAAAATATTAAGATCTATTTAGATACTTATACCTAGCGCCCCTCTGTTTGCGTCGGGGGTTAACAATCATGCTATCTAATAATAGCATGATTACGGAAACTGGAAATCTACAAAGTAAAGCTAAAGATAGCATCGATTAAGAAGTATCAAATTACAAAGTTTATCAAAATCATCGAGATACAATTCCCATAGAGTCACAATATCTCAGTGAAAACAGTCAAAAAACGTCCGAGCGTCATTGTACATACATTGTATCAATGATATATTTCATAATGTCACATTTACTCCAATTTAGACGTTATGTCGCTTGCATAGTGTTCAACGTTAGTTGTCCGCTATGTCATCGTATCTCTGGCATCGCGCGGCATTGTAGTGGATCGCGATATAACTAACCAAAAAGTTTGCGCAATTCGTAGCGTGCGCCGAGTTTTGTCTCGAACAATTTTTACCACGATTGTGACTTTACATGTATTGTATCTCGATGATCAAAATGCAGATTATAAGCTTGGTTTGTCCGGCTTAGACGGTGGGAGACCGGGCGGGCCAAAAGTAGGTAAGTACCTACCTAATTAGTTCTTAAAACAGGCTCAGACGGAAAGTAGGATGTTGACACGGATTGAGGCAATTTAATGCTGACCGTATTATTGGCGATCCACCCAAACCGGCCTTTTATTAACGAATAAACTTTTATTTATCAATATAAACCTAGTTAGGTTAGTACCGAACCTAACATCGTGCCGAATTTTTTTACTTATTAAGTACTAGCTGACCCGACACAAATTATATAGAAAAAAGTACCCGAATACGATACCGATGAACGACGTGGCTGACATCTTGCACAAGTAAATTATGGATGGATGATGAAGATGATAAAGAAAAACGCGGAGAATGCGACGACAGTAAAATAGATCAAAACCTGTGTAAATCAACCTATACAAATCTAGTTAGCTTTTAGAGCTGGCTGCGACATAGGTATGGAAATAAAAAGCTGGAAAGAAAAAAATAGGACGTCGATGAGAAAAGAAAGACTGCTTTACTACTACTAAGTACTACTGACTAGCGAGTATAGAGACTAGAAGAGGCAAAATGTTTAACAACCTTGTAGGCACGACATGACAAATTAAATAAAAACCATCATAGAGATAAAGGTAGAAGGAAAGAGACAACCAAGAAGAGCATTCTTAGATCAAATAAAAGAGAAGGCAAATTTCATGTCATACAGAGAGGTGAAAATTCTGGCAGAAGACTGGCAAACCTGGAAGTTATACACCGATAAGAGCTACGCTTCTAAATATTGAATGAATGAGACATAATTTAGCTTGACTTTAGATAGATGCATTTAAGTAAGATAACAATGCAGTTAAGTTTCCGAGAAGGGTGCCTGTTAAGGCAAGTAATGTGACACGACCGGTGGTAATCGGCTATGCTATCACGTACTTTGTTTTGTCGTTCCGCCGTCTAAGATACAAACGAGATTAGCTAGGTAACAAGCGTGTTCCATTCCAACATAAATGTAAACTGTAATACACAAGTTTCTGAAACACTCGAAACATTTTGTGTTATGTCTACTCTAAAAGACACCATTTATATTGCTGCGGCCGCGGCAGCGGCCGGCGACGTGCCAGAAGAAGAATATTAAGGTAATTCTTTTGTCATCATAAATGGCTAGTCTAAGGCTAAGTCATATTATATAGGTACGACGATGAGCAGCAAAGCTACTAGGAGGTTACTGGTGCACCACAATGCGCGAGCCGAGCGAGCGAAGTGAGCGTGCCGTGGCAGCGGCCGGCGACGCGCCAGAAGAAGAATATTCTTTTGTCATTATAAATGACTAGTCTAAGGCTAAATCATACATTATGCAGGCACGACAACGAGCAAAGCGAGATCTCGCAGAAGAAGAAGTTTTCGATGTTTAGTTTCGTATGTTTTGAAGTTCAATAAAAACATAGGCATGAGCAGTAAATTGTAAGTCAAATAATAATTATTTCATTTGCGGAGTATATCACATGTTTGTTATAGCTTTTGAATTTTGTAATTATGTTTTTTAAATTTCGATCAAAAGTTTAGTATGTATTGGCAAGAGCCCCAGTTGTGGCCAGCACAGAAATACAATTATGAGCAGTTTTTTTTACGCGCAGCGATCGAACGTGTCTAAAACGCACGATTTCGATGCCACGATCAAACACAGCCAGTCGCTAAAATGCGCGACCGCATCTATACAGTCGCTATAACGCGCGATTTTGACGCTAAAAGTCGCCAGTTTGGTAAGGCCCTTATGTGGCCAAACTGGTGCACCGGAGTGGCCACAACTGGTGCAAAGTGGCCATAACTGGTGATTATGCATCTTTTTTTCCATAAAAATGTATAAAAAAAATTGATAATAGGCTCTTGCCAAAAACTATGCAATATTCAATATAGATGTATATCCTATGCCATACAGTTTAAAAATCAATATTTTATACAGTTTGTGCATTTTCAGCGAAGGTTTAAGCATGCTAATTTCCTTAAAGTGGCCAGAACTGGGACTTCTACCCTTTAATGTATTATATAGAAAATGAATGTTATTTCAAAAGTTTGTACATAGTTATATAATTATTTTATTATTATTTATTTATTCGATCATGTATTACTTACCCGGGGATGAACTTTTTTTCGCTGAACTGATCGAATAGCATATCGTTAAATAGGTCTTTTAAAATGAAGGTTGAGTTTCATACATTTTTTTTAATCTTCTGTAAAATATGGCCCGCCGAAGTGGCAAAAAGTCAGTCCCTCCCCCCTACATTTCTAAAGTATTAGAGATAGAAACTTGTTACCTATTTGCCATGCTGGTAGGTTATTTCATAAACCCATGATGAACATTTTGTGATCACAACTTTTTGAGTTATAGTGATACAGATGCAAGGACCTTATAATATTTATATTATACCCTAAAGGGAATAAATAAAACGTCCTTGTAAAGATGTACCTAATAAATTCAAGACGTTCTAGCTCAAAGGTAATTGGAACTTTTAGTAAAATAGTCTTGTAAAAAAAATGCCTTGTCGTTTTCTCTTTGGCTACGCTAAAACCTTAAAAAGTATATGTTATGTTGGGATGATACGTCTCTGAAATAAAATTCTCCACTCCACAGACTTTCGTTCAAAATGCTATTGCAAAAAGTTTTATTCTAATTCTATAACCTGAATATACGTAGTAAGTACCTATAGTATGTAACCTTTGCCTGAATAATTTAAAACGAAACTTATTAATTACTACTGTATTTTGAGAAAGATTATTTTGTAAGAATAAACTTTCAAATTACATACAGACCTACATACTTAAATTCCAAGTTCAAAAATTTATGCACACGCTATAAATTTTCCATTACAAAGATTAATTTATTAAATCTGAGGAGTTGGCATTTTTCTTTTGTAATGCTGTTATTGATTTCGCATGTGCGTTATCACGGGATGCTGTATAGATGTAATAAATTGTAGACGCGCTTCTAAGTAATTCGGGTTTCAAATATACGGTGTATATCATCGGCAACGGAGTCGCTGGCATCCAGTGGATGCAAAAGGCAGGCTGTCGTTCAGTGTGGAGGTAAAGGGGGATGTCTATGTTCAGTCTTCTGGCTGATGGTGATGATGATTAATGGTGTTAAAACCATAGAAATTTTATAGGTAAGTAAGTGATCGAGCGATATTTTTACTGGTTTTTTTTCCTTTAACTTGTAGTATATCCAATATAATTTGAATAAATAGAAAGATACATTCAATTCATGGTTCAATAATTTTGATAAAGCAAGGCTACCAAAATGCTGTCATTATATAGATAAGCATTATGATATGGCCTCAAAAATCTGTTTTCATGGTTTATGATTTCCAAACATACCATGACATTTTAGGTGAACTTACTATTACGTACATTTAATTGTTTTACTATTTCATATTTAACCTTACTATGTATTTATTTATTCAAATTAAAACCAACAATGATAATATTAAGTCAGAATAATGTATTCTTTACCAAGACACTAATACAACAACGTAAATAGGTATTTTACGTTTTTGAGAAGTCATTTTTGAAGGAGACAGTGTTCTTTTACGGTTCAGTAGTACAAGTTTTACCTACACTGTCTCGAAAGGTTACATTTTTTAATATTATGTAGGTAAACATATGAATTATCATTCACGATGAATGCTGCTAACTAAACCGGTCATAAAGAAAAATTCAACACTCTTTTATAGTATACCCAAATAAAAATAAAAAGTCCGGTGAAGGCAAAGGCACATATTAATAAATCCAAATCATACCGCACAGAAGCCAATTCTGTACGCTGCGTAGCTTCTTCAAATATAACTGTTTAATGTCTAGATATAAGCCTCACCGCTTCCGCGCTCGTCACTCTCTAGCAAGTATTGAGCATGTGCGGCTGTGTTCCCGCGCTTTTTTGACGTTTAACTTTTTTCCTCGAAAAAAGGTGTTTATTTTTTTAATTAGTGCTTCTGTGTTGCAAGTGCTCAAAAATAAGATTGTAAGTAATTATTTAAACTGGTCATTGGCTCTTAGTAAATGTAGGTCAAGCTTTGTTGTAGACAACTTAACGGGCCGGCCTTTATGGCTACGCTTTTATCACTACAAATTAAAACGATGGCATTTAAAAGGGCCTGAGAAGTGAAGAAAAAGTAGAAAAATTAAGTTCTTAAAATTTAAGAAAGTATACATTTTACTGGTTGTCTGGTTAGGTTAGTGTGTTAATATCTTGCTAGGAGGATGATTATTTTTATAATACATAACTTAAAATACAGAAAATTAACGAAAACAAATAACTAACTAAAAATAAAATACTTGAATAAATAACTAAAAAATTTATATGTTATGTAAAAAAACATAAAGTGTTTCTTGCTAGGACATGCTACCTAATAATTCATATACTTTATTATATACAGCCCACATACTCTTTGAAACAAAATAAATATAACGAAAATTGCCATATACGTTGCATTTAAACTCCATAATTTACTAAAAATCTTTGATTTCAGATTGATTGGTGTACGTTGGACTAAAATCAACAAAATGCGTCTGCACTTTTTAGGTGAGTGAATTAATTTAATGTCTAACATAATGATGTGGACAAAGGTATTATAGCAAGTCTAACCTGATTTGGTACCTTGCTCTGTTGGCGCAGCGACCTGAAGTGGCTTTTGGCCTCCGACACAGTCCTATAAGAGAACGCCATCGACATCAATCCCGGTTTCGCGCTGTCTAACCTAAAAATAGCCAATAGCACTTAATACTCCTATTTTTATATATTTTAATTTAAATTTTACAACAGATTAATATTTTGAAAGCATCGATGATAATGCTAACTTGATTTAAGCCTAATACTTAATACCTATCCATTTCAAAAGTTTAATATAAACTATAACAAAGTGTCATTTACAATGTTTATAGTTTTAATTTGAATAAGCAATACTATTATAAATTTAAATTATGGAATTAATTCCTCTAAGTACGTTATATGGCGCCATTTAAATCAGAAATTTTTAAGTTATTTACTACCTATACTTTTGGTTTCTTGTGGGTTTGGGTAATGCGAAAAAGGCTGATTGATCATCATAATCAGTCTTTTAACAGTCTACTGCTGGACTTTTAGCCTACCCACGAAAGGCTGATTGGGCCATATCCACCACGCTGGCCCAGTGCGGATTGGTGGGTTCACATACCTACGCCATTGAATTCTTTTTCAACAACAAGGGGTCCGATTGATATACATTGCTAATAATATTTGGGACATTCATTCTCGAATATTATTAGCAATGTATATCAAATAATGTTGATCGGTGCCCTCAAAAATAAGGCTGTTATGCATTGTGATATCATCAATGCATCTAGTCACACATTTTGCAATGTTTCGGACGATGGGCTATTTGACAAGCCGTTCCCTTCAAAATTGATATACCTAGTTATAATTGAATATATTTACTCGTTGGTCAAAAAATCAAATAAAATCAAAAATTAAAATCCACAGATGGATTTGACCACAAAACGATATTATTATTCTGTAGAATTGATAGCTAGCCCAGCGTGCCACATAGCAGCTTGCTAACCAGCCGTTTCGTGGTGACCACCCCCCATAAACACTGTCGTGAACTCCATTTTGACAAACACTGTCATGTATAGGATTGTCTCTATCACACCGCCAATGGGCTTTGTAGAATGTCTCGTCAAAGAGCCTGATTCAAATACTCTTTTATGGCCAGTAATTTATACCATGATGGCAACGCTCAGCATTCATAATAAAACTTGAAAATATAATGTAGATAATGATAAAAACGAGCTATAGAGAGGGCTATGCTCGGGGTTTCTCTACGTGATCGAATCAGAAATGAGGAGATCCGTAGACGAACGAAAGTTACCTATATAGCCCACCAGATTAGCAAGCTGAAGTGGCAGTGGGCAGGGCACATATCATGCAGAACAGTTGGCCGATGAGGCCGAAAAGTTATCGAATGGAGATCACGGACCGGTAAGCGCAGCGTAGGATGTCCACCCACAATATGGACAGACAACCTAAAAGAGATCGCATGGAAACGCTGGACACAGGCCGCTTCCAACCGGCCCTCTTGGAGATTATGTCCAGTAATAGACGTCCTATGGCTGAGATGATGATGATGAATGATAAAAAAAATGCTTTTCCAGCATTCTGTATAAACGGTCCGCAAAAAAATTCGTCGCTACGTCCCATCGTATTGGAATCTGTAATCTTTGGAATTGGAAACAATTCGATTTGAGACATGCTAGCCAAAGGCGTTACCAAGATATTGTTATTGGCAGTTGGGGGCAAACGCAACGCTGATGGAAAATTTAATGCTGTTCGTTTTGAGAGCCCTGCGAACGAGCGCTACTCCCCGTTCTGCCAGTACCTACATGGCTATATCAGGTGTCACAGTGCACAACTTCATAAAGTACAAGGTCTTGAAGCAGGCAGTTGGTAACTTGGCTATTTTATACACAAATCCATGCCTTTCTATGTCTCTTTAATTCGTAATGTCGCCAAGCAAACGATTAAGTTTTTATGCCACTTTGCTACTAGCCAATAAGTTCGGGGTCACGGTTAATAAAACTAAATATGAGGACAGTCTATTTACGTTTATTACCTAACGTCAAGTAGATATGTAGATGACCTCATCGTGATGTAAGGAATGATGCGCACTTCGACATGGCTTTGAAGGATTTCTGTAATTAAGCATGCAGGATAAAGGACCAGTTACGAAGTGACGATACCGATGTACTCGTACGTACTACGCAGTCGACAGATTTTTACTACTTATTGTCGAGAGATTGTGATCTGTCATCTTGGCAACTAGAGACAGGTCCAAAGGATAAGAAGAAGGGAGGGAGGATAGGAGGGTTTTCTATAGTAGTGGATAATCCACTACAGTTAACTGTGGATAAGAAACTTCGAGCAACTTGCTCGATGATAGAAAACAAGATGCGTTAGGAAGTAAGGTTGCTCAAAATTGCGTTTTTTTTCTTCTTTCATTTGTGAGGATTTTGGCGTCACAATTCTTGTGCATTTGCCAGTGTCAAGTATTAAAATATTATAAATTTTTACTAAATATCGTTAAATAAGATTATTCATAGTCACAGTCAGAGTCAATCAAACTAAGTCACGGTCAAGTCAAAGTCATGACTTTGACTTGACCTAGCATAGTAGTGAAATCTTTACAAGGGGCTTCTATGGAGTTTTAGAAACAATACGAAAAGACATGTTTCTCCACGTTATATCACTTGCGTACACTCGAGCCCGTTCATAAATATTTAATAAATCATATAAATAAACCATAAAATACTCACACAGGTTTAGGAAAATAATACAAAGAGGCGAGTTTTCTTCAAGTTGGCGCCAAAAAAAGGCGTCTTGCACTAGGTATGTAGGTTTGTTTGTTGTTTTTAACAGCTAATGTACCGCTTGATATGTATGCAAACATGGAATGGACTACACGTACATCCAAGGGACAACACTTTGTCTTTGCAGTTGTACATAAAGCTGGAAGAAAGAAAGTTGTACCTACTTACTTCATAGAGAAACGTGCGATACAATAGAAAATACAGAAGAAAAGTGTTAAGTACGTAATCTGGAAGATAGATTCTGTTTGTGAGACATGCGCTTAGCGCAGTATTGTGAAGTAGTTTTTATGAACGCTCGCTGCATCGAATTCATTTGATCACGTCCCAAATGGACGGATGTAGGCAGACAGCAAACATCTTCGAAATTTCAATGAACCTAATTCTCTGAACTGACTAATAAAGTACATAAAAATATTTTGTCTTGTTCTAAGTTGGAATGTTTCCAGTGGTAGTAAATTTTAAGTTAGTAGACTTTTAATGGATTGGTAACAGTAACTGTCAAAGTGGCGCTAGCATACCTTGTAAGTTTGATGAAATGTCGTCAAACAAGTCATAGTCAGAGTCAAACAAAGTAAGCCACGGTCAAGTCAAAGTCATGCGCTAGTAAAGTGGTGGACAAGAGGCTTCTGTGGAGCTTTGGAAAGAACACGAAAATACATGAATATTTCACCGCGTTATATCGCTTTCCTACACTCGTATTAACGCATTAATACGCATTAACACTCGAAAATACATAAGTTTAGAAAAATAATACAACGAGACAATTGTTTTTTTAATATTGACGCCAAAAAAAAAAAAATCTGCGTAACGTTTCGAGATGGCTTCTAATAAGAGCTAATCATAGATCACAGGACACAATCGAGATGTAATTTTTTTGTCGGTAATTTCATTATTTTGCCATTATGAGAATAAAAATATATTCACTACTCTTTATATAACTTTACGTTTGACTCCATATTTGATAACATTTTCAAATTTTTAAAGCGTAATTATTATCTTTAAAATATTAAAAATAAAAGTTTTCAGGGAAATATGACGAACACTGCAGATAATGGTTTAAAAATCATATTCTATTTATTCATATTTCCTGCTAGTAAGGCAGAAATAGTTTTATATTGGTATGTAAAACGTTACTAGTGTTTTCCTATTCGTGCGTATAGCGCCGTTTCGTTTTTGCAAACTCTGCCCCACCTTGGCATTGGCTCTTTGAAGACTTGACGGGGGGACCTGATAAATTCAAACATAGCCTTTTTATAGCGGAAAAACATAATCAAATTTTTTGTACACGCGTACAAGCCAAACAAAACAAGAGACAAAAAGACAATTCTTATTTCGCTGGACAAATAAACTTTAGTGCAACTTTTCGAATGTCTTTAATTGGTGATATTGGAGTTATTTATTTTTTATCGCTAATCAGTCTGCGTTTGACCATCTCGCCTGTTGGTAAACGACGATGTAGTCGGAGAGTGCCAGGTCAGGCCTCCAATGCTACTATTCTTTTTTAAATTGTAATTGTTTCAATTTTAATTTGTAAATAATGGCTTCAAAATTCACCGTTAAAAAAAATATACTAGAAAAATGCCCCCACCTAATATTACCTATAACTTAGTATAAAACATATTAAAAACTGTCAATTTTGAGGCAATTATTTACAAATTAAAATTGATACAATTACAATTTAAAAACAATTTGTTTAGTAGAATCGGGGCCCAGATGCTTGCAGAAGAAAGCACCTATGCTCTTTGCTATGTTGATTTTTTCACGATTTCAGGATTAGTTTTGTATAGTAAAAGTTGTTTATGAATGAGTAAAATTACCTCCTTTTGGCTTAGTACCACCGTTCTGCGTAACACACCTAGCTATCATCGCTACCTAGGTATACAATGCTTAAAGTTTACAATCCAGCTCAGACCTTAACTAGGTCGATCGTGTTCTCACAACACTAGTAAGTACCTACTACTTCTAGATCGTGATCATATTTCAGCATTGGTCAAAATACCACGCGCAAACTTACTTGTGATCCCACTTCTACCGGGGAACCGGCCGCCATCGCCAGCAAACCTCTATAAATACGTGGAAATCTGACATGACACGTTCTGCCACTTACTTGTAAGTTGTGGAATAGTTTATACCTTAGATATTTCCTCAGAAATATGACCCCAATTGCTTCAAACGAAGCGTGAATAAAGTAATCATTTGAAAGTAGGCAACGCACCGTCAATACTTACTCCAGATTTTGTAGGTGTCCTTAGGCGTACTGGTGACCACTAGTTTCATCCACTATCCCACAGAAACCATTTTCTTCCGGGATAAAAAGAAATTTGAATGATGAATCTAGGGTACCTATATAATATTATGTCCAAATCAAATTTTAGTCAAATCCATGCAGTTGTTACCGAGTTGAGTGCGGATAAAGTTACACACAAACTATCGCAAAAAAAAAGAAAAAAAAAGTAATCCTGTCTGAGATGTCTATGCAGGGTTGCATTCAGTTAGCATCCTTTAAGCGTCTTCAATACGTCAAAACAAACAATTTTTGTTCTGAAACTTATCAAGGTTCGCGAAAAAAATCAACTGTTTCAAATTCCTATTTTGTCGGGAGTGTGTAATTTTGTTGTATGGAACGTCTGTTTTTTTTTTTCGTGAATTTCAAAATGTCGTGAAACAAAAGTTTGTTATGATCACAGAAGAGAAAAAAATTACTTCTCTTTTCTGTGGTTTTGATGTACTGAGGAAAACTCACTGATTACCAGTAGGTATATCCAATTTTTTTATTTTATATTACAATTTAAATATATATTATAATAGACAGGAGAAATTATTAAAACAGTATCGACATTTCTTTCGAAAATTAGATATCAGACATCCCACAGTAATATTATTTGTAGTCCTAACTAAACTTTCACCCGAGCTTTTTTTTTTAATTTTGCATTGGCACGCTCTGGCTTATAAAATAGATTTTCATTGAACAATATTCTATAGGCCGAACATTTTCACCGTGACTGGACAGCGCTGGGTTACTTTCCCAGGCGGTATGCGCTTACTTTGTTACTAGAGAGCTGAAGTACCGTTAGTAAGCGGGTGTTGTCTATCATCATCATCATCATCATCAGCCTGTAAACGTCCACTGCTGAACAAAGGCCTCCCTCGTAGAGAGGGGTGTTGCCATAATCCCCACGCTTAGCAGGCGGCTTGGGGATCGCAGTACGTTCACCGTGTACTAATAGGACGCTGCTGCCCATCCTCCGGTGGTTCTGGTCGCAGTTTTAGGACATACCCGGGTCCATAATATGTATTTATTATTGACTACCCCCGCATAGGTGTACAGTGTTGCCAGGTCTAATTTTTGTAAAACGGGAGGTGTACCAAGAAAAACTCGGGAGAAGTATAAAGACAAAATTCAAAATCGGGAGACTATTATTTAGCATAAAACATATCATAAAATTTGCTTTTATTTCGCAAAATCCTTTATATACGAGTACATCGCCCCGCACCGTTGTGCTTACGTTCTATGAAACTAAACAAATAAACTAGTTTGCTATTAAATATTCAGCTTTATAATTATTTATTACCTTATAGTATATATGTATCACGTTACGTGTAGTACGTTATTATGTTACCTTAGTACATATTACACAGTAATGCCAGTCCACTTCCTATCACGCCATTTTCTATAGTTTATGGAATCTAATACACCAAAAAGCTTTAAAAAAAACCCGGGGGGATGGAGTAGAAAATCGGGAAATTGGCGACTTCGGCTGAAATCGGGAGAATCCCGTAAAAACGGGAGACCTGGCAACACTGGGTGTAGTCCATAATTTGAGGAACCCATACGTCGACGAATATTGATTTAATTGGCGCCAATTTCTGTCTCGTATAAAAAAAATAGTAGGTGCGTGCAATATTTCAATGTGCACAGAGGTTAACGTTTTTCCACAAATAAGGCAAACATAGAATTAATTAAAAATATACCTGTAGACAAAAAATAACATTTTCAGTAGGGTAGGATGCGGATTCGGCGTGGATTGAACATAATTATAGAAGAAGATTATACCAGCGATGGTGGCATGTGCGCTTTACAATCTGACGGCACCTAATTCGATCCCCAGCCTTGCAATGACTTATTTAGTACATAAATAAGGTGCTCTTTCGATGCCATCGCTCAACAACGGTGAAGGAACATGGTGAAGAAACCGGTGTCCAAGAACCTCAAAGTTCGAAGACATAATAATATGACATTTACCTTGCATTCACCAACGTGCACTGCGCCAATATGGTGGATTAGGACCCATCTTCTATCTCTGAGAAAACGCCTGAGTTCCAGCAGTGGGAACACATCATCATCATTATAATCAGCCAGAAGACGTCCACTGCTGAACGACAGCCTGCCTTTTGCATCCACTGGATGCCAGCGACTCTTACTATGTCGTCGGTCCATCTAGTGGGAGCTTAGGCCTACCTACGCTGCGTCGTCCGGTTCGTGTTCTCCACTCAAGAACCTTTCTTCCCCATCGGTTACACGATAGGCCCCAGTGTCCCCAGTGGGAACACGATAGGCCGTTATTGATGATAGAAAATTAGCTGTCTCGCTGGTCATCATGATTTGAGTCTTATTTTTTTTTATAGCTAATAAGTCCGCGTTTGGCTTACCACTCGTCTATTGGCCATTCTACTTTATGTTTAGCATTTAATAATATTGCTTTTCATCGATTTATCACATGACAATATGTTAAAAAATAACTTCATTATTTTATTAAGAACAAATTCTAATGAAAAAAAAAAAATTTTTTTTTATAAGATCTGATAATCTTCACACGGCTGAGTAGATTTTCTTGTATCGCTAACAACACTTTCGATCAAGGAACACATTCCACAAGTCAAATCAGTCGATTCAGCCGTTTGGAAGCTACGATGCCACAGACAGACACACAAAATACATAATTATACCCACATTAAACTTAAAACACCCCTCTTTATGCTTTGGCGTTAAAAAAACTATAAAAATCCACAATCCTCACAAAACACCTTTCCGAAAAGGTAACTAAATAAAAAAAACCGAATTCGAATTCTCTGTTGTGCTAACACTTACTATAGGTATGACTAGGAAGGTAGATAAGTACAAGTTTTCAGTAATCAGTAATTTCGACACGGTTCAGTGTTCGTTAGTTCTTCAGATAATTCCATTTGGAACGTCTGTATAACTTCATTGTTACCAAAAGCATTTCCAGAACACATTCTTCCGTAGAAATCTTCGATTTCATGCTCATTATCCGCATAAAACGCTACAAAATATTAATATTTTTCATAGAAGCTGTTTTTGCGGACGCTACACACGCGAGCACAATAGCGTAGTAAGGTCAGCACGGTACATTCACCGCTGCAACCAGTGCTTTACTTTATTCGCAACTAGCATTCTACAGGCTAGTTGGAAAGAGTAAGCTACGCCGAAAGTTGATTGTATTCGTCATTTGATCAAACTTTATCATGCATATTTTTCGTAACAACGTATCTATCAATAAAGACTTTTGACAGTTTTTTTGTCAAAATAAGTTTGTCTTTGTTAGTTTTTGAGCCTCTAAGATTTTGTATCTGGTATCTGGGCGCGATAAGTGCGCGCGTGATTTTCCAACTGAGCGGATTAGGTGCCTGTAATAGCAGTTGTCCGTAAGGCCCCTGAAGTCTCCTTTTTTAAAGGCCCTGAATAGTAAATCTGTGGCCCTGAAGTACTAATAATAAAAAATCTTCAGTCGGAATGCGCCGAGGTTAACTCTAGCATTTTCAAAACCGAGAAGAGTTCAAATACGGCTGTATATAAAAAAAAAGAACGTCTGAATTACCGACATGGAAAATATTTTTTTTTATTTGAAACGACCACAGATATACATCTGTGGAAAGGACATAGGTACTTTCAGATTGATTTCATAGAAATTTCATCAAAATGTTCCGTAGTTTGGTGTTTAAATAACTGGAAAAAATATGTAATCCAAGTAAACGAAATTGGGTATATTTAATACAAATTTTGAATTCGTTATTTTTTATTAATAATTTTTACAGTTTATTTTTTCTGGATTACAAGGCTGGTCCTCATACATAAAAGATTAACGATGAGTAGATACAATGCCTTTCTTCAGGCCTACATACCCTTTGCGACTAACCACGTATTTCTACTAGATACTTGCCTTTACAGCAAGCATTCCAGCGATTGTAAATAACTGTCTGGAGAAGTAGGCTGAGGGAGAATGTATATTTCTTTTACTTGTTTTTCTTTATTGCATAAAATATGTCCATGCACAAGCGGGCAACGTCTTGCATATGCAAATCTTTTTGTAACAGAATAGAAACAAATTAACCATTTTGAATCGGAATAGGTTGATACAATTCAAGGATATTATCAAAGATTTCATACTTATACTACCTATGGATATTATATTGTGATACTTAAATGATTTATTGTAATTACTTTTGTCACATGTCATATTATAGACTTTGTATGTAGGTATCCATTCTGTGTGCCCTTTTTAAACCCCGACGCAAAATGAGGCGTGTTAAAAGTTGACGTGTACTACGTATATCTGTGTATTTGTCTTTCTGTGGCATCGAATCTCCCAAACACTTGAACCGATTTTGATTTAATTTTCCTTTTGTATGAAAGTTGACTTGATGGTGAGTGTTATTAGGTTATGGTATACTAGCGGTCCGCCCCAGCTTCGCACGGGTATAAATTATAGCCTATGCCACCCGGGGATAGCGTAGCTTCCCAACAGTGAAATAATTTTTATAATTGGTCCAGTACTTTTTGTGCCAATTCGTTACAAACAGTAATTAAAATATAATATTATTAATAATTAAAATATTGTATAATAATAAATTATAATACAATATTAGTAAGTAATTAAGTATTAAGTATAGATTAGGTTATGATCGGAAAAATTCGGACGGATAGTAAAACTATCTGGGTTACCACCCGTCCGGATCTGTAGACATGTGTCCGGACTTTGTCCGGTTTTGAAATTTGTCAGTTTTTTTTAGTTTGGGCGTTGTAGTACCAATGCTTGTTACCCTGTAACGACGTGGGCAGTGTTAGAATTTTATGACTAAAATGTCCGGACTTTAATTGAAATATCCGGCTTTAGGTCAGCTAAATTGCCACTTCAACTTGATAATCTGGAGGGGTATGTCGGTAACTTTCGTTCGTCTATAGATCTCCTTATTTCTGATTCGACCTCGTAGAGAAACCCGAGCATAGCCCTCTCTATAGCTCGTGCGACTGTATATTTTGTTGTAAGTAGCTGACTAAAAAAACTGCATCGCACATTGCCGCGACAGTATAGACTGGGATCACAAACACTTAGCTGCCATGATGGGGTTTAATTGCACTGCAGACGGTATTGCAGTGCTATTACGGCGGCATTTCAAGTCATGTTTATGAAGGTGCCTTTCTTTGAACATAGCTTTGCACGTGCTTGCTCTTGCGAATAAAAATAAAATAGAACTGGAATTGATATTAGTCTGTGATATTGGTATCTAATTATATTATCAGTTCCAGAGTGAGTAAGTTCTTATAGGGCGGACTTGCCTAAGTCAGAGTTTAAAAAAACGTTAATTAATTGTAAAGTTTTCGTGATATTTTCGTGTTGTTTCCAAAACTCCATAGAAGACGCTTGTAAAGCCACGACCACTTACTATAGGGTATGACTTTAATTTGACCGTGACTTATTTTGCTTGACTCTGACTGCGACTATGACTTGTTTGACTATATCTTCACACTAGCAACGAGAAGTGCGACAACAAAATCCTCACAGAGGAAAAATTAAAAAAAGGTACCTACCTGTTGAAATTTTATTATAATAATGGGAATGTAAGGAGTAGGTACATAGGTATTGGTTCTAATCAAAAAACCTCTAAATTATACCTCTAACCTCTCTTCGATTCTACGTTTCTAATCCGTTCGGCCAAAGTTTGGAACAACCTACCAGCTTCCTTGTTTCCTGAGAGATTATAACCTGGGCTTTTTCAAGGCCAGAGTGAATAGGTATCTTCTAAGTCTGCGTGCTTCATCTTCGACCATATCGTCGCTTACCAACAGGCGAGTTGGTGGTAAAAGCGAATTTATCCGCGTAAAAAAATAATTGTTAAAACATTTGGATAATTGTCAATGATTCACTTAAATCATGAAAGAAAAACTGGTAAAATAAATCCGTCTTTGGTAGTATTACAGAACCACAGAACCTAATACTCCAATGTCAAGACACTTCACGCCACGACAGGCTCAAATCCACAGAAAAGAAAAAAATATTGAACGTAAATGAGATAGAAAATCTGTCGCCAGGCTTTATGACAGAACCTTGATTGAACATTCTTATTTATGTCAAAAGTTTTTTTTTTGCATTTTGAAGTCGAGGGAAGTTTTTGGATAATCAAGACCGGAGCTAACGGAATACTCCGGTTACCTTTTTTTTTTTTTTGGTTAGGTCTCAAAGTTCTTTGTCCGCATCACAGTTGCTAACTGATTTCGAATGACTGACGTTTCGTTTATATGGCAACTTAAATGGCGTTTATATGGTTTATCGTACAACTGGCTACAACAAATTTCTTACACAATTGCCTTGACCAGCCGTACTAATTTAAACAAATAAATATTTTCTTTTCTGTGCTCAAATCCTTTAAAAAAAACCAGAAATCTTCCTCGGTCGCTTGACCTCAATAATACCCTACCAATGACTCAATATGTCAGTGGTGTTGTATAAATAAACAAATCCTTCGACAGTTAGGCACAAACATGCATCCGTACCGTTAACTGAACCGACATACTTCTTGAACCTGTCTAGATACATTGAGAGTCGTCTACATGAAGTATAGGGATTATTGTAATCATTGAAGACCCAGCTTATTCGAGTCCGCTTGTCAGTTTGAACTATGCAGGGTCAAAGGTAACTAACGTAAAACCTCTTAAGGCGACTTTGGTGCATCAAGATTAACAACTTTTGTTCTATGACTTATCAAAATTTGCGAAAAAAACAGTAGTTTCATAGTTTGTCGGGAATGAAAGTTTTTTTCATCCGACGACTACTTGGTTGACGACTTGGTTCGCCTTTAAGTGCACCCAAAAGTGGTGTTTTCTATAAGAAGCTTTTAGTGGGCAGTAATGAGTTTTTAATCCTCTTTCTAAGTGCGCTGCAATTATCTTTGCCGCGCATTTTTTTATATACATCACTTTTGAACTTGGAACATCTTAGTGTTCAGCGCCAAAGAAATCGAACGCAAATATTGTTTGAGACTGGCTGGTACGACTGCCCATAGTAGCGCCGCCAGCGAAAAAAACAAAAAACAAAAACAAATTAAAAACACGCGATTCGCGAACTACAGGCCGCGTTTTCATAAATTTTCACGGATTGTTAGAAATTCATGGTTTTGTGAAACAATAAATTTTCATAATTGCGAAAATGTCTCAAATGGAAATATAAGTTTTTGGTTGTTTTATTATTAGATACTATTTAATTTCAATTTAGTTGTGTATGTTTTATTAAATAATAATATTACAATAAAATATAAGACGCCTTTTCTCATAGTGCGTGATGAAAAGTAGAGTGTATCACTCGGGCGCAAAATATTTTTTGGCTCGGGCGACGTACTTTGAATCCCTCGCTACGTTCGGGATTCTACTCTGGAATCCCTCACTTCACTATGGATTCAAAAAAGTGTTCTCGCCGTAAAAATATTATTTTGCTCCTTTATGTTACAATCTACTATTTTGTGAGGAACGGCAGTTTTTTTAAAGTCGTCAAAGATTGTCAGACTTAATGAACAATGTTTTGCGTTAGTTACCTTTGACCCTATATTTGTGACGTATTTTATCGTCTTTTGGGTCTTAGAGTTAATCTGTGTGATATACAGTTTACCTAATGTCATAAAATTAAAATAATAATCATAAACATTAAAAATAAACGACAATAATTATTTAATTAATAAAGGCACTCAATAAATAAATAATAATTATTTATAGATACATAATTAAAGTAATTAATTTGAAAACGAATGTTACATATAGCTTTAAACAAAAGTAACAATGTATGTACAGATGCACGATCTCAGCATAATAATACTAATGGAAGGAACTAACTACCAAGACACGGGTTTCTAACACCCAGTTTGGCATCAGTAACAATATAAGGTACAATTCTGGAATAAATAATTTTTGATTTTGAATGTTGGCATTAGATCTCTATGCAGGAAATATCTGATTGTCTTCATAACTGATTGTAAATGGATAGTAGGTAGTTATTTTGGAATTCACCTTTTACGTATTCCTAAATCAGATTTAAAAAATATGGATTTAATTTATTAGAATTATGTACCTACAGCTTAAAACTTGTTGTGATTTATACTAGGATGTTCATAAATGTTGGCGCCACTGATGTTGGCAAAATATGATAAAAAATGTGACAAATCCTGCCAACCAGTTTGGACTCTCTGCCTCTTTTTACAGAACAAATGCCTAAACTTTGATACTGAAGATCTGTCAGCAATATAAACACCTCTTCAGACTTCGCTATATAGTGGCGTATAACAAGAACTATTTCGCACAATATCTTGATAGTAAAACGAAGTTAAGCCGTAATTTTTTTATGTCATAGGTGGCAAACAATCTAACGGGCCGCCTGATGGTGAGCGATCACCGTTGCCTATGGACACTTGCATAGTTTTATTTGTAAATAGCTTTCACCGGACTTGATAAGACCGGTTTAAATATGGACAAAACGACAATACCATTGTCGTGTATAAATACTTAAATGCTTCGCTTTTACAGCGTGGCGCTGTTTGCGTCACTTCTTGGCATATCAGCGTTTCGATTTTGGCCAAATAAGGTTTGACTAGAAATAAATTTACCAGAAGGAACTTGGTTGTCTCAGTAATCCCTTTAGTTCCTATGAAGGAACTCCAGGGACAGAAAAACTCAGTAGTTCCTTCAAAGGAACTACTACAGAAACTAATGAGAGTTGGTAGTCTCAGTGGTTCTTTTAGCTCCATTGAAGGAACTGCAGGGACAAAAAAGACTCGATAGTTCTTTCAAAAGAACTGTTAATGTAACTACCAAGAATAAATGACCAAAATTACCTATGGTGAAGTCTGAATAGACCTTTTAATAACCAATATCGCGGGAGCCGTATCACAGAATACAGTGTTCAACTCACGACCTACCTGTGTGACATGTGTGTCGCCGACGACCTTGTTCGGGCGCCGCCGCCGGTCATTCGGTCATCTCATGTTGTTTTCAAGTGATCAACAGGTTTTCGACCTGATAATAATTATAGCTCATTAAAAAGTTAAAGCTCTACGGATCAACTTCTGTTTATTCAGATGATCAGAAAGATGAGGGTTCACGTTATAGTAGTTTAGTTTCAAGGAACCTTTGATCCTGATACCTATTAAGCTCTGGTATAACCTAAGTGGAAACAAATTTGATCTGATAATCATTAAAAGTCATCAAAAAGTCCTGATGAAATGGATCAACTATTGTTTATTTGAAAGTTAAGGTTTCAATCACAGAAACGAAAATTTCACGAAAATTTCACGAATTTTTTTTCTCTTCTGTGGTTTCAATATAGAGATTTATTATTATTATTATTTATAAAAGTTCTGGTGACAGGATAAACTACTGTTCATTTAAAGATTAGGATTCAGTTTATAGCTGCTGGAATTTTGTTTCAAGAAACCTTCGATCCTTTTACCACAGCCCGAATATGTGGGCAAAAACGTTATCTAATTTATAATTCACCAAAATCTTCTGTTGATACGGATAAACTACTGTTTATTCAAAGATAATGGTTCAATTTATAGTTACGTTAGTTTATGAAATAATTTAGTGGTGTACCTAAGCCCCGTCTAACTAATTGGGCACAAACTTGATCTCGTGTTACAAAATGTCGAAAAGAGATAAAAGCTATTAAATCTAGCTGAGGGATCAGTTTGACAAAAAAAACATCTTAAATTAATCATGAATTTGGCTATAAAGATTAATTTATTGCCAATTAAATGAATTTAGCATGTCTGGCGTTACACTCAAAATAAAGCAAAAAATACTAATTAATATAATATAAACTATTATCTAACAAACACTCTACTAAACAAACGTACACCTACTACCTATACCTACTTCATATTGTATTACTAACCCTGACACAGATAATTTTAACGGTGGATTAATTGGACACTTATTAATATCTAATTTCGTTTTTTACAGTGCTTTTCCTGAGTATCGGGCTATGCAGTGCTCGGTGGCTGAGACAAGGGCGCAGCAAACAGAAAACTAGCTTCGTTGGAGAGGCTACCAATGAACTCTCCACTGCCATCTTCCAGGTAAGAGTCAAGAAGAAATACCGATATATTCATGTTTAGAGAAAGTAATTTTATGTCCGCAATGTTTTAGTAATTTTCACCTAATGACCCCAATAAAAAGCTAGTATCTAGCTTTATTTAGTCTTTTGACATGTAGATTAAGGTGGCGATTACACTTTCGAGATGTTTTGAAAGTTGTTAATGATCTAAACTATATGACTATTAAATTATCGTTAGGTATCTGCTACAAGTCCTACTTTCTGCGTCCGCTTTCTTTAATACATATTAATCGAACATCGTTTTATATTCTAGGGTTACATCGATGACAACAAGAATATTGCTTTCTCCCCGCTGGGGTATTCAGCGATCCTGGCTATCCTCGCTGAAGGCGCCAAGGGTGATACAAGAGAACAGCTAGTCTCAGCCCTCCATCTGCCTTCAGACCCAGAGCTCACAAGAAAAACCTACCGTTATATTATGGAAAGGTTAAAAAACAAAAACGAATATAAATTCAATCAGCCGGAACTAAAGAACTTCTTTTACGTGTACAAAAACTACACGATAAATGAAGACTATAAGAAAATTTTGGAAGACTATTATCTGACAGACGTGCGATCAGTTGAAAGGTACAACTCTGATCACAATGTTGACAATGATGAGTCAAACGCTGGCACCGAATATGTAGTAGATGAATCGAATAAGAAACAAGATGACAGCAAAGTTGATGATATACCAGAATTGATGCCTCCTAAAGAAACTGAAAAATACATAAGTTTCGCTGTTGAAGATACTCCTGAGAAAGTAGACGTTTCTCAAATCGAATACAAACCTGCCAAGAATATTAAAGAGAAGATTAAGCTAGTCAAGACATACCCTAAGAAAGATGAATCAACTGATGAAGAGGAAACTATGGTTGCGGTTGAAGCGAGAAATCATGCGAGAAGTCTGAGAATATTGCAAGACAAGAATGATATTTCCTCAAGCCTTTCTGTAAACAGCGTCGGCAAAAAATCTGCTTCCAGTAAGTATTTATAATGTTGTTATGTGTCCTTGGGTATTACCATAAAATAAGGAATATACGAAATTATTATTTCTTTATATTGTAACCAAATGAGAAAAAAAAATAACAGTTTCTTTGCACTTTATCATGGTTGGAATGTAAAATAACAAGTTTTTAAATCCATTGGCTTGTATGAAAATAGAGGCGCTTGAACTTTGATTTGAGCTGTATAGTTGTCTAGATATATCTAAAATATTAACATAAAATTTAACGTATTATATGTATTAAATAAATAAAAAAGGTTAAAAGAAACAAAGGAAAAACAAAAACACAACTTCGGTGTATTCTTTCGAAACTTGCTAACGCATGTCTAAAAGAAAAGTAAGCAAAAGCAACATAA
This sequence comes from Agriopis aurantiaria, assembly GCA_914767915.1. NCBI lineage: Eukaryota > Metazoa > Arthropoda > Insecta > Lepidoptera > Geometridae > Agriopis > Agriopis aurantiaria. The sequence goes on along the minus strand of OU612001.1, from coordinate 8,532,695 downwards.
TTAGTTTGTTTGATGTCTAATTATCCGTACCTCGCTATTTTACATTTGGGTAACTTCGAAAATTCCAAAACCAATAAACATAATTCACACACATCATACTCAAACTTTTACATTTGTTTTACATACTCGTCGTTACATTACACTTACGTTACATTACTCGTAGGATCTTACATCTCCTATTGTTACTTCCAGAATCGGTATCCAACTCCCTGATGATAATCTTCAACGGTATGTACTTCCGTGGCTCGTGGAAGAAGCCCTTCGACCGCGTGGAACCGGGGCTGTTCTATAAGTCCAGTTCTGAGAAGAAGCAAGTGCCGATGATGAAGACGAGTGGGACGTACAAAACGGCCTTCCTGCCAGGACTTGACAGTGAGGCTATACAGCTGCCTTATGATGTAAGTTTCATGGTTGCTATACAAACAAACCTCAGGTGAATAGACATGGAGTGATTAATTTCTTATTTCACATTCACATCTTTGGCTAATGCTCTGTTAATCTGCACTACTTTTGTAAAATCACGTTCCTAGCTTGTAACACGTGTCATAAGCCAGAATCTTTATGTGTGATTCACAAGAATTTGTACCTCTATAATTTCGTTCTTCCAAGATTTTACGTGTTGAAGAACTCGGCACTTCAAAAGATTTTTAGTACTAAAACATGAAAAAGTCTTACTTTATCTCATTTGATCTTGCAGGGTGACCGTTACGCGCTCCTTGTGGTGGTTCCCCGCTCTCGTGACGGCCTAATTCGGCTCGCTGCCGACCTGCCAGCTGCTCCTCTACTAGATATCCAGGATATGCTCAGAGAGGAAGAGGTCCAGGTGTCGATGCCTTCTTTCTACGTTGAGACCACTACGAAGCCTATCGCTGCATTGGCTAAGGTGTGTAAGACGTCCACAAAATTACATAAAATTTATATAGAAATAGGCGAAGGTTGCGATCATTGGACCAGCGCTATCATCGGACCACCATAAACGTATTTCCAAAATTTTGCAAGTTAGCAATACCCAAACTAGTCAAAATTAATCTCTTGCGACTCAGTTGCACCCCCTCTAACTTCAGTCGTGTTACAGTTGGAAAATCACGCGAACGGGAACCTTAACGCGCACAGATACGATTTGCGATCGCGTGATTTTCAAACTGAACGGATTTAACGTTATTTTGGTGCCGCAATAGCAATTGTCCGTAAGGCCCCTGTCTTGCTAAATGTTAAGCGACGATGATGTCTGCGATGGAGCATGCTGTATTATAATTTTCCCTGTATTTTCCAATTTTCCAGTTCGGTGTGAGCAGTATATTCACTCGTGACGCGGAGTTGTCGGGTGTATCGTCAGACGAGGGTCTGTTCGTGCAGGAGCTGGTACAGCACGTGGCCGTCAGAGTCGACAACGCAGACTCCAGCGCATCGCAGCTCGCAGGTGAGATTTATTAACCTTACTCCTTATTACCGATAACGGACGGGGAAGAAAGGTTCTTAGTGGAGACCACGAACCGGAAGATGCAGCGTAGGTAGGCCTTCCACAAGATGGGCCGACGACATCGTGAGAGTCACTGGCATCCAGTGGATGCAAATGGCAGGCTGTCGTTCAAAGTAGAGGTCAAAGGGGCGAGGCCTATGTTCAGCAGTGGATGTCTTCGGGCTGATGATGATGATGATGACCCCTTATTATCGGTTAGTAGCTTAGGAAAATTTACTACACGTTTTGTCTATTTAAATTATCTAGAAAGCAACGAAAGATGGAGTGAAGTAATTATACACTCCATGCTACTTCGTTAATAATGAGGGAGATTTTATGGCATAGGCAGCACGGCAATGCTACCCGCATTCTGATCACCTTTTTCCACTAAAAGGCTAATGCCTGAAATCTTGAAAGATTAATCTTTTTTGCTCTACAAGAAGTAAAAGTAGTTTTAGGGTCCAAAACATATAATAACAGTGTAAATAAATATTTAAGGATTCTGAACTCCATGGTGAACATAAACCTAGCAAGTATTGGAATTTCGAATGTTGTCAAAGTTCCATCGCATTGAATGCGTTTTCTATCATGTTGTAATTTTTATTTCTGGTGTACACAATAAAGAGTTTCTATCTATCTATCTAATGCTCAGTGCCCTTCCGGCAACCTTCCGGCTCAGACTAGGTTGCCTTCCAGACTTTAGTCTATGGTGCCCTTATTCCGTAGATGGTGGTTTTTTCCGCTATTTGCCGTGAAACTTCTTTCATCAAATGTACTAGTTTAGGGTTTTAGTGTTAGTAAGCTTTTTTTAGTAAAGGCTTTTGTTAATAATGTTGCCTTATGATTAAAAACTGTACCTACATAAAACGTGATTATTTTGCCAACAGCCGCGAACACCATGCAAGAGCAAACCAAGAACATGCCTATATCCCAGGATAAAAGCCGTCGCTTCAACGTCGAGCATCCCTTCGTCTTCTTCATCGTAGACGTTTTGGACAACCTCGTCGTCGTCGCCGGGAAAGTCGTCGATCCTGAACAACCAACACCTTTCGAATTCTAATCTGGATAAAGATTTTAAAACGTCCCAGTAATTTGCTATGAAAGATTAAAAAATATAGAATTTTTATGGCCGTGGAATGTCGAAGGTGCCTAACTTGTTATTTTACACGTAGTTATGAATTTCGATTTCAATTTTGTATTTTTGTCTGTCGTGTTGTTTGTTAACACCCACCAGTTTTTGTACTTTATTTATTTAAACTGTTCAGTAGTTTATCCTTGCTGTGTTATTGGGAATTCCGTAGTTCCAAATAATCAATCCAGACGCATTTGATAAATAAAAAGTACACAGCTTAGTTTTAGTTAGGTCAAGTTATTATTTATTTCAATAATTATTGTGATATGTTTAAGATTAAATTATTTATTTACATTTTAAAACAGATTTTTATTTTCGTTACTTGCTGCACCCCATAATTTGTTGGATTAAACAATATCCTATAACACTCTTCGGCAGTCTCAAATAATTTCTATTTAAAAAAAAATACGTCAATCCCTTGCTATGTTATGCTGGGTAACAAACAAATAACAACATTTGCATTTTCAATATTAGTATGACAAATCGTCTAAAAAATCTTTAGGCTGCAAAGTCTTTATGTAATCCAACTGATTTGCCTGTGGGCAGTTTTTTTGTATTGTAATTAATATTTGGCTTAAAAATAATGCCAAGAAAATTAGAATGCTTAATAATTATAAAATCTGCATAAAACAAAACGTTAGTTAAGTGGTTAAGTTAAACGTTCATGAAATTTAGAATGAGGGTAGATTTGAATTTTCACACAGAACTGTCTGATTTTTTCGTCAAATCATCCACCAACAGTTGTATCTTGTGAGTTGTAATACAGCCGTTGAATTTACGTTAGTCACGCTGGTCGTACTTGTGTTTCGTTAAGTTTTCAGATGTGTATAGTTTAATAGTTTTCTTGGTTGTCGTTTTGGATTATGGAGGCTAATAAAGAAAATATTTGCTCAAAACCAACAAGGTATATGTCTAAAACAAGAATACCAGTGCCTGTACAGCCGTTGCCACTTCTACCGAAGCATTTGATAGGCAAGACCGCCAACCAAGCCAGAGCGCCTTTGAAGACATTAGACTTTTCTAACACTGTTGTCGCGTCTACCAGTTCCCAAGCACAAAAAAACCAAGAAGAAATGAAGATTCAAAAGATCTCTTTAAAAACTTGCGTCCGACACGCCATCGAAAATTCTAAAATTAAGAATGATTGGGGCCAAAACGTTTTCGAAGATATTAAGATTGGCACTGCAAACTCTGATAATGTTTCCGTAAAAAGTGAAACAAAAAACAACGAAGTTATCACTACGATCAATGGTATTGTTTCCGTGAAAACTAAACCAAAAGAAGTGTTTTTTGCTGAAAGCACCCAAACCTATTTCCTGGGCGAGACATCTTTTGACCTTGCCAGTATCCTCAGCGATGATCAAAATGAAGAAAATGAGACTGTCTTGAATGCTGAGGATGAGCAAAAGAACACGTGTGTTGTAAAGTCTGTTAACGTGGTCGTCACACCGCACCTCATGGTACACAGATCTATCAGGAATATAAAGAAAAGCCTTAAAAGACCTAGTAGTCGGGAACTGCAAGGTCTGACGCCTGCGGTAGAAGACCAGACGTCTGAGGACAGCGTAAAACGCCGTTTAGTGTTTGACCATTCGGAAGATAGATTGTTGGCTTCATACGTTTGTGAGTATTTAAACGATTTTAATTTATATTTGCCATTTCTATAACACTGTTCTGTTTTATTCTATTACTAGCAGTGCCCCACGATTTTACCCGCTATCCTACAGTAGCGTTTTTTCGGGATAAAAGAAGTTTATTTCACCTATGTGTTCGTGTCAGCTAAGGTAGCACGGTTATCTCACTCGCTCATTAGAAGGTAATAAAAAATCGTTTGGGCAATTTTCGTGGAATAACATTGCAAATAGTAGGTTTAAAACAATTTTCGTGTTGGTCTGCTTATAAATTACGGGAGTTATGAGGAAACAATCATTAAAAAAAAACTTAGAACCGAATTGGGAATTTCTTACTTTTTGAAGTCTGTTAAAAAGGTTGAAACGCGCGAAAGTGCGGCTAAATAGCTACGGCCGTTAAGGGCAGCCTTATCTTATAAAATATCTCGCCTACATCCATAAGAAATTAAATTTTGCTGTTACGGAGTTGATCTCGGACAAACATACATGCTTTGATAGCATACAATATTTTGTATTTATAATATCAGTGTGATCAGTCTATTCTAGTACTTGCAGTGTCTTACCCGCAAATTTATAGTTTTTTTTGTTACGGTTTAAAAAGGACCCGAATGTACCACATGTATGTAGGACCCAGGATGTAAGCTAACTTCACAACAATGTTTGGCGGCAAATCAGCTGGTTCTACCTAACAACAAAAGTTTGGTTTGGTAACAAAATACCTCGGTACACCTTCACACTTCTATAATAAAAACGTAGAGAAAAGAAAAACTGTTATTGCGAGATATCAATAAAGAAATTCAAACGGGCATTTTCAAATAAGCAGCTGAATACGTAAGTTTTGTCTGTTTGTTTGTTTGTGCACGCACATCTACTAAACCACTGGACGGATTTAAATGATATGTGGTTTTCACTAATATGCTTAGCTATGACCAGATCGAAGTACAGGCTACGAGTATGTTGTCACAGGCAGCAATAATTTGTATATTAAATTAAAGTTTTTTTTTTGGGCATGATGGAATACGGTTGCCTATGTAAAAGTGGCCGCAAATAGGTGAAATAGGGTAGCTTTATACTGTTAAAGATAATAAAGAAGAGTTAGCGCACTCATCCTTCGTTAGACAAGGATGGCAGGCAATTGCCAGCTGTTCTGGTTTTTGAAGCTAGTGGCGACGGTGTTCTTGATGGTGGTTGAGAACACTTGCTGTCGACAAAGCATGCAATATAAAAAAAAAAGTCCTGTATGTTACACCATTTATAACTCAAGAATGGTTGGACCGATTTTCACGATCTTTGATTTGTTGGATTCCTCTCTGCCCCGAATAACAGAATAAGAAAAATTTCGAAAAATTAATTATGAAGATAATTCATTTTCCCATAGTGTTTATATGGAAAGGCAAAAATTTAAATCTTATACATTGACATAAATTACACCATAGACAAAAAAATATAGAAATTGGCATCTAAGTCAAGGGGACTACCAAGGAGGTTGCTTCAAGGAGGTAGGTATGTAATACGAGTGAAACCGCGAGGCACAGCTAGTCTCTTCTCTTCTCTATAAAACAGTACAGTTCTCTACATAGTATAAATGAAAGTCACTTTTTACGACTATCTGTCTGTCTGTCTATAAAACCGCTGACTCCTCCTAAACCACGCAACGGATTTTGATGCGGTTTTCACCATCAGTCAGATAATTTTTTACGGAAGGTTTGTGTATAATAACTAGCGACATATCCGGCTTCAGACGTAAATTAAACTCGTGCGAAGCCGGGGCGGGTCGCTAGTTATATAATTATTAATCTCTTTGTGTCCAGTAATTTCGCTTCATCGTACTAATATTATAAATGTGAAAAGTTTGTTGGTTTGTTTGTTCCTCTTTTACGCATCAACAGAGCAACGAATTGGCCAGATTTTTTGCATGGGTATAGTTCAAGAGCTGGAGAGTGTGTATATACGCTAATTTTCATCATCATCATCATCATCATCGCCATTTTTCATCACTACTCGGGTGAAACCGTGGGGCGCAGCTAGTAATATATAATTATGTTGACTGCTGCTAATTTGCTAAAGTAATTTCAGGGAAAGAGACTTACACGACATGCCTAAGCAGAGACTACACGACCGATATATTTTCCTACCTTCGATTTGTAGAAAGCAAGCCAGGAGGTAATCCGTACATATCCAGTGTAGCAAGAGCTTGTATTGTCAATTGGTTTTTGAAAATGAATGTAAGTAAACTACTCACTAATAATAATTATTAAATTACATCGGGTGTATACTATACGACGGACATTTAGAGATATCATTGTACCCTTCGACCAAAATAAAATGAATGGACGGGCCCAGAAGAAGCGCATTTATGCAGATTACAGAATGAACGCCGGCGCTCACTTTGTTTCAGTCGGTCTCTAGCTGTAGGAAGTGCGATACATCTATTGTTAAATGATAACGAAACATCTGACAAAATTATGTCTTTGTTTGCTTTCCCGAAGTGTAATAACACAAAAACCGTTATTTTTTTAAACATATATAGGTACTGTGCATGTCTATAATTAGGTGTTGAAGTATTTATGTCCGATGGTTTGACTCGTTTTCACTAAGCAGGGGTGCAAGTACCGTTCTTTTAGCGATCGTCAAATTGACAGTTGAGGTCGTCAAATTCGATAATATGCCATTTTTTCAGTACTCGCTGTGATCGATTCTATGGCATTTTAGCGAATTTGACGATCGATAAAGAACGGTACTTGCACTGCAGGTTCAATAATTTGTTGATTTAATATTTTTTTGTTGCCGGTCAAACGCAAGCAGATTAAGAAAAAAAAAAAAAGGATCGCTTGACAAGTCAAAGGTAGTCTTCACAGGTAGTCTTAGATAGTAGCATAGATTCAGTATAAATAGTAGGTATATAGGTAAGTAATCAGGTTGAGTTTTTAAGGTGAAAACCTCTTTAGGCACGTTGGGCACTTTTTGGGAAGGGAAAAAGCACTGAACTCCCGTGACCGTCACGCTCAGATACTCGTTCGGGTAAATTCGGCTCTAGTCGACTAAGAGAGCGAGAGAGATATGGTCAAATTAGTCAACCCTGATGAAGTGTTACTTCTGTCGACACTTTTTTATATTGGTCTTAGGAATGCTGTAAGTATGCATTACTTTTAAGTAATGTATCCTCAAAGTTCGAGTAATTTACATGTAAATAGGTACATACATGTACCTATTACACATGTGTTATACATGTGTACCTATATGTGTGTATTTGTCTGTGACATCGTAGCTCCAAAGCAGCGTTGCCAGACGTCCCGATTTTGGCGGGACGTCCCGATTTTTTAATCAAAATTAAATGTCCCGCGCGCGACAGGGTCAGTTCTGCGCGGGACAGGGTCAGTCCTGCTTTTCGGGGATAACTCTATATATATTCAGAAGACGAATAAGACTCAACTATTTAATAATAGGGTAAATCTGATTTAACACATCATATTTTTATTAAAATACAATTGCGTCGATTCTGTCATACCATTCACTAAACTAAACCAATCTGACAGGACTAAAATTATCTGCCTCTCTTTTCATTTTGATATGTGAGAGAAGGATGGCAACAACTTTAGAGCTGTCAAATTTAGTTTAGTTTAGAGTACGTCATAATACGCCATTTTTAACCGACTTCGAAAAGGAGGAGGTAATCAATTCGACTGAATGTTGTTTTTTTTTTCTATGGCAATTTTTGCTATCTATTGTCACGTAAACATAATTTGAACTCAAATAACAAGATAAATATATAAAAACTTCTGATTTTATACGTTTTTTTACTATGTCCCGCTTTCGACGACAGAATCCCACTTTTTTCACTCAAAAAGTACCAAAATCCCGATTTAGCAAAAAAAAAAAACTGGCAACGCTGCTCCAAACCCAAACGGCTGAACCAATAAAAAAAATGTTTGAAATGTGACTTGACCGAGAGTGTTATTTCTTAGCTCATCATCATCATCATGTCAGCCATAGGACGTCCACTGCTGGACATCCCCCCCAATCCCCATCCCCCATCGATCTCCAAAAGGGCCAGCAATGCGGCGGGCAAAAGATTATTTATGAAATCTTGATCCTATGAACCTATGAATCAAGAAAATCTACTCAGCCGTTTGAAGATTATTAGCTATAAGGTAGCCGATATAGCTTAAAGGATTAGCAAGCTGGAGTGGCCATGTCTGTAGAAGAACCTAAAACCGTTGGGGCAGGTTCTAGAGTGGAGAGTAGGATGGTCTGCAGCCAGGTGGAGCGATGGCCTGCAAAAAGCAGTGGGAAGTGCATTAGTAAAGCAGAGTATCGTACCATGTGGCGTTCTTTAGGAGAGGCCTACGTCCAGCAGTAGACGAACATTACACGAGCTGATGCTGATGATTATTCATCAAATTTCAGGGTACAGATGGCAACCCAGAAGTGGTCCAATCCGCCTGCTGGTACCTGGACTCTTACCTAGCCAAGAAGTATGTTCCGGTTGAGAAGCTGCAGGTGACGTCAGCTGCATGCTACTGGATAGCCCAGAAGCTGCACGGTCCTGTGTTCTCGGCATCGAAGATGGTCTTATGTGGAGACAAAGCTTTCACCGATAAGAACCTGCGAACAGTTGAATCGAAAGTGCTACTTAAACTGGTTTGTTTGTTTATGTGTTTGTATTTCTGCAGTGCAAGTACCGTTCTTTATCGATCGACAAATTCGATAAAATGCCATCACAGTGAGTACTGATCCAATTACATTTTATCGAATTTGACGATCGATAAAGAACGGTACATGCACCGCTGGTTTGTATTTGTTTCTCTATAGGTATAGTTCAGTCTTGTTGATGTTTATGAAGTGAAAACAGGTTCCTTATTCAGTAACTAAAACACGCACATAACGCGGTTTGTTAAATTAACCTTTGAAAAAAAATTGATTCTATTCCCTAGGAAATAAAGGTAAACTTTCTTAACTTAAGACGCTTTTGGTCATTCTAGTTTAAGTGTGTATACTTCCAGTGTTAGCTTAAAATTATAAAAAAAGTTTCATATCAAAATTGAATGTAAACCACAAAGACTGAAACACGCAAATGTGGCTCGATAGAAAAAAATACATGAAAGTAACACTGATTAGCACTTTTGTCCCATTTTTTTTTTGGATTCATTCAAATACATACTTATTAAATTATGTCTACGATATCTTAATATACAAATTTCATTATTGTGAATCAAACCGCAAAGGTACATTTTACATTTTAGCTATACTTTTCGAAAAATATGACAAAAACCTCAAAATTGAAGTAGCGAAATGCACGACTGTGTAAGCGTCATGGTTTTGCTCCGTTTTATGCGACTTTAATACAATAAACCAAGCCTTATCACAAGATCATCTGTAGTAATAAGCGTTGCTTAAAAGTGGGAAAACCTGCCAGTTATCCGAGTCGCGTAGGCAACAAAACGCTCCCTCAGCCCCCGCCAAGTTATAGCGACGATGTATTTTGCCACCCAAGAATCAGGACGCCCGCGGGGGGAGTGCAACGACAAAAACGAACATGGTCAGACCTCGATGACTCCTGGCGCGGTACTGAACGCGATGCGCGCAAATTTTCGCGACCTTTTTACGCTTTTAATTTCACTAAAAAACGAAACTATTCACTATCAAAATTCTATCCGAATAAAAAAATGTTGAATAAAATTGCCTTTCAGTAGGTACATGCAATTTCCAGGTTGTTGCGAGCTTTCATTAGAGCATAAAACGAAAAAAATAAACTGAATCGACTTTGTTTCAAATTTTGTTTGATCGAGGAAAGTTTATTTTATCGTGTTTTGAACCAAATCATAAACTCAAACACAGGTATCTGTGACACGTTTTTTTTTCCAGCTCAAATATTGTAATTTAACTGAATAAAATTGATTTAAAACCGTCAAATTTGCTATAAGAGGCCGAACGCCCTGCTTTACGAACTTGTTTGGAGTTTAGTGAATCATGGTCCTGCTTTAGCCGCGTTGAGGGATTTTTGGTAGATGCAAAATTATGGGTTCGCGTCACCGACACGCTAATGTACCTAACGTGTTACGTCTGACTGAGTTTTAAGTTTTCACTTCTGTCGGTAGTCCATAAGAATGCCCGTTTTTTATTAAAAAAAATAAAAAAAACTACAAATAAAGTAAAATGTGATAGATTAGCGCGTTGGCAACAAAACCGATACGTATTCCGTGACGGAAGTGACGTCATATGCTTCATATGCTTCATATTTCACATCTGCCGGGTGTCCCGTGACGGCCAACTTTTTATATAGGTAGGTAGGTATGTATTATGGTAGTTAAGCACAAACACCAAAAACACTTAGGTATTAATCGAAAAAGCAGCCCACTACGGTTAATAGTTTCTCATCGCGAAATTCGTGTTACTTATAAAAACGTCCATGACGCTTTCTGGAAAACACAGAAAGACTGCATTCCGCGTTCTAAGGCTTAGTTGATGCAACCACGATACGGAAGACAAGGTAGAATATGTAAAATGCGTAGGTATTTTGCTTGCCATACATTTTATTTACGTTCAAAACACGGCTTTTCCATTTCCAGTAACGACATTATCAAGGATATGCAGTTGATATGAAATTGAGTGAAAAAATCAGCTGTTCCATAGAAAACGGTCTTTGACACTCGATAAAATTTATGGAACAGCTGTTTTTTTCAGTCTTCCCGTGAACATGGTGCATGTAACTGCGCCGAAATATCGGGAGCTCATTCCACAACCTCACCACGGTAAAAATCCCGTAAATAATCATATAACTTTAGTGAGCAACCGTGATAGTTTAACACAGTGTTTTATTTTTATCTACAAATAGTATGAAAAATATAGCTGTCACTGGTAGGTAAAGCCAACGCCTGTTTCAGAGATTCCCTCGACAACCGGTGGTGCCTCAAGAGTTCATCACGTACCTGTCTTGGTTGTGTGATCAATGCCCCTCTGAAGAAATAGAAGTGGCCGCGTCGTTCCTCTGCATGGCCGGGATGCAAGTGGACAAGACACTGTGCCAGGAGTACCCATCAGTGATAGGGACTGCTGCAGTGAAAACAGCAGTTCAGCTTCTTGGAAAGAAGCATCTTATGAACCACCTGCTTATGTGTCCTGAGTGAGTATTTTAGTTACAGAACAATTGTATTATGAGTGTTTCTCAGCTTTGAACCATTTTTTTGTTCCAATCTGTTATAGATTACTAGTTCAATTTGGAATAATCTTTCAAAACTTTTTAGGGTTCCGTACCCAAGGGTGTAAACGGGACCCTATTACTAAGCATACGCTGTCTTACTTCCGTCCGTCTGTCTGTTATACCTTTTAACAGCTATACCTTTCGAACCGTAATATATAGCCAGTTGAAATGTTCACGCAGGATTAATACTCAATACTCAATACTCAATATATTTATTGCGACATATGTATGCATGCAAACCTTAAATAACATGTTTATATTTTTAAAATTACAAGTAGTACATATGACCCTGTTAGGGTATGGCAACAGAAAGAACGGAACGGTCTATTTGTACATCGTCGAAGTTATCCTTGAAAAATTCGTCTAGGGTGTAGTAACATTTAGATTCCAAGAAATGTTTGAGAACATTAATGAAGCTGTTTTCTTTCTCTATGTCTTTTATTTTATTTGGTAGTTTATTGAATATTTTTACAGCCATAGATGTAGGGCCAGAACTATGAATTGCTAGATTAGATTTCGGTTCAATAAGTTTATGTCTATATTGTGATCTGATTTTACGCGGCTTGTCGATTGCTCTTTTAAATAAGTCGGGGTATTTTTTTACGAATTTGCTAATTTCTAATATGTATATTGATGTCAAAGATAGGATTTTAAATTTAACGAAGTAGGATTTATGGAAGTTCGTAATAGTAATGTCAGGGGATTTTATGTTGGCCAAAATACGGATACACTTTTTTTGAGCAATGAACAGATCTTCTGCGTTTACGCTGTTTCCCCATAATATAATGCCGTATCTGAGCCATGAGTAGGCGTATGCATAGTATGCAGTAATGGCTGTTTTTTGATCCGTAGCTAGTCTTAGTTCTCTCAGCGCGTAAGTAAAACTGCTCAATTTCATTTTGATTTTTTGTATATGCGTTTTCCAATTTAAATTTGTGTCAAGTTCTAGACCTAGCAGAGTAGTCGCGTCGACGCATTTAAGTATATTGTTATTATAAGAGAAGTTAATGTCAAGAGGAGCTTTTTGGTGTGGTCTAAATTGTATTATTTTTGTTTTAGCAAAATTTAACTCAAGATTATGATTATTCATCCAATTAATAATATTATTAAAAATGTCAACTAAATTATTATTTAAATTTAAATTATTTCTACAAGATGTCAGGATTGAAATATCATCCGCGAAAAGGACACAGGACTCTTTTATAATTTTAGGCAGGTCATTTATATAGATTAAAAATAGGATACACCCAATGACACTTCCTTGAGGAATAGAGTGATTAATTTTAGTGGCTAACGATCTTACTATGTTTATTATTTTGGATTCATAGTCAAAGTTTTCGATTTCTACATACTGCTCCCGATTACTTAGATAAGATCTGAACCAATCATGTGCTACTCCACGTATTCCGATGTCATGCAGTTTGTCTAGTAATATGTTATATTGGACTTTGTCATAAGCTTTTGTCATGTCTAACAAGATTCCTACCGCGTATTCTTTGTCATCAATTTTATTTAATATTTCTTGCACGTATTTATAAACTGCCAATATCGTTGACCGGTTTTTTCGAAACCCGTATTGGGAGTCATCAAATAATAGAAACTTTTCACAGAAGGAGTTTAGGCGCTTTTGCATCACCTTTTCATATATCTTAGAGGAAGTGGGCAGAAGCGCTATTGGTCTGTAGTTGTCGGCATTCATCTTTGACGCCTTTTTATGAACTGGTTTAATAATAGAAGTTTTTAGCAAGTCTGGAAAAGTACCTTCAATAAAGGATTGATTAACTAAAAGGTAATAAGGTAACGTTAATTCTTCTGCACATTTTTTTATTAATGAGGGTGGTAGCTCGTCCACGCCATAACTTGATTTATTTTTTAAGTGTTTGATTATTTGGTAAATTTCTTGTGGATCTGCGGGGCTAAGAAACATAGTATTAGTTGAACGTTGGAGCGGCGGCGGCCGCGCGCGCTGGCGGGCGCGTGCCTCCGTCCCCACCTCCGTTTGCTTGCTTGCGCCGACAGATGCGAAATGCTGGTTAAATGTATTAGCTATCTGAACCGGGTCGGATATTATATTGTTATATATTTTTAGTTTAAAATTATTTTTCGTTTTTTTTAAATACTTATTTGTACGTTCCTTTATAATATTCCACATACACTTAGTTTTATTTTCAGAGTTATTCATTTTATATATATATTGGTTCTTTTTAGATTTACAAACGGCTTTTTTTAGTAATTTTACGTAGGACTTATAATATCTAGTCAGGGTAGGATGGTTACAGTGCGTAACTAGTGGTTTAAGTAGTCGTTTATTTCTACATGAAGTCTTAATCCCTCGCGTTAACCAACTATAGTTTTTATGTGTATTTAGATTCATATATTTTTTGGGTATACATCGATCCAAAATTTCCTTTAATGTCTTACTAAATATTGAGTAATTTTCATTCACCGTTTTATTTGACTCCATATCCAGTAGTTTAGTCCAGTCTAATTTTTTTAATTCGGTTTTAAAATTGTCAATATTTTGTTTATTATATAGTCGCTTTTTAGTTTTCCATACTATCGGTTTATTATTCGTATTTAGTTCATTTTTTATATTAATTGTTGTACCTAAATGATCAGAGAACCCGAAATTTTTGACAGAGACACTAATTTTATCCTTATTACAGTTAGAAAAGACTAGATCTAGACATGTTGCCGTAGTACTAGTGGTGCGGGTTGGTTCATTCACATATTGATGAAAATTGTTTCCTAGCATGACCTCGAGTAGTTTGGATGATTGTGCGGAATTATGTAACACGTCCACATTAAAGTCTCCACCTATTATTACATCCGACAAATTGAATTTATTTTTAATTAGTAATAACAATAAATCCAGTTGATTATAAAATAGATCGCTCTGCCTGCCATTCCAGTAAATTATAATTAAAAGTAAGTTGTTTTTTTTTATATATACTGCACATATTTCTATTACATATTCTATTGATAATTCTGCTATTTCTGTTATCTCTGCGTATTCAAAATCGTCGCGCAGCAGTATTATAGTTCCCCCACCCCTTTGATGTTTTCTACAGAACGCTGCAACTTTATTATACCCTCTGCAATTAATCAGTTCAAGCTTGGCTTCGGAAAGCCATGTTTCCGTCGCGCATAATGCGTGTATATACAAGTTCTTTTCTTGTAGAAAAGCCTGTACAATATCTCGTTTTCCGTACAAGCTCTGCATATTCTGAATCAATATATTAAAATCAACGAAAATTAGGCTTATGTGAGTGTGGTGACGTCTTCTTTGAAAGGTGGTGTTGTGCGTGCTTTTGTGTGGGAGCTGGCTCGTCGTCAGTGGAGGTATGTAGTACAGATGACATTTGCTGGGATGGTCGGGTAGACAGTGGTTTCTGCATATGTGAGTAGTCGTGTGATATGTTTCCATCTATGATAAGTGTGTTGTTTCTGATGACGGCATAACGGCCGTCGAGGCGTGCTGCGCGCAGATGTATTTGTAGGTGTTTTCTACGTTCTTGGGCTTTCACATCAAGGTATTCAGAAATTGACAGTCCCGTATTTTTAAACAGACGGCCATTTTGCAGTAGATACTTTATCATTTTTTTGCTCAGTAACTCTATAACTATAGGTCGGCGATTTGATGATTTTCTGCCTATTCTGTTCAATTCCTCAATGTAACCTGTGAGATCGACACTTAGTAAGTCTTGAAAGATGGTGATTATTCTGTGGTATAGTTGGGATTCCGTTTCATGATCGTATTCAGTGAGGCCATATAGCACAATTTTTTTTGTATTTTCAGTGTTATGTTGTTGTGAATTGTTTTCAAAAGTTGATTTAATCTGGTTTATTTCTTCATATAATTTTATATTTTCCGACTCAAGCTTTTCAATTTGTAGGTACATGTCATTTAGTTGTTTTTTAATATTTGTTTGATGATTAGTTAATATGTCTGTCTTTTTAGTTATATCCATTTTTATTTTTTCTGTCATTAGTTCTATTTTTGAGTCCATGGAATTTTTTATTTCGCTTAAGATGGATTTTTTGTTCTCATCTAGCTTTTTATCTAGGAGCAGGCTAAATTTTTCGAGAATGGAGCTTTCGTCAAATGTAACACGAGTAGTAATAGAAGGGCTTAGTGTGCTTACGGAGGACATGTCTTGTTTTTTGTGAGCATCAGTAAGTGATTCATCGATGCACATTGAAGTATCATTTAAAGCTTGAAGTTGGCTTCTGACAGGCGTATTCTCATTTCTATTACGTCTATTTGTTACGTTTTGGCACAAGGGACACTGCCACGATTTTTTAAATTCATGGGTATTGTTCTGGTACTCAGCCGTCGTAATGTTTAGACATGCATAATGAAAGTTATTTGAGCAGCTAGTACATTTTAAAAATTCATTTTCGTATTTAATATTTCTGTTACAAGCTTGACAGATCATATTTACGCGATTCTTTTGAGAAAGATATGATAACGAATGAATTTTGTACTTAGCTTTGTCTTGTCTAGTATCCACGACTCCGTGTCGTATCTCGTTGCAGTAGGGCGTATATTAGCTCGTAGTGGTCAATTAAATGGCGGTTACAATTACCACGTAGCAGCGTAGTTTGCAATGGCGGTCAGTTACTTCGGAATAATTCACTTCACGTCGCAAATTCTTGAGATTATTATAAAATTCTTTTATCCCTTTACTCTTTGGATCAAAGGGCTTCACATTGGTATATATTTGGATTATTTTCTTGCGTTTTTCTATTTTTTTAGAGGAATGTGTCTAATACGACTCGTTGCGATCGCGGTACGTTCCGTTCGATTATGTAATGCTATGGCGGATTAGCTAAGAAATAAAGCCTGAAAAAAAACTAGATGTGCTCTCCGGTTTCACCTAGTATCTTACAGTAATAGGGAATCTTTTTCGGTATAAAAAGTAACTAACTATGTATGTTAATTCAAGGTAAAAGCTACTACCATACCAGATAGATAGAGATATACACTATTATTTAAAAAAAAAAAATGTATATTTAAAAAAAACTAACATTTGTACACTGTATCAGGCAAACACATGAGATACGTTTCCATTCTTACGACCATGTATGCTATTTTATATGACTGTATGTGTACCTACCATGTTCAAACAAATAAATAATTTTAATTTTAATTGGAAAAAAATAAGTAAGTACCTAGTGTAGTAATTGCTTGTTTACACTTGTCTTATTCATCAGGTACCAGTCATGTGTGCTGAAATTCTCCAATCTGGACGTGGCGTCAGTTCTTCGGCGAGCTGTATTAGTTCTAGCCAGTCCCACGTACGAGTACAATGTTCTGCTGGAGTACTACGGCTCCCCACCGTATTACATTGCTCAGAAACTCGTGGATGCAGCGAGGATGTTTGTTGATGAATAACCGAGATACCAGGACCTAGCCAGCATTTTCTGTAAACTTTAAAATCCCTAAATCTTAAGTTTGAAAACCATTGAGCTATCATCGCTAGATGATAACGCAGTGGTCGGTGCGTTCGAATTCTAAACCGCAAAGTTTAAATCCTAACAAAGAGTTCGCTGGCCATGAAGGAAAATATCTTGAGGAAATCACAGACCTATATATAGGTCAGTGGAGAAAACCATAGCATGGTAATAGGGCAATGTCTAATACTCGGCTGGCTACCGCCGTAAGTTTCTGTCATCAAGACCAAGGTGTGTTAGACAGCCTCACTGAAGAGCCAGTTTCCGTTTTAGGCTAGGCGTGTTTACCATATTTGACCGTCACTTTGACATCTGGTGAGCTGTGGTCGAACGGCTAGCCTGTCACCCATAAAAAACAAAACATAAAAAAAGAGTAGTAATTGAGTTAAATGAAACCCTTTATGATATTTTTGATTATCCACTTAGAGTTAGTATTAACTAGCGACCCGCCCGCCCGGCTTCGCACGGGTATAATTTACGTGCGAAGCCGGGGCGGGTGGCTAGTTATATATATAAACCTTTCGTGAAAAATTATCTAACTGATGGTGAAAACCGCATCAAAATCCGTTGCGTGGTTTAGGAGGCCATACAGACAGACAGACACGCAAAGCGACTTTAATTTTTACTATGTGAACGTATTATTAACGAAAATCACTTATAATGTAATTTCAAAAAGTTTTGAATTGTAGTTCTACTTGAGGATTTACTATTTAAATGTTACACAATGCAAACGTTTGATGACCGACTACGAATCGTCGGTTGGAATTTTTTTGAATTGTCTAACATTTAAACGACTATTATATTCATGAAAATCACAGTTATATGAAAATCATTGACGACTCGATAAAATACTGACTTAATTTAACTTGACACAACTGTAAGTATCTAACATACTTACCTAAGATTTCACCTAGATTTTTACCATTTAAGTTACTGGAACCACGCTGGCCGTGGATTTTGTTGCAAATGGTAGGAATCCGTACGGACCTGACATGATATTTTGTTTTAAACTTAGGTTAAATAGTAACAACTTTTTTTGCAAACCGTATTGTGACCTTAACTATTATTGATTGTGTTTTTATATTTGGTGTGTTTGTTTACTTTGTACCTTACAGTGCTATTTTATCCTTGATTAATTAAATTTCTGTCATATTTCGTGCAATGTGAGTGATAAATAGTTTAAATAAAATTTGCCTCACAATTTGTGTTTCATTTAATAATCTCGGTCCAACCATTTGTTTGTTGTTACAATCATCATCATCACCACAAGCCAGAAGACGTCCACTGCTGAACATAGGACTCCCCCTTTAACATCCGCACTGAACGACAGCCTGTTTTTTGCATCCACTGGACGCGAGCGACTCTCACAATGTCGTCAGGCCATCTAGTGGGAGGCCTACCTACGCTGCGTCTTCCGGTTCGTGGTCTCCACTCAAGAACCTTTCTTTCCCAGCGGTTATCGGTTCTTCGAGCGATGTGGTCTGCTCATTGTCACTTCAACTTGCAAATTTTAACAGATATGTCGGTGACTCTGGTTCTTTGGCGAATATCCACGTTTCGGATTCGATCCCGCAAAGAAACTCCGAGCATAGCTCTCTCCATTGCCCGCTGTTTGACTCTCAGTTTTTCCAAAACGCCAACAGTTAGGGACCACGTCTCAGTACCATATGTCATCACTGGCAACACAGATTGGTCAAAGACCCTTGTCTTTAGGCACTGTGGTATCTTGGACGCTGCCCATCCGAGTTGGATTCTTCGGGCGACCTCTTTGCCTAAGTTGGACTTACTTAACTGAACAATATGTCCAACATTGCAAAATTTTGAACAAAAAATTTTCTTTGATGTATGTCGAGTACCTGATACGGTCTTACGTTCAAAAACTTAGCATAAGTCATCAGAACTCGGCATCAGACATCAGATCACTTTTTACTTATTTATTAATTAAGTTTTTTGGCACAGAAAACAAAATATGGTCAAAACAACAGTCTAACTGTATTTGGAGTGTTAGTATTAGCTTGTATTTATGGCATCTGCCCCAGTGAAAATGAATGTAAAGCTGTAGTAGACAATACAATTTTGAACTAAACCATATTCCTAAATATGTATACAATGTTAATACTCGTGCTTTGTTATACAAATCACATAATTATAAAATAGACACACATATAAATATAATACAAATGCGATAAGTACATAAGAAGGTTAGCTAAATCATGTAACATTTTTTTAAACCAATTAAATAAATTGAATTGACTTTCTATAATCGTTCAAATAGGTGTCCCTTTTACAAACGATGACCACTGTTTCAATAAACTACCTGCGTCATCGGATCAGACGCATATTTTAAATAAAATACCAGTTACAAACACAGTTTCGAATATCTCTGTGATTTAGTAATAATTGCCTGTCTATAACAAGTTTAGAAACGATATAAAAATAGATATGATAAGAACAACAATTATACAAGAAACAAAGAACCGGTTCGTTAACAAAGACTGGCTATAACCAAATTAAGAGCCGTAAAAACCAAAAAGCAAGCGAGACGCCGAATGCAATAGTTATAGCTACAAGGATTTTTGGGCATACAACGAGAAAAAAAACGCAGTTGTCAAGACGAATTTATACAAGTAAACAATAACATTAAAATTATTTATTTTGTGTCAGTAATTTCACGAAACCCACTCTCAAACTTCCACCTGACAAAAAAATTGTTGGAGGTAATAGGTAAGTTGATAAAAATGTTGAGTTTTCCCAAAATCGACGCCGTAATTTTAAATGAAAATATAGATAAGAAATATAGTTTTAATTTTAGTTATAAATTTATATTTAAAATAGTTTTTATATAGGGGCGGGCTGTTTGATTAGACTAGGTTTTTTGTAATTAGAATTAAGTAGTTTGTGACGTATTAATATTAATAATATGTATTGACGAATATTAAACTTGATATAAGTTTTTATATTACCTGTAATTTTTATTTATAACCTTAATAGTTAAGTACATATTATAAGTATACTACAGAAATTTAATTTTCTATAGATTCTTCTATTTGATAGAATCAGAACGCCAAAAATCCACTTTTCATTGCATGTTTTCTATAAAATGTGTGAGGGCTCTCTAAGTAAATCGGTAAATTTATGTGATGAACATTTGTGTTTGTTCTATATCTGGTTGTTAATACTTAGTATCTATTTAAGTATGTATTTAAAACTATATATGTATGTACATCAGTCTCTGGCAGCCATATCACAAGGTTTGCTTAGTTTGTGGTCAGATGACCGTGTGTGAAAAAATGTCTCGAATATTTATTTATTTATTATTATTATTAATTTTATCTTGTGTATTGCATGTTTGGCGAGCTCATTCTGTCACTTGTCATTTATGGGGTAAGGGGAAGGAAATAATAAATAGGTAAGTACTGATTGATTTACAATGAGCTTGTGAGAATTATCGAAGTAAAAATTGGTAAGTAGATATCTACTGTAATATAATGAATTCTTAGGTGTTACGATTATTACTCATTAAAGATAAACACTTTACGGTTTTTATCGTGTGTATTTTGAATTACATATTTTAATTCCTTATTGTTTTAATTTGAATAATTTTAATTCCTGAAGTTTAAAGTGTTTAATCATAGATAAACTTAATGATGCGCGTTCACCGACCACAGCTATTACCACTCCCACATATTATTATCTTTCCCAAGTTTGCAACATTTTTAACAATAAAAAAAACACACAATAAAAAATAAATTGGGCATCGCGTTTGGAGTAACATTGCAAATAATATAAAGCTATTTTTGATTTGAACTATTGAAAAATGTCCTCTGCCGCTTCGACCAGTATAAAATGAATGGACAGGCCCAGTAGAAGCGCATTTTTGAAGATAACAAAATGAGCGCAGGCTTTCATTTCGTTTCAGTCGGTCTCTAGCCGTAGGAAGGGCAACACGTGTCTATTGTTACGTGATAACGAAACATCTGACAAAATTATGCATTCATATGCTTTCCCGAAGTCTAAATACACAAATAAAACCGGGATCTATTTTTTGTAACAAATATACTGTACATTTTTATAATTAGGTGTTGAAGTATATGACCGACGGTTTTGACTCGTTTTTACTGAGCAATTTCAATGGTTTGGTTAGGTTAGGTAAAAAAAATAAAAAAAACAATGGACTCGTCCATTCATTTTATTTTAGTCGAAGCTTTGCCATACCGACGTGTTACGCGTTGCTAAATTTAACCAGGATATTTTATTGTAACTTTGCTTGAAGTTAGCCGTTCATCCTATAGGTAGCGGAGTCCCTCAGGGCTCCGTCATAGCTCCCGCCCTCTTCACGCTTTATGCTAGTGACATTCCTAGATCTCCCCATGTAGAAATAGCTCTCTTCGCTGACGACACCGCTCTCTACTCCAGAGGGTGGAATAAAGTCATCCAACGGGCCCACGTTCAACGAGCCCTCACTCATCTAGGTGATTGGTTCAAGAAGTGGGCCATCACGGTCAATCCCGAAAAAAGTGCAGCAATGTACCTCCACCCGTCCAAGAACCCCCCGTCAAGGCCTATCACGCTTAACGGGAAGCCCATCCCTTGGACCATCTCGACCAAGTATCTCGGTGTGACTCTCGATCGCCGACTCACTTTCTCCAAACACATTCAGTTAGTCCGCAATCGAGCGGCGTTCTTCCTAGGGCGCCTCAGCCCCCTCCTCGGCGAGCGTAGTAAATTGTCACTTAGAAATAAGCTGACAATTTACAAAACTTGCATCCGCCCCGTCATGACTTACGCCTCTGTGGCATTCGCCCACGCCTCCCGCATCGATCTGGACAAGTTGCAGGTCATTCAAAATCGCTTCATACGCAGAGCGGTCGGCGCTAGCTGGTATATGCGAAACGCCGATCTGCACTGCGATGTTGAACTCCCATCCATGATTCAATACCTTAAGTATACCTCCCGCCGCTACTTTGACGCGGCGCCTCACCACCCCAATCCTCTTGTAGTAAAATCCTCCGACTACTCGACAGACGTGACAGACCCTCCTCCTCTCCGTAGACGCCCTAGAAACATCTTGGGCGACCCGGACGACCCCATCGCCGTCGTCACCGCGGCGGCGCTGGGCTCGCCCGATCCGACTGCTCCTAGCAATAGGAAATATTCAGTTTTTGGTACAGGCGTCGGTTACCAGAGGCACACACACACACAGCGATCCCGCCGGCAGGATCGTAGACCCACAGGATCTGTTAGAAGATCGGTTAGTTTCTCTCCAAATAATCATTCAGTTCAACAAACCGTTAGGGCTCCAGGGCACACCCCCTCTGGGGTGCCTGGGCAAGTCTGATTCCCACTCCCGGCGACGGCCCAAGCCGAGGTTCGTACCTTCGAGGTGCCCTTGTGCTAGTCGCCTATAAACTTAACCACCAAGTTATGCCGAACGCACTCTGCGTTCGCTAACTAGTCCGGTCAAGCTGTAGAGGCCAAAAGGCCAACAGTAAAAGTCAATCATAAAAAAAAAAAAAAAAAAAAAAGAAGTTAGCCGATTATTTATAAGCTTGTATAAAGCTTCAACTTGTATCAAGTGACCAATGTAGAATAAAACGAAGTGGGTAAAACCTACTTATTTTAAACCCTTGGCTTAACTTATCCAAACATAACAATTCCAGTTATATACACACGGAAAACCCGCCACAACGCTTGGCAATCTAGAGGTACTTTATATTCTGTCTCTAACCAACTAATGTAAATTGTATCATGTTCACTTTAGAATAAAGTTTATAATTCAAGTAATGCTGGTTTCACTTGTGTCTTTTCATTACTGGAGTCACGGGTACGGTCAACTCGGTGATGTTGCATTACTGCGATATTCTCTCAGCGGATAAGATGTTTATAACGCGGTTTGTAAAGTATATAACGTGAATGAAAGTATATATTCTGAATCAGCTTTCTATTGATTATTATCTCGAAAGTTTTTAACAATACTGTGATTTTATAAGACTGACTATTTGTTTGTGAAGTGTACTATGGAGTGGTTAACGTTTTTATGTAAGTAGTTTTCCATTGTTTCCTTAAACACTGTTTGAAAATCAGAAAATCAAAGTTCTGTGTTTACATTTACTCAGATTCTGAATATAGCAAATTATGTTTTAGTTTATAAAAGTGTGTTTATGTGTGTGTGTACTAATTACTATCAATTATAAGCGTAGAACAAAGGCCTCCCTCGTAGAGAGGGGTGTTGCCATAGGGAGGCCTTTGTCCAGCAGTGGACGTTTACAGGCTGATGATGATGATGATAAGCGTAGAATTTGAACTCTAAGTTGAAAACTGGTAAGAGACTGCAGGGGCTTTACGGCCAAATCCTTACGGGATTACTAACGTTAAAACAGCGCAGTTCCGAAAATCACGCAAACGTGAACCTTAACTTGCCCAGATACGGTTTGTGATCGAGCAACTTTTTTCATCACCTGAACTGAATTGCTTAAAACAGCTAGCCGTAACGCCCCTTGACCGAGATCAACATCGTTCTAAGGTATCGGATGTAAAGACCTACTTTGGGTCACTGTGCCATGATAATAGTAGGATTGATAATTATAAATAATTACATACAGGTTTTGTTTTAGGCATCAGCGGCTTTGTACTCAGCGCAAATTCACAAAATGTAAAAAATCCGACTATATTAAATCCAGACACTATATATTTTGCGGACAACAGGCCAAGTACGGGGAAACCAGGAAATCGTCAAGTGAACACACCGAGTGGAAATTTACTACCACCATATAACAACATAGATGTGATCCAAGTTCCAGTAACTAATCTCAATGTGATTGAAACCTCAACCAATACTTGGAACATTCTCCAAAGACCAGTAAATGATATCAATGGAGTCCAACAACAAGCGTATGATCCAACTGTTGCCATTAACAGGAACTCGGAAGAGATTCAGACAAGCAATGAAGTCCGAACGATTCGCCTTGATCAAACTGCGAAGGCGCTTACGAATTTCAGTATAAATGTTATGAAAGTAAGTAGATTTCATATAAAATAACTTTTAAACTTTCGCGATTTGAACACATGTTTTAAATTTTTATCGGTACTTATCGTGCATTATTTTATTTAGGTAAAAATAAGACATCATTAGAACAACATAACAACAACACAAAATATGAATACATTCAATAACAATAACACACAATAACATCCAAAACATTTAAAACGTGGATTTATACTACATATATTGCTTTTGTTGAAACAGTCGATGCATAGGTATCCAATTAAGCAGAACTAGTCTTGCAGGATAAAACAGGATTAAAAAGGGTTATTTTTAATATACCAAAAACCTTGGTCTCACAGGCAACATGTTTACATCACACACGGGTTTACAACGGTGGGTTTAACGTGCGTACACTATCTCTTAGCGCAGGGGTCTCCAACACAATTTTGTGGCGGGCCGGATTTATTAGCTTTGTAACTATGGCGGATCAAGAGATGCTTCGTACTTGACCAAATCAAGACTAATATAAGTAAAATGGTAGAAAGGGTATTTTAGGCCTGTACGTTGCATGCGCGGAGGGAGGGGCAGTAATGTTAACGTTTTCGCGCGCAGGTGTTGTTCCAAGAATTAAAAAAGCATTTATGTTTTATTTTTTGGTTTCTCCCGATATGCTAGTCCACGTTTTCGCCAACTCGTATTGTGATCGATCGACGTACATTTTTCAAGAACAGCGTTTAATATTTTACAAACTTGAGTCGACGTTCTTTACAAAATGTCGTCAAAAAAAAGTTTTAAGTTACCCAACTTTTGACTCGTTTGCGGGCCGGATTAGGAACCTTGGCGGGCTGCATTGTGGCCCGCGGGCCGTATGTTCGATACCCCTATCTTAGCGCATCTTAACATTACTAAATAAAATCTGAAATCTAGATAAAATCTGCGCAACATGAGATCTCGAGAATAACATCACAAAATATTCAACAAAAAATCATATTGATCCAAATAAGTTCTCATATATAAAATCGAAATAAAAAAAAAACCGGACATGTACGAGTAGGACTCGTGCTCTGAGGGTTCCGTTAGACGGAACCCTCAGAGCGCGAGACCAAAAAAAAACTAACTGAAGTTAAAATATTGAGACAAATATTACAATAAATAAATATTAACATTAAACATTTAACATTATTATTAATATTAAATATTGACAATAAGGTTCTTCCATACATTTCAAAGTAAGTAAGTAAGTTTGTAATAGCAAAATAATTATTTTTAAATGATATAATTTCAAATTTATGACTTTCGGATTTATTCCTATATATTATGTGCTATGAGACCTTGCCTCTTGCCAAATTTCATGATTCTAGGTCAACAGGAAGTACCCTATAGGTTTTGATTCCCCTGTGAAATCGCAAAATATACGATATAAAGGAACCCTCAGAGCGCGAGAAAAAAAAAACTAACTGAAGTTAAAATATTGAAAGACAAACTTAAGTTTGTAGTTGACAATAAGGTTCTTCCATATATTCCAACTACAAAATGTAAGTTTGTAATAGCAAAATAATTATTTTTAAATGATATAACTTCTAATTTATAACATTCGGATTTATTCCTATATATGTACTATGAGACCTTGCCTCTTGCCAATTTCATGATTCTATGTCAACGGGAAGTACCCTATAGGTTTTGATTCTCCTGTGAAATCGCAAAATATACGATATAAAGGAACCCTAAGAGCGCGAGAAAAAAAAAACTAACTGAAGTTAAAATATTGAAAGACAAACTTAAGTTTGTAGTTGACAATAAGGTTCTTCCATACATTCCAACTACAAAATGTAAGTTTGTAATAGCAAAATAATTATTTTTAAATACCTTCAAATTTATAACTTTCGGATTTATTCCTATATATGTACTATGAGACCTTGCCTCTTGCCAATTTCATGATTCTAGGTCAACGGGAAGTACCCTATAGGTTTTGATTCCCCTGTGAAATCGCAAAATATACGACATAACGGAACCCTCAGAGCGCGAGACAAAAAAAAAACTAACTGAAGTTAAAATATTGAAAGACAAACTTAAGTTTGTAGTTGAGAATAAGGTTCTTCCATACATTCCAACTACAAAATGTAAGTTTGTAATAGCAAAATAATTATTTTTAAATGAAATAACTTCAAATTTATAACTTTCGGATTTATTCCTTTATATGTACTATGAGACCTTACCTCTTGCCAAATTTCATGATTCTAGGTCAACGGGAAGTACCCTATAGGTTTTGATTCCCCTGTGAAATCGCAAAATATACGACATAAACGTTCATATCTTTTGATTGCTTTGATTTACAACTTTTATTTTTTTACAGCCGAAAGAAACCGTAGACCCAAGTATTTAGTATAAATTTCAACTTGCTACCTTTACGCGTTCTTGAGAAAAAGGGTCTTGACAGACGGACAGACAGACAGACAGACGGACAACGAAGTGATCCTATAAGGGTTCCGTTTTTTCCTTTTGAGGTACGGAACCCTAAAAATATACTGGAACTGATTTTTACGTATGAAAACATGTTTGGAGACCGCATATTTTTTTGCATCAAAGAGCCCCAATTTCAATATTCTTGTTTTTTATGTGGAATAAAATGAAGAATTATTAAAACTCATGGACCTAAAGTTGTTAGGTATGTATATGATATACAAGTTACCTATAGGAAGTTTGGTATATAGGTAAAAAATAACCCTGAATAAAAATTTGTTCTGGCTTATTCTCTATTTTGCCGGAAAATCACGGTTAGCTCGGTAAATTTAACATTTATTACTGGCTGGTTTTAGAATGAATACCGTGAGTTTAAACCGTAAGAAACAAAAATTTAAAATTTTATCTTAGTTGTATCAACTTTTACCGTTATTGTCTTATGTTAGCACATGTCCTGTAATGTATTTTATTTTTAAATGTGTAGCTATGTGCCAAATTTTTAATTTTACCAAGATAAAATATCACCAAGAAATTTTAAGAACAGGGGCCTTACGGGCAACTGCTATTACAGGCACCTAATCCGCTCAGTTAACAAATCACGCGACCGCAAACCGTATCTGGGCGCGATAAGGTTTGCGGTCGCATGATTTTCTAACTGAGCGGATTAGGTGGCTGTAATAGCTGTTGTCGGTAAGGCCCCAGTGTTCAGACGAGATCAATGTTTGATCGTGTGTTGAAAATGACAATGTTTTGAAATATGCTATTTAAAATAGTGTCTTAGCTCGTGCGTCTTTTTTTCTTGATATTGATATTGATATCAGCTAGAAACAGGTCATATTTTCATCCACATTTAAAACCGTTCCTTCCAGAATATAATCCTACAAAAGCAAGGCAACACAGTTATATCTCCATACTCCATCGCAACAGTGCTGTCATTGGTGCAGCAGGGGGCTTCGCAACTGGCACTGGAGCAGATCTCCGTGGCATTGCAGATGTCTGCACAAACATCTGCTGCTGTATATAAAAGCCAAACTCAAGATATACTGGTAAGGAATCATGCAACTTTAAAAACAGAATCTAAAACCATTGGGGTCAACAGGTTCTGGAGTGTAGACGGCGTAAACATGTAAGGCACCTACCAGCTGACTGACAACCTGCAAAAGCCAGCTGGTATAAAATTAAATGTATATATATCCAGAAAATTAATTGAAGTGGTGATCTATACGCGAGGCCTACGTCTAGGCGAGAAACATAAATAAACAAAAAAAAAAACAACAACATACAGTCGAATTGATAACCTCCGCCTTTTCGAAGTCGGTTAAAACAAATGACAGTAGATATACATTATGCAAATTATGATGCTGTTTTAGCTATAATATATTTTCCTTGATATTCCGAACTATGTTTATCCAATTTTTACTTAAATCCTGTTAAAAGTTGGTCCAAGATGTCTCAAATTCATTATCATAAGAACTTGCCTTGCGAGTTGCGCTACGTTAAACTTGAAATTTACGTTCGTGGTTCTATCTACAATACTTTAATAATAGAAATGTGGTTTTCCTTATTGCTTCACATGCCATCAGATCGTGAGATACGTTAATAATAATAATAAAAATGATGTATGAGAGTAATGGGGAATTACGTGGATAGGTGTATACCTACTTAATTTGCAAGTGACCGATTAGACCGATGCAGTTCTTAAAAAAACTATGAATTGAGTTGAATTGACTGAGGCAGATGATATAGCAATAGAGAGGCCTATACCCAACAGTGGGATAAGGAAGGCTGTGGATGATAATGATGTTGATGAGTTGAATTGTCGGATAAGCAAACTGATTCGCAATTTGTAGGCAAACCTTTTTAACCTTTAACAACAAAATAAAATGTATCCCCCCTAATTCATAATTTTCGCCTTATCCTTTCTTAGCGGAACTCTATGCCCTATAAGAAAACCTGTTACACTTCAGACATTTGATTTCCAATATAATCAAGCTATCCAAGTAGTATTGTTTACACAAAGAAACTTTTGTACTTTGATGTAGGATACTAATTATTAATAAGAATTTTACTATGCTAATATCCTAATGATAACAAAAATTACTCTCTCTTTTCAGAGCCGCAGATCTCGTAACATCCTCCGAACTGCGAATAACATCTTTGTAGCAGACGCTTTCAGTCTCAACTCTCAGTTCAAGGCAGTGGCTCAAAGAGACTTTGACAGTGACGTCACCCCGATGAACTTTGAGAAACCGGATCAAACTGCCCGGCTGATTAACACCTGGGTTGCTTCTAGGACCAATAACAAAATTGAAAAACTTATTGCTCCAGGTATATAGTTCTATGTTTTTTTAAAGTTATCATGTACTTTAACATAATATATGCGGCATTGCGGCCTTAGTGGCATTTACGACTACGCGCTAATGCGAGTCAAATTACACACATTATTGTAGATGCCGGTTGTAAACAAGCCAAGCCGATCTTTAAACGGTCTGAGAAACTGAAAATCTAGCTAATCAGCTTTTAAACCCTCATTTATACTTACATGAGTCTGATTTTTTCAGAATCCCTATCAGTAAACACACAAATGGTGTTGGTAAATGCCATCTACTTCAAAGGTCTTTGGGCGGTTCCTTTCCGACCTACATCTACCAAAGATGATGTCTTCACACTCGGAAATCATGCAACAAAGAATGTTTCCTTCATGATGGCTCGACAGTTCTTCAAAGCTGGTGTTGATGAAAAGGCAGACACGAAAGTTGTCATTCTTCCATTTGAGGTAAGGTATTCGACAAACATAGTCGGAGTTAGATATGATACAATGGAAGTAAGGTCTTGCCCAGACAAATTAACGCCATCAGAGGAACGTCCAATAACTATTGCCGGAACGCGATGTCATAGACAGTGATTCAGCGTATGCTGATTGCCACCGCTAATTGCTATTGTTATTGATCCAGTTTGCAGAAGCCTCTTAGGTTTTTAATCGCATCTCTGATTATATTTCAGAACGACGAGTATTCGCTGATGATAATTGTGCCTTCAATATTGTCCAACGCTCAAAATACCCTGGGGACGCTGACTGTTTCTCAGTTAGAGAAGTACCTGAACTTCAAATCCATAGAAGTAGTATTGAAGATCCCCAAATTCACGATCAAAGCTGATACGGACTTAACACCAGTTTTAAAACAGGCAAGTAAAATTGTTGATGTCAAATGGCTAACGCAACCAAATTTAAGCTTGTTTCAAATGTGGAGATTACGGAACCTATATGGAGATTACGGAATTACACGGATAGATGGCACCAAGACGCAGAGGCTATTATTGTACTCATGATTAATAACAACTTTTCCTTTGGGACCAGCCCTTAAATAGCCAATTTTTTTTAGCTGTGCGTATTCTGTGGTATATCTATAGCTGTGGTATAGCTGTGGCTATACCATTACGTCAAGTGTAAGGTGTGAATGACATTTTGCTATGGAACATCCGATTTTCTTCAATTTGATGGTTAGTCCCATTGTGTTGTAAAAGTTATTCATAATGATGTGTTCTATGAAGAGTGAAACGAGAGCATTTAGCTTAGTAAAACCGTTCTGTGTAACCCTGTTGTGTAAAAGTTGAGTGAACAGCTGTAACTAATAACAACTAGGTCAAACGTGAATAATCAGTTACTCGCACTTTATTTATCTTCATGTGCCTATACTTGTCTGTCATCATGGGACTAGGGACTTTACCATAACGCGTTTATCGATTCTGGGATATTATGATTAATGATACCTACCCCTTATCACTTTAGGTAGAACGCTTCACATGTATGTGCAGTTAGTTCAGTATGGCAATAAATAGAACTATCTATTATTATCATCATAATTTTCTAACCAATAACGACAAAATTCTCACCGTCCCAGGTAAGAATTGTGTCGTTACTTAAGGAATCCTTAAGTCGTGTTTTGGCATTTACAGCCGCACTCAGAGACGTTACTTAAGCTAAGGAATACTTAAAATTGCTCTGTCTCGTTTTCATGTGTGACAATTTCCGTCAACGAGAAGTTGACAGAGCAATTTTAAGTATTCCTTAACTTAAGTAACGTTTCTGAGTGCGGCTGTTATTAGTCGATAAGATAAGTTTAACTTAGGAAAGTTACCTCAATAAAGGATAAGCGAGTGAATCGGTTTCTTTTAGGCAAGCATGCTCCATCGTAGACTGCACCATCGCTTAACATCTGGCGAGTGGGGGTCAAGCACAAGCCTATTATTTAATAATAAAAAGTCTAACGTACGGATGACGTCATCTATGACGTAATGTCTCACTTTGTCCTCATTTGCGGTGCACTGATTCCCTAGTGTCTCTCAGGGTAATAACTAACATGATAGAGACTTGGAGGACGAACAAAGGAAACTTAGCAAACTAAACACTTTTCGTGAAGATTCTGGGTAACTTTATTGCGATTATAATATGGGGGTAACTGTTTTCTCACTTATGTGAGGACAAATCTGTACAGTATTTATTCATTCTAGCATCATTTTCAGAAATTACCCTCTATTACTGTATTAAATAAAAAAGAATTGTCTCACAGTTTTAACGTACTACAATGTTTGATAATTTCTTTCTCCAGATGGGTGTCAGTCAAATATTTGAACAAGGATCAGGCCTCGCAGGCCTGGGGATGTATCGAACCTTCACCCCTCAAGTGTCCTCTGCTGTCCACTCAGCTGTTATTTCTATAGACGAGGATGGAAGTACAGCTGCCGCTGCCAGTGCCTTTTCCGTAGTTCCCCTTTCCAACGATGACATGCCTTTGCTTATACAAGTAAATAGACCGTTTGTTGCTGTATTGTGGGATGAGAAAACGAAAGTGCCTCTGTTTATTGCGAAGATAGAAGACCCCAGCTTATAAACTTACCTAAGTGACTTATGTGTCAGATCATTACCACTGGGTCGTGTTCGGTTCATCACCAGTACAAGACGGGAACCTCATGTTCTTTAAACAGTGGACTCTCTATTGTTAATATCACAGAATCTACCCTATTAAATAGGGCATTCGTTGAGCGAAGTCTAGTTGTTCTATTCTTTAAATATAGATTATATAACTCTGATGTTCTATATTAAAGTTCGTAAAATGTCAACCAAGATATTTTATTACAAATTTATTTAACTATGATGTAGACTTATGATTGTAGTTTTAAGGTACATGACCTGATCTATCACAAAGACAGGTTAATACAAATAATGTGTAATCATGAGAAATTAAAATAATTTATTATACAGAATACAGCCTGGTATCTCAACCTAGAAAGTAGCCTACGACTTTTTTTTGAACCTCTTGAAGGAGTTGATGACGGGGTCATCCGCAAATACTCTGAACCTACCATTGTAGTATGATTCTATTTCTTGGAGGGACTTTCCTTCTGTCTCCGGCATGAAGAAGTATAGGTATATTGTGCCTACGAAGCCGAAAGCGGCATACACGGCGAAGGCTCCCCAGAGTCTGAAGTGTGTTTCCAAGTCTATGAAGGTCTTCGAGCCCAAGAACATGACGATGTAGTTCCAAGCAGCTGCAAAACCTTGAGCTGATGCACGACTCCTGTAAGTACAAACATAATTAAATTAATTTTTTGCTTAAGGGTATTCATTGTTGCGTCGAGGCCTTTCTTTTGCTATGCCATCTGCGTCGGTCACGCAATAATTGGCTTCTGATTTGAACAAAACAAATTTTAAACGATCCTATCATTTGTACCCCGCACCTGGCAACACATGAGCTCCAACATTTTCATTTTTTACCATCCTGTATGCTACTTTGTTTGACTGTATGTACCTACCACACTCTGACAAATAAATGATTTGATTTGGTTCGCTAGATAATCATTAACAGGAATAAACAGTTTGTAAATATTACAATTGTCCTAATTTTGCAAAAAAGCGATGGCAACTAATATCTGGACATACCAGTTCAGAGTTCGGAGAACTTAGGCTGCAGAGCCTATATAGAGCCAAGGTTTGGTTTTATATAATGTTGAATTTCTCAGTCTTAAATTTTTATTGTAAATAAAAAGTGGCGTAGGCGGAGTATAGTGTGGCGTGGCATTTGGATTGGTCACGACCCTCAGACTTGAGGAAAGAGGACGAGACTGACATACTAGTGGTGGCAAGAAGCGAACTACAATGAACTCACCTGAACGGGAATACCTCTCCTAGTATCACCCACGCCAGGTTAAAACCGGAAAACACAGCCAAAACATAGAACAACGCCAGTGGAACCACACTAGTTTCTTCCGGAAACGTCTTTGTATCATACGAGAATACTGTCTCAGGCAAGTAGTTCTTTGCATAGGCACTGAGAAGTGTGCAAGATATAGCAGTTCCGAGCATGGAGACAACGCCAAGCTTGCGCTTCCCGACAACCTTGATGATGCCGATGATGATGATGGAAGTAACGAAGGTAATCACGCCAACCATTAGCTGAAAGATTAAAATTATTATAAGGAGAACAATATTTATATTAACTTATAATAATTAAGTAGGTAGGAGGGGTGGTTAGGGTCGATAGGTGTTTTTTGCCAGAAAATCCTTAAAACCCTTATGGAGACCTTGTGGTAAGAGACCTTTTTAGGGTTCCGTACCCAAAGAGTAAAAACGGGACCCTATTATTGAGCCTACGATGTCTGTCCGTCCGTCTGTCCTACCTTTGAACAGCTGTATCTTTCGACCCGTAATAGTTAGCAAGTTTTTTTTTACATTACATGTAATGTTACGGCGGATTAACTAACACATAATAAAAAAGTCAAAAAGTAAAAACGAAAGAGGGTCCCCATACAACAAACGTATTTTTTCAACGTATTTTTGTATTACCTCTTATGTAAAAACGGTAATAGGTAGAAGCGTCAAACTTGGCATGATCATATAGTACACAACTACACGCTCTAAAGTATAACAACACATAATAATAAAATCAGCCAAGTGTGAGTCGGGCTCGCGCACTGAGGGTTCTGTACCACCCCAAAATTCAATAATTAAATTACCTGTTATAACTTGGCAATGAACATAAACTTGTCACTGACTCGCACTTGGCCATTATCTCTCTGGCAACAGTCAAAATCTCACTTACGACAATGTTCTTGGGATCGTCAGCCATTCCGAATGCTCCGCAGACGTTCCTCATGTTAGGACGGATGGGCGTGAGGCCGCTCATCACGAAGAACATGAAGTACATCATCACGAGCGTCAGTGGCCGCAGGGTCTCCTTACTCAGCATTATAATGTTAAACTTTAAGAAGAATCTGAAAGAAGTCACATTGAATTATTGGTAATGATAATTATTTTTAAAAACCGATTAAAGTTTCTGGCTCAACGCATAAGCATTCCCATTCAGCGTGGTAATGCTGCCAGCATCCCGGGTACGCTGCCAACTGATAGTGGGCTTGAGCATTTGTCTTTACACCTTCAACGGTCTATGGGCAGTCTAACTGTTTTTGTAGAGTTAGTATTAGCTTGTATTTTGTTTAATAAAGGCACCTAAAAATAGTTCTAGGGTGGAACTGTTAAAGGCTATAAAGTTGTGAATAGCGTTTAGTAGCGGTATTATTCATAAGGATATTAGACGTAGGTAGTTTGCACTATCCTCATGTATAGTTTTTCTTATCTAGTATTATATTTCTATGGTAGGTAGAAACACAGAAAATAAAAAAAATGTGGGAAATAAGAAGTTCACCAGTATTTTTAAGCCATCGAGATAATTAATGTTCTACGTATCCAACGTATCTCAATGTTTTAAGCGATTGTTTTTGACAAAAACACTGTTTTAAACTATCACGGTTGTTCACTAAAGTTTATGATTATTTACAGGATATTTCAGTATTCCCGTGAACATGGTGCATGCAACTGCGCTGAAATATCGGGAGCTCATTCCACAACTTTACCACGGTAAATATCCCGTAAATAATCATATAACCTTAGAATAACTACACAATAGAAACCAAGTACATTCGCAAAATTTAAGCCATTCAAATGGAGTCGTATATGGCTTCAAATTGACAATTTGCGCGGTGAAATCGTACTACAACAAATCATAAAAGCAGCCTAAGAGTTATGGTGTGACATTCCACAGGTAATTCACTAATTTTCTTGCTTAAATCGTTTAAAATACCAATCGAAAAGTAAGCTACAAAGCGAATTTGTAGCTTACGTTTTGAGAAGGCGTTGTTTGGAAACTTACCTTCTCTGAGTAGTTATTCTAAGCATATAACTTTGTTTTTGACAACTCTTCCATAAGTAAAATATCAGTTTAATAAAATATAATCTTCATGTTACATTTTGGTGAACATTTTGGTAACAAAGCGGTCAAAATATATACCTAGTTCAAATCAATTTTTTGGTAAGTTATTGTTTTCCTCTTGCGTTGTTTTGCGGTTGAAACCGCGGGCGCAACTAGTTAATATGAAAAAATTCTTTGAAGGCCAGGAAATTCTAAAACGTACATTTGAAATATTGTTTTTAAGTAATGCATCACTGCCACAGCTAGATAAACAAACATATGTTGTTGATGGCTTGACCTCAATCAATAACAAAATTATCGCGACGAAAACATAGATAAACGAAACTCACGTGTATTCTCACTATAAAGACATAGTAGTGTCAACTACGGTAAAGGTGCGTCAGACATCAGTAAAAAAAATATGGCATTGGTGGCAAACAAGCAGACGTGCTGCCTGATGGTAAGCAGTCACCGTCGCATATGGATACTTGTTACACCAGAGGCGTCACAAATACGTTGCCAATCCTTTAGGGATACTTTTTTTTAAATATATAATACGCTTGCCTTTGACCACCATCTCGCCTGATTCATGTAGGTAAAACGATTATTTTTTTTGGTAAAAAAAAAAACAGGTTAGGTTTAATTAGCATCATTGACAAATATCTGTAGAGTACAATAAGAATAATTGATCCTAAATTCCTTATTATACTGTCACGTTAAAGCGGAAATGCACTAGAGATCTATGACGAAAAAACAGTTTTGAAGTCACAACTGAACATCCACGACATAGTGACACGTAAAACATCGAATAAAACTGCACTCATGCAAAAAAGTGTATTTTGCATGGCTCTTGTAATAAAACCTTACTACTAAATACTAATATTCACATTAATAGGAATATACTAATATTCCTATAATTATCAAAGACTTAAATATTGGAATGTTTAAAAATAAACTTAAAACCTCATTAGCACAAAAAACTGAAATTTCAGTATTCCTTAATGTTAAAAATGTTTTGAAATGTAATGTAGACTAAATAATTGAGATAAGATCGAGGCTAGGTACTAGGAAAAATAAAATAATAATAAGTAATATAGGCAGTAATTAACATGTTTCTTTTGTTAATTAAATTATAAAATACAATTAAACCAAAATATGATTTAAACGATTTTCTAATATAGACATAATTAATTTCCTTTATTTTAAATTTAGCAAAATTATCAAAAAAATATTTAAAAAAAACAACATTTGTACGGAAGAGGGTAGATGGCGCTGCCGTCAAGTTAACATATTTAACGCTCATTGTAATTATATTCGCAAAAATATTTTAAGTGCCAATTTCGCGTTAATTTTGGATGCAATTGGAAGGGCGAAGCTAGATTCTTCAGTGACAGTGTTTGTGACAATATTTAATTAGCAAATATTGTAATAAGTGAAAAACAATGTGATATGCAATTTTGTAAAAAAACACAAAAAAAAGTGGAATATTTGTTTCTAATAAAATGTTAAACCTATCACAATGGTGGACGTATACTTTTGAACTATAAATAAAACATACTATAAACAGAAGAAGACTAATAAAACGTGATATAACTCAGTGAGTCAACTTAAAACTGTGGCCAATAACAGAGCGTGTAATATTAACGGCGATGCGTGATGCTACTGCTGGACTGATTACGTTTTTGGTCATTTAAGTAAAAGTGATCGTGGCAGAATCGGATAACGCTCGACTTGCGTGCGGCAGCCCTGAGTTCGAAACCCAGCAAAGTTTGGAATCTTTTTGCATTTTATTATTAAAAAATAATAATTCGACGAGTGAAGAAAGCTTTAAGGTGGTGAAACGCACCATCTAAAATAAATACATTTTACCATTTGGTTTCAACATGAATTTCTTTGAGAATATAACTTTTCGGAAAATACGAACCAAGTCCGACTCGATGAATCAGACTGATAACGAGCTATTTTCACAGACGCTAGATAGGTCTACAAGCAGCCTACCTGATATTTCGGACGAAAGCTTGGAAGAAAAAAATCTAAAGGATAAGGTTGAGGCTCTGGAAATACAACTAGAAAGTGCTCATGTGGAGATAGAATCTTTGATATTAGAGAATTTAAATCTCAAACGTGTGAATGAGGATTTAGGAAAGAAAAATGAATTACTTAAAAAAATTACTACGAGCCCAGCTAAAATTAAGATGACACCAAGAAAGAAATCAATCAAATGTCAAGAAAAAGTTTACCCAGCAGATGATTTAAAGATATTAAAATCTTCAACAACCAAAGCGACAGAACAATTCCAGATAGTGCGTGATAAAAGTAATGAAATATCAACAACAGATCCAAAACAATCAGGACTACAGACGTTAACAAGTAAGTCTCAAGAACGACTAACCAGACCTAAAAAAATCTGCATTATGAGTTGTAATAAGCAAAATAAAGTACTTTCAATTGCGGAAAACACATGGGATAATTTCATAGACGTTTGCCATTATTTACAACCAAATGGAAATATAAAGTCACTTATAAAAAGAATAGATATCAAATTATCAGAATTTACGAAGAATGATGTGTGCATAATGTTCATAGGAGAAGAAGATTTTACAACCACGAGAAATTATTTGGAATTCGTCGTGAACATTAGAGAGACATTACAGAAAGTACGTAATACCAACATAGTAATTTGTCTTCCAACATACAAGTATGGACAAATGACAGAAAATTTGTTATATAATCGACGAGTCGAAAATTTCAACAGTATTTTATATCTGGACGCATTGACGCATGAGTATGCATACATATTTGACTCAAACAAAAAGCTGAAATATGATTATACTATGTTCCATAAGAATTCCGGCACGATCAACAACAATGGCCTGCGTGTAAACTTTAAAACATTAAAAAACTATATTTCCAGCATAGTTAACATTAATAGAAAGATTGATATCGATGCTACTGAATCACCAAGTACAAATTACAATATGAACAAAAACATTTTTTTTCGTGAATGAATATATCCATATTCTACATCAAAATATAGCGGGTCTCATCAACAAGACTGACAGATTAGTAACTGCTTTGGATCAACTAACTGAAAAAAATATCATCTCGGATGTATTGTGTATAACAGAGCATAATATAATGGTCGGGTATGAGCAATATGTTAATGTGCCTAACTACACACTAGCCACATCCTTCTGCAGAGATAGTATAAAGAAAGGCGGAGCGTGCATTTTGGTGAAGAATGGACACGAGTGGAGAGAAATACCAGAATTCAAAAAAATATCCCTAACTAGTATATTTGAGTGTTGTGCAATAGAATTAACTAAACATAAATTAGTAATAATATGTATTTACAGAGTACCTAAATCAAAAAATCTAAAAACGTTTCTATGTAAATTTAATAACATGTTAAGCATGACGAATAATAAAAAATATGAACAAGTCGTCATAGCTGGCGACTTCAATATAAATGTATTAAAAGACTCTAAGCTAACATCTGATTTTGAATCTACTCTGCGATATTATAATTTTAAACTGGCGGTCAAACAACCCACACGGTTTGCAAGCCAAACATGTATTGATAATATGGCATATAACAATAACAAGACATGTAAAACGGAAGTGCATGAATTAGTCCTATCCGATCACAGTGCTCTGATAATGAAGTACCCAATCCATAGAAGTTCATTACTCAAATTCTGGCACAAAAAGCAGCGTGATTATTCTTTGGAAAATATTAATAAATTTAAAATGTGTATAAGTAATATATCGTTTGAAGAACTATACAGCTTCTCTGACGCGAATCTTGCATATGACTATTTTTTCTCGAATTTTAAATTATACTATGATCTGTGCTTTCCATTTAAAACGATTGTTGTTAAAGTCAATAAGCCGATAAAATGGTTATCACGTGGCATAAAGATTTGCAGCAAAAATAAAAGAAAGCTTCTCTGGAAGTTTAGACTAAACCCGAATAAAACTAATAAGCTTAGTTTCCTTAACTACTCTAAACGTCTTAAGAAGATTATAGGATTAACTAAACGCGCACAAAACAATTACAAGATAGAATCATCTTGCAATAAATCAAAAACTGCGTGGCAAATCATAAACAAGACCAGATTGAATTTGCCTAAAGAATCCATAACGAAAATCAAACACGATAATAAAGATATAACTGGCCCAAAAGATATAGCTAATGCTTTTAATAACTTTTTTGTGGACAAAATAAACCCTATTAGAAATTCAGGTCATAAAGTAACTTCAAATATAAAAAGTAGCAAAGATTCTATGTTCATGGCTCCAAGTATGCCACAGGACATCGGGAAAATTATAAGTAAACTTAAAAACACCAACAGTGTAGGTAGCGACGAAATCTCCACTAAAATAATAAAAACAGTTAATGAGTATATATGTGTACCTCTGAGCTACATTATTAACCTGTGTATTTCAACCGGTACATTTCCGAAATCCTTAAAAACGACGATTATCAAACCTTTATTTAAAAAGGACAATAAAGAGAAATTAGAGTGTTATAGGCCAATTGCACTCTTATCGATATTTTCAAAAGTTTTTGAGAAATATTATTATAGTAAGTTTAACAATTATTTAGAAAAAAATAATTTATTATGTGACGAGCAAAAAGGCTTCCGGAAAAATAAAAACATTAATATGGCCATATACGATTTTATTAAACCAGTCCTAGTATGCATTGATAAAAAGTCTCCAGTGGGTGCAATTTTCTGTGACATGACCCAGGCATTCGATTATGTAGATCACACAATATTAACAACTAAATTGGAAGCTTATGGAATACGGGGCAATGTTTTAGATTTACTAAAATCTTACCTGGCTGATAGAACACAAATCACCGAAATCCGGCGGGTGAATCTTGAAACTAAGAATGAAGAGATATCTAGATCTTGTGAACGTAAAGTGGTATATGGAGTTCCACAAGGTAGTGTCCTGGGCCCACTTTCATTCATAGCATATATTAATGACTTGCCTAATGCCACATCTCAACCCATGACATTATTTGCAGATGATAGCACAATTACAATAGCATGTAAGACACCTGACTCATATGAAAATGACATTAATGATTCCTTGGCATCAGTTATATCATGGCTTGACAACAATAACTTAAAAATTAACTTAAATAAAACAAATATTATGCACTTTAGACAAAGAGGACCAAACAAAGTTAATATCAATATAACATATGACAATAAAATAATAAAAGAAGTAGAAAACGCTAAATTCCTCGGTCTAACTATTGACAGAAAATTAAATTGGAAACCGCAAATAGTGAATCTCTCAAAGAGAATAAGCAGCCAAGCATATGCCCTCAGCAAACTGGCTCCTATTTTAAATACAGACTCGTTACTTACTGCCTACTATGGCCTTGTGGAATCCATTTTGAGATACGGTACTATTTTTTGGGGCAACTCAACTAACAAAATAGTTATCTTTAAAAGACAGAAAAGCTGTATTCGGGCTATGTTTCGACTTCAAAAAAGAGATAGTTGTAAACCTTACTTTAATAAATACAAAATTCTTACACTTCCCTGCCTGTACATTTTGGAGACAGCCATATTTGTGAAAGCACACCGAGATCGATTCCCCACACTATCTGACACTGTAATAAGAAATCGACGCGACCAAGACAGACGGCGCGTACATGAAGGAAAGACAACCCTGATGCAAAACAGTGTAGTGTGCATGGGACCTCTTATCTACAATAAGATACCAAGGTCAATAAGAAATCTCAATACTCACTTATTTAAGAATAAATTAAAAGCACTGTTGCAACAGAAATGCTATTATAAAATTGATGATTTTTTAAATGACAAATTGTAATTGATGTAATTTATTATTATTTTTGACATAACATAGGTATTTTATTTTGAATTATATATATATACTTTTTTCTTTTTAACTTTTTATCTGTAAGACATTGTTACTTTAGTGATGATTAATATTAAAACATTAGTGTTACGAGCATAGTGCCATCACTCTGCCATTTGTACGCCTGACCGGCACAACGTGATTTAGTACTATTTTTGTTTATTTTAACATCTTTTGTGCATGAAAATGCACAAAATTCTCATGTTGTATGCAAATAAATGATCTTTATCTTTATCTTTATCTTATCTACGCCGTACCTGGCAAGTACATGAGATACGTTTTCATTCTTACGATCATGTATGCTACTTTATATGTATGTGTACCTACCATGTTCTGACAAATAATATGTTGATTTGATTTGATTGAAGATATTATTGTTCAGATCACAAATTACATACACATGACGATTGAGTACGACCGTCCGACTTGTCAAATACAAAGATTTGGGTTCATAGTAGCTTTGTCTAGTCTGTGATCCAATATAAATAAAACATCCTACAGTTTTCGATACCATCAATGAATGTGTGAAGACGAGTCTTTAAATAGTGCAGTATAGAAATATGATATTCCCTTTACCTCAAATCCTCAACGGTAACAGTTAGTACATAATATTTCGATTACAGTTAAATGCCTGTCTGTTGAAGATGATAACTGGGTATCTGTATCGAAATAAATCTTAGTAGGTATATTCGATTCCAACTCGGGACGAATTCTACCACCTTGAAGATAAAGTCAAGGCTGACAACATAAAAAGAGAATGATTAAAGTACCTATTGAAATAATTCTGACCGTTTTGCTGATAACAAGTTGGTTGGAAGAAAACTAAATCATAGGACCTGATAGGACTAATCTTATATTATTTATCCTTTAATTGTTTTCTTCCTTGTTTTGTCATCACTTTGCTTCTAGATGCCTCTAGAATATCTAGATAGATAAAATTAGTTCTATTGTAAAGGAAGAATTTATACGTTGTCTCTATTAATTATATTATAAAATGTTCTGTACCTCTAGTAGCATCGTATTGTATACTATTATACATGCCGTGTTATTAGTGGCCTTTTGTAGGACTATCTATTTATCTACGCTTTTGTTTAAACCGGAAGTTACTGCGTTTGTACGGAATTAGGAGGAAAATTGTTTGTATGAATAGCAAAGGCCGTGTTTGTAATTTGTTTGTTTTTGTCAACGTAAGCCTTGGAAAATGTTTTTGTTTTATTAGTTTGATTTTTATTAGACATAGATACAATTACAAGAATTTATGTGTGTTAATTTCATTCTCTCTTCTTCCTTGTGTTGTATTCCTCATATTTGAGGGGCGTTACCATCATTTTCCACTAAACCATTATCTGATGATCTTTTGCCATCGTCTTCTGTCCCTACTAATTCCTAGCAAAATTAAGTAGGTACGTTATATACTGAGGTATCACGTACAAAACAGACCGGGCCAACATACTGGGCTGCAGCCTCATGATCTTTTACCATTAACATTCTCAGTTACCATCAACTTTTACAGGTTGTCCATGTGTGGCCCATGTACTCGAGGATACGTTTAAGTCAGATGGTTGAGTTTTTGGTATATTTATTTTATGGATGGGTACATTATGCCAAATTACTTTTAAGTAATTTTAGTAAAATCAAAATTAAACATGAATGAAAAATAAAAATAGCCGCTTTTCACCTCTAACGCATAATTATGATAATTAATAATAGAGATGCGATTCTTTGGAATCACTGCAAATACTTTGACAATTTGATTATTGGTTAGTAAAGTGATTTAAGGCCCCTTTACTAAAGAATGATTTTTTAATAAGTCACTTGATGCTGTCAAATCTTCACACCAGCTGCAACCTTACGCTAGCTTCTACTGTAGGATGAAAAAGTGCTTGTCAGTTGCATTTTAACAGATTTAAATGATTGATTGATTGATTAACTCTTTATTTTTAAATGAATTGAATGACAAAAATTGGGGGCTCACTCGATTGGGGGCCGAGTCCTGAATTTATGTCATTATTGAAGTGTGTTGTCTGTTCACCCTTGCCTGTATTTACTCTAACATTTAAGCTATTAATATCATCAACAGCGTTCAAAGTCACCAGCCCTGTATTATCGACTGCTGTGCATAGGTCTCCCTTTCTTTGATCCATGGACCTCGGTAGGTCTATACGCGTCTTGCTGTCTTCGTGATGTCGATGGACTGCCTTATTCTGTAATAATTGAATTGTACACATGTATATCTCTCACCTTCTAATAGGGTGCATCTTATAATGCTCGCACTCTTTGTCGTGGCAGCCGGTCTTCTCGCAGATGACACAGCGTTGCAGTTTCCTAGAGTAGACCACAAGCTTGTCATACTCTTCCTGAACGTTATCCACGGAGGTCCAGCCTCGAAGGTAGCAGAGGGACTTGAGTGCCTCTTTCTCGCGCCCTTGGGAGAGCAGCCACACTGGAGTTTCTGGGACCTTGAAGTTAGAAAATATTTATTTTTTATTGAATACACAAGACAAATTCTAAAAAAACACAAATAAATAAAATAAAATAAATATTCGGGACATTTTTTCACACACGGTCATCTGACCCCAAACTAAGCAAAGCTTGTGATATGGCTGCCAGAGACTGATATACATACATATATAGTTTTTAAATACATACTTAAATAGATATCAACAACCAGATATAGAACAAACACAAATGTTCATCACACAAATGTTTGTCCTAGCTAGGAATCGAACAGACGCCCCCAAGCTCAGAAGGCAGGCTCACTACCAACTTGACCAATGAGCTATCTATCTACTAACTAACACCAACAATAAAATATGCGTTCAAAAAAATCTGTAGAAATATTGTCAATAAAAAACAAGAAAATCGGTAATTTTCCATACTTTGGTCGTGCGAATTAGCTATGTGAATTTATATTATTTCACCGCTTTGTACTGCTTTGTGGACTCACCATCAGCACAAAGAGCATGGAACAGATAGGAATGGCTAGGCAGATAAGCGCAGCGTTTCGCCAGTCCACCACCGTGCCCAAGAAGAACATGGCAAGTATGCCGAGCGAAGTGAAAAGCTGCGTCACCGTACACAAGGCGCCGCGGACAGAAGGCTCACTGAAAATGATACACAAGAGTATAATTTCACATCCATCATCATCAACACTGAATCACGCACTGAAGCGCATACTTATGATGATAAATTTAGTCAGACTGTAGGTGTGATTGACCTCAAGGAAGACTACACATCCCGCTAATTCAAGTTCTAAATTTTTTGTACCTAAATAAGACTTGTTAATAAATGACCTTGACCTAAATATCTATCTATACATACATGAATATATCTGTCTATCTATCTATGATAGACAATATTACGAAATGGTTAATCTATTTACAGATTAGCTGATTTCAATAGTTTTGATAAACAATAAATAGCTACGATGTTTTCATAATATAATAAGTTTAAGACAACGGAAACTCGTGACTCTCATGAGTATAAAATCCAAATAC
The DNA here is from genome assembly GCA_914767915.1 of Agriopis aurantiaria. Lineage (NCBI taxonomy): Eukaryota > Metazoa > Arthropoda > Insecta > Lepidoptera > Geometridae > Agriopis > Agriopis aurantiaria. Next base: position 8,488,723 of record OU612001.1, on the reverse strand, counting down.
CTATTATTTTGAAAATGTGTTTGAGTCATTTACATCGTTATCTTTTAGTTGAAACTTACGCAGTTTGTATTTAATTTTAATGTCATGTAGGTTGGACAAGTAGAAAGAAGTTACATGAATTTGATTTACTTATGTACCATTTTACAAAACAAGTATGTACTTATGGGAGAATTAGTCTCTTCAAGACATAGAATTATTACCTGCTCATAGGGAGTTTTAGAACATTTAAACCACAGCTCGGTACGGTACGGTATAGCCAGTATATACCTAATTTCTCCGACATATGAATTGATGGGCGCTTCCATTACGCCTGTGCCAAGCCCCAGCAGTCCATTGGCTATGAACAGTGACGGTAGATTCCACGCATAGTACATCAGCACCCACGCTATGAGATGGGGGATGTTCACGAGAAAGTTGGCCTTCTTTCGTCCGCAGTAATCGACCATGGGACCTGATACTATGGCTCCTAGTGGCTGCGTCAGGTATGAAAGGCTTCCTGAAAAGAAAAATGGAATAAATTGACCATAGTATTTGTGATGGCCAATATAAGGTAAGCGTTGATTGTCCAGCGAGATGGGTTGATGATATTATCAAAATAGTGGAGTTAAACCACCACATTGTTCCCACCTATCGAAGATTAGATAACCTGACCAGAAGTGGATGGCATAATAAGTCTATACCTAAAAATGAGATAAGAAATACGCTGTACGTTTGTAGAAGATGATGTTACTAATTTGTATACGAGTGTAACATAAAGGTTGTTCTACTGGTAGAAACTTCTGATACTGATGCATTTTACATAGATAGCAGCTAAACTAATGGAGTAAAATAAACGAAATTTGATAAATTAGAAACGAAGAATTTAGGTTCGGAGAAGTTTTGAAGCACTCCAGGGACTAGACATTTACCCCCTTATTAATAAACGTGGAGTAGCCTTGGAATAGATACTCCGTCTTTTGTCTTTTTCGATCGAGCTCAAAATGTGAAAGAGGGAAGAAGACAAAACACGGCGTAACTATTCCAAGACTACTCCACGTTTATTAATAAGGGGGTAAAGGAATTAGGCTGATTTATACTTAATATATTTATATGGTTGTCAAGTTAGTCTCATGTTAAATGACGGTGTAGTCGAAGATGGTAAATATGTCTATCCTGAAATGGAAATTAGCTCTCAATAGAGGTTGTCTAACTTAATATATTATATAATATATTAAGTTTGACGACAGATTTTCAACTTGAGAGCAGTAGCCAGTCAGCCGAGCATTGGAAAGTGCTCTGCCACCTTGCTATGGTTTCTTCACGATTTTACCTTTACCGGGAGTTCAAGCAAATTTTTGGGATTCGAACCCACGCTCTACGGTTTGGAAATCGACTACAACAACCACTGAGCAATCAACGCAACAAACATTCAGGGAATAAGATCTTGTGAGCTTGCACCCGCTGAATAGGTAAAGGCATTGATTTTGAAACGATTAATGTCAATAATTTGCTCGCTAGCGGTTGTTGATATGTCTATGGACGTACCTTTGATACAAAGGCTTTGTAAAATATGATTCACAATAGTAATATGAGATCACCATTAAATGCAGACTTGCTTTTATCCACGCTCATACGAAAATACAATACAATACTATAGTAGATGGTACTTTAAAAAGATATCAATAAAAATGTATATTTTTAAAGATTTATAGAAATATGCCATGCCAAGCTTCGACTAAAATAAAATGAAGCCAAGTCGTATGTGCTTTTGATCCGCAAGGAATGAAATCCATGGAATGAAACAAGCTTTCGATGTTTGTTTCTTGATATAATCTAGACTTTTTCTAGGTCACACTTAATCGTATCTTCTAAGTCTACGTGCTCTATCTTTTTGCAAGCGAGTTGGCCAATGGAGGATTTTTACCCGATTACCAAAAAAGTATTTTATAGACAATAAGCACAGTCCTCTTAGATCCTCTTAGACAAAAATACAATACAAAACTCTTTATTAAAATACCACAAAACAAGGATAACATAAAAAATTCAACAAAAATATTATCTAGGCTTTTAACAGGCGGCCTTATCGCTTAAAGCGATCTCTTCCAGGCAACCGTGCACGGAAAGGAATTATATTTAATAATGTGTGGCCTTAACTAAAAATAAAAAATAGAAAGTAAATAATGCGAGTATAATAATGTTGAGTAAATACTGCCTAATGCGGTTGAAACTATAGTCGGAGTGACCGGCTTAATCTTACGTGAGTAATTCCCGTGTAATATAAATAAAAAGAAAGTAAATACCTATGCAAATAACAACAAACAATCAATAGACTACAAATAAATATTACATACTAATATATACATATACATAGACTACATAATATAAACAACATATTACATACCTACCTACATAATTAATAAACTACGTAAAAAAATATTTAACACACCTACTGTTATCAAAGATACTTATTTTTTTTATTTTATTTTATTTTATTTTATTCGGAAAACTAACAGCTACTTAAAAAACATATTTGATTATATATACATAACTTAAGGCTAATTAAAAGTTTTCACATATAGGAACTGTATTTGTCCATGGTAGATGTGTACGAAACTTATTAAAAAAAAAAGGGAATAAACAAATTAAGAAAAGAAAAATAACATATTAGTTAGACTGAAGCGACCTACGAACAACTGCCCCCTCGACCCGCAATAGATAAACCAAACAAACTACTTAGCTTATTTAGTTCATCCATCACGAGTCAAAGAAACAATCGTTCATAAGTCGCTTAAGTCCGAACGCCGATGTATTAAACAAATCTACATCAATTTCTCTGGCCAATGTATTATAACACCTGCACGCTCTAATTAAATAACTGTTCTGCCTGTAGCTACATTTTACTAATGGAATGTGAATTAGATTAGGTTTTCTAATTATAGTTGCGGGGGTCCTTAGTCCTATCTGTCCGAGCAGCTCGGGACAATCGATCGTGCCATTCGCTATATTGATAAGGAAAGCAACGTCTGCCACACGTCGCCTCTCCTGTAGTGGAAGTAGATGAAATTTTTTACAGCGAGAATTATAACTGTTTATGTAAGTTTTCGAGCGGAATTGTAAATAACGGAGAAAGCGTTTTTGGATACTTTCAATGCGGTTAATGTAAATATTGTAGCACGGGTTCCAAACTTGAGACGCATACTCAAGGTGACTTCTAACGTACGCGCAATAGAGTATTTTGAAGGTTTTTATTGACTGAAACTCAGAGGACATTCGTAGGACAAAACCTAACGCTTTCGATGATTTCTTAATAATAGTATTGACATGCTTATCAAATAAAAGTTTTGAGTCAAAAACGACTCCTAAATCAGTGACACTAGAGACAATATTTAAGGTTGAATTTATTAATTGATAATTGCCAACAATAGGTTTAGGCTTGCGTGTAAATGAACAGATATAACATTTTGATACGTTTAAGTCTAATTTATTAAGAATACAGTAATTCTGAAACCGGTTTAAGTCGTCTTGAAGACGCAATGTGTCTTCAGTAGTTTGAATAGGGCAAAGAATTTTCATGTCATCTGCGTACAGAAGAATTTTTGAGGATTGAAAGCAGCAAGTTATATCATAAATAAATAAAATAAAAAGGAGTGGCCCAAGCAATGAGCCTTGGGGAATTCCTGAAGGAATGTTCATTGGAACCGACGTGTAACCATTAAGCACAACCGTCTGACATCTATTTTGCACGTAAGATGAGAACCACCTGTACAGATTACCTCTAATGCCGATCTGTTGTAGTTTCTGCAGTAAGATGACGTGATCTATCCTGTCGAAACATTTGCTGTAGTCTGTATAAATTATGTCCACCTGCGAGGGTTCAGACATGTGTTTCGACAGAAATTCACTACATAGGATAAGATTCGACGTAGTCGATCTGCCTTTAAGGAACCCATGTTGTTCAGCGCTAAACGTATGTTTAAGCGAATGATAGAGTTGTCTGTATACAATTTTTTCTAATATTTTGGCAAAAACGCACAGTTTAGAAATAGGCCTATAATTTTTTATATCATTTTTAGGTCCTTTTTTATGTATAGGAGTTATATATACTGACTTCCATATCGAGGGTACTATTCCTTCATTTAATGAGCGCCTATAGATAATTGTAAGTGGGACCGCTAAGCTTTTTGCACAATTATAAATCAACACAGGGGGTATGCCATCAGGACCGGCGGTTTTATTAAGATCTAGCGTTTCAAAGAGTTTTACAACTTCAGTGCCGGATACTTCTATAGCCCCTATGTCAGTGCCGGAATTAGGTAACTCGAAATCATGTGTAGCAGTGCGCAAGGTATGTGAGGAAGACTGCTGGAAAGTAGAATGAAAATACTGGCCAAACATATTACATACCTCTTCTCCTTTATCTGATGATTTTTGTTCGAGTGTAAGAACTGAAGGGTAAGCATTGGCTTGTTTTTTAGTTTTTATGTAAGACCAGAAAGCTTTTGGATTTTGCCTTATGTTACTTTCAACGCTTGAAATATAATCCTGAAACATGTCTCTCTCCAATAGCTTGGCTCGTTCCTTTAAAACGATAAACGAATTGAGGTCACTTACATTATTGTATATTTTATGTTTTTTACGATATTTAGTTTTTTCCTTTAGCAGCTTAATCAATGGTGATTTAAACCAGGGAGGATACTTACGCGTCTGAAAAACTGTTTTAGAGGGAATAAAATTATTACGTAGCAAGTTTAAAGTCTTATAAATAAAATCGAGTGAATTATCTAGGCATTTATTGGAGATTTCCTTCTGCCAGTCAATCTCATCTAAATGCGATGATATTGATGCGTAATCACCTTTATGGTACCAATATTTTAAGTACGGCTTAGAGTTTAATGCACGCAATTGTTCAAATTCAGTAACAATACATAAGGCTTTGTGGTGAGGATCTTCAGGTACTAACGGGCTAATAGAATGTGACACCGACAAAATATTATTAGAAAATATCAAATCTAAAATTCTGTTGTTTATGTTCGAGATAGCGTTGTATTGAGATAAATTGCATAATGTAAGATTATCGAACAGTTCGAACTGATACGCACCTTGAATATTATGGGGTTCATACGAATACCCATCTTCAGATAGTATCCATGTCAGATTTGGTAAGTTAAAGTCTCCTAAAACAACGAATTTATCTAACGGCCGGGTCATCGAAATGTCAGTGAGGGTAGACGAAAATATTGATGTTTGTAAAGCGAGCGAGTTTCCTAAGTTTTGTCGACACATATATACGACACAGATATGCAATTTATAGTCAACTTTAGAACTAATATGACGGAGGGAAATTGTCACCCACACATCTTCAGCTGTGGAGCACCAGTCATCGTGACCCACGGCGACGTGTTCACGACGCACTGCGACCAGAACTCCCCCACCGAGGGTCTGTCCGGTCGCGTCGTAACTTCTGTCTCGCCTAAAAATTAGATAACGGCTATCAAATAGCTCACTATTATTCACACCATCGATAAGCCACGTCTCTGTAAGACATATAACATCGTAATCATTTAGGCATACGTTTCTATAGAATTCACCTGTTTTTGTTCGTAAACCGCGAACGTTTTGATAAAAAATCCTTATCGAATCCATTTAGAATGAGGTAGTTTTATCGTCTGAATAGAAAATGCGGTAAAAGGCAGGTTATTTGCAGATAAGTAATTACTGCAATAGTTGGTAATGAAGGCATATTGAGGTAGTAATAAATTCTTTATGTTACAATATTTGGTGGCGAAATAAATAGACAAGCTACGACAATAAAAGTGCAATAGCAGTGAATAGCAGATCGGTCGTCCTATAGCGATAAAAAAACAAAAGGCCGGGCGCGCGTCGTGATCACACGAATGGTGCGCGCAAACCGAGTGCGAGTCAGACATGGATGTGATTCTCAAACTTTGCGTGCAGGTGTTATGATACTTACGAGTATGATGGAACAAATATTTTTTCTTTAGTGTAGGCCTCAAAATAACACTGCATTTTAATTTGAGAGTCTCTTCAGGTCGGCTTCCGACTTGATGGTAAGAACAGGCGATGTGGGGTTCTTCCGCATAAAAATCTTGCACCCCTTCACCCAAGTGAATGCAAAATTTCGCTCCTTTGCCAGCGCTTTTGCTTTATTGAGCAGCATTTTGTTTTCAATTGTGAGGTGATCATTCACAAATATCCTGGTATCGCCTCGAAGGCCCAGGTCAGATGGAGTGATTGTAAGCTTTTTGGAAGCCGCAACGAAATCGTCTTTTAGGTGTCTGCTGTGTACAGACACTATGATAGATTTAATGGTCTTATCGCCACGCATCGGCACTCTAGCGACGTAATTGATTTGAACCTTTTCCATTGGACATTGTATGAGGCTGCCGATTCTCGAAATTAGCTCGAAAAGATTCTCCGTGTTAGTCATGGGGACGCCTTTTATTTCGACATTGTTCATGCGGGCTCTTTGATCTTGTTCCCATACATACATACACATGTTGATACTTACATACATTATACTTTAGCTATTAGATTTAGATGTAATTACATTTATTTTTTATTCTTTCTAATTCTTTATTTCAAAGATTATTCATTTACTTACTTAGCTAATCTGCTTACTAAGCCAATTACTGCTTCACAATTATCTGTAGTTAAGACATGATTGTGCATTTTTAGCGCTTTCATTAAAATCCTATCGCAATTTAATCTAAATTATGATTGTTTCATTTTATTTGACAGAATTAACTAGATGATGTGTAATAAAATAAATCATATAGACAGACTCAACATAATTATTACGTAAAGTACATTAACAGCGGTAGGCAACAGAAGTATTAATGGACGAGCGTAGAAATGTGGGCCAAGGCGTAGCCGAGGCCAGCATACGTGTATGAATTCTAACATAACCTCTTTTTAGTAAAAAAAACATAGTCAAACCTCTTTGCATATTGAAATATTGTACACACAAACTAACAAAAAATAAGAGAAGATTTTTTTACCGTCAGTTACGTTAAGGTCACCTTCAAGTCCAATTTTCGACAAAGAGGAAAATTCAAAGAGTTCTTAAAATTATGGGAAAAGAGGGAAATATTAAGTACAGGAAATATCGTAATATTAACAATGATTCCGAAATATTTTTCTACACAGCACGGGGGACATTATTTGCGATCACGTCAGCCTCCTGTGTCACTGTGAAAGCAGCAGTGCAAGTACCGTTCTTTATCGATCGTCAAATTCGCTAAAATGCCATAGGATCGATCACAGCGAGTACTGAAAAAATGGCATATTGTCGAATTTGACGACCTCAACTGTCAATTTGACGATCGCTAAAAGAACAGTACTGATCCAATGACTTGACAATTGATACAAATTTATCTGAAGAAAATATGGATATGTACTTTTTTATAATAGTATCAATTTGCCGATTTCCAAGTATTTTTTTGTATATTGTGTAGCTCCACGGACTCCGTGTTCTTTCTTATCAACTAACCAAAAATTTACATTAAAAAAAAAAAACAATTTGAGGTCTGTTCTACCATGTTTACCATAGAATCAATCTTAAAATCAGCTGTTACATGGAAAAAGGTCATTAGCACTCGACAAAAAATGCTATAGCAAATTGTTAGTGTCGCTTTTGCTTGAGCATAGCAGTTAGTCAAACAATTTTTTTTCAGTCATTTAAAAGTATCGTCGGAAATATCGCATATTGACGCTAGCTCCGACTATGAGCGCCTATATGGCTAGTGAATCCCCAGAAAAGAAAAAAAATATGTTTAAATTACGGCTGTTATGGCATTTTTGTAAAAAAATTGTTGTAGCCAGTTGCACATATACGAAATATATCTAAGAAACGTCAAGCATTCGAAATCAGTTAGCAACTGTGATGCGGAGTTCGACGCGTTGATCTAAATAAAAATGTTTAATCAAGGTTCACTCATAATGCCTGTTAATAGCTTTTCCTTCTCATTTCCGTTCTATTTATTTCTCTTTTATGTGAGTGAAGCCAAAAATCCAAGGCGCAAGGCGCACAGTGCAATTGACCACCAGTATTGTATGAGAAGGTGAAAGAAGGTTAAGCCAGGTCTGAATGATAAGGCGTTTTGCGTTTAGGTCATGGTCATTATCTCACAACTCACCGAACCAAGACGCCTGCGTTTCAGTGAGGGACAAGCCCTCCTCCGCGTGCAGTAGATCTGGCAAAGCAATCGTGGCGAAGCTCACCGCCATGCCGAGGTCCATGAGGAGCAGGTTTGGACACATGCATGCTATTAGCTGGAAGGAAGGAAGAATATATGAAAGTTAATGATGATCATGGCGTTGGTTTCTTACGTAAGATCGCTGATTAGCGTTGAAACTGAAGAAACATTGTTGCGGTCGCTTGGTGAAGAACGTTCACAAACACGATTGCAACTAGATTATATATCTATCAGAAAACACTCATTCAAAGACAAATAGAAAGATCATAGAAAGGCACCTAGATAGTCCCGTCAACTCTCTGACGAATTTTACCCATCATGATGGTCTACTAAATAGTATACTATGGCAAGCAGACTAATAAACGCTAGTTTCTTTATTCATAAACACGTATCGATATCCAGTGTTGTGTCTTTGTTACCAATCAAAAATTTGTGACTCACGAAAAAAATAAAATACTGATTAACTATAACATTCCGTTTTTTACGTCTCTATGATTCCAAATATGAATTGTTTGCATTTTCCCAGTATTAGGGGCTGTGGCCGCGTCGCGCGACGTGTGTGTCACTCCACATAAATTTATATTGAGCAGGTCGCACGACGCGGTCGCTGCCGCCGGTCGCGGTCGCCAAGAATGGAATGCTACCAATGGATTTTGAGCGAATCATCGTATTGGGAACGTTATTATTATACTTACATTTAAATCCTACAGCTGTTGCAAAGGATAGGTACAGGATGCAGAAAAAAATCATTCCTGAAAACTATAACCTGAGTGTCTTCAAGCCCCGAGTGAATAAGTACCTTCTATGTCTACGTGCTCCATCTTCGGTCACAACATCGCTTTCCATCAGGTGAGTTGGTGGCCAAACATAAACCAGTCTACATAAAAAATTAGCTTAACTATTTATGTTTAAATGTCCATCAAAATCGAGAGCAACTGATGATGATGATCGCAAGAGTGTGACTCGTACGACCACTACCAGGGGCCTTACGGACAACTGCTATTACAGGCACCTAATCCGCTCAGTTGGAAAATCACGCGACCGCAAACCGTATCTGGGCACCGTATATCGTCATTATAGTCATCGGCTTTTGGTGAAGGTATTCAAGATAGGTCTTCTTCTGTATATTTAAAGCAAAATACTATTGACTGACTGACTCATCACGAAATCTTGAAAACTACTTGACCTACGAAGCTGAAATGTGGTAAGTAGATTCCTATTTGCACTAAGAAAAACGACGATGCGTAGTAGGCACTTGCAGCTTGTACTTGCTACTTGTACTACGCATTGTCTGCAACGGCCTTAAGTTTGGAAGACGCAAGATGTCGTGACCGCAGGGAAACGCTGGATACAGGCCGCTTCCAACCGGCCCTTTTAGAGATCGATGGGGGAGGCCTATGTTTATACTATTTTTATGGCCTAATTTGTATTTTTTTTTATTTGTATGTTACTTGGAAATAAATGATTATATATATGTCCAGCAGTGGACGTCCTATGGCTGAAATGATGATGATTAAGATGTCGTTGGCTACGTAATATCAGGGAGAATTTAAGATAAAAAACTGTTCGAATTTGCGCTGAACAAAGAAATCTTCAAAAACTTGACTGCCAATCTTCACTACTGGAGAAAGATTTGAATACGCGTCAGTAGTTATTATTTCGCTGGTGTCCATTCACGTATTAAATAAAGGTGAACAGACACGTTGCTGCGCCGCACTACATTTATACTACCTACTTACTAATATTTGTAGCAATTTATATCGAATTCCGTTGAATGCCAATTCCACAGCCAATCCAAACGCATACAAGGTAAAAGAAGTGTTAAACAGCTTATTTTTTTTAAATTATGCCTAATACTCATTTTTGTTCCTCGATGTAAAATGGGTCATGATTTTTTTCTCTAGACTAATTGTCCATGAAGGATTCTCAGATGATTTTGTCCGAGTTATGTTAAATTATCACTACAATACGCTACCGGACAGGTGTTCGAATAGTTGAAATAACAGGCTTAGTGAAAAACATAATTTAATGTAATAGGTATTTAAGTACTACTGAAGATTTATTTATTTAAAGTATTTGTGGGAGCAAAAAATTGGCCACGTTCGTTCTTATCTCAATTGTTCATCTCACGAGCATTATTTTCAGAATTCTTCTCAGTCAAATTATACACGAGGGCTGTTTTTATCTCATCACAAATATAATAATTATTTAGTTCGCTTTGAAATCCAAGGATCGTTCGGTCTTATCTCACAGGCTTGTGTCGGTTCCTAAGTTTCCCCCGAACATTCCTTTTCGTTTGGAACCCCGTAAAGTTATTGAAATATAAGAGTTATTGAAATTTAATGTTTGTTTTGTGTATTGAGGAATAATACAAACTACCAGTGTCGATATTTTCGGGCTCATTCTACCAGGATTGGAAGTACCTACGTTTTATTTATGATTCGAGGGTCATGGAACTAAAGTTGTTAGGGAGTTGTTAGGGTATGAAGGAAAGCTGCTGTAGCGAATTATTAATAGCCCTTTATTTACACAACGCCAAAAACGGCTTGCCTTAGTAGAATGGTTTGTTAAGAGCCGTATTACAAAATGCATCGTTTAATTTTGGGTAGGTGTCTAGGACATAAAAAGAACAAAATATAGCCGTCATTTTCAGTTTTTAAGTTAACCATATAATTTTAATTTTATGTCAGTAATTTAAACAAATCCACTGTTTTAAACTATCACGGTTGTTCACTAAAGTTATATGATTATTTACGGGATATTCATTCCACAACCTTACCACGGTAAATATCCCGTAAATAATCATATAACTTTGTTAAACAAATCCATTCTCAAACTTTCCCTCCGAGAAATTAACGAAATAATACTTTTGTAAATAGGATGTAATAAGTAGATATATGTTGAGTTTATTTCAAAATTTGATGGCGTCACTTTCAATATACATAATATAATAATTACAATTTAATAAATCGATTTTCTAATATTAGGATTATACGCAATTAACATTTTAACTTTTGGACATTTTTCTCTTTTGACATGAGACGTGCATTTCGTTTACTTGGAAAACGTATTTTCTTCAGATATTTAAAATTAAAAATCATACTACTAAGCCGATTATTAAATGGGACCAATATGAAAGAATGTAGTTTCGAATAAAATAAATCCAAACCGGTTTAAAAATGACGGAGAACTGACAAACAAAAAAAACTATCATTAAACTTGACGATATCTCTCTCGCTCCCATAGTCCACTCAAGTCGACTTTACCCTTACGTGTATCTGAGCGTGACGGTCACGCGAGTTTAGTGCTTTTTCCCATCCCAAAAAGTGATCATATCCGAATGGAGAGCCTCCTCCTTTTTGCAGTTGGTAAAAAATACAGATATACCTATGTATTACAGAAATTTAATTGTCTATAGATCTTTGTATTTCATAGAATCAAAACGAAATAAGAAACTGGTTTTATCAGTTTAGTGATTAGTCCAGTGATTAGTTCCATTAAAAAACGAGGACATTGATAAATAATTTAACTTGACCTCTCGCAGGCAGATTCCTTACATCATATCCCATGTAAAAACAAAGATATTCTACCTAGGACTTTAAATAAAAAAAAATGCGTATTCGATTTAGAAAGGAACGCAGAAGCCCGTGCGAAGCCAATAACTTGCACTTTTTGTAGAAATACAAAATCATATATTTTTCATACAATTATTTTTTGGTGTAACGATGCTTTTTATAAGCATCGTTAAGCAGCGGGACAAAATATACCCGTTGTTAGCTCATTACGAAATTCTAAAGAAAGCAGCATCACTTTACGTACATCACATACCCTTATTTGTACCACCTATGAATATTCATAAACGTTCTCTTTGAAACTGAAGTCAAAGTAATAAACACAATACACAATGACCGACTGGTCATCATCATCATCATCATTTCAGCCGTAGGACGTCCACTGCTGGACATAGGCCTCCCCCATCGATCTCCAAAAGGGCCGGTTGGAAGCGGCCTGCATCCAGCGTTTCCCTGCGGTCTCTTTTAGGTCGTCTGTCCATCTTGTGGGTGGACGTCCTACGCTGCGCTTACCAGTCCGACCTTAGGTACCGACTGGTACCTAAGTAGTAATATTAATTTGTATATTACTATTACTTTGACATGGTATAAGTAGGTAAATTATTTTAGTACCAGAACTGACAGAGGCTAAAAATAAGTTCTGTATGTATATTTTTATACACATCCTTATCTTAGTCCACTGAAGTGTTGGACATAGACCTCTTCCAACCCAAGGCATGCCACTCAACCCAATTTCAGCTTTGCGCTTCCAGCCTTTACCAGTTTCCTTCCGTATATCGTTAAGTAGTCTAGGACGTCCTACGCTACGTTTCCCGCTTCATGGTTTATATTTATACACGTAACTACCTAAGGATCTAGAGTTTCTATACCTATCTTGTATTCACATATACTGGGTTACGCGGAAAGAGTGTACTGAGCTGAAAGGGGGACCCCTCTCGGCACACCCTTTCCGTAGGTACCTATCATTATGAACAACTTTTACTATGAGATAGACTCTGAAATGGCGAAACTATATCAGATGTTCCATAAAAAAAGGGTCATTGACACTCGACAAAATGCATGCAGCAGCAGATATTTTTTTCGCCATTTTAGGGCCTTTCGGCTTAGTACAACTTTTCCGCGTAACCTTGTAAAGAACGCATGTTTTTTTTTTGCTACTACATACATACATTTGTATTGGGTAATAAGTATAATTTTTGTTTAAGAATTAGGGGTGCAATGTAGTTTTCTCACATATTTTACCAAAAATATTTAATTTTATGTAACATTTGTTTGTAAATTATTGAATAATTTAGGAAAATGCGCTAAACTGCGATGGCATTAACCTCAATTAGTGTTCATTAAAACGTAATCATCAAAAATTCTACTGTCGTTTTATAAAATAATGTAAATAAAGCACCTACCTGTGATGCGACCGATCTTATTCGGGTTACAGTCGGCGCCACTTCTTCGATTTGCAGTTTATGCACCATTTTATGTATAAAAACTTAACAATCAACAAAAGTTAACCAAACACTTTTCAATTGGTCATTGTTAAATATGAATTGACAAACGTTTAAAATAAAAGGATTAATTTTAATTTGAAAATAGAATAAAAAGTCGTAACGTTTTTGTGAGGTGTCACTGACGGCAGTTTCAGCCGGCGAGGTCTTGGGGAATGGAGTGAAGTGATAAGCGAACGGTGTTACACCTGTCTCAATGGTAATTTATATTAAGAGTGCGTATAAAGCGAGGAAAATTTCTGATTTCACCCGCGCGTCTCGCATCACCCGCATTAGTGTGAAACACAACCACGGCAGCGCGGCAGTCGCGCGCAGCTCCAGTACACATAACTCGCGTAGTCGAACTCGTCATGCGGCAAGGAGTAATAAACACAGGATAAGCATAATGTTGGCGTTTTGGCGATTAGCTGGGTTCGGTCGCGGCGCGCAAAACCATAAATTGTTTATTTCAATTTTCAAAATTGTGTTTGTTGTATATTTTTAAACTTAATTTTTAAGTTTTCTACAATATCAATATAAAATTAATAAATTATATAAATTAAATTGAAATTGCCTAAATTAATTTTGAAATTAAAATTTTACGCTTGAGACAGAGAGTCAGAGATCGTTAAACATTAAATCAAACTAAACTAAACTAATGCTATGCTATGCTATGCTACGCTACGCTATGCTATACTATACTAAACGAAACACGCGAAACGAAATACCCGAAAGCCCGTTGGTCCAGTTGGTAGTGAACCTACCTTCTGAGCTTCGGGCGTGGGTTCGATTCCCACCTAGGACAAAATTAATGTGATGAACATTTTGTGTTTGTTCTACGAGTATACCTGGTTGTTAATATCTATTTAAGTATGATTTATTTAATTTAATTTAATGTAATTTAATGCAATGCAATTCAATTCCATTCCATTCAATTCAATTTACTAAAAAATATCATCATCCTTCACAGAACCTTCCTCATTATTTGAAGTCGGCCTAATATACCTACTGTTTGACCTACCAGTACCTACCCGAGCCAACCCGGCCGGTCTAACAGTAGGTATTACTACTTACCTTTTTATCCGACTTCAAATAAGGAGGAAAGTTCTCAATGCGACTTGTATAATCTTAGTGTCTCTGTCTACTTGGTCCACAGTGTTGCACCGCAGTGTTGTAAAGCAGTGTTGCACCGCAGTGTTGCAACGCAGTGTTGCAACGCAGTGTTGCAACGCAGTGTTGCAACGCAGTGTGGCAACGCAGTGTTGCATCGCACTGTTGCGCCGCAGTGTTGCAACGCACTGTTGCACCGCAGTGTTGCAACGCAGTGATTGATAATTTTATTGCATACCTACCTTGCCAAAAGATTCGATTTTTTACCAGCTAAGGAAACATTAACTTTTTTCTGAGATTCGCCACTGTCAAGAAACATTTTACTGTTTAAAGGCAAAGTTTATTTTTATTGTTTCATTCAAGAGCAATGTTTATAACCTCAAATAAGCCACAAATGACAGCACCAGCGAAGGTGGCGCCATCTGAGATAAGTTTTGCCGTGGTTTGCCTGTGGCTTCTCATTACCCAAAATGTATGAAAAATACTGCGTTAGTTCCCTAATACTCACCCTGTGAAATCATTTACCACTGAATAAAACTCAAAATATGTAGTGATGGTCAAAATATTTTCGGATTTGAATTAAATAAAGAAATTTCGTTAGTGAAGCTACTTCTCAAAATCTCTGAAATATTGGTGCCGTCGTTTGGCTTTAGACCTCAGCAGCCATTAATCGATGCCACAGACTTAAAATATTCAAGGATGGCTGAAATGTTTTCTGATTTAACGTCTTCACTGAAATATTGAAGATGTCTTCTAGTATTAGAACTGAACAATCTATAATCACCGTTACTGATTTAAAATATGCAAGGATGGCAGAAATATTTTACGATACAAGTCAAGATTCTCTGAAATATAAATGCTCTCATCTAGTGTTGGACGCAAATCACGCAAAACCTCACCTAATCCTCAAAAAAAAACTCACCTATGTTTCCAACCAATTAGTTCAAAATATTCAAAAATAGCTATTTATTTTTTGATATAACTTCACTTTGCTGAAATACTGGTGGTGCCACCTAGCGTTTGATCTGAGAAACTCGTATTTTATGCTACTGATTCAAAATATTTAAAGATGGTACCGCACTGTTGTACCGCACTGTTGTACCACACTGTTGCACCGCACTGTTGCACCGCACTGTTGCACCGCAGTGTTGCAACGCAGTGTTGCACCGCATTGTTGCACCGCAGTGGTGGACTGCAATTCAACCAGTATAAAAAAATACTGGTCGAATTGAAGGTACTCTAAGGTAAATGAGAACCTTCCTCCTTATTTGAAGTCGGATAAAAAGGTAAGTAGTATTTGACTTTGACTAAGGTAAGTAGTCCCGCTAGTGTATTGTGCATTTCCCCTTACCAGCACATACCCGAGCCAACCCAACTGGTCAAACAGTAGGTACTTATGTTTTTAACCGACTTCAAAGAAGGAAGAAGGTCCTCAATTCGACTAGTATTTTTTTATACCGGTTGAATTGAGAACCTTGCCCCTGTTTTGAAGTCGGTTAAAAACATAAGTACCTATTGTTTGACTTTCCACATTTAAATTTTTTTTTATTAGAAGATGTTTTTTTGCTTCCATTATTACCAAGCTATTTTTTGTCTGTTAAAATTGAGAACCTTCCTCCTTTTGCAGAAAGCCGCTTCTCGTAAAAACGTGAGAAAATGTGGATGGAACTCTCAAGTCAAATTAACCATCACATTAATTTAAATGATTTTTAATTTTAATTTTATAAAATTATAATGAATCTAAATTATTTTATAATGTCATTTAATTTTTAGTTTTATCTTTCTGACTCTCTCTCTCTGCTTCTCTCCGTCTCTCTCTCTCTCTCTCTCTCTCTCTCTCTCTCTGTCTGTTTGTCTGTCACAAAGAAACACTCCGACTCTAATAGTTATATTACTGAGCATACATAATAATGGATTCGTTAGGGCCTAGTCGTATCCATTTTATTTGTATCTATGTTATTTTTTCGTAGTAGCTTTACCTAGTCTGTGCTCTAAGGTCATTGTCACCACTTGGTAGCCGCATCAAGTGGTCGCGTTCGAGCCATCGATTTTTTATATTATCCTTTGTTTGAAAATACAGTAGGTGTTGATATAATCGCACTCGGAAGATAAAACCAAGGCGAAAAGCAAGCGCGTGCGTCCTTCCCCGTTGAGGCACAGTGCGGTACTGAGGTTAAACGGAGCATGTTTCGCTATTTAGATGCAAAGCGCAACAGAATAAGACTGAATATCGGACTTGCCGTTTGACCGAATAGTTGCTTAGAACTAAAGGACGTAAGTCTCAAATCGAATATAATTTATTATGAGAGTACTAATTAATCTAGGTAAATTTTGTCTTAACACTGGAAAACAAACTATATTTTCCTTCGGTGAGTATTTATTTTAGATATGTAACTGAAGTACTTTCCAAGTAAAATCAAAAAAATTAGCAAAAAGGCACCATTTTCAAAACATTAAAGTATCGAGTAAATATCTTGCTATTATGTTTCTGTCTTAATGGCGGAAAGAAAATGAATTGAAAATTCACATATATCAATTATTACGGTGATCGGATATTTGGTTTAGTTAGAATATCATGGCAAATTAGCATAAAATTTCGGTTGCCCCCTCTTAAACTGCTCTTTTGTTTTGGACGTGCCGACATCTATTATATTTAGAAGAAACAAATGCTTCAGCGTGCCTTAAGATCCAATGTATCGTGCGTTCTTTATCTCGCTTACGCATTTAAACGTGTTTGATGATATAAAGCGGCTATATTGTTTTTACGTAAAAGGGGTCTAAACCTATTTATATAACGAAACAATAAGCAATGCAAAAATAAAATACTTAAATAAATTAATGTATAAATGTAATAGATTTATGGTATATCATAATTATAATTATGTAAAAAAATGTGAAATGTTATTTTTTTTCATTAATAATTAAATAAAAATTGAAATAATAATCAAAGTAGGTATAATAAAACACATGTAAACTTAATAAGGATTTAGAAATAAAAGGCTGTTTATTTAATTTATTCATATTGTAAAATCTAAGCCGTACGTATACATTAAATTTAATTTAATTTTAAATGTATAATGATAAGTATGATAACATTTAACAGATTGCCGGTAGCATATACACTCTATATAACGTCCATCCGCGGGTTTGTCAAATTTTGCAATGTCGCCCGCATCCTGGAGACCTTTCCCTCCACTAATGGTCTTTTTGTTTATGTTTTTATTTAGTTATTTTAAGTATTAGTTAATAATATCAGTTTTCATTAATTGTCTGTTTTTTAAGATGACTGTGCATAGTAAAAAAATCGTCATATTTTATATTATAATAATAAAGTCATTTATTCCAGGCTCATCAACAGTGTGATGCGCTAAATTATTTTTTTCTATCGAGTAAATGTCATTAATCTTGTTTAGGGCTTTACAGTTTCTTAGATAAAATATCCAATTTGGTTATGACACCATTTTTATAATTTTAAGCTAACCATGGAAGTAGACAAACTAAAACGAGTATGATCAAAATTGCCAAAAGTGGGAAAAGAGGGCCTTACGTAGGCATCTAGATACTAGGTAGGTACTTTCCCTGACAAATAAATGGTAATCTCAATCCAAAGGTTTATTTTGACAATGAAAACAGACAAATCTTACGATGGACTCATCTCTTTGCTGTTGTTACTGCCTTTGTTATACGCATGTGTCAAGCAATTATCTAGGGCTATAAATGACACATGCGTGCCAGAAGTACTTCTTAAAGGAAATGACAAAGATCTTAGAAGATTCTATTATTAGAATATTAATAATATTATTAAAGATCTTTGCCATTTCTCTGTGTTTGTATGTTTCTGTTTTTCATTTTCTCTCATCATCATCAGATCCACTGACGTCCACTGCTTAACATAGGCCTCCTCCTTTGACCTCTACACTGAACGACAGCCTGCTATCTGCATACACTGGATGCCCACGACTCTCACGATGTCGTCGCCATCTAGTTCCAGGCTTATCTACGCTGCGTCTTCCGGTTCGTGGTCTCCACTCAAGAACCTATTTTCCCCATCGGTTATCGGTTAGATCTGAGGTTATAATCATAAAATTAATAGGTGCATGCAATGGTAAGGCAGGTAAGGTAAGTCAGTGGGCGAAGTACGAACATTCGCTACGTAAAATACGTATCGAATTTAATACAAATCCGAATTTCGTACTTCGCCTACAGAACATCTTTTTGTGGATTTTGTACAAGACCCCATGTACAGACATCCATGTGCTTATAAATCAATAGTTACACAAGTAAAACGTGGTAAAACCACGAATAAAAACGCAAGCCATTGAGATTTTGACTAATTTCTTTACTTGATAGTAAAATTATTATTTTATCTTCCCCTAACTCTCAGACAGAAGATTAACTCAGAAGCCGTATTCAGATTTTTCGTATCGACGTTTTCACAGCAAATTTTGACAGGTCGAAATACAAATTCCATCGCAACTAAACATTTGAATAATCAACGAAAGAAGGACAAGAAAGAATTATATCCTTTTGTTCCTTCTTTCCTTTTCTTAAAAGTTAAAAAAGGGAAAAGAGGGAAAGAAGAAGGAAAAAGGAAGAAAGTAAGGAAAAAGAAAGGAAACAAAGAGAATAAGGAAGGGAGGAAGGTAGGGGAAAGGTTATTATTGGGTTTTTGGTCTGAACAAAGACAGATCTTTGCTATCAAACTTATTCGACATCGACGCGCCAAAACGGCAATAAAATCCAGTGCACTATACACAGTCCAGCGCTTCTCTTACATAGGCTATGGAAGTACGCCAATACTCACAATTGCGCATTTGAAAAAGGAGTCTTAACTGTATGGCAATATGGTTGGTTGGTTTTTGTATATGAACATTCATTTGTAAATTGTGGCAATGATTTTCAAATGAATGTTTATGCACAAATTTATTGGTAATGTTGTAACCATCTTTGGGTTTACTAGGCCTATAATAACCCTAGTAAATTGCAGTAGATTAATAATTTGTTGCATTTCGATTTAAATACTTAATATACTAAACTTATCATGATACTTAAACTATTATTGTTATCTAAATCTTATTGGATAAATTCCATGATAGTTTACTTAGTTTTATCATTACTAAGAATATTTTTATCTAATCATTTATCTCAGGCATAGTAAGTCTGAAAAATGTCTAGAATAAAAATCTTGGTGCATTAACCTTATTTGCTCCTATATTATCTTTACGAGATTGTCCCAATAACGTATATTTTTCTCGTATGTTGTGATTTTAAATATTATGATGGTCATCGCCGCCTATGGATACCTACAATACCCGGATCATTGGCGGTGCCTTGCATACCTAATAGGACTTTAATCACCCTTTTCGCGTAATCTCGAAATTCGGATACCTATCCGAGGTAGACAAGTGTACTAAGCTGAAAACTGTCCATTCATACTCACGACAATGAGCAAATTTTTACCATGGGATCAACCCTGAAATTGTGTATAAATATCAGTTTCACCAAACATTTGTCGAGTGTGAATGACCGTCTATGGAGAGATATTTTCGCGATTTCAGGGTTGGCCTTATGGTGAAAGATGTATATAATGATGGGTATAACGAACCCCTTTCGGCTAAATACACTCATACAGCGTAAACCTGTATCATACTGGATATACTACTACTTAACTACTACTACTGGATATACTGTGTGGCATCGTGTGATCGCAATACCTATATCACACTATAATACTAATATTATAAATGCGAAACTTTTTGTGTATATCTTTGTTTGACCGCAGTCTTCGTAACAGCTTAACGGATTTGAATGCATTTTGGTAAATAGATAGCTTAAGCCTTGGATTGACACATAGGCTACTTTTATCCAGGAAAAGTTCAGGTTTATAGGATAGAGGGTGAAACCGCGGTGCGCAGCTAGAATGATAATAAAATGCACTGTGGTCAAGTTATGTCCAAGGGGTACAAAACTTACTGCAAAGCGTTACATGTTAACATCGATATATCGCCTAAAAAAATCTTAGAATACTGCTTTAAATGCTTTGCTACTGAGGCATTCTAAACAACACTGGGGTTCAATTTTTCTAGTTAGAGGAATACATTTTTAGTTCGAATATATTAATTAGCCTGACTTTGTACTAGTTTAAAATAATTTTCACAGCTAAACTTAATAATTATAATTGAGTGAAGTCCACCCTCAAACAAATTCTCTTTTCATTTCTCCTCTTCACTTTCGCTTCTCTGCTTTTTACACTTCTTAAATACATTAATGAAAGGATCATCAGCAAAGGTTTTAAATTCTCCATTGTAGAAGTTTTCAATTTCAGCTAAGGGCACTCCTTCAGTTTCCGGCATAGAAAAGTATAGATATATCGTCCCTATAAAACCGAATCCGGCGTAAACTGCAAAGGTTCCCCACAAGTGGAAGTTGAGTTCTAAGGTAATTAAAGTCTTGGCACCAAAGAAGGTGACGATGTAGTTGAAGGCTGCTGCTATGCCTTGTGATGATGCGCGACTCCTGCGGCAGAAAGATTACAAAGATTATAAAAATAATTATAAATACAAAAAAACCGACAAAATAATTAGGAAATACGCAATTTTGTTTATTTAGAAGAAATATTGATGACACCCAGATTGTAACTATTGGATAACACCCACTCACACAGCGTATCCCACAGAGTAGCCGTTCGCACAATAAAACCGAATTCAAGCTTTTCGTATGGGTTTCAGAATATCAATCATGAAACGGTGTCAACTATTTGTGCCCGCCCTGGCAGTCTGACAGAAAAATGGGCAGAAAGGAATTAGATCCAAGAACTTTTTATACCCTAAAGGGAATTCCATGATTAGATCACGCAGACCGGAAACATACATACACACGCACACACGCACACGTACACATACGTACACTCTCCAAAATGTATATAAGTCAAAAACTGATAGACTAGCAACTTTACGCCGGTTTCAAGACTAAGAAGCTAAAGCCCATTGCTCTAGCTGCTGAATTACGATAGCTTTGCTGTCTGCTTCCAAATTAGAACACAATAATATAACATTTCTCTTTGTGGATTAACTAGATAGTAAATGACTTAAATCTTACCTAAAAGGAAACACTTCTCCCAAAAGCACCCAGGAAACATTGGACCCAGTGCACAAAGCCAGCGCATAGAAGAACACGAGTGGCCAGACGCTTTTCTCTTGAGGGAAGGTCGTCGGATCGTAGGAGAAGACTGTCGGGGGGAGGTAGTACTTCGCATAGAGACTTAAGGCCAAGCAGGATACTCCAGTGCCCAGCATGACAGTAATGCCCATCTTCCGCTTGCCTGTGAGCTTGATGAGGAAGACTACGATGAGTGCAGCTATGAACGTGATTACGCCAACCATGAACTGTGGAAGAAAGGAATCATTTTTCATTTGCTTGCTTATAAAAAAATTCAGTTTTCATTATTAACATCACGAGCGTTAGCTATAAGATTTTTCACAGGAGTTTTTCACCTCGCTGAATAATGACGGCTACGCAACTGAAGTTGCATTTTAAAATGGTAATTTTAGGAATTTTTTTAAAATAATCGCCTAGTAAAATGTCTCTTAATGTCCTTTTCACGGAATAAGGCCCTATTCAGTGGTACTGTTCATAGTTTTGCTTTGAGTCTTATAAATGATAGTTATCTTATATCTTTAGAATGAAAAGTGTCTAGGTATAATTGCAATTCTACCATTGAATTAAACTCAAAAATAAAATTATTGATAAAAAAAATCTTTTTTAAAACAAGCCTTTCTTATTCTTCTCAGCAATCCCTTTCATTTGATACCCACATCACGGGGGTGCATAAAAAATAATTGGTCCGCCATCTTTAAAATAAATATATGATATTCGGAACATTTTTACAGAGTCACATGGTCATCTGACCCCAAACTAAGCTAAGCTTGTGATATGGCTGCCAGAGACTGATATACATACATATATTTTTAAATACATACTTAAATAGATATTAACATTTAACACCCAGATATTTAGAACAAACACAAATGTTTGCCCTAGGTGGGAATCGAACCCACACCCCCAAGCGCAGAAGGCAGGTTCACTACCAACTGGACCAACGAGCTATCAAACTTTGGCTTTGGGAGTCCGCCATATCATATTGGGTTAAGAATGAAGCATGCATGCATTGTCATCCAAACTAAACGGTTTACGATGAAGCAAGCTTGCCGAGAAGGAACCAATTTCGATATAATTATAAATAGACACGCCTCTGGATGATCCTTAAACATGAAGAATACAACTCAAGAAGGATCATACCACAATATGCTTTCCATCGTCTGCCATGCCGAATGCCTCGCACACGTTCACCATGTTGGGCCTGATGGGAGTGAGGCCACTCATCACGAAGAACAAGAAGTACATCAAGATGAGAGTCAGAGGCCTCAACGTCTCCTTGCACAGCATCACTAGATTGAACTTCCGACAAAATCTAAAAAGTAGAAAGTTGTGAGGTAAATATTATTTATAGTCTGTAGTAGAGGTTCTCAAGTGGAAAAAATATATATTATAGTTGTATAACATTGGACTTGAACAAATTATACATTAGCAGACCTTTTCAGGCTAAATGGCAACATTTATTTATATTAATAATTATTAATAATCATTAATTATTAATAATTAATAATTATATTTTTTTATTTATACAGTGTTATTTTTCATTGCCCAAAAACCTCTCACTGATAGCTTTTCAATCGTACATCATAATTGACGTCTATTGTTCCATGATTTCACAAAACTTTTTATTAACATTTTGTTGCTTTGTATTCTGTAGATGCAAGAGTTGGATTCTACACTCTGCCCAATCCCGCGTTTATTCTCATTTGAGACCGCGTAGATTTATATGTTGCTATATAAAGCCCTAATTTATTAAAGCTGAATCCCGCGGTGCTATTAGCGGTTTTCTAATTTTTACGCATTGCTGGGAGTAAAAGTAGATATATTTTGCGTCTTCATGATGCACACTATCTTCCTGCCAAGTTTTGTTAAGATCGGCTTTGCCATTTAGTCGTTAAAAGCGAATAAACAGCTGTCTATTTATTCGATTTTTTTTAGAGACATAGTTACTTTCGCTATTATAATATTAGTTAGGATTAAGATATTTAATTTTGTATGAAAAACGACGAATATTGAATGTCACTGAAGAAAAGTTACAAAGTATGGTGAAGCCTGCGAGTGGTTTCTGATTATTTAAAAATAACCCTGTTTGTATTTTAAAACGTACCTTATGAAAGGATTCAGTTGCACATGCTCGCACTGGTTAGTTTCC
Source organism: Agriopis aurantiaria (assembly GCA_914767915.1). Taxonomy (NCBI): domain Eukaryota; kingdom Metazoa; phylum Arthropoda; class Insecta; order Lepidoptera; family Geometridae; genus Agriopis; species Agriopis aurantiaria. The sequence continues at coordinate 8,465,058 of OU612001.1, read as the reverse complement.
TCGATCTTCATGCTGCCCTGGTCATCATCCTCGCAGCACAACACACAGCGGTGCAGGTTTCTCGAGTGCGTGACCAGCTTGTCAAACTCTTCTTTGACTTTTTCTTCTGAGGTCCACCCGCGGAGATATTGAAGGGACTTCATCGCATCTTTTGTCCTGCCTTGGGCTAGAAGCCATACCGGTGTCTCTGGTACCTGTAAAAGTTTTAAATTGTCTTTTAATAAGTTTATTTTTTAAATTTTGCGACTTTATTGAATTTTTAATGGGCTTTAGTGATGTCCTTAGTAGTTCATTCTAGTTATTTTAAGAGTAAATTAATGCTTGGCAATGAATTTGTCTGATAGTGAGGTTTTTAACTTAGCGACGGTGGAGTCGCTGAAAAAATTTATGTCGATCTAGAAGAAATAAATGTTTTCTTGGTTACATATTTGAGCCGTTTATGGGGTCGAAACATTTGTACCACAAAGACCGCGCTTAACATCATTAACACAAAATTATTAGCACTGGCTTTCGATTCCTTGACATATTTTATTTCTCGTGTCTCGAGAGCAGTTTCTCGAGTTTCTCGAGTTGTAGGCCTACGATTTTTTTGAAATAATAACTTAGAATCAACATTAACACGACGAAGTGTATAGAAAAAAGTTTTCGCGGTTTCTGGGTTGATCCTTAGTAAAAGTTGTTTATAATGATGAGTATGATGGTATCCTAGAATATGTCCGTCGTCTAGAGATACATCGGGATATCTAATATATAGGTACTTAGATATGACTCTGTGGCAACTTTACTCACAAGTAGAATCAGTAACATAGCAGTGATAGGTGCAGCTAAAGATATTAGCGCTGCCTGCCTCCAGAAGACCACAGTTCCCAGGAAATACATTGTTAGTATACCAATGGCCAGGAAACATTGGATTGCCACGGACAGCGCTCCGCGGATCGACGGTTCACTGCAACAGCAAAAAAATATGAGTTACAATTGTCAAACCTATAATGACCTGTAACATTTAATATTATTTATGGTCAATAAATATTTTTGGTTTCTCTAATTCAGAGGATGGGAAACAAGGCCATGTGATGTTCGGCGCGTTGATTGCACAAAATGGCGTCTTTCACTAGGGATGGTTATTGTTTTAGACAGCTAATGTGGTAGTGGTAGGCATACAAACATGGCCGATGTGCCGCAAGGAGATCCTAGATCATGGTTACTTCTTCATGGTTTTTTTGGCGTCTTTTTTATGGGGCGTTTTTGGTTAACGAACACAACAAAAACTCAACGAAAAAACTCATAACTGAAGTCTGTCTGTCATTATAAGTACGCCTTAATGTGTATTTCAACAAGAGCTAGTTTCCATTGTAGACTAGGCGTGTTAACCATTTTCGGTTTATCGCATAGATTCAGGTTTATCGTTACTTAACATCAGGTAATTTCAGTATCTGTCACATTCGTTTTGTCGCCTGTCACTTTTATTCTGATTGACATAGGTGCGATAAGGACCAATAATATTATATGCACAAGAATAGCCGCCTGGGCGAGGCTATGGTTAGTAAAAAAATTATAAACGAAAATATTATTTTACAACACATTTGCTCAAAAAGTGCACTTACGAAGCCTGTATACATCGTTCGAAAGTTAAACATTACGGATCATACAACGGAGCGTGCTGTAATGAATTTGTCCGCACGCTCCGTTGTATAGCACCGTGCGTGTACTTTACGGTATTTTTTTAATTTCCATTTTTAGTTTTTTTTCTCGCAAATGTGTTGTAAAACGTTGAATGGCACACGTGCGGATTGGTTACTACAAACTCGTGACTATGGTAAGCCCTCGACTTCGTCTCGGGCTTACATTCGTCTACTCGTTTGTAATAACCAACTTTCCGCACTTGTATCATAAATAACTATTGTAGAACATTTTGGCTTTGTTATCGGGCAAAGATAATAAAAACAGTTAATCGCGCGTGGAGACAAATTTCTTCAAACTTAACTTATCACGTTGAGCACGAGGTTTGTGATTGGGAGACCCAAAATTCAGTAATACAATAGTGCTGTGGTAAAAGACGTGCGAATTGCGATCCATAATCGGTACCGAATATCGATAACGTCAGCTACCCTACAAATTGCATACACACATACAACCCTTTAGGGCTTGGCCATATCACCATGATAAGGCAAAGTGACATAGCATGGTGATGAAGCCAAGCTTTTACTTTAAATGTCTACCAGGGATACACGAAATCCTGGTTCCGATCTATCATCAATATGCACACATTGATCAAATTATGTAGTTATATCGTCGTACACCCGATATTTTTAACCGGTGACAACCGGATAAAAATTTACAAACAAACGGAGAGAAAAAGTTCTAAAGTTCATCCACATATTATAGATCAGTGGAAATTGCACACTGTGCTATTCATACAATCTTTCTTGCCTCACATCTGCGATATATGGAATGAACTAAGTACCTTGCGGTGTTCCCGAGAAGCTACAACATGGGGTTCTTCAAAAGGCGAGTTAATAGAGTTTTAAAAGGGTTGGAAACGTAGGTGACGGTGACTGCTTACCATCAGGCGGCCTGTCTGCTTGTTTGGCAACTATGGCATAAAAAAAGACAAATAATTACATGTGAAATCTTACCTGACTTCGCCAACATAAGCAAATATCGGCGCCTCCATAAGCCCAGTGCCCAGCCCCAGCATTCCATTAGCTATAAAAATAGCCGGAAGGTTGGGAGCATAGTACATCAGGATCCAAGCCAGTAAATGCGGGATGTTGACGATGAAGCTAGCCTTCTTACGGCCGAAGTAGTCTACTATTGGGCCGGACATGACGGCACCGAATGGCTGAGTCAGGTAGGACAGGCTTCCTGAAAAATAAGTCATTGCTTTCAAAAAGTTAATTGTACCAAACTATAAGTACACTCGATTAAATAAGGCAAAGACAGCGAAATGATTTCGCTAGGTAAAGTGGGTATAAAAGTTAAGGAGCAAATTTTTTTGCCACCTTATCTATCTCTTTACCACCTTCGCCTGGATTAGACGTCAGCTAGAATGTACTGGGTGCAGTTTTGGCAGTTGTTGGCCTCCGCTTTCTTCATAGAATGAAAAACCTGACAACCGGTATTTTTAGCGAATCATATATATATATATATATTTTTATAGAATAAGTGGCAAACAAGCAACGGTCCACCTGATGGTAAGTGGTCACCGCCGCCTATAGACACCTACAATACCCGGGGCATTGTCAGTGCGTTGCCTACCTTTGAGGACTCTACAAACACAAGTGATATTACGCAAACGGTACATCTGAACTAAAAATCATGTACGAAACATCCTTACTTATTGAAAGACAATGATACACCGCTTGCATGTTGGCAAGATCTATTAATAAAAAATAAATTATGGGCTTTTGCAAATGCTAACAATCTAACAATGTAGTTAGTGACGACGTTAATTAAGGTTTTATTAGCATCTTTGTCATTGGTTTGGTTTTGTTGGTTTGGATTGGTTTGTGGTTGGTTTTATCTGTAATTAAAAAAAAAAAACTCTCAAACAATGCTTTTTTTAAAATTAAATTATTTCATATATATATTATATCAAATATAAAACAAAGTCGTGTTAGTCACACTATTTATAACTCAAGAACGGTTGGACAAATTTTCATGATATTTGATTTGATGGAATTCTCTCCGCCCCGAATAGCAGAATAAGTATATTAAAATAACAAAAAAATAAACACAAAAAATACATTATGAAGAAAATTCATTTTCCTACATTTTATATAAGGAACTGTAAGAATTGAAGTCTATACATAGATATAAATTACATCATACACAAAAAAATAAATTCAAAAGGGAGTTGCTGTCGCTACCAAGGAGGTTGCTTCGAGGAGGTACATAACGCGGGTGAAACGGAGGAGCGCAGCTAGTAAATGATAAAAAACATTAAATTATGTGCCTTTAACTAAACACAATTTTTATACAGGCATGTTATCCACATGTAAAGTAGTTACGCCACACCTTGTATAAAAACGTCCTTAAAGATTCGATCATTGTGTATATACCTACCTACGTCTGCAGGGTTAAGCAGAACTGCTATACTAACCAAAGAGGACTACTTCATCAAAAATCACGTTAGAATTCATTATATATACCATGATAAAACGGCTTACACTCACGTTTTCCCTGAAGAAGGGGCTCTAATGAATTTGAAATCCATCGTTAGTCTCGACCGATAAACAACGTGAGTGTAAGCCGTTTTGCTATGTGCCCGCTGCCACTTCAACTTGCTAATCCATTGGGCTATCTCGGTGACATTCGTTCGTCTACGTATCTCTTCATTTCTGATTAAATCTCGCAGAGAAACCCCAGAGAAGAGAGATGGCTGGTTTCATTCGGTTAAATAGAAAGTTTGTCATGACCACTCAGTGTATTGGTCAGTGTGTGTCAGTCCTACTCCTTACGGCTTAGTAATCAGTTATGTCTAACACTGTATAATGCTAACAGGATTCGATGGGGCAACATTTACCATCATGTCACGTGATGCAAAGTGAAGATGCGGTCAAGGCTTGAGCCTGTGGCACACATTCACAACTATGCTACACAAACACGACAGTTTAAAAAGCCCACTAGCATATTTTAATCATTTACGTAGACAAAATATCGGTAAAAACAAAACGCGGAATAAAAAACTGGTTGGGCATTATCTTTTGATTCCACTACATATATCTTCTCTACTCTCATTCCCAAACAAAAAAGTAGATTTTGCATTAGCAAATTTTATTCAATCTAATAATATTCGTCTTTAGTTTTTCTATTTGTTATTTTCTGTTAGTAGTGTCATCAACCAGGGCCACAATTCTACTAAAGAAATTGTCATTAAATTGTAATTGTTCCGATTTTAATTGTTAAATAACTGCCTCAAAATTGACAGTTTAAAATATTTTTTATACTAGATTAATACAACCACCTAATATTAAAACGTAGTATAAAAAAATATTAAAAACTGTCAATTTTGAGTCAGTTATTCAACAATTAAAATCGCAACAATTACAATTTAATGACAATTTGTTTAGTAGAATCGGGGGGCAGGATTACCTCGTTTTTAGACAATCTCACTATCACCTCCCTCACTGTTAATGGCAAAATTGCCCCGAAAACCAATGAGGCCGCAGCCAATAAAAATGAATTAAAAAACAATAGAGTAGTAGAGACGTCATACTCATTAAAAAGCACTAAATTCATGGCGATATTTTACTATAGCTACCTATATACGACCCATATAGAACTTTACAACACATTTGCTCAAAAAGTGTACTTACGAAGCCTGTATACATCGTTCGAAAGTTAAACATTACGGATCATACAACGGAGCGTGCGGTAATGAATTTTACCGCACGCTCCGTTGTATAGCACCGTGCGTGTACTTTACGGTATTTTTTTAATTTCCATTTTTTGTTTTTTTCTCGCAAATGTGTTGTAAAACATTGTATGGCACAAGTGCGGATTGGTTATTACAAACTCGTGACTATGGTAAGACTTACATTTGTCTACTCGTTTGTAATAACCAACTTACCGCACTTGTATCATAAATAACTATTACAGCTTTACAGCCTTTTACAGCCGTCTCAGTATAAGTATGTCACTTCATCATCATCATCATCATCAGCTAGAAGACGTCCACTGCTGAACATAGGCCTCCCCCTTTAACCTCCACACTGAACGACCTTTGCATCCACTGGATGCCAGCGACTCTTACTATGTCGTCGGTCCATCTAGTGGGGGGAGGCCTACCTACGCTGCGTCTTCCGGTTCGTGGTCTCCACTCAAGAACCTTTCTTCCCCATCGGTTATCGGTTATCGGTTGTCCGAGCGATGTGGCCTGCCCATTGCCACTTCAACTTGCAAATTTTAACAGCTATGTCGGTGACTTTGGTTCTTTGGCGGATATCCACGTTTCGGATTCTATCGCGCAAAGAAACTCCGAGCACAGCTCTCTCCATTGCCCGCTGTGTGACTCTGAGTTTTTCCAAAAGGCCAACAGTTAAGGACCACGTCTCAGTACCATATGTGCATTTCACTTACTAAATACATAATATGGCATTGTTGATTATTTTTCATACACCAAAATCGCGCATCGTAGGTAGGTTTGCTTCGTTTCCAGACACAGGACAGACTGAGTCCACTCAAGCTCGTTAACTTGTGTTTGTATCGCCGTGCAGACATCGGTAAAAAGTATCTACCTTAGTTTATATATTTTAAAGTAATTAAAGAACAATATAATTCTGTACATTTTGACGAGGGCAATCAAAAATATTTAACCCTGTAACGAGACGCCATGTCATGGAGCGATAGAGCGTCATGTCGTTTGTTGCCACGGTCATCGAGTCAGTTTTACTGCCAAGGCGCGCTATATAATAGATGTTAAAAAAAAAAAAAAACCGATTCTGAAAAAGCGGAGGACAGCTTCTCCGTCCTTACAACATAAAAACTACTAAGATATGCTTTGTTAATCTATAGATAAGTAAAAAATGCAACCAGACGAGGGCGTACCTAAATGCTCTTTTTTATCTACTGTAGCTGTCTAAAAAACTTTTTATGTTCGAGGGTCGAGTATGTTTTGAGTAACTTCGAAAATACCTAAGTCATCAGCTTCCACTGCTGGGGCACAGGCCTTCTCTCAGAAAGGATGGGCTCTAATCCACCGTGCGGGTCCAGTGCATGTTGGTAAATGTCAATAATATAATATTATGTTTTTGAACTTTTGAGGTTATTGGCATACCGGTTTCCTCACGATGTTTTCCTTAAACGACAAACCACATATGAACCAATGAAAATACCCACCTTTATTTCGTAATATTGTCTATACTTATATATATATATTTATAAATCAATCCCTATTTATCTTGGTCACGCCATAATTTGAGAACGACTTTACCGATTTCATTCATATTTTTTAAAGTTTTCTATGACTTTGTAGAAGGTTCTTAATTTGTAAATTTCAGAAAAATTCGCGCGTTTTATGGTTCGCGCCTTTGATGAATGTGAATTTACCAGACAGTTTTTTTTTAAATTTCTTGACATTCATAGACAGGACAACGTCGGGTCAGCTGTGGGTCAGCTAGTAAAATATAAAAGATGTTTGTGTATGTATATATCTATATGTATGTATGTTCCCTATAGACTCCTAAACGTCTGGACTGTTTTTGACGGGACTTTCACTGACAGATAGCTGATGTTATTAGGAGTGATCAACGCTGGTGAAACTGCGGGGTGCAGTGATATTTAATTTCGCTACATACACAGACACGGAATTAAAATGAGATGTGCTCATAGATGAAAGGATTTCACGAATGGAGAGTTTGACGCCAACGTTAAAAAACATGTCTCTGTATTTTCTATACTTGTGCATTTTCGGCTTTTTCGAGTGTTGATTATTAAGTATTTATTAAGAGTTCGTGGACGTGCTCGAGTGTAGGCAAGTAATATAACGAGGTATGAAGCATGTAATTTCTTGTTGTTTCCAAAAGTACATAGAAGCCTCTAGTAAAGCCTTTACCACTTTACTAGGGCATGACTTAGACTTGACCGTGACTTACTTTGCGTGATGCTGACTAGTTTGATTTTATAAAGCTTTAAAATATTTTGTTACTTGACAATGGCAAATGCACAAGATGTGCGATTCCAAAATCCTTTCTAGAAGATAGAAAAAACACATAATATTTCACCGTTGTCTTGGAAGAAGATAGTGGCGCTATCTTTTGGCGGACAAGTTTTCTTTTTAGTAGATTACGAAGAAGGTAAAATACTCACCAAACCATGAGGCCTGGGTATCATCCAAAGAGAGGTCGGTTGTGGAGTGCAGCATATCTGGCACGGCTATCGTAGGAAAGCTGATCGCCATTCCAATGTCTAGCAGTAACATGCTTGGTGACATTATTGCTATGCACTACAAAAGACAACTTTTTCTTAACATTGTATTTAATGTGGTCATAATTCGACGAAACCACTTCTACGAAAATTAAACTTTATTGTTGAACTAATGTTTAAATCGATTGAAACAAATTTCAGTCAGATAATCAAGAGGATATAAAGTTATTTTTACTAAACAAAGAAGGTAATAATAAAACTTACTTGTGCTACAATTGCTCTTAATCTTTCCGTTGTAAAATTATCTCTTAAATTATAAACCATTTTCACTATATTAATAACCAAAAGAAATTCAAAATGTATTTAAAAAATATTAAAATTTCACTACAATTATTTTATCATTATTTTTTCATCGACATAACTTAATTATTAGTCTCACGTCAATATATCGTTAACACATTTCCAATAACGATCAAAAACACTTGTAAAAAGATACTAAAGGTTTTTCCAAAGTCAGAGAGACAAGCAACATCTAGACCTGACCGATTCTAAGTGAGCTGAGAAGGATAAAAGAGCAATCCTTGAAACCGGCCCAAATAATGAAATGAATTTGAGTAACATTGTAAAAGATTAAGGTAGTATACACATGATATTTACTATTAGAATACAAACACAACTAACTCCACCTTTTTTTTATCAAACAATAAATAGGATTCTGTTTGACCACCACCTCGCCTGACGTCTACGCTTGTCTAGAAGAAACCGATTCACTCGCGATTTGAAGACACCTATATTGTAACTATTGTAGAACACTCATTCAGGCAGCGCATTCCACTGACTAGCAGTTCGCACAATAACTCTACTAGTACTTCTCTAACTTTCTGCGGGAGGAACGATGGTATCCAATCCAATAGCGACCGTCTCCCCACAGATCCTGTCTGAGTCGCTACCAATTTTTTTTTCATAACCAATTTTATTTATTTATTCATTAGTGATTATTCGTTTCGTACCCAAAGGTTAAAAACGGGACCACTAAACTTGCGATGTCTGTCTGTCTGTCCGTCTGTCCTACCTTTAAACGGTTGTATCTTTCGAACCGTAATAGATAGCCAGTTGAAATTTTCATAGAATATGTAATATAATAAAGTCATTTATTTCCAAGAGACATAGACGCATACTTAAAAAAAAAACAATAATATTAATAGTAACTAGTCACATTACACTAATAATAATTATCATCAATTGAAATTTAAAATAATCAAAATAAAAATGTCAACATCATACAATAAATTAATGAATTAATGTTACGGCGGATTAACCAAGAATAATAAAATCAAAAAGTATAAACTAAACCCGTATTTTTTACGTATTTTTGTATTTGCTTTAATGTAAAAACGGTAATACGTATAAGCGTCAAACTCGGCATGATTATAGTAAACACTCTAAAGTATAACATCATCGTCATCATCAGCCAGAAGACGTCCACTGCTGAACATAGGCCTCCCCCTTTAACCTCCACACTGAACAACAGCCGCCATTTGGATGAACCTGGATGCCCGCGACTCTCACTATGTCGTTGGTCCAAATAGCCATTAGATTCTAGTGGGAGGCCCGCCTAAGCCGCGTCTTCTGGTTCGTGGTCTCCACTCAAGAATCTCTCTTCCCCGCGGTTATCGGTTCTTCAAATGATGTAGCCTGCCCATTGCCACTTCAACCATCTTGCCATATTTTAAGTAGTTATATTTTATTTATTCGTTGTCTGTACCCTGCTTAAGAGCATGAAAATGTTAAATTATTCACTGTTCTAAGTGGCCTTAAACAAGTGCAATTCTAGACATACATAGGTATTTAGTATATGCCGTCTAAGATTATCAATAACATTGTGTTTAAGGAAAAAGAAAATTTGCAATTTCCTATGTCGTGAACTTGACAATGAAACAATGTCTTTTTTGTGAGAACTGCAGCAAACTAATCAAAAACTATCTGCTATTCAAACTTGTCCATGCAAACAAGATTTTATTCTAATACTTTTCTGTATGCAAATTCTTTAGAACTTGCTTAAATCCCCCGTAAGACAGTGAATTTTTAATTTTGTTGCACCACTTTTAAACCGGCTCTGAGACCTGACCACAATCCTTGCCGTGCCAAATGTTTTTACCTTAAGAGGGCAGATGGGCAGCGTTTTGTCCATACACACATATTCTCGTGTTTCCTCCCTGGATAATAGCGCTAGAGCTATATATTTTTTTAAATAAAATGGATCTCCTCTATTGTCATGCTTATATCATTTATTTTTTCTTATAAGTTAACTACTATAAGAAATATGAGCCTTTAAATATTCCAATTTTTTTTTTTTTACCGCCATTTTCAGACGTCTATCAAACAAATTTGACGGGTTTATATAGCAAAAACAAATGACAAAAGCATAGTTCAATCTTTTTCACATCTATTAATTAAAAACATTATGAAATCAGCCGAGTTTTGAATGAGGAAACAGAAAAATACGAGACGATGATTTTGTCTAATTTTCGTAGGTATAATCGATCCGAGCTGCAGTTTGTCCCTCTTGCGCTCTACGGGGAGAGGCTTGAGGTCAAGGGAAAGCAATATATTTGCTAAATACCTATTCATCAAATTTCTTGGCCGTGGGATGCCCTCTTAACACGTGAGGAGTCACGTGTCTTTTCAAATAAAAACAGGTTAATGGCCGTGACGATGATGTTAAGTTATTACCATTATGGTCGAATCCAGTGACTGGACATCCAGCGACAGTCACTTACTCGTCATTTTGGCAATGCTATGACGTCACGAGAGCTATCCAGTACTACCTACTAAAGTGCAGCCGCTGAAAGAATGTGTCTTACAGTTGCCATAACATTGTAAAAAGCAGAATGAAAACAGTAAATTCTGATCACTTTTATTAGCCTTTACAAAAAAATAGTGTATTCATACTTCTTTTATTGTGTATATATTATGGGTATACAGGATTAAGATGAAAACATTACAGTAAAAAATAAAACGTCATAATCAACCTTATGGCATGCAAAAACAAATTTAAGGACCGAAGAAAAATAAATTGATCATTGAATAATTATTATCACATTGCACTTTTTCAGATTAACTTCAATTACAAATCTTAAATTAATGGATAACACGTTACTGAATCGAATAACGATGATCCTATAAACGAAAACTTTCCATGTATCTAGCCTAGTTGTGACTTGGCCGGATCAAAGAAGCAAAGTTACTGGACTGGACTAAGTTTGCTACATATCAACAAGGAAGATAGACTAAGAGGAAAGCCAATAGCGGAACATTAGAGCGTAGCTCGGAAATTTGCCTAAAAACGGTACGAACTTAGATGGTGCCGTAATTTGAGAGTGATATAGGTTGTCTCGAACTTCCCTAAGCGGTGCAGTCAGATAATGTACGAAAGGGTTCAATAAATTACCGTAGCGCAAGTACGAGCTGAGGCATACGCAACTAAGAACTGAGGTCACTTGTTTGTCGGAGGCTTTGCAAATCATAAACCGACATCTTGGACTGAGATTTTTTATCTAAATTATTTTATATCCAAGAAGCCTCAAGTTTACTCTGAAAATATAGGTCAATGATTTGAGGTTTAGCAAGTTAAATAAAATTATACTAAAACCCGTACCTTACTTTACCTTTATCTCAATTAACACATTTCGTATTTGCTTCCTGCTTTAGTAACGTTGTTAAAGATTATATATTTTATTAATTAACAAAGGACTTCTTGGAAAATGTTTCACTTACAAAAGTACATCATGATCATCATCATTTCAGCCATAGGATAGGACGTCCACTGCTGGACATAGGCCTCCCCCATCGATCTCCAAAAGGGCTTGTTGGAAGCGGCCCACCCAGCGTTTCCCTGCGGTCTCTTTTAGATCGTCTGTCCGTCTTGTGGGTAGACGTTCTACGCTGTGCTTACCGGTCCATGGTCTCCATTCGAGAACCTTTCGGCTCCATCGGCCATCTGTTCTGCGTAATATGTGCCGTGCCCACTGACACTTCAACTTGCTAATCCGGTGGGCTATGTCGGTAGCATTCGTTCGACTATGGATCTCCTCATTCCTGATTCTATCTCGTAGAGAAACTCCGAGCATAGCCGTCTCCATAGCATAAATACACTTGCAAAATATCAAAACAAAACTTAGGTAACGTAGGTTAGGTATTTATTCACCAAGGCCGACGTTGATTTAAGATACGCGTCTACGGGGTCGGAATCGGAGCGTGCGTTTTTGTTGGTTTGTATTGATTTCTATGGCACAGATTTGCCGATCCGGTACACGCAGTACCATAGAAATCAATACAAAACAACAAATCTGTACGCTCCGTACGCTCCGATTCCGACCCAGTGGACACGTACCTTTATATTCCGTAAAAAAATATATTAGAATACAGTATTGTGAACTATTCTTATTTCGTTTATAGGTATAGCATATTTTATTATTATTGAAATAGGCGAATTCATAGTACAGAAAACAAATAAAAATATTATATATGACTTTTATAAATGTATGAAAATGTAGAGTTTCTTAGAAAATGTATATTATTTTTATACTGGGTAAGATTTCAACATAACCTTCACTATTTACGTTCTAACAAAAATTATTAAAACGCTGTTTTAAACTATCACGGTTGTTCACTACAGTTATAAGATTATGTCTGGATAAAGCTCCCGATATTTCGGCGCAATTACCTGCACCATGGTGCATCCACAACCTTATCACGGTACATATCCCGTTAATAATCATCAAACTGTAAATTTAAAGGATTAATTTATATTTTTTACAGAAAATGTATCATTTTCAGTGTTATCCTTAGCCACATGGACTGAACAACATTTATCTTATGTAAGAATATTTTTAAATTTGGCACACTTATTCACAATTCATTTCTGACTATCGACTCACTAACGAATTGTCCAAATATTGTACAATGCCTTCCAATCTTATGATAGATTATTGACTTTAATTTAAGCTGGATACAGACAGCTGTGCACGTCTACGTAAGTCACGCCTAGCGGGCCTAGCGCACGCTATGCATGGCGGCGTTGCGTGGTTATGTGACATCATTCAGAGGCACACGTACGTGTGGGTGACTTGAACGATCTAATTTCACATCCACACATGCCACGTTTTCTCTGCCGCTTACTCGCTCCTGCATGCTCTCTCTCACACGTTGGCGTAGGTCAGCTCGCGATGTGAGGCCGCATCGCTATATTGAGCGACGTACGTACGTGTCAATCGTGGGCGTGCATTGTCGTTTGCAGCAGTCTGTAGCCAGCTTAAACTCGGATTTTTGGGTCATATACTCGTAAGTGTTAAAAAGTTAACTTAACTTGAGTGACTGCTTTGGCTTCTTCAAGTTGTTATTACTTAGGGTAGTATGGTACAAATAACTTCAAAAGTTGCTTATCCTATTGTAATTAAGGTATCGTGGTATCCTTATCCTGGTTTTCCTTTGTGGGGCAATAACTTCTACTGAAGAAACACAATCTAATAATTCGATTCAAATATATACACAACCATAATAATAAAATGCTATTCGATTGTCCGTAGACATGAAATGCCATGCTCATACTGTCATGTAATAATGGTATCGGTTCTATGCTCTGTAACTCCAAAGTCCAACATACAATCCAATATACTTTTAGTTTGAAATAATAATTTAAGGAAATTAAGTTGGAACTTAGGAACTGAACCAAAGATAAAATTTATAATCGTTAGTCTATTTTAGTTTTTCGACGCGAATGACAGATGACATTAGCAAACTAAGCGCAATTTTTTTATCAACATGTTTTTATTTTTTACTTGTGACCTTGCCCTATCAATAAACCTTGTTAGCATTGCCTCGAACTAGGTGGCGTAATGATCATTGCGTCTTCCACCCTGGTGGCTTATTATGGATGTCAGTTCATGATTCGGATTGTTATCGCGATCGCGTACCATCTCACTCACGCGCGTGGTAGGAATAAGTATTTGCGAACAGGACGGCATGCAATCTCGATCACAATTTTGTAATATAATCAGCCTGATGATTGGACTACCTTGGCGGAAGATAAGGATAAGTTCTTTTGCTATCGTCTTCTATACTCAGTAACATGTAGTGTCTCGTAGATTGAGATGTGAGGAGGCTAGTTTTTATCTAAATTGCTTATAAAATGCCTTCCAGCCAGTGAACTACTGCTACATGGCGATGACTTGCGTCCACGACAACCGGCCAGTCTGTGCTTCCACTCCTGACGGCTGCAGTCGGAGGACCTTCCTCGACCAGTGCGACATGTTCGAGTTCAATTGTGACTATAATACCAGTGAGTACAATATCATTAACTACATACTTATCAGCATAAAGCTGTGTCCTTATTGGGCGAACGGTGAGCGGCTTACTGTTTGCCTCCAGTTCGCTAATCTATATATTTTAAATGGAGTGTCCATAAAGCGCTTACTGTACGCAGTTTGCGGCATTTCGCTTGCAAACTCATTCAGTGGGTGGCCGATTCGCAGCAAAAGAATGGCGCAATTTGGTCCAGTCGGCTGTGAAGTACGCTTGCTACGCCGGCGAAGTATGTACAATTGTACAATACTATACTACTGCTATACCCACTCCTCTCTGTGCACTGATAGCAACTGAGTATGCCTTCTTCGCCAGCGCTTCGCGGTAAATTTGCTACACACTTGACATTGAGTTTGACCGATTTGCCACTCAGAGTCAGTCAGCGGACAGTCAGCGGCTCACTGTTCGCCTAATGAGGACACAGCCTAAATGTTACTTCTTTTGCTCCATGCACGCTGTTTTCTTCTGTTTTTTTTTTTCACTGTTATTGCGCTTGTCGTATTTGGTATATTCCACTTTGCTCACAGATTTCGCACCTGGGTGAAGAAAGTAGTATTATAAGTTTATTTTGTCCACATCGGAAAAAAATCACCTATATAGATACCACCAAGCTAAACATACTTACGAGGATTTTTAAGTCGCCTGTCAAGAAAGATAAGCCTAAGATTTGGCCTAAGCCTCAGGCCTAAGTCAGGCTTGATTCTTGTAGTCGAACTCACCCTGCATACGACCTTCCCGAACGTTTTTTGCATGTGGACTATTAGTTAGTTCATTTGGCAAGCATGAAAGTTTTTTAATCTGCGCGAAAATTGTTAAGTGTTAATAGTTC
This sequence comes from Agriopis aurantiaria, assembly GCA_914767915.1. Classification (NCBI taxonomy): domain Eukaryota; kingdom Metazoa; phylum Arthropoda; class Insecta; order Lepidoptera; family Geometridae; genus Agriopis; species Agriopis aurantiaria. The sequence goes on along the minus strand of OU612001.1, from coordinate 8,450,000 downwards.
CAGTTTTTATTTAATCGGTTTAATAGTGTGGTAAAAGAGTGGGTGAAACATGGAGACATTTAAACATGATCGGCAATTGTTCTCCCTTGTTTTTCGATCTGAGCTGAGATAGTCATTAAAATTAAACACTTTTAACGAATTTTGTCGCGTGTATTTTACATTATTTTAATTCCTAACGTTTCGAACACTTGGCAGTGTCCGTTGACACAGGTAGAATGTGATCGTTGTTATAGAAACAGTCCGGCAAAAGTTACTACTTGAATTTTCGTGTTCATAGGAAAAATAACATGATGCAGGATAGACTGCATCATGTTATTTTTGCTAACATTGCAAAAGCTGGAAAGTTGGCGGTTGGAACGGACATGGCGACGTAATCTTGTTTGAAGAAGGTACCTACCTATCATCATTTGCTTTAGGTATGACTCCTTCAGATGCATTATAGTATGATTCATTCAGATACCAATATCTAAAGGAGCCATATAATGCCTTCAAAGTGGGTGTTTTCAATTTATTTTATGTCATAGATGTAAGATGGTAACAAAAGACATATTTTTGAGCTGAAATAGACTGGACTTAAAACAGGTAGCTGTAAGATCCCAGGGGTCTTACGGCTACCTGTTTTACGCGATTCTGTTTAGGAGATGAGAAAAGTTGCGCGACCGCAAACCGTATCTCGGCGCGTTAAGGTTCACGTTCGCATGATTTTACGATCTGCGCTGTTTCAGAGCTCACCTAACGGCGAAGATGTAGACGCTTGCCTAGGAAATGCTTATTTACCTTACAGCATTATGGCAAATAAAATACTGTCTATGGATTGCCCTGTAGTATTGATGATTTAGCTATGTTGTTTCCAATAATATCTGAATAACTATACATAGTATAAAATAAAGTCGCTGTCGCTGTCTGTCCGTCCCTATGTATGCTTAAATCTTTAAAACTACGCAACGGATTTTGAAGCGGTTTTCACCATCAGTTACATAATTTTTCACAGAAGGTTTATATATATAACTAGCGACCCGACCCGACTTCGCACGTAAATTACACCCGTGCAAAACCGGGCGGGCGGGTCGCTAGTTGGCTATATATTTTAGGCTTTTTCTTTATACGGTTTATAATAATTATCAATTTATAAAACCGACTTCAAAATTTGTAACTAAGCGATTTCGTTAACTTGGATGACATAATATTATTTCCAGTTATTTTGATTTAAAAACCAAACTACTGAACTGATTTCGATGAAATTTCTGTGGAACCAAACTGAAAATATATCTTTTTAAATAAAACTGAATTTTCAAATCGGTTTATATATGACGGAGTTCTAAGGTAACTAACATAACACCTCTTTTTAAGTCGGTGAATAAAAAAGGGTGATAGGGGAAAAAGCAGTAAAACCAACATACTGTTACTAAAGTATTCCTTGTTATTCATTTCAGAATTCACCACAAAACCATGTGGTCCATGCTCGAGCGGTCACCCAGATTTCAGTTGTTGAACGTGCAGTTAACTCTAAAATAAAATTGTTAGAGCAGTAAAAGTTGGTTTTATCTGGTTTTACTCCCAGCTAAGCCCTCGTAAATTTTACTTTACTGCTGAACATTCTAAGTATAACCAAGGAAGGTATAACTAATACAAACTATGTAGATACCTGAGGAGATAATGACATATTGGGTAATTTGCCATGGTTTTCTGAAACACGTGCTGAAGATTTAAAGTTATACAAGTAGGTATGTAATTATGGTTGTTTACACGTTAAAGCGATAAATATAAGTATAAAATTGTTTTAGTGGTTTTAATATTTGACAAGTACATAATTTATGCATATTTTGGCATAGTGAATCTCTACATAGTATAAAATAAAGTCGCTTTCCGCGTCTGTCTGTATATCCGCTAACTCATCTTAAACAACGCAACGGATTTTGATGCGGATTTCACCATTAGTTAGATAAATTTTCACGAAGGTTTAGGTATATTTAATATTTAGCAACCCGCCCTGGCTTCGTACGTAAATTACCTTTTTTCCTTGGAAAATATTTAATAGATACCATTGGCTCGATCCGTACCACCTCTAGACCAACTCGATAAAGAGACTGCACATACGCGTCGTTTTATACAGGGTGTAAAGGAAACTCTCCCGAAAACGAAGACTGGTGAAAGCTGACACAATACAGAAGAAATGCTGTTTTGCTGTAAAAAAAATACATTTCACAATGCAGTGCATATAAATATCAGCTGACGCTAGAGGTCAACGAACAACCTAAACCACGCGCACGCAGGTACGCATTACATTGCTGGTTAAAAAAATACTAAACCACGAAAATCACACTATAACAAGTAAAAGGCAAATGGTTATTGGTATTCAATTGTGTTTAGATAATTATAATAGTAAAGTTTCAGTTTTGGGAGCGTTTTCCTTACACCCGTATCTGAAATTCTGAATAGCTGGGTATTTGATAATTATCTACTCTTATAATGGTGATATTTGCTTTGACAACGTATGTTATAAATGAAATATAACAAATTTATTTACGGAATAAAATATCGTTTATGTTTACTTAACTCCATCAAAGGCATTTTTTCCATAATATGGAAATACCTACATAAGTGATACAGTAGTACAATAGACTCTGTTTTAAACTATCACGGTTGTTCACTAAAGTTAGAACCACAACCTTACTACGGTAAATATCCCGTAAATAATCATATAACTTTACAATTAGACTGTTGGATACTATCAAATAACATTGAGTTTGATTCCAGGATACCACAAAACTTATATACTGCATTGCATGATGTCTGGTCTAGAAGCAAGCGTACCAGTTCGTCCTTTTATTACACCTAAACTTGTAACCGAAAGAAGTAATACACCAGAAGATTTAACATTCATTGAAGAAAATATTATAGAAGATTCACCAACCACCTCTCCTTCCACTGTGACATGCGTTAGTACAAGTTCTATTCAAAAACCTTGTGCATGTTTATGTCGATCTAATACATGTCCTCCTACTAGCGCAGGAACTATAGCCACGCCATATAGTAGTCCAACAATCACTACAACTCCTAAAACTACTATTGAAAGTTCAACCACGCTAGCTCGTACGTTACTCCCAACAACATTCGTATTGAGAAATACGTCCACTAATCCGACTTCAACCACAATTCAAAGTACTACCACAAGTCCCAGTATAACTACAAAACCAAGTGCTACGACATCCACAAGCACGAGCCTTTCTACAACTCAAATGAGTCAAACTACTACAAAACTAATCACAAAATCAACTTTAAAGACGGCTGCAACCACCGCATCTGGGAGAGTAATCAATAAATCAGCAAGCAATAAAACGACATCTGTTACGCCAATACAAACTGAGGTAAATATAATACTTACCAGCTCAATACCTACTACAAGTAAAACTACTGCCACGGCGAAACAAACGACAAGTACTCAACCAAAATTTACCACCACTCTAGAGACAATTATCAAACCATCAAGATTTACTGGTTGTTGTGAAAGGCCAAAAACTTGGGAGACGACTACAGAAATTATTAAAACTGTCATAATTGATTTTAAAAATAAACCAGTATACAAAGACACCCAAAATGACGAAAATACGTTTACAACTATTGCTATTCATAGCACAACAAAACTATTATCACCAACAGTACCTAGTTCATTAAACAAAACTAAAAGTATGACTACAGGGATGCTAGTTGCAACTTCTACTACAAACAGCCAAAGCACGACTTCAACCATTAAAGGTACGACAGCTACATTCTCAACACCATCGGTTACTAGTAGTTCATTTATTACTACTCCAAGCACAGCCAAAATAACGTCACCTGTAGTATTGACAGCAAGCAAATCTGTAACCAAAAAGCCCAATTTATCTACGACTCTTAAAATATTAACTCGATTTACTGAATGCTGTGATCGGCCAAAAACTTGGGTAACAACAATAGGAACCATTAATATGCTAACTGTTGATAGCACGTCAAAACATACATCTGTTTTGGTTTCTACATCTGGTAATCAACTTACTACTACAAAACATAATAAATCTAGCACTATAGAAAGTACAACGGAACGGCCACTTGTATCTAGCACTGCAGTCGAAAGCATAACTATATTAAAACCATCAACAATACACACTATTGTAAATGAAAACCGGCCAATATTTGCACCTAACAGTACAAAAATTAAATCTACTGCTTCAACAATTTTACAGACTAATTTGACTACAAAGAAAACTACAGTTTGTATAAACTGTCAGAGGCCAACGACTTGGGAAACAACTTCAGAAAAGGATTTGTCTTATGTTTTTATAACAACTTCAGAAAATGTAACTGAGGCCACTCCACAAAAAACTACAGCACAAATTAAAACTACCATAGACAATACACCCAAAATCACACATAAAAGAATAAATACACAATTAAAAAAAAACATATCGGTAGTCAAATCTACACAACAAATAATAACTGAAGAATACCTACAAAATAACGTAGTAAACGAAGAAGAAACTCTTGATCCTATTTCTGACCGTGGTTTTATTTCAAAAGAGGATTATGAAGATATTTTGACAACTGCGACACCTACGGTGACGACGTGGTGGTATCCGACAACTTCAACTGCGATCCCTACGACGGCAACATGGTGGTATCCGACAACTTGTAAATTTGGAGACTGCGAGAGGCCTTTGACATGGCAGACTACAACGCGACGACATCGAAACAATTATTAACGTTAGTATTCTTGTTTGTAGTTTTTTTGCGATATTATAAGCATGACCAAAATTTTAACACTTTTTCTTTGATATCCTTTCCAATAGCTTTGCAATAAAATACATTTTAATTTAATTATAAGATTTTTCCTACAAATGCGATCACAGAGACACTGCACAACCATTCTATAACTCAAAAAATGCATTTGAGTAGTATAATAATTACAGTGTTTGTTTCGTGAAAATTTATTTCACGATTCTATAAAACGGAGTAGTTACTTGTAGTTGTGGTATAGATGTAGATTTTTACAAAGTTATTGGTAAAGTGTACTTTATTTTACAGATTTCCAAAATATTGACTGTGACTCCGAAACCCCGACTAAATCAGCAATACCACCAATCCAAGAGCTCGAAGTTGGCGATGTAGAAGAACTTGAAGATTCACGCAAAAGTGACGAGTATGAAGAATTGGCTGTAACCAACAAAATAGATAAAGAAAAGTTAATAGGATGGATTACTGGAAAATGCGCAAGGGGTTGCGGTAGGCCAGTTACTTGGCAAACAACATCTCGTGGAGAAACAAGAGATTTCTTCAGAGTTCTTCAAAGTTCTTTAAAGTAACTAAGATGGTTCAGAAACAAATCAAATGCGGCTACCGCATTGTTAGTTACCTATTTTTTTGTTTGTCCTGATTCCAGGGCCTATAATTATTACATGCAGTCGAGAGCTTGGCACAATAACTTTGCACAGTTTGCACGGTATCTATTTGTTTTTTGTTTTTTCTGGTCTGATTTTGGTGGTTTATGGCTTAAGTGGTATAGTTATAAGTTATGGATCATGTTGTCCAGAATAAAAACATTTTCGTTAGATTTTGTTTTGATTATGTATGTGGTTATACTTGTTGAAAATAAAGTATATAAGTAAATTTGGCATGTTTAATCATATAAAACCTTATTATTAAAAACGGTTTCAACATTATTTACAATTTATAATTTTATTTTCTTATAATACAAATTAGTATCTTACTTTAATGTATGTAGGTAACACTAATTATTACTTATTATTTACATAATTATAATTAATTATGAAATGGACTACTATGGCAAGTTATTGGCAGCTATTATTACCTAAATGTGTTATATTAAGTAAATAAGTTTGAACTTGAAAATAACTATAGAGTACAAAAGAAAACTTATAGTTAATATAGGAGAAAATAATATTTATCAAATTTTGCAAAGAATTTTTAAATGGCCTGTTAAAGTTTATCTAAAATACATTCCATTTTAATAAAAACACTCGACACGATGAGTACTTAATTAAAACAATTAGAAGTAATAATAGACAGTTGCACTTATTTGTTATATATAGTTCATTTGGTTAGCCATTAGGCTGGTATCCATAGATGACGGTGATCGCTTACCATCAGGCGGCTTGTTAGCTTGTTTGCCACCTTTGGCATTTTTTTTTAGACTTGCAAACATGTTAAAAAAAAATCATATAGACACGTAAATAGAAAAATTATAATAATTTGAAGCAATAGATGACTACAAACAAAAACATACAACAATAACAACGAAAATATTTACCTAATAAATAAAATAGAATTTACTATTCAAGATTGGAAAAAATTACACCCTGAGTACTTATCCTTTAAACTACACTGACCGTTTATAATATCTAACTAGCTGCGACTCGCGGTTTCACCCTCTTGGATTAACTCCTTATATTATCAGCTATCTACCCGACCTGTCATAAGGAACATACTTACACACATTGATATTAATATATATAAGAAGACAATAACAAAATGTTAGCCATTATTACAGTATACATATTGTATCCTCTAATGCTACTGAAATTATGCTTTATCTTCTTTTCCATTGACTAGCATAGGTTTATCTACATCACTGTTTGTTCTCTTCTTTTTAAAAGAATTTATGAAAAAATCATTAGCGAAGATCATCTGGTCTCCTTTGTAGTAAGCTTCAATTTCTACTAAGGATTTACTTTCAGTCTCTGGCAGGAAGAAATAGAGGTAGATGACGCCAACGAAGCCGAAGCAGGCATAGATAGCGTAAGTACCACTAAGATGAAATGCTGCTTCTACGTTATAATTAGTCTTTGAGGCGATGAAAAAAATGGAGTAGCTCAGGGCAGCTGCCATTCCTGTGGCCATGCCTCGACTCCTGAAATTTAAAAACATTATGTTATTTAGCGCAAAATTGAAACATTATTTAGCTTCCGCATTAAGTATTTTTTATTTATTTATTTGACTTGTTTGATAAAATGAAAATAGAGTGCCTAATATTTACTTGGTAAATGCGCACGAAATGACTAAATGTTATTGCAAAAATAGCAGGAGATATGTTCAGGGGGATTATACAAGACCCATTTTCTGTTAGCGTTAACGCCTGCGGAAAGATGAAATTGTATGAAAATGATATTAGCTTGAGATAACATTTCTCAAGCTAATGTCATTGTCAATGGCATTTTCATACAATTTCATCTTATCGCAGGCGTTAACGCTAACAGAAAATGGGTCTTGTCTAACACCCCAAAGCTCTAAAAATTAAATTAAATTAGTGTAAGTATGGTGTAATACACTAAGTGGAAAGTCACTTTTGTTGCTCTGTGAATAGAACATTAAAAATATTAAGATACATAATATGAGATTGAAAACCAACCTGAATGGAAACACCTCTGACAGAAGCACCCAAGGTATCCCCAGAGCATAAAAGCACACCAGTCCCAAAAATAATACCACAGGCAATAGCTCTTTCTTATCAGGGAAGGTGCTTGCTTCATATGAGAACACCTCAGGAGACAAATTCCTCCCCGAGTATAGGCTGATGCCGAGACTGCAGCAAGCGGTGCCAAAAAGAGAACCGAGAATGAGTTTTCTTTTGCCAGTAAATTTGACGATGGTAGCCGAAATCAGACTCATAAAAATGAAGACGGCACCCAAGACGACCTGAAATGAAACGATAACGGGAGTTGAATCACAAATTTCTCTTTATTTTGCGGTTGAATGTTCGTTTTCCTAGGAATGAGGTATGGGAGGTATGGTAGTAGTAATGACGTCAATTTTATAAATACATTGCCATTAAAAATATGGGTAGGTATCTTATATCGATTTATTAGTAGAAAAGAATGTATTTCAGCGTCAAGAACATGTTAGATCCTAACAAAAATAAATGCAGCATAAATATTAATTACATTCTTGTTATTTATTTTTTGGAATAGGCTTGCGTTTGTTCGCCAACTCGCCTGATGTTAAGCGATTATGCTGTTTACGATGGAGCACGCTTGCCTTGGAGAAGAAACCAATTTAATCGTGGTTTGAAGACATCAAGATTTTAACTATTGAAAAAAAAACACACCCATTCAGGCAGCGCAAACCAAAGATTAGTAGTTCACGCAATAAAAGTGGAATCAAAGCGTTTTGTACGAGTTTTTGAAACACCATCTACAAAGCTGTCGATTTTTCGTGCCTGCTCTGGCAGTCCGATAGATAAATGGGCAAGAGGGAATTAGATCATGCAGAATGCAGCTTCGATACACTCTTCGAAATGTATCCGATAAAAAGCCGATAGCCACGCAACCTTACGTCGATGCTCAAGACGAAGAAACTTAGTCAGCTTGTATTACAATATAATACAACAATACTTTATTGACTGCACAGAAAGGACATTACAAGAGTATATTAAATAAAAACACAAAAAGCTAAAAGCCAAATAAATCTCTTCCAGACAACCTTTGGATGAGTAGATAGATATTACTTGTGGAGTATGGACGGTGGTGTGGGATACGTTTGATATAGTATAAATATAGTTAAATGTAGTAGATAGCCCGTTGGTCCAGTTGGTAGTGAACCTGCCTTCTGCGCTTGGGGGCGTGGGTTCGATTCCCACCTAGGACAAACATTTATGTTATTAACATTTGTGTTTGTTCTATATCTGGTTGTTAATATCTATTTAAGTATGTATTTAAAAACTATATATGTATGTATATCAGTCTCTGGCAGCCATATCACAAGCTTTGCTTAGTTTGGGGTCAGATGAACATGTGTGCAAAAATGTCCCGAATATTAATTTATTTTATTTAGTTATTAAAATATACATTATGTACATAAGATAAAAATACACAGTACATAAGAATATTGCTTACATAAACATTTTAAGATAGTACATAAGTAGACACACATAAAATGCCAAAAATATGAGGACACGAAGACACAAATCAGTAAGCTAGGTTGGAGATATAATGCTGATTGATCTGTGTCTTGAACGATTCAACGCTTTGCGTACGTCGGATGGCCACTGGAAGAGCATTCCTGCATCAGCCCGCACGGAGAACGAAGAATCATAAAACAATCCAGAATTGTGAGTCGGAGTTGACAAAAGCAGGTTTTTATATTTCTAGTTATCAGAAAGTTTAATAATACTGCATCGCATTTAATAAGGAACGAATAAAACCAAGGAAAATTCTTACATTTGGGCTGAAAACTCAGCCTATGAGACCTTATGAAACTAATTCTGACCTTGAAAAACATGAATCATATCTCTAAAATACGATCTAAAACCAGACTTTAGTTTTTGTTATGGCAGGTTGATCTCAGGCCACTTAATTTTTGAATTTTAAAAACTGTCAGTCATTAAATATGATCATTAAAATTATGAATTAAAAAAACGGACAGTCGACTAAGTTTCGATTTTGTAAAGCAAAAAAAATATTCGAGGTCTGTATTACCAAGTATTACTAAGCATGATTTGAACTCTAGCCTCAAACTTTACACCCGGAAAGATGCGTAAAGCGCCTATTAAACTTCTGCGCAGTAATTTGCTCGTGTACAAACGCTTGGCTATGGCGTTTGTGCCATGTAACACTTTGTATGAAAGCCAGCTACACATACAATATCAACATATCATGTTCCCACTGCTGGGACACAGGCCTTCTCGCAGAGAGAGAGAGAGAGAGGACCCTAATCGACCATGCTGGCCCATTGCATGTTGGTGGTAGGTATTGCTTTGAACTTTTCGAGGTTCTTGCACGTAGCGATTTCCTCACGACGTTTTCACCGTTTTTGAGCGATGACATCGAAACTGCACGGAATTTGGTTAGGTTGTATATAAATCATTGGCACAGGGTTGAGGATCGAATCGGGTACCGTCAGATTGTAAAGCAGCCGTGCTACCGCTGCGCTCGTCACTGGTGATTTTCAAGTTTATCCTCATGTTTAGAATACAAACTATCCTTTGCCCGCCTTCATTCCTCATAACTACTTTCTTGGCAAATTTTATCATGGTCAATTCAATAGTTTAATCGTGAAAAGTTAATAAATTGAGAAAATAGTTTTTTTTATGTTATAGGTGGCAAACAAGCAGATGGTCAACCTGATGGAAAGCAGCCACCGTCGCATATAAATACTTGTAACACAAGAGGCATCACAAATACGTTGCAGACTTCAAACTCTATTGTCTCGCCTTTTGAAGACCCAGCTTTGCTTTTTTCGCTTATAAAAATGAGTGTGATGGAAATTGTATTTCGGGTCTACCGGAAGAAAATTATGTATGAGTAAAAAGTTGGTAATATTGTATCCGAAATATTTCTCTATTGAAGTTTTTTAGAAACTGCTACGAACATGATTGTGGTAGTTATAGAAAATGAGTCAAGTATAAAATTAAAATATAGTACAACTTACCACAATTGCCTTCGAGTCGTACTTCATGCCCAAAGCCTTACAAATGTTGACCATATTCGGCCGAACTGGAGACAGACCGCTCATGGTGTGAAATAAGAAATATGCCATGACCAAAACAAACGGCCTCATTGTCTCTTTTACGAGGAAAATATTTTTGAACTTCCAGATTGCTCTTTTGATGATGCTACTGCTTTCATGCGTGCATGGTTCTACTACTTTGCCTTCTTTCAGGCAGACCACGCATTGGTGTATAAGGTCGTTGTATTCGACAAGCTGGTTGAACTCTTCCTGGACGTCTTCTGGTTGCGCCCAACCACGCAGCCGACAAAGGGATTTCATGGCTTCTTTTTGGCGTCCTTTGGAAATAAGCCATATTGGCGTTTCTGGAACCTGAAATTTGTTTATTTAAACAGTTATATTATCATTTTAACTTGCTTCAAAATTATCTAAATCATCACTATGTTATCGAAAAATTATATTTAGTTTTCATCGCCAATACTTTAATTATTATCTTTTACGTTTGTGAAAGTGTAATTCGTGAGTGTAAGAGTGAAAGTGTAATCCATAAGTGTTTTAATCTACACACTCCATCAAATATAAATCCCAGAAACTTATCAGACAATGATATATTATCAATGTTTATAAAGCCTAATTAACAAGTTTATCTATAGGTTCAAATGATTATATTCTCACGTAGAACTTGATTTCAGAAAAATAACTATCACAGAGTTTATGTGATGTGATAACGATTATTACCAAAATGATAAATAAGCCTTTAATAAGCTTGTTGAAGTAGCGATATATCAAAAATTTACCACCATTATTTACGACGTTAAACTTGACATAACCAGTTGATGGTAGCATAACAAAATAATGTTATTATAACTTAATAAATTTGATTCGTATAATGGTTAATATTTTAAACCATGGAATATTTTAATATCATTATGTCTGATGGTGGCCTCCACGCGGCTTGCCTTCATAGCGTAAACAAATCACTATCACATTCATCAAAATAATAAGTAATTAACTACGATTTCGGTGGTCATGTCTAACCTATAAGAGTATGCATAATCCATGTTCGAATGCCGATAACCGATGGGGAAGAAAGGTTCTTGAGTGGAGACCACGAACCGGAAGACGCAGCGTAGGTAGGCCTCCCACTAGATGGACCGACGACATAGTAAGAGTCGCTGGCATCCAGTGGATGCAAAAGGCAGGCTGTCGTTCAGTGTGGAGGTTAAAGGGGGAGGCCTATGTTCAGCAGTGGACGTCTTCTGGCTGATGATGATGTTCGAATGCACGTGTCTCCTCTATATTATTATTTATTGATCATCATCATCATCAGCCAGAAGACGTCCACTACTGAACATAGGCCTCCCCCTTCGAACTTTATACTAGACGCCAGCCTGCCATCTGCATCCACTGGAAGCCCGTGACTTTCACAAGTCACAGTGTCGACGATCTATATAGTAGGAGGCCTGCCTGGGCTGCGTCTTCCGGTTCGTGGTCTCCACTCAAGAACCTTTCTTTCCCATCGGTTATCGGTTCTTGGAGCAATGCCATTGCCAATTCAACTTGCTTAATAGCTGTCGGTGACTCTGGTTCCTCGTTATTATTTACTAAATATTTGTAAAGTTAATTTAAGATCTATAAAAGTTATTTCAATAGAGTGTTTAATTTTTTTATTTGAGCTATTTCCCTTCCCACTGTATTAGAGAACCGGATTTTACTACTCTTCGATGAGGTGATGCTCATTATCATTCAAACATTTTTTTCTTTATCATTGGATCTTTTATTTGTATTAGAATTGTTTGAAACCGGTTAAAGTAGACTACAGTGACCCATCAGGTAGAGCTATTATCTTTATTCGAGAGAAATGAATGATACCTGTATGACAACGAATATAAACATTGCATAATTGAGGATGCAGTGAAATATCTAGCTTACCCCTGAATCGAATAAGATTTTTTAATTTATGTTAGCCGTGGTCATCCCACTGCAGTGCAAATACCTCCCTTCCTTTCTTCCACTGCTCTCTATTCTGCGTTGGTTGGCCATTCTTTTGTGTGGGAGTCAAGCTCGTCTCGTTATCTTTTTCTGGTCCTTCCAAGAGGTCGTATAGCATGCGGGAGACATTTGGTAATAGTTTTTGCCCACAGCTCATCTGACATTCTACTTACGTGGCCGGCTCAGTCCCACTTCAGTTTGCAAAAAGCCGATAAAGATTAAATTGAAATACCTACTTACATAATGTACTACTTACTTACGTAGTTTTTAAACTGGATTATTTAAGATTAGTTGTTACAGTATTGAAACGGATGTGGATGGGGATGGAGATGGGGAATATCTTAGTAAACGTTCTAAAGCAAGGCTACACAAAGTATAGGTAACTACACAAAACATCGAAAAGAAAAATTTATGACTTTATGATGTGTCGTACGATATAATCCTTTTATTTCTAAGTTCGATACAGTCTTTTTGTTGAAGGTGAGGTCACGCAAGAGCCTATACTTTGCCCTAATGACTGTTTCTTGCGTAAACTGTAATCACCGGTTTATTGTGCCACAAAATTTTGAAGCAGTACCTATGCAAGTAAGAAAACGATGTTTCTATTGATGTTTCTTCGAATTTGGATACATAAGAAGAGTTTTCTCTTGAGAGAAAAAAATATTCAATTATTTTTTTATCTTCTGGATTTAACTTATCAAGCAAACCCTTTTCTTTAGCTTACCAGGGGTGCAAGTACCGTTCTTTTAGCGATCGAAAATTCGCTAAAATGCCATAGAATCGATCACAGCGAGTACTGAAAAAATGGCATATTATCGAATTTGACGACCTCAACTGTCAGTTTGACGATCGCTAAAAGAACGGTACTTGCACTGCATGTTCGTGAATATAATAATAGTATCTCTTATCAAAATAACTAAGTACCCAGCACCACCATGACTGAGAATTAACTTAGATATCGGTTAATATATATTGAAAAATTACGTTGACTTTGCTGCCGAGTGTTAGGTCTCTTTGGCGGATCAATAGGGGTGTGAAGGGACTTCAACCGTGTGAGTCCACAATACATGATGAGTTGTAGTGGTTGCATGGTTTTACGCGAACATACGGCAAATCTTTCCCTATTACTCCGATTGCAGCCAGTGCTAGAAATGGACCGGAACGCACCGGAACGCCGTTTCGGTTCGTGAAATCACCGTTCCGTTTCGTAAAGGAATCCAACACCTCACTCGTCAAAATCGGTCAAGCGTTTAGGCTGCAGGAGGTACTACACGAACCCAGAAACATACTGTCTTACATGCTTATATAAACCCCAAAAACATTACCCTCCTTGTTGGACAGTCGGTTAAAAGTTAGCAAGGTTTGAAGGGAAATGCGTTCTCGTTCGTGAGTAAGTTCAATTCGACCGCTGATTGCAGCTACACAGTCAAGATGTTTCCCAGTAACTAGACGTATGAATAACACTAGGTAGTGTAGTTAGCTAGTTAATATTTTGAACTTCAGATAGAGAAATAGTGAATATTGTAGTTCAAGGTTTTGCAAACATAATGGTTACTTGCTGACGTCTCTAAATTATACACATCACTTACTAAGTTACTAGAACTATCAATGTGATATAGAAATAAACCGGCCAAGTGCGTGTCGGACTCGCGCACTGAGGGTTCCATACCACCACAAAATACAACTATTATCAATTTAAAAAACCGACTTCGTAATTAGTAAAGTATGGCATTACGATTCGGTGAAAGAAAATGAGGTCATCCAAATAACCCAATTATCAGTTTGGTAATGAACAAAAATTTATCACTGACTGCACTCGGTCATTATTTATTATTTGTTGTTGTACTTTAAAGTGCGTAGTTACCGTTTTTACATTAGAGCTAAAGCAAAAATATTAATATACGTAAAAAAATACGTTTGTTGTATGGGGACGCCCCTTTCGTTTTCACTTTTAGACTTTTTTATTTAATTTATGTTTTAGTTAATTCACCGTAACATTACATATTCTGTGAAAATTTCAACTGGCTATCTATTACGGTTCAAAAGATACAGCCGTTTAAAGGTAGGACAGACAGACAGACAAACAGATGGACAGATAGACAGATAGTCATCGTAGGCTTAGTAATAGGATCCCGTTTTTACTCTTTGGGTACGGAACCCTAAAAACGGTAATACTATCTTTAAGTCAATGAGAGTTTGTTAGTAGTCTATACTTACAAATAACACTAACACCATGGTCGCTAGCGGCACAGTGAGTGACACTAGGGCCGCTTGCCGCCACGGCAGCACTGTTCCCAGCAAGTACGAGACGAACATGCCCGTGGAAGTGAAGCCGTTTGTCAGCGTTGTCAGAATCCCTCGAATTGATGGATCACTGGAAATATGTAATTATTATGTTAAACGTTTAATCTACTATCAGTACCAAAGAATATATTAGCGACCGTGCAAAGAGGAGAATTATAGCAAGAAAGCGAACCGAGGTTCAAGCTGGAAAACAAGAACAGAAAAAAGAAAATACATAAACATGGGCAAGAAATACAGAAGACAAGTAAAGAAAAACAAAGAATTCGACATGAGAATGTGGTCTATGGGCATAAAACAAACCTAAGGACACCTCACACATCCAAACCGTTCATTAAGTTTCGGATATAGAAGGTAATAGACAGACAAAAAAATACAAACATACATCCGAAAAACATTACCCTGCTTCTCAGGCTGTCGGGTAAAAAAAGCAAAGGAAGATCGAGAGAATTTTTATACTTTAGTAGTTAACAATTTATGTGGTGGTACGGAACCCTCAAAACGCGAGCTTGACTCGTACTTTGCCGGTTTATTTGTACGTCACGAGAGGTCTGTGGTCACGAGAGTAATTTAGTGGCAGCTTTTTATGCTCGGCAGGCTAGGCGTTTGACCACAGTTCATTAGATTTTAAGTGATGGTGTGGTCGAAGATAGTTAACACGCCTACCCTGGAATGAGAACAAGCTCTCAAGAGATTCTGCCGGAACACACCTGGTGCTTGGCGATAGATGTTAGTAGTTGTTTATGGGTTCCGTACCCAAAGGGTAAAAACGGGACCCTATATTACTACGATGTCTGTATGTCTGTCCTACCTTCAAACAGCTGTATCTTTCGAACCGTAATGGATAGCTTGTTGAAATTTGCACAGAATATGTAATTTTACAGCGGATTAACTAAGAAGTAATAAAAAAAAAATAAAAAAATATGGGGGTCCCCATTCAACAAACGTATTTCTTTTACGTATTTTTATATTAGCTCTAATGTAAAAACAGTAAAATGAATAAGTGTCAAACTTGGCATGATAGTACGCACGTATGTACTTTACTCTAAAGTATAACAACAAATAATGAATAATGGCCAAGTGCGAGTCGTTGATAAATTTCTGTTCACCGCCAAGTTATAACAGGTAATTTCATTATTGAATTTTGTGGTGGTAAAGAACCCTCAGTGCGCGACCCCGACTCGCACTTGGCCTGTTTATTTCTTGTTGTTATCGACCTGGTTTTGAATATTATGACCTTAGTATTTGAAATTAGTAATTCGTATGAGAGTGGACAATCAATGTGATAATGAAGATCTGATAAGTGAATTGAGCTCGATTGAAATTCACATTTGAATAAAAAAATATATGTTTGTTAAGCTACCATAAGGATACATAATTTTGAGATAAAAACGCTTAAGTTAATATTTAAGTTTAAAACTCTCGTAAGAATGTAAATTCGATAAACTTGTACGATATGTCAAAAATGTAAAAATCTAGTAGTACCTACTTAATAATACTATTGACTTGAATGACAAATAAAATCATTTATTTGTAGAATACAAGGTTACACAATCGCACAAATTAAAATGTTGTATTTCATTGTCAGCGTTGGTCTAGTTGGTAATAAACCTGCCTTCCGAGCTTGCGGGCGTGGGTTCGGTTACCACCTAGAACAAACATTTATGTGATGAACTTTTGTATTTGTTCTATATCGGAGTGTTAATATTTAAATAAGTCATCATCATCATCAGCCAGAAGACGTCCACTGCTGAACATAGGCCTCCCCCTTTAACCTCCACACTGAACGACAGCCTGCCTTTTGCATCCACTGGATGCCAGCGACTCTTACTATGTCGTCGGTCCATCTAGTGGGAGGCCTACCTACGCTGCTTCGTCCGGATGTATTTAATAAGTATGTATTTAAAATATATATATATGTATGTATATCGGTCTCTGGCAGCCATATCACAAGCTTTGCTTAGTTTGGGAACAGGTGACCGTGCAAAAAAAACAGTTGTGCGGCTCACAAATTTTTTTGAGTGTTTTTTTATTAGTTTTGTTTAAAGTAAGAAATATGCCTATGTTTGAATATTGTTGTCAAAATAGCTTACTTAATTTAATGAATTTTCTTGATGATAGAAACGTAACTAAGTATTTAAAATTTAGGATTTGTACATCATGTTAACGTACCTATATTTATACAGGGCTACGCGTATAGACTGTACTAAGCCGAAAGGAGGTCATTGTACTCATCATTATAAGCAACTTTTACTAAACGCGCCGAGATACGGTTTGCGATCGCACAACTTTTTTACATCACCTAAACAGAATCGCTTAAAACAGCTAGCTGTAAGGCCCCAGGCTTCTGTATTCGTTTCGCTACAGGAGGTTATTCATAAAAATTTCACGACAGACCGAGCGTGTTCGAATGTAGTTACCTGATTTCTCCAACGTATGTGACTGAAGGAGCTTCCATGATCCCAGTCCCGATTCCCAGTAGGGCATTAGCGATAAATAGCGAAGGTACATTCCAGGCTGAGTACATGAGGACCCACGCGATTAGATGCGGTATGTTCACCAGAAATAGAGCCTTTTTTCGCCCGAAGCTGTCGAGCAGAGGTCCTGAGAAGATGCTGCCTAGAGGCTGGCATAAGAAGGCCATGCTACCTGAAATTGAAAAATATACACATTTAAAATATATACCTATATGCAGTTATGTGCAGTTTGGATGCCATAGCTCAAAAACGGCGAAGGAAAACATCATCGTGAGGGAACAGTATGTTCAAAAATCTCAAAAAGTTCAAAGACATGACATTCACCAACATGGCCAGGGCCATAACCAGGGCCCAGGCCACCAACAGGGCCCTAATCCACCATGCCCAGTGTGGGCATGGCATCCAAACTGCACATAACTTGTTTGAGTTCTAAATAAGTTTTTGGCAGGTCTGAGGATCGAACCCGGTGCCGTTAGATTGTAAAGCGCACATGCTACTTACTGCTCAGCCATTCTCTCTTTCTCTCTGAGAGAAGGTCTGTGTAGGTCTGATAATGATGATGATGATCATGCTTGAGAAAAATATCCTCAGTGGTTTGATATTTATGTGGCAATCTAAATTTCTATTAATACTTACGTTAATTATTTGCATATCAAGAAGCGGATTTTAAGTAAGTAAGTTGTCTTGTTTAAAGATAAGAAAATACATATAAATTACTGATTTTGTTTGTCGTCGCTAATATAAACTCAATATATATGTATAAATAGTTCTAAATAAAAATATTCTTTACGGTTTTTATTTTAAGAATTTCGAAATGTATCAGTATGTAGGCGTGTTCCTGTTTTGGGTGTGAACTGATCATAATAAATATTTATAAAATGCAACAAGAATTATACGGTGAGTCTAGACTAAGAAGGCTAGACAAGCCTTATGAATATGGCGATTTCCAAAAATTCATTGTAGCCATTAGCAATTTTAGAGTTCCGTAACAAAAAAGTGTAAATGAGACACTTAAAAAATATATATATAGATAGTCTTGCGCTTGGCCGCTATCTCGCGCGATGATGCAGTCTACGATGAAGCACACTTGCCTAGAAGAAACCGTTACCCCGATACCCTATTACTAAGCCCACGCTGTCTGTCTGTCTGCCCTACTTTTTAATGGCTGTATTTTTCGAACGGTAATTGATAGCTAGTTGAAATGTTCACAGAATATGTAATGTTACGGCGGATTAACTAAGAAATAACAAAAAGGTCAAACGTTCAAAACTTAAGAAACGTATCCCTATACTAGAAACGTATTTTTGTCTTTGCTCTAATGTAAAAACAGTAATACATGCGCGTCAAACTTAGCATGATTATACACAATAAAGTAAAGCAATAAATAATAATTAATGGCCAAGTGCGAGTCAGTGACAATGCAACGTTGGGCGCGGTGGATATTTGGATGGGTGACCGCCTAAGCGTGATATTGTCTTTTGAAATATTTTTTGTATTTTGTGGTGGTACGGAACCCTCATTGATCTCTGATCTCTCGTAGTTAGCCAGTTTGTTTTACTTTTGTATCTGCATACGAATTACAGTTTAAAATAGCAGAAATTTGAAAAATAATATTTATAAAATCGTGAATGTATATTTTAGTCTATTTTATGATATCACTGTTTATTTTCTATTTTGGTTCTATAGTTGATTGGTTAAATACATGTTAGGTCTAGTGTGTATATATAACTAGCGGTCCATCCCAGCTTCGCACGGGTATAGATTATAGTCTATGTCACCCGGGGATAGTGTAGCTTCCGGGGATAGTGTGTACTGTAGAATTTTTAAAATCGGTCCAGTATTTTTGAGCCAATTCGTTACAAACATACAAATCTTTCCTCTTTGTAATATTAGTATAGAAGTATAGATAACACACACATGCATAAGATAGTGTATTTTTTCTGGCAAGTACCTTTATAAACTTTTTTTTACCGCGAATAAGTACGAGTTTGATCACCAACTCGTCTGTTGGCAAGCGACGATGTGATCAAAGTTACCACCGGATTAGCATGTTGAAGTGGCAGTGGGCAGGGCACATATCACGCAAAACAGATGGCCGATGGGACCGAAAGGTTCTCGAGTGGAGACCACTGACTGGTAAGCGCAGCGTAGGACGGACGTCCACTCACAAGATGAACAGGCGACCTAAGAGAGAAACGCTGGATGCAGGCCGCTTCCAACCGGCCCTTTTGGAGATCGATGTATAGGCCTATATCCAGCAGTGGACGTCCTATGGCTGAAATTATGATGATGATATAGTGGTCGAAAATGAAGCACTCAAACTTGAAGATACCTATTCAGTATAGTTCAGCAAGTAAAGTGATGTTGGGCAGCATTAAAATTAAATTTCGCAATTAATTATATTCATATCAAATCAATACATAGTACTTAGGTACATTAAATATGTATCTTGATCGTAAGTAATTTAATAGCCTAGATAATATTTCATTCAAGTCAGCATATCAGGAAGCCTTACCGGAAACCAACGGAAGTTATGCTTAGAACTTGATACAATGCCACTTATTACAACTGTTTTGACATAAATCGAATACCTAAAGTAATGACAAAATTACGACGCGTAATAATATGATAAATGTTTTTTTTTGCTGGTTATGGCAGCAGTTTGCCATATTGATTATTTTGCAGAAATGTCGTCCGCATCGTCGCTTAACATCAGGCGAGATGGCGGCCTAGCGCAAGGTTATCAAATAAAAATAAAAATATAAAAAAAGTGCTTTGGACAAGATTTTTCTCTAGCAGAGAGAGAAAGAAGAGAAGATAGATTGGCTTTGAGTAACCTAGCTTTTATGGTTTGGCTGCGTATTCAGAAAAACTAGTTAATTACGGCACCGCAAACTGAGATATGACGTCAACAACGCTCCAATACGTCTCAAACGGATATTCACATGATATTTTTAAGTTATTATAGTCATTGAAATGTACTATGAAATCTCATCCTATTCAACAAGCTCTATCAACGTGGCCTGGCCTATATAGCTTACTAGGTTACGCCTAAGGGCGAGGCCACAACACTGTGGTGCAACGACGCACCATAAAAATGTACACTCCATGTTCATGTCCAATCAATACATGTCTTACTAAACTAATGGTCAGAGTTTTCTCGTACGTTGCCGTATGCGATGAGTTTTTTGCGGTGCAGCGTCGTCGCAACGCAATGTTGTGGCCTCGCCCTGAGGTCTATTATAACTATAGAGTCTAGAGTCTATATACAAAGGTCGGCTACGTTTCTGTAATGCCCTGGTGTTACAGATATCTATAGGCGATGGTGATTGCTCACCATCAGGCCGTTAGCTTGTTTGCCATCTATGGCATTAAAAAATATCTTGAACTCCTGGCGTTGCTTTTAAACTATCTGATAAAGATGAAAATATGGTGAAACCGTGATTACAATTGCACATAAAATGAACATACTCAGATGTAAAAATGTCATGGAAGACATTGATTGAGTAGATATGGTAAGGGTGACACTCCTTCGAAGCGTAGCAGAGAGACTAATAAGAAAAAATAATAACGTTAAAAAAATTAGGTACCGTACAATACAACAACCTTTTCTTAAACGTAGATATTATTGTATTTGCTCTAGTGTACGGTGATATTAACGGTAACGGTAATACGCACAAGCGTCAAACTTAGCATGATTATTTTATTATTTATTTATTTATTTTTACACTATTCGGAAAACAAACAGCTAAAACTAACTAATTATAGTAGATAGATAGTAGACAAAAGCCATAAAAAGTTTTCACTTATTTATAGTAGATACACAAACTAAAGTAAAAAAAAAACTTCCGTATCCCTAAAAAATTACATGAGAATAAGTTACGTAGCGATTTATTTTGTAACACGTCAACAATTCAATATTTTACCACTATTCTTCGATCCACTTATGTGGAGTGTCGCCCTTATAGATCTGAATACTGTGTTAATGTGTATTTAAAAGATTACAACGATTTGTGTGTAAACAAAGAGGTTTATCATTTAAGTTTACGCTAGATTTGTGTAAAATATCACAAACAATTCGCTTCAGAGTTGAGAAAACACATCTTATCTCAGATTGGGTTTTACTCGTGACTCTTCAAACCTACAAAAACAACTTTATATACAATATTGTTTTTGCAGATTGACACAAATATTGACAAGTCGAGTTGATTACATCTGCTTACGGCTTTACCTAGTTTATTTTGCTAGTGTAACCAGTTTATATAATTTCCGTTAAATTAATCATAAACAGTTAAAGCTACTTACACGCAAGTTAAAACAGAATCCCAATTTCAACAACTACGTAGAACTATAATACCTATATTATACTCTATCCATGGAACCACAGACTAGGTAAAGCTATACACGGAACATAGTTAATACCTACCAGAATAAAACCGACCAAATTAATAGTGTTAACACACGTATGGATTTGGTTGACCTCAACCGCCGTCTGACCAACGGGAGAGAAAGAGAGGGAAATATGATATTCTCACTCTTTCGCTCCCGTTGGATGGACGGCGGTCCGTCAACCAAATCCATACGTGTGTTAACACTATAAGGCTGCATTCACAAGAACAGGGCCCCGATTCTACTAAACAAATTGTTTTTAAATTGTAATTGTTTCATTCTATCTGATAGTCTATTTTGAGGCCATTATTTACAAATTAAAATTGAAACAATTACAATTTAAAAACAATTTGTTTAGTAGAATCGGGGCCCAGCTTCACGCATTCTCGCAAGTTTGTCATTTTTATTTCAAACCAATCTGACTGGACTATAATTGTCTGCGTCTCTTTTCATTTTAATATGTGTGAGAAGGATGGCAACAATTTTAGAGCTGTCAAATTTAGTTTAGTTTAATTTAGTGCACATCAGAATCGATGCTATTGTTATCCAAACTAAACGTGTATGCAAAATTTCATTTTGGTTGAGGATAACTGGTCTAAAATTCAGTTGCAAAATTTATCTCATAACACACATTACGTACTAACTAACAGAGCAAGCAAGGGCAAGCTAAATAAGAGCTTGTAATGAACGTACCAAACCACGAAGCTTCTTTCTTATTGATGGAAAGGCCTTCCTTCGCGTCCAGCACCTCAGGTAGCACCATCGTCACGAAGCTGATGGACATGCCCAGCCCCACCAGAAGGAAGTCCAGGGCGAGACACGCTAGTACCTGGCAACAAACAAAAATAACTGTGAAACAATTAAATTTGGAATTCTTTTGTCACTATCTACTGACAATAAAGATATACTTGTGCTGTTTTACAGAGTTACAAATACTGGTAGTGAACAAGTATAAATTGTTATTTTTTAAACCGCTTGTTATTTAAGTCATCTTTCAAACAAACTCAATCAAAATCGATTTAGCCTTTTGGGAGCTACGATACCAGACACACATATACAAAAGTTAAACTTATAAATTTCTAATTTTGAGTCGTGTCTTAAAAATTAACTTGACGGCGCAGTAAGTAGCTGATTTTCAGGTCTTTTTGGCGGCCCGAAGGGGGTACGTGAAGATT
This sequence comes from Agriopis aurantiaria, assembly GCA_914767915.1. Taxonomy (NCBI): domain Eukaryota; kingdom Metazoa; phylum Arthropoda; class Insecta; order Lepidoptera; family Geometridae; genus Agriopis; species Agriopis aurantiaria. Next base: position 8,427,229 of record OU612001.1, on the reverse strand, counting down.
TCGATCGTGGGATTAGTTATAGTGCATGAGTACATTTAAATTTTTCCGACTTTTCTCTCACTACTAAGGGTACCAGGTACCGAAGAATAAATACTTTTGGACAATGTTGCAATTGCCTCCAACAGCTCCACTCCTGAGCAAACTACGCCCTGGCCCTCTACGTCAATTTTTTGCTCAAAATACTTGCAGAACTCCACTTCTCCTTTTTGCTGGGGGTCGTTACCCATCACGGCATCAACTTCTCCCTTATGATGTTTCGCCATCTGTTCCGGCTTTCAGCAGCGTGAACCGCTTCGGCAACGTTGATGTTGAGGGTGGTGCGGATTTGGTCTGTCCAACGCATTAGAATCCTTCCTCTTGGTCTCTTGCCCTCTATTATTCCGGTGACGATTAGTTTTTGGAGGTTGTTACCGGCTTACGGGCTATCTAGCCAAAGAACTCAAAAACTCTATTAGCAGAACTATACCGGGTGTATAGCTCTAGAGCTAGACGACGGACATATTCAAGGAAATCATTGTCATTCATCATTATAAAAAAAAAAACGCAAAAAAAATATTACTTTTACTTTGGGAGCAACCCTGATATCGCGAAAAAATCTGCTGTTCCTAACACTTCGTTTGACCATAATCTAGCTTTATGTGACTTTGTGATCGAAGATAGATGGTAAATATTTCCAGCCTAGATTAGGCATTATCGTTGGCACTGACTATTCATGATGCAGTGATCACCGTTTGCTAATTACGGTATACTTGGCGTTATATTTTCAACTTGTAGAAAGCAGTACACTAGGAAATAATCTACCGCCATGCTATGGTTTCCTCTAAGACTCAAGTCTCGAGCTTATTGACCTGTTAAGGTTTGAACTCACACCCCTGCGGTATGACAACCGACCGCAAACAGTCATCCAGCCAGTCTATTAAGAGCCCTCTCACATTTTTTGAAAAAGCAACGGAAACTGGTTTTTTGGCGTTCTAATTCAATCAAATAAGAATAATATATATATCTATAGAATATTAAACTGTTTTAAATAGATCTGTAATTTTTTTTGTAAAACGGCTTTAAATATTGAAATATCTCACCGTATCAACTTATTGCCATCAATATACAAAAGTGGTTTTTCGTTAAACTCTCGGAGGGACAGTTGGACAGCAGATTACGTTAAATTACTGACATAAAACAAAACGTTAATGTTATTGTTTTATATTCATCTTGGCAATAACGGCTATATTTTTTCGTTTTATGCCCGAAAATTCAAGCATTTTGTAGCACAGCTCGTAAGCCTCGGGGCCTTAGAATAACTACACAAAGAAACCAAGTACATTCGCAAAATTTAAGCCATTCAAATGGTGTCGTATATGGCTCCAAAAAAAAAAATACTTTGACAATTTGCGCGGTGAAATCGTACCACAACAAATCAGAAAAGCAGCATAAGAGTTATGGTGTGACATTCCACAGGTAATCCATTAATTTTCTTGCTTAAATCATTTAAAATACCAATCGAAACGTAAGCTACAAAGCGAATTTGTAGCTAACGTTTTGAGAAGGCGTTGTTTGGAAACCTACCTTCTCTGAATAGTTATTCTAAGCTCGGGGCATTTTTAGGGATAAAACAAATTTAAAAATTACTCCGGGTAACGTATAAAATTACTCACTGTACTTTTAAAAGTATGCAGTAAAAGATAATTAACACGCAGTTACAGAGTTAAATATTGAAAAAGTAACGGACAGAGTTACAATCACAAACAAGTTATTAGTGAGATAGAAATCGTTTTGCATTTTACGATGTAAGATTACATTTTTTTTATCAACAGATTGCCATTAATTAGAAACTTCCTGAGGTTTTATTAATTAACCATTTAAAACAGCTTATAAATAAGTTGACGAGTATTTCTATGAAATGATAATGAATGTATGAACCTATGTGTTATGATACACTATGAATATATAAGTACATACCTAAATACACACTAAAAAACGATATAGGTACTAGGAAATCGTTTTTCATTTTACGATGTATGATTATAGTTTTTTTAAATAAGAGATCCATTCTTTAGAATCTTGCTAAGATTGTATTAACAAAACATACAAAACACTTTACAAATAAGTTTACGAGTATTTCTTATCAAAATTCGATATATGCTAGCACCTTTGACGAATAACCTGTCTAGAAAATCTTTGGCTAGCACTAGAGTACGCAGCTGTAGATATTAGGTACAATATGCATCGTAAAATTTTAGGCATCTAGATTTTCGTGCATAAAACGAAAAAATAAAGCCGTAATTATCAAGTAGAATATAAATCAATTAAACCATAATATTAAAATTATTTATTTCATGTAATTTTCAGTAATTTTACGTAATCCATTCTCAAACTTGCCCTCCGAGAGTTTTACGAATAACTACTCTTGTAAATTGGAGGTAATATGTTAAGTTTTTCCAAAATTGTAAGCAGCAATTTACAATATAAAATAAAAAAATATTTATTTCATAAATTGAATTTTCTATACATTTTCCATTTGATAGAATCAGAACGCCAAAAGTACAGTTTTCGTATTTTTTTGTCAATAAATCTTACAAGACTTTTTTCTCTTTAGCAACCTACAGTAGAAAGTGAAAAATAGGATCAATTCGAAGATTCTAATCAAGATACTAAACATAAAAAAATAAAGTAAACCGCTATGATATAGTTAGCCAAAGGTTCAACAAGGAAGAATAACTGATTGAATTAAAGCCCACGAATCAGATTCCTCTTCCTATTTATCAGGCCTACAACCTTAACGGTAATATAAAGGTAATTTATGTGCATTTTGTCAATAGGCCTAATGATATTATGCTCTATATTATATAACATACGTAATTAATATTATACGAACATCTGTTAACGGCAAAATTGAACTCATAACCTTGACAGTTTATAGAAAAATATAACTACAATGTGCTTACGAATATTTTCGTAGGCTATACATAATCTGTATCAAGGTCTATCTGATGAACCCTTGCACTAGTAAGAAAAATGTTGTTATCTAACTCTTAGCACATCAGTAAGATGGAGATCTGCAGTGCAAGTACCGTTCTTTTATCGATCGTCAAATTGATAGTTGAGGTCGTCAAATTCGATAATATGCCATTTTTTCAGTACTCGCTGTGATCGATTCTATGGCATTTTAGCGAATTTGACGTCCGATAAAGAACGGTACTTGCACCCCTGGACCGGTAAGCGCAGAGTAGGACGTCCACCCCACAAGATGGGCGGACGAGCGACCTAACAGAGACCGCAGAGACCCTGGATGCAGGCCGCTTCCAACCGATCATTTTGGAGATCGATGGGGAGGCCTATGTCCAGCAGTGGACATCCTATAGCTGAAATGATGATAATGATTTAAATTTAATATAATATTTAAAAAAAAAAATATATTAAATCCATAATGATAAGTAAGCGAAACGCCAATACAAGCGAATAACGTCACGATCATGAAAACAAACACGACTTGGTTTAGTTTATTTAATTAAATTTTCCGAAATAATACAATTCTTTCGCATAATGCTAAGTACTGCAGACATGGAATGTAACGTCATGAGCAGACGACATCGCCTGCGACACAATTTTTTTTCTTTTCTGGTGCCTGCGTTTGTTTTTGGCGCGAATTCGAAATTTAGTTACAAAATATGCAATTTCTGAAGAAACCTGTTGTTAAGCTGGTACGTTTCACATATGGCGGGAAATTTAAATTTCAAACAGATATTTTGTCCTTGTATAATGAAACGGTGTTTGCGCAAATTGTTAGTTGTTCTTTACATTATCATGTACAGCTATTTATCAGTGATGCACCATATTACTTACATTTGTCAATAAGCCGTGTGAAACAGCAAAAACTAGTTTATTGACAAATGTAAGTAATAATGTACATTAAAGATAAATAGCTTTACATGATTTTGTAAAGAATAATAATCAATTTGCGCAAACGTCATGATCGTTTACAATAATTTCCCAGCTTAACTACAAGGACAAGAAAACTGTTTGAAATTTGAATTTCCCGCAATAAGTAAAACGAATCGCCTTAAAAAAAATAGCAGAAGCCTAAGAATGTCGTTACATTGATTCTGAATATCAGTCATCATGCATATTGAATTATTTTAACTAAAAAATACAGCAGTTTTTAGAATAGCTAATATTGTTCGCGATTTTTTAAACAGATAAAAAACATATTCTGATTTCATAAGAAAAATACTATAAATAACAATATTGTCGCGTTAATAGCCTGGCGAATTTCCAATTAGAGAAATAGTAGGTATCCGTATATTATTATTTGTTTATATCAATGATAGCACAATTATAAGATACAGGATATGATACGCATACGATGTTAGAGATGAACAGTAAAAAAATTTGCTACAAAATCGAAAAATCATTCGAGTAACTCTATTTAGTGAAAATAAATTATCATGTTTTAAAATATCGTGGAAAAACTTCTGTCTGGGATTTAAATAACTGAACTAACCGGTATCGTAGACCAAATAACGTTCCAGATTTCATGAAGAGACAGCTAGTATTTTGCTTTTATGTAGATTTTTATTAGCAGAGGTACAGGTGTTAACCACTTATCACAAAAAATACAATACAATGATTCAAATAATTAAAGCAGTTTTATAAAAGTTGGAATGTATCAATATTATAATCTAAACACTAAGTATTCGAATGATATAATTCGAATATCGAATAGGCATGAAAGAAAGAATTATTCGAGTTGGATTCAATTGTTATTCTTATTTTGTCATCTCTAGTCTTAAGTGAGTACCGAAATAATATTCAATGTAACTGACCTACAATACAATAAATCATATTTTATCGCACCGCCACACCCGTCAAAATAATAGCTATAATATGATAAATGATTTTATATTTGCAACGGATTGAGTTCAATGAATTGAGTCACTAGGTAGCAGTTCTGTTTATAGATAAGTGTTAAAACTCATAAACTAATAACAGTTGAGAAAGTATATCTAGGTATAGTGACCAGCAAGCATCTTGAAAGTAAACGTCTCATGCGCACTCATATTTATTCGCTTTATTAGATTCACTTGTAAATAACTAACTAAGTAATCAAATCTTGGAAGTCAACTTTCATCATCATCATCATTTCAGCTCATCATATTTCCACACGTGTTCTCGGGGTGACAAGATGGGCCCAGTTTTTCAAAGAGACCTAAAAATAGGCTATTGTCTTATATATTAATTTTTCTTTTTATTTCTATTGTTCTATACCCCAATTTGAAATCTAATAACGACAAAGGTCAAAGTTTCCTGGTGGTCTTTTGGTTCAAGTAAGGATGTATTCTCATTTTTCGTAGCGCGCTTAATTATGGCGAAGTTCGACAACATTGAGTACACCAAAGTTGTCAATATTTGTTACAAAGAATAATCTGATTCTGATATCAATAAAACTGTGTTATTTTCCACTAAATACGTCAATTTGGTAAAATAATAAAATAAGACTAGACACCTACTAAAGTGGATATTCGTCTATAATGTTCCTAATTTTAAAAGAGCAACTCAACAAAATATTTTTTGATTAGACTGATTAATAATAGATTATTATAGAAGTTAGAGGACAAATCAAACGACTAAAATAATAATTTAAATCAAATTTATTCTATCCAGATACTATCGAATCCAATCGTGTTTAATATGATTTAATTATGTAACATGCAAGTAAAATAAAGGTCTTTCCTTTTATTTTGTTGATTAGCTTTTTTTTCGTAGGTTAAAGTGTTTGACAAAGTGTTTGTTCTTTAGTAATACAATTTGCTGACATTCAAAACTATTATAAGGTGACTACTATAAAAACTGAAAACAATGTACTTAATTTGTAAATAAATAAATATTAGAATACTAGCTGTTTCCCGCGATTTCGTAAGCATTGATTTTCATTTAAACTTTCAACTCCATTTTGCTTCCCTTCCAAAATCTTTTCTAATTGATAACCTTATAAGGAATCACCTGCCAATTTCAGCTTCGCAGGTCAAGTTTTGTGTTCGAAATCTTGTGATGTCAGTCATTCAATGTATTTCGTGTATTTCGAAGGTAAATAGTTGTTGTATTTCAACTTGTCTTAAAAAGTCGATCAGCGTGATAGAAAATTATAGATTCCGTTCACTGCCACACCCCGTATGTAGGTGTATCTATGTAATAGATTTCTACATATTTTAAGCATAATTATCAATACACATTAAGCGGTTGGTTTGCCTCATGACAAGCAAAATCAAAAAGTTAGACAAGTATTACGCTGTTTCGTCATAGCAGGCTTTCTGCGTCATAAGCAATGTTTAAATTAGGTTTTATTCAAAAAGCAAGACATTTTGTTGGAGTAATAAGGTAGATATCAGATTAATATGGTACAGTATTCTAAAGGAATGATTATGGAATCATATACGTTAGGTACAACGGAAATCGATATATATTATGCCAAATATTTCAGCTATTGTATTTTCAAGACAGGTCAAGATTGTAACGAGTGGCTTTTTATCGAAACGTAGGTAACGATTAGAGTGTGAAAGGGTACATGGAGAAGAAGCATGCCGCATAGCTGTTTTGAAAAAAAAACAGTATTCCAAAAAGTCTGTAGTGTGATATAAATACCGGCCAAATGCGAATCGAACTCGCGCACCGAGGGTTTCGCACCCAAATTGTGTTTTCTTCCAATTCGTTCGGATTTATAGAGCGCACCCAACTTACACTTGACCGTCGTTTATTATACATTATTTTACTTTGGCCTGTTTTTATAAGCATGCCAAGTTTGACGCTTGTATTATAGTAAAGACAAAATACATAGCATGAATTTTTTATTTAGTTTAGTTTTACTTTAGTACTTAGTTTATAACGTTTTGGTTCTTAGTTAATCCGCAGTATCATTACATATTCTGTAAATATTTCAACTATCTACAATGGTTCAAAATTAATGCCGTTAAAAATTTTGGACAGACAAACAGATAGCGCTGGCTTAGTAATAGGGTCCCGTTGATATCTTTTGGGTACGAAACCCTAAAAATCACCATTAACTAGCATATCCTTCATACAAAACAAACATCTATGCCATATACGTACCTATCATGTTAGAAATTCATATCGCCTATGATTGCCGATAAAAAGAGACGCAGCTATACAGCCTGCATAGCTGCGTCTCTTTTTATTTAGCAAAATTAAGCAATGTGAAGTGCCTCCATCACGTCTGAATTTTTCCGTTTCGGTAAAAAGTCACTCACTGTATATTATTCTTCACGAGTTAAATAATTCATTGCAACTGATTTATTATTTCTTATCTATACATAGTATATTATTACCCTAGATTCGTTCGGACTGCTATTTGCCTGTTTAAAATAAATTAGAATTAATTTGAAGAACAATTTTAATGGGCGATCAAAGTCATCAATCATGTGGTCGGTAGTGTCGTAATATTTTTTGTATATTAGAACAAAATCGGTGTAGATGGTGTCGCTATAGCTATAGGTTCGCAAACGCTTACTCCCGATTAGTGTATTTTCTTTCACTAATTTTTGGATATGAAAAGTCATTGTGTAGGAATTTTAAGAAACGGATGAAAATTAATTTTATGATTAGCATTTATTTCGAGTCACGGGTCTAGCCCGGACCTTTTTGATAGGCAGTCCGGGCTAGATATAAACATATATTATATATTTACTAGCGACCCGCCTGCCCGGCTTCGCACGGGTGTAATTTACGTGCGAAACCGGGGCGGGTCGCTAGTTATATATATAAATCTTCCTTGAAAAATTATCTAACTAATGGTGAAAACCGCATCAAAATCCGTTGCGTGGTTTAGGAGGAGTTAGCGGCCATACAGACAGACAGACGCGGAATGTAACTTTAATTTATACTATGTAGAGATAGAGATAGAGAAGAGATAGAGAGGAGAAGAGAAGATAGAGATAAGAAAACATCCCATCAACGCCCACGCGGTCACCCGTCCAAGATACCAGCCCCGCCCGACGTTGCTTCACTTCATTGACCGTACTAGAACCGGTGGTGAATAGAAATTTGACACCGGCTCGCACTTGTTATATAAATATATATCACATATATAGGCCTTTTGTTTATAGGAATATAAAATACAATATTGAATGTATGTGAATGGGAAATAAGAAACTATTGTACAGTATAGACTTTACAATAGCTGCTGGGCTATTGAGATGAATTCTTGAAGGTCTGGAGCAGGGCCCCGATTCTACTAAGCAAATTGTTTTTAAATTGTAATTGTTTCAATTTTACCAAGTGTGCAAAAATGTCCCGAATATTTATTTATTCTATATCTTTAGAAACATGTTGAAACATCATTATCATTATTATCATTATCATTTGTGGTCGAAGATGAAGCACACAGACTTGGAAGATTGAAGATTCACTCTGGCATTGAAAAGCCCCAGATTATATCTCTCAGGAAACAAGGACCAAGAAATTCAAAAGTTCAAAAACATATGACATTATTCAACATGCGATGGGCCGGCCTGGTGGATTAGGACCCATCCTTTCTCTCTCAGAGAAGTTAGTATTACCAAAAGTAAATAATACTATACAATTATATATACGGTATTATTGCCTATTATTGCACGTATTTATTTGTGAGCTTTACGCCTAGTTATATTTAACTCATTCGATTGGTTTAATATCATTAATTACACGTCAATGTTGTTGTGGAAAATTCTAAAATACCGGATCTCGCCTAAAGATTGTTTGAGGTAGTAAATCAAAGGTGATTTTATTGTTCATTAATGCTGATTTTTATACTTTAGTGGCCCTTACGTGTATGCAGCGTGTATTTATGAGATTCCATTATAATTATGCTTTAGTTATTTCTGTTTTGAACGAGTATATTCGAGATAATAACTTATCAAATAAGTATAATTAAATGGTTAACGTGTTTTGTCTTCTTTGTCTCTTTATATACACGGAGTAGGTTTATGCATTGGGGTTAAGGGATATTTGTGTGTTGTGTTTGTAAGTCTGCTACCATTTTCTTAAAAATGGCTGGACCAATTTTGATGTGTTTTGTGTATTTGAAAGAAGGTGTATTTGCGGTAGTTTTAAGGGAAACTTGATTAAAATCTGTCCAGTGGTTTAAAATGAATAAGCTCTTTACTAAATTACTATTAATCTAAATAATATAAAAGCACGAAATAATCAAGAAATATCAAAAATGATTCGATCTACGAAACCAAAATTTGTCAAGTTACCGGGAGGTCAAGGAATCAAGGTGGTTGGAATATTATATTATAAATGTATAAGCGTATACCAACAGCTTGTTTATATAAACTTGTGTTGTATTTTGTTTATGGGTGATGGTGACGTGTCTCTACGAATTCTCTGAAAGCATTAGTGCATTTTAGCATTAGTGCATGAATGCATTATTTTCAACAAACGGCGTGTCTTTAATTTTATTATACTAGTAGGCTAACAAGATGCAACAAATAAATAAACTATGAATTTTGGAAGTTGTTTGAAAATGCGTTGAGTTAACTTAAGTCTAATTTAAAACCCATACCCAATTAAAATAAAAAAAGCTAACATACCTGTGATAAAATCACCCTCGTTCTCCCAATCGGTGCCCTTTTCTCCGCGGTGGTCATTATTCTGACGGCTTTTAACGAGTAGAGATAATTCTACCAAGCAGTCGGGGCTGCCATTTTACACTCACAATATTTTATTGTTTTTAAAACTTTCAACACTCCACTTCACTGCAACTTTCTGATGACTAGGAAATAATCTTCCCACTAAACTTTGGAATGTTTTTCAAGCAAATTGTTGTGGAATAAAGTCATGTAAAAATTCACGGCAGAGATTCTTGTGAGTACCTATGATTAAAATAAAAATGTTTGGTAAATGTATGATTGGTTATTTTTTTAACCCATTTTTTTTTAAATAAAAATCTTTATTTATTTTTGTGTATGTTTCGTTATATTTTTTTGTTACTACATAACTAAGACAATTTGAAAGTAAAATATCAGTTTGTTTTCTACGTTTGTTTTTTCTATTTAACTACGATGATATTTTAATTGAAATAGTAATTTAAAATACATTTTATTATGCTCACAATTTTTTCGTGTGAACTGTGCTGTTACTTAATTGCGATAGAAATTAAAGTGTTGGTAGTATAATGGAAGATACTTTGCTGGCAGTTGTGAAGGCTGTAGGCGGATTGGTCGGAAATAGCGTTCGATTTAATTAGCATGCGCACTTCACTGAAGACATTGAGAGCATATAACGAGTTAAACGTTACAAACCTCTGCAGAGGCTGAATTTCACTCTAACGTTTTTTCACTTTAACAACTGCAGGTATACTGTGAAAGCAAAACCGATTACTATAACCTATTTAAGCATAGACAATATTTAAATTGTCAGCAACTCTATTTTTTTTATTTATTATTATTATTATTTATTATTTATTTATTAAAACATTACATCTATCATTACAGGTTGATTCCTAATACAATAGAGTAGTTAAATCATAAATATAGGAATTAGAATTAGTCAAAAGAATTACAATAAAAAAATTATACATCCATCTAAGAGTTAGTCAAAAGAATTACAATAACTTAAATATACATCAATTAATTAGTCAACAAAATTTACATATAAAATTAGTCCACAGCATCAGAATAACATAAATTATAAAGTGCAGCCCTTACGAACTCGCTCTGTGAACAGTGGAAAATGTCAATGTTCTCCGCGACCCGATTGAGTGTTTGTATGGTGCTCGTCAATGGCGCTTTGTTGAGCAAGTTAGTCCTCCCGCGAGGCACCGCGAACAGAGGTGGCTGCCTGCGCCGCCCCACGTACCCGTCTGGTACGCACAACCCCATCATTTCTAAAATTGTCGGATTGGTCACCATTCCCCGAAACACCCTAACCACATACACAGCAAGCGCCACATCCCTCCTAATTTCCAGCTTGTTGTAACCAACCATGCCCAAAACGAACAAGGTAGGATACATCAAGGGATAGAAAGGGTAGACGCCATACCTTTTCCAGTATAAGTACCTAGTGAACTTATTCTGTATGCGCTCCATCATTAGCCTATATTTAGCTTCATGAGGAGCCCATACTGAAGCTGCACTCTCTAGCTGGCTTCTGACCAGTGCATCATACATTGCTGTTAGGGCCATGTTGTTTGTAAAACCATTCGCTCGACGTAAAATAAATCCTAGAATTCTGTACGCCTTTTTACATACATTAACAACATGTACTCTGAACCTCAACTCTGTGTCCAGACGAACCCCAAGATCCCTCACCGTTTCAACTCGCTTCAACTGCGTTTCCTGTACCTTGTAGTTGTATTTGAGTGGTTCAGTCGCTCTACTGAATGTTATTATGGAACATTTGTCCACATTAAACTGCAATTTGTTCCTCTGACTCCACTCGACTACCTTATCCATGTCTCGTTGAAGACGTTCGCAGTCTCCTTCCTCTTTGATTGGTAAGATCAACTTTAGATCGTCCGCGAACAATAGACATTTTAAAACCAATGCAAAGTTTTGCATGTAAAGAAGTGGTTAAAAATTATGATGATTAATGTGCTAATAATTAATATTGAAGAATTCACATAATTTTTATAATTAGCACATAACGAGAAACTTTAGTTAATATAATTTGATTTTTAACATGTTCTTGTTATATATTTATATTTATTTATTTATTTATAATTTAAAAAAGATAGGTATACAAATAGGATATAACAGCATTTAAAAACCACTAAGGTTTATTAGTAATGCCATAATATTAGCTTCACTTGTCTTGTAACTAATTATTTAAAGAAAAAGTGGAAGTTGATTTGAACTGATTTCAAATTGTTGAATCAATTGAAACTTTGAACTTATATGTCATTGGGATGACAATACAATAACGTATGGTACCATCGAAACTCATCTCTGATGTGATGTGTGTCTCTCAGCTGGGATGTGGATAGTGGAACTCTTCAAAAGTTACTAGTAAACCCCTCAAGTTTGGACTTATTAGGGTTTAAACGAGCCCCGTACCAAGAGTTTCACTGCCACCACCTGGTGAAGATTCTATCATCAGACTCATCACCAACTAAGTTTCTTTTTGATCATATATTAATCATAGATAATTTAGATTTGCCTTAACTGGGGCTAGTACTGAAAAAAAGTCTACCAATAACTGAAGGGGACCAAGTAAACACGTATTGCACACACTGACATATTCTTACTAGTTCTAGAAACGCACACTTCAATATTGAGCGGCACACAACGGCAAACGAAATGATCAAACGGACGACCAACTAAGAGCTAAAGGGGAAACCGTACCTATATAGGTATAACACTTCCATTATTTTTTTCTGAGCCAAGTGTAATGACCCTTTCAGTTTGGGCCTCCTTGGTTTGTTTTAACCAGTCACGCATCTAGTCAAGCATGTTTTTTGTTATTTTTTAAGCCATAATAATTATTTATAGCAATCACTGCCATCACTGGTCGGAAATAAACGACAGGCTTATCTTGCCTACACTACACAATCATCAATACCACTAGGCTGAGTACCGTAGGAATTGTTATATAACTGTATTTTATTGCTAATGATACACTTTGAAACAATACTGTAATCTGATAAACCTGATAATGCACCAGATCTGACAAACAAGGGAGATATGGTAAGGTGATGTGGCGGGTGCGAACGCATCAGGCCTAAATCAGGATTGATGGCTTCAGTCGAACTCACACTCAAACGACTTTGCTGTCCTTCGGTTCTCGAACGATCACCGAAGCTAAGCAACGTCGGGCGCGGATGAGTGACCGCCTGGGCGTTGATGGATTGTTGTCTATTTGCACTACTTTTTTGTACTTTAGTAGCTAACAAGCTATGTGGTGGTACGGAACCCTCAGTGCCCGAGCCCGACTCGCACTTGGCCGGTTTTTGCGATTTAGCGGTGTAGTAAAAAAGTGGGTGAAACATGGAGACATAAACAATTAAACACGAACGATAATCGTAGTAATATCTTCCTTGGTTGTCTGATCTGAGGATAATGGAACCTTAGTTTGTAGTACTATTATGTATTCTGTGAACTCAGTAGGTTTATGTCCGTCTTGCAAAGCCATGTACGCGAGAACAAAACCGCAACGTGGAAAGTGATTAGATTGACGTATGACATTGCAAAAACTTTAATTGCTGCTGTCGCATTTTTTTATATTAGTTATGAGGTCATTTGTAAAGTTACATCGTTTTAGGTTTTTATTTAGAGAACTGCATAAATATGAAAAATATATGACCTAAATTGTACAACTGAAAAAGTTTTTAAATTTTTTAATGCAGTTTTTTATCCATAGTTTGTATTTCGTATTGTGCATATGATTGGATCAGTGGACTGTCTTTCTATATAATATCTTAGCTTGTGTATTTTTTATGTAATGTTTTTCAGAGTCTAAGCTACTTTTATACAGAATTTCATCCAAATCCGTAGATGCCACGGCAACTCCGTGGCATCTAAACGGATTGAAGACAAACAAACACACAAACTTTCACATTCATAATACATACATATTAGTGTGATTTATCCGTCACTTTACTTTTAAAATACAACAGCTGCCAGCATTTTGGTCACATTGCTTATAATTTGAGAATATTATATATCTATATAAATAAATAGACCTTTGTTGACTTTATAGTAGAGTCACTGGACAGAGACAGAGCTAAATTATTATATATTTTTAAACGATAAAAAAAAAAAACATTTATACTATCAAAGAAGTAAAATTTTGGTATTTTTTTCTAATATAACATTGCAAATAGTTTTAAAGTGATTTTTATGTTGATATATTTTATTTTTACAACAGTTATATGATTATTAACGGGATATTTACCATGATAAGTGGACGGAGCTTCCGATATTTCGGTACAGTTCCATACACCATGTTCACGGCAACGACAATTCATATAACTGTAATGAATAATAGTGATAGTATAAACCAGTGTTATGTTTTATTTTACCGGAAGAGCATGGAAGAATAGATCTAAAGAAAACATTTTTTTTTTTCGATAAAATATCAATACGAAAATTGGGTAAAAATTTGCAACGTTATTCAAGAGATAATAAAAGTTGTTTTTATTTTTCAAAATCTCAAACAGTTGATTTTATTAAAAAATTTAAAATGTGCGAAAAATATAACTCAAGCTCCTGGGCGTGGCATTAAAAGATCTCCAACTAGTTCTAAATTAGACTAACTTAGGTTACTTTTTAAATAGTTTTAGCTTTCACTTCATCAAAACTCGCGTGAGGATTCATTATCAATTATTATTATAACACCGGCTTGCATTCACGATTATGTTTCTATCTCGACTTCGTCTCGACCGATAGAAACATAATCGTGAGTGCAAGCCGGTGTTATAATAATAATTGAGTTTTAGCTTTAGTTAAATTCACGCTTGTTTATAATATTAATTACATTTTAGTTCATTAAATCACACTTTATCATTGCACAATATTTTAACACGCTAGCACACCAAGAAGGCAAACAATAAAATGACTTTATAACACCATCGATTAAAAATATTCAATAGTTAAGTTTAATTGGGCAACTAGTTAATGGGCGAATCAGAATATTCATTTAGGTCATATAAGGGCCTTCTTATGGGAAATCGTTAAATTAATTATTGGTAGATTATGTCTGTTATTGTGTTTTTTAATATTAATAACGATTTACTTACGACCAAGAATCTTATACCTAAACTCGGTCCAAGCATTTATTTGCTCTGACAGCTGTAATAATATTTTTTTAAAGTTGAATGAAAATCACGAATTCTGATATTTTCGCTAGGTTTTTGAACTTAAGACTGTAGCTGATATCCGTTTTTTATAGAAAAGGATCTACGTTAAACATAAAAACAAATACGTTAAACATTATATTTTAAAACACTGTTTTAAACTATCACGGTTGTTCACTAAAGTTATATGATTATTTACGGGATATTTACCGTGGTAAATATCCCGTGGTAATAATAAATAATATATTTTAATATTTTATTTCAGTGAAATATTGTACTAATGTACTTACTTCAAGGAAATATTGTACTGTAAAATCATGTACTTATGTAATTTGTATTGTATATAATTTATATAAGTTAGATTTATATTTTTCGTATCTATCTAGGTTATCTATTTCTTGTAATTTTTTTGTCTTTTTGTTTATTTTCTTTTTGTCTTTTATCATAAGGTGTTTTTGATGCACGCCTACATACCATTTGTTCCAACCTGGTGGATGACTGGTAGGAAATGTTCAGCATAAAGTCCTCCACTTGTATATTTCTACATAATTTGTAAGTGTACAATAAAGCATTAAATAAATAAATTAATACTAAAATAAAATGTTTTAGTCAGTAATGTTATTGCTGCTTGTAGAGTTGAGCTGGCTTACTCGTACAAAAGGGATTCATGACGACATGCATGCGCGATCAAGTGGTTATTATATTTGGGCAGAACTGAAATAAAAGTCAAGGACAGCCGATTTCATTAACGGGCTGCCCCTTAAACCTGTCATTCCCCAAAATCCACCACCCGGCACAATGCCCCCCGCCTGCCCGCTTATATGCCATTGTGCGCGACGATATCCGAATAGGTTCATAGAAAAGTTCTTAGTAAACTAGCAAGATTCTTACAAATCACATCGTACCAAGCAGTGGTCGCCAGTAAGCTTAGTAGCGTCAGCTAAGATAAAAAAATAACTATTTCCTCGTAAGTAGGTGTAATCCAGTTCTCAGCAGATGTAAATAATGAGCCCAATTTAAGGAATGTTGACACAACCGGTCGTAACCATGCTATGATACATGCGTAGCGATTTAGGGTTCTGAACTTGAACATTGAAATAATAATCCTTTAATAGCTTTGCTGTTACTTCGGTCGACGTTTTTATCCACAGAGAGCGTAACAAGCGTTTTACGTTGTACTAGAGGTAGTATTTTTATAAATAAACTAGCTGACCCGACAGACGTTGTCCTGTCTTAGAGCTGTCAAACGCGCGAAGTTAACTTAAATTTTCAAATTTTCTGCGCAATATTCTTAATTTTTTCTTTCCGTAAGAACCTTCGACAAAGTTTAAGAAAAATTAAAAAAAAAAAAAAAAAAAAGGTAAAGTCGTTCTCAAGTTATGGAGTGACCAAGGTAAATAGGGATTCATTTTAATATGTATAATATATAAAAGAGGATAGAATATATTCGGGTCATTTTTGCACATACGGTCATCTCACCCTAAGCAAATTAAGCAAATCTTGTATGGCTGCCAGAGACTGATATACATACATATTAAATATTTTATAATAAATATAGCTAAATAGATAGATAATTATAGAACAAACACAAATGTTCATCACATGAATTTGTCTTAGGTGGGAATCGAACCCACGCCCCCAAGCGCAGAAGGCAGGTTCATTACCACCAACTGGGCCACCGGAGCAGTCAAAATTCAGTCAGGTGGTTTAGGTTATCATTTGTAAAACATTAATAATGTAATATTCATTGGTTAAAACGACTGGTCTGTTTTTTTATCGTTTTTTTTTGTGGTTTTACTACAGTCATATGATTATAAACGGGATATTTACCGTGATTAGGTTGTATCTGTAGTTTAAACAATGTGTAATTTTATTTGAAAGTAGGATTCTGGTTCTTCTTATCTATGTATTATTAAAATCTGTCATGCCTTTTGGAGAACATAAAAAATATTATTAAGTATCTAGTACCTAATAGAGCTTCTTGACTCGATTAGGAACTCTACAATTCCCAAAATCCACTTGTTTTGTAAACAGTACGTAGGGAACCCTGTGGTCAACATTTCTGCTCGCATTTGTCCATATTTTTAAGAGCGATGAAAAAGCGCTGAGTCCATTTACATGTGACGGACATGGGAACAACTGTACGCCTACGAACCCTATTCGATCACCTTAACTACGTACGATACGACATTTTATCCGCTTACGACTAAAATTTCCTTAATTTTTGTGGCCTTAGTAGCACTATGACTGCTAACTGGTACCCAAGTAGTGGGCTTGAGGATTTGGGTTGTCTTTAGACATTCAACGGTCTATGGCAGCCCATCTGTTGCATAATAGACACTTAAGTGTTGCATGGTTACCATGTATTTAGTTTTGCTAACATTATTTTTACGAGACATGGAAATACATTCGAAATTGCGTTCTTTTGTGGGTTTGTTTGTTCCTCTTTCATATAGCAACACACCAATGGACCGACGTGATTTTTTGCATAGAAATATGTATCTCGGGTCCTCTAGCCCGAGTTTGACAAATGACACATTTATTTATCTCGGAAATATTTACAATTCCTAAGTGGATATCTACGCGAGTGAAACCGCGGGCGCATGAAGTATTCTATAAACTACCTTTTAGGAAGTTAATTTACTGTTTTTATTCATATTATAATCATACAACAAACTCGCATTGAATACTAATTTAATCTGTTGTATCAATCACTTTAACGCGAGAAACGAAACTAAACCATCCAAGCTTTAAAAAGCCTCTACGTTATTAGATAACATAAAAATACCAAGACTCTGACTTAGTCTATAATTTTATTGAATTCTAGTTTGAGTCATAGAGCATGTCTATTAGTATCCGGTTATATTTTTCCAGCAAAATTTAGTAAGATTAGTATAGACAGGTATAGTTAGAAACTAGTTTCACCATAATATTATAACTAGAATGTAGTAAAAACAATACTTATCAAAAAAAAACCCTATTAAATTTATATTTATAAAAGATGCTATACACGTACAATACAACACAACACACGTACAGGAGAATTTGGTGTATATAATTATTAAGAAGAATATACATATATAATAATTACATCCATCCAGGACGTCCATGAGTGTCTGGGCATAAGCCTCCCCCATTGATCTCCAAATGGGCCGGTTGGAAGCGGCCTGCCTCCAGCGTTTCCCTGCGATCCCTTTTAGGTCGTCTGTCCATCTTGTGGGGCCCGTCCTACGCTGTGCTTACTAGCCCGTACTCTCCATTCCAGAACCTTTAGGCCCCATCGGCCATCAATATCTATTCAATGTAATTTATTTTTATGTAAATGCAGTTTTATATTTTGCAGGGAAGAAGAATAACATATAGATACGTTTTACCGAGGTCTGCACGACGATACAAACGCAAGTTAATTAGCTTGACTGAACTCAGTCCGTCCTGTGTCTGGCAACTACGCAACCGTAAAATGCGGGATTTATGAGTATGAAAAATAATCCAAAATGCCATGTTGTGTGTTTAGAAAGTAAAATACTTATACTAGGACGGCTGTAAAAGACTGTAAGGCTGTACTATCGGCCTATGTATGTAGCTATGGTAAAAATCGCTGTTTTAGTGATTTTTTATGAGTATGACATCTCTATTGGCAAAACCTCATTGATGTTTAAAGTAATTTTCATTATCGGTTTCCTAGTTCCTGGTAAAAAAGTTTCTATTTCCCTGTATGTCGTACGGTGTGAAGGGTATTTTAACTTTAATCGCATCGATTTTACAACCTTGTCTTGTCAGTCGCCGTGTGTTTTTGGTTGTTTGTGGAATGTTACCTTACAACTTTAAGTATCTATTACATGGTATAAACATTCAATAATTTTATTATGTTAAATGTTGTGTTAACTTTAGTTTAGTAGCTTACTGTGGTATTGCCTGCCTTCTGCGCTTGGGGGCGTGGGTTCGATTCCCACCTAGTTAAACATTCATGGGATGAACATTTGTATTTGTTCTGTATCTGGGTGTCAATATCTATTTAAGCATGTATTTTAAAAAAAAGTATGCATATGGCAGCCAATCACAAGTTTTGCTTAGTATGGGGTCGAGTGTGCAATAATGTCCCGACTATTTATTTATTTATAGCCAAAAATTTATTTATTACAAGTGTTAGCAGCCGATGGGTGCAAAAGCGATTGTAAAATTAAATCGCCTATTAAATCGCAACCAATAGATTTTTAGCTTTTTGCAATAAACGCAGTGTTGCATTATGGTTTTTTGTAAAAAAAAACATGACTGGAATCAATGTCCTTTAGTCGTAATCTTAAACAGTTTACATAGTCTTAATAGCGTCAAACAAGTTAGACAGTCAGAGTCAAGCTAAGTAAGTCACGGTCAAGTCAAACACATGCCCCTGTAAAGTGGTGGAGACTTTACAAGAGGCTCCTATGGAGTTTTGGAAACAACACGAAAAGACACGTTTGCATTATGTGGTTAATATAATGTTGCTTTATATTAACATAAAAAAACATACAGTCAAATTGATAATCTCCTCTTTTCGTCGGTAAAAAACTTTTTTGTGGTCGTGCTCGTCAGCCTGTTGCTGGCTCATGAAAGCTGCACTCTACCAAGGAGGCTGGCATAGGACGACTGGCTGTATCACTGCGTATGGCCAACAACAAGGAAGACATGTGTCTAAAAATGTCCGGAAACAGTTTTTCTTATTACTTATCGAGACTTCAAAAGTTTAAAAGTTCCTTAATTTTTTTTTCTTAGTTTCACTTGTATCTAACTACAATGTAAACTCATCTTGGAAGTCAATTTTAACCTACCTACTTACTTCTATTGTCGCTGTGCAAGTATATGGTAATCCGTATGACAATACAATGATTTGGCACCATCGAACTGATCTGATGATGGAGCCAGAAGGTATATAGTAGAACTTTTCAATGACTACTAGTAAAACACTCGAGTTTGGATCACTTATTTTGTTTTAATGAGTCCCATACGATGAATTTCCACTACCCACCTCCCAGCTCCATCATTAGGCCCTCATCTCTCATATCGCCATCACTCAAATCAATAGGATACCAACCCAACCAAGGCTTTCCGTGACGACGACAGGTTACCCTTCTTTCGGCTTAGTGCCACAGTTCCGTGTGACCTTGTATGTGACGCAATACGCAATGATCAGTGATTAAAAATAAAGATACCTAAGTGGTATACCTATTACTTTAGTATATATGGTGTTGAAATTGACGATTAGCTGACAGTACCCAAGCAACTAACGCAAGCCTAAAATAAACCAGCCAAGTGCAAGTCGGGCTCGCACACTGAGGGTTCCGTACCACCACAAAATACAATAACTATCAATATAAAAAACCAACTTCAAAATTAGTAAAATATTATGGCATTTCGATTCGGTGAAATGATGACGACGGTCGACGTTCGAATGATAAGGTTATTCAAGTAACGAAATTACCAGCTATAACATGGTAATGAACAGAAATTTGTCACCAACTCGCACTTGGCCATTATTTATTATTAGTTGATATACTTTAGAGTATGTACTATAATTTGTCAAGTTTGTCACTTGTACGTATTACCGTTTTTACATTAGAGCTAATACAAAAATACGTAAAAAAATACGTTTTTCGTTTCGGAACCTCCCTTTAGTTTTTTACTTATTGACTTTTTTATTATTTTTAGTTAATCCGCCGTAACATTACATATTATATGAAAATTTCAACTGGCTATCTATTACGGTTCGAGAGATACAGCTGTTTAAAGGTAGGACAGACAGACAGACATCATAGGTTCCCGTTTTTAATCTTTGGGTACGGAACCCTAAAATAGGTACAACTTATCAGTACAGCAAAAGAGGAATCTTAAATTTCAATCAGTTTTGTTTCAATAATTCGATAGTAGCTCTCTCACTCAACTCTACAAATAAATTGGTCGCACACGCACTGTAATAACGTGGTTTTGTTTATCTCAACAATTATACGATATTATATTTTATATGGTTCCCTAATTGTAATTTTATTACACAGTCGATTTTCAATTATTTCGACATATTGTGCAGTTGGCTACGCAATATTCCTGTTATCTGTTGTTAGTTAGTTAGTTACTGCAGTATTTTTTTAGTTCTTGTATTGGTCCTAGCCATATATCTTCCTATATTTTTGTGATGATAATTTTATCGGCACAAAAACGAAAATGTTGACTAATAAAACCATTATATCAGATACTAGTATTTCATGTAGTGGTTTAATTAATGCATTTATATGCCATTTTTTACAATTAGATATCTTGGGATTATTGAATGAAAGGATAAATGTTTTGATGCGAACCGGTTGGTCCTGGCCAATGTGGATATTATTATCTTTGGCCCAGACAGAGTGGCGTTACATTATGTGTTATCATCTGTTATTAGAAATATTTTTGGGATTCAGTGGCAAAAAAACGATAAGCCCACCGATTCTTGCACTAGTTTTTTAAGCTATATTTTATTTTGTGTGTGTGTGTGTGTGTAATTTGTGGTGTGTGTGAATAATAAAGAGTTTATCCATCTAAATATGGATAAGATTAAATGATTAAAAATAAAATAATAAATAATAATATTTTCTTGTTTTATTTATTTTTTATTTTTTTATTTTAGTGCTTCAAAGACAAATATATATATATATACCTAATACGTTAATGTGAAGGTTGGTGCTATTTTTTACAGTTGTGCGCCGAGCAAACGATTCGAGACAAGTCGTCCGTCCCACTATACTTGATGATAAATTGTATTAATATACTTAAAAAAAACTTCTCATTACAATAGACCTAAAGCTACGTTCAATCAATGCCATCTTGTGTTATATTGAAATTTTATTGGTATAAGTACCTACGTACGATGACATTTTGACAAATAGTTTCATATTTAAGGTAGCTGGAACTGTAAGGTAAGGTAACTCAAAGTAGCTGGAACCGCAATTACAATTTTAGTGAATATCAAATAAGTTATTAAATCGTGTAATCTATATTTATACGGTTTTATTTTATTTTATATCGAAACAATAATTAAGGGCTGTAACAGGTACATAATATATAGAAGCCTATGGCATAGTTAATCGTACATGGCAGGTTTTTTATTTAAAAAATCCTGGGAAATTTCTCCCTATATGTACCCGGTAGCTTATAAGTATAGATCTAATTTTACTAAGCGTAGCTTTTACATAGAATCAGACTTTTTATGCCAACCCAGTAGTATCTATACAAAAGAAAAGTTTTTTTTTTGTTTAAATTAGAACGGCTGTCAAGGCATTTTTGTAAGAAATTTGTTGTAGCCAGTTGCACCCATATAAACGAAACGTCAGTCATTCGAAATCAGTTAGCAACTGTGATGCGGAGTTCGACGCGTTGATCTAAATGAGAATGTTCAATCAAGGTTCACTCATTATGCCTGGTAACAGATTTTCCTTCTCATTTCCGTTCTACTTACTTCTCTGTGTGATCTATACCACCTCCCTAAAGTTCTACAAACTACAGATAAAACTATATTTTTAAAGTTCAGAAAATTGTGTCAACAACCTGGATTATTTTCCCGAATTCTATCTATTTTCTATTTATTAAACATCTACAAAAATTTAAAGCCACAGCCTCCAAGAACTGGTTTGGCGAATTCTAAACTGTCTCGTATATAAATTATGCACATTTCGAATCAAATTTTTACATTAACCAAGGTCTTAGGCTATAATACCACGTGTATAACCAAAAGCTTAGGTAAGTTATTTAATGCAAATAAGTTGTAAATTTGACTTTTATATGCTAAAACGTGTAAATAGTGCTTAGTCATCCTATTTTTATTAAAGTAAATTACTCATGTACTGTACGTTATATTAGTTACTAGTACGTTATATTAATTACTAGTACGTTATATTAGTACCTCGGCCCTCAGTCCCCAGCGGCCCCGCTATTCCGGACTCCGGCAGCGGTCCTGGTAACGGCGGGGCAGAGGGTGCTAAGAATCCCTGGAAGAGATCCGGCTGCCACACTACCACCATGACCCTGACCCTGGCGTGTTATAACGCCAGGACGTTGCGAAAGGACGACCGATTACAAGCACTGCTTTACGAAATGGACACCATCAAATGGGGCATAATAGGTTTATCAGAAGTGAAGCGAAGGGGCGAAGACCTGATTAGACTTAACTCTGGTGACCTATTCTACTATAATGGTCCTAAAGACATTACTTATGGAGGCGTAGGATTTCTTGTGAAAAAAGAGATCACACCAGACATACAGAACATAAAAAGTATATCCTCCAGAGTTTGCTTCTTGACTTTAAAACTTAACAAACGATATTCACTTAAAATTATTCAGGTGTACGCGCCAACGTCATCTCACCCAAACGCAGAAGTAGATGTATTTTACGACGATATAGAAAAAGCCCTCGAAGACAATCCATGCCATTTTACCACCATAATTGGCGATTTCAACGCAAAAATCGGACCACCTCTCTTAAACGAAAAATCTGTGGGCAACTTTGGACTAGGAGTACGTAACGACCGTGGACAAACCCTTGTTAACTTCTTGGAACAGAAACACCTTTTTGCTATGAACACATTCTTTCAAAAGCGACCCGCAAGGAAGTGGACCTGGGTGAGCCCCGGCGGAAAAACTAAAAACGAAATTGAATACATCGTAAGCTCTCACAAATACATAGTGCAAGATGTGACAGTACTTGGTCACTTTAAAACAGGTAGTGACCATAGAATGGTCAGGGCAACATTAAAATTCGACTTAAGAAAGGAGAGAACAAAAATGATATCTAGCGGACAGAGAAGATACGAAGCACAGGAGCTCGCTTTACTCGGAGACCAGTTTCAAATAGATTTGAAAAACCAGTTCGAATGTTTAAAAGAGTTGAATTTGGATGCTGACCATATTAACAAGAAACTTTGTGATGTAATAGTAGATACAAGTAAAAAACATTTAGGCCACGTAAACAGAAAAAGGAGTAAACTTTCAGTAGAAACACAAAATATGATTGAAGAAAGGAAAAATATGAACCACAACACAGTTTCGGATCACAAACGAATTATATCTGCTAACAAGAAAATAAATAAAGCCGTTAAAAAAGATCTGCGCAAGTTTAATACAGACATAGTAATTAACACGATTGAGAGATATAGAGGCCCAAAAGTATTTCAGAGAAAACTTAAAATTGGTTCGAAACAGATTATGAAGTTAGAAGACAAGAATGGAAACTTAGTGACAGACAGACAAAAAATGTTGACAGTAGTTGAAGAGTTTTACGGGGATCTATATGCAACTCGATCTATCAAACCTAACATTCCAGAAGATCCCAGAGCCCCAGCTGTAGAGAACCGAAACATCGAAGAGCTGCCGCAAATATTACCCTGCGAAATACAAAAAGCACTAGCCCAAATGAAAAGCGAGAAATCGCCTGGGCAAGATGGTATAACAGTTGAGATGCTGCGTGCAGGTGGACAACCAGTATTGAAGGTTCTCGTACAACTTTTCAACGAAGTTTTGCTATCATCCCACACACCGGAATCCTGGAAAAATGCCGTCGTAACAATAATACATAAGAAAGGAGACATTGGAAGATTAAGTAATTACCGACCCATAAGTCTCCTCTCTCAAATTTATAAACTTTTCTCTAAGGTTCTTTGCAATAGACTCACGCGCCAGCTGGACGAATGTCAGCCCGTCGAACAGGCTGGTTTCAGGAGCGGGTTCTCCACTATCGACCATATTCACACGGTGAAGCAGCTGATGGAGAAGAGTCAAGAGTTTAACCAGCCTTTGTTTATGGCCTTTATCGATTACGAAAAAGCCTTCGACAGCGTCGAACACTGGGCCGTGTTTGATTCTCTTCATCACTGCTCCATCGAAGCTCGGTATGTGGATGTGCTCCGGGAGCTGTATGCCACGGCAGAAATGCAAGTTAAGTTGCATGACCTATCTAACCCAATTCCGATCAAAAGGGGGGTGAGACAGGGGGACACTATATCACCCAAGCTTTTTACGGCGGTCTTAGAAGACGTCTTTAAAGTGCTTGCATGGGACTCCTTTGGAATAAACGTCAACGGTGTCTTCTTGTCTCATCTTAGATTTGCTGACGATCTTGTGCTTTTTGCCGAAAACCTGGATGACCTCCAACGTATGGTCCAAGAGCTTTCAGATGCTTCTTTGAAGGTAGGCTTGAAGATGAATATGGCCAAGACCAAGGTGATGTCGAACGTATCTGGGACATCAAACCCAATCACGATTGGGAATGAGATCCTAGAGGCGGTTGACAGTTACGTGTATCTTGGTCATACTCTATCTTTTGGCATAGAACATCAAAAGAAGGAGGTCACCAGGCGCATACAGCTTGGATGGGCAGCATTCAAAAAACTGGACGACATCTTCAAGTCACGCCATATACCACAATGTTTGAAAACTCGCCTCTTCAACCAATGTGTTCTACCCACCATGACTTATGGTGCCGAAACATGGACCCTCACACATGAGGCTGTGCACAAAATCAGAGTAGCACAGAGAGCCATGGAGAGATCCATGCTAGGCATCAAACTCCAAGACCGAGTTCGTAATACCGAAATCCGACGAAGAACAAAGGCTCGAGACGTCGGAGTTGCGGTAATGAAATTGAAGTGGAGCTGGGCCGGACACGTTGCTAGGCGCAGTGATGACAGGTGGAGTAAAGTCTTAACAGAGTGGTGGCCGAGGCAGGGTAAGCGGAGCGTTGGTCGTCCAGCTGCAAGATGGGTCGACGATATTGTTACTATCGCGGGTCGAACCTGGACTCGATTAGCACAGGACCGAGGCAGATGGCATAACAAGAGAGAGGCCTATACCCAGCAGTGGGATAAGGAAGGCTGTGGATGATGATGATGATGATGATGTACGTTATATGAAAATAAAAAACTTGTGGGTAGAGCAAACCCGACCCGTGACCCTATTTTGGAAAAATTCAGAGTCACACAGCGGGCAATGGAGAGAGCTATGCTCGGAGTTTCTTTGCGCGATATAATTCGGAACGTGGATATCCGCCAAAGAACCAGAGTCACTGACATAGCTATTAACAATTTGCAATTTGGGCAGGCCACATTGCTCGAAGAACCGATATCCGATAGGAAAGAAATGTTCTTAAGTGGAGACCACGAACCGGAAGACGCAGCGTAGGTAGGCGTCCCACAACATGGAACGACGACATCGTGAGAGCCGCAGGTATCCAGTGGATGCAGATGGCAGGCTGTCGATCAGTGTGGAGTTCTATGGGGGAGGCCTATGTTCAGCAATGGACGTCCTGATATTGATGCGGATAATAAGGTAGAGCAGGATAAAGTATGGCATTGAGTTTCATTGGCATTGATCTTATCGAAAACACAAAATCTTATCGTTTGTGCTTTTTTACCCCTGACGTTGAAAAACCAGGGGTAATAAATGTTTAACGGCTATGTATGTTGTATGACCTTGGCTTCGTAGCTCCCAAACGGATGGACTGATTTTAATGTGTTTTGATTAAAATTGGAAGGCAGTTTAATCGGATTTTTTTGCTATATTGGCTGAAAATCTGTCGCCCTATTTTGCATTCGTCGGGCGTTTTTAAAATTGTTTATATACAGGGTTATAAAGATAGGATATGCTGAGCCGATCCAATGTGCCGGCCGGCACAAATTCAAATAGATTTTTTATCCACCTTACCAGATCATTAAATCTGCATAGAGCTAAAACTTGTAAAATGCGATTCATACATGTATCTAAAATAACACAGCCTCCACGTATTTAGAAGATTTTTTGATAAATAATTACCACAAAACCACCAGTCACATGCTCTCTAGTTAATATCCTATTTTGAAAGCTTGATATTATATTTCGAAAATTAATGACAATAATACCGCGTTAGGCACGTCTAGTATCAAAATTGACTAGTTTGACTTTCTAACACTTTGTAACACAATGTTGAAACCTTGATATTTTTTGTCTCTTTTTATTGCAGCGTCTCTCACTGGAACAGAATGACACGGCACACGAGATAGGTAACAAAGTATAGACGAACGATCGTGGGACTCCACAGACACGGCGGCACTGAGGACTGAGGTTGATAGCCTGATGGGCACGCTGTCTTCGGCCTCTTTTTTTGATTATTACTTGTATGCTGTAACGCGATGAATGAGGCTCTAGACTTAGTTTAGAAAATTCCTTGCACGCGATCTCTGTAACAAAATATAGGTAAGTACCTACCTATAAGTTGTTTTATAGGTACGGAAACACACGGAAACAGAAATAGTGTGTAACATGGAGCTACAGGGGCGTTACGGCCAACTGCTAACGCGGTATCAAACTAACGTTAAATCCGCTCAGTTGGTAAATCACGATACGATTTGTGGTCACGTGATTTCCCAACTAAGCGGATTTAACGTTAGTTTGATACAGCGTTAGCAGTTGGCCGGAAGGCCCCAGTAACTAGAAGCGGAATACACTGTTTTAAACTATCACGATTGTTCACTACAGTTATCTGATTATTAACGGGATATTTACCGTGATAAGGTTGTGGATGGAGATCTCGATATTTCGGCGCAGTTACAAGCACCATGATCATAACCTTGGGCTTTACGGCTAGCTGTAGTTTAGGTGATTAAAAAATGTTGCGCGACCGCAAACCGTATCTGGGCGCGATAAGGTTCACGTTGGCGTGATTTTCCGAACTTAGCGGTTTTAACGTTAGTTTGGTCCCGCGTAACGAGTTGGGCGTAACGTAACGAGTTGGGCGTAAGGCTCTTATCATGGTAAACATTCCGTAAACAATCATATTATAATTAAACATCAGGCGAGTTGGCTGTCAAATTCAAGCCTATAAATATCTGTAGTTTATGGAATGTTTTACAATTTTTCAGTTATAGAAATGTTCTATTATATAAAAAAAATACAGCCGCAAAGCATAGATCCTTTCAAGTTTCTATCATTTTCTTTTTATTCTATGTTAGCTGATGTACCTGATGTAGGTGGCTAACATGTTTTGTTTTTTCGTTTCTATGTATAAACACTAGCACATATATACTTACTATTTATACTTACCAAGATACAGACGTAGCCCCAGATCAGACAAACCGGGGAGATTTATATGCTTTGGTACCAAATTATCGTTCGTGTTCAAATGCTACACCTATTTTTTTTAGCTTGGCTGATCTTAACAAAATTTGACAGGTTGATAGTGTACCATATATTATAATACCGGGATAGTCCCGGAATGCCGGGATTACCCATCAAAAATCCCGTAATCCCAGGATTGTAAACTCGGGGTAGTATTCTCTAGCCGAAATACGGTTTGAAGTCGCGTAACTTTTCACAGTTACCTAAATTCAAAGATAATTTGGTTATAAACCATACCATACCATTATAATACCGTTTGTTCCAACCTGGTAGATGACTGGTAGAAAATGTTAAGCATTAAATCCTCCATTTGTACATGTACATTTCTACATAAATTGTAAGTGTGCAATAAAGTATTAAATAAATAAATAATATAATAATATCATCATTGTCTAAATTGAATCACGTTAACTGAAAGGAGTGGCGCCCTCGTCAAAAAAAAACATACAGACATACTAAAAGATTAGCAAATAAAAACTTGACTCCGATACTCGGAATGAAGCACCTTTGGATTACTACTTCCAGCAACACAACGTACCTATTGCATAGGTTATAAAACACGATTAGATTAATAATAACGGCCGTTTTGTCGATAATGAGTTTTACGTATATTAAGAATGTAGATTCTTGATCGAAGACCTCATGTTACCAAAAATAATGGTTCAAAAAACACATCATCGCTTTCCCGAGCGATTATGGGAGTCAACCCTCATTTAGCCATGTTATGGTAAGCCTACCTACCTGTAATGCCTTTCCTCCTGTGCTGCGTCCCTTTCACCGTGAGGTAGGTACGGTATGGGCCCTGAACCTAAGTGTTTCTTCCCCGGAATTACGCCTTCGATGATCAACCATGGGAATCCACTAAATGATCTTTCTATCTACCTAAATTAGGTAGGTAAACTTCACTAATTTTATAAAGTTTCTAGGACAATTTTTTTTTATGCTTTGCTTAGAAATTTTTAAGAGACGCTCTTAATAAGGTCTACTATAAATTTTCAATTAGATCTAATTATACCTTCCATTTTGCGTCAATGGCTTCAAGGGTAAAGTAGTTACAATCTTTTTCCATAATGGGCCGCGCGCGAGTACCGGATAAACTACCTACCTTCAATGTAGCTTATCCAACAGCAAAAATCTTTGTAGTTGGGCAAAGATTTTACTTACTTACAGGTACACGTAAGTATACTGGGTTACGCGGAAAAGGTGTTGAAATGGGTCCATAGTACTTATAATTATGAACAACTTTTACCTACTACGGGACTTACGGGAGCAATTCTGAAATCGCGAAAAATATTAATTGATATTTTTTTGTTTATTTTGTTCTATAGAAAACAGTCATTCACGCTTGACAAAATTATGGACCCTTTCGGCTTACTACATCCTTTCCGCGTAACCCTGTTTAGCTACCAACTACTTCCTATTCTGCAAACAAAAAAGGCAGTACCTACCTACAGACTTATAATGATGCTGAAATTAATTTTGTTCTTCCGTCGCCATCTATTGTTTACTAGCTGAACTTTTATAACTGCAGTTTGTAGTTTCGGTTTGTAAACATGTACTATGTGATTTTTGTAACCTATTTTAGCTACTCCACATTAGATGGCACTGCTGCTTAGATTTTCAAGCTCTTTCTGTCAATTTAAGCAAACCTCTTAAGGTAGTACGTTTCACCTATGGCGGGAAATATAAATTTCAAACAGTTTTCTTGTCATTGTAACTTTCCCTTTAGTTTTTACTTATTGTCTTTTTTTTATTATTTGTTAGTTAATCCACCGTAACGTTATATATTCTGTGACAACTGGCTATCTATTACGGTTCGAAAGATATAGCCGTTAATAAGTAGGACAGACGGATGGACGGACGGATAAACAGACAGACAGACATCGTAGGCTAATAATAGGGTCCCATTTTTACCCTTTGGGTACGGAACCCTAAAAATCGATGTGTGTATGTTCATATTATACACTCCAAAACGGCTGGACCGATTTTGACGGGACTTTCACTGGCAGATAGCTGATGTTATAAGGAGTAACTTAGGCTACTTTTATCGAGGGTATCCACGCGGGTGAAGCCGCGGGGCGCAACTAGTTTGGAATAAAACAACATGAAATTCAGGAAAGACTAGTGTATTTTTCAAAAAAGTCTTTTAATACTTACAGTAGGTAGCCAGTAAGCCAAGAAAATTTTAGGCAATAGACACATCAAGCTCAAACAAGGAGAGTTGTGCTTAATTATACACATTAAATAACAACTTACCGAGGTTACATTTAATAC
Source organism: Agriopis aurantiaria (assembly GCA_914767915.1). Taxonomy (NCBI): domain Eukaryota; kingdom Metazoa; phylum Arthropoda; class Insecta; order Lepidoptera; family Geometridae; genus Agriopis; species Agriopis aurantiaria. The sequence continues at coordinate 8,397,024 of OU612001.1, read as the reverse complement.
TCACAAATTAAAAATAATAGGTACCTTAAGTATACAAAAATTCAAGAAAAAACATTTTTTACATTTATTGGCATGTTTTTAAATGGTTGGTTAGAAAAAAAAACACAAATCAAAGAGGTTACACATTGATTAAGGCTGCGCTCGTCTGCTATCTATTTGTCACATTTTCGAGATTTAAACTTTTAAAAGATTAAAATTAGTAAAGGTTTTTATTTATTAAGCATTACTTTAATAACATTGCAAACATTTTAATACACAAAACAATGTTTTATTTAGGCTGAAAATATTAATAAAAAAAGTTTTTTTTTTTCTATTTCTCAGCCATCCTATAAAATATCAACACAAAAATTGCTATAAACCGTTAGCAATGTTATTCTAAAGGTAATGCCTAATAAGTTTTTTTTTATTCCTACTCTGTAATTTTATATCTTCAAATATGTTTAAATGCGCGAGCGAGATAGCCGCGTGCTTTTAGCTGTCTAATAGTAGCCATGTTATCAATTTTTTCGTTTTCCAATTGGTTGATCAAAACTAGAAAATAATTATCACACCAATGAGAGACAAGAAGTCAGATAAGGGACTATACCAATATTTTGACATAGATACCTAAATGTTACCTAATCCAAGTTTAGGTTTTTTCTTCTTTTTACAATGTTTGAAGTAAGTATAAGGCGTTTTCACATGAAATTAACTTACAAACATTGTGATAATTCAAACAATAATTACGTACAATTAAATGAACACAGTGGTTGGTAGATGTGCAATAAAATTAAACTACTATTAAATGCAATCTAAGTTAGGATTTACCAAACGATTAAACATGAAAATACTTAGTTAATCCTACTTCTTTTTGAAAAACATCGTAATTACTAAACTATTTTTCTCGAAATAAAAAAAAACGCGTACCTTTCTACCTAATCATATCGTATATAGGACCTTACCTAAACCGTGTTAAAAATAGGTAAAGCGAATAATGGAAACTAAAACTATGATAATTATTAGCATAATTTAAGAGTATTTTAACCCCTTCTCTTTTATCCTCGTACCATGTAAGGGTTATTTATTTTAAAATTTCCATAATCGTTAATTATCCATTCTTTTTGGATAAAATACGAAGTCTTGTGCTACCTAATTAACTTGAAAACCAAGTCAAACAGACTATCAATTATCATTTTCTCTTTGAAAAATTATTAAAATTGACAAATAAATGGCTTATGCGTACCTGCAAATAGTACGTTTCCTTTACATTTCTTCGATTGACAACAATTTCAACATTTATTTAATAGGGGCGTATTATCCACCTTGGGACATAATTATCCATCTTCACACATACCCAAGTGTGCGTGATTGACTCACACAAACACACTTATACTTATATTATAACTGGCCAAAGTATGAAAGGTTTTACTCTACAACTTAACTTTTATACTGAGGTCCATGGATCTAAAAAAAATCACAACCACTGACGTCTTAGGTACAGCCTTTTAAAATACCTATATGCCGTCTCGTTTTCGCTCATGAAAATTTCCTTCAGCGAGATTTTTTTATTTCAGTTTTAAATGCCACTTCCTGCCATAGCTATTTTGCTCGCACATTATTTAATTTTTTTGGAAAAAAACACTTTGTAAGTATTTCATAACTCGATTGGGCGTTATTTTAGAAGTAATATTATGGAAATAATTTTTGTAGGGGATTTTTATTTGCGAAGGATATTCTAAAATAACTAATAGTATATATTTTTTCGATCTTCATCATCAAAGCATATATATATATATATATTGCCTTAAAACATGTGTAATAGTATTTTATAGGTCTAATTGCTTCTTTTAAATGGCCACTCAAGTGATTTCTTAAATTCGAAATTATAAAAAAATATGTGAAAATCAGCTCTGGCTAGAGCGGGCTTGGCTTAGCAGACGTTTGCAAGTAAGACCGATATTACGACCGATTTCGTAACTTTAACACGCACGTAACGCGACGCGTTAAGTTAACCTCTAAAATTGTACCTCTAGTTCCTAGGGAATAGACGCCAACTTTTAGAAGTTAACGTAAAACGTCACTTTACGCGCGTGTTTTTAAAGTTATGGAATCAGGGCCCTGCCGGCAGGCTACGACAGACGGAAAAATTGAGAAGGTGTCGCGTCGGTGAAATTTTCATAGCTCCATGGGCCTTATTACAATAATCGAGTTATATTTACAAGTATTTTTCATTTACCGTCTATAAAACAATGGTACGAAGATACCTGCTAACAGCCTCTGGTAATTACAACCTTGGATACTTATCCCTAGAATAACAAGAGAACACTACCACAACGTTACAATTAAGACACTGCATTATTATTTATTGCGGATGGAAAACAAAAGAACTTATACAATGTGTTTTTCTGCATTCTATTCTTTTAAGGCCGTGCGCAACGGTGATATCTATCTTTTTCGCACATTTTCAACATTTAAAAAGATGAAAATTAGATAAGTAATATGAAAATAAAACTATTATTTTTAGAATAATGTTGCCAACGTTTTAAAGTAATATTTACGTTAATATGTTTTATTTTGTCGGAAGAGAACAAAGGAAACTATTTTTTCGTGTCCTTTTTCAATCTCCTCCGCCATTCTATAAAATATCAACACGAAAATTGCTTTACATAATTTGTAATGTTATTCTAAAAATAATTCCTAAACAGTTTGACTCCGTGATTTTTGTCTTCAAAAATGTTTCAATGTGCGAAAGAGATGGCTTTTGTCAGTGAGCGCGGCCTTAAAACTTGTTATGCAAGCAAATTTTTGGATTATACCTGGGTTCAGAAACAACAATATAAAGAACCCGCCTTGCCTATGGAAAGGATGCAAAACAACACCCTGTATACATTAGGTAGAAAATTAAGGCCACTGATGGGATAGGTTACAACAACAAGTTGTTCCAAAATTTTACACATCACAATTTCTTTTTGTGAATTTTGATCACATGAAATAAACTAAGCGCTTAGGTACTAAATAAACGTATTAAAAAGGAGCCTAGTGAAGTGTAGAATCACCCAGAGAAGCTTACTTACTAATTAGACTAACATTGACATCATTTAGATATTAACAATGGTTGCTCATGCAAATATTTTGTTAACTTTGTCAACAGAACTAAATGGGGCCATGAGAGATGTACCTAATATTAAGGTACAACAGTAAGTTTCAGAATTATAGCCCATCATTCAGCTATCTACAGTGTAACAATTATCAGCAATAGCAGTTCCAAAAAAAAGACGCCACTAATTCTCAGATTTCAAAAAAACGTCGCCGGCTAACCTATTTTAAATTTCATATTCATTGAAATAAATTGAGATCCTTGATAATTTTTGCAAAAATTGCAAGCCTGATTGGGTACAGAGAATGTTAAATTGTTAGTACCCATTTTGTACGTCGTCTCTAAGTACAGAATAGCTTACATAATACACAATGTGAAAATGTGTTTAAAAACAACAAAAATTTTCACCATCGAATCAGACTTTGACATTAACCGTCATTCAGCTTGTTCACTCATTCATTCGCCGCTCGTTCAGGCTTGAGGGTCTGTGGGTTCAGATTTTATGACGATGTTTTCTTTGTTATCAACCGTCATATCTTGAGGTGTAGTTGCTGCGGATGCTCGAGCTCGCATACGATCCATGTATCGCAATCTGCTCTCTGGATTCTTCATGACGGTGGCGACAAATTCTGAAGTCTCTCTTTGTAAGTCTATAATTTTCTGTTGAATGATTTTGTTCTTATGCATCAGTACGACGGTCTTCCAGGCTAGTTCTAGGATGACTTTGTTCTGGACAGCCTTGTTTATGGGTAAAACAAGCGGAGGAAGGTGGCCGGGGTTAGCATCACGATTTGACGGTGTTGGCGTCATGTTGTGTATGCGTTGCAAACGCCTCGCTTCTCGCTGACGAGTTATCTGAGACCCTGGAAAGATGGAAAAAAAACGTTACTTAGAAGTCACAGAGAAACTAGGTACTTACTTTAGATTGGTAAAATATATATAATTTCTAATAGCTTATGTTTATGCCATTTTGCAATAGTAGTTCTACTTCAGTCTGTGGTAGTGGTTTTAATAAGTATCATCATCATCATCAGCCAGAAGACGTCCACTGCTGAACATAGGCCTCCCCCTTTAACCTCCACACTGGACGATAGCCTGCCGTTTGCATACACTGGATGCCAGCGACTCTCACAATAAGTATATAGGTAGGTACTATAATACCCTACACAATTTATACCACGATATAGTTATCTTTAAAAGTTTCCCCCATGCAGCTTCCGAAAAAACATCAATGTAATCTTCTGCAGTCCGCTAGTCTAGACATTGCCGCCTTTACCTTTAGCCTTAGGTTTAGCTTTCCCTCCCAAGGGTAAAAAACGACTTTTTTTTATTCTCGTTTTCAAGATAGCTACGTCAACATGCTTGATCATTATAAATGTGAATATAAAAGTAAATAAAGACAGGCACGAAGATATGATAATGTGGCCATGAAAACTAGACAACCGTCATTTCCATGAAAATGCACAAAAAACAAAACACGCAGATAAAATAACACGAGTTATATTAGCATACACGTGATATAATAAATTAAATAATTCTAGGACGCCTTGATGGCCTCCAATTCTTTGAATTTAACTTTAAAATTGATGAAGTCAAGTGTGTGAGACATTTTTGTGTGTTGTAGTCACAGAAGATATGCACAGCTATTGTTGCAATCTACTGTTTTAGACTTTTCGGATTACCACATTTTTAACCTAAAACAAAAGAGTGTTATAAGTTTGTATCTGTGTGTAAGCATTCACCGGACCCTAATCCAGAGAGGGAGCTTTAAACCAGCCCGGCATTCAACGCCTGGCTAGAGTTTCGCCACTCAAATATCCCTTGGGGGAGTGTCCCCACTGCGCCGAGACTCGGCAATGAGGCTTTTGCCTCGGCGCCGATTTTCCTACCTCTCCTTCTTAGGGTAGAGGCAGAAGAACCCACGACTCGACTCGGCATCGTACCGTCCCAAACGGTTCAAAGATATTTTTTTTTGTTTTTTTTAAAGATGACTAGATCAAGGGTGTTCTATATCCAAGAAAATCTGTTCAGCCGTTCGAAGAACCTCAGCTCTTTCATTGAAGGTTAAAAAAAACAAAGAAAAGTTTTTTTTAAATTAGAACGGCTGCCAAGCATTTTTGTAAGAAATTAGTTGTAGCCCGTTGCAACCATATAAACGAAACGTCAGTCATTCGAAATCAGTTAGCAACTGTGATGCGGACAAAGAACTTTGAGACCTAACCCAAAAAGTAAAGTCCAAGTTCTTTGGATGCGGAGTTCGACGCGTTGATCTAAATAAGAATGTTCAAGCAAGGTTCTGTCATAATGCCTGGCTACAGATTTTCCTTCTCATTTCCGTTCTAATTACTTCTCTTTTCTGTGGTATACGTGTTCTCAGAATAAAAATATCGGAAATAGAGGAGATCATTGTACTATCATTATGTACCTAAGTAGCGCTTTTATCATGAACGTTAAACCATGAGAATAAAATTTTTGCTGTTCCGTACATGTCGTTAAATAAAAATGTCACTTTTCCATGGAACAGCATATTTTTTCGATTTCAGGCCTTTCGTTCGATAGTTTAAAAAAAATGTAATGATGACATATGTACAATGATTTTCTTTCGGATTATTACAATTTCCGTTTAACCACAAAGTAAATAAAATTATGTTTGTTTTTAAAAAGAATATGAACTCCTTTGACGTTGCTTAGGTACTTCATCGTCTAAATACTCTAAATAATGAGTATAAATAGGCTGTTTACTGTAAATTGAGGCTACGATCGATACTCCGAGCTTTCCGAGCTCCCTTTGAATGAATCCCTGGGAACAGAACGGGTAAGAGAGAGTAAACACGTTATTCTCTAGCTTTTTTTTTGATGTTGACTTGTACTGTTGGTCTTTTGGCCTCTACAGCTTGACCGGACTAGTTAGCGAACGCAGAGTGCGTTCGGCATAACTTGGTAGATTGGGCATAACTTGGTGGGTCGGCATAACTTGGTAGATTCTCTAGCTTTATACAGACTTTGTTTTACACTGGGCTGAAAGGTATTCGAAAACTTTTTTCATATTAGAGTGAAGCAATCTAATCTATACCGCCGATTTTAGTTCCTCCGCGTTTCCGCTGGAGGCGCTTTACTAAAATGTATGGAACAATACATAAACGAAAAAAGTTTTCGAAAACTATCAAATCTGGGACTAAGCCGCCAGGGCTATTTTTCTTATTTAATTTTATAACATCCAATGACTCAGTTTTAGTTTTCATCAAAATCGGGCCCGAGACTCCTTTGAGTACTTTTCGCTTTTTCTCATAGTTTCGGAAATGGCCATCCACGACCACTTGAAAAATTCACCCTGTATAAAAGATGATGTAAATGTATGTATGCATATTCCCTATGGAGTCCGAGACGGCTGGACCGATTTTGATGAAATTTTCAGGCAATCTTCAGATTAGCCTGGCTGTGAAGTTTGGTAGCTATCGGATCAACGGTTTTTTTAAACATTATGTATAATTTTCTCTACAAAAAACAAGAAGTACATATATCATCATCATCATCATCTTCAGCCAGAAGACGTCCACTGCCGAAAATAGGCCTCCCCCTTTAACCCCCACACTGAACGTACATAAGTACATACACACACAGTACGTATTTATGTACATATATACATTGACATATTATATCATAGAAAAAAAAGGAAACTATCATCCAAGTCAAAGAAGGTTGCCGTCGCTACCAAATAGGTAGCTTCAAAGAGGTATAATTATATAAAGCAGGTGAAACCGCGGGGCGCAGCTAGTTCATAAATAAATGTTTTAAAAATGCTTGATTATTTATTTTGTGTGGCATTTATGTACTCGAAGGTACTAGGTAGGTTGTAGGTCTAGGTATGGAAATCCTTGAACTATGCAAGTAACTACGTAAGAGTAGGTTTATAATTATTTCGGTAGCACAAACAGGAAAAAGTGAAATAAACAATAAACAAAATTTTTATAGGTAACAGTTAAAAATATTCAGTTGTTTCATCATGCTAAATTCTATTATCAACCAATAAAAAAGAAGGTTTCTAGTTGACTTTATACAGGAATACGCGGAAAGGGTGTACTAAGCCGAAAGGAGTCTTTAGTACTCATCATTATTGGTCAAGTTTTACTATGGGTTCTAAAATCACGAAGTGTTTTTCCATAAAAAAAACATTCAAGCACGATGGAATTATGGTATGGAACAGCTAATATTATATTTTTCGTGATTTCAGGGTTGGTCTCGTATAGTAAAAGTTGTTCATAATGATGACCACTATGGACCCCTTTCCGCGTAATCCTCTATATAATTATGTGTATATTATATTATAATATTTTACAAGCTTTAAGTGTGCATGGGAGAAATCTTGCAACTGAATTTTTGCAGTTTTTTTTTATTTATTGTAATTTAATTTCGGATTTTTTATTATTTTATTTTGCTAACAGATTATCAGTAAACCTTTATAATATTTTTTAAAGTCAATAACTCATAAAAACCGTAGCATCACATGCGGTTGCATGATGTGACTGCATATAAATAAACCCAAAAGTCATGCGGTTACATAAAGACACTGCGTATAAGTAGGTATAAAGCCTTCAAGGAAAAACCTTGTACGCGACCCAAGTGTATGTACCGATTTTACTTCGGATATTGTACCTATACTTGTCCCGAACAAAAGCGTAATCTGCATAATGAGGCACGTTCCTGCACAGCTCGGAAACCGATCGTCGAACGCGCGTGGCCACGCCACGTGACATTCGTGAAATGCACACCACACTTTTATACCATTCACGAGCTTTTGCGTAACGAAAGTTGAAGCACAGGGTAAGTCATAGTTTCTACGCGCCACGTCGCCGGCCACAACAATCTTCAGTCTCAACTTCTAAAGGTGCTATCAAACCAAATTCGTTTCATCATCAGCCTATTTGATGTTCGTCCACTGCTGGACGTATTAGGCCTCTCATAAAGAACGCCACAAGGCACGATCTTCTGCTTTTCGCATCCACTTGCCACCAGCTGCATTTCGCAGGTCGTCACTCCACCTGGCTGCATGGCGTCCTACTCTACGTTTGCCGATACGCGGTTTAAATTCTGTATAAGTACTATGGATCGATTTTCGAAAAACTAGTATGAGTGAATACATGACTGTGACATGACATGATGTAGGTATGCGGTATAAAATACTTTGGAAGTGAATCGTTGATTTATAAAAAAATTATTAGCGTCTCATATGGATAATTGTGCAGTAAAAAAAACAAACCAGTCAAGTGCGAGTCGGGCTCGCGCACCGAGGGTTCCGTACCACCACAAAATTCAATAACGATATTACCAGTTATAACTTGGTAATGAACAGAAACTTCTCACCGATTCGCACTTGGCAGGTTTGTTATATATATTAGAAGATTGCAGATATTAAATGAATATTGAAATTGGTTACACTATTTTTGCGTAAAAATTATACATCATTGAATCAATCAGGATGTGATTATGTGATAGCTACCTTAAAATACTACCTAAGTTCTGTACATGAATTTAATAATGTACAATAAACTAGTGGGTTTTTTTTATATTTTTTTTTAATTCAATATTGAAATCCTATTATAAAATGACGCGTCGCCAGACCACGTTTGACGACACAATTCTGTTTTACTATACTTATGTAACCGCAGATTACAATGTAGTTACTATAGTGTATGTAACCCAGATTACGTAAACAGGCCACGTGAGCTCGAGAAATGCAGATGGTTTTATCATTGTTTTAAAAGAACAATATTGGTAATTGCGAGTCGAATTTGCACACTCAGGGTTCCGTACTACCACACAATAATAAGTCCGACTACACTTTGGCCAGTTTTTATTATTTGTTGTTTTTCTGGACCCTAATAATTTTATTTTATTTATTTAAGTCCAGCTACACTGTGTACATCAATACAATTTATCAAAACGTTAAACAGAAATAAAAATATAACTAAATGTCACAATAATTACAGGTAAAGATAGCATGCAATAATATTGAGGGATAAAATATAATAACTTATAAGTTAAATTAGCTAAGCATACCTACACAGCAACTGAGACATAAAAGGAAGAAATTAAAAATAACAAAGTTTTGTCAAAATTAAAAAGTCAAGTTATAAATGTCAAAAAAGAAAATACATAAAATATCTCATAATAAACGATCAATAAAATGTCTAATAATAAAAAAAATATTAAAAAAAACTGTTCAGATAATTGGAGACCTCAGAGACTTCTTTTGGGGTTCCGGAATAGTCTACATGCAAATAAAAGTGAAGCGAGGTCGTCTGCTGGGTCAGTTTGAGTAAAGGCCTGATTAACTGAGTAACAAGCCTGATTCAGGCTTGATGCCTTTACTCGAATTGACACGACCTCGCTCCACTTTTATTTGCATGTGGATTATCAGGTAGTTAGTTCATTGGTGTCACATAAAAGATTTTTTTGTATAAATTAGAACAGCTGTCAAGGTAAGTATTTTTGGAAGTTGTAGCCAGTTGCACCCATATTAACGAAACGTCAGTCATTCGAAATCCTAAACCCAAAAAGGTAAAGTCCAAGTTCTTTGGATGCGGTGTACAACGCGTTGATCTAAATAAGAATGTTCAATGAAGGTTCTGTCATAATGCCAGGCGACAGATTTTCCTTCTCATTTCCGTTCTATTTACTTCTCTTTTGTGTGATTGGTTTGCTGCAAGTTTCTTAGTGTGCGTGAAATATGAGTAGGTTTGCCGTACTTACAGCGATTTATCAGTCTGTAGTTGTAGCAGTAAGGCGTAGTATCTCCCTTGTATGTCTGATCTGAGGTCTAGACTACACATAGAAGCTGAACGTAACGGTCCAACCTGCGCCAATGGGTAGATAGATATGACTAGATTCCTACTAAGCTGGTGCGGTGACCCCAAAGCGGGTCCAACTATAAAAGGTACTAGTCAGTAGGGCGCTTTGTGTACAATGGAATGCCTTGCCCCTGTCTATGTTTCAGCAGCATTACAATCTTAAAGTGTTCACGTTTAGGGTTAATAGGTTGTTACTGGGCAAACGTGCTCCATTTTCGACCGCATCATCGCTTTCCATCAGGCGAGATCGCGGTCAAACGTTAGCCTGGTTCAACGTGAAAAACGTCGTTTTTTTTCCTTTGTTTTATGGATTGTTTTTTGTCTCAAAACAAATAGTTTCATATACGTACTTATTTGCCGGGTCCACGAATCGGTCCCTTCATTTCGAATCGCTTTCACACAGAAAAGATGTTAAAAAAAAAAACTGTGCTTTGACCTATCAAAACTTTGGCCAAACTGTGCGTAGACTTTGCCATGGTATGCTTGCATTTTTATAATATATATTAGAGCAAGCTATCAAGTCCTTAATGCTTGCTATATATTGCTTTATAATATATTGAAGCAAGCTTGCAAGTCCTTGAGCGCGCATGAATAAGGCAAGTGCTTGTCCTTTGTAAGAAGGCCTGGTCTAAAGTTCAACATACGTATTGCTATAAAATTTACTGATTGTAAGCTCTATTACTAAAACCATAAAAACACTTTTATCAGAATACCTACATAATTGTGCGTGGGTAAAATCACGTTTATCGATAAAACATAATTATGTGGGATTTTATTAGACGCATAAAGCTCTACGTTGCTTTGTCACGCTGAATTTGATTAATTAACCAATTTATGACGAGCTTTGCCTCCCTGTTACCAGCAATTATAGTTTTTTTCTAGCATAATTAGATCCAATTATAGCTATCTAATACACAGAATGTATTACAAAAATATCGTCAAGTTATGGTCTGCCATACCTATTTGTAGTGAAACAGTAGGGCAAATATACACATAACTGAACAAAATTGCTGCGTGAAATACAGAGTCTTGTCGATTATCTTTAGACCTTCAACGGTCTATGAGCAGTCTGACTGTATTTGAAGTGTTAGTATTAGCTTGTATTTTGTTTAATAAATAAAGGCACTTGCCCCAGAAAAAAAAAGAAAGCGAGTTAATAAAAACGTTTTATTATTATTAATTATCACTTTAAAAACCGACTTTATACTTACCTAGTAATACGCAATTTCGTTTACTTGGATAAAACTGTAAGATTAATTAAAAACTATAAAGATTATCTACAACACTATACCGATTTCAATAAGGGATCTAAAATCTAGTCAATTTAAAATAAAACTAAAAAAACTTTTAGTCGAGAAATGTTATTACAAAGTTAGTGATTTTATAAATGAGAAATTTTAGCAATGACTGCAGTAGGTCAATTTGTTTATCATACAATAATAGTAATGTCTATCTGTTAACTATTTAAATTAATAACATCATATCTTAACTTTTGAAATTGTTTCGACTGTTAATTTACTTAATACTTTTTTATATAAATAATATTTACGATATTTTATACCATGTCTCTAGATTTGTACGCCTAGAAACTAGGCAAAACATGACAAAGTGACAGATATTTTAAACCGAAACCGATAAACCGAAACCTTATTACCTTACCTTATTTTTAACCGATTTTTTTTTTTTTTTTTTTTATTCATGCGTTATAAATGTGTGTATGATTTACTCGTATTTAGTGCAAATAAATAATATTTATCTTTATCTTTATCTTTAAAAACCAAAGTAGAGAACCGATTTTGATGAAATTTCTATGCGACCAATCTGGAAGTAGGTTTCTTTTTTTCCTTTCAAATAAAAAATCAAAAAAATAAAACGGTTTCTAAATGACGGAGTCCTGAGGCAACAAACATTAAAAACAACAGAAATGAGAAACGAATATATTTTTTCGTAATGATGAGTACATTGCCCTCTTTTAGGTTTAGTACCCCCTTCCATGTACTAACCCTGAATTACCTCCTACCCAATTAGTAAGCAGATTTAGCAGTTTGATTTTCGTATCAGTATTATTCTCGTTTTGGTACACGTGTAGGCACATTACAATTTAAATTGTTATTGTACACGTGTACAATACATTTCAAATTGCTATTGACATCATTATCCTTCGATAACCCTTGTTATTAAGTCTAAAGACAATTTATAGCAAATATAGATGTGGGTAGCATTATAATACCCACAATTATTTACCAAACAAAACACTGGCATTCATTCAAGAAAGAGATGCGTGATAAAAAAAAGAGATTAGAAAGTGCGACTGATGATGATAATTCTTATGATAATCACTAAGTGGGGAAATAAACGAAAGACTATTTTGTTCATATATATGTAGGTAATGTAGGTAGACATTACCTACAAATATTAGGTACGTACCCAAAGATTTCATATTATACTACATATTTACGTACTGTCTTTTGTTTTGACGAAGGAGTTCAAATATGTTTCATATTTCACCATCAGAAGACGTCCACTGCTGAAATGCCCACGACTCTCACAATGTCGTTGGTCCATCTAGTGGGAGGTCTACCTAAGCTGTATCTTCCGGTTCATGGTCTCCACTCAAGAACCTTTCTTTTCCATCGGTTATCAGTTCTTCGAGCGATGTGGCCTGCCCATTGCCACTTCAACCACAAAGACATAATCTTCAACTTGTAAATTTTAATAGCTTTTTCGGTGTCGGTTTTTTTCATACATAAATACATGAATCCTAAATACACAAAGAATTCATAGATCGATGTAAATACACTTCTATTTTGGGTAGTCGTGTAGAAACTGTCAGTATACCAATGATTTTCAGTTTTCCTGCAATTTCCTGAAAATTGTTTTTTTTTTTTTACTTTGCTATGTTTTATAAAGTTTGTTTAGCGTAGTACGTACCTACCCATTTAGATAACTACATATATTTAACAATGGTTTTAGCAATTTAGACGTGAAAAGTGTCAAAACAGATAGAAAAATTACTTATTACAAGCATTCTAGGTGATAATGGTGAATACTTTGTTTAATTTCTTTACATGTAACTAACAACTGTGCAGTCTGTGAGGATGATATTTTATTTCAGAGGTCAGTAGCATCCCTCTTTATTAGGAATTGTGAATGCTTAATCCAGATCACCAAGAACAGGTTCGTCGGTTTTCGACCATGAACAACGAAAAATACAAACATGCTCTTTCGCCATCGTCTAAAGATAAAATACCTTCCACACAGAGACCATACAATAGTCATGTCATGACTTTACACATAAACACTTTCACTCGAGTGAAAATTTCCCACGCTCGGTCGGTAGGGCCTTGTAGTGGAAAGACAATTAGCTCAAGGAACCTCTCATAAATAGTCATAAGCAACAGATTTCAAACTATCACGCAACAAAATAGGGATGGAAACTATTGAACATCAAAAAGCGTGGGGTTTTTGACAAATCGAGATAGGTATAAAAACGTGAAAATGGAAAACCTATTTTTAAATTTCTTACCGACTGGATTCAAAGAGCGCGTGAGAGTGCGGCACGCGGCAAGGGTAGCGCGGGACTGACGGACGGGGTGTTTTCACTAGGCTCAGTAGCTATTGTTCAATCTGTGACCTCACGCAGTGCGCAGTGTGGGTAGTCTGGGTAGGATTTTCCTCCCCCGAGCACAGAATAAATACTAGTCATTGTGGTGGTTTGAGTGCAGACCTGCGCGTAAGGGATGCAACTTGCACGTGGCTAAGTATTGATGTTTTTGTAATAAAGTTTGTAAACAAGTGCACCGTTCACGATCTTATTATTGTTTACAAATTCTGAACAGTGACTTTCACTGTTTTTGTCTCTGGATTTATTTTCACGGCTTTTATCACACTTTTTAGAGTTTGTGCAAAAAATATGGAAAGATGACCTCATGAGATAATGATATCTTTTTTTAAAGCGAGTTCTTTGAATTTCTCTATACCTACATAGGTTTGTTTTGTAACATCTATAATATTCCTATATTATCAAGTTAGTCAATGGAGAAGCAGAACGCGATAAAAATACAACGTTTCTTGTTTCAAGTACTCCAAATCGAGTATCTACCCAGCCCTCGACACAAACGCGCCAAGGCTAAAAAGAACCTAGACTAAAAAAACAACACACGTTGCAATGCACCAATAATACGATAGACCTTAAAACAATGCATTAAAGTCGCAAATCGTAATTGCAATGCTGGCAGGAGTAACGGAGCAGAACAAAGCGAGCGACGCATGAAGAGGTGAACGCACTGTGACCTCCCAAGCCTTCTAGTGTTATCATGTGAGACGAATCGTGGCTTTAATTCCGTAATTTAGCACGGATTTCTAATAACTATGCCTGTAACACTTATTATATAAGAAAATAATGGGATAAACGAAGGCCCTACCTTTTTGGGATACTTATTGCGGTCACGACAGTCGAAAAAGTCGTTATAAGGACGAACGCGACAAGTTACTGTCATTAAAAATAGCGTCAACTTTATTATTGGTGTTTTTTTTAAACGATCGGTACTTACATACCTACCTGCACATAACAAAATACGAAAACGCCAAAAAAACATTACAGTTGCACTCTAGGTCCATTTTAAATATATTATCCTTTTTGATTTGTGTCATCGGGGTATGTATTGCATTCCCTAATACAACAGAATACATATTAGTGCCAGCTAATACATAGAAAGACCCCCCTTCACTATTCCGTGCCCTAACGGAATGTGCCCTGCCCATCCCCTATGTTATTCGACAAAACACGTCCTACAACTTTAGCTTATGTCAATCGACTTCCAATCAATTAAAAAACCGACTTCAAATCAAAATTAGTAAAATACGCAATTTCGTGTACCTACTTGGATGACAATAATATTTTATCCGAGTAAACAAATATTCCTGTAATTTTGATTTAAAAACCAAGCTACTTAAAAGGCTTAAACCGATTTTGATGAAACTTCTGTGGGACCAATCGGAAAGTAAATTCTTGTCAAAAAAAAATTGTTATCCAAATTGGTTTGTAAACGACGGATTATTTATTTTGTGGTGGTATGAAACCCTCAGTGCACGAGCCAGACTCGCACTTGGCAGGTTTATATTTCTATACGTGTGTACAAATCAAATGAATTAATGAAAACTATAAGTTGTTCGTTATTTTAACTAATCAATAGGTTTACAATCGTAAAGCATAAACGGTCACTTCAAAGTAAACAGAACTTGAGGCAGGTCAGTTCTGCAAATTCATTTGCGTTGCGAATGTTATTGTAATCTAACAGAATATGACACTATTAGCTACTGCTAGCTGAGATATGAATAGGTAGTAGGTATATAATACCTATTATATATACTACAATTAAATCACATTAACACACTAATCACACTAATATTAGTGTTTGTTATTCCTTCACGCAGAAACAGCTGGACAGAGTTGGATGAAATTTGAAATATAGACAGCTTATGTTCTGTATTAACACATAGGCTATTCATCATCATCAGCATCACTATTTTTCATCATCACACAGGTGAAATTGCGGGCTAGCGCAGCTAGTAATATTAAATAAAGGATTAAAAAAGGTGCACATCACATGGTGCTATGTACAATATAGCTTTAAATAATACTTAATAAACGAATAGAATAGAGAACCTTCCTCTTTTTTTGAAGTCGGTTAAAAGACACTGTTCACTTGTATGGTTGTTTTGGCCATGTGTGGACAAAGATACGTACCTACTAGATGTTTAGTTTTATTGTTTTCTTTTCAACTTGCTGTAAGTTTACTAGGCATATTTTATTGAACATAGCACTTTTATGTCGTAAGGTAGAAAAAAGAAAAACTAAAACATATTAATTTATCAATATAGAAATCAACAATAAAAACAAAATAAGTAAGTTTTTAAATTAATTGTAGGCACACACCTCTGGTTATCTTCCTGATTTTCTTCTCACACATTTTATTTAGGACACAATATTACATTAATCACTGGCAGCAAAAAACTAAGTCAGTTAATATCGCAATAATAAGATACTGAGTTAAGTTTTCGAATTATTTCGCGCGCAAGTGCGTGTAAACGTTTCGAATGCCGAACGAGAAGTGGTTTGCTCGAGTCGCACGTTTGAATATCGAATGCTACTACTTGAGTTGCGTCGAGTTGGAGTGCCAGCCCTGCGCGCCGAGACGGAAAGTGGTGTTGCCAACAGCTATTGCTTATCTATCCTAAAGTCGAATAACATTATATTTTTCATAAAATAAAATGTTATTAGCCCCTTACTTGATAGGTTTGAAATTGTTTTACTGACTTAGAAAAAGAGCTTTGAATTAAAAAAAAAAAAAACATGTAGTCTGTGCAAATACAGTAGACATAAAAAAAGCTTAGCTAGTTTGAGGCCCTAAATTCTGCGCTGCGGGATTTTTATAAACTGTGGTTAAGTCAATTCGAAGACGTAAGAAAAAGTCCTTGGAACAAAAAGGTTTACTAACATGTTAGTTTTAGGTAAATTTGTATTTCGATGCGTAATAAAGAAAAATATTGTATTGTATTATGTTCCTTTGAATTCATGCGCATATCCTGACAAGGTGCACACACGCACACACCCTCAGACGCTTACATGCACATAATATTATATACTCGCACACGACGCAGCAGTCATAAGTACTTTTTATAAATTCTTTTTTTTGTCAGTCAAAAGCACTTCGTGCGAGAATCCGAACGGATTGCCGTTCGGAATCCGGGAATGAGTTTTGACTGTAATATAAAACACGTACCTACAAGTAGACAAGACATGATTATCTACATAAATACAATGTATAATATTTGCTATACCAACTTATAAAAAATTTGAGTACCGTAGATTTATTTTAACACTTTTATCTACAAATTCCAAGGATATTTAAATGTCTTTGAATTAGAGCTGTATGCTGTATATTCAAGTAGACGAAGAGGCGTAATTTGGTAGAATTAACTTCCCCAATTCTGACTGATTAATGAAAATACAAACATCCCGTCAAAATGACAAAAATCCATTCGTAAATACCCGAATGCACCTTATACGACGGATAAAAAAGAAAACTCCCGTAGTTAGTGGTACATTTTCCTTACAACGGCTGGCAACACCCATGTCGCGCCCGCATCGCATGGTAAAACACGTGCTGGGAATTATTCGGGCGCAATATCTGTTCAACATCCAGCTGTGAACAAAAAATAGGCGGTAATTTTGACTAACAATGAAGCATAATTTACACTATATCAGCCATTAATAAATAAAACACTCCATATTTCTATATGTTTTTATTTTAGTGGTGATGACGTTTTTGCTCGTGATTGTCGTTTTATAGTTGACTCCTTCGACTAAAATAAAATGGATGGACGGGCCCTAACCATTGAAATTGCTCAGTAAAAACGAGTCAAAACCGTCGGACATATACTTCAACACCTACTTAATATATATAATATAATATTTATAAATATGTACTGTATATTTGTTACAAAAAATAGATCCCGGTTTTATTTGTGTATTGACACTTCGCGAAAGCATATGAATGCATATTTTTGTCAGATGTTTCGTTATCACGTAACAATAGACACGTGTTGCACTTCCTACGGCATGAGACCGACTGAAACGAAATAAGAGCCGGCGCTCATTTTGTTATCTTCAAAAATGCGCTTCTACTGGGCCTGTCCATTCATTTTATTTTGGTCGAAGGTTGACTCAGGCCACGCATTGTCGAACACGTGCAGTATTGGCTCGCGGACGGCATTCAAACGCATTATCTAAGTGACATCAAACCAAAAATTTGCCGCTGTAGAGGCGGTAATTTTAGGCAATTAAATGTAATAAAAAAACAATAGCACTGAAACAGGAATTTGTTATAGAATAATATGCGTCAATTTTTATACGTGTTAATAGTTAATGTTTGTACTGTTAATTAATTAGGATAGTTTCAACTATTTTCGTTTAAATCTTTCGATATTTTTTTATAATAAAATTAAAAACATATTAAGTAGATGATTATTGTAACTAAACAAAACAATCATCTAACTAGTTTTTTTAATTAAAAAAATACTGGCCAAGAGCGTGTTGAGACACGCATATAGTAGGGTTCCGTAGTTAAAGCCAAATAATTGAGGTTAGATTTATTTTTCTGGAATTGGTGTTTGGGGATAGAAAAATTAAAATGAACTAACCTCGGTTCAGAAATGTATCACCCCGACAAAACTTTTAGAGATGGTATCACTCCGACATAACAAAATACTTTTTATTGTTTAGTAAAAAATAAAACTACTAGAGAACCATCCTTTGTTGAGGTTCTTTTTCGAAAAGGCCAATGGTCTTTGAGCTAGAATGTCTGAAATTTAATACAGTTTTATCGCTATAACTCAGCGCATGGCCGCCAGAGTGGCAAATTTTTCCCACTTTGGCGGGCCATATTTTGCAACGGATACACTTAATAAAAAAGTGATGTATGAAACCTTAATTTATTTTAAAAGACCTATTCAACGATACTAAATACGCCTGGGTGCAGCGAAAAAAACATCCTTATTTCACATGTTCCAGAGCCACCCCTAAAATACAAAATTATTATTTTTATATTTTTAAAATTGAGAACTATACTAAAATACTAAAACAATAATTGTGCATAGTTTCATGCACTTGCCTATATAACTATAAAAGTTTGAAGTTTCTAAAAAAATAAAAAAATAAAATCTAAATCAAAATAGTTTTATTTCCAACTAAATTACTTAATAATAATTCCTGCTGGTTGCCTTACTAGGCAAAGCCTGTATCAAGGCAACCCGTATACCTGATTACAAATAGTTAGCAAGACAGGACGGACAAACTGACAGACAAACAGACGGACATAATAAACTTGTAAGGGTTTCTTGTAAAAGGTGCTATGGAACGGAACCGTAAAAAAATTTGAATTTTAAATGAAAAAACTGGCTCGTTGAAAGAACTTTTTTACTCCATTGACGACTTTTTTTAAAGGTTAAGAAAATGCTATTTAAATAACTACGGACGCAATGTATAATAATCATGATCCGTAATTATTTATGAATTTATTGATTATTTGGAAATTATTGTTAATTATGATGATTCACATTATTTTTACTGGGTCATTACTCACACTACTATCAATAAAATTATTTATAGACTATTATATATTAAACAGATTACTATTATATATAATATTGGTAGCGTGAATAAACTTTTAAAACAATAAAAAAAACGTGCTTTGACGTATTGCCTACAGGAAAAAGATACCCTAATATTTCCCATTACCCAAATTTTTGGCTAATTTTCCTGTAGTCTCGCTTACAATACCACAATGTTGGCTGATAGCACCTCTGTAAAAACACGTGTGGACGCTGGTGATTGTTTGGTCACACTATCTGTGGAACTCCGATTCTGGAATGGATGGAGGTGGCACTTTCAAACGATACATGTTTTTATAGCCCGGGTATTTTTGGACAAAAAGTCTAAAATCCCCTTCAAAGGAGATTTCTGGAGTAAGCCGATTGATCTTAAAAGCAGTCATCATATTTTTTTACAACAAATATTTAATAAACGCTAAAACACTATTTAAACTACAACTGCGCTGTAATATCGGGAGCTCATTCCACAACCTTACTACGGTAAGTATCCCGTAAATAAACATATTACAACGTTAATAAACGTTATTTTTATTATTTCATTTGTACATTATTCAAACTCGTTAAAGTTAGTTTTCTTTCATGCAATTGATGTAAGTAAGTAGGTACCTAATTGATCTATGATAAGTCATGCGGAAATAATAAATAATGAGGAAATAAAATATGAGCAAAACAAAAATTAAACACATGCGTGGTGAAAACATACTCCATTTTCCATTAAAATAAAGTTTAACGAATTTGATAAGTAAGTATATTATGAAACTAGAGTCAGAAATAGGTCATTACAAACGAATGGACGAGTGCAAGCCCAAGCATACCAATTTTCTTTTTCGCCGAAAATAGAGTGCTACGCCGCGTCTACGCGCTTGTCTCGTAGCTTCGTGGTACCCAGTCGACGCACGTTGTGTGACGTTCTGTTACCGCAACGTGTTCTATGACTCATGCACGTTGTATGCTAACACGTACCAGATACTGACGGCTAATCTGTAACAGTAACAACTACAGTCTAATCTGTGACGATGACGTGCAAAACTAACTGATAAATAGTCCGTATTTAGTAAGTTCTCGTCATGCAATTGCGAAGCGACGCTTGATATCTTGTGGGTGGATCGGTGAGTAGTAAAAATATCTTAGGGGTAGATACGATAGATAGAGACTACGAGACAACGCACCTCGTAGAAACTGATAATAATCAGTGGACGAATATAGGTTCGATACGTAAACGGTTCAACGCTCTATGGGCAGTCTAACTGTATTTGTAGTGTTAGTTTTAGCTTGTATTTTGTTTAGTTAACAATGGCACTTGCCCAGTAAAAAAAATTATAGCTTATGAATTTCGAAATTAAAATTTGTATGGAATTCAATAGGTACCTACCTACTTATTAGCAATAGTACATAGACAACCACTACCAAACAAGTATCCAATACCACCTACGATTATCCACCACCTACGTCTTACGTCTATTGATTTATCCAATATATATTTTTTTTTATTTTTTTTACACGCATTATTTTTATTTAGGTAGAAATAAAATATTGTTGTAAAAAGGTCACCTTTCGCTCGACCATGTTACAATAGCCGTGGTCACGATTCACTGACTGAAAACTGAATTGCGATTAAGCCGAAAAACCCCCAAGTAATTCTTAAAACCCCCAATCAACCACTTTCAGACTTGAATCCATAATTTCCTATTTTACAAGCATTAAATAACCATGAAGCGTAGGTAGTAAATGAATAATAGAAGTAGATTTGCTGGCACGTTGTTGGGACAGGTCAGGCACGCACGTTTGAATGCACACAGTACAGCGTCATCGTGCACCGATGCATTGAGTAAACGTAGAATACCTATGTTATGAACTTTCAATCGCATTGAAACGATGAATAATTCCAACTCGATCTCCTTTTTTGGGGAATATATTCAGGCAGCGCATTCCACTACTATAGCAGTTTGCACATTAACAATTATAAATTTAAAAACGACCTAACAATATTAGTATAAAAGACGCAAACATTCCGGTAATTTAAAACCAAACTATTAAACAGATTTAAAATCTACTTGGCAATATGTATTTATTGGTAATTTTATTTATTTAAGTACAAAGGTAAAAATTTTAATCTGCTTGCATAGATAAAAAAACATAATTAAATGAACAATATACCTAAACTACAAGCACTACGAAATGTTCTTACAACTGAATATAAAATATTCAAGAGTACCTATAATTTTTTTTATTAATAATCTTGATGCCACCTTTCCCTATGTTAAGCGATGATGCGGTCTACTATAGAGCACGCTTGCCTAAAAAAAACTGATTCACTCGTGATTTGAAGACCCCAGATTGTAACTCTATAAGGTAATATATTCAGCCAGCGCATTCCACAAACTAGCAGTTCGCACAATAAAAGTGGAACATAATTACGCTGTTTACAATATCAGTTAGTTAACTAGTAAATAGTTACCAAGTGAAGCTAATAATAAGCGTGTAAAAACTGACTTAGTTACTTTGTTTATACACGTATTACGTTCAAACGTAAGCAGTTAGGTACAACAGAAGAAATAATAGTACAGAAACAGTATGAAGAAATGGAATAGTAAATGTCACGTTGTTTGACAAGGTTTAATTAACATACTTCTTAGAGACTTGGCAGCCAATTACGATTTGTTGCAGACAGTCATCAATAATTTCAATAACGTAACGCAGTAGAGTAGAATCCGTACGTACAGAACTTTATGGCCATAACATAGAGAGAAAAATACTGATATTTGAAAAAAGTTCATTACATACGCTCAAGAAACATACAATTTATCAAATTGTTCGCATTGTTCAAGAGTGGCTTCTATCTTTATTTTATGATTATACTGAAAAGTTTCTTAAAATTATTTAATTAAATATTCGTACCTAATGTTATTGTTTAAGTATCCAGTTTTTTGTATCCTGTAAGCTCCTTTCGTAGTTTGTAGATTAATGTATAGGTATATTTTTTTGTTAATTTGTTATAACATAAGCCCCCACGGGACAGGCTTTGTCCTAGTGAGGGGCAATTATTTTTATGGTGTACTTTTTTGAGCAATAAAAATCTTAAATCCTAATCATAGGTCTAGTATCTAGTTCGTATCGTAGTGATTAACCCGCGCTCACTGGCCATCTCTTTCGCATATTTTCAACATAGAAAAATAAAAATTTGGAATATAAAAAAAATATGCATTATCTTTATAACAATAATGCTAACATTTTAAAGTATTTTTTTTTTGTTGATTATGAATCATCATCATCATTTCAGCCACAGGACGTCCACTGCTGGCCATAGATGCTGTTTAAAAAAATCATCAAAATCTTCTTTTTTAATTCCTATCGTTCTTCAAAATGGCCGGTTGAAAGCGGCCTGCATCCGTTATTATGGATCAATCTATACTTATAATAAAACTGTAACACACACTTTCAGAGCTACTACACATCACAAACCAAAAACAATTCGAAAGGTCAATTCCTTTTTTTTTGACATAATGGTTTCATAATTTATATCGAAACCAAAATTTCTTTGTTCATAATGTTATGACGGTCAGCAGAACTTGGTTTTGTCACTCTTTGCAAATTCACACTCTGTGATTTTATATCTTCAGTAATGTTGACGGAACTGCGGTCGGGAAGTGCCTTCCTGTGCGGTCGTATAGTTTGACCCGAGCTATGTGTTAGCGGTTTAAAGGAGAGGATGCAACGATTGGTGCGCGGGCGCAGTTACCGCGACGGCACGTGGCCGGGAGAGGAAGCATGCCGTTATACATGGCTGGAACTGGCGGGGCTCGACGGGTGGTAACGCCTTGTTATTGATGGATAGATCAGTTTTTGATATTCCGAAAATTTGTACGGATCGCTTTGATTCCACTTTTATTGTGCGAATTGCTAGTCTGTGGAATGCGCTGCCCGAATGGGTGTATCCCGATAGTTATGAGTATCTTCGAATCGCGAGTGAATCGGTTTCTTCTAAGCAAGCGAGCTCATAGACCGCATCATCGCAGCGCAAGACTATATAGGTACTATTATAATTATTATACTATTATTATTATTACTACTACGTTGCTTAGTTTGGGGTCAGATGACCGTGTGTGCAAAAATGTCCCGAATATTTATTATTTATTATTATTATTCCACTTTATTTCAATATAAACACGGGTCTAGCCCGGACATTTGGTAGGCATTAGTGGGGCTGAAGCCAACACCAAGAGGCCCCGTTGAATATAAAATACAATATTATTGAATGTGTATAAAATGGATTATAAAACTATTGTACAGTATAGGTTATAAAACGTCTAGGCTATTGAGGTGAACAACTTGTGGATGGGATAACAGATCTATGGTATGAGGTACGGCACCTGCCAATTATGCCTCATTTCAAAATCCTAGGCAGGTGATGACTTGCCACTATTATTAAGTATATTTTTTTCATAACCATACGAAGCCTTTTTCAGCTTACCTGGCTACTTTCCCGGATCTTTCCTCTCACCAAACTACTTTCATCAGTAATCCAAATAAATAATCTTGATTACGTAATATTTGGGTTTTTACGCATTAGGTTCCGTTGTCTACGATAGAATGTCCATAACGTCTAAGCTGAGCACACGCCTGCCACTTGGATCATGTGATTAGGGATAATGTAGAGTTTAAATAGAATAACTGATAGTTCAGAGTTACACACACGTCACAGAACAAATAAGGGTTAGGTAGACGTTAGACCAGAGAATAAAAATATTGTTTAATCAGTAGACTGCGTAAGACATTCTTGCAATTTTTATACAATCCCTGTGCTGAGTAGCACATGACACGACACCATCCGCCAACACGTAGCCGTAGGCATATACAATGTTCAAAAACATGCGCACGTTTCACGACACGCAGCCGTACTACTAGGTACTACCTACGTGCATCCACAATGTCATACAAAGGTGAGGTGACATTGTGGGGCAATTTAGTTATTGAGACAGTTTGAAGTACCTAGTCGAAATATCATTGGAAAATTGGTGTCACAAACCTATCATTTTGTTTAGAGTCAATCACAGACCTATATCTAAGTACCTAGACTTCACAACACAAACGGTCAAAACTGTATGAAAACTAGGCGTGTCAAATTTTTCGTACTTACGTATGAAAAGAAATGTCTTTATTCTGTCGGCCAACTCTATTTGTGGTATTCTTACTACTCAGTATTGCACAATTACCCATTATCGTTTCAAACGGGCACGTGTTGTCGCTGCACCGATTGAGCCTGATTTTAGCCGGACTCAATTACGACTATTCGATTACTATTCTTTAATATGGAAATATGACATGCAAGGTAGGTCGACTTGTGGCGTCAACTTGGATAATATAGGTCTGTGGAGTCAATCATGGTTTAGGTAAGGGGCACCAACAGTGAGGTGTAATAAATATCTTATTTCACCATGATTTTATTCAGATTACTTCTAGAGGCACATTTATTTTTTTTCGATGGGGAAATCTTCCAAAGATTCCCGGTTGCATTGGGGTGCAGCCATGTTAAGTGGGATTATATAAAAATATACGGGACATTTTGTACTAACGGTCATCTGACCCCAAACTAAGCAAAGCTTGTAATATGGCTATCAGAGACTGTTATACATTTTTTTTTTATACATACTTAAATAGATGTTAACACCCAGATATACCTAGAACAAACACAAATGTTCATCACATGAATGTTTGTCCTAGGTGGGAATCGAACCCACGCCCCCAAACTCAAAAGGCAGGATCACTACCAACTAGACCAACGGGCTATCGTATTATACATATTAAAATCCTTCGGTGACTAGCCTTAGTGCTGGACAAGTGGCTCCGGGATGTCCAGAGGAACGCACTGGAGTCCACAGCACTGCGCTACGACTCCTCCCAAGACAACTGTGTGTTGTCTCAGCTCCTCCGCGTACGACAACGTCGTCGGTCACACAACGATGTCGTCCTCTTCCTGGGACGGGAGTTGAGTGGATGGTCAGAGCTCCAACTTCGGCCATCCCGAGCCCAGGATCTGAGTGCCTAGTGTGAGATTTTCCAAAGTTTCCAGTTTTTTTTGTTTACTTATGACTGATAGCACAGAATACTTATTAGTACAGGTATTGATAGTGCATCTATAAGTAAGTACATGGCGCTAGAGTCTAGACGAGTCATTCGGTTACAAGTTGTTGCCTTCAATATCGCAACGTGACGTAATCATAGACCCGTGCTCGAAATCTGTTTTTGTTTACCGACAACTCGTAACATTCAAAACAAATTCAATAAATGTTTTATTATCTACACACAATTTGACGATTTGAGGCACATTTTTCACAACGTGCGCCTTACGATGTTTTAAACATCTGTATGTTACACACTTTAGTTACTCAATAATTGAACAAAATATAATAGTTATAGTTCAAATAACTATTCTGTACCTACATAATCTTTTGTTTAACATAATGGCGCTTAGGTATGAGGCAATGTTGGATTATGAAAGCAAGGGTTGTCTGGTGCAAAAATAAGGGGATTTTTTTCTTCAAATTCTCGCAAAATGCTTACCCATATCAAAATACAGGCTGGTGCAGGCTTGACGCATCCACGAGTGTACCGCATTTTCCTTAAAAAGACCGCCGTGTGCGAGTGAAACTTTAGTCGGAATTACCAAACTAAACACGCAAGGAATTTCTGTCTATTATGTATTGTATTTCCTCATTTAAAAAGATCCAATATGGCAACCCTGGGTCACGTTGTCGCACCGGCTTGCCACTGCACATGGCCGATCACGTTGTAAGTAACTGCCGAAAGTAGATACCTACGTTTTTGTAAACAAGCCATTTGAAACAGAGTTTATGTTAATCCATTGATCGGTGGTGTATTGTAGGTTACATAAGCTGGCACGTTATGGTTTTGCACCGATTCCAACAAAATTAGATTGTTATATATATTTTTTGCCAATTACTGTGCAGGTTAAAGCCTAACAATGATTTAATAAATAATTTAAAAAAAAATCGAACAAATTTTCCACCCTTTCTTATAGAAATACCTTAGAATAACTACTCAGAGAAGGTAAGTTTCCAAACAACGCCTTCTCAAAACGTAAGCTACAAATTCGCTTTGTAGCTTACGTTTCGATTGGTATTGCAAGAAAATTAATGGATTACCTGTGGAATGTCACACCATAACTCTTATGCTGCTTTTCTGATTTGTAGTGGTACGATTACACCGCGCAAATTGTCATAGTAATTTTTTATTTTTTTTGGTGTCATATATGACACCATTTGAATGACTTAAATTTTGCGAATGTACTTGGTTTCTTTGTGTAGTTATTCTAAGAGGAATACCAATTCAAAATATAAGAATAATTAAAATTGGTTCACAATCGGCGATGAAATATCGGGAAACATACGTGTATAAAAAATTACAGTTGATTTGAGAATCACCTTTTTAATAGTCGGTTGAAAGTAATAAAAAACCAGACAACTGGTTTTTCGGAGGTGCGTACAGGCGTACAGGCGTGCGTTTCTAGGCTACCTATACAAGTCAACTTTGGCAGATCTTTTAGCAAATATGAACTATACTTGAAAAAATAATATTGTATACCTTCAATACTTCAGTTTCATTTTCAAAGACATGACTCTCTCTCAGATCACATCTCCAGATTTTCCTGCTTCCTTGTTTTCCTTCAAACTTCTTATGTACTTGGTAAATACAGAAATGTTTATTTTGCGATAATTAAATTTAAAACCAAACAAAATAATCCAAATATAGTAGGTACATTATCACAAAATGCGGCCCCAACTCAGCATGTTGCTGGTTGTACACAAACAGCGCTGGTATTTTTTTGGTAATTTTTTATATCATTTAGATTATGGTATTTTAACAAACTCAACGGGGCTACGTCGTTTTCTTTAAGAGTTCCTATGGCCACCTTCTGTCTCCATCATCAGACCAGCTCAATGGTGCCATAATATTGCTTAGTCACCGAATTTACATACAGGTACGTGTATGCCAAATTTCAGCTCAATCGGTTGCTGATATAAAATTCAGTTCCAAGATTTGTCCCACACTTACCGCGAACGTATAAATACGTACTAACAGGGCAAGTTAAATAATATATAAAAGCTTGTAAAAATAGGTGCTTCCTATATAGCCTAACTAGGCAAAACATGATACAACGTGACCAATAAAAAATAAAAAAACTTTTCTGTGAATTTTAAATATTTTACGAGTGTGGACTGAGAGACAGGTAGGTAAATCTCTAAGTTTTTTTGTGTTGTTTTAGTAACTGAATTGTATTGTAAAGTTGTAAAACAATTGATAAAACGCGTATTAGAAATTGTAAAGAACTTATTAAATAGTTATGACATGTAAGTATGTAAACTATGTAACCCACATAATTGTGCATGCGTTTTTAAATGTTGTTTAGTTATGAGTTAATTGTGTTTTGTGCACAATGCCGTAATCTATTCATTCTAATTATATTTATGGTATTTATAGCCTACCTCTCTCTACCAAGCCTCTACCTACATTCATAACCGTTGGCAATGACATCACGATGACGAAATAGCTATAGCTAGATACTACCTCTAGACTAGACATAGCATGTTTATGACTCGGCTGGGTGACCGATAACGATGCTATTTTAGACGGAAATAGCACAGCGGGATAAGGATGTCTATTAATAAAATTGCTTTACAAAAAGGATTATTTATAATATTATTTTATTATTTCTATTTGGTAGAAATAGAGGAAAATCATGATGACGCCTTATTAATTTCCTATGCTTGTGTAATTTAGAGTCTTAATGTACTTGTAATAATTAGGGTTCGTGAATATTTTTTATTATCTATTGCACAGACTAGGTAAAGCTACTACGTAGCTCAGACTTGTAGTTAAATATTTTCAATGGAAACAATTCAGTCAAATGTCTGAGGAGCGGGGTGAGAAGTTAGTCATTTTTGCCGCAATATTTTGTGCTACAACAAGACGTAGTGCGGTTTTAAAGACGAGCGCAGAAACGTTGACAGATCGCAGGGTTGGTCGATACTGACGTGATTCTCAGTACCTTCAGCGGGCGTGTCTTTACTATAATAAGGCGTTTTAATCAGATGTAGTGACTGAACACGTTCGCCCTATTATTGAAAGTCTTTTTTTTTTATTTTTTTTTTTTTGGGACATTTTTGCACACACGGTCATCTGACCCCAAACTAAGCAAAGCTTGTGATATGGCTGCCAGAGACTGATATACATACATATATATTTTAATTTTTTTTAATATTAACAACCAGATATAGAACAAACACAAATGTTCATCACACAAATGTTTGTCCTACATGGGAATCGAACCCACGCCCTCAGGCTCAGAAGGTAGGTTCACTACGAACTGGACCAACGGGGTATCATGTATCTTTGATCTATTATTATGAAAAGATGACGATGGAAAGTGACGATGTGTTCTAAGATGGAGCACGCTTGCCCATGAGGTATACAGGTATACTTACTCTTGATTTGAAGAGACTCAAGTTGGACTTTACAGGGTAATCGAGGCAGGGAACATTCCATTCCTATAAAGCTAGTATCAAGGAATTTTGGAAACGCTGCGTGCTGACTTTACTAAAGTTCACGACATCGGAATAGAACAACGAAATTTTAATTTCATTGAGTAGCAGTTTTATTATCACATAGAACCTTTTTTGCTCATTTAAGCAGTAATCTAAGTAATTATGGATTTGCAGTACAATCAGAGATGGAGTCATGGAGTTAGGTAAACAATATACAATATCACGAACTTTGTTACTGGTGGTGTTGAGAACATTTCATAGTACAAGCCTGTGAGATAAGACCGGACAATCCTTTGAGTTAAAAACAAACTAAATTATTATTTTATTTTTAATGAGATAAAAACGGCCTACGTTTTTAATTTAAGTGAGAGGAAAACGGAAAATAATGCTCGTGAGATGAAAAAGTGAGATAATAACGGACGTACCCGATGGCACTGTCCTCATTTCGTACAAATCGTAGTAGATAAAAGGAATTGGACAAACTCACAGACATTCTGAATAAACATCTCTGACGTAATAACTTGCAATCTCACATTTCGTCTAATGATACCACGTGCCACAATGTCAGACTGTCACGTGGCCTCACTACAGCCAAATTGACACGACAGATTAGGCGGCAGCCGAGAAACGTGATGACTGATGATACTTTTATAACAAACTAATGATAAATTACACATGTTATACAGGTGCTGGTCATGTGGAGCCAATTATTGCTAAAAACCTGGCATGAGAAAACAACATCCGGCAATAAGTAGTGATTGATTTGGCTGTATAGGCATGATTGTTTCTGTTCTGTCTATAGGTAATTAGAC
Source organism: Agriopis aurantiaria (assembly GCA_914767915.1). Classification (NCBI taxonomy): domain Eukaryota; kingdom Metazoa; phylum Arthropoda; class Insecta; order Lepidoptera; family Geometridae; genus Agriopis; species Agriopis aurantiaria. Next base: position 8,367,551 of record OU612001.1, on the reverse strand, counting down.
AGTTAAATACTAGTCTTTTTTTTTAGCGCGGATATGTCTGCGTTTGACCACCAACTCGCCTGTTGGTAAGCGACGATGTGGTCGAAGATGAAGCACGCAGACTTAGAAGATACCTATTTACTCTCGCCTTGAAAAGGCCCAGGTTATATCTCTCAGGAAACAAGGAAGCGGGCATGTAGTTCCAAACCTTGGCTGTACGGATTAGAAACATAGAATCGAAACGTTTGGTACCTACGTATCCACGGAAAATCCTGATTGCCGAAATTGGCTGATACACACAGATACATTTCTGAGATAGAGCATTATAAGCATTGATGTAAGTTTTAAAACAGTCATTGATTATAAGCGTTTAAAGATTTTGGCGGGGATTGAGAGGGCATGTTCTGTCCCTTTCCCGCAATCCATGTTAGTATAGAATTTTGTTTGCGCGCGCAAGGCTTGACGTCATAGCTTCCTACAGCGCTGCAGCGGCTCTCTGTCTAGCATGAAATTAAAAATAAATTTTTGAACCAATTAATTTTGGTTTCGTTGATGCTCTCTCTTTTTATGAGGTAATAAAAATTATTAGAGTATTGAAATACGTAGATTGGTGCATATACGTCTACCTAAATAAATAAGGAATACCTATATAGGACACAAGCCTATTGTAAGTTACAACTTATAATTGCTGTATATTTTAGCTTAATTGTAACTTACAATAGACTTGTGTCCTATATATAAGACAGATGCACCAATCTATGTATTTCAATACTTGATTCACGTCGAATAACTGTCGCGATGATTGCAACGGGCTAGGGCGCCGACCCGTGAAGTAGGTCGCAGCCTCGCAGCGCCGCCGCCACGTGAGCCGCTCACTCACGTGGCCAGAGCATTACTCCCGCTGCATTTAAATAGCTTTTACCTTGGACAGCCTGGCTAAACTGGGAGCTGAGAAAAACATTGGAAAGGAACAACTTTGGGTATGAAAGCAAGTTCGAAACTACTGTGGCACTGACTACACAGAAAGAAAAAAAGTCTCGAATCAAGAGTATATTTATTGGTCAAGAATAATATAGTTTCATATATGGGGAAAACAATATTTTCTTGAATAAAGCAATTTATTGTTTTAGTTGATAAGCTCAAATCAACATTTTAATGTCTCATATAAAGACAATATATTATCGACAGAAGAATTAAGCAATTTCTTCATGCAAGAGGGAACGGTTTCTTGTTCTTCAAGACTCACAGTTTTCTTGAACAAAGACAGTTAAAGTTTTTGATGCATACCTATTTTATTTTTAGAGTAAGACAAAGCTATTTTTATAGAAAACATAATAATCTTCTAATAAAACAATCAACTTCTGCACTCAGAACGCAAAAGTCTTATATTAACAAAATCTTAGTATTAGTAGAAGAGAATAGTATTTTTCAATAGAGACAATAAGTTTTATTTTAAATAGCCTTTTAATTTGAGTCAAAAATTATAACGGCTTCTACTGAGAATTCTGTTGTTTGAACTAATTATAATATTTCTTAATTTAAGAAACTTAAAATTTTATACTGAATCAAATTTCTCTCCTTTCAATACTTTGTACATTTTATTTGAATAATGTCATTTACTTTTCTTAAGTATTTTAAATCTTAAGCAGAGACTAATACTACTTCTGAACTGAGAATATAGATTTTCAAGGTGAGATTATCAATGTTCTTTACTTGAATAACCAGGGATTTCATACTAAAACAAATTTGATCTCTGTTCAAATAATTACCCTTTCTTGTCCTAAGATTTTTAATGTCCAGTCAAGGGTAAAAATATTTTTGAACTGAAAATGCATACTCTTAAGTAAAGTATTTCTTTATCTTAACCTTAAATAACTGAGAGTCTTCTGCAAAGACAAAAGTTCTTAATTAGAATAATGTCTTTTACTTGTCTAAAGAATGTTGGATTTTAAGTAAAGACTGTTGATGTTTTCAAATTAAGAATGTATCTTCTTAGGGAGAGTATGGTAATATTCTTAGTTTAAATAATCGGGGGTTTCAGATCAAAACCAGATTGATCTTAGGCGAACCATTTCTGTGCGTTATTTGAAGAATATATTTGCTTATATCAAGATGTTTTGTTACTTCAAGTAAGTAATTTCTAGATTTGAATTAATAATTCTACTTCTCAGTTGAAACTAATAATTTTCTTAGTTGGAAAGTAGAAAGTCTCAAAGCAAGACCAGAATGAAACACAGGGTTACGCAAAAAGGGTGTACTATCCCGAAAGGGACTCATAGTACTCATCATTATGGACAACTTTTACTCCAGGGGCTGCCGTGAAATCGTGAAAAAAAAACAGCTGTTCCATACATTTCGTAGAGTTTCACTGACACTTTTATATGGAACAGCTGATATTTTTATCGCGATTTTGAGGTTGGCCACAAAGTAAAAGTTGTTCATAGTGATGAGTACTACGAGCCCCTTTTCGGGTTAATACACCCCTTTCGCGTAATCTTGTGTTTCATTCTGGTCTTGCTTTGAGACTTTCTGTCATATATGCATATTGACAAAAGCTGAAATGCAATGCTTATAGAGCAGTACATTCTGGTATTGCTCTATAAGCACTTGACACATTTAAAAACCAATACATACAACATAGCAGAATTATCAATACAATCGATTTTAGCTCGAGTTAGTTACGACTTACGCCTTGGATCAATCTCATTTTAACCCTGACTTTAAATTAAATTAAGTTGTCATCTATCAAAATATTTATTATTATAATACATTATTTTAAAAGTTTGAAACACGTCATACACACAATCTTAATTATTAACTTAGCTACATACAATATAACTAATTAAAAATATAAGATCAAAAACAGAGTAGACTTTTAAAAAAGATGCAATTATAAAGGGCGTGCTCGCCTGCTATAAGCTACCCATTTCGCACGTTTTGAATTATTTAAAGATTACATCTGATTATAGCGAAGGTATCAGAAAAAAAAACTTAAAAAATTAATTTTCCAGATATCTTCACCAAAATCTGAGATGTCAGTGTGAAAATTGCTTTATAACATTTTTTCTAAACAAAATTACTATTTACTGTTATTATACAAATATATTGATTATTTATCTTAACAAAGCGTTTAAATTGTGCAAAAGAGAAAGCAAAGAGGGCCTTAATGCTATAAAATGGGACTGCAGCCTTAACATATTAATATTGTTGGAGACTGGTACACTAAGAATATTTTTGAATTTATATATTTAATCAACACATGAATTAAAAAAAAAATTACTCTATTGCCCACTTTTTTGTTGACCTTAAATCTATGAAACGAGACTGCAGCCTTAACATATTAATATTGTGGGAGACTGGGTCCCTAAGAATATTTTAGAATTTACACATATAATCAACACACAAATAAAAAATATTACTCTATTGCCCACTTTTTAGTTGGCCTTAAAGCTATGAAACGGGACTGCAGCCTTAACATATTAATAGTGTGGGAAACTGGTTCACTAAGAATATTTTCGTATTAACATATTTAATCAACACACGAATAAAAAAAAAAAACTTTATTGCCCACTTTTTTGTTGACCTTAAAGCTATGAAACGAGACTGCAGCCTTAACATATTAATATTGTGGGAGACTGGTTCTCTAAGAATATTTAGAATTTACATATTTAATCAACAGACAAATTGACTTTACGAAAGTTATGGTAGTTAATAGATAAAATTTTGGTGAAAATCTGGAAAATAACAAATAAATGTTTTAAAAAATAAGGCCGGAATTTTAGTATGGAAATTAGTTTCCACTCTGGTTCTGTTGGTTGTGGTTCTGAAAACCCAGTCAGTGTGGTTTCCACACATTATTAATATATGAACGGGTGTTACTCACGATTCGGCCTAATATACCGTGAGTAACACCCGTTCAGATATTAATAAGGTCAGGTTTATTTATTTTTTGGCCATTTTTTATTCTCCAAATGCTTCCCACACACACCCGTTCGGCTTATTAAACACTCTACATAACGCTCTGTATAAATAAATAAACTTACTCGTACATAAATATCAACAATGAGATTCTCGATACACTCCAGTGTCGAAAATTTTGTTTTTCTGTCGAGTCTCCCTTATGGAGGGATGAGGTGACAGCAGTTTCATTTGATATGGAACCTTCCGGTCTGAAAAATAAACGCGAAAAATTAAACAACGGTACTTACGATATGTGTATGGCTAGTGGCTGGCTACCATGCTGTGATGTAGTAGATAGGTATCGAAAAAAGTATGTAACTCACCATCATCGGTTTCCTGTGTTATGCCTTCGTATAAACTTTCCAACGAATCATATTTATTTGTATTATTAAATTTCAAACTGATAATTGAATTTATAAACGTTTGCCACTTTGTATAAAAATTCAAAGAATTTTCCTTGTACTTTTCTTCGATGTCCACCAAATTAATCTGAAATCACATCACACTGATTAATATTATATATGCGATGAGTGTAAGTTTGTTATCTCAATAGCACGGATTGACACACAAGCTACATTTTTAGCTGCTTCACGCACTAAGATTTACTATTATTATTTATGTATCTTACTAAGATTTTGAAAATATATAAACTGTTTAAACAAAACCCAGAGATTCTTGAACAGATAATAATTGTCTTGTTTTTAGTTTTCATATTGAGAATAATATTGTTTTTCACTTGCTTTAACACTAGATGAGTGAACTGCGGATCAAAACTAATAAAAATAAATATACCTACCTATACACAATGCAATAATTATAGTTAGTTGGCTACCAGTATACATACAAATTTGACCCCTTAAAAAATAAATTAAATACTAATTATTAGTAGGTGTAACTTACATGTGCAGTGAAATATTCTTCAATTTTGGATTTAACCAGAAGTCTATGGCCAATTAAAGAGCATAGCTCTTTGAGATAATCGTCACTTAGATGTTAATCGTCAGTTAGTTGGTATTGCTGAATTTCATGGCCTGGAAAAATAAAAAAATAAAAATTAATGATCAATGTCATCATCTCAGCCTTAGGACGTCCAATGCTGGACATACGTCTCCTCCATTGACTTCCTAGAGTGGTTTGAAGCGGTTCACTTTCAGCGCGTTCCTGCGATCTTTAATAGGTTGTCTGTCCACCTTGTCTTGTGGTGGGTCGTCCTACGCTGCGCTTGCCGGTATGTGGTCTCTATTCGAGAACTTAAACGATACTGTATATGTAATAAAACCTTACCTTACCTTTAAATCTGTCTTGACTCCGGAACTCCCTATTTGCGCAATATAACTTCTATCGAAGTTTCATCTTCAGCCATCTGCATTAATATCACAACAAACTAATAAGAAGGGTAATAATCACAAAGTAAACTGTAACAGTAGACAATGACACACGATCACACGATTTTTTTGTAAAGAGAACTTACGATAGCTTTTTTGGTTCAATTCAATTCTTGGTGTACGGTGAATATGGATCACAACCGCTCTGCTTAATAAATGAGATTAATTGAAATTTATATTAAAATGTATTCGATACGATTCGCAACCCCACTTGACGCGACAAGACAAATCAGAGAATAGGCGAGTACAGGGTTGCCAGCCCCTAAACATTTTCCCTTATAAATGGTAAAAATTCTCTAAATTCATTCAAAACATTAAACAACTAAACTAAAACTATAATCGAATCAATCGAAGCGATTAGAGAGCTCGAGTTGACAACTCTCGGGGTTTTTGTATAATATGCGCGAATGGGTGGGTGATCGATCGGCAGGCGATCTTCGGTGATAGCACGAGACTATTTAGGGCGGGCCTGACTCGTACTTGGCCCGGTTTTTTTTTAGTTATACCACAGAGTGTGCACTATAATAGTACCAAGTAAACTTGTACTTAGCCTTGTACTTATTACCTATTTTGATGAAAAGTACAAAAATACCTTTAAAAATATGGTTCTTTGTATAGGACCCTTAATTTTTGACTTTATGTTGTTTTTGTTTAATCCACCGTATTCTGTAAAAAAATCTGCCAGCTCTCTATTACCTACGGTTCAAGAGATGCAGCCGTTTAAAGGTCAGACAGACAGACAAACACCGGAGGCTTAGTAATAGGGTCCCGTTTTATCTTTTGGGTACTAAACCTTAAATTACTAATCACAGCTCGTATATTACGGACATGTACAATACATGGGGATTTCACGCTGCAGTTCGAAACGGAGCAAGTACTCACTTCTTTAGTGCGCGAGGGTAGATAGACGTGCGGATCGCTATCTGTCTCTTTCAAATGAACGGTCTCAATATCTGTATATACACTATTAGGTACACACTATAATCTACACTTCAACACACGTTTTATAAGGAGGTAAAGTTTGTGAGTTTGTGTGTAACGGGCAAACTCCGGAACTACTGGTCCGATTATAAAAAAATATTTCACGAATAGAAAGCTCCACTATCCCTGAGTGACATATTTCATATTTGGCTATGTTTTGTTCACAGCGCAGGTGAAGCCGCGGAAGAAATCTAGTGTACAATAAAGTAACATAAATGTTCAGTGAAACCAATCACCGAAATAAAAGCTGATACGTTGTGTTGTGTTGTATATTACCAGTATGTGTCAATAAATTGCGGCCAATATTATATAACATGGATGAATTGTACGACCTGATATTTGTACCTGCATTATTGATTGTGCTTACCTACTCATGATTAAAAAAACTCTTCCACGAATACAAAGATACACTCTTCTCGAGTGACATAGGTTATGTTTTATTGACAACACAGGTGAAGCTAGAGGCTTATAATCTCAAGGGTGGTCCAATATAATTATTCCACCCATAAGGGTAGAAAGCAGAGAAATATTTTATGTTAAACAATAGTCGGTTTTTGAGATTTTTAGCCTGGGTATTATTTTAAACTGTTCAAGGGCCTTACGGACAACAGCTAATTGCGGCACCTAATCCGCTCAGTTGGAAAATCACGCGACCGCAAACCGTATCTGGGTGCGATAAGGTTCACGTTCTCGTGATTTTCCAACTGAGCTGATTAGGTGCCGCAATTAGCTGTTGTCCGTAAGGCCCCTGTTCTCACTTTGATTGCGAGGAAATAATTTCTTAATACACTTTCAGGTATTAATGCAAATTCTCTTCTGAATACTCGCACTCTTCTTAAAACTAGGGAATTTATTTTAGATATGACAACACTCATTCGTCCCCCCATCCTTCCGTTGCCGGTTATAGTCAAATAATCTATTAGTCAAGACATTCGATTTACATCTAAGAATCAATTATTCTTGGATGAAGAAACACGACTTTCAACTTCTACTAGTTATAGGTAAGTTAATACCTACAAAGTAGAATTTTAAAAATATTTATTGAGTTCACAATTGAACGGCTTATAACGTGTAACAAGTACATTTCATGAGTTGGTCGATTATTACTCGTTATTATTATAATAAAGCCTACTTATCCGTGAATTCCATGATAGAGAGCCCTATGAGAATTAAATTACTATGGAACCCAGATGGAGATATGGAAAAAAGATAGTCCTTATCAAACGGTCCTAAGGTTCAATTTTGCAATAAAATCTACAGCTGACTAATGATAAAACGATCTTTCAGATTATATTACTAATATCTAGTAGTCAGCCATAAAATTACTACAGATGCCTTGAAATTCAAAACCCAATAGTAAACCACCAAAATTAAAGCGTATTTAGCGAATAAAATTGCTTTTCAAGTTTAGACACCTAATATTCAATGAAAAATCATAGCAACAGTGCAAATAGATGATCATAGATCATAGGCATCCTACGAAGCTGTTAGTTCGTAGGTTTGAGTATTTAACTATCAGATATCAAAGATTCTGTTCAATGGTAAATTCTACCACTATTTACATAGAAATAAAGTCTGTAAAGGCTGAGCACTTGTGCAGGGCTGACAGTCGTTTTTTTACCTACTCGAGTTATCGTCGAACAAACATAGGTATAGGTATAAAATACAAACTCCGATTTGTCCCGTTAGACTAAAAGACTTTCTTTTGAATCGGCTAAATATATTAAGCATAATAGGGATTCTTAGTAAATTCGCGGTGTAATATCCAGATAAAAGTATCTAGGTAATTTTTAAAATTAACAGGAGAGCAATTTCATTTCTTTGAACTTTGTAGAGATAAAGGATAATATACTCGTATATTTGACTAATGAAAAAAGTATAGAGAAAGTAACCCATACTATTAGAGAATAAAATTAGGCATAAAATATATACACTTGTCATAGAACATATTTATATATTTTCAGCAATTGGTTGAAATACGTTATTTCGGCTCTTACTTACCTATTCTTAACTTGTTTGCAAAAAATTATTTTATTGGAATAATATGCGTTATTTGGGCAGTTAATTGGTATAAATGGGTTGATAATTACCTATTATCAACTAATTTAAAACTTTTGTTGTACCGGTACTCAATTTACGTTCTTCTAGTTCAATGAAAAACATTTTTTTTTCCATTACGTTATTATTGAATTAGTGATAAATTAACTGTACAGTTACGTCGTTTTGGCACAACGCGCAGGACCACGTTTAGTACCCATTTATGAAAAAAATATTATTTTCGAGTTTTTGGTAGTTACGTTCATCTGGTTCTTACACCGAGATTTGAGCAACCACATACATAAAAATGTTGGTTGCAACCACATACATAAAAATGTTGGTTAAAAACATATCACAATTCCTAGAGGTCTACCTTATTAATATGCTGAAAATTATTATGTTTGTCACTAATCAAAAAAGACGAATACTAATCATGCACTTTCTTGGTATTAAAACTTTTGACTAAGATACTTAGATAGGTTTTAATTCATTGTTATACACCCAACTTCTTATTCCCACAAAATAGATACCTTGGTTAAAAATATACAGTTACCTTTTTTAAATTATTATCTTTCTTGAATTAATGCTACTTAATTAAATAAAAATTCTCAAACAAATAATTTGCATCTTAAGAATTCTTAGTTGAACAATCCAATACTTGTTCCCAAAACACAGATAAATCTTGGCTAAAAACATAAGACGATCTTGCTTAAAATTCTTTTGTTTCTTAGTTTGACGCTAGTAGTTACGTAATCCAATAAAAATTGTCTCAAACTAAATATATATTTTCTTGGAATAAAATGTATGTCTATCTTATTTTGTATCATATAGGGATTCTTAGTTGAAATATCCAATACGTATTCCCTCAAAACAGACAAATCTTGGCTAAAAACATAAGACTATCTTGCTTAAAATAACTTTGTTTTTTAGTATGACGCTAGTAGTTACTTAATCCAATAAAAATTGTCTCGAACTAAACATGAATTTTCTTAGAACAAAACGTTTGTCTATCTTATTTTGTATCATATAGGGATTCTTAGTTGAAATATCCAATACGTATTCTCTCAAAACAAACAAATCTTGGCTAAAAACATAAGACCGTCTTGCTTAAAATTATTTTATTTCTTAGTTTGACGCTAGTAATTACTTAATCCAATAAAAATTGTCTCGAACTAAACATGAATTTTCTTAGAAAAAAACGTTTGTCTATCTTATTTTGTATCATATAGGGATTCTTAGTGAAATATCCAATATGTGTTCTCTCAAAACAAACAAATCTTGGCTAAAAACATAAGACCGTCTTGCTTAAAATTATTTTGTTTCTTAGTATGACGCTAGTAGTTACTTAATCCAATAAAAAATGTCTCGAACTAAACATGTATTTTCTTAGAATAAAATGATAACCGATCTTATTTTGTATCATGGGGTTTCTTAGTTGAAAAATCCACTACTTATCCCCACAAAACAGACGAATCTTGGTCTAAAACACTCAGTTACCTTGTTAAGAATTAAATCGATTCTTACTTTAATACCAAAATACTTACTTAACCCAAAAAAAATATATCTTGAACCAAACAAGTGTTTTCTTAATAGAAAACGTAACTCTATCTTATTTTGAATCATTTTACAGTATTGATTCAATACTTAAATTTACATCAAAATTAAAATATTTTTCTTTATACGAAAATTATTTTTCTTGAAATAAGACGTTCCTACTTTCCGATTTATGAGAATAATACATTATTTAAAGTAAGACAATATTTTTTTGCATCAAAAAGATATTCTTGAATTAACAAGTTATCTGTTTTAGTTTCAGTAAAGTGACACAGGTTTTGAATCAAAGTTTTATAGTCCTTGGTCCTATGCATTATTTTCTCACACTAAGATACAAAAAGATCTTAATTTAAAAAATACATAAATTGTTTACCCAACACCCAGATATTCTTGAAGGAATAATAATTGTTTTGTTTGTAGTAAATATAATGAGAATAATATTGTTTTTCGCGAAGAGTATCAGTTTTGTTGTTCTAAGACATTATTATTAATTAAAGCATTTATTTACTTGATATTAAACAATATTCCTGAGAATAAAAATATTCTTGGTCGGAAACAAATTTCGCGAGGATTTTTTTCCGTGTAGGTATGCAATTTTAGTTTTTTAATAAAGAAGAGAAGCGTCAGTCTTGTTCTCCAACAAAATATGTTATGATTTTGGTAGGGGGGCCTGTGAGCTCAATGTAGAAAAACACGTGCGCGCGCGTCACGTTTGTGTAGAAAAAAATAGCAAACAGCAATAATGACACCGAGATCATCTTGTTCTCCAACAAAATATATGTTATGATTTTGGTAGAGAGGCCTGTGAGCTCAATGTAGAAAAACACGTGCGCGCGCGTCACGTTTGTGTAGAAAAAAATAGCAAACAGCAACAATGACACCGAGATCATCTTGTTCTCCAACAAAATATGTTATGATTTTGGTAGAGAGGCCTGTGAGCTCAATGTAGAAAAACACGTGCGCGCGCGTCACGTTTGTGTAGAAAAAAATAGCAAACAGCAACAATGACACCGAGATCATCTTGTTCTCCAACAAAATATGTTATGATTTTGGTAGAGGGGCCTGTGAGCTCAATGTAGAAAAACACGTGCGCGCGCGTCACGTTTGTGTAGAAAAAAATAGCAAACAGCAACAATGACACCGAGATCATCTTGTTCTCCAACAAAATATGTTATGATTTTGGTAGAGAAGCCTGTGAGCTCAATGTAGAAAAACACGTGCGCGCGCGTCACGTTTGTGTAGAAAAAATAGCAAACAGCAACAATGACACCGAAATCATCTTGTTCTCCAACAAAATATGTTATGATTTTGGTAGGGGGGCCTGTGACCTCAATATATAGAAAAACACGTGCGCGCGTGTCACGTTTGTGTAGAAAAAAATAGTAAACAGCAACAATGACACCGAAATCATCTTGTTCTCCAACAAAATATGTTATGATTTTGGTAGAGAGGCCTGTGAGCTCAATGTAGAAAAACACGTGCGCGCGCGTCACGTTTGTGTAGAAAAAAATAGCAAACAGCAACAATGACACCGAGATCATCTTGTTCTCCAACAAAATATGTTATGATTTTGGTAGAGGGGCCTGTGAGCTCAATATATAGAAAAACATGTTACCATACACTGTTGCCACCTGGTAAACACGTATTGCACACTACTGCTGAACATCATATAATTATGCTTCCCCCTTAAAACTCCACACTGAACGACAGCCTGCCATCTGCATCCAATGGATGCCCGCGACTCTCACAATGTCGTCGATCCACCTGGGCCCCGATTCTAAACCAAGGTAATTGGGTAATTGCCCCAAAATTTACACTTATGACAATTAAAGTATAAAAAAATTAAAAACTGTTTGAGGCAATTCAAAAAAAATAAAATAAGAAAAACAATTACAATTTAAAAACAATTGGTTTAGAATCGGGGCCCCGAATCTCAGTGCACGTAATTTGTCATAGTCACCTAAATTTAATTGAATCACGTACATCTCACGGTATATACGAGTTCAGTAGGTATATTGTCCCAGCTTGTCCCAAAATGGGGACTGACATAATTTTAGTTCGATCTGTCTCCTTGAACAGAAAGACAGGTCGAACTGAAATTCGTTTTCATTTTTTAATGTATTTTTTTTTTGGTTATTCAGATTATTTTTAGTGTTCAGTTAAAACGTTGATTTTACATATTCATTTGTTTGTAACTTTTCAGTATGTACTCATTTGCTTGAATGGTATATTTTTTTCTATTGTTCAGTTGTTTTCGTTTTTAATTTGTTCGAAATTATCTCCTTACAGCAACTTCACAATAAATAATTCCTTTCCTATTGAAAGTTCAAATTGCGTCCGTTCTCACATCCATTCAAATGAAATAAAAAAAAAGGTTGTAGGTTTGCTACAAAAGGTTGCAGGGCACGTGCATTAAAACAACGACAATCTGCATTAACCATGTCGCTATAAAAATAACAGCAGATTTCTCTACTTTTATTGAATGACACAGTCTTGTTTTACTTTGACAAGCGGTTAAAGCAAGGTGTCGCTTGAATGGTGTTTATTTAGTCGAATGTGTGTCAGGGTTGCGTTATGCTTGACTTAACTGTTGGAAGACACGTTTTAAATCCACGTGACATCCCCTATAAAGCCTTTATCGCCACAGAAGACATAATAGGATATGTATATCCTATTATGTCGTATACAAGGATGAGTACCGTATTCCTTGAGTTAGTCTTCAAATCACGAGTGAATCTGTTTCTTCTAGGCAAGCGTGCTCCATCGTAGACCGCATCATGCGAATTGGCAGTCAAACGCAAGCCTATTTAAACATATAGGTACATTATCGGCCTTACTTATAAACGTTACTTAAAAGTTAAGCAATGCTTAAAAATGCTGTCGGCTTCTCGTTGACGGAAATTGTCACAGGTGAAAACGAGACAGAGCAATTTTAAGCATTGTTGTTAAGTAACGTTTACAAGTAAGACCGTATGTTATTATTATAGCATATTAAGCCGCAATTGTCAAGACAAATAGGTATAAAACAAGTAAACCATAACATTACAAGATGGACAGACGACCTACGCGGACATTCCATCCTTACGTCGTGAACTTTGGTAAAGTCCGCACGCAGCGTTTTCAAAATTCCTTCCTAATACGAACTGCACAGGAATGGAATGCGCTTCCTGCCTCGGTGTTCCCGACAAAGTACAACCTGGGTCTCTTCAAGACAAGAGTGAATAGGCACCTCATGGGCAAGCGTGCTCCATCTTAGACTGCATCGTCGCTTACCATCAGGTGAGTTGTGGTCAAACGCTTGCCCATTTCATCATAAAAAAAAAAAAAAAAAAAAACCTAAAAGAGACCGCAGGGAAACGCTGGATTCAGGCTTCGACCAATATAATTAATTTTATTTTGGTCGAAGGATGCAGGCCGCTTCCTACCGGCCCTTTTGGAGATCGATGAGGAGGCTTATGTCCAGCAGTGGACGTCCTACGGCTGAAATGATGATGATGATGATGATGAAACCATAACATTGAAATTGTTTATGCCACCAAATATATGTAGGGTAGGTACCTAAATATAGGTATGTGAATTTCATAATGTGCAATAAATTATTGATTATTTACAAGTTTATTTTTATATTCTGAGCCAATAGTACCTATGTATGAAAATGCAGTTTTTACTCAAAATTATCTTTCCCATTTGCTAATCAATAGGGAAAAGAACAGTAACAAAACCGCGACCACAGAGGGCAATATCCGTAGCATTGAGAAATGTTCTATCTTAGGTACCTACATTTTGTTATCGTCCAACTACACCGTATAATATTTAGGTACGCCGAAATACTCACGTGTATTTGTTTGCAGTAGTGCTTTGATTACCATTAGGTATTTAGTTGTACGCTCAGAGATAATGACGGCATGTGTAAGGGACGTAACTATTGGTGCCGAAATGGGTGCAAAGCGAAAGTAACTCTGTATCTGTCTGATTTTCGCTTTTCTCGACTAAACGGCTAGGCTGATCGGCATAATGATAGTGTACATCATAACGACGTATCAAAGAGCATGGTAAAAAGGACAAACCCCTATACTTTCCCCCCAGAAACTGCGGATAAACTGAAAAATCGCAGGTAACACCGTGGGATTCTGCTATTTTGTTATCTAGCACACAAGCTACAGTGCAAATCATGTACTGGGGCCTTACGGACAACAGCTATTACAGGCACCTAATCCACTCAGTTGACAAATCACGCGACCGCAAACCGTATCTGGGCGCGATAAGGTTTGCGGTCGCGTGATTTTCCAACCAAGCGGATTAGGTGCCTGTAATAGCTGTTGTCCGTAAGGCCCCAGTGCTTACAAAAAAGCTGCTAATCATGAGCGTAGCAAAGCGCTTTCAGTATAATTATGGTCAAATGGTTTAAAGTGGTATGAGACAGTTTTTGGTATCTATCGTTTTCTTCTATAAACTTGTTGTTCCCTGGACCTTAAAAGGACGGTCTTTTCATTATGATTCAAACAAGAGAATGTTTGCATGTATACCGTAAACGTCAAAGTGAAAGTTTGGCGAGCACGTGACCACACACGTGGCTCTACCACGATGTGTCATCAAAAGCACACAGCGGTGAGGCATCTTTACAGCAAGACACTGTACACACTCTTCATACTTTAGGCGCTATGAATACAAAGAATATGAACGGAAGAAAGGAAAACCATCCTATGAGTACCCAGAGGTCATGCCAGGGTCAGCCAGGCTAGCCAGGGTGCACTCCGGCCCAACGGTCCTACCCCCATCCCATGGATGATTAGCTACAAATAAAACATCCTTTGATAAATATAACCAACGATTATATAACTGATCGTTTGAGTAATCCTACAGAAGTTTATTTTACAGTCGCGTGTTTCACGTTTGGCTACCACGTGCGGTCTCGGAAGTGAAGTGCTGACCTCTGGCGCTGACTTCCGGAAGCAATAATGCTTATTATGCAGACTACGTCTTATCACCTATTGTTATTGTAATAAATTGATAATTAACTGTAATCTTAATTACAAAATAGGAATGGTTAGATGTATAAAAGGCGATGTGTATTGTGTACACAGTTTGCATTCACAAATATGGCTGTCTCTAGTGAGATGTAATACTAATATCTTATAGTGCTAACAGACGCTCGAACGCGGCTGACCTCAACCGCGGTCTGACCAATGGGAGAGAAAGAGAAGGAAATATGACATTTTCACTCTTTCTCTCCCGTTGGTTGGACGGCGGTCCGCAAGCCGCGTTCGAGCGACCGCCTCTATCCCTTTGGAAAATTACGTGCCGCTTACAATAGATCCAAAGTGATTGTTTAGATGGCGCTAGGTGTGTCGAATTAGACTGAAACTGTACGAAAACACAGAATATAATAATAGTTAGTACTACGGCAACGAAACCAATAACTTACCGAACTTACCTTTGCAAGCACCTTTAGTAATACAATCGATATCCAGTAGATGGCGCTTTACAATAAAATAATCCTACTTTAAAATGTCTTATAATAATACATTTTTTTAGTTAAATAATTTAGAATGTAAATAATTAACGTTTAACTAAAATAATATCAGGAATTTCAACATTACTATTTTTTTCATGGATAATTAAGTTGATAGTTTTCGTAAAATTTTTTCATTTGTGTATTGTTCCATACATTTTAGTAAAGCGCTTCCAGTGGAAACGCGAAGGAACTAAAATCAGCGGTATAGATTGCTTCACTCTAATTTGAAAAAAGATTTCGAATACCTTTCAGCCCAGCAATGTATGGAACGAAACGTATACGAAAAAAGTTTTCGAAAACTATCAAATCTGCCCCCTGATCAAATGGCATTTTGTCGATCTCAAGGTACATTTTTGTCTTGAAAAGTACTTTAATAATCAATAAAATTATATAGAAAAGGTTGTGTTTTTTATTTAAACATCGCCTCATTGTTTTACTTTCTTAACTTGTGTACTTTTCACGTTCGCGTGATTTTCCAACTGAGCTGATCTAACGTTAGTTTGGTGCCGCAATAGCAGTTGTCCGTAAGGCCCCTGGGGCCTTACCTACGGCCAACTGGTAACTCGGTATCAAACTAACGTTAATACAGCGCAGTTCGGAAAATCACGCGAACGTGAACCTTAACGCGCTCAGATACGGTTTGCGGTCGCGCAACATTTTTTCATCACCTAAACTGGATTGCTTTAACAGCTAGCTGTAAGGCCCCAGGACCCAGGAGAGTCACTCCACAAAACCATAGCAACTCTTGCTACTACACAATAAAGTGCAATTCAGGACGCTCGAGCGCTAACTACCTATAGCTATATTAACCTAGAAGTTGCCTCTCTGTCTATCGCGTAACTCTTCGCGTCGCGTTAACTCTGTGTATCGCGTGAGAGTGAGCACGGGAGTTCCCGGTTCCGATAAGTCGGCTACTTGTAGCTTGATAGGTACCTAAAGTGCGGAGAGCGCCAGGTCTGGCCAGGCCTGCCAGCGCGAAGGTTAAGTAGGTACTTAGGTAGGTAAGTATTGGACCTACCTACTAAAACAGTAATTACATTCCAGCCTAGAAGTTCATAGGTATTTTGTGCTCATCTTTACGGTAGCTAGGTATCAGGAAAGTAGTGTGTTTATTTATGTACTACTACATAAATAAACACAGACTACTCTAGTTGTGTGCTTTATTTACCTATTTACTTGAATAAAATTTTGACGAGACAGTAGGTAAGTACCTTCTAGGTACCTGTAAAGGAGACTGGATTTGTGCGCGTTCAGTCGGTAAGTACCTACCTAATTTACCAAAAGCGGACATGGCTATGATTCTTATACCTACCTACTAAAAAAACCGGACAAGTGTGAGTAGGACTCGCACTCTGAGGGTTCCGTACAAATACTCGCACGAAGCGGCAACGTCGCACTCTGCTTTTTTGCTCTGCTATGTAGGTAGGTATATGAAGATAACTGCCTATAAGGTCAAACCGCATCAAGGCGGTGCGGAACAGTACTGCAAGATTATTTAACCGACTTCAAAAAATAAGGAGGTTCTCAATGATTCGGTTGTTTGTTACTTTAGAACTCCATCATTTAAGAACTGATTTGGATTTTTAGATTGGTCCCATAGATATTTCATTAAATTTGTACAATAATTTCGTTGGTTTCGTTCAGTAGTTTTAGGTACCTACTAATTTTGAAGTCGGTTTTTTAAATTGATAATTACCTAACTCGGGCGAATAAACATAAATACAGAAAAGTATCTCCATTGTATGTATGGCTTTGGATAAGGAACCATACCACCAAAATTATGTGTGTCTTGAACGCTCTTCTTTAAGAGGGGGCATCCGAAATTTTATGCTAATTTGCCATGATATTATAACTAAACCAAATATACGATCAACGTAATAATTGATACATATGATTTTTCAATTCATTTTCTTTCCGCCATTAAGACAGAAACATAATAGCAAGATATTTACTCGATACTTTAATGTTTTGAAAATGGTGCCTTTTTGCTAATTTTTTTGATTTTACTTGAAAGTACTTCAGTTACATATCTAAAATAAATAATCACCGAAGGAAAATATAGTTTGTTTTCCAGTGTTAAGACAAAATTTACCTAGATTAATTAGTACTCTCATAATAAATTATAATAAACTTAAATTAATTCCCGTGTAATATAAATAAAATGTGTGAAAACCACGTCAGTTTCTATAATAAAACTTAAATTATTTTATATTATCTTTTAATTTTTAGTTTTATCTTTCTGACTCTCTCTCTGCTTCTCTCCGTCTCTCTCTCTCTCTCTCTCTGTCTGTTTGTCTGTCACAAAGAAACACTCCGACTCTAATAGTTATATTACTGAGCATACATAATAATGGATGCGTTACGGCCTAGTCATATCCATTTTATTTGTATCTATGTTATTTTTTCGTAGTAGCTTTACCTAGTCTGTGCTCTAAGGTCATTGGCACCACTTGGTTGCCGCGTCAAGTGGTCGCGTTCGAGCCATCGATTTTTTATATTATCCTTTGTTTGAAAATACAGTAGGTGTTGATATAATCGCACTCGGAAGATAAAACCAAGGCGAAAAGCAAGCGCGTGCGTCCTTCCCCGTTGAGGCACAGTGCGGTACTGAGGTTGAACGGAGCATGTTTCGCTATTTAGATGCAAAGCGCAACAGAATAAGACTGAATATCGGACTTACCGTTTGACCGAATAGTTGCTTAGAACTAAAGGACGTAAGTCTCAAATCGAATATAATTTATTATGAGAGTACTAATTAATCTAGGTAAATTTTGTCTTAACACTGGAAAACAAACTATATTTTCCTTCGATGAGTATTTATTTTAGATATGTAACTGAAGTACTTTCCAAGTAAAATCGAAAAGGCACTATTTTCAAAACATTAAAGTATCGAGTAAATATCTTGCTATTATGTTTCTGTCTTAATGGCGGAAAAAACATGAATTGATAAATCATATATATCAATTATTACGTTGATAGGATATTTGGTTTAGTTATAATATCATGGCAAATTTGCATAAAATTTCGGATGCCCCCTCTTAACATGAATTTCCGGTTACGTAATTACAAACCCAATTTGGGGTCTTTAGGGGTAGGTCCTAAAGCCGAGTTTTTGAGTTTAACGTCATCGTCTGCTAGAAAAAATGAGGTTTATGACGTCAGATTTTTGATTGGACCTTTGTGTCCGAAGTTATGGACCTTCAAAAAATCGGGTATTTAGGCTCTGTCTCGCTACTTAGTAGCTCTAGTACCTAAGAGTCTTAAAATACTAAATGACCTATCGTTGGAAAGCCAGTGAAGGTCACTATCCTTGCCTGGATTGACCTGGGACAAAATGCTTGAGGAGCCGGGTATTTCAGGTCGTCAAAATCGTAAGACCTAACTTAGACTATAATTTAAACTAAAAACTAGAACTAGTTGTATTTCCTAAACCAGAGCCTTAAAAAATATGCAAAAAAAATACTAAAACTTAAAATGAGCTTTACTACCTCGAGCCAAAATTTGGGCGTGGTAATGTTGTTTTCTCCACTACTTTACTGGGGCAGACAGGACAGTAAATTACGAAAGACGAGGCAGTATGACCTCTATAGCTTTAGCCTGCTCAGTAATGGGCTAAAATAAATGCTAACGTGGTTAGGTGTGAATTGCGGGGATTTCTTCTCATATTGTTTATCTGTACCTGGGGCCTTACGATTTGGAAAATCACGCGACCGCAAACCGTATCTGGGCGCGATAAGGTTCACGTTCGCCCCTGTGACCCCTGCAAGTGAATCTGGGCTCCGATTATCTACGTTTAAACTGTGACTCCTGCAACTAAGTGAATCTAGGGCCTTACGGACAACAGCTATTGCGGCACCAAACTAACGTTAGATCCGCTCAGTTGGAAAATCACGCGAACGTGAACCTTAACGCGCCCAGATACGGTTTGCGGTCGCGTGATTTTCCAACTGAGCGGATCTAACGTTAGTTTGGTGCCGCAATGACTGTTGTCCGAAAGGTTCCTGGACTCTAATAACTGCTTCCTTTGATTTTATGACTATCTACACTCAAGCATCGACCTCTGCTAGTCGCCTATGTACCTAAAGTACCTATACCTATATTCTATATTCAAAATACAACACCCCTCTCTACGAGGGAGGCCTTTGTTCAGCAGTGGACGTTTACAGGCTGATGATGATGATGATGATGATGATATTCAAAATGTCATACACAAATTGTGTTTACCAAAACTAGTCGGGACATAGTAGGTAACTAACTGCCTTCGCTTCCCAGTTCACGATCAAGGTCGGATGATTGTATGGATTCGGAAATCAGGTACCTATTTAATACCTAGTTCTAGGTAATAATGTAGGTAGGTACCTATAGGTATTTTTTGAATAGTGTGGATGTTTTGTAATTTTTAAGGTTTTTATTCATGGTATTCATGAGTAGATAGGTAGTCTAGTAGTGTACCGACTTCATAGTAGGTAGTAGTTGTGTGCTTTATTTATTTACTAGAATAAAATTACGTAAAATTTTGACGATACAGTAGGTAGGTACCTGTAATGGAGAGTGGATTTGTGCGCGTTCAGTTGGTAAATACCTACCTAATTTATCTAGAATTTTACTAGTAGCCTATGTCACTCTCCGGTTGAGAACTATAACCCATGCATAAAATCAAGTCGATACAGCGCTGGCAACGTCGCACAGCGCGGGCCTAACTCTCAGCACGAACTGGCAACGTCGCATTGTGAAACGAAACTGACCCGACTACTACGTCCTATTCTGTGATGCATTCTGTGAGCGCGAAGAAAAGCGCCATCTACTGATATCTGGTGCGCTTCTCTTGAAATGTTGCGCTACCGTAATTTTTTGAACCCTTTCGTACGCCATCTCACGTAAGTTCGAGACAACCTATTGCCCGGACAAATTGTGGCGCCCTCTAAGTTTCAACAGGTATTTTGGCAAATTTCCGGGGTACGGTACAAAGTACTGCTATCATCGATCTTCTCTAGTATATAATCTTAATCTTTGGTTCGAGCGTCTGTTAGCACTATTAGGCTTAGACTGTCTCCAAGATTTACAGACAGAGAAGTGTAAGAATTTTGTATTAATTTTCCAACTTTCCAACTATCTCTTTTTGCAGCATTTCTGTCTTGTAAAGTTATCTAACTATGTATAGTTAATAAATAATGATAATAGAATATAAATACTATAATGGAAACTAAGGATTCATTCCCTTTTCTGCCATAAGCGCCATCTCTTATCGAGTAGCAAAACCATTCTTTGTTCCATTATTGTCATAGAAAGATAGATTTTTAGCATGTATATGGACTGTCAAGTCATGTCAATCTGTCAATGTTAATGTCATTAATCAAATCCACAAAAGTGACAAAAGCAAACAAACAAAACAAATTGTCGGACGAAACTTTGATTTAAAAAACCAAAACAAATAGGTACAAAGTCGTAGTAGTAGTGAAGCATCATGAAAGCACTAATACAACGAGTTATGAACGCTAGTGTCGCTGGTAATACATTAACTACATTATATTATACCTACACATAAATGAGCACTCGTCAACTTCTTGTAGGTTATATTCGGACAACCTCAACTATTTGCTTTTCACCTTACCACACTCAAGACACGCCACTCATCCGATCTTCGGCTTTTCGTTTCCAGCCACTGCCTAACATATTATATCGTCACTCCATCGAGTCACATTACGTCCTGCGATTTGATGATTCGTGCCTCTAGTTTTAAAACATCTACCCTCAACGGTTATCTGTTCTGCGACAGATATGACCGGCCCACTGCCATTTCACCTTGCTAATATTCTGAGCATAGCTCGTTGAGCGACTTTTCACTTGAGAACCGCTCGAAACATATTCATGTTTCAGCACCGTATGGCATGATAAGTAGAACACATTGATCAAAGTCTTTACGTGATAGGCGACAAGAAGACTCAACAGTGTCCCGAACACTGCCCACCCAAACTGTTCTTTTTGGTCTTACAAAATAGTTTTACAGCTTCTTCATAAATGGCATGTTAAAGTCCTAATGTGGCTCTATTAAACTCAGTGTCAGGTGGAACTGGGGGTAGCAAGCATCTGCAACTGGATTTGGTGTGACTAGGCCATTATATCATTATTATTCATTATTCATTTTTAAGTTAAAACATTGTATCTTTTAATTATTGTGCGTGTGTAAATAAATAAAATAAATAAATAAACATATTTTATCTATCATCATAAAAATTTTTTTTTTTTTTTCTAGTGAATGGCGAAGTCATAAGCAGCATAGACCGAGGTGTCTGTGTACTGGTTGGAATATCTAGTACTGACACTAAAAAGGATATGGAATACATGTAAGTAAGTTATTATTGGTATCATTCCTTTGTTACTTTACCATTGTTACATTTTAGTAACTGGATCATCATCATCATAATCAGCCTATACTAGTCCACTGCTGGACATAGGCCTCTCCGATGCTATGCACTCAGCCCGATCCTTGGCTTTTCTCTTCCAACCACTGCCAGCTGTCTTACGTATATCGTCACTCCAATGAGTCTCATGTATTCCCAAGTGAATGGCACAGCAAGAGAGAGGCATATACCAGCAGATAATGTTCAGTCTAGGGTTAATAGGTTATTACTGGGCAAACGTGCTCCATCTTCGACCGCATCATCGCTTCCCATCAGGCGAGATCGCGGTCAAACGTTAGCCTAGTCTGATGTAAAAAAAAAAGATAATCCCCCTACCTTTTAGCCAAATCAGATCCTTGATTCGACAACATACTACAAGAGTTCACAAAGAATACTGGGCAAGACCTAAAAACTGTAGACAATCAAGGGAAGCTTTCCCGGAACTCAATCCGAGATACTCCCGTAGATTATTGAATCTAAACGTGACAAACTCTGGCAAATTGTTGGGATTGTCACATTGGCAAATTGGTGTTGTCAGTTGGGCTTGCCTTTTAAACAAACACCATTTAAAATTGGGGTTACTGACAGTCCCCTATGTAGAGGGTGTCTGGAGACTGAAGAAACGGCCGCGCATTTGCTGCTGGAGTGCAGCAGCGTGGCAGAACAACGAAACACTATCCTCGGATCACCGAGAACGCTCTGGGAAGCCTGCGCAGGCATAAGCGAGCTCCTGGCTTTCCTGGAGGAGACTGGGTGGCTGAATTAGCTGCAGCCGGGTCACGCAAAATGGGCCAATGTATGGCCTAGTTGCGAAAAATGCCCGCTACACAAGTAACAAGTATACCCAGCAATGGGATAACGAAGCCGTGGATGATGATGACGGTGTTTACTATGTTGTTGCTTTCATTGTAATACCTCTTTTTTCAGAGTAAGAAAAATAATGAACATAAAATTATTTGACGACGATAATAGTAAGAGATGGAAGAAGAGTGTAGTAGAAAAACAATATGAAATTCTGTGTGTTAGCCAGTTTACTTTATACAACACATGGAAAGTAAGTTACCGTTGTAATCATAAGTAATTGGGGTAGCATGTTTAAAGATGCTTCGCGTTATGGAAAAGAGCAATGCTCGGCTTTTCACTGCAGTGAAGCCTAGCCGTTCCGAATAATTGCATCCGAAACGGCTCGGCTTTTCGAAGTTATTCACTGTGAACCAAAATATTAGAAAGAATTAATCAGTAAGCTACAAATTAGGCTACTGTATTCTGGCCGAGCCTCTTAAGAAAGAAAGAATGGATGAATAAAAATGGCACTCACACTCGACTAAAAATATGGATAACAGATATTTCAGAGTATACCTTAGTAAACTTTGTTCATAATGATGAGTATAACATAATCTTTGGTATAACCCACAGCAACCCAAAGTTTGTTGCAAATTTTTTGGTGTAAAGGAAATTATTATCAACAAAAGATATTTCTTATACGTTCAAACCTGTTTATAATCATTTTTAAATTTTTCAGGGTAACAAGCCAGATTTCCACAAGTCTATGCCAGGTGATAAATCTAAAGAATTCTATGTAAATTTCCTGCAAATGCTGAAGGATGCCTACATTCCTGATAAAGTCAAAGGTGATCATGAAGTGCAACATACATTGGCGGATCCAGGGGGAGAGATCCATGCCCCCCCCCCCAAAACACCTAGCAATTCCATACAATCGACTCAATTTTTCGATTTGATTCCTTTGAACCTTGTCAGAATGGCCCCCCAAAATAAAATCCTGGATCCGCCCCTGGCAACATAACGTTATACCTCCAGCGTCTGTTAACTTAAATAATCCCATGAGATTTTCGAAAATTAGCAAAAAAAATTTTGAGAGTCAGCAAGCTTTTCAAATGTATATGAATTAGTTTTGAATATATGCGCATATATATGAATATTTTGTATATAGGGCGCTCAAAAGGCGCAAATATAGTAGCCTAGACAGTGGGTATGAGCCTTTTGGGGTCGAAGCTTTAAGTCCGTAAGGGGCCCACCGCTTAAAATGTTTTCAAAGATTTGTCAACACGTCTTTTCCGTGACTAAAATAGTATTAGTATTGCAATTGAACGCGGCCATGCGTACGGCATTTTGGGTACGATGCCTGCTGGCAGCGGTTTATTAGATTAGTTTAGTTTTATATTTTAGTACTAGTTTGTTTATATTTGATTTTAAGTTGTTTTCATATAATTTGTTTACTAGAATGCTCTGAATTGTAATAAAACACTACTGCAATGCTAACCTAAGGCTTCATTTATGGAGACGCGGGGAATCGAGCGTTAACTCAAACGTAGGGCCTTGTGTGATAGTGTTCATGCAGAAGCGTTAGTGCCGTGCGACAACCCGGGCTCCGCCAGGGCATCACCACAAAGATCGTCGCACTCATACATGGCCATAAATTTGAATTAACCACCCGGTAAGCCGCGCAACGCCCCCGGGTTTCCGTAAACGAGGCGTTATGTTATTATGAGTTCATTCAAGTTATCTTGTCCTCGAGACACAGTCTAGTCTACTTACCAAAAATCCCACTGGACTAATTAAGTTAATTAACTAAAACTTTTACTAACCTAAGTTTTTAGGGTGCCGTACCCAAAGACTAAAAACGGAACCCTATTACTATGCTATTACTAAGCCTACACTGTTTGTCTGTACTACCTTTAAACGGCTGTATCTTTCGAACCGTATTAGATAGGCAGTAAAAAAAATTACAGAATGCGTAATGCTACGGTGGATTAACTAAGAAATAATAAAAAAGTCAAAAAGTGACAATGAAAGGAACTCCCATCCCCCCTCCCCCCTCCCCATACAACGAATGTATTTTCCTTATTTTTGTTTTTGCTCTAATGTAAAAACGGTAATTACGTACAAGCGTCAAACTTGGCATGATTATAGTACACACTCTAAAGTATAACAACAAATAATAAATAATGGCCAAGTGCCAGTTGGTGACAAATTTATATTCATTACTAAGTTATAACTGGTAATTTCGTTACTTGGACGACCTTATCATTCGAACCTCGACCTTATCATTTCACCGAATCGAAAAGCCATATTTTACTATTTTTGAAGTCGGTTTTTTAATTTATAATTATTGTATTTTGTTGTAGTACGGAACCCCTGAAAGCGAGTCCGATAAGCACTTTGGCGATTTTTTTATTTTAAAATAATGTGTCCTTTTTCGGCTTTCCGTATTCCGTTTGTAAGAATCTCCTCAAATGTTTCAGATGGAGAGTTTGGAGCCTACATGCAAGTGAGCATACAAAACGATGGACCGGTCACCTTCGAGATAGAATCACCTGCCTCCCTTCAAGAGAAGACTAGAAAAAGTGATAAAGAGATCTCTAACGGACAAAGTGAAGAGAGTGAAGTGAAATAAGCTGTTAAGGTGAAAGGGGTGCAGGAGTGACGTCATTGGGAAAAGGCTTTAAAGGTATACTGTAACATGGCCAAATGAGGGTTCGACTCCCATAGGCGCTCGGAAAGGTGTTGAAGTGTTTTTTTACTATTATCTTTGGTAACATGGGGTATCATATAAATAAATAAATATTTGGGACATTTTTGCACACACGGTCATTGACCCCAAACTAATCAAAGCTTGTAATATGTCTGCCAGAGACTGATATACATACATATATAGGTAGTTTTAAATACATACTTTAATCACATCAATGTTTGTCCTAGGTGGGTATCGAACCCACGCCTCCAAGCTCAGAAGGTAGGTTCACTACAAAATGGACCAACGGGCTATCTAAACGGGCTATATACCTAGTTATAAATCTCATTACCGCCAAAAACGGCCGTTTTTAGCTAATCTTTTTTTTATAACCAATGCAATACCATAGTAGAAATTTTGTTTCTACTATGGTATTGCTTTAGTTTATACGTTGTGTCGATGGAAATAGTTACTCCAGAGATGCTTCATACATTCTCGACCGACTATCAGAGTAAAATTTTAATTTGCTAACTTTTAGTATGCCTGTTATGTTTTTTATGGTTCCGTACCTCAAAAGGAATCCTTATAGGATTACTTTGTTGTCCGTATGTCTGTCTGTCAAGACCCTTTTTCTCAGGTTCTCAGGTCAGGTATCAAGTTGAAATTTATATATTTTTTTTTATATTTATTATTTATATCATCATCATCATCATCAGCCTGTAAACGTCCACGGCCTCCCTCGTAGAGAGGGGTGTTGCCATAATCCCCACGCTTGGCAGGTGGCTTGGGGATCGCAGTACGTTCACGATTTATTATTTATATAATTTATTTAAATACTCAGGTCTATGGTCTCTTTCAGCTGTGAAAAATCAAACTTGTATGTCAACGATATCAAAAGATATTGACCGTTTCACAAGGGAATCAAAACCTACAGGGCCTACACCTTCCCGTTAATCTAGATTCTAGAATAATTAAATTTGGCAAGAAGTAAGGTCTCACAGCACATATAAAAGGGAAAAAAACGAAAGTTTGAAGATACAACACATTAAAAAAAAATGTTTTGCTAGTACAAACTTAAACTTTGTAGTTGGTATGTTAGGAGCACCTGTTTGCCAATATTTCAACCTTTTTATCCTTTTCCCGTCGAAACTCGATTCCCGGGATGGATGATCTAAATCGATATATTTATTAATTTTGTACGGAACCCTCAGGATGCGAGTCCTACTCACACTGGTCCGGTTTTTAGATGGGGGTGCCACTCCTGCGCTCCCTTCACCTTAATGTACCTATTTAATTTGTTGATGTAAATGTTGTATTATTATTATTTATTAAAACTGTGTTACAAAATAATGTCTAATGAAATGATTTTAACTTTTTTACCTACATCTATTATAGCAGGTTTATTACCGAATGCGATAGTGCAGCAAACATTTTAACCACCGACTAGGTATAGGTAAACTACGTTACGAGAGCAATACGCAAAAAGCCTGATGTACCGTTTGCACCATTGACTTGCACCATTAATGGTGCAAACGCAACTAACGTTTTTACCTTATACCGTTTGCAACATTGACGTGCAACATCTATGGTGCAAACGCAACTGGGGTGCAAGTACCGTTCTTTTATCGATCGTCAAATTGACAGTTGAGGTCGTCAAATTCGATAATATGCCATTTTTTCAGTACTCGCTGTGATCGATTCTATGGCATTTTAGCGAATGTGACGATCGATAAAGAACGGTACTTGCACTGCTGATTTGTAACTAATGTTTTCACCTCGTACCGTATGCACCATTGACCAATGGTGCAGATGCAACTAATTTATATCGTTTGCATCATTACGCAACTGGCGTTTGCAGGAATACGACTCGTCCACCTACCGGCTTCACCCACTAGTGGGAGCACGGGTAATTCGCATTTACCTTTGAACCCACATGTTTATTCAGGCGTATGTATGTTGAAGATGCTCGTTTTCGGCTGGTACACCCATCCCTACCAAAAATATCCCTCAAAATAACATTTGCATTTGCAAAAGAATATAGGTACCTACTACCATAGATTTAGCATATTTATTATACTACATCTATGGGTAAGTACTACAAATAGGTATCCAATAGGAAGATACGGTTTTTTTTTTATTTTTTGTTTTTGTAGTAGAGGTTTCTTCAAATTGTGATTATATTATAAATTCCTACTATGTTACAGAAAAACAAAATAAAATAATAAAAAAAACTTTATTTTGAAATGATGGTTATTATCTATCAACATTTGTTACAGTTAGGCCTGTGAATATGCGATACCTCGTTAGAATTATTAAACGTTTTTACAAAGATGATATGCCTAAAGCTTAGCCTAAAAGATATATCGCTACCGTTCTATGGTTACTTAATATAAATTTATTGTTAACAGATAATGGACCAAAAGTTCAAATCCATTCTTATATTCGAGGAATATGTTTCGCCAAACAAGTGTAATTCTAACCAAATTTACCCTTTAGCACTCTATTAATATAAGAAAGAAAAAAAGCCAGTCTGTCCATATTTCGGAATAAAAATAGTTTTGAATCACTTGTCTGACCAAACGCAGCCTAATAGTACTAAATTTTTTGAAAAAAAAAAACAGGAAATAAAATTGTATAAAAAGACAAAATAAATGCAATCTATAAACCCTCTATTTAAATAATGTTTTGATATATTAAAATGAAATTCAACATACTGGTATAGATTACTTATTATCGAAATATTAAAGTTATAATTTAAATGTTATATATTAAAAATGTTTTTATTACTGTATCATTTAGCCCAAGTGCCACATGATTACTATTTCTATACTGTGAAATATAGATAATATAATCACTTTATCTTTATCTTTCATGTATCTACATAAAATGCCTAGTTTCAACCATATCCGATTCTTTAAGAATTCCAATCTCAACACCGATAAAGGCACTATTCGTTTTGGTATATTGCTGATACGTTTCCTCACTCCTAATTCACAATATCAATGGGTTAACATATTCGTACAAGTGTGAAAGAGTACATTTTTCAAGATCTTATAAATTAAACCAGTATATCAATTTGAAATCATTACTAAAATACCTATAGCATTATTATAGCTTCCGTGCGTTGTCTCAGCGTCCACACATGATTTCAAATCAACATGCTGATGCATTTACATTATGTAGAGTAATTACCATTACAAAAATATCTATAATACTATTCTAAAAATTATACGAATGAAACTGTTACTGGGAAAGGCTAAGGATTTGAATAACAACATATACCTACCATTCAGAATTTAATGGACGTTGCGAAATTCGTGTGCACATTACTATGAAATTATGCATGCTACGCGAATTTAATTTAAAGTAATAATAGGAAATAAATGCATTATAATCGAACCTGCAATACTATTATGCGAAAACATCATAATTATTATAGTAGTATTGCTGATCCGCGCGTGCCGGAGGTCGGACGGCAAATGACGTTAACGCGTCGCTGTGTTGTTGTTGTTGCGGTGGTGTGGTGGGGGTCGGCGCGGTGGTGGGGTTAGTCTACCATAGTCCTTTTGAGTGACCGCCGGGCGGCACGCGACAATTGATCAGGCTGCTACCGTTTATTGAAGTAACCGTGTTGATCTGCCCATTCATCGACTTGTACCCGTCGCCGGTAATCGGATTTCCTTCTGAAATGTTTAAAAATACACATTAAATACTGTAACAATTACAAAAGTTTGATCGGAGATGATTCTAACCATGTGAACTTCTACAAGTTAGGTGATTCTAACAATTTCCTATCTATCGATGATCGAGTATAAAAATTTACCAGAAATGCAATATAAATACAATTATAGGCATCTGTTAATGTTCCACCAAAATAAGGCTTTTTTTGCCCCGCACTATAATCAAAAATGACATTTTTCATGCAGTAAGCTAAACTACCTAAAATACACGATTACAATTCAATTCTAACTAAAGAGTTAAAGTTAATGATGGCATAAACAACGGCAAAAATGGCCTTGTTAAATTTACATCAAACCATCTACCTGAAGCTACCTAAAAAGATTTAATAGAACAGAGAAGAGGCGTGCTAAAGAAGAAGGATGAAACAATATACATCAAAGATTACACATTACGATACATTTAACAACGGCACAAAAGCGGAATATAATATAAACAAGCTCGTATCCAAGTAGATTTAATAATTTCTAGTAAATACATGTCTAAAAACGTTCTCCGACACTGCAGCAAATAATAAAACGTTGTGAGTGCTTAATTCAATGACATGAAGGAATCGTTATACAGTCCTTTCGCAAGCAAATCAAAAATTGCAAGAAGCTCATCGGATCTCCTGGTGCGGCATTCCTTCAGTCTAAATTGAACACCCACCCATCTCTCTGCGACGGACATAATCTACATAGTACGTCTTTTGGTTGAAGTCTTCGGCGGGCCGGTTGGGGTTAAACAAGTAGCCTGGGACGTGCTTGTGGAAGATTGGAGGGAAACCGGTCAGTGTATGAGGCCCTGGGATCACGCGAGTCTCTAAAGGAGCCAAATCGGGAATAGGTCCATCTCTCTCATATCTAAAAAGAGTCGGTGGAGGATCAGTGTTTGCTATCAAAAAGGGGTCTATCGGACCGTCCAAAGTTGGAACAGGATCGTATTTGTAGTCAGGTTTAGGTCTCTCGCCGAGAGCAGACGTCATACCGACGAAAGCGTACGGCGGCAAAGGATGATATGGCACTTTATGCTCGGACGGTTCGAGATAGTGTTGGGCTGGAAATGGTGGCCAATGACGGTCGAGAACTAGTTGAGGAGACAGCGAATCAGGGTCGATGACAGGATGGCACATTTCTGGATCGTCAGTTTTCAAACCGAGAAGAGTGTAGGGAGTTAGACGGACGTGGCGAGCGGGTTTCGTCGTGGACTCAACGTAATAGTTAGCTGGGCGCGGGGGCCAGTCGCGTGTAAAGTATCTATGAGTGGGCTGGGGGTTTATGAGGTCTTCTTGGTAGGGATCGTGGTCGGGGGAGTCGGCACCTCGCAGGTTGGCGGCCGGGTGGCGGCGGCGCAGCGGTGGCACCGACACTCCGTCGCCCGTCACCGGGTTCCTCTTCGGTGGCGTGTATGATGCTGACCATTCAGAACAAACGATTTTCATTCGAACTACGTTGTTAGAGCCAGAGCTTCAACGGGATCTTACGAAAAGAAATCGAAAACAATGTGCCAAAATGCGTTTACATAAATTTGGTGACTTTCCTAATCGAACGGTGCTTATTAATAAGGTAAGTATAATTTAATTAACTAGCTCTTTTAAAAAAACACGTACTTGATCATTTTAGGCAACATCAAATTTGGTAATTAGTTAACTTGCTTTCGATAATTAGGTATGGTCTGTAAAGTATGAAACTTTGGCTCTATCATGTTTTTATCTTTCTTGAATTTTTTTACTTTACTACCCTTGCCAATATTAATCAATATGTTATGTTGTGTAGTTATTGTAATGCATTCACAGTTAGGTACGATTAGGTTGGTTACATAATTAGTTACACGTTCAACATTTGTAATCACGCTTCATTTTAAGCAAAGCAAGA
Organism: Agriopis aurantiaria; assembly: GCA_914767915.1. NCBI lineage: Eukaryota > Metazoa > Arthropoda > Insecta > Lepidoptera > Geometridae > Agriopis > Agriopis aurantiaria. The sequence goes on along the minus strand of OU612001.1, from coordinate 8,336,676 downwards.
ACTACTTTCATGATGTTTTATCGCGATGTTTTTATGTATTTTAGTTCTGTAAATAAACTTATATCAAGTGCAAACAGAATTTTGACAATCCATGAAATAGAACGTCAAGTATACACGATTGGAATGTTTGTACAACTCTTGGAATTTTCGTACACTTTAAAGTAAACTCAAGATATTTTACACTCAATAGTGATTAAGTTTATGAGGTAGTAGGTAAGTATAAAGCGTCGATATCATAGCGTGCACGAGTGCAGATATGTGGGCTGCACACGGTAGATTAGCACGCAGAACTTAGCCCCAGTCGTCCAGTTATGTGTGCTGAATCAGCAGAAACGTTGAATGGAATAGATAACCTAAACTATGACATTTTCTGAAGGCGTCTGATGTTGTCTAATATTCTCTCTAAAACTTATGAAGATGAAGCGCGAATGGCCAAGCATTTGAACATTGCCAGTGCTGGACACAATTTTTACCCAACAAACATGACAACAAAAAAACACAATTCTCTCATTTGTCTCTCTCGTTTGTCATTTGACTCAGATTTCTTCCAGTTCGATGTAAGACGATAGATCACTCCAATCTTTGAGATGTCTAGAGTATAGCCAACTTTGATTGTTCTAATGGCCCTAAGTATGTCCACTTCCACCCGTCTATCTATTCCATTCCACATCGCACCGTGATCTGCCCTGCGTTCTCCGTGCGAGTGCCATGCCTACAACATATCGACTCACAGTGTTCCTGGTGGTCCGCCTCACCTCTGCTGGGCGTGGAGTGCGCGCTTCCGTTCATCTTGGACGAATGCCCGTTGGTCTCGGCCTCGCCGAACTGGATGTGGCTGCGGATCGTGTCGGTCACCATAGGCGCCACGCCAGAGTTCGAGTTCTAGAAATTGGAGAACGATGTGCTTAGAGACGAATTTTAATAGTTAATAAAACCGCCATCCGGTTTTTACTACACATTTAATTAATTTTAGGTTTTTTCTCTGTGCGCGACCGCAGTCTTGCGAAACCGGCCGACGACTGACGCCACACCGGTGCACACGACGCGTTTGTACACCGACTAGTCGGTGCCATTCGCACCAATAACAAACCAGATGTGAAAAAAACGTAAACCTTTTTTTGCTGAGAAAAGAGCAAATTCCTTCGACTAAAATAAAATGAACGGACGGGCCCTAACCATTGAAATTGCTCAGTAAAAACGAGTCAAAACCGTTGCACATATTCTTCAACACCTAATTATAAAAATGTACAGTATATTTGTTACAAAAAATAGATCCCGGTTTTATTTGTGTATTTACACTTTGCGGAAGCATATGAATGCATAATTTTGTCAGATGTTTCGTTATCACGTAACAATAGACACGTGTTGCACTTCCTACGGCTTGAGCCCGACTGAAACGAAATGAGAGCCGGCGCTCATTTTGTTATCTTCAAAAATGCTCTTCTACTGGGCCTGTCCATTCATTTTATTTTGGTCGAAGGCAAATCCAATAATTTTTATCTAGCTAAATCTAGGACTTACAAACTATTATTTTGTCATAATGTTATGTTTTTGCATTGTGTTTTTGTTTGTTTAATAGACACGTTGTGTTAATTTATTTAGTTATGTACTAAATTATTACATTTAATAACGTAGGTATACCACACTGTCATTTTTTGTGGAATATTGTCTACTATTGTAGACGCTTAACTGTCATACATGTCTCTCAAATACATAATTTAGGAGGTGAAGAACAAAACCTCACATTTCCAGTTTTTCTAATTTAGGAGAATACAGAAATTTTTTAATAATAAAAATAATTACTTAGAAGGAAAAGTGTGGTTTTGTTCGAAACTCTCGATTTCAAATGAAAATTTATATAGGAAAACCGGTATTTTTGACAAGGTTTTACTTACATGCTTTAATCAAATTATAGTTTTTTGCACATAGAAAAAAAAAAAAAAAAAATCGTAAGTGGAAAAGTGAGGTTTTGTGGTAAAATCTTTGGAACACAATTATTGTGTTCGAATGAGTTTACTGTGTATGCAGGCTCTAAAAAAAAGGTGCATTCAAATTACCTACTCTACGTGGGGTGCTCTATGAATAAAAGACTATTAAATTCAACTCATTTCACGCATTTAAAAAACAATTGGCTCAACACATTATCTCAGATAAATCATTATAACAAATGCGTGAAGTGGGTACTTCGCAAATTGTTATGTGTGTATTAGTTACCATAAATTTATTAAGCGTTAAGTATTTATGGATTTTTTACAATTTCTTAGTGCATGCGACGACGAACACTATTATTTTAGTTATATATGTTATCACTTAAGTGACAAATAATTGTCTTTGAGGTAATAAAGTTCTTTAAACCTAAATTAAATTTAAATCTTTCTGAGGCCCGTACCGCTGTTGCACCGACAAGTCAAGAAAGGGCCTAAATAATAAAACCGCACCAATGCCACTAGTCGCGCGCATGTTTATTGTAAAAACTCGGTCGATGTTACCAGACTTAAATCAAATTAGCATATCTACATAACACAATACAAACAAATACCTAGTAGGTATAACAACAAGCCTACAAAAAAAGCTAAGTAGGTAAACATACCAGCTATGAGGAAGAAAACCTTTGATTAGTGGTTATTCGCATTTTTGTTACCAACAAAAACACACACCGTTTTGATCAAGGCTTGTTGACTACATATCGTTTGTATATTTCCGTGGCCTGGTTTCCCTTTAATAACTCAGCTTTCCTTTTCCCTGAAGAATAAGCTCACTTCTATCTAATCGACATTGAAGATTTTTATGCTCGGAAAACTTTATTATATTTACTCTAAGGCCGAAATAATAAAAATATATAATAACACAATGAAAATGACGAGAAATCGGAGTTTCGGGACTAAAAAGAAAAATAAAGCCATAAGTGTCATGGCTAATATAAAACAAGTAAATCATAACATCAAAGTTGTTTATTTTATGTCAGTAATTTAACAAAATCCACTCTCAAACGAAGTAGTGAAAGTAGTCGTTCATGAAATAATCTGCTTTAGATATGTTAACTAACAGATTTTCGCTCTGAACACGCTAATTAATACCATTGAAACTAAACACTTGTAACGGAATTTATCGAGTGTATTTACCGCGCAAATTGTCATAGTAAATTTTTTTAAATTTTTTTTTTGGAGCCATTTATAACACCATTTGAATGGCTTAAATTTTGCGAATGTACTTGGTTTCTTTGTGTAGTTATTCTAAGACTGCAACGTGTTTAAAAATCAGGAATTAAGATAATGTAAAATACACGCGATAAAATCCGTTATAAGTAGGTATCTAAATTTCAATGTTTAGTAATCGCAAAACCCTAAGAAAACATTATGCCAATACCAGTCCACTGGCTTGGCAACACTTGCGCGATTTTGTCTGCAATGCAGCGCTTGCCATACTTTACTACAGAGAGCGCTATAATTGATAATTCTTGCTCATAAACGTTCAACGAGCGCGTCTTTAATTCGAGGGCATAACTTCAGCCTTTCTTCATAATTTCTAGACAAGACTAGCTAGACTTTCGTGTCTACAGACGATTAGGCTTAGCATGGAATTAAGTAGATATCTACTTGACGAGCGATGATATAGGTAACTAATCGTTTTCGTGGGTTTCTTTGACTGATCATTGCATCATCATCATTTCAGCCATAGGACTGCCACTGCTGGACATACGCCTCCTCCATCGATCACCAAAAAGAGCCGGTTGGAAGAGGCCTGCATCCAGCGTTTTCCAGCGGTCTCATTGACCGGTTTTTTTGTTTGTTTTCTTTACTAATTCAATAGTATTCTGTATGTATATCAGACCAGACAAACAAGGGAGACATGCCTTAGTACAATTATCGTTCGTGTTCAAATGTCTCCAAGTTTCTCCCAATTTTCACTAGGTATACGTCTATAAAATTAAATTGAAAAATTCCAGGGTACGTACCCGCACTTGGCCGAAAAGCCTGGAGTGAGTGTCCCGCGGGCGGGTCGGGGTGTCACGTACGGTGCGCTGGCGGGCTGCGCCGTTTTTCATGGGGCTCCCTCCGTCGGGAGAGTCGCAGTTGAAGATTTCTGCAATGCTGCTCTTGGGGGCGTTTGGCACCCTGGAACGTAGAAAAAAACGGAATAAATGATTTGTTCGTGAAGTGCAGAGACATCTAAAATCTGTCTTTCATCATCGACACCTGATGATGGTGATGACTGTGGAACTTTCCGAACGCTACTACGTTACGTTAACGTTACTAAATAGGTACATAATATAATTATATTAAAGAATGTCAATTCTGCATTGTTTGCGGTTTAGTGTACCTATGCGTTGATTCCTAGAGAAACGCTTGTTCTTTTATATGTGGATGGAAAAATGATAGTGCACAATAAACCTTCCCTCAAAATATCTTTCCTGAATTAATATAATATAACATAATAAGCCTTTAATACTGTTTTATCATATTTACAAAACATGGGTATTAAATTTATTGCTGACGGTCGGTTTGTCTGGCAAAAGCTTGTCCTTCGACAAAGGCCTTCTCCAAAGATCTCCATCTATGTCTCTTGCACTTCTGATCCAAGCAACTCTTTTGAGGTCATCTTCCCAACGTTTCATTTGTCCACCTTTACTTCATTTGCCATCTCTGGGGTACCACTCTGATATTATTATAGTCCATTTCTCATTTTTCTCTCTCAGCATATGACCTGCCCATTTCCATTTCAGTGTTTTGCATACTTTATTCACATCTTTAAATTTAGTTTCATTCTTAATTTTGTTTAAACATATTTTATCTTTTCTTTTTACTCCTATTACACTTATCTCTATTCCATAAAGAATAGCAGCTTTCCTGAATTAAACTATAATAAATAAAAATCCCTAGCTGTACCTTACAGTTTCATCCGCGTCAATTACTCCTTATATCATCAGCTATCTATCTACCAACTCATAAGCAAGCTCAAAGTCGCACAACGAGCTATGGAGAGGGCTATGCTCGGAGTTTCTCTATGAGATCGAATCCGAAATGAGGAGATCCGTAGATGAACGAAAGTCACCGATATAGCCCACCGGATTAGCAAGTTGAAATGGCAGTGTGCAGGGCACATATCACGCAGAACAGATGGCCGATGGGGCCGAAAGGTTCTGAAATGGAGACCACGGACCGGTAAGCGCAGCGTAGGACGTCCACCCACAAGATGGACAGACGACCTAAAAGAGACCGCAGGGAAACGCTGGATGCAGGCCGCTTTCAACCGGCCCTTTTGGAGATCGATGGGGGAGGCCTATGTCACGCAGTGGACGTCCTACGGCTGAAATGATGATGATGATCTACCAATTAAAGTCCCGTCAAATTCGGTTAGAGTCCATGGGGCAGATAGGTACATGGGTACACACATCGCCTTATATACATATATTTAGATTACAATACTATTTAGCCACCCGCTCAGGAAAATGAAACGAAACACGGCTTACCAAAGCAAACTTCCGAAATACGATACAAGAAAGCATAAAACGCATTAAATTTTAATATGCTAAAGTAATACTATCCCCGCAGACACGCATAGACATCGTTATACCAGGGGATTACTTCCGGTGCAGGGGAACAGGTCATTTCCCCTGGACAGTGGATAATGCTGACCACGAATCAATAGACAGCGGTTAGGCTTCACTGAATCGAAATAACAAAAGTTGAAAAAAGGTTCCAAGTGGAAAGTTTAATTTTGCTTTTAGATTGAGTCAGGACAATGATTGGAATCAGTGACAGTCAATCCATAAAAAGTGAAAACATGCAATCTATCGATATAATTATATAAAGATGAGTCCCTATTTACCTTGGTCATGCCATAACTTGATAATTTTACCGATTTCATTCATCTTTATTTTTAAAGATTTTTAATACTTTGTAGAAGGTTTTTACGGAAACAAAAATTAAGAAAATTGGGAAATTTCAGAAAACTTAACTACGATTTTAACTCGCGTTTGAAACCGCGGGGCGCAACTAGTTTTATACAGAATACCGTATAAAAAATGGGTACCTATAGAAATGAAATACAAAAATATATATTTTAATTTATAACTGCTTTCTTAATCTACTATTTTATGCTTTGTCCTTAACATGGTTGTGATTATTAATAGCGTTATGTTTAGAAGATTATAATTTTACCTGTTTATTTTTATTTTTGATTATTAATAATATAATAAGTAATAATTAAGGCTTTTTTATTTCCTTTGCTTGACATACAATTATATTTAAAAAAACTGTTGTTACTTCTAATCTATTACAGCTGTCAGATCCATTAAAACTGGGACCGAATATAGTCATCATTTAATAAAAAGCTTGAAGTTAATGTTCTTTCTCGTTTGTTGACTCAAACCAGAGAAACTTAATCAATGTCTGTACCATACCAAACTTTTACTTTTTTATGTTTGTTTTACTTTAATGCCAGATTGTTATGTTTGTTTTTATGAACCGTTATGGAGTTAATGTTTATTTATGTTTTAATATTGTTCCGTCTTTAATCGGCGCAGTCATATTATAACGAGTGTTGAGAGGTAATTATTTTATTGAGAGAGATAAAATTTTAATTTTACTGTTATGGCGGTAATTGGGATGTCATATTGACCGGAAGTAATAAGTAATTTTGACGTTATCTTTTAAAGCCAATAGCATCATTATCATTATTATAAAACCTTGTCAGTCCATTGCTTCCCAGTGAAATCAGCTGTCAGAAATGGATGGCAGGAACGACAACGGCGCCGATTTTCCTAGTACCACCCACGCAACCACGACCACTCTAGCAAGAGTGCAAGACTAAAAAGTCTTCTCCTTTCCATTATCTTCTCTCTCCTCTCCCACCATCACCGTCTCTCCTGTCCATTATACCCTATGATAGCTTATGTACCTTAATATAAGCTTATGTATCCAAAAGCTGTGTATATACAAGACAACTTGTTTAGACAACTCGCACGGTTAACAAATCGAGGTAGTTAATCCAACGAGATCAAAAGATAACGTAACTTCGCAGCAAATACACGTTTTTAGTAGAATCCCCGTAACTACTGTCCAATCTAGTGTATATGGTGCCTACTGTTATTTAATAAAAGCGTTTAACGCTGGGTATAGATTATGTGACTGTTCCAATGGATACGGCACGCGCATCGCTACTACACGCGTTGTGTTATTGCGCTCCTTTTTGTGTTCAAAAACCGCCTCCGCGCAGAGAGTTCGTCAAGCAGAGCAAATGCATATTACTAGGGCAATTGCTGGAGTGCGGAGCGCCAGTGTTCGTAAAAACAATGAATTACCAGCTTTAGAAAGATGCTTAGCTACATAAGCGCTATGAGTGAGAAGTAGCTCTAGCATACATGGATAATAGCATGATTGAAAAACTTAAAAAATTAAAAGGACTAATTAAACAATCTATTATGGTAACAAGTTTTTAATTTTTAGGGTTTGTTTTAGACTTTGTTATGTTGTCTTTTCTGGCGAAAGTAAATCTAAAACTGTTTTGGGAAACTCGTCACCAGCTCATTTTCTTTTCATCATCATCATCATTAGCCTATCATGTTCCACTGCTGGAACACGGGCCTTCTCTCAGACAGGGTGGGCCCTTATCGACCATGCTGGCACAGTGCATGTTGGTGAATGTCATAATAATATTTCTTTGAACTTTTGAGGTTCTCGAACATACCGGCTTCCTCACGATGTTTCTCTTCACCGTTTTTGAGCGATGGCATTTTCGCTTACTTCAGGCATAAGCTTTGTGATGTTATTGTACTAACAGACGTGTGGATTTGGCTGACGGGCTGCCGTCCAACCAACTGGAGGGATTTTTTTTTTCTCTTTCTCTTCCGTCCGTCTCGTGTGTTAAGCTATACTTTAGGACGTTTAGAGAAACATTTTTAAGCGCTCACTTGCCCTAAAAAGCGCTCACTTGCCCTAAAATGACCAGCATAATTTCAATGTATTCAGAAACGAATTCTAAATTACAGGAACATTAAAACCTTTTTAAATGGAATGCTCACAAACATGCATTATGTAGCAATTTATTTGCTGAGTTCCTCCATTTCCTAGCGGCAAAGCAAACATGTCAAAACTGACATTAAATAGAGCGCCATGGACGATGAAAGGCGATGGGAGTCGAAGATAAACATTTCTTTATGTATAGCCATTTACATTCAAATGCGTTTTCAATTAAACAGATCTAGATCGCGAAGCTGCTTACGTTGGATTATAGTTATATTTTATCCTGGCTTAGATGGAGTTTAATGCCTGAGGGATGCTGGGGAACTGTTTTTTTATATTTTTTATTATAGTTAGGGCTGATACTTGCCCGCCATCTCGCCTGATGTTAAGCGAACATCATCACCATCATCATCATTTCAGCCATAGGGCATCCACTGCTGGACATAGGCCTCCCCTATCGATCTCCAAAAGGGCCGGTTGGAAGCGGCCTGCATCCAGCGTTTTCCTGAGTTCTCTTTTAGGTCGTCTATCCTACGCTGCGCTTACCGGTCCGTGGTCACCATTCCAGAACCTTTCGGCCCCATCGGCCATCTGTTCTGCGTGATATGTGTCCTGCCTATTGCCACTTCAGCTTGCTAATCCGGTGGGCTACTACGTCGGTGACTTTCGTTCGTCGACGGATCTCCTCATTTCCGATTCGATCTCGTAGAGAAACCCCGAGCATAGCCTCTCCATAGCTCGTTTTGCGAAAAGCATACCTCATACCTCTACCTTATTCTACCAGATTCTACCCTTTGACGATGTACATGCATAATCAAAGATGCAACATTATCTAGGTTTCTATGGTTCCCTGAACATAATAGGCATATCAGAACGCCGGAAGTTGCCGCAGATAAATCAATACACCGCCACTGCGGCTTCCGTTTCAGTCCCTATGCGTAAGAGCTTTTTATCAAGGATGCTATCCTCTAAGGGAAATAAACTACAACAGTAAAATAACTTCCTTTGCTTCTAAAATAAATAAGTGTAAGAGCGGCTTTTGTTATGAATCGTAGAGGCCAAAACTTCGGGTTTAGGGTTTTGGATATCTAAGTAGAGAGATTATTTAAGTAAAATAAGGTTTATTTCTTTACAGGGTTATACGCAACTACGGTAATAACCCGAAAAACGGTTATTGTACTTACTCATTATTACTAACAACTTACTTGTAACTATGGGACCAACCCATCTAAAATCGCGAAAAATTAGCTATTCCATAGAATAATTACATTCACTCTCAACGAAATGGTTGAAGCAGTATTTTTTTTGGGTATTTTCGCGATTCCATGATCAGTACAATGACCTCCACCACCACCTTAGCTTAGTACACCATTCCATGTAACCCTGTAAACACATTACAAAGGTGTACCCAAATTGGTATCTATCAACCCAAAAACAAAGCAGCTGAGAAATGGATATTCTAATAATTATCAATTTAAAAAAACGACTTCACAAAGTACGTCAAATACGCAATTTTGAATTTTTCAGTTATTTTTGATTTAAAAACAAACTACTAAACCGATTTTGATGAAATTTCTATGGGACCAATCTAAAAGGATAAGTATCTTTTCAATAATTTTTTTTCCTAATCCTTTCTTAAATGACGGACTTTTGAAGTAACAATCATTAAAAAACCAAAAAAATAACAACCTAATTGAGAACCTTCTTTGAAGTCGGTTCAGCACTCCCCATGCATTCTCTTTATAATCTTATCTATATTCTTTAATTGACATTATTTGATTGAAATTATTTATTTGTTATAATACTACAAGTAATTTATTATTATACTTAAAATTGACTTGTAAATTGGCTTTATCAAATAAATGAGTATGAATATAAGAATGGAACACATGGAACATGGAGTGGAGACCACGAACCGGAAGACGCAGCGTAGGTAGGCCGGATGGACAAGATGGACCGACGACATTGTGAGAGTCGCCGGCATCCAGTGAATGCAAGAGGCAGGCTGTCGTTCAGTGTGGAGGTTAAAAGGGGAGGCCTATTTTCAGCAGTGGACGTCTTCTTGCTGATGATGATGATGATAAGAATAGAAATAACTCTGCCAGTAGTTCTCACCCCGCTGACAGCTGTTTATTTTACTAACAACTAATAAATAGCACCCTGTAGGTTGTGGGGCACCATGTTGTTAGCCGTTTGCGTGCGGCGCAAGCGCAGCGTCTGCTACCTATACCTATCACAATTAAACAATTTACTCTCACGCACTTTCCTCACGACTAATTATAGGATAGCCGACAAGATGCTAGCGTTGCTTCAAATATTTATAATTAACAGTCGTTACGAACGTAACGTTTTGAAATTCACGTGTGTTGCTTATTACCACGACTGTGTACTTAAACTTTTTTTTAATTGCTACGGGGTTGCCCACGGAAAAGAGAAGTAAATAGAACGGAAATGAGAAGGAATATCTGTTACCAGGCAGTATGAGTGAACCTTGATTGAACAACGCGTCACAGTTGCTTCGATTTCGAATGACTGTGGTTAATTTAAACAAAAAAAAAAACTTTTCTAAGCGTTTGCCCTTGTATGAGTATATAGTTTGAAAAATGGAGTAAAATCGTAACGAATTGGTACCCAATAGATGGCAAAAGAAGTAAGGGAAGGCTGGTCAAAAGCTGGGAAGATGAAATTAGGTTGACAGCGGGCCCATACTGGAAAAGAGCAACTTCTGAAAGAATACACTGGAGAGAGCTAGAGGAAGCCTTTGCCGATAGGCACTCTAAATTGAGAGACCTCATTTAGGTTTATATATTTACTTATGTTTAAATTAAGAAAAACTGTTATTTAACATTTTAAAAATTTTGTTTAGCAGTTGTTTCACTGAGAAAAATATGCTAAACACATGTCTAAAGCGTTCTTAAATCTTTTGTAGTAAGGCGGAAAGGCTTATTATTATTAAGGGTTTGCCCTAATCAAACTAAAATTATAAATGCTGAATGGGTTTTTCTTGTTTTTTTTTCACTTTCACTTAGCAACCGATTAATGTATTGTTGTGTGTGTTTTACATAGAAATAGATGGAGGGCTGGAGAGTCACATAGGATAGGTACCTTCTTTTTATCCCGGAAACTGAGGAAATGTTCACGCGGAAGAAACCCTAGGGCGCGGCTAGTCTTTGCAATTAAAATAATACTTTCTTGTAGGCAGATTAAATTTTTAACGTTCGACGCAAAAAGTGGGGTGTTATAAAGTTTAACGTGTGTGTGTCTGTATGTGGTAAGTATCTTAGTTCTCAATCTTCTGAACCGATTTTGATTTAGTTTTTTGTTGTTGTTTGAAATCGATAGTGCTATGATTCAAGAAAAAATTGTTCAGGCATTTACATTATTAGCAGAAATTTGCGGTGCTTCCTCGGAGTGAAACTATTTAGTCAAACTGGTTTGACCACAAGGAATGGTCTCTCCTCGTGGTCAAACTATCAAAATGATCCTCCTGATCGCGGAGTTTCAAAAAATCAATTTATACCTTAACTTGTTTTAAAATGGCATCATTCTGCGTCTACTCTATATATTTTTTCTACACTATTTATTTTATAGTTCCTTTAGTCTAAAGAACACTCAAGTAAAAAAATATTTTTAGATAAAGTTTAATATCCTTATTTTACCTCTTTGGACAGGCTAAGGTATTCAATCAGGACCCATTACCGGTAGTCCGGCGGCCTCGCAGTGGGTTGCGTGAACTTGCGGACTCCACGCCTCCACCCACAGCGCCCGACCCGACCCCACATCACCAACGCTTTACACTGTATGCTAAACCAATGATGATTCGTAGCCTATTTTAAAATTCGACGATTAAAAATAAACTAAAGTCCGGGCTACAGGACAGGATTAGTTACAATCTGAGTGTCTTCAAGTTGCGAGTGAATCGGTTTCTTCTAGGCAAGCGTGCTCCATCGCAGACCGTCATCAGGCGGATGGCGACCAAATTCCAGCCTAATTTAATAAGTAAAAAACAGGAACCACTAAGCTTTGACATAGATGATTACCTAAAATTGCTATTTAATTACTAACTTTACATACACCCTACGGTTTTATCCGCATGAGCTATCCCACAGGAACCGTAAAATTTTCCGAGATAAAAATCGCACCTACATAATAAATTATCACTCTGCAGTAGCCCTCAAACTACCTATACAAAAATCACGTCGATCATATGCTCTGTTGCTGCGTGAAAGAGGAACAAACACAAACAAACACACTTTCTTATTTGTAATGTTAGTATGTATATTTGTATTTATTTGATTAGCAACGATACCTCACGAATTTAGGGGCATAGGTACGGGCAACGCTGGATGCAGGCCGCTTCCAACCGGCCCTTTTGGAGATCGATGGGGGAGGCCTATGTCCAGCAGTGGACGTCCTACGGCTGAAATGATGATGATGATGATGAGGTACGGGCAACAGTAGGATACAGAGAATGCATGCGTTCCGAACCGATCTCATCGGCGACGGATCGGGTGCAGTAAGCCTTATTTTACGTCAATTTGTTCCTAGCCCCGTGGCTAACACGTGCGGTGCACGCGTCGCCCCTCGAGCGAAGATAGCAGTAATGCGAGGATAATTGTACCGCGAGACAGCCCTAATGGTGTTCAGGGTGGTGCAGTAATGCGTCCGGTCGCAGCTCCGTGCTATCGGATCATCAGAAAACTTCACATTACGATTCAAGCTGGTAGAAGCACTAAAATTAAACACGTTTGGTAACCTAGGGAAGTGGTGCAGATCTGATTTCACTTTAACAACACGTCACAGTTCCTCTCGGCGTATAAAGTCACATTTGCACAACGTCGCTATTTATACGTTATATCTTAATTATAGAGCCAAATCTACATTAAAAAACCAGACAAGTACGAGTAGAACTCGTGCTCTGAGGGTTCCGTTGGACAGAACACTCAAAGCGCGAGTCCAAAAAAAAAAAACTAAAGTTGAAATATTGAAAGACAAACTTAACTTTGTAGTTTATTATAAGGTTCTTCTATACATTCCAACTACAAAATGTAAGTTTGTAATAGCAAAATAATATTTTTTAAATGATATAACTTCAAATTTGTAACTTTCAGATTTATTCCTATATATGTGCTATGAGACCTTGCCTTTTGCCAAATTTCATTATTCTAGGTCAATGGCAAGTACCCTATAGATTTTGATTTCCCTGTGAAATCGCAAAATATGCGACATAAACGTTCATATCTTTTGATTGCGTTGACTTACAACTTTTATTTTTTTACAGCCGAAAGAAACCGTAGACTCAAGTATTTAGTATAAATTTCAACTCGATACCTTTACGCGTTCTTGAGAAAAAGGGTCTTGACAGACGGACAGACGGACAACGAAGTGATCCTACAAGGGTTCCATTTTTTTTCCTTTTGAGGTACGGAACCCTAAAAAGTAAGTAAAAGGAAAAAATCGATCTGAAATCTGTATGTTATCTATGCACAAATATATTGTGACTGAACCAATTGTGGATTTGCTAGAATCTAGGATTGCGTGCATTTCACTCCATACAGTAGGTATAGTTTTTATTCTGGGATAAAGCGGATAAAACCAGGAGGCGTGCACACCTACACTGCCTAAACCTAAGAATGGTCTTCCTCGTGTCCTCGTTTTCAGTTTAGTATCAACAGTGGTAATGGACACCCTAGAGTTTATAACTCCACGTCTAGAGTTCACTGCGTAGGCTGTATAAATGCGAGTAATTACTCCGTGAGCTTATTATAAACTTGCGACATTGATCGAGATGGCTAAAGACGACAGCGTCGCTAGGTAATGTTGTACCTACCTTGGAAATGACACTGGTACTTATAGTCTGTGGTGGTACTAAATAGATGAGTGGTTAATGCACATGCAGTGACAAGAGTTGAATCATCAAGACTTGATAGCCCAGTTGGTAGTGAACCTGCCTTCTGCGCTTGGGGGCGTGGGTTCGATTCCCACCTAGGACAAACATTCACGTGATGAACATTTTGTGTTTGGTATAGACCAAACACAAAATGTTATCGTATGTATTAACATATATATAAGAATGTATAAAAAAAAATATAAGTATATCAGTCTCTGGCAGCCATATTACAAGCTATGCTTAGTTTGGGGTCAGATGACCGAGTGTGAAAAATGTCCCGAATATTTATTTATTATTTAAAGTTAGGAGAGTTTTGGCGCCAACGTGAAAAAAAAACATTTCATCTCATTGTGTTATTTACACTTGTTGAACCTTGTGTATTTTCGAGTTTTAATGCGTGATAATGATGGATTATTATTTATTAAGTGTTCGTCGACGTACTTACTCGGACTTGAGTGCAGACAAACTAACACACAAAACTTTTGCGTTTATAAAATTTGTGGGATTGAATACTGCATGCACTTTGCTTGTAATAGGCCCTTACGCCTCTGCATCGCCCCACAAATGCCATCGACGCCGTATCAATGGGTCTGTAACACTATCTGCCCGTAACGAGACCGCGTAACTTTATCATACGCGGAACGACAGGAGAAAACCGCTCTTCGTTTACGAATGAAAGGCAATACGTTAAATGTTAAACGGAGCAACGATCTACCACTCTCTCGATTTCAACTTAACAGTGTCAATGACAAACTGCTGTTTACTGCTGCTCTCTTCATATCACAAGTGTTTTGATCTTCAAAGAGGAAGTTCGAAATTCGATCTTATATTTTTAAGTACACAAGGGCTCGACTCAGCACCTAATTTTCACACAACTGAAAAAGGTTCTCAAATATTTTTTTATTAGTCTTCAGTTAACGGCATGCCCTTGATTATGTAAAACTATCAGGGTAACAAAACATATTAAAATAATGAAGTAAAATTTAATAAATAAAATAGTACAGTCTAATTGAGTACCTACCTTATTTATTGAAAACGATTAAAATTTATAATTATTTTACACTCAAGTCCGAAAACGCTCATTGAGCGAAAAAAACTGCTCACAGCGCGTTGTGGTACTATGGTGTCAATCATTAGATGCCTTGGGAGAACCCTCAGCAGGGCAGTGCCTAAAAGAGCCGTGGACTAAAGCAAGCTGATTATGAAGTTAATCGTAAATTTGGTAAAAGAGAATAAGAATCACGAGAAAAATACACTTTCAGAAGGGGATATTATGAGAAGTTTTGAGAATGAGCCGACAGTCGTATCATTTCAATACGGGTTCTAAGTATACTGCGGTTGATTTCCTTAGGCTGGCCAGAGCTTACCCTTTGAGGTTTTGAATAAAAAACGAGCCAATTTGCATGGTTGATTTGTAGAACGAGCTGCGGTCAGATAAAATGCGCGTACTTATTGATTTCCTGCGAGTTTTCCTTTGACGTTGATTGCTTGTGGCCAAGTCTCGATTCAATGGTCACAAGTAAATCTACTTTGTATGAGTACAATCCCTGCGATATTGGCTGGTGCTGATTTCCACCTAGGCCTGCAAGGTTCACACCCAGAGGCCTTGACGCCGAGGGGGGCACCATTGCTCAGAAAAAGGCTTGCTCAGTTGGAAAATCACACGAACGTGAACATTAACGCGCCCAGATACGGTTTGCGATTTCGTGATTTTCCAACTGAGTGGATTTAACGTAAGTTTAATACCGCGTTAGCAGTTGGCTGTAAGACCCCAGACAGAGAAACTTACGAGCTTATACCACAAGTGGCGACATTATCGCTAGAAGCGATATGAATTAGGGTTATGATCATGTAAACGTAACAGTTTAATCGAAAACATTTGAGATGTAATTGCAAAAATAATGGTATAACGCATAAAATTAATTCACCAAGTCAACCAAGGATATAAAACAATAGGACGTAGCCGTACAACAACAAGTCATTAAAAAAGTGAGCTGGAGCCTTACGGCAAACTTTACCTTCATCATCATCATCATCATCAACCATTCTCCACCCACTGCTGGGTATAGGTCTCCTCTTCAGCGCGCCATCTTTTCCGGTCCTGTGCTAGCCTTGTCCACTGCTTTCCTGCTGCCTTAACGATGTCGTCCGACCAGCGGGCTGGTGGTCTGCCCAGTGGTCGCTTTCCGTTCCGCGGCCACCATTCTGTGACTGCTTTGGTCCACCGTCTGTCTTCCCTTCTGACCTTCAAACTTTACCTTACGCTGTTTCAAATTAGTGCTAAAAAAAGCGCAGTTTGGAAATCACACGAACCTGAATCGCTTGAAAGTTAGCCGTAAGGCCCTTGGTCGCCATAATTTTGGTGCGTCGGCTTGACGGCATCTTCCTTTTTAAACGTTCTTGGTTACAACTTTGTTTTCAAATCTCACAACTGTTGTGGGACCTTATCTATTAAATGTCTATAGGAGTCCCTACGGGTGGGTCCCTAAGTCCGAGCCTGGATATTGGTGGAAATGTTTCGCGTGGATTTACGACGGTTTCTTTATCTTGGTTGCGCGGTATTACAAGCCAGTTGGACATGTCATTGTAATGGAGTATATGCGTTTTGCAGTCGGTAATAACTCTTCTGGAATTATCTTCATTGTATATCGATCGATATGCAAAGCACTTTCTTTTAGAAAATAGAATATCAATCAACGAACCGACCGCATGTATTTTTCATGGTATTTACTGAATATTTAAATAAGTTAAATTTACAATTAAATTTATATCAGTCTTTTGGCAAATTTTACCTAAATACTCATTATAAGGCTTAATTGAGATTCAGACTAATATTGTTTGAACATCCATTTCTGCATGCGTTTTTAAATGTGTAAAATTTACCTACTCGTGTTTTGTGCAAATAAATTATCCTAGTCGCCGTTATGACAGTTCTTCTGAGATGAAAAAATTAAAACGGGGTGTAAAATTACGTATCGCTTTGTCAAGTGTTAATAAACCTCACTAAATATATTAGTGATTGTGAAGTACGGCCAAAATAACGCAGTATTTTTCGTCATCGCCCCGCCCGCATTTTTACTCCATTGTTACCCAATGGCTTGGGAAAAATAAGTCAATTTCGTAACTTCTTTGTCAAACTTGTCATAATAGCGCCTCTCACTTTCATTAACCAAAATCGAAACTCGAATTAAATAGAGGTCCACTAATAATTGACCAATTTCGAACAATCATCACCTTGCGTTTTGTTGTCGTCGACAAAGGCATATAACAGCTGGACAACTGGACATCAGTATAAAAATGTAACCAGTAAATCAACTGTTGATAAAAATGTATTAGTCAAGAAATACATAGGTACCATTATCTTTATAAGTATTTGTCGTTACTTATTTAAGTAATAGGTTTCTGTAGCAAAACGAAACCTTTTTAGAGCTCTTATGATGAGGGTGGACAAAGTTAGGAAGTGGACAAACTTGACCTGAGGGTTTTTTTTACACCGGACATCTTTTGAGCGCGATCTCATATAATCGAGAGCAATGATGCATTCAAATGATTTTGTTTTTAATGTCATAGTAACTTAAAATTTTGTAGAACTTTAATTTATTATTATATCATTTTATGGGCCTGGTTTGAAGGATCACCTTTTAAAATGTATATCTATACATAATGTTTTCAATTGCGTGCTCCGTCGTAGACCGCATCGTTGCTTTACATCAGGCGAGTTGGCGGTCAAACGCAAGACTATAATTTAAAAAAATAATTAATACTCATTAATTCGTAAACTGAGGGTAGTTAGAGAAAAAGATTAACTTGCGATTACATAGTTACTACTTTGCTATTTCTTATGTTTATAGGGCATTTTTATTCAAAGATGTGGATCACTTCTTTGATATCTCTTTGTTTAGATTGATAAATCCTATTAAATTATGACTTGAGACAAGATTGTACACTCCAAGGTTGTAATTCTGCGGAAACACAGACGAAGGCAAGGCGTTCCATTGTGGCCAGGCATAGCTGCATATTCGTAAAACTATGAATGGCGTAGATCCGTAGAATCGTACTGTCTGAGCACCATTGGGGCAACAACCTCTTTGTTTCTACCTCTTCATAGATTTCTCATAAAAACTCAGTTGAGTTACTGCAATCGTCAATAGTTTGAACACCTCCAGCAAAAACAACCAATTGGATGAAATTACACATTCCTACGAAGATCAAATTACGTCTATTCTTATTTTCTTTCACCTTTCCATTTGGAACTTTCGTTCGGGCGTCAACAGTCTCAACTTTTGTTGTGCTCGGAGCTTCCAGTGTAATTGGAGGTCAAAGACTTTTACATTAGCCTCGATTCTAGAAGGTTACGTGCCAGTTTTATTTCATTAGTCCAGCGACACTGAAAAGGAAGATTCATTTTTAACGAAAAAAATTTATCAAAAGCGCAAAATAAAATTGCAAAGCCTCTAGCACCGCCGTAAAGTAGCTTGTCTGTATATTTTCTATCGGATACATTTCAACGAGTGTGCGCAAGAGCTTCATGACCTTATTCCACCCTTCCCTTTCTTTCCTTTCTTTCTTTTTTTCCTTTTTACTACAAGACAAATAGAAGGACTGCACACTACCACCCCTTCCTCGAGGAAATTCCAAAAATTCGTACTCAACAATTTGGTTGGTCATTTATGATACGTAATTACGTACTGTCCAAGAATGGAACTCCCTGCCCTCCTCCTCGTTTCCTGATAACTACAATCTAGGCATCTTCAAGGCTAGAGTGAATGGATTTCTTCTAGATCAACAATCCTTGGCCGCAACGTCGAGTTCCATCGAGCGAGTTGGTGGCCAAAGGTAGACCTATTTTATATATTAAAAAAAAAAACCTATAAACCTCAAAATTTCTTCTTTATTCTTTATTTAAATATGTAAAATTTTAAATCTACTACTGCTTCATTACCATTGTTGAAAAGTCTATAAATAGAATACTTTCAGTACTAAGGAATTTAAGCAAGCATCTTGAAGTTTTTGAATTCAAGGGTGTTACTAAAAATGTTGGACTCCCCTGAACACACTTGGGGCGGTAACTTTAGTGATTCATAGACTCAGTTAATGGGTGTTTCGTGACATGTAATAAATCAGGCTTAAAGGTGGAATTTTGGACTAGTTCAGGACATTATTTAAGTCTGATTTGACCTATATTCGATTTAAAATATTTGTAGATCGAATATACATCGCATTGAATTGAAGTGCACACATTTCTGCTAACATATTTAGATTCGGACTTCGTAGTTTGACAACATTTTCATAGTTAGTTGCAATTAATTTTACCCACGACGAGTACATACATTTGTATGAGGTAAAAGGTTTGTTTATTAGTAGGTTTTTTTTGTATGTATGTTACCATGTTTAACAGACTTAATGGCGGATGCTTTCAATTAAACCTGATTTTTTTTATTTCAAATGGCTGGATAGATTAAAGGTGTATTTGAAAGTAGGTTTTATCGCGATGGTTCTCAGATATATGTTTGGTTAAAATCTGTCCAACGGATTGAAAACGGTTCGAAAATCTCTACCTACTTTTGTATGGATCTTTGAGGAAAAGCTTTTTGTTCTGTAAAGAAAACAGTGTCTACTAAAAGCTCACGACGTACTAATACAGCCGGGTTTACCCTTCTCATAGAGGCAACCAGGTGCTAAGTAAGCCGCTGCCGTTCTTTGTTGCCGCTGTGTTCCCTCATACTTTTCTTATTTTGCACCTGTTTCAACACATCACAAACTTACAACTACCGTCAATTTTGAGCCGTGAAACTTTATTTTTAGTGCTGTAAAGTTGATATTGCAGTTTAATGTACGAATAACTGTAATATTGTTTCATGTTGGAATTCCTGTACAAATAGCGCCTTTGTTTCGAATATCATACCTTCGTTAATTGATATTATTAATAAAAACAATAAAACGAAAGCACAACAATACGAAAACATGAGATGTTAATGTAATCAATTCGATATAAATCTAAACACGGGCCTTATTTACATATAATAGAAATTAGAATTAACATAATTGGATAATTCTGGTCGATAAAGACAAATCTCTTTGTAGTACAATGTAATGACGGAGTTAATGTACTGTGGAAACTTAAATAACATGGATTTAGATTCCTTTATGTTGGTGGAATGACTCACGGCGTGGTTAGCTAAAAGCCTAATAGCCGTGAAAAACAGGGCCAGAATAACTGAACCAAAAATATTATCTAAAAATCTAGTACAGCATGATTGATTTAATGTGATGTAAAAGTACTGATATCTTATGCGTACATCTTTTCTTTCATTCCTCTTGAGAGGATTTTAATGTCAAAGTAATTAATGAAATATTTTCATGTGTTATAAATATTGTAACAAACAAGTCATAGTTATAGTCAGAATCAAACAAAGAAAGTCTCGGTCAAGTCCAAGTCAAATCTAAGTAATGTAGTGGAAACTTTACAAGAGACATCTATGGAATCACTTCGGCGCCAAAACTACTTAGCGTCTTTTTTAGAGGCAAACTAAAGCTGAATAAAGATGAGGTTTACCTGACCTAGTAAACATTAAATCACACAACTCTGAAATTTTCTAAAAGAGCGTAACCTGAATAAAGTTTCGCGCATAAATAAAATTCTACATAAAACATGTTTGAGGAAAATGTCGTGAAAAGACTTAGAGCATCATGCCAAGCTTATATTTCAAGCTTTTCGCAGCTGACTCTTAAGATTTTTCGTTGCAGATGTTTCTAATGAATAACGCTAGCTTTACCCTTAAGTATTCCTTCATAAAGGTCAAGTTTTATGCGTCCGAAATAACAATTGAGTTATCATGCTTGAAATACTATAAATGTTATAGACAATTAAAAAAAAACGCTCAGCAGGATTTGAACAAATTTTCACAATCAACAAACATCAAATTTTGCATTTTCTAAAATATTTAAATAGTATCCAAAGTGTGTAACAATAACTCAAATATAAAAATTACTTTCTGCATTGTCTCCACATCACATCATCAGGCAGTAAACGTCCATTGCGGTACAAAGGTCTCCTTCTTAGAGCGGGGTGTTGCCGTAATCCCCACGCTAGGCAGGTGTGTTGCCCATCCTCAGGTGGTTCTTGTCGCAGTTTTAGGACATACCCGGGTCCTTACTTTGTCTTGCAAAGTTGTAATCGTACCTATATTCTTCAAACTTAAAATTTAACTTTAAAAAGTAGAGTCAAACTTTTTACATGAAAATTGAGTCACCTTCATCAAAAGCGAATGTGCTGTCCATCCTCAGGTGGTTCTGGTCGCAGTTTTAGGACATACCCGGGTCTTTACTTTATCTTGCAAACTTGTTATCGTACCTATTATATATTCTTCAAACTTATTTATTTTATTTTTTACATTAAAATTGAGTCACCTTCATCAAAAGTGAAAGTAATATAGCTTTACCGCACGGTAATTTATAAACACGTGTAAAACATGTGTTACCTACTAAATTACCTACGAAGCTAAAATGACTTACGGCACACTACATTCCGGTATACAAATCGCAACAGTATGGAGGTGCTACTGCAACAGCTAGTGGACTATAAACAAGCAAAGGAAAAACTCGGGGAAAATCTATACACACGCTAGATTAATAAACTTAGTTAAAAACAATATTATACTCACCGAAATTACCGAAATTAACCTACGTTGGCACGCTGTAATCCGAAGAACTCGTTCATGTACGAACTGATAGGAAGCGGAGGTTTTTTTCTAACAGCTGACTTTGACAGTTCAGATGCGTCTTGATTGGCTGTTGGCTATTGAAGTATGTGGTTGGTCCAAGGTACGGTGGATATGGGCGCGCGAATGAGAATGATAATGGTTACAGCTAACTTCATCAATTAAGAGGGCATCCCACGGCCAAGAAATTTGATGAATAGGTATTTAGCAAATATATTGCTGTCCCTTGACCTCAAGCCTCTCCCCGTAGAGCGCAAGAGGGACAAACTGCAGCTCGGATCGATTATACCTATGAAAAGTAGACAAAATCATCGTCTCGTATTTTTCTGTTTCCTCATTCAAAACCCGGCCGATTTCATTATTTTTTTTAATTAATAGTTGTGAAAAAAGATTGAACTATGCTTTTGTCATTTATTTTTGCTATATAAACCCGTCAAATTTGTTTGATAGACGTCTGAACATGGCGGTAAAAAAAACAATTTTTGGAATATTTAAAGGCTCATATTTCTTATAGTAGTTAACTTATAAGAAAAAATAAATGATATAAGCATGACAATAGAGGAGATACATTTCATTTTAAAAAATTACAGCTCTAGCGTTATTATCCAGGGAGGAAACACGAGAATACGTTTGCATGGACAAAACGCTGCCCATATTTATTTATTTATTTATTTAATACTTTATTGCACACTTACAAATTAAGTAGATATGTACAATATGCCCTATGCCCATATGCCCTCTTAAGCGTATAGGTATAGTAGACATTGAAGAAAAACGTTATACTTGTACAAAATTAAAAGAAAGATTCACCAAGAGCCTAGATATAGCACAAAATGTATCAAACATGATTTTTTTTTAAAGGTACATCCTAGTTTTTTCTTTTTTTTTTGACTTGTTCTTTGCTCGAATTACGATGACCTTATCCTATTGATGTAGACTGGATGATATGTAATGTGGGTCAAGTATCGTGTTGAGTTATTTTTAGACGTAGGTTTGGGTGGTCCATACTGCGTTACCATTGGTACTAGCATTATTCAAGTCACCTTGTGTGAAGTAACGAACATTTTCATATCGCGCGTAGGTTAGGGGCGGGTTCAAGGACCGCAGACCAATTTCCTACCCCGTAAATACGCAAGTAATATTTCTTTGATATATTTTTGGCTACATTTGTGAGTGGAATTACTTTATTGTTCATATTTTTAAGTTGTGGGTTATTAAAACACTATTTCAAACTATTACGGTTGTTCACTAAAGTTATATTATTATTTACGGGATATTTACCGTGGTAAGGTTGTCCTGTAAATAATCATATAACTTTTTTGTGGGTTTTTGTTGTTAAAATTTTGCTTGTTAAAGACTTCAACGCCAATTCACGCCGGGAAACTAATCTATTCCCTTTAAGCAAGCAAGCCTCTTATAACTTTTTGCTTGTCACTTAAAGGCTTCAAACTCAATCAATTATGATCTAGATAGGCCCTAAACACGATATGGTTCGTTGACCTAAACACCAACAAACGTCTGGCAAGCGTCTACGAGCAACCTCCTCCTAATTCGACATTTCGTTTATGTTTGATGTACATTGAAGGTCTAACACGTTTTGACGTGGATAGATCAGGAACAAAGCCAGTATCGTAGAAAATATTTAGCGATTCGATACGCTAGTTCGCGTAGGAGTGTAAAATAAGGGTAGGCGGCTCTAATGGGGCGATATTCGATGTTTATATTGTGCTGTATAGCTCTACGGTTGTTTGAAATTTATAGGTGAGATGCTCACCGATTAGAATCTATATGGCAGTAGATAACAGAGTTCAGTTTTATTTTTAATTGGTGTGTAGGTGTCAGTTCAACGATATTCTATAAATAACGTAGTAGGTAACTTTATAAATAGGTAAACATTAGTTTCAATTAGATATCATAATTTTAAAAAGGGTGAATATAGTCGTTTTAATAGCATGGCACTTGACAGGTGGTTTGACAGCACGATAGAATGTAACGTGATTCGTAAATATTGTATGTGACGTCACAGAACTAAAATATAGCTTAGCGCTACTATGAAAACTGGTGTTAAAAACTAGTGTGTTAGTAGTGGTTGTCAGATGCCATGCTGTTTATTTGAAAAGAACTATAGTTGTACGGCACTGAAACGTGGTCTCTCACTATGGGCCTCGTAAGCAAGCTCAAAGTCAAACAACGAGTTATGGAGAGGGCTATGCTCGGGGTTTCTCTACGAAATCGAATCAGAAATGAAGAGATCCGTAGACGACCGAAAGTCACCGATATAGCCGAACGGATTAGCAAGTTGAAGTGGCAGTAGGGCACATATCACGCAGTATAGATGGCCGATGGGGCCGAAAGGTTCTGGAATGAAGACCACGGACTGGTAAGCGCAGTGAAGGACGTCCACCCACAAGATGGACAGACAACCTAAAATAGACCGCAGGGAAACGCTGGATGCAGGCCGCTTTCAACCGGCCCTTTTGGAGATCGATGGGGGAGGCCTATGTCCTGCAGTGGACTCCTATGGATGAAATTATAATGATGATAGTTGTTTGCTCTTCTTTCACGCAGCAACATCACCACAGAGCGACGTGACTTTGCAGTGAAATAATTAGAGGGCTGAAGAGTAACACAGGATACTTTATATCCTGGAAAAATTTACGGTCCCTGTGTGTAAATGTCCCAAAAATATTTATTTTATATTTTTATTTTATACTTACACGGCTGAAACCGTGGGGCGCAGCTAGCTTACAATATTAGTGAGTTGTGGTATTATTTGATTCAGTTTAATTAAATCTTGTGGAAAACTAACTAAACTTTCAATTCGGGGAACCGCTAGTTTAAGTTAATTGTGTAATATCCCTAGCTTGAGTTTTTTATGCAAACAAGCAGGCGGGCTGTCTGATGGTAAGCAGTCACTGTCACCTATGGATACCTGTAACACCAGAGGCATCACAACTACGTTGCCGACCCTTTAAGAATTTATTAACTCGCCTTTTGAAGAACCCAATGTTGTAGCTTCATTGAGTAACATATGAACAACCTAAGTATATAAAACTAATAAGTGTATGTGTTTTTCCATGTTAGATGAACATTTTCGTAAATAAATATTGAAAAAAACAACCTCTACCAAAAAAGTTCACATGCAGAACAGAAAATCTACCAAAAGTTATAAAACCTCATAGCAATATTTTTGCAATTAAAAATAAACGAAGCGCTGTTAGTTTTAAACAAATTATTTTACAACCATGAAAAATAGCTGTAATAGTAATTGCCGCTATTAGTTCTATGTTAGACCATATAATTCAATGAATATTAATACTTTTTTAACGCTCATCTGCTATGATATACATTACGGTCACTTTCACCCCTTATAAACCTCTATTTAAATCGAAAGATAAATTTTCCATTACTAAGGCTCTTTTATTGGTAGGAGGAACGAAACTATTTTTCGATCCGATTGTGTATTATACAGTAGAATACAAAAACATCCGGATTTCTGATTGATAAGAGTCTGGTATGTTTTTTAAGCGCTGAATTACCACTCTAGTGACGGTTAAGTCGTAAATAGTAAACACATCTAGTCTGTAATAGGAACTGGCTCTTAAGTGAGGCCTCCTTTGGGGCCTGGTGACAGATTTTCAACTTGAGATAGCTAGCAGCGACCGAGCACTAAAAACTAAAAAGAGCACCTTTTTGAGTACTAAAAAGCACCCTACCATTATAATATGCATTTTTCTCGCAATTATTTCCATCACCTAAAAAATACAGCCAACAGATTTGAACCCACGCCTGTGGCATGGAAGTCAAACGCCCCAACCAGTGAGCTATCTTCGCTACAAAGGCTTATTTTTCTATAGATTGAATAAAATTATCGAACACATTAAAATTTCACTATCACTTCATAGTTTGACAGCAAGTACAAGTGATAGCTTAATCCAGCCCACCATGAAGACGTCTGGTTGTTTATAGCGTGACCTCTTGAACTCGACACTCATACGTCAACAAGAATTTATTTTGATATGCTCGTTGTTGAGAACTGTTTGATAAAATTCATTCAATCTCTTTGGTAAACTCCTGATTATGACACTGCTTCAAACATCAGAATAACACATTTCCCTGGACCTGCCTTTTTGCCCTATGTCCTCCCAGTCCTTAGTCCTCCCGTCCTCGCAGTCGTGAGGAAACCTGTATACCTACTTACGGAGAAGAAATTCAATGGCGTATGTGAGTCCATCAACCCGCAACTATAGGCCAGCATGGTGGATATGGCCCAATCACCGTTTCAGGGGTAGGTCAAAGTCCAGGCAGTGGACTACAAAATGATAATTATGCTAAATATAAAATAATACGTGATATGTCCCGATAAACATTTAAAACATGATAATTATGCTATGCTATACCTCCCAGTCCTCACAATTTTGACTCAGTCTTGGCCACGTCTAATGTCTTATTATGTTAATAAATAAATAATTAGCAAGCATACAGACAGTCGTGACTGTAACCATTAGGCAAAAGCATTTCCAATCTCTTCACTGCCATTAAAAATTGAAGAGATGTCTCAATCGAGCACACCATGACGACTGCGTGGTAACGTTAATAGCGCGACCCCGTCTTGACCTCAAAACCCATTCGTCAAAAACTATTTCTTGTAAGGTAACAGCATATATACAGCTCAACGCCCACTAGTAGAGTCGAGGTGGTGCGACGTTGCAGCGTACAAGCGGTCATGGAAAAATCTACTCTGCCTGGTTTGCTGTAAGTCCAAAATTATCCAGCCACGTTACCGCGCCGCGTCGCTATTAATGTTCAGCTTTTGTATAATACATTAAAAAAATATCAGTCCCGTAGCCTATTTTAAACTTAGTCCGAAAAATTATAGTTTTCCATGGTCGTTTACATGCTGCAACATCCTCTACCTTACAGTCGGCGTTGCGCTTTATGATCGAGAGTGAAGTTTACTTACCTACTGTCTACATTCATCGTGATTTTGTGTGAAAGTCTTGGCATTTGAAATGTTACCGTTTCTTTAATGTTTTCACAAAAAATTAAATCAATTATATGACAACACATTAATGATATGTTAATCACGTCGAAACTATCATAATAAGCTTGTCATCGTTGCATATTTATGATCATCCATAAGGTACAGACGAAAAACCTTACAGTTTTGTACAGCTTGTTAAAAAGTTCGCCATTTCTGTTAGTCTCTTTGGACGGTTGTAACGTCATAGCAGAATTGTCGTATCTTGCATAAAGTAATATAAAAGCTGCGTAGACTGTTACTATAGAGCTCAATAGCGATGCTAATATGAAGTTCCGCTGACAGCAGTCCCTCTGGGCAGCCATCAATCAATAATGCGCATAAAATCTGCTGGCGGCTCGCCAATTCTGTCAGAAGAGCTCTAGAGAATGTCTCACTATACTTTGATACTTTTATGGCTAATGTCTTCACTGCAACAGTATAATCATAAGGAGACAGATGGAAAAGGCCATATTTTTAGTCAGCATTTTTAACCAAGGCGGAACGGAGAAGGTCTATGGTTTTGGGGTAATAGATTTGTATGTCTGTTACAATTTTTCACTAAAATGGCTGAATGAATTTGTAGTCTTTTTTGTATGTTTGAAAGCAGGTTTCATTGCGGTGGTTTTTAGCTATGCATCATCAAAATTTGTTTCTCGGTTTTAAAGTTATGAGCTCCATTCTGAATTTTGTAATAATTTATATAGACATGTAGGTATACAGGGCTATTCATATAGACTGTACTAAGTCGAAAGGAGGTCATTGTACTCATCATTATGAACAAATTTTACTATAGAACTAAATCTGAATTCGCGAAGAAAAATCAGTTGTTCCATAGAAAACGATTTCTTGCGAATCGCGATTTCTTAGTTGATCCTATAGTAAAACTTGTTTGTAATGATGAGTATATTATACATACCCTTCAGTATTCAGGTAGAGGTATAATAAGTCTAACTGAAATTAAAAAAGCCGATCCTGAATATTCATGAAAAACTTTTTACGTAACTTAAAAGTGTTGCTAGCTTTGTAACAACGCCGCTCTATGAGCAAATCGCCAAAGTAAAGCGTGACGAGCGAAGATAAGTGGCGTCCACGCTAAGTGCCGGAAAATCGACCTGTTTCACTAGTTTCAGTAGGCTAAATTATGAAACCGTTGATTTTAAAATCAGCAGATTTTCCTTTTACTTTACGTAATCATAAGTAACGTACCGTTAAGTTACCGTTAGTACTTACTACTTTGCTGGAAAACAATGTATTACGAGTAAATACACATGTAAAAAAAATACTTTTCAACTCCTGATAAGATCTTTTCAAGGACACAACACGACTACAACACCACAGCTACGGCACCGGCACCGGCACCGTTTACTTCCGGCACAATATAAAAATTGGTCCTAATAAACCGGAAGGATTCCGAAAACCCATTCGAACACTTAGGATATACCTACTGTGGAACTCGCTGCCAGAAAAGTGTGTTCCAACTGAGACTTGCTTAAAAAAAACGATGTCCTAATTTGTAAAAAAGTTTTTATGAAACACTAACTTAAACTATCACGGTTGTTAACAAAAGTTATCCCCGTGTAAGTTAGTTGTTTCTGTTAACATGGTGCATGTAATTGCGCCGAAATATCGGGAGCTCATTCCAGAACCTTACCACGGTAAATATCCCGTAAATAATCATATAACTTCAGCTTTTATGAAAATGATCTACAATTATGATAGAGATACATTAAACACAATTAAATAAACATTCTAATATCAATGACGACCTGATTTGGCTCATACATAAAATGACTGTTGAAACAAAAGCTTGAAGCTATTGTATCAAATCTTTAATCGGTCAATTTAATCGAGCTCAAGGATTCATCTTCTATTACATTTAATCGAACTGAAAAGTACTTGAAATAAATACTGTAGTTAACAAACAAATAATGTTAAAACCAACAAACAGCTTTAATTTTACTTTAGTCCGTTCTCGGTACAAAAAAATCTAGAATTCACTTTAAAATCTTAAGAAAATATCAACAATTCCCTATTGCGTAAAGGTTGTTAAACGCACACGTGTAGTTAGTGGACCGTGCCTAAATAACGATCGGTAATTACTTACTTTACCGTCTGCACAACAATCGCGTAGGCGGCTGAATAATCGAGATCATTCGAGATACGCCCAACTCGAGCAATCGGGAATCGATTTTATTTTAATGCGACTCGCTTGTGACACTAATTGATACGCTTAAGACTATAAATAGCGTTTAATTAAATTAAATCGTTTCCGATGTTGGTTAAAAAGTGACAGCCGGCTGTCAAAATGATAATAGAAAGCCCCGAGGAGTTAGTTTAATGTCGTATTTGGTTAATCGATTATTTTTATGTCGTTTTCGATTACATTAATGAGTAAGCGTAACCATATTTGCAATGCCACCGCGAAGTTTGAATAACCCTACTTTAGTTTGAAGGAGCCGCGCTAATTACAATATTTTATCACTTGAAAACTACGCAAATATCGTTATAGCCCAAATCTAGTACATATAGAGTAAGTTCAACCCAACATATTTATTTAAAAAAATACCTGCCAAAAGAAAACAGCGTCGTTGATACGCCGCGCGTCTCTCATTTTGAAGAAAACATACCTACATACTTAGGACTCACCAGTAAAAAAATATTTAAGACACAATTTTTAGGATTTTGAAGAAACCTTGTAAGTATAATATACACTTTAATTAGCAATATGATATCTTATTTTAATCGTAAAATAAATAACTTATTCGGTGTAAAAAAATATTCATACTAATATGTAAGCATTTAATTTATAAACTATCTTCAGTACCTAGTTGCCGAAAAAGTTAACTAAGTAACGTAACATGTCACACCCATAGCTTCTAGGATTCCTGTGTCGGGTGTGTAATGGAACAAACAAATATACGGACAATGAACTAAGAGACCAGACCCTAGAGAGACTAGAGTTAACAAAGTACCTAGTTTATTTGTATTGAAAATATTTGTCTAGGCCACCAATAAAGTGCTGAATAAACATCTGTATTTGAAAGCGACTAAAATGATTGAGCATCTTCATTAGCTTGACTAATTAACCTGAATTTGAATTTGCTCTCTTGTGGTTGATTAATCACCACATTAATGCTGTTGTGTTCGGTAATAAGGCTCAACGCTGACCGTGATTCAGGCGATGTCGCGTTATACAAATGACCGTGGAAAAGACAATGCTTAGGTTTACGCTTTATAGGTTCAAAACGATCTTTTGAGATAAGGTATTGTCAAAAGTACCTACCAGTAACCTACGAGCTTGTATGAAAACACTCATGAAAGTAGAAGAAGGGAAAGATGTGTGTCAGGATCGTAGCAAGTGGAGAGATGTGGTCTCTGCCTACCCCAATGGGAAAGAGGCGTGACTGTATGTATGAAATAGGTTCAAAACTGTGATATAGCTTAGAATGACAGAGTCGCAATACGACACAAAAGTGCGTTGGATGTATTTTGAACCTTCGGGAAATCAGGAAGAATGTACGGCTGTGTTAAGGCTGCCTTGAAGAAATCGCTTATATATAGCGATAAGGCCGCCAATTATTTCACTAGTTTTAAGTTGTTTTCGTGTTATGTATGTAATTTCTGGTGTGAACAATAAAAAGTTATCTATCTACGTAAAGTAGGTACCTACATTCTTCCTGATTTTCCGAAGGCTTAATACATTGCATCGGCGAGCGTTCAGCCGTAGTGTAAGTTAAAAGCCGTGAAGTGTGGAGAAAGCATGTTTGCTGGTACTTATTACTACTTGCTAATGATTTATATGCAAAATACTCAAACATAAATATGAAGAAGACTTGATGTAACCGATAACGTAATCTAAAGTGGTTTAAAAAATCTTTATTTTTATCGCGCATTTAGGTGACATAAAGCATGTTGGAAGGTAATGGATGAGGCTCGCTCAGGATCGGAAAGAATGCCGTGAACGAGACATGACCTTATACTTATTGCAAGGTGGAGACAGGCTGATTATATAGATATATAGATATTGGAACCTGAATAAATATATAGGCACATTTATTCATCATCGTTATCAGCCTATCATGTTCCTACTGCTGGGACATAGGCCTTTTCTCACAGAGAAAGCATATGATCAGATTTGACTCCATCCACGATTCTCTATTCGTCCACTTTAGCCAATTCGTTCTGGAATAAATAAATCGAAATTCAACCTGAATCTAGGTCCTGCACTGGCCTGGATCTAGGTCAAATGCTACCTGCTATCACGGGAATCTCCTATTTGCATCGGCCGTAGTCCTCACCACCTCGTATCGTGATAAGAGTGAAGTAGGGTAATGCCATTCAAACCTTGTTTGCGATACGAACTGAAAGTTTGCTCAGTTTTCAACGGGTAGATATATAAATTGAACCGAATACTATCACAAAAATCGAGGATTGGTTCTATCCTCGGCTGACTTTTTTAGTAATTCAATAAATGATGTGCAGTTTCGATGCCATCGCTCAAAATCGGTGAAGGAAAACATCGCGAGGAAACCGCTATGTCCAAGAACCTCTAACGTTCAAAGATATACGACATTTACTAACATGCACTAGGCCAGCATGCCATTAGTGCCCATACTCTCTCTGAGAGAAGGCCTGTTTCCCAGCAGTGAACATGAACATGAAGTTCCCTGAACATGATAGCCTGAAATAATTATGATCTTGCAAAGCTAGAAACCCACACCGTCAGATTTTACAGCTCCTTTATTCCGCGGACCTGCAAGGTGTGGAATGTCTTTCCCCCTAAGGTCTACCCGCCGAGCGTAACATGAAGCGTTCCAAAAACGGTGTCCACAATTACCTCTCCGAGCTGGCAAAGCACTGTCAACACTTCTAGTGTTGCAGGTGTCCATAGGTGGTGGTTTCTGCTTACCATCAGGCGGACCACAAGCTTGTTTACTACTCTTTTTATGTAAAAAAATAATGAATCTGCATTAGTGTAAACTGTGTTGCAAACTTCAAATTCCCATGGAATTATACCTATCAAGTGAAGTCTAATTCACTGGTGTCGACAACTTGGCACGTACTTACTCCGCTCACCTCTGGCCCGAGTTAGATTAACACGTTGCAGTTTGAAAACCAGCTTGCGGATACAATTTAGTCAGTTCTTACATTATTTTAATAAGACGCCTCGTGTAGCAAGCGCTCTAGGGTGAAAATCCACCGAAACTTGTGAGAAGCCATCGTCATCATCATTTCAGCCATAGGACGTCCACTGCTGGACATAGGCCTTCTCATCTATCTCCATACGGGCCGGTAGGTAGGTATAAAATTGGTTCACAACCGGCGTAGATATCGCATATAACACAAAAAAAAAACGTTTTGAGAAACTCATTTTTAAAGTCAGTTGAAAAATAAAAATAGAAAACTCTAAATAATTCTACAAATTCTTCTAGACCATACAGTTATATGATTATTAACTGGATATTTACCGTGATAAGGTTGTGGATGGAGCTCCCGATATTTGGGTGTATACAGTTGCACCATGTTCATGGGAAGATTCATAATCATACAACTGTAGTGAACACCTGTAATAGTCTAAAGGAGTGCCTTTAAAAGTGCCCTGTCTAAAATTTTAAAAGTTACTACTTGCGCTTTAAAAGTAGCTTTTCAACATTATCCTTACTAATAGTATAGAAGCGAAAGTAACTCTGTATCTCCTATCGGATGTATGTTCGCTTTTCACGACTAAACGGCCAAGCTGATCTTAACGAAATTTGGCAGGATGATAGTAAACATCATAAGGGCGGAAATAGGCCTTTTTTTCTTCCAGAAAATGCGGAAATACTGGTAATCGCGGGTAACACCTCGATTTTCAACTAGTATGTTATAACTAAAGAATAACTGTTACGCGAGCTAATGTAAGAACGTGGGAACAAACGTCTGACGTGTTTGTCTGAATTACCCGCAAATTACCCGATAACTGCACACCCGATGAAGTTGCGGGTTTGCGGGTGCAGCCGTGATGACCTGTGCCACTGGACGTGAGGAAAGTGGTGGCACGTAGAGTGGAGGATATCTAATGGAAGCTGAAGGAAGACTGCATGGGAAATTTTTGATTCTCAATGTATCTTTAAAAAAAAACTAAAGAGTAACTATTAGAAAAAAATCAAACAAACCAACAATTTTCATTTATGAATCAATCACTAATCATACAAATATTATAGTTGGGAAAGTGTATTATGAGTAATTGTGTATTTCTTTGCTCCTCTTTCACGTCAGTCCTCATAATTTTTCATTTCATAATTTTTTATTTCAAAACATTAGTAAAGTACGTTTTGCTTGTTATTTTTTTTTACTTTTATCTCTTCAATACTCAATATTTTATTATAGACATATGTATATGTGTGACTCTTTTAACTTTCTTTCTTTCTTTAAAAAGTTAAAGAATATACGACGGTAGCTATGGTCTCTGGTCTAACAAATAAGGAAGACAAGGCAAATCGGCGTGGCGGGTGCGAGCGCATCAGATCTCAATTAAGCTTATGCCTTTCATAGAGACATAGGTATTTGTTTTATTTTAGGTAACAGGAAATTTTTCATTTTGCGTTTTGTAGGTTTCGAATCGAGAGGATGAAAAAACTTTCTAAGTTCTCTATTCACTCTGTTTTTCAAAATGCATCAAATAAGTTTCTGCGTTAGGTAACAAAGTTTTTACGACACTTGACTCATTGGTCACTCTTATACCTAATTATTTTTATGGAAATCTTGTTTAGCTGATTGTATCCGAAGTAGCTATTATGTGACTTCCTTATAAACCACTAATGTTTGTTTAGAGTCTACTCTAAATTATACATGACATGTTGGAATTTATTGCATTATCAAAACTTTGTTTGATGTAGTACCCAACTAACTGTTATTTAACCTGTGATTTATAGTGGATGCCACTCCCACGGTCCATTTCCGACATTTTTACAGAACAGAGACTCTTAATAACGCGTTGACACTTTCTACATACCGGAATAGTTATTTCATCGCTTCTCGAGGACCGAGTAACTCCAACTTTTCCTTTAGAAAACATTAAAAATAGTATTTTGGTGAGAAGTACCTATAGGTACGTAAGTATACTTAATGGCTCTTCGAAGTACATGCTATTTATTTCTCTTAATATACGTTTATTACTGATAGCGATATGAGATTTTAATTATTAGGTAATATTTATTAGATTTTTTATTTATCTACAAATTTCTTTGATTTGCGACATACTTGATCATCAAGCCCAAGTTCTCTTATTTTGTTTTTCGAGCCAAACTTATCAAAACAGTTCTAAATTTAACCACCGGTTTAGACATTATTTTAAAGACACGTAAAAGCAGTGGTTAAAATTATTAATAAAAGATAGTCGTGGTAGTGGTGATGAAATAAAAGGTGGTAAGCGGTGTTTAGTGGCGTTGGCCACCCCGGTGGATAATAAGGGGGTGGCATACAGGAATAAAGTGTGTGGTTATGCTTCGATGCCTAAGTATAATCATTGCTTACGATTGTCAGCAGTAAGTACTTAATATTGCAATGTTTTCAATATTGCTTTATCTCTACCAATCTTAGTCCTCGTTCTTTACATACCAAAATAGCTATCCACATTTTACTCGCGCATAGTAGGTACATACCTGAAACAAAAATTACGTATTAGTATTTTATAGCGTTACATTTTATGAAATTTGCATTATAATATAATTAATGAGATTTTAAAGTAAGTCATTTTGTAAAATTAGTAAAAGTGTTATAATACTAAACAGGCATAAAACCTAATGCAGAAGAACTTCTAATCCGTGAACCTTACAAAATCTTTCAAGTAACGTTTACTAGCGTTAGGCGTTCAGGCGGTCTAAAAACTTAAACATGTCGTAATAGGGCAAGTGGCTTAGCTTGAGGCTAGCTACTAGGCCCACATGAACTTGGTAACTTTACAAGTAAAAAATGTTCGGCAACCCTTTTCCTAACATACATTACCTGTCACTTCTTTTCCGCGCATAATAACGAGCAGATAGCAATCGGATTGCTAATTACAATAAGCTCATTATGCCGGTGCCGGTCGGTTGGTTGCCATCTAATCATCAGGTAAGCATCCACCAAGCATAGCAAGAAACGGTACACCACGGTCCCGCTCTGATAAGCAGCCGGACAACGAAAAAAAACTGCATAAGCCGATGACCGAAAAGAGATTTCAGTGGAAACTTAAGACAAAGTATTCCCGTTATAGAAATAAATAAAGACAGTAAGACGGTCGATTAGAGTGACCCAAATTCTGTATCTGGATAAACGAGACGTGAAATTGTTAACAGACGACATAAGCATGCAATGTAGTCCTTGACTTTCAGCATTAATGCCGAGTCAGGCTCATTTGACACTGTTTTTTTAGATATGAGTTTTTTGTAATGCAAGTAGATGCTAGTTAGATGTTTTCTTTTTTTCTTTCTTTCAATACGAATTTTATTGGTCTATGATAGATAAAGCAGCAGCAGGAGTTCAAATTTTCTGTTTGTGACTGACAAGCCAAACGTTTTAGGTGCCCAAGTAAAGATATAATTGAATTTACATAAGTAGCCGACTGCAATCACTGCAATACATAAATCAAGATACATCTGACTTTGACGTCTTGTTACATTTCCCGACGGCTTATTGTACAGATTTGACTTGAATGCGATAAGAAAATCACATATCACTTTACATCGGCTATTGTGTTTAGGGTTGTCGAACAAAAAATTAATCGTACATAAAATAAAATGCGTGCACCAAAACAATTGAATTTGGTGAGAGACGCACGGAAAGAATAAACGGAACAGAAAAAAAAACTGTCCAGAAAGTTTTTTTTATCTTTTATTGTAAATGAAGAAAATAAGTCTAATAGCGGATATAGAGACTAGAAGAGGCAAATGTTTGTTGTTAGTGGCCTATAATATATTGCCTACTAGCTGACCCGACAGACGTTGTCCTACTGTCATAGAACTGTCAAACGAGCGAAGTTAAAATCATTGTTACGTTTTCTAAAATTATCAAATTTCCTGCGCAATTTTCTTAATTTTTCTTTTCATAAGAACCTTCTATAAAGTATAAGAAAACTTTAAAAAATAGATGAATGTAATCGGTAAAGTCGTTCTCAAGTTATGGCGTGATCAAGATAAATAGGGATTCATTTTTATATATATAGATAGATTTTACATGACAAAGTAATGGAAACCATCATAGTGGAAAGAGAGGACCAAGGAGAGCCTTCTTAGAATAAATGAAAGAGAAGGCAAATGCAATGTCGTTAATGTATTACTAATAGCTCTGCTAGAATTTAATTGCGATACAAAGGCCTGTCAATAAAAAAAAAAATGACATCCCTAATTGTGAGATGCAAACGAAATCCGATTGCAATACAAAGGCCCATTGTTCAATGTTCCATTATTCAACTGCAAAGTTGCAAAAAAATCGAGTAATCTTCTCGATAAGTATCGAACGGAAGCCGGTCTTAGACAATCATCGATTACGCCGCTCCGATTTTACATTGGAAAGTGTGAAATCATTAGGTAGAGACGGACAGTCATCATTATGAGCGTGTCTTAAAGCCAAGCTGTCTTTTTGCATCGTCAAGAATTTTGTATGGTTCTACTAATAGAAGAATAGAAGAAAGAACCAATGATGTCTTGGCATTCATTAGCAAATATTGATACTAAACAAGTATGAAATTTAACAATTACTATAGGTATAGGAATTAAGTAGGAACTGCTAGTCTGTGGAATGCTCTGCCTGAATATGTTCCCCGATAATTACAATCTGGGTGTCTTCAAATCACGAGTGAATCGGTTTCGTCTAGGCAAGCGGGCTCCATCGTAGACCACATCATTGCTAAACATCAGGCGAGCAGGCGGTCAAAAAATAGCGTATTATAAATTTAAAAAAATAATTATATCATACAATAACTACAATTAAACAAATTTGTAAAAATGTATAGTATTTAACCTCTAAAACATTATGTTCAAAAGAATCGTTTTGAAAACTTTAACAAACAGACGGTTCCAGAACTGTATACGTATATAATATGGTCATTATGAATAATGAACAAATAAATAACAGAAAAGTATCCAAAAACGAAGCCCCAGTTACATATTGTGCTTATTCTTCCATGTCGCGCGTCCTTCCGTCAGTCCGTCAGTCACAGCGTTTCCTCAATTTCGGAACTAGGTCAACCGCAGAATGACCGCGCCGCTAAACTTTCAACTTTTGATCCCGCCCCAGAAATATTATGTCTGACTTGACTTACTTTACAAATTATAAGTCTAACACCTCCAAATCAACATGGAGTTTGTAGATTGCGTATCTACCTGAGCTTTTGATCTTTTAAAAATATAATGACAATTTAACGAAAGTTTTATGAAGAGTCAAAGTATAGACCGTTCTCGATAAGAAAACATGAATCAATTTAGTTATTTTTCAATCTTATCATAAAATTAACTAAGGACTCGCTAAATAATCGACATCGATTATTGCGAGATGCGAGAAGTTGTTAGCTAATTAACAATAACCTGAGGTGTACCTACTACACCATAGGACATTGTAGTCCTATAGGACTTGCGTTAGGTGCAAAAAA
Organism: Agriopis aurantiaria; assembly: GCA_914767915.1. Taxonomy (NCBI): domain Eukaryota; kingdom Metazoa; phylum Arthropoda; class Insecta; order Lepidoptera; family Geometridae; genus Agriopis; species Agriopis aurantiaria. The sequence goes on along the minus strand of OU612001.1, from coordinate 8,299,469 downwards.
CCATTAGCCAAACAATCCGTGTTGCCGTGTGTTGAAAAATGTCCCGAATATTTATTTATTTATTTTATTTAATCTTAAAGGCTACAGACCAGACAACCTTTCAAGCTTCTTATCGGATTTTACTCTGTTATGGTACAAAAAAGGCAAAGGCAAACCTTACATTTATGTAATGCGGTGCTTAAGCACGACATGGTATATCAAAGTTACTTGTAGGGTTGACTCTGGGATTCCCTTGAATTTATTACCAGGAGCACATGATGAGTTCGTAGTCGCTTTACAGATCTTTTAGGCATATATGTTTTCGTGGAGGGAGTCTTTTTATGTATATCCAGCTGCCAACTTTTATGACGTCTTTTTACTACGGATAATATCTGATTCATATAATTATATTAGTATTGCTAAATATGTTTTTATTGTCTACGAAAAAATTCTATCATTCTATTTAGTTAACACTTTTTTGGGCTAGACCAGGTTTTTGGTGGTCGTTAGTGGGTTGAAGCTTACACTGAGAGTTCCTTTTTAACATCGGTAGGTACAATATTTTATCTACATCGTCGAACGGTTGGTATTACAAAACTATTGCGTATCATTGTTAATAAAATACTGTGTTGTTATGGTATTTCTAGATTAAGAATATTTGTAAACTAGGCTATCGGACTGATCGTGTTTATAGTCATATAAAAAAGCTGACCATTAAAAGCGCCAATCACTGAAAACAAAATTAAAATGTGTTAAAAATTTAAGAAGCATTTTAATGTCTTGCTCCTCTGAGACCTTTACCTACCTATACCTACATACACTATACCTACTTGCAAATAACGTCACTTTTGTAGGTACACCATACAAACTCCATACTGACACTCAGTTTGCGGGAAAGGGATAGAGTACTTATTGTTCACACTACAAATTACATACACACGATATGCAAAAATCGGCGGCGTTAATATAACCTTATAACCTTAAGATGGGAGGTAGCCTATTGGGCTACTATCCGTCTATTATTATTTAAAAAAACATGAATACTTTTTAATGTGCTTCTTTTTTTAACCGACTTCAAAAAGGAGGAGGTTATCAATTCGACTGTATGTTTTTTTTTTTAATTCTGTACTATCATGATCATCTTAAGTCTCCTTGCTTTTGTAGGTACTATTGTTCCATAATGTATCGAATCAACAATCATCAATCGATTATTAAAATCATCTTAGTTCATTAACTTTTTAGATAAATTTCTCTGCACTAGCCCTAGATCGTGATAGCAATCCTCTACGGTGACATCAAAGTACTTATTTCCTTCGTAATGCCACTGGTGATGGATTACTTGGCACTGAGCACTGTTTAGATTTAATACCATGTCCAGCGCAATGTAATTGATATTAAACACGTACAGAAGTTAAAAGCTGTTGTATGAATCAGGCATTAGAGTCACATTGATTTTCATTGGTTTGATAGAGAATTGTTGGAAACATTGGTACAACGAAAGTGGAACAAAGACTAAAAATTGTATCTGATAAAATGAGTACGTATGTCCTCTTTGTGCGAAACCTTCTTTATTGAGTACGACAACGATTGACACGAAAAGTTCCAAAAACGTGTCAAAAACTCAAAACAAACAAACTTAGCCACGTAAAAGTCACGCTTCAGTTGTTCCAAATTAGTAATTTGTTGTGAAATTTATTTAAACAATGTCTTTATTAATGACAGCTGTTTAAATATTTTTTGACGAACTCTACAAGGTATATGATTATATACCTATCGTGTAGACTACAGGGTTATTATTAATATAATATATAAAAAAATCTCTTAGAGGTAACATTTCCATCATATTGAACAACCTGCCAGCTTCCTTGTTTCCTGAGAGATATAACCTGGGCCTTTTCAAGGCCAGAGTGAATAGGTATCTTCTAAGTCTGCGTGCTTCATCTTCGACCACATCGTCGCTTACCAACAGGCGAGTTGGTGGTCAAACGCGGACTCATCAGCGTTAAAAAAAAATGTCCTTGTATACTTATCAACTTGTTTTATTAATTTGTGCAGCTCCCAGAGTCCGAAGTCAGTGTCATTTGTCAAATAATACTAATTATAACATCAATGGCATTCTAAGAGGAATATTCAATACGCATTGCTTATTACTATGTTGTACCATAGATAAATATATACTAGAACCTATCAACTTCGGTACCGTGACTTTTATTAATACGTATTTTTTTTCTTCCATATAAAACCAAAAGTATTTATATTAGGACTATAAATGGCAATACTTTACGCGTTCTTAAAAGAATAGTAACACGGGCCCGGACCAATTTTTAACGACTTTTGCATATACAAAGTACAGAGCCAAAAATCATAATTATCATTTAAAAAAATATTTGAACTCAATTAATTTGTAATAAGCTCTCTGAGTAATGAAATAAAAATTGTTAAGTATACAGGGAAACTGTAAGGTTTTTGTGTATTAAAAATAACCCTGTTTAAATGAGTAAAAGACTCGTTTATTCAACTGTTTGGATTACAAAACAAGTCCTCGAAATCATCTTAGTAAAATGTAAGTATAAGTGGAGCAAGTCGTAAGGATGTCCGTCATACAGCCATTAGTGAATAGAGCTAGTAATTAGATAAGTACCTATATATCAATTACGTAATAGCACAGTTCCTTTCTCTATAAACAACGAGTGTTAACACAATTGACGCATTACGTATGAGCAGGTTTATTAAGAATGGTGTTAGTAGATTCTTGGTATAGATAGAATAGCTGATCTTACGGGGAGCACAAAATACAAATAAATCGCGTCTTAATTGTGATGTAATGCCATGGACTAGCAATTTTAGTTTACTTTTTTGTTAAATCAACCTGCTTACTTAATGTGGTAACTCAACATCTAATTAAAATTCATCTTTACACGCCAAAATTTTAAAAGTACTTTATTATTGCTATCCTTCTAATTTCAAATAATTTAGGGTACACCGTTAAATGAAAATAAAAAAAAAACGCATCTGTAGATGAACAAAAAAAATATTATTTTTCAAGTTGGCGGGTCAACGATGTCAGAAAATAGGTGGATAATTCTAGGCATTATAGCTTACTTCAAAAAGGAGGCTCCCAGTTTGACTATTTTAGTTATGTTACGTGATATTTTCGTCAATTTTTTTCGGTTAACATAAATTTCTCTAATACTATATTTATTTGATAGGCTGTTTCTAATGACAATATTGTTTATATTATATGTCTTTGGCTTTATATCAAGGGTTTCAATTAAATTTCAAGAAAATATTCCACCTCTAAAGGTGTAAAATTAGGTGATGAATCAGTTTATTGTACTTTCTGTGAAGTCAGTTGTATTTTTTTTATAAACATCAAGAATGTCACTGCCTGCCTCTCTGTCACCTTACAGCTAATATCTCCGATGTTCACGAGAGTGATATTAGTATTTCGTCAAACAACCTTGACGGCCACCACGTTTTTCGCCCGTGCAAACAAAACCTTCAAAGCTAGCAAACTCCATCCCTCACAATAAACTTGTACATTTGACATTTCGACATCCAATATCTCTTTTTCCCAACATGCAAAGGGTTCGTGATTTTTACAGAGCGATTTTTCAGCAGCGGCGACCAAAATACCAGGCACGGAGGCCGTGGCTACACGCGTTTTGTCGATAAAAGTGCCGTCTTCAGATTGGTGCATGAACGACGTTCATAAAAATAAATGGTTGTAACAGTAAGGGCTAAGGTATAGTAATAATTAAGGAGGTCGCTCTAACAACCAAAGTTAACAACTACATATACAGTGTTATATTCAGTGAACATTTCAACTGGCTATCTATTACAGTTCGAAAGATACAGCCGCTAAAAGGTAGGACAGACGGACGGACGGTCAGACAGACAGATAAACAGACACACATAGGCTTAGTAATAGGGCCCCATTTACACCCTTTGGGTACGGATCCCTAAAAACCAATGTCAATTCTGCAGTATACAGAGCCTACCTACATCATAACATACGAGAGACAGGTACCTGATCAAAAGCATAGTACTTAATAATAGCACAATTCGCACTTTCGCTCTCATTTCTTGCTCTTATTCGTCAAGTGTCACAGCTTTTTACAGATTACGCAACTGTTATAAAAAGTTTTATGAAAGAAATCACTTTGCCTCGACAACTCAAGCGGACATGATTGATTTTAACGGTTATGTCATAACATTGTTGTGCTGGTCTATAGCTGTGGTAACTATCTTAAATCTGTATTGTTATCACACTATTACAATTGCAAAAAAACTATTATAATTAAGGTTCTCGAATGGAAACCACAGACGGTAGGCGCAGCGTAGGACGTCCACCCACAAGATGGAGACGACCTAAAAGAGACCGCAGGGACACGCTGGATGCAGGCCACTTCCAACCGGCCCTTTTGGAGATCGATGGGGAGGCCTATGTCCAGCAGTGGACGTCCTATAGCTGAAATGATGATGATGATAATAATTGCAAAAGTAGCTCTTGTTTGGTACCTTTTCTTGATTAAAGAGCTTAACCGATGTTAAGAGATTTGAAAGCTATACTTAAAGGCCTATTGAAAATTTAAGGTGAGGCCCAAGCGTACAAGTGGCATGGAAAGGTGAACTATTCCATGTTTACCGTAGAAAATTGTATCTCATTTACCAAAGTTTAGGACAAGTTTGTCTCCATAAAGATGTGGGTTCCCTTTGCATTTTCTACGGGTGCGTCCTGAGGATGCCTCGTGAAGAGGCGAAACACGTGTCGACAAGGTGCACTGAGGAAACGGGTATAATTGTTTATTTCATTTATATTTCAATTGAATAATATTTATAGTAATTTCATAATAGTTTCAAAATTTTGTGTTCATCTCAATTAAATAATATTTACAGTAAATTCATGTTAATTTCAGTATTTATTGTCAAAAATTTATCATTTACATTTCAATTAAAATTAAATTAGTTTATAGTAATTTCAAGATTAACAAATATTTTAAAATTAATATCATTAGTACAAATTGTTAGAACGAATTTTTGTTACAGATTTAATTACAATTTGTTTCAGGTTAGGTTAATTTTACTTTTTTATGTAATTAATATTTATGTCAGGTTAGGTTTAAATTAGCATCACAAATATCTATAGAGAAAAATTGTTTGTCCCAAATCTTTATTGTACTCAAAACGACGTAGAAGCGGAATTACACTAGAAATTCATGTACACATTAAAAATGGACTTCCGCAAAGTAACGCCTGATTCAATCAATTTTCTACGGCTTGTTTTTCGGGGAGTACTCTAAAGAGATTCTGAAAAATTATTCTAACCTCTACAGAACCGCTAGAACCGTTACAGGCCCAAACCTGACAGAGAGATGTCGCTTGATTTTTTGAGTCTATAATTTTTTTTTTACTCTTGATTATTAAAATTATCTGTATTATCTATGTTATCTATATTATCTGTTCTCATAACAAAACTATTACTAAACTTAGGTATACTTATATCCTACTAATCCTACTAATATTATAAACGTGAAAGTTTGTATGTATGGATGTATGGATGTTTGTTCTTCTTGCACGCAAAAACTACCGAATGGATTTTAATGAAAGTTTACAATAATATAGCTTATACATTAGAATAACACATACGCTATAACGGGTTGTAGTAGCGTGGCCGAAGGCCGAGCTCTACGCGTACGAAGTAGCGGGTTTCAGCTAGTTTTTTTTTATATATTTATAGACATTCATTTTTCGGTTATTAGATATTATTAACACCGAGGCAAAAAATACTTGATCCTTGCCATCCTCCCCGTTAAACGCGATACCGGGGTAAATGATACTTGATCTGTGCCATCTACCCCGCTAAGTACCGACAGGATGCTGGAGCTACCGGGGTCGTTGAAACAATTTTTCCTATCTGCCCCGCCAACGGGGTAAGGGCACCAGGTTGGATGGGACCAAGTCTATGATAGCTAGTTATTGATGATCAATTCAATGGCGCGACGACATAGTCAAAGCTGCCGGAATCACCTGGACGAGAATGGCGCAAGAGCGACAAGAATGGCGTGGAGGAGGCCTATACCCAAATTTGGGTGCCCAAACAATACAATTAACTACTACACAGTGAAATTTTATGGAATTTAATTGGGAATAAAGGCTTTATTTATTTATTTAATTTAATGCGTTTTTATGGTTTACAGGCTAGGCGATAGACCACGGCTTATCACATGTTAGGCGTTTGTAAAGATGGTGCTAAGAAAATGATTATTACTAAATTACTATACTGTAGCAGTTAATATGCAAGCAGTTTATATTCAACCAGTTTATTATCATAGCGTTTCTAATCCACACTGATACAATTTTTAATACTGCCATTAAATTATAGCACGGATCTATTATAATTTCTACTATAAATGTAAATTCAAACTAGATTGGGCTTTGTTTAATCATTCTAACTATAACGTTATTTATGTGTAACGGTAATGTCGCCATAAAAACAGGAAATAAAGCTGAAATACTTTACATAAACTTCACAATGGATGCAGTAATTACAAATCATTCTAATCAATTCCATAAAACTCTCATATCCACTGATTACCTATCAAGAGCTGAGCGAACAAAGATGAGACTTGAAATACGCAGTTTAGATAGTAGTTTAGACTCAAACCCTTTTATTAATAACCGTGAAGTACCCACTTAGCCTTGGAATAACTCTGTCTTTTGCCCTTTTCGAACGATTTCAAAATTGCGAAGAGTGAATAAGACAAAACAAGAAGTAATTATTCCAATGCCACTAAGCATTTATTAATATAGGTAAATACTATACATAAAGAAAATACAATCAACCTGAGACTGTAATTGGCGCGATTGGATGCCACGTCGCAGAGGAAGAGTCCAAATTCTAATAAAGAGCATGAACTTTTGGTGAAAATAAAACTATACAGGGTAATCATCCAGGTTAGCATCCTCTTAAACTTTCGGCTTTAATACGTCAAAACAAACAATTTTTGTTCTACCACTTATCAAAATTCGTGAAAAAAATCTGCTGTTTCTTTTGATGTACTAAGGCCACCCTTAAGAGGATGCTAACTGATTACCAGTAACCCTGTACACAAAATAAATAGGTTCCTATTTATGACTTATGGTCATACTAGACGCTTACCATCACGCGAGGCTTGTTCGTCTGATCAGGTAGTACTAATTAGTCGGTTTATCTACTTAATAAAAATCTTAAATCCACTGACTTCACTGTCATAAAACCGCTGTTTCTATAAGCATGAATTTTTTGCATAGGTGTTCCTTAAATAACTTTGGTGAGCACTAAGAAAGAATTTTAGAAGAATTTTTTTTTTTGCTATAGTCCAAATCCGAGTTCAGAGAGTCGTAGAAAATCGCAGGCATTTAATAGATAGTAAGATTATAAGTTAAAAAGAATGCCTGGAAAATATCACTAAAAGCGATTAGGCCGCCATTAATGAAACAGTATTCGTTTTAGGTATTTTTTTCCTATGTATGTAATTTCTGGTAAGAATTAAAAGCGTTGTCTATCCATTTTCTCAATGTTCTATAATAATTATTGTTTCCACCGGAAAATACCCAACCAACGGACCGGATAGGTAAGAGAAAACGGCTTAAAATTGGTGCAACAGCTGACGGTTTTATCGATTGTTTGATCAGGCAGCCTTTGGATGGAGATTTATAGAAGAGGACGCAGTGGTCTAAATGGCCTATAAGTTCATCCAAAAGAAGCTATAGAATACGATCATTAAAGATAAGCTTCTATTGTAAGTAGAGTGGACTGGAAGCGGAGTGCACTGTTCTTAATTTATTTTCAAGACATCACAAAAAAACTTTCTTCATAACACCTTTTTCATCAGATGATGACAAGAACAGACATCAATCAACTTCCATAAATATCTATAAACAACTGAAGTTTTGACAGCGAATTAGCTTGTCAACAAACCGAGACGCCCGAACCCTCAGCAATCTCATGACCATCCATCCCAAACTGAACGGTAATGCAAGCTGTTGACTCGGGACAAAGATTCCTCGCAGACAGATTTATTTATAAAACGTCAGGACTGGATTTGGGGAAATACTTTTGTGAGTAGGAACTGAATTTGTGCCGATGATTTAGGAAAATAATCTTTGGATATTCTGTGGTAACGCTTGGCAGGTTTTTGACTTTGGGTTATAGCTAGCTAACAGAAAATAAATTGGTACCTATTTATTTTGTGTAACAGTTCAGCGCCCACCCAGAATTTAGAACTTTGCCAGTTTCTAATTCGGCGCATCAATGCATTGGGTTACTTAATTGTACATTTTGCGTCTTTCAAATGCACTGGGTTCGTCGCCTTGAGATATTAGCATTTCACACAAAAACATGGCCCTTCAATCTGGAACATAGTAATTTCTGCACACTACCGCTTGGCAATTGAATGGCAAAGGAGTGGTTTTTCTCCAGGCGAACTCTGCAAAAGCTCCTGCCACTGCACGAAGTAAGTAGTTATATTTGAATTTATAGCCCTCGTCCCATACTTCATTCGAAATATCCAAAATATCCCTAATAATGATCATACGTGTCACATTTTGGTGTAATCCACATTAATTAGAGTAACTAGCACAGTAATACGGTATCCGACTCTACAATTACTATCTATCCATAAATCATTACAAGCAAAAGGCGTACATCACACATCGATCACGGCGGCGGTGGCGGTAACAGCAGTTTCTAATAAAAGAATGTGTCCATCGACACCAGTAATCTGATATCTCGCCGACTATCACACCGTTAGCGATAGCCGTTGAAAAAGCGGATTGGTTCCGCTTCGCCGGACCACAGACCGCGGATTAATCAAACGGTGAACGGTGAAACATGTGTTTTGGACGAGATAACAGATATATAAGAAGCTAAGAAGGTAGAAGGTAATATGAGGTTAATATGAATAGTAACTTTTTATAATTTAGCAGTCTGCAGTATGGACCATGGACCAAGACAAGAAACGAAATACGTATATACAAAAAAAAAAACTTCTTTACGGGATTTTTATGGATGGATGAGTCGAAGTAGGAAGTAGTGGTGATGGCAGCGAGAACTCTGGACACCATGAGCGACTATTGCATACATAGAGAACGTTTTGAATAAACATCATTGACGGTACTTGTAAATAATTTCATAACATATCTATAGATATCGGTCATCTAGTCTACCTGTGACCACGGACACTGCAGTGTTTGAAACGTCACGAATTAAAGTATTGTATAATACAAGCCATAAAAATCTGTAAGAAGTGTTTTATTTGATAATGGATAAATTCAATTTAGATGGATGCATCCCTTAAGTTTTCACACCCAGAGGTAAAATATTTTCTTGAAATTTTAATGCCACTATCGGGATAAAGCCTATCCAATAAAAAAGAGCCATTAAAAATCGGCGAAGATATCAGGTAACATACACTAAAAGAATATTGGAATAGAGATGAAGTAATATTAATACACTTAAATAAAATAATATATATATATATATAATTATATAAGACAGACGTTGTCCTGTCTTAGAAATGTCAAACACGCAAAGTCAAAATTGAAAATCTTTATTTTTTTTACACCTTGGTTTACATTATTGGAGATTTCTTTTTTTTGAAAATATAATATAGCCTATGTTACCCGGGGATAGCGTAGCTTCCCAACAGTGAAAGATTTTTTCAAATCGGTTCAGTAGTTTCGGAGCCTATTCAATGCAAACAAACAAACAAACAAACAATCAAATCTTTCCTCTTTATAATATTAGTATAGATAATAAACGAAAAAACTGACTGAGGAAGGTTATGACATCCAAAAGCTAGCAGAATATAGAGAAGAATGATAGCTACTCGACAATATAACTATGGACTTCTAAATAAATTAAAAAGGGCGAGGCTCCTATCTGAGGTTACTCAATATCTTCCTGTAACTTTAAAAGCTCCGAAAGATAAACTATTACAAAACAAGCCACAGAGATTATGCTGGATGATTTTGGATTCAGTTTAAAATGCAACGCTTGACTTTCAATAAGAATTGTGGTCAATTCAAGTCAAAAAAAAAATAAAAAAAATATGCACAGTCACTAATGTTATTTTCTTAAGACGTCACAAATAATTCCGAATTTAATGTAAAAAGTTTGAACACGTGAAAGTTTTGCCTACGTGAGGTCGCTACAGGTTAGGTACCTGTCAATTTTAGTTATTTCTTTACGTTTTTTGTTGCTTTGATGAATTGACCGTTTTGGTCTTTTCGTAGAAAGTGCGAGGCAGGTTTACCTTAATTAAGTTGTACAATGTATTGTGAGCTTTTAAATGATTGCATATTAATAGACTCTTAATTGAATAGAATCATCATATAAATGAGAAATGTTTTGGTTGTTGAAGTTATAAGCAGTAGATGTATAACTATTCATAGATAGGCACATCCAAAATATATTGCAATCAAAGGATATGAACGTTTATGTCGTATATTTTGCGATTTCACAGGGGAATCAAAACCTATAGGGTACATCCCGTTGACCTAGAATCATGAAATTTGGCAAGAGGCAAGGTCTCATAGCACATATATCGGAATAAATCCGAAAGTTATAAATTTGAAGTTAGGTATATCATTTAAAAATAATTATTTTGCTATTACAAACTTACATTTTGTATGTTTGAATGTATGGAAGAACGTTATTTTCAACTACAAACTTAAGTTTGTCTTTCAATATTTAAACTTCAACTAGTATTTTTTTTTTTTGGTCACGCGTAGGACTCGTGCTCTGAGGGTGCCGTTAGACGGAACCTTCAGAGAACGAGTCCTACTCGTACTTGTCCGGTTTTTTATTGAAAAGGCTTGCGTTTGACCGCCAACTTGCCTTATATTAAGCGATGATGCGGTCTACGATGGAGCATGCTTGCTGATGATGGAGCTAGATGAAACCGATTCACTTGCGACTTGGAGACACCCAGATTGTAACTATCGGGGAACACCCATTCAGGCAGAATGAAAACAAACCATGCCCTACTATGAAAATCCAAATTCTAGTTAATGTCAAATCGAATTATTCCGAGAAATGTTTACATTTCCAAGTTTAATTCAAAATATCGTAAATGTTTCGTACCGGAAGGACCGCCATATGCACTGTGTAGGGGTCGACAACACTTTCAGAAATAGACTAGAACTAGACGAAACTCTAGACAGAGGGAATACGAGCAAAACTAAACCTTAACCTGCTTGAAAGAAGAATCACAAGAGCTGTTTTAACTGTCGCTAGGCTAATTATAGAAGACGCATAGAATTATGTAAACAACGCCGTAACGCATCTGATTTATGTACAAGTCTTAACTGATCCTAAGAAAACACATTACAAAGGAATCCTAGGACATTTCATTAATAGACTAGATGAAAATAATTAGTCATCATAATATTACCTTTTCATTTCGCAAGCGAGGTAAAGGACACTAAACATGCTTTATTTTCTGTCTAGAACCTGGGACCAAGTTTAGTAGAGCATTCTTAGACCAAATAAATAAAATAAAATTCATAATGGACTCAATTCCTAGCTAAATGATCTGGTTATGGTAAATAGCAACATAATTAATAATCCCGACACAAACGAAACCATTTAACATCTTGCGGATACATCAACTTCTTCATAAGATCCCACTTTCCATATTTTTGCCATAAAAGTGTTCTTCTACGACTCGTTTTATTTTAGTTTTCAATATTTAACACATGAAAGATGCTCCGCAGGCCATTCTGTAGCGGAAGTATTGACTTTCGCAGAAAAGGTAAAACAAGTGGCTTAGTTAAAATCGAGATAAGATGGAACTGGAATAAGCCGCATACAGGACATGTGCCCGCCAGATGTTAACCTAAACTCGTACCTAATCTATGGAAATGCAAGTACTGGAGTAAATATAGACATGTCGTTGCTAGCCTTAGAATAACTACACAAAGACCAAGACCAAGTACTTTGTAACCAAGTACATTCGCAAAATTTAAGCCATTCAAATGGTGTCATATATGACACCAAAAAAAATATAAAAATTTTACTATGACAATTTGCGCGGTGAAATCGTACCACAACAAATCAGAAAAGCAGCATAAGAGTTATGGTGTGACATTCCACAGGTAATCCATTAATTTTCTTGCTTAAATCGTTTAAAATACCAATCGAAACGTAAGCTACAAATCGAATTTGTAGCTTACGTTTTGACAATGCGTTGTTTGGAAACCTACCTTCTCTGTTGCTAGCATAATTTACATGAAGTTATTTGTGAAGCTCAAAGAAGGAAGGTGAAGCCATAGGCATACGTTTAAATTGGATAAAACTGCGCAGATTACAGCTACATTGTGTTTTATTTTCTCGCAAGACTTTTTTCTATGGTCATCGGAATGTTAAAGCTGTTAAATTGCCTTAAAGAATTTTCGTGCAACGCACATCACATTTAAATTCCGTGAAAACATGCTTTAACGTTGCTGCAATACTAACTTGAATGTACTTTTGACACACGAACGTAGTTTGTAAGCTCAAGCATAGACATCAGGCAATTTATGGTGGTTAGTTCGCGCGTGATCCAAGTTTTGATGTAAATTTAGTATCGATGCAAATTCTGAAAGGGCTTGAGCATTGTAACTGCAGTAACCCCACTTTTGATGTCGTAATCAAAATCGCAGTTCCACTACGAAACAATTTAATTATAGCATCGATGCGCTATTGTGCAACGGATCCCCATTACCTTTCACCATTGCCACATCAATCGGTGCAGCGAGCATGGTAATCCCATGGTTGTTAATTTGGGATTGCTGGGTGGATGCAGTTGGCAGGCTGTCGTTCAGTGTGGAGGTTAAAGGGGGAGGCCTATGTTCAGCAGTGGACGTCTTCTGGCTGATGATGATGATGACAATTACCATTTGACACTGTTTTAAACTATCACGGTTGTTCACTTTCAAGTCGCTTTATTTATTCAAGAAGAAACTTAAGGTTTTTCTGACCGATATGGCGCCGTATAGCGTAGAGGAATTCATCCCAAAACTGGAATAAATCACGAATGCCTAATAATGATTATTAGAATCACATTGTATTATTATCATTTTTAATAATATGTTTAGTTAATAGTTTATTTTTTAACTGTTTGACATGTTATTATGAATAAAATTATCATTATCACTATAGTTATTATGATTATGAAAGTGATATTTGCCGTGATAAGGTTGTGAATAGAGCTCACGATATTTCGGCCCAGTTACATGCACCATGTTCACGGAAAGACTCAATCAGTCTTCAAAACAATAGGACAAACGTTGTCCTATCCAAATTTCAATTTTATACAAAAATCCGGCAAAAAAAGCAATTATCCTGAATTTTCCAATTTTCTGGGCAAATTTTCCATTTAATTTTCTAAACCAACCGGAGGTGGACATAACAAAAACATTATCTAATCGGTCAAGCCATGATTTTTCTACGAAGGTCATGATTTTTATATAATACTTGCTGAATCCCGCTACTTCGTACGCGTAAAGTTCGGCCTTCGGCCTCGCTACTATAAACCTATATGCTGTAAATCTTACGGAGCCCGAGACCTTTCCAACGAATGCAAAACCGTGGAAATCGGTTCGTGCGTTCTGGAGTTATAGCGTCAGGAAGGAAAACCCGACTTATTTTTATATAGTAGATAATTTAATATATATATATATATATAAAAGACATATACTTAAGTAACGTACTCAGTAAGTTTCGATTTAAAAAAAAGTGAATAAAAACCTAGTGAAAATATTACTATGTTTCTATCTAATATTCCCAAGTGACGTTACCGTCTAGACTGCAATGCCCACGACAGGGCAAACGCATCGGCCACGGTCCCTGTGAGAATAGCACCCATTTAGATGCGCGTGCGCATCACGCCGCCATCACCGCCGCGTCATATTGTATACTGACGACGTTGACAGTTATTGTGCATGCACTTCCGGAACTGTGTGAATGGTTACAACACCAAAAAATAAACTTTACAGTATTTTCAAACAGCTCATTGTTGCAAATGAAATATTTTTTGTTGAATTTACATGTGAAAATTATCGCCAAAGCAGAACACGTGATAGGATTTGTTTATAAGAACGCTAGTCCCAATATAAATTAACAATTGGAAAGACACTCCTTTCGAACGTCAACTAAATCAATCAGGCACTAACAGATGTTCTCCCCCGTTTCACCGATAAATCGTTCAATTTTCTAAATAGTCGACTTGCGAGCCCCAGATCACGTCCACGGGAAGATAAGCGTTTTAATTAACTTTTCGTAATTTATATCTTTATTAGAAGCACGGCTAATGGTGGGCTTTGATTGGCAATAACGGCCTCTTTAGACTACGCTATGATTTATCACAAAGCTGCATAGTAGCCCGTACCCTGCATTACAGCATAGCGTAGCATATGGTGTCCATACAAAATGCATGGGAGCAATGTTGTCGTTTTATATAGTTGTACACGTCCGCATGCGCCACTACAGACGGACAATAGGAATCACTTTTATTTCATATTAATTCCTGACATCATACGAATATTATAAATGCGAAAGTATGTTTGTTTGTTTGTTTGTTTGTTCCTCTTTCACGCTGCAACGGAAGAACGGATCGACCTGATTTTTTGCATGGGTATAGTTCAAGAGCCAGAGAGTGACATAGGTTACTTTTCATCATCATCACCATCACCATTTTTCATCACTACGCGGGTGAAACCGCGGGGCGCAGCTAGTCACAAATAAATAAGGTGTTATGATTTAAAAACCAAACTACTGAACCTTGAATTTTGATGAAAATTCTATGAGATCAATCTAAAAGTATATAGTTACGAACAAAAAAATAATTATCCAAATCTGTCCACAATAAATGACGGAGTTGGTAATAAACAAAAAAATATACAACCCTCTTGTTGGAGTTGTAGTCTCCCTTTTTGTAGTCGGTAAAAACTTGTACAATAATTATACTATTAAATTTTTGTATGATTACATTATTGAAACAAAATCAAAATTTTACTAAATATTTATAATGTTATATTTTCTTTATTTATTTTCTGTAGAGTAGTTCATTCATTTTATTTCTTCAAAAATGTTGATATGCCCGAATGAGATAAAGGCCGCACAAGGCAATTTACTCTCAATGATTATTAATTACCATAAGCACATTTCAACTTAGGATCATCATCATCATAATCAACCTTTTAACAGTCTACTGCTGGACTTTTTTAACCTACCCCCGAAAGGGTGATCAAATATAATATAATCAAATACAACCAATACAATAATATATAATATAATCAAATATAATATAATAGGGTCAACTTAGGATACTGTTTCCGAATAGCCCGTTGTTATAGCATAGTCTGAAGATGCCTTCATCGGCAATAACCGGCGAGTCAGTCGGATCGTGATAACGGCAGACTTACCGCCGTCGTCTGCCGATACCGTCCGCGACGTGACGCCCGCTGACTCCGAGACGATCGTCACGCCAGCTTGTTTATCATTGTGCTGAAGATTACTAAGAGCGCTTTCCCATTAGGTGGCTAAGCAACTTGGCTTGGGATGGTTAAAGGTAGGACTGATCATCCACCGAAACGAGCCCCGGGATGATAACGTTATGTGAACGGCGTTGTCGTGGACGGAGGAGCCGTGAAAACACGCAGTTGTCTCGGGAAGAGCCGTGGCGCAGTGTTGAAGACTCCGGTGTGTTCTTCTGGACACCCTGGAGCCTTCTTCTCAAGCACTAAGGCAGGACACCGGGAGGATTTTCAAAAGTATAATCCTACACAACCTGGCTGCGATGCAGCGCCATGTTGTAGACGCAGTGCATTCCAATTTTATGGAGCGGAATACAACTCAGTAGCGAAGTAGTCGCGCTCCAGCCATACATACATATAATTTCGAATGCTGTCTCAAGTAGCGCTGTAGCCATAGGTACATCTGGTGTGCTGCTTTGCCACCTAATGTGAAAGCACCCTTAGCGACGACCGTCACGGCTGCTTGTTTATCATTCTCCTGCAGATTACCCAACAGTTCCGAGAGAGAACGTGCAATCGGCACGAGTAATGGGATGAGCGGTGCGCCTGTTGGCAGCTCCGATTGTGCGATTGCGCGGAATCGAACCGACTCCAACCTAATTGGACGAGACGGGTGCTATATGTACGATTGACGATATTATCGTGAAATACTCATTACCTGGATACATTTTCATGGAGAAAGATTGCTTGTTTTTATAACAAAGGCCCGGCACTCACTACAAGGAAAACAAGGGAAACATAATAATAATATTATTAGTAATAGTAATATTATTTTTCGTGTTCAAATGGCTTTATATTTTGGTCGAGCGAAACGTACCTATTTTTACCTAAATAAACTAATTCTAAGTCCCAATAGACATTTAAATCCGCATAACACTTACCGCAGCGACGTGCGTTCTGATTCCGATCAAAAGACCAAAGCTTGATGCCCGCTTATAAACACTATTACTAGTGATGTTGATAGATTGTAATCCTGGATAGGCGCGTGCAAAAAAAAGTTTGCTGGAAGTGCCATTTAAAAATATAAAAAAGAAGAAAAAGAAACTATGCGAAGCTACAATCCAATAGTACGTACACTAGAAACTTGTCTAAGAGGCCGCAATTATTAGATTAGCACAAAATCAATTATATTTGAGCACAAAATAAGTACTTATCTCAGTAAGCTCTGAAGCGTATAACAACCAGTTCCGTAATGACGGAGGTTGTAATGCATCCGATCGATTCCACATAATCGCGGTGTGCTATTAGAAAACAGCATTACCGATTGCGGACTATATCTCAATAAATTCAATTTTACCTAATAACAAGCCGCGGTGTATCGATAATTGTCGGAAGTCGTCGTAATAAGTGCGCGATCGTCTTGCGTTGTAATTACAGTGATCGAATCAAATTGTGAGATCGATTTATGTATCGATGTCAGATGGCGCCTGAGAGCATCACTACCTTCTATACAACGCGACTTAGTCCTGCCTTAGACTTACGGATAACATGGAATTCAACCATTTACGCGATAATGGTTAAATTACTAGTTTACCAACAAGTAAAGGCGTGCAACAAGTTTATGCCACGGTTAAACTATATTAAAGGAAATGAATAGTTGTTAACAAGACCTTGTCGATCTAAATTAGAGAGAAGAGGAAAATGGGCGAGGTTTATAATTTAAACTCTGATGGGTAAAATTTAACATTCTACTTACGTAATAATTCTAACATGAAACGGGGATATCACAGTTATCAAAATTAAATCAGGAAATTGTTCATGCAACTACATAGAATTTGTGAACAACAAGCTACCTACTGATAATTTTCTTATCAAATCTCATATTATTAATTATATTACACGTATGTCACATTAATGACCTCTTCGTTTAGTCTCGGGTCTAGCCCGGACATTTATTTGTGAGTCATTGGTCTAAAAGCCACAAAACCTTAATATTATTAGAATATTTGATTACTTTCGGAATCTCAAAAAGTTATTTTTTATTTTATATAAAAGCAAAATACTGTACTTACTCACTGACTGACTCACCACAAAATCTTGAAATGTTGAAATCTTGAAATTACTATTGTAATGTAATGTAAAAGAATTTTGCGTCAGGGTGAATTAAGCGGGTCAAAATAGGGATTAAATACTAAGGGGAAATACTATGCTAGGGCTTTTTTTAATCTTTGTACCTATTTCATAAGCTCGTAAAAAATTTGAGCAAATTAACGTTATTTTATTTTATTTTTATTTATTCTAGGTCAATATTGTTTATAACTGAGGGATGAGAACAAAGCAGCAATCAATGGCGAAACACCGGAGGTTATCGCTCTGTTACATAACATAACGGCGAATCATACGATAACAGTTGGGAAATTAACGAAATGTCAGTGTCAATACTACTACGGCCCGATGGATCGAAGAGATATCAGATCCATCAATGGATTTGGTCGATCGGTTTCTTCGAGGCAAGCGTGCTCAATCGTAGACTGCATCATCGCTTAACATCAGGCGAGTTGGCAACCAAACGCAAGCCTATTTTATTTTTATTTTTATAAACTTGCATAGAAATTGGCCCGATACAAAGATATAGCATAAAGGTGAGAATGTTTATTACAGCAGTGGTCCAGGCTGAAAATTATGATTATTAATACTAAGACTCAAGCTTTAGAAATACAAAATTCAAACGACCGGACTTGAACAGTCGCAGACGGATATTATCACGTACGAAAAAAGAGATTTCACTTTTAATCATAGATAAACTTAATTAATCGTTCTAAATAGGGTCACGTACTATAGTAGGACATACTTCCATTACCTATATTATGCACACTGCGCGCAATCTGATGTCCAATCGTTAATATTTTATTGCAAAAGCCGTAATTTCTTCACTCAATCAAAACTATTAAAATAACAAAAGCTTCCATGGATATTGCCACAAAATAACTATAACAAAGACATTAAATTATGTTTTCTAAAGACGAACCTACTGAACTAAATTCAACGAACAGTGAGTGAAAGGGCGTCAAAATTTTTATCGACCTTAATACTTCACTAAAATAGTCAATAAAACCCGTTAGTTCATTGTAAAGGATGCAATTTCTACGTGACCAAATTATATATTAAGAATCCAATAATATAAAGGTCTATTGTATGCATTGACTTGATATTCCCAATAGGTTAGTTATTTCACCGTTGGAAAGCGTAAGCAATGCAAATATTTCTAGGTAGATGGTACGGGATGGTTTTTAATAGTGAAAAGTGTTAGTGGAAAGGATTGTATAATTATTATGTCTTTATTATGCACAGACAACCAAGTCTACACTACATACGTAACAAAGTTTGTATTTTTGATTAACATAACATAACATTTATTCTTAAAAGCCAATAATAACATAATCATCTATAGCTTTCCCTTCCACATAGTTTGAGATAGCCCTCTCTTTCTTACATATTATGCCATTTGCTCCGGTCTTGTGCTAATTGGGTCCGGGTTTGATAAATTCAATATCATATAAAAAAAACATAAACATAAAACATAAATTATTGAAACACTGTTTTAAACTATCACGGTTGTTCACTAAAGATATATGATTATTTACAGGAAAAAAAAAAAAAAAAAAAAAAAAAAAAAATTTTGTTATTTAAATTATTTTTAAATTATTGGTGAACACTTATGTACAAAAAATGGTTATAATAAACATTCTAATATATGAAATCATATTTCTGCCAGAATAATTTGCTGCAGGCGTGTTTGCAGGTAATAATCAAATAATCACGTTATTAACATCAATAAATTTTCTGTCAAACTACTTCAGGGCTAGTCTCTGTTTATTATAAATTTTCTCATTGAAAACATTCGCATAAACTTTAAATGAGATACTAAGATCCGCATATTTTATAGACTCGAAGCTAGTCTATTTATTTGGTTATAAATAGAAAATTCCCGTATCATAGTTGAGATTATTTTGCAGAAGTATTGAGTTAACATTCCGAATGGACTGGTGGGTAAAATGGTTACCTAAAGGAATATTTAACGTGGCTTTCATAGAAAATTTACATGTTTTATTAAAAGACTTTCTAGAGACCCACTGGGTGGATACCATTGAAACTGCGGGTGGTCGTCTATAACAGTTACTATTAGTAGTGCTCTTAGTAATGAAAATATGTCCCTGGAGGCAAAAACTTAGCTTCTAATATTGGTTATAGATTTAGTTAGTAAGATATTTACCACCCAAGAATAAACGCTCGATAAGATAATCTGTTCTATAGAAAAATCTCCCTTTCTTGCCTCGTCAGCAAGAAGTTGAAAGATGATTTTATAACATCGTGTAGCATACATATTAGTCCATTGTTAATTATCAAAAAGAATTTTAAATATAATTGAGAGTAAACTTCTGAAAACACAAAATGGACCTACTACCATTCATAGTCTTTCACAAACCTATTGTTTTCTATAGTTTTCCTTGTTATTGATATTAATTTCATCACGTTGATGCATTTGCATAAATACAGATACTATTATACCCAACTATCCATGATCATGACACATTTCGATGAGAGCTATAGAACAAGGAGGGAAACATGCAACAAAAATTGTCAACAATGTATTATAATTTACGACTATAAATATCCTCGATTATTTCAATGCCATATTGCGATAACCGTAAAAACCCAGCGTTTCACAAATGATCATAGTTTTAATGAAAATTGTTCCTATAAGTCGTACCCAATGCAGTGGCTGATTTACCAGCAGGTTGAGTAGGCTGGAGCCTAGGGCAGTAGATTTTAGGGGCGGCAAAATTTGAATAGCCTGATGGCGGTAAATGTGCATATCCGCCACTTTCCCAATGTCTATTTATTCCCAACCTTGATATTTTTAACATATCTGTAGTTTTTTCTGCTACCTAAGCGACGATAGAATTTAACTTGAAGAAAAGGAAAATGTTACATCTAGTAATATACAACAATATGTTTATTATCAATTAAGGTATCTGACTATTCAATTTTACTAAGACTAGGTTGTTATTACTTGCATCTAAATAATACGGCTTAAGGCCACATCAAAAAGTTCATGCAAGTCGAAAGATAAGTGGCAAATGCCATTTCACTTTCAACATAATCTTTTCAAAGAAACATAATAAGGACTCGAACTTTCACATGAATCATCATAATCCATTGCAATAGTAAAAGCGGCAAATAAACCACCCGTGACAGACTGAATAAAGCACAAACACCATAATAAGGCGTAAGAAATCAATGCATCACATATCATGGTTCCGTATCTGATCGTATGTCAATCTATTCAAAGCATTATAATATGCATAATATGTTGATATATGCAAATCTTTATGATGATAAGATCTACTAGTTTACATCTGGTTTGAGAATAGTAAATCGTAACGCTGAGTTTGAGATAAAACGGCTTACCTATTTGTACACGGACAAAACAAACCTATATAAAATTGTGTCTGCCTTTATTTTACGCTTAAACATTAAATTTATTATTATCTTACTTACTATAATTACCTCACTGACACAATAAAACTTCATATTAGCAAACCTAAATCATGGCCATTTACAACTGGCAGTGTTCTGCAGAATTGTTTGATCTGATGCTGGCGTCGCAGTTTTACCATCGCACTAGCCGCCACTGCCTGAAAGCTCATCCACACATCATAGATCAGTGGAAATCGCACACCGTGCGATTCACACGATCTTTCTTGCCTCATGCCTGCAAAATGTGGAATGAGCTACCTTCCACGGTGTTTCCGAGAAACTACAACATGGGGTTCTTCAAAAGGCGAGTTAATCAAGTCCTAAAGGGTTGGCAACGTATTTGTGACGCCTCTGATGTTACTAGTATCCATAGGCGACGGTGACTGCTTACCATCAGGCAGCCTGTGTGCTTGTTTGCCACCTATGGCGTAAAAAAAATACCCACAAAATAAGTTTACAATAAAATAATGGACCTACTCGTAGTTTATCACCAAGCAAAAGCAAAAAAAAGCTCAAAAAATGGTTCATCGTAATTATTTATTTCATATTAGTTCTTGTCATACATTAAGTCTGCATAATAATAAAGAAAACAACTTGTAAAACTTTGATTCTAATTTTCATATCCTATGCAGATATTTTATGCCAGGATATTATCAGGGAATGAATTAAAGTGAACCCACTCCCACGCCAGTGTCAAGTCAAAACCATTACTTTGTATGAAAACTTGTACCATTAGTTACAGGTAACCAAATGCCGTTTTTATTGCTTTTAAAATATTGCTTGAGCCATAAATCTGAGATAACATTAAAGATTACATTTAGAAATTTAATTTCGCTCTAGATTTACTTTTGATCACATATTGTAAAGATCAGATAAGAAATCACAGGTTAGCAAATTTACACATCAAATATAATATGTAAGTCAGTGCATCTTACCAGTTATCGCTATTTTGTATGTTTTAAGTATTGAGTAATGCTTACCTGTAAAGAGAAAACACATCATTAATAACTTTGTAAAATCATTAGCATACATCTCTTAATGTTTACAAATTATCCATGTAAGATGAGATGGGTCCGGTCAAAGGTCGCATAGATATTTGATTTGTTTGTAATAAAAAGCCCTTTTCTCATAATCATGTCCGTCATAAATCAATTTTAAAATGCTAATATCATGTTGAAAGACACGTGTGAAAAGTTCCGCATTGGTAATGACCAAGATGAAATTGATAAATTTCTATATAAACAAATTTGAATGCATTTCACTGACGCATATAAAATTATAAACGAAAGCAATGAGTCAGATGCCATTAGTAAAAAACGATAAGTATCAAGAATATCAATGATTTCGCAAATAAAATCCCACATTTATGTTTTGAGTCAAGCTATTCACTAGTATCTGCTAAGTCTCGTTGTTAGGTATGTCTATTATCTACTTACTGCAAATTCAATGAACAGGCTGCGACAAAACAATAGACGGAAGATCGAAATATTTTCATACATTAATGTCACTGGTTCACAACTTTGAAACATGGCAATCATTCACCATGTAATAGATCTCTTCCGTTGCGTTAGTTTTGATAGATAGGTACCTTATCACGAATGAAGCTTTAGATATAACATGCTATTATAAACTCTCTCACAAAGTGTTAAAGTCCGTGGTCAAAAGCTAAATTTTGATTTATTTTTGGCCCTACGAGATCAACAGAGCGTGTTTTATGAAGGTGCATCGGCCGATGAACACAAATTAGCTTTTACACAAATGCTGGCATTACATTGTTTATCTGAATTCATAAATTTAAAGTCTTCCGGTATTATTCAAAAACATCTTTAAACCCTTTTTTTAATGTGCCATATGATATTTTTCGTCATAAATAAGTTGACAAAGCACCAACATAAATTATTTAATGTAAAAGCACATGGACAATCTCCTCTCCCTTGCGCCATTGATCCCTGTCATTGATATACCCAGCAGTGGGTTTATACAGGCTGATGATGATGATGATAGACAATCTGTCCAGTTCATATTTATTCAAAATCATATTGCTTCAGTCTGTACATAAGTGATCATAAAACAAAATATAAAAAAATTACGTATATGAAAATGACCTAAAATAAAATGCATAATCATTTCATCCACCACTTCATTCACCACCTTTGTTTAATTGTAATGTGTTTATCAAAAATATTCGCATGTGGGCTTATTAAATTCACAAAAGCCCATTGTTTTAAAATTTGAGGCATTGATGTCTTTTGTATGCCATTTATTAAAGGTGTGTGTATAGGCTGGTAATTGAAAATCCATGCCCTAAATTTAAAATAATTATTCAAACTCGTTGAATGTAAAAAATTGTGTTTTAATGAAAGCAATCAAAACAGCAATTACTCAAAAGCCCAAGTTCAGTCGCTTAGAATAAATAAAAATAAATTATATTTACACACAAGCTTGTAGGAATTGTAGCTTCCGATAAAGAACATTACAATAAACTAAGGAAGTATAACTTTATATAAATAAGACTAATTTGGAAAAAAAATAGGTTACAGCTGTTGGTTTTTCTGAATTGACTAATACATACCTCAACTTGGAACCTTTATACCAAATTTTTTGACTAGAGTCCTTTGCTTTTCTGCTGTCTTTAGTTGATTAGAGATAATTTAATTATAATTTCGTTATTATTGTCGTAAGTTCTCTCTGCCCGTAGGGGGCAATAGGGGTCTCAAACAAAGGCTGAATACACAGATAAGCGGTTCCACGAGACTCCACCGTTTCCCTATTTAATTATGTCACGGATTACATAAATAAACATTTCATGAAAGCTTTTTTAGGAGATGATTTAGTATAAAATTCTTTAATGGAATTTAAGTACTGCCGTGGTTTTATTCCAACTTATGAATGACTGGTTCTTTTTTACCCGACTACCGCAAAACCAAAAGGAAGGGTTATTTTATATCTTGAGGTAATAAGTAAGTATAATAATTAAATATACAGTAAATATCAACTGTACACGTACATATATATATATATGACAGCATCCAATTTAGACTATCAAGAGAACTAGGTAAATATTACTTCTGACAAGTTTGTAGGCCACAAAAACTGCGGCAGCGTTGGCCTCTCAAGTGTCGCCCAGTAGGTATGCAGGAGTAGGGGGAACAGTAGCTACACTATTAGATGCTCCATGGTCTGGGAAGAGGCTCCAAAGTCCCACATTTCCATTTCCATCACCTAAATTCCATTTGCACATATTGTGTCTGCAATGGCCTACTTCCACTCGAAACCGATAAACGGACTTCGAAATAAGCCATTGCAAATCGTGTCCTAGAAGAATCATTTAAAAAAAACTTACTAACTAAAAATCTACCTCAACTGTCTAACATTTCTACGCCTATTTCAACCTTCAGCAACTGAGACAAACACCATTATGATATTGTTAGCAAATTATGCACTATAAGCAGAAAATTAAAAGCCCTAGACTCCATTCACCCCATTATGTTATGGTGCAACAAAGTAGAACAGGGCGTAAGGTCAGGGGAGGGACCATTCATAGTCTGCTGAATGGGGCTATAAAACAAATTGCAATACCGCCCGTTGAACATATTGTACCTAAGTGTTGCATGTTAGTTGCAACAGTGGGGTCTAGGGCAATTGAGGTAGAGAAACTCTTTTAAAATACTTCAACAAAAAAGGTTCAACGCCGATAATAGAAAGGCAAAAAAGAATAAGGAAATCGCATAGCGACGTTCAAGCAGTCGTGGAAAAGCCAACTCTTTTTTATTTTCCGTAGGTTCAAAATAATCCCGCGACGCCGCGCCACACGCTGCGGTTTTGAATAATGATGTATAATTTTTAACCTAACCTAACCAGTAAATAATTGTTTTTCCACAATCGTTTGCATACCGCGACGCCAACTCGCTTCTACAGTCGGCGTTGTGCGTTAGTTTTAAAGGTGAAGCAGCTTTAAACGACCCATAAAATTCTGCAGATTTTACCGTCTCATTAACCATCATTTACGTTTTGAAAAGATTGAAATTAATACAAATATAACAATATACTAGCGTCTGTGCATTGAATATCATGTTTACTCACGTTGCTATGAATGGCAACCAAAACATGTTAATTTCTACAACAAATCTGCTCAGAGGGGTCTACCTGTATCCTTCAATGTACATTGCATCTCATCATCATCAGCCAGAAGACGTCCACTGCTGAACATAGGACTCCCCCTTTGCATCTACTAGACATCATATAATTATTATGGATTGATTACGTAAACTTCACTAAATATAGATGTATCAGTAATCATTTACAATCAATATCATAGGCCTTATTGCTAAAAGCGATCTCTTCCAGGCAACCATTGTATAGAAAGTAAGTAAGTTGAATATTGTAAAATACATGCGATTAAATCCGTTAAAAAAACCACATGGAACATAAAATTCATATTTTATTGATCATCCTCCAATAACACACTACCTTATTAACCATAAACTTGCTTTTTACTATCTCCTTGATCTTATGTCATAATACACAAACAAAATGGAACTATAATAGATTAGATAAAATAGTTTAGATATAGTTATAATGATTTCTTACTATATTCCACGGCTACATTTTAAATGCAGTTAAACTTATCAAATACGGTCACTCTACTCTCATTATGCTTTCGTTTGTGGGGGTGTCAGATTATCTACCGTTGATGTTATCATTGCAGCAATAATTCTCAATCATTCCCCTGGCGCGTCTACTCTACCTGGGTCGTTAAAATACCTAGCTGTAAGTTGGTTGAAATTATCAACCACTCGGTATATGATGACACATTATAATGATTAAGGATAAGTGCTTATTGCGGAGGAAACTGAATTTCCAATCATGTGCGTAGGTATAATCGTAATATAATCATCTATTGCGTTTAGCGTCAAATATGCGAAAATATTGTAGACTCTCTTAATATAATCGATAATCTCTTCTCTTCATCTCTACATCACTTCATCACTATCACTATCACTATCATCACTACATAGTATAAAATAAAGTCGCTGTCGCTGTCTGTCCGTGTATGTATGCTTAAATCTTTAAAACTACGCAACGGATTTTGAAGCGGTTTTCACCATCAGTTACATAATTTTTCACGGAAGGTTTATATATATAACTAGCGACCCGACCCGACTTCGCACGTAAATTACACGCGTGCAAAGCCGGGCGGGCGGGTCGCTAGTATATTATTATAAATTAAAATCGCTTTCCTCTTCTGTCTGTCTCTATATGGCACAGTTGCTTGTAGCAAATTTTTCAGTTTTCGAAATCATTTGTGATATGAAAAAATCACTAAATAATATAATTATATCCCTATACAAGAAAGGATTTCGAAAAAAAAAATCGGCAAATCAACCATGGCATAGCATTGAATATTAATGTACCTACTTGTCAGATCCAGTTTTTCCGTTTCGGTAAAAAAAGTCACTTGGTAATCTAAGTATTGAAGTAGGTATCATAATTATATAGGTTAGATATATAGTACTCCTTTATTTTAAAGTTAGTTATTAAGTTCAGAAAAAGTTCCTAGTAAAAAAGAAGATTGTTTGTCTTTAAAATTATCAAATCATCATATGATTTGATAATTTTATAAACACAATCATAGAAGGAATGGTAAAAGAAATAAATGCAGGGGGGACAAGGAAAACATCCGTCGACCAAAATAAAGGAAAAGGTGAAAGTAATGTTGTATGTACCATGAAAAACAGTTAGATCATTGAACTATTAGTCGAATAGAATGGCATAAACGGAAGTAACGCTGTCGGAGAGAGATGGAGAATCTTCTCCATCAACAAAAGCTTAGCCCTTAAATTCAACAACAAGAAGAAAAGTGAAGATAAAAGATGATACAGCAGTATCGCAGACATCAAAAATAAACAATCAATCATTAATTATAAAAATTAACACATCAATTGAATTCACAGTTAAAATTATACGCTTTGTGCGAGTAAAAACTCAAAACAAAACCCTTTCTTTGAGATAATTGTTTATCAACCAATTGACGCGTGGCGTGGGCGTCTTTTGAATAATAACAGGCAATCAATGAATTAACTCTGACTGAATTGGACAAAGAATTTGATTCGAAAGATACTGAGAAAGGTATGATAGTTGATAGGTACGAGCTGTTTTATAATCATTTAAAAACTATAGAAGCTGATGGGAACGACGTTTGAAGTAATTTCAATCGACAACAATAAATAAGACTTATTGCGAATGTAATTTTTTTTTTATTATAAATAGTCTTGCGCTTGGCTGTCAACTCGCCTGATGTTAACTGATGATGCGGTCTACGATGGAGCACGCTTTCCTAGAAGAAACCGATTCATTGTTTTATTTTTTCAATGGTTGCTGTCTTGTCCTCTGAATTGAACAGAGAATTTCCTCGATGCACATCCCTTAATTTTTACCAATTATATATTTATTTAAATTTTGTCTCCAGTAGTTTTGTCTTTTTAGTCACTGCCAAGTATTATTGAAAGTTCAAGTAGACGAATGCTTAGGTTTTAGAAGATATTGCTGGTCAACAATATCAACTTTTTTATTGATGGTGAGTATATTAAATATATTGAGTGTGAATAAAATAATTTGTGTTGGTTTTAGTTTTACATAAGTAGTAGACAAGAAAGCCAATATAAAAAAAAATTGGTACCCAATTATTTGAATTCATGAATGACGGTGCATAAAACCGTAGATAAACAGCATTGATTGTATATATTATGTAGGTTTAGAATCGTTTTAACTATTTACCAGTCAAACGTCAACTCGAGAAGTTAAAGGTACTTACATCTTATAATAGAAAGTAAATTTAATATTTTGTGTGAATCTGACTTTGCACTTATCGTGTCTTTTATATTATGTTTGCAAAGATCAATCAGTTGAACAAGTTCTAATCTATAGAATATTAATAGGTACCATTTTCAACCATCAGTTTCTCATTTTTCATGTCAATTTTGCTGTTTTTCTGTACGCATGGAATATTATGAAAGTCGATGGAATTAACATGATTAATACCATTATCAATGTACGTAACTATGTAAAATATAAATCTATACTTCAATTTGGCTTTTAACCCTAAGAGCAGTTTCGCACTACGTCCGATCCGAATCCGATCCGAATCCGTGAAAATACGTTCCGAAGTTGTCGTACAACTATTTGTATGGTAGTTTGCGCACTAGATCCGATTTCCGTCATCCGTATTCTCTCCGTCATCCGTAAATTTCCATTTCGGAATAGATTCGGATTCGGATTCTTTACTTCTTCTGCGTCTTCGTACGTACAATAGTATCTTTAGAAGTTGACGTCGATTGAAAGGACTCATGATCAACGACGTGAACACTCTGCTGTGGCTCCGCCTAAAATGATTGCTTATATTTGTATCAGAGATCGGACTAGTGCGTACGCAATATCCAAATTCGGTCCGAGTTTTCTAGATCCATATTTTCACGGATTCGGATCGGACGTAGTGCGAAACCGCTCTAAAGCTCGATAATTTGTATATCTTTATTTTCACTTGACTTTTAAACCCGAAGTTACTTCTTTGATAAGATAAATTCTATGCTTTTTTATTAAGTACACATTTAACAGCCACTATCCAGTTAAGTAGCTGCAATAACTTTAAAGCATATGATTTAAATTTTCATAGAATCGCGTGCATACATGTCAGTATCGTTCTCCCCCTAGTACGACACGTGTTATAAAAAACTTCATCAAAGGAAGATGAAATATATTGAATGCTAGAAATGTTGAATTCTCGTATACAGATATATTTTCATAATATTAAATTCCCTCAATGTTGAAATATAATTTCCCAATAATATGTAGATTTGATGTTTGAGACGTGGTCCCACCGTCTTTGACCCACCATTACTCATGGTCTGTTTCATAATGTAAAAATATTATTATATATTTTTTTATTTTATGTAACAGATAAGGTAAGGTTAAGGTTTGGTTGTAAAAATTTTGAATTGTCTATAACAATGTTATGAAAACAATGTTATAGACAATTAGTATAGTATATCCTATAGTATGATATGTATGATATGATATGTATGATAGGAGGCCAATACCCGAAGAGGGAGTCCTATCCAAATTTAATTTAATTTTTATGTAAATCAGAGAAGAAAACAGAATATATAAAATTAATCTATTAAGTAAAATATTTAGTAAATATAATAGATACTTATGTACAAAAATAATATACGATGTAACTACAATACATGTACAACAAACTTTAAGGAAAGGAAATAAAATGGCTTACTATACTATATCCTATAGTATATCTTGAAGTGAGGAACCACATTTCAATTAAACATTATTTTCTATGTTGAATTTGGTTGTGCAAAAAGGAAAAAGTCAACATTACGAGAATTCAACATTTTGCGGAGTCGATTACGTCGGCTTCGCAACTTTTTTATTATATGTTCATTCAAGTAGGTATATGAAAAGTGAAAATACAGCTGACGTCTTTGTCTCTTTAGTGCTAAAAAGAGGCAAACTTATTCAACTCATCCGCATTAATTATGCATTCATTCTCGTTCTCTTGAGCTAGCAATGTGCATCGTTTCGGTCCCCGGTCATATTTTCACATTGATTTCTAACTGCAATATGCGATGCAGAAAGGAGAACATGCGCTGATATTATAATTACCATTCGATACGGTATTGAAATGAGCCGACAGCCTGGCGTTAAGCAGGGTATTTAACTGAGAGACACACGGCGTATTTTATATGCCATTTGATATTTACTAAAGTACATTTTACTTAAATGCTAGAGTAACATAGTAAGCTAGAATATTAGATTCAGATCCATATTTTGCTTATTTTCTCTCTATATCACAGCATACTATTCACGTTATCACTAACTAAACAAAGTTTGTGAATGTGTGTGTGTTAATATTTTTGTTCTCATTCAACTCTGTAGGAGCTGAAAAGATTTGGATGACGTTTGAATAGAGACATACCCATACATAGACAAAAGTTAATCGGCTAATATTTGTGCTGAAAGAATTATACCTATTAAAAATTATATGGCAAAACCTGAAACGCTGCCAATTCTAGGATATATTCAAAACTAGCTACGACCTGTTACTCGCTTTACTCGCTTTAATGCAGAAATCGTATTTTTTGTATCATCATCATCATCATCATCAACCATTCTCCACCCACTGCTGGGTATAGGTCTCCTCTTTAGCGCGCCATCTTTTCCGGTCCTGTGCTAGCCTTTTGTATAAAAAGTGTTAATCTTGGGTTCAGTTCAGTATATTTTTAGGGACACTTTCAAACAGTCACAGTCATTAAAATATACAACAAAGCATAGTAAAATGTAAATAATCAACAGAGAAAAAGAGAATAAATAACAACTCGGTGTTGCCAAATGTTCGTGTTGGATAGATACCAGACTTTAGTTTGGAAGATTCACAGCATTCAAACTTAATAAAATCTGCTCATACATAAGCTACTTCTATAAGCACCCAAGTCCATTTCGTGGTTCCAGAACTGAATATGAACAAATTTCATATTTATAATATTACTGTGATTTTTAACAAGGCGAAAGTTATACCAAATCCAAGTCACATCTTTTGTATAATCTTTCTCATACTAAATAATAGGTCTAAATTACCTTCTGAATATTTCCGTGAATTTACTATGCTGTGTAAATTCACTCAAGCGTCTACCATCGTGGGCTAGTGTCCAATTACAACGGGATTATATTACAAGCCCGCGTCGAGCGCCACATTGACATTGGTATCCAGTATCAATGAAAGCGAATCAACATTGTAAGCTTGTTACTATTGTCAATTACGCTACTTTGCTTATATTTTTAGATTTGGTCGTTGCCAGTGTTTTTCATAATCTACAATAATATAATTATAATATCGTTAATTTGGCGAAACAGTCACAAATTTTTAATCATCATCATCAGCAGCCATTCAACTTCCACTGTTTGACAAAGGCCTCCCTGTTAGAGAGAGGTTTTGGGGTTTTTTAATAGTAAATTGGAATAATATTAATCGAATAAATTTCCCACAAACAAAGAATGCCCCGGGTATTGTAGGTATCCATAGATGACGGTGGATGACTACTTACCACAAGGTGACCCTTCGCTTGATTGTCTACTATTACATAAAAAAAATCAAAGCTGGTTTCATTAGGTTTCAATCTACTATTAAAGAGAAAAATGCCAAAATAAAAGCAATGAATTTTAGCCTCCCCAATTCAGGGCTCATAATGATGGTTATTAAAGTATAGTTCACCAATACTGAACTTTCAAATTCAGAGATGTTACATGACCATCAAACGTGGAAAGGCAAAATAATCTATACAATATCAAAATATCACTCATTTACTGACTGACTGACTCATCATGAAATCTCAAAAACGACTTATTCTATGAAGCTGAAATTTGGCAACTAGTCTCCTTATCAAATTCAAAGGTTTGCTAAGAAAAGAATTTGCCAAAGTGTCAAATTAAGGAGAGCAAAAGGGGATTGAAAGTTAATTTGAAAATCTATGCGTACGAAGTTGCAGGCAAAAACTAGTAGTAGGTAAAACAAACAGGATTCAAAGAAGAGCTACAATTATACATAATTTCATATAATTTTCTGAGTACTGAAAACAAAGAACAGCATCAGATACTTCAAGGGTCATTAGACGCCCAATGAGCCGTCCTCGCAGACAATGACGACCTTTCGAATTCTATGCGATATTTGCATATATCGGATAGGGCGTGTCATTGTAAGTATAACATGCCCTATTCTAGATATAAAT
The DNA here is from genome assembly GCA_914767915.1 of Agriopis aurantiaria. Classification (NCBI taxonomy): domain Eukaryota; kingdom Metazoa; phylum Arthropoda; class Insecta; order Lepidoptera; family Geometridae; genus Agriopis; species Agriopis aurantiaria. Next base: position 8,267,652 of record OU612001.1, on the reverse strand, counting down.
GAAGAAAACAGAACAGAAACCATTAAGAAAATATGTTAAAAATACCACAGAATCAAAATTAGATTACGACACTGGTACTTATTGTGAATACAATAAGACAAATCAAAAAACTCAAACGCGAGAAATTTGCTAGTGACTTATAAAAAGTTCCATTGTAACATATACCTACACCTCATACAAAGCGGTGATGGCTGAAATCATGAGCGATGGTGGCCGATAGGTAGCATATGCGCTTCACTATCTGACGGCACCCGGTTCGATCGTCAGCCCTGCAGCAAGGCATTGCTGCAGGACATAAATTTCGATGGTGCAAAACTATTGTATTGCCAACCAAATTAGAAGTAGATTAAAATCGACTTTCAAGATTTGTTTACATAGTGCATTAGTTAGTCACAAATAAAGCTAATAAAACCGTGTTAATATAAAAATTGTGCCGATAAAGTAAATTTTATCTAGTTAAATAATTGTGTGTGAATGTCGACCCAAACTTAATTTCATTTATTTATTGGGCACACATAATAGATCACTGCACATCCACAAGTACAATATTATACAATATAATTATGTAACACGATAAGAGTTTAGTTCGATCCCATAATCGAAACAGTGAGCATACCACATGGCTTAAACAATGTGAATACAGTTGCATCTATTCTTTCATCTGACAATAAATTAGAAACAAGTTCACAATGCGGTTGCACGCTAAAGCACTTAAATGAAATTATTATAGATACCTAAACAAATAAGTACAGACAATAAAACTAATGATATTAATCATATCTACACTCTTCTCGTAGAAAAAGCGATAATCAAGTTGAATACACATCTGATCAAACAAGTCTATATATTCGCTATATTATGCTGTCATATCCGTTCCGTGCAGTGGTCTGGAACTAAGAACCCATTGAATGAAACGTACAGCTATCGTGTATCTGTAGCATTACTTCAGATATAGGAATGTATTCCTCTGTATCATCTAGAGTCGTTTATATTAAGAGTAGATATATTGTCAACTTGGGTTCATCATCATCATCGTTTCAGCCGTAGGACGTCCACTGCTGGACATATGCCCCCATCAATCTCCGACTGGAAGCGGCCTGCGTCCAGCATTTTCCTGCGGTCTCTTTTTAGGTCGTCTGTAGCCGAGCGTCTGCCGGGGATTCTTAGCACCACTTGCCTTGATGATGATGAGGATAATAATGATATATTGTTGATATATTGTATAACTTGAGTTACGTTGCATCAGTTTGCGCGGTTATGACAAAAAGTACCAAATTCATATTTTGGTGTTTGGTGATTGGTGAAACGTTTACCGATAGTATTATATTTTGGCGAAAACAAGCCTTTTAAAACACTTTTTTAGTTTTCTCTCTTGTTCTTGACAATTAATTTTTTCATATTCCAATTAAAATTTATGCTTTATTCTCAAAACATTACAATTTAATTATGTAAGTTATGTAAACATAGAAATGGTAAAGTAAAGAAATTGTTATTCATTGAAAGCTGTTATATATAATTATATTCCCTCAACAAATACCTACTCTTGATGAGCAATGAATCAAAACCGCACTTGACAGCCCAACCTAAAAAGAGCAATGAAAAAACTGATCCATTTATGGTCTAAACAAAGAGAGAAAAAACCTGTCGTGTGTCATGAAAAATGAGAGTTCAACTGATTCTAATCTAAAATATAAAAAGTTCGCGACTACCGACAGTGCTCTTTCATAACATTTTGAGAGTACTTAAAGGTTTATTGTCTAACGTTCACACTTTACAGTTACTTATGACTCTTGACACAGTACAGTGCTAAGGTCGTTCGTATACGAGACGACGCAAGTCGGTGAGTAGCGTTGCGACTGTCGCCGACATCGTGCGCTTGTATGGGACGCGTCGGTGAGTTTGTCAATTCTTGTATACGAAGCTCCATTCAAGCAGAAAAATTGCACGTGATCCGGCTATTCACGGAGTAAATATATCGGGCGACATGTTTTACCGAAACGAAAATAAACCTGTGAAGACACCTTTGTCATAGTTATTTTGCAGATTTATTATACTAATATTATTGTAGATAGATTTATTTGTTTATGTCTTCATACTACAGATTTCGAGAATAAGACACAAAAATTTGTTGCACAATTATCCCACGGGCTTCTTTATTCACCATGCACTTATCACAACCTATTTTTCCGTTACGTTTAAAAAGTCACCCGGAACATAATATACGGTACTTTAGTTGTCTCGTGTACGACCGATCTTATTTAATAGTACATTAGCATTTGTGGTAAGATCTTTTTTTGCAGAAATAACAAAACCTTATTATTTATTGTTAGTCAGAGAGGTTACTCATTGCTCACGGCAATTCCACGAAATGACAAAACAATTTCGAGTAGGAAGTCGTACAATTGTTAAATTGGGGGGTGATTAAACAATTTGCCGTTTTTAAAAAGATTGACATCGTTTTAGGAGACCTTGCGGATCACATAATGTTAAGTGCTTTAATTATAACTCTTGAGAGAACTGAATCATGACTCGTTATAAGTATTGGTTTAATTGGCCATAACTCTTCATCGTGTTTATTTTTGGGACAATTTTATTTTAGGAATCCATAAGGATCTTTAGTATAGCAATCCATACAGTTTATAAGTATCTTGTATTGTTATCTTATCAATTACATTTATTTACTCACTAGCTGACTCGACAAACGTTGTCCTGTCCAACGTTCATAGAAAAAAGTTCCCGAATTTTGCAATTTTCTTTTTCTTTTAAACCACCATTTTGTAAGAGTTCTGTAAGAGTCAATCCGTTTTTTGGTTTTAGCGAGACTAACGAACAGCAACAGCAGTCTCCATCGCCTATGTATACTTGTAACACCAAAGGCATCACAACTAAGTTGCCAACCTTTAAGAATCTATTAATTCACCTTTTGAAGAACCCCCTGTTGTTAGCTTTTCGGAAACACCGCGGAAGATAGCTCATTCCAAAGTTTGCAAGTGTGAGGCAAGAAAGATCGCTTGAATCGCACAGTGTGTGATTTCAACTACTTCCTCACCTACTTTCTTTACTTTTCTGTGGGATTATGTTTTATGTGAATTATGATTTATCTCGTCATTAAATTTTGATATCAATAATGAACACTTTCTTTAATCGCAAGAATGCGGCTGCATCTGCTGGAAGCAAATGAAAGATTCTCGGCATCACCTGGAAATTACAACGAATACAGATCTAACTGTCGCTCGTGATGTATGTGACAGATGCGCGCACAGCTCAGCTGGAATAAGCACAGGCAATCTGCGCGCTGATTGTAGTTTGCCAGAGCAGGCGCACCTGTATCCCGGTGGTGATAGACTGAGCGTTGAATACACGCAAATACCTATTGTAATAGACATGACTTTTTGATTCCAATCTTTATATATCAGTTTAAAAACTTCGGTAAAATACGCAATTTCGGTTATTTTGATTTTAAAGCCAAATTACTCAACTGATTTTGATGAAATTTCTAAGGGACCAATCATAAATTATATAATTTCAATTAAAAAAATTAAATTCTGTTCTTAAATGATCGAGTTATGAGGTAGCAAAATTTAAAAAACGAATTGAAATCTCTTTTTTTGAGATCAGTTAAAAATGAAGGTAATGGATAATAATAAATATAAGATCATGAAGTGTGCAGCTTCACAGATATACAAGAACGAATTGATTTTTTTGAGCCCTTCTATAAAAGAGCAGATAATTTTCAAACGGCTGGACAGATTTTCAATTTATACTTGCACATCACTCACTCACTCACTTTTCCTCTACGATTTATTTTGCGTGCCCTTAGAGTTTATTTGGCGTGGCAACGTATTATAAAACTGATCAAAACTATATCACAATAACTGAAGCAGATGAAGAAGTGAGTTTTTTTTCTTCAAATATTATGAAGCGAAAAAGTTTTAATATGCATACTAATGTACACGCAATGGTATGCAAGTTTCTAGGGCAATAAAATATTTGAGTGAATTCGTCGACACGTGCCGAATTATTTGAAAAGGGCTTGTTATTGGTATTTCAAGTGCACTGTTTGCCGTTTGGACAAACAACAATTAAGTATAAGTAGACATTTTCTCTCGTGCATGGGCCGAGCAAATATTCGTACGAGAAAACATCCCAACGAAATAAAGAGCTTTTACTGTTTTTCCTATTTTTCTTATTATTTTGAGTGTTTTTGCCCACACTTCTTCTACACGTATGTTTCTATTGAAATTACTGAACAAAAAGAGATTACACGTCTAATAAACGTTTCGTTTTTGTGACAATATTTTTTTGCTAAATAATTTGATTTGTAAGTAGCTACTCTTAGCAGCGTAGGTAGGCCTCCCACTAGATGGACCGACGACATAGTAAGAGTCGCTGGCATCCAGTGGATGCAAAAGGCAGGCTTTCGTTCAGTGTGGAGGTTAAAGGGGGAGGCCTATGTTCAGCAGTGGACGTCTTCTGGCTGATGATGATGATGATGATGACTCCTGGCAGTAAATTTATATAATTCTGTAAGTAATCTATGAATATAATAGTGCTGTGGGCTGTATTGTTATTAACTTTATTAATATTTTACGACTTTTTGGTTAGTGTTGCTCGAAAGTCGACAGCTTTTGGGTATCATCGTTTTTATCACAAAAAGTGAAAATCGAACGTAGAATCACGATCCAAAAGCAGTTTTGTAAGAACTTTCCTTTCGAGATTTACAACAATCGTCCGATGTAAATCATCGCGTTACTGATGCCGCCACCGAAGCCCTCTGATATTTAATACTACTTTAACTGCACTCGCATAAATCAAGAGCACTGTCGGAGCTCTGATAGGACTTTGATAGCCACCGGATCAAATGGGATTAGTTACTGAGGTGTTTCATGTTGATGGTGAACTTTACTTCTCTTTTTTACAACTTGTCTTGTTACCTAGTACCTATGGGTCAGATCTTGTAATTGAGTTTTAAAACAGTTATCCCCAACTGATATAGCTGCCATTTTGCACACACTAAGTTTGGATGACAACGCAAGGTTAGCTAAATCATCATTCTAAATTCAATATGGTGGACTCCCGAAAAGGCGAACCAGTAATTTTTTATGCGCCCATGATATAGTATGAAATGAAAGGGTTTGCTGAGAAGATTATGAAAAAAAAATACGTCACACTAAATTCAATATAAAGGACGCCTCAAACCTTTTATTTTTTTACTTTAATTATGTCGATTTTTGCGTTTTTCATTAGGAATCCTTCAAACAATAATATCTTGTTTTCTAATCAGCTGGGAACAGTAGGTATCAGGTATCAGTTTGGTGATAGGCGACGGTAACCGCATTTAATCAGGCCTAACAGGTGGTCCGTTAGCTTGTTTGCCTCCTATGGCATAAAAATATCAAGTACGTACCTACAGTGGAAAATCATAAACCTGCAACATACTCGTATCTACAACTAAACATACATTAGAACGGTAAAGTGAAATTGCAACCAATTAATAAGCTTTAAAGAGTGACAAACAACAGTGCGTCTACAACAATGCACGCTCGCATCTAAATTGTAATCTAAAACATTCGGGTAATTGCACGCACGCACTGCGTTTATTGAAACACACTGAATAGAATGTAGGAGAATCTAAACGCATTTTTAGTTAGATTTTCATTGTTATTCGAGGGAAATTGAAAAAATTAAATAGTACGTCGTGACTCGTGTAGTAGTAACGTAAAGTCGTACTCAAGTTATGGCGTGACCAAGGAAAATAGGGATTCATTTATATATATATTTATATATAGATTACAATAACTGAAAAAATATGTACAGAGAAAATAACTTAAATTCTAACTACTAAGAAAAACCAATCTATAAAAAAACTATGGACCTACAGAGAAAAACAAATTAAATACTAACTACAAATAAAAACCACAACCTTACCACGGTAAATATCCCGTAAATAATCATATAACTTTAGTGAACAACCGTGATAGTTTAAAACAGTGTTTTACAAAAAAAAAACATTTATAGAAATATCTAGCTTTTCTTGATCAAAACGCCAGTATTGCCGACGTAAGACCACTTCGAGCACATTCTACAGCATTCAGACCAGACTGAAATGCGTTCACAATAGCTCATTATTCTGAAAACACTCGGCAAGGGCGTGACTGGTCTACTTTCGCCACGTCGGTCTCCCATTGTGAAGATCGTGGCGAAGAATAGTGCTCTTTTCGAGAATCTCAGGTATTTTAGGTTCACAGTGGTGTCAATTCTGTTGTACCAATCTCTAAACTAAACTAATATGACAGGACTAAAATAATCGGCGTCTCTTTTTAATTTAATACGTCAGAAAAGGATGGCTACAATTTTAGAGCTGTCAAATTTAGTTTAGTTTAAATAATGGTGCAACAGAATCGACACCAATAAGTAACATGTGAGTATTTTCTACTTTACAATATTATTCAAATTCAAATTCAGTTTATTTACACATAAAATATTACATTCCAGTTGAAAATATTACGCCATGTAATACTTTATTTACTTACTACATAATATTGACCAAGTAAGTACGATGCGCTATTTGACATTTAAAAGAGTGCAAGTTTGTTTTCTCGTCCGCTCATTGTCTAGAAGCTAGGACCAAAGTGCTTCAAACACAAATCTAACGAAACCAAACTCGACGGGTTACGTCGTTTCGTTTAGAAGTTCCTATGCACCTTCTGTCTCCAAATCTGGGCCCGTTTCTACTAAACAAATTGTTTTTAAATTGTAATTGTTTCAATTAATTTTTTTAAATAATTGTCAATTTTTAATTTTTTTTTATACTAGAAAAATATCACCACCTAATATTATAACTTAGTATAAAAAAAACTGAAATTTTGAGGCAATTATTTAAGAATTAAAATTGAAACAATTACAATTTCAAAACAATTGGTTTAGTAGAATCAGGCCCAGCTCAATGGTACCATAACAATGCGTTGCCACCGAACTTACATAAGTGGGTATATCAACTTTCAGCTCAATCGGTTAAAGATGAGGTCTCAAACTCAGTTGTAAAATTTGTCCCACACATACCTAAATACCTACTAACAGGGCAAGTCAAATAAAAGCTTCTAAAAAAGCAAACTTACAAACCTGTCAAAATGTGTCGATAAAACCTCGTTATTAAAAATCTGAATAGATGCCGGTTGGTATTAAATAGATAACGCTTTTCAATTATATCGAATAATAAGTTTGCATAGGTACTATTTATGTTGAAGGTGTCAATTTACATTTCCATAAAATTCATTAGACACTAGAGTATTTTTTTAAAATTAACTTGACAATTAATTTACAAAGCACTTTAACTAGATACGATGTACTTTATCATCATCATCATCACCAGAAGACTGTAAACTGCTGAACTTAGTCCTACCCCTTATACTTCCACACTCCACAATGTACTTACTACAAATTTAAAAAAACATTTAAATGAGAAGTTAATTTAAATGACCATTATATTGACCATAATTATTAATTTAATTAGCAATTAATTTAAATTTATAGCATATGAATCAATAATTCAACAGCGTATTAAGTTTCTTCCACTAAATCACCTTTAAGATATGACATTAAATACAAGACCGTAAACAATGTTACAGAAAGATAGTTGCGCTAAGTTTAATTGCTTGTACATAATCGCGCTCTTACATCTGCATTTACTGTTGTTGCGGTAGTTCGATCTTTATTGCCAGCGATTAGGGTCGATGTTTGTTTTTGCTCCGTTGCGGCCGAAGAGGGTAATTTATCACGGATAGATTCTAGTGATTTCCAGCGAGCGCGTGCGCGGTGTAACGGGCTACAGTAATCGCAAACAGATAAAAAATTAAACTCGGTAGGCGTGGGTTTAGCGTCCAAGGGTTAGGTTCCTATCTATATTTAATTTCAGGTAGGACATAAAAGCTTAACTGTACTCTGTCTTGTTTAAATCACTCGTAAAGGTTGGCAGTTAACATTCAGTGTTGCCACAATTTAGTACGGTATCTTTTTACGGAAGGACACGAGTAAATTTACTTAGGTATTCTTAGGCTTCTAGTAATATCTCTACTAAATTACTAGGGCAAGACTTGGACTTGACCGTGACTATCTTTGCTGGACCAGTCTGTAACTATGACTTGTTTGACGATATGTAATAAAACTTGAAAATATTCCAACACTTGACACTGGCAAAAGCACAAGACGTGCGACGCCAAATCCTCTCGGAGGAAAGCAGAAAAAAAGTCTGTTAGTTCCCCAACAACTCATTTCGACTCTATAGCCATAATATAAGAAAGAAGAGAACAGGTATGCAGGTATAACGGATAGATGATACGCTTTGCGTCATCACGACGCGATCTCTGCTGTTGGCGCCTGCTTAGTTGTCTTTTATTTAACTTTTTACTATCGTTTTTGGTTGTTTTGCTTTGAAAGTATTTTTGGAATTTAGGTTAGTTGGGTTAGTTGGTTCCGAGCTTAAAATTCAAATGAGGTCTAATGTAATTAAGTGAAAACGCGAGTTTTATATGCTCTGATTAATAAAGTACTCGTGCAACACATTCAACTCTTGTTGTTAATTTAATTTCTCTGAAAACATAAGTAGTGCCTAGTTATAGACTATTTGTTTATTTTTATAGGTTATTCGGATAGTTTATTAAAGCTATTTATGAATATTAAAGAGACCCGTCACTCTAAATCACACATTTTAAACATATAAACATGTATTTCAAAGCAATTTTTGTATTGATACTTGTCATATTGGCGAAGAAGACCGACAAAAACTCAATAAATAGTTTCGATCTGCAAAATCAACGTTCCATAGAAAATTGTCATTTACACAACGAAATGTATGGAATAGCTGATTTTTTTTTCGCGATTACGGATTTGGTCTAATAGTAAAAGTTATTAATAATCTCTTCTCTATCTCTATCTCTACGTAGTATAAATTAAAGTCGCTTTCCGCGTCTGTCTGTCTGTCTGTATGGCCGCTAACTCCTCCTAAACCACGCAACGGATTTTGATGCGGTTTTCACCATCAGTTAGATACATTTTCACGGAAGGTTTATATATATTCTCTACATAGTATAAATTAAAGTCGCTTTCCGCGTCTGTCTGTCTGTATGGCCGCTAACTCCTCCTAAACCACGCAACGGATTTTGATGCGGTTTTCACTATCAGTTAGATACATTTTCACGGAAGGTTTATATATATAACTAGCGACCCGCCCCGGCTCCGCACGTAATTTACACCCGTGCGAGGCCGGGCGGGCGGGTCGCTAGTAATGAGTAAAATGATCTTCTTTCTTGGCTTAGTACCACTGTTTCGTGTAACCCTGAAGGAAAAGTTCAAAACATTGTTTTATGACAATCCGTAATTCTTCGTGTAACCCTGTAGAAAAAGTTCAAAACAGTCATTGTTGTTTGACATTCCGTGATTCTGAATTTACTAACCCACTTTGCTATAACATTTTTTGAGATAATCAAGAGATACGTTTTTCTACTCGAATGGCAGTACAATCAGGTAAGTGAGTAAGTATCCTGCGTAATTGGAGCTTATAGCCCGCAAACTAATAATAAACGCTATAACACAGTAAACCTTATCTTAACCATTACGATCTAGTGCCGATAGTCTTGTCTACTTATAATAAACATATTTATCCGTGGGAACGTTTTTATTAGGGATTCTCTATAGCAAGGTTTATACTAGTAAAACTTTCAGAAGTAGGACTTTTTAACGTATTTTTGTCTTTGTCTAGTGTAAAAACGCGTAGTGTTAAATTTAGCATGATTATAGTATGCACTCTAAAGTAAAACAACAAAATAATAAACACCGGTCCAGTGAGAGTCAGACGCACGCTAAAGAATATCCAGAACTGAATGAAAGGAACGAGTCGCGTTTGGCCGGTGATAATTCATATCATTCCTACTCTACCATCGTTTATGAAGATAAAAAATCACTAAGAAGGAATTTAAAAAAATCAGCATTATCTTTAGAATAAGTTGAAGACCAAACGCAAGCCTATTTAAAAAAAATAAGACAACTTTGGCCGGGAAAGTTCTCCTAAGTCAGTAAGTATAAAAGTAAAACGCTTTAGGTGAATGCCACAAAGCGATAATAATTTCCCTGTACGCTTGATGACCGCTCGGCTGCTAAATCCCATTCCTTTATGAGTAAAATCATAAAAGGCCCTTTGTACCACTAACACGTCCCTTTAGTGATGGATGTCGGGAGAAAGCCCAGGTCGTAACCATTGCTATGGAATTTTTTAACGCCATTTATGACCAAGCCACGGCTGCAGCTCTCCAGTGTCAAAGCAATTGAATTAATCATCTAACACCTATATTTCCATTAAAGAATCCGACCGCATTTATGCCTCATCATCTTCATAAGTGGTGCCCATTAAAAAGTGTGAAATCAGACTGATATGTGAGAAAACTGTGAGGCAGGTAGCGCGAGATCGTTACTGGAGCATAGAACTAAAAAGTAATTTAAAAATTGTAGAGTATAAAACAAGGTTTAGACGATGTTAATTGAAACACAGCTTTAAATAAATTTCATAGCGATTTCGTTTAAAATAGAACCAAATTTTTATTTTTTTTTAGTTACATTATATTCTAAATAGTATTGGTATGGGTTGAGAAAAATATACATATATTTCTGAAATTAGATTACATTGGCTGCTGAAGTTATTTTCCTAGATAAAAATCTTTTTATGGTATTTTCTGTATCAATTATCACTATCGAGAAACATAACCATGATTATTTTATACTGGCAATAAAATGGACAACCATCTTCATAGCCAATCCCAGCCCAATTTAAACCTAAATGTCGTTAATCAAAATATGTCGTTTTCCATTAATTTTGCGTAACATCACGAATGTCACGGCATTAAACCGATTCAGCAACTCAAATCTACTCGCTTCCGAGCAAATTTATCAAAAGCACGCAACAGACGACCTTGTTTCCATTAAATGCGTATTTTTTCAGACATAAAAAGGCTTAATGATGTAATAAATATTCAGTATAAACCATGTTATAGTTATTTTCATAAGATAGCGTTAGAAAAGTATCGTGCAGATTACTTATTTTTCTTTTGCTCGTTGCATAAAAAGCACAGTGTTAGCGGCTTGATTTCTTCCTACATTAACGTCAGTCGCTGACGTCAGTCACGCGTAGCTATATACAAATATGTGCAGAGTGGTCAAAACGGTGACGTCAAAGCGAAAAATATAAATTCCTCGTACCATACGCTACACGAAAATATCCCATGTATATTCTAAAATTCTTTTTAGTTTTATATTTTTTTTGCCAATGTTTTCCCCCACCTTGCACATAAGTGGCTAAAATAAAAAATTCTTGTATTAGTACGTAAAATAATAATATTTATAAAATAAAAATTCGGCCGGAAGTGAAAATATAGTTTCCGACATAAATTAGTAGAATTTTTAGCTTATCAAAAATTATATTTTTAACAATATAACTAGAAAACTAAAAAGAACCGTATATAGAACCTATGGTACAAAGAATCTAGATTTTTGGGTTTGACGTCACCCTTTTGACTATTCTGTATGCGCGCCCACTACCTATACATAATATTGCAAACTCCCGTGTCGCTAATCATCACCGTTGCAGTGTGGTACTTTACAGAACGCAATTTACATTCGTACGCGCAACGAACGTATACGTGGCTGACATCAGCGTGACAAGAAATTAAGCCATTACAGTTGCCTAATGTAGTTATAAATTATGAAAAAACTACGGACCGTAAGCTGTCGTGTAATATCAAGAAAAGTTGTGTTAAGATCAAAATTGTTTACTTTCATCTGTACTTGCATAGTTTGAAAATGGAGATGGTAACAACACTTCTCGTAGATTACAGAATTGAATAGGCGAGCGTCGATTAAGCTCCAAAAAGTAGCCTTATCTCATCATCAATGACATCGAAACGCGTGTCTCCAACGGTCCCAGTGGCACAGAATCGATTGCTTTTTATCAATAGATCGATTATAGAATGAATGCGGCCATGCAACTCTAGTTTTTGCAGCGATTACATCGATGTTTGAACACTGCCATCGCTAGATATGGGACAAAAACTAGCGTTATCGATATAAAGCATCTACATGTAGCATGTTGATACGATCCTTCTTGACAACAGCAGAGTTGCATCATCGTGCGATGAATTATATTATAGAGAAAAGTTTAACAGTTTATCAGAATTTAAGTACTTTATTACTTCTTAAAAATAAAACAAACCTGACAGTACGGGATATGGTAAATGAAATAGGATTTTGTAAAGAGATTAGAAGAGGCAAAATGTATGAATTTTACAATATAACAAATTAATGAAACCCATCATAGATGAGAGAAGCAGAAGGTAGAAAGAAAGAGAGGATTGGGAAAACCAAGGAGGACATTCTCAAACCAAATAACAGAGAAGGTAAATGTCATGTCGTTCAGGGAGGTGAAAACGCTTGCGAAAGACCATGAAGCCTGGAAGTCACTTCTCCGACAAGAAAAGCTACTCATAAATGATTAATGAATTGATGAAACTTATTGGAAGCATGTATCAGATAACGCAAGCCAATGTTTTATAATTCATGTTTTATTGCTTTCGTTTTGAAATTCTATTCAAATCCAACTACTTCTGTAAATTTTAGGTAATAAGATGATATGTTGAGGTTTCCAAAATTTTACGTTTTTTTTTTTTCAAGAAAAATACAGATAATTTTATTACAGAAATTGAATTTTTATAAATCTTTGTATTTGACAGAATCGCAACGCCAAAAACGCAGTATTCATTACTTTTTCGTCAACGGCCTCTTATAGCAAATTTGACGGTTTTAAATCAATTTTATTCAGTTAAATTACAATATTTGAGCTGGAAAAAAAACATGTCACAGATACATCTATGTTTGAGTTTATGATTTGATTCAAAACACGATAGAATAAACTTTCCTCGATCAAAAAAAAATCTGAAACAAAGTCGATTCAGTTTATTTTTTTTCGTTTTATGCTCTAATGAAAGCTCGTGACAAACTGGGAATTGCAAGTACTGAAAGACAATATTTTTTTTTTTTTTTTTTTTATTTGGATAGAATTTTGTTAGTGAATAGTTTCGTTTTTTTGTGAAATTAAAAGCGTAAAAAGGTCGCGAGAATTTGCGCGCACCGCGTGCAGTACCACGCCAGGCGTCATCGAGGTTGGACCTATGTTCGTTTTTGTCGTTGCACTCCTCCCGCGGGCGTCCTGACTCTTGGGTGACAAAATACATCGTCGCTATAACTTGGCGAGGGCTGAGGGAGCGTTTTTTCCCTACGCGACTCGGATAACTGGCCGCTAGTATTTGTAATTATGTCTATTTCTCCCAACAGTTATCTGATAAAGAGTCATGCCTTAACAGATTGAACCTATAGCCATTGTCTACATGTCCGTCCGTATCTTTAGAAACGACATATCGTCTATCACCAGGGCTCGATAAATCCAAGCCACCTTGGTCCCATTAAAGGAACCTTAGCAGTATCAAACACCTTAAACACTAGTGTTATTGATAGCGTACCACCTATATACTTCAGATCTATCTAAATTCCTGTCTGGTAGAAAATATATAACCAGTTCAGTTCTTAGTTAAAAATATTTTTCATGAACATTTAGAGATGTTTGTCAAATAATAAAATGTTGCTTGTAAATTGAACTTTTGACGACCGGTTTTGTGGTAGTATGTCTGCCTCATGAGCAGAAGGTCCTGGGTTCGATACCCAGCCAGGCAGATGTCTGAATGATGAATTTGAATATCTGCTCTGGGTCCAGGTGTTTGTTGTTCTTATCTCTATGAGTGTTGCATGGCTTCCTCGACCAGGGAATCCTAGTAAAGAAGCTATGAGGGTAAAGCCTTATATTTTTTTGTTAATTTCGCAATTTGAAAAAATGAATTTGAAAATATATTTAAAAGGTAAAATAAAACTACAATACTATTTTACAAAAAAAAATTGGAATAAGTGCCGATAGGCAATAAAACAATAACATTTAAATTACAATTTTAGTGTTCGATAAACTATTTCTTTATGTTGTCGTTCAAAATACATATTTAGAAAATACAAAAATATATTTCATTATTTTAACATACTATTCATATAATTTTTATGTTTAGTAAATATACAAACGTTTTAATCCCTTTGAACCAAACTTTCCAAAGTTTATCTGCCTTAAAGTAAACATCCATAATCTTCAATAATAAGCTTCGACCACCCTTCTCCAAACACTGACATATTTGTTTATCCTTTCAGCCCTCTCGTAAAAAGTCTATAAAAGGCACGATTTGACAGATAGCAATATATCCTATATAGCAAAGCGTGTCTTCACTCTACGCTTTAATTTCCATGAATATTATAGTTTCGTAGAACCCCGCACTAATCCTGCCTGCTCTTTGGTACAGCTTCATAGGACCCCGCAATACTCCTGCCTGCTCTGAGGTATAGCTTAATAGGACCCCGCACTAATCCTGCCTGCTCTTTGGTACAGCTTCATAAGACCCCGCAATACTCCTGCCTGCTCTGAGGTATAGCTTAATAGGACCCCGCACTAATCCTGCCTGCTCTTTTGTACAGCTTCATAGGACCCCGCAATACTCCTGCCTGCTCTGAGGTATAGCTTAATAGGACCCCGCACTAATCCTGCCTGCTCTTTGGTACAGCTTCATAGGACCCCGCAATACTCCTGCCTGCTCTGAGGTATAGCTTAATAGGACCCCGCACTACTCCTGCCTGCTTTGTGATATAACTTGACCCCGCACTACCGTCTGTTCTGAGGTATAGCTTAATAAGACCCTGCACTAGTCCTGCCTGCTTTGAGGTATAGCTTCATAGGATCCCGCACTACTCCTGACTGCTCTGTAAATAAAAAACAGCATAGCAAATCACTAAGTGTAAACATCCATATAAAAGGTATGCGAGGAATAGCTGTCCTATGGTCAGATCGCGGTAGAAGAAGGACTGTGTGAAGACTGCAAAAAGGGTTAATAGCTACAATGCGATTGACAGGAAACGTCTGCAACAGGCAAGCCACATGCTCGTCTTGCCTTGTATTAAAAAAAAAAGATTAGTCTGCAGAACCCTTGAG
Source organism: Agriopis aurantiaria (assembly GCA_914767915.1). Taxonomy (NCBI): domain Eukaryota; kingdom Metazoa; phylum Arthropoda; class Insecta; order Lepidoptera; family Geometridae; genus Agriopis; species Agriopis aurantiaria. Next base: position 8,252,534 of record OU612001.1, on the reverse strand, counting down.
TTGAGACAGAATTAGCACTCCATTCTCTTAGATTTATCCGTTTGTCCCGAAGCAATAGATTTCAATTTGCTGATTCAAGGGAAATCGTAGGAAGTTAAACCTTTCATGAAGTTCGAGGTGCTAAATTTTCATTAGCTCGTGGCGTTTACTTAATTTCTTATGTTAAGGCTTGTTTATATGCTAATGTGTAGAAACGATAACGGGTATAAAGCCTCATTAAATGAGATAAATAAAATAAAAACTATGAGAACAACTTAGCTCGACGTGAACAAACTATATAAGTCTATGTAATGGCCACCATTACCATATTACCAACACCATTTATCAACATCAAACTTTTGCAGCAAGCAAGTGCTTTTTTTAACTTAACAAAACACCAAAATCAAAATAATTTTATTGCTAGAATATAACAACCAACACAATACAAGAACAGAACACAAAAAATTGTATTAATTTATATTTTAGTTTTTAATACCTAAACTACATAACATATTACACACAAACAGTTAGATTGCCCATAGACCGTTGAAGGTAAAGGCAATCCAAATGCTCAAGCCCACTACTGTGCTTATGCAACATTTGCCGATCCGTGGTCTCTACTCTGGAACACGTCTATCCAACAGTTATCAGTTCTGCGACAGATATGACCGGCAAAATGCCACTTCACCGTGTATTCCAAGGTAAGTCCATGTTTATTTATAAGGATGCAGGTTAATAACCATGTTTCCGCTCTATAATACGTTTTAGATTAGGAATTTGTAATATTTCCAGGCCTTGTACTAATGACCCACACTTATACCCTAGCAAGGCTTTAATATCCGGATTAACGAAAGATTCCATCTTCGAATTCACAGCTTATACCCTGAAATAGGGGTGTCGCAAGGTCAGCTGACAACCCCTGGTAACGTCACTATTCCGACCAACTTATCTATAGAGACGGCCAAATTAAGGAAGTAAATTTTACTGTGAGGGCTTGTGAGGGGCTTACAGTTTCGTTCAGTAAATACTATGATGGCGCCCCCGATCAACTTTACAAATAAGTTGGCCAAACTGGTCAAGTCAAGGTATCCAAGTGCCTGTCTGCCTGTCTGCCTGAATCATACACTTCCTAAGGCCTAGGGAAATGTAAATGAGGGTGTTCGTCACGCGAAGCAGCCCCGCCATAGCCGAGTAACCTTTGCTTATATAACGTTCTGGGAAAATATAGATTTCGGAATTAGAACAGGAAGCGACAATAAATTCGAACTGATTTAATGAGACGGTAGAGGCCATGGAGTAAGACAAGGCAATTGCTAAGGATGGTTTGTGTATTGGTGATTGCGGATTCTAATCTCATATGACGTTTGGTCTTACGAAATAAAAAACTACTGAAAACTATTATAGAAAGAAAAGTAGGTACAACTCAAAAAAGAACCAAGATGATGAACGAGGCGAATCTTAGACCAAATAAAAGAGAACGCAAATGGCATATGGATGTGGGAACGCAAGCAGAAGACTGCCAATTCTAGATAGTTCATTCCCGACCTACGCTCTTAAATGAGGACTGAATAATTTGAAAAGGCGAGCAGAAGTCGCAATTATATTTTTAAATTATTATAAAATAAGTCATCAAAGGATCTATGAGACGAGAGAGCAAGAAACGGATCGATATGATTGGTAAGGGCCCGTGGAAAATGGGACTAACAAAGAGTGGTCCACAGCAGTGGATAATCCAGGGCTGATGTATAAATCAGTCACAATTTCTCATGAAATAAGTAATCGAATGATTGTAGATAAAAATTGTTTGGGTTAAATGCCTTATTACAAAAAAACGTACGGTAAACCTTTTTATCACCATGATGAAAGGAAAACTGCTTAAATCTCGTGAACAGAATTTATTTCTACTTTATTGCAAACCATTAAAAATTTAATCTTGTTATAAGGCGTGTACAAACTATACAATTAAGTATAGTTCATAAATTAATCAAAGTAGATACCTCTTTATTATAATTATGTATGCTAATTGCATTCATTAACGCATTAAAGAGCTTTTAACATAAATGTTATCTAAAAATTGTAGAGAAAAAACTTATGTATGAAATATTTGTCGAATGTAATGTTTTTTTAGGTTAACCTCATTTTGGAAACTAGTAACCAGTATAATATAGCAACAAAAATTATAAATGTGTGGACAATAATTATGTTGGCTTCATACCATGAAAGAAAAAAGGAACATTAAAAATGAAATTTTTCCCCAAATTTTAGTAGCTTTCAGTTCTAATTATCATTCGCAAAAATATATCTAAACAACAAAGAGTTTTACTACTACTTCTTACTTGTCACTGGCTAAATAGACAAGATGTCTGGAGCCAAAACCTAAAAGAGAAATACCTGTAAAGATAAATTTATTTTCCAAAATAACAAATTAACTAGTAGTAAAGTTAAAATTAACCCTTTACAGTATAGTAATAGATGGTTACCTTTAACAACCTACAGTACATAATTAAAACAACAAGATTTTTTTAATCTTTCTATTTCAATCGTACATTTTCAACCAAAAAGATCCGAATAAATCACAATCGCGGTAATAAGGCCAGTCTGCGCTTGGTCGCGTGATGCTCCATGTTTCGCTCGCATGCTCAGCTCAACACACAATTTTATCACCGATATTGTTATAAAATTTTAGCAATGCACGCCCGAAAATGTTACTTCAAACTCGTAACTTACTAACGTAATGGTAGCGTGACATGATTTTATTACGAATACATGGAGCATGGGTTTATAGCGAATAGAATACGAAATTTCATTGTACAGTATTTCGTACAATTTCATATCTAACTGGCGAATTTGGCTTTCATCACGCACAGTACGCGTCCTACTTGAACGACAAATGCGGTAAAGCGAAGCGATGCGACGCAGTGCGAAAATATATCACTACGTAGCTGTACCTACATGCAGCCAACGTTTTCACAAGTATCAATTTAAGCGATGCAATTGTTACATATGTTACCTACGACGAAATGGAGAAATTATTTGCGTTTAAGGTAAAAGATTATGTGTTAGTGTGGATGTTACCATTTATCCTCGAAACTGCTAGACCGATTTGAATGTAGTTTTTATTTTATATTTAAAGCATTGCAGTGGTCCTTAGTTATGTTGGATCAAAATCTGTTCAGCTGTTCAAAAAGTATAAGCTATTTTATGAATTGATTAGGGTTTTTACACAGTGAAACCACATTAACTTGTTTGTGAAACTGAACTGTTACAGCAATATGAGTCAATAATGAATCTTTTAAAGGATAATTTTTAGTAGTTTTTTTATTTTTTATTCTTGTGTTGCGCAATTCCCATGTCATCGCATCGCACCCAGCCCTCATGTAGAACAATATTTTAAGCAACCCGTAATGAAACTCATAAATAATTTCTGCTTATAAATAAATGTAGGCTTCGAATCGTGTGATATACCTACTCGTAGAGAAATAAGAGAATATGTATTTGGCAATGCAAGCAATTTTTCTCTTGAAGTTGTTGGCAATGTTACATACACTTTTACAGGCAATGTTACGTCTCAAACAAATAAATTATGAATAAATACTGGAATACCGATGCAACTTAATCTAATGTTGCATGAGCATTTTAAATGGGTATTCTATTGTTGGATAGGTAGATGTAGCTATATTTAACCCACATTTTACCTCAAACATTGTTTTAAATTTAACTGGGAATTCACCTACTGACAAGAGGATAATAATAATATTGTTTACAGTTAGGTATGTGACGCTATAGGAAGAAGTTTAAAGCCAACTAAAAATTTTATAATCTAAACTTCATCTAGCAATTGAGAGCAAAAGGATCGAAATTTACATAGATTCTGGTGTACCGTTCTGGAAGCTAAATTTTTCTTCACAGCCCTAAAATTGTTGCCATCTTTTTCTGACGTGTTGACATGAAAAACGCCGATAGTTTTAGTTCTGTCAAATTAGAGTTTAGAGAATGGTACAACTGAGTTGATGGCAAATGGCAATGACGTCGATCAATGACTAAAAGCGCTTGCAGACGATGCGTAGTACAAGTAACAAGTACAAGTTGCAAGCAGTAGAAGTGGTACTAACCACTTTCACCGGCACTTGCACTAAGCAAAATGCAGACGATGCGTAGAAGCTATACTTACTCCTTGTACTACGCATCGTCTGCAAGCGCCTTTATTTCTAGTGTAAAATATCTCTAAAATATCTGGATCTCTTTTTGTTTAAGTTTTTTTTTTTATTGCTTTATATCGATGCAAAGGACACATTGCCCGGTTAATCATAGATCATGGATATAAAATTAAGTCGGACAGTTTTTGCATAAAATTAATGTCTTTTCTCCAGCGTTATATTTTATTACTCTATTAATGTGTCTGTTCCTTCCTTATACGATAAACGTCAAATAAATATATTAACAACGCCATCATGAACGAAATAAATGGATGATTATCTAATTTATATTATAATGTTTCTATAGTTAGATTGGCTTTTATTATATTTCCTCCCTTTCACCTTTTATCCTAATATATGTGATTACATTTCTAATAATATTTATTATTTTCTGCTTAATTACATCATAGCATTTTACCAAGTAAATTTTTCCTTTTTAGAATTAATATATACCTAACTCGTACCTATACAAAGAATAGATGAAAATTATTAAAACTTCAACTTTTAACCTATAACGTTTAAATTTTTGTAAGGAACTATATGTTACTTTTTTAACTCCAAAATCATTTTTTATCATAAAATATTGCTATATTTTCTTTAAGTTTCAAGTTATAAAAGGATTAGCTGATTGCCCGCGAATTCGGACGCGTACAATTTTATAGCAGATTCTTAGCAGATTTCTACATCTCACATGGATATTTCAGACTGGTAGATGAAGGAGTTTTCTAGATTTCATCATAAATCATGACTGATGACGGGAATGAGTGACTGGTATTTTGTTATTATATACGTAAATATATTTTTGCTCAATTTTATAATTGCGATTTTAGAAAATCTACACTTCGCAATTTCTTTTTTTAAATAAGGTGTTACGTACTTATTTGCGCACGTAAAAAACATAAACCTAATGAAACAATCAAAAAATTAAAACGTTATGAGAAATTTTCGAAAGAAGATTCTTTCATTCCAAAATTTAGGTAATAATTTGTGTTTTTTTATGTATTACGAAGATGGAATATTATTTAAGTTATCGACAAAATATACAAATAAAAACTCCAAAAGCATCTATAAATGTCATAATGAAACTCTGTTGACTTACATAGTATATCAATAAATTTACTTATACTCTATTGGTATATGAAAGCCACATTAAAAAGATCAAAGAACTCTGGGTCCCCTGAAATTCGTAGAGATTTTATCGTAGACGGTGCGTGTTGGCTCTACCACGCTCTACCTAGACTTCAGACTCCAGCAGAGTTCATTGCACTGCTTAATACTGAAAGTCACACTTTTATGACGATATAAACTTAGCAGTTATAAAAATAACATTATAACACGTTCAAATTAATTTCCCGGCTTGTAGCTTTGTAGGGCGCATGTGCATTTTGAAAAATTTATATAAAATGTTTTTAATTCGCTGAAAGGAAAAATAGTTAAAGAAAAGTTACTGAATGAATGAGAGAGAGAAAAATTGTGAATTCCGCAACCCACATCTGCGCAACCCCTGACCTTTCCCAAAACAAAGATCACAGCATCCCTCCTAACCCAAACTCACCTGTTCTTTCCATGGCCGATCTTGTACAGCTCGACGTGCTTGAACTGGGCGTAGGTGGCCATTTTCTTTTTCAAACTTTTCTTTCAAAAATAATACACAAGTAGCGGTCACTGCGCGGGTTGATCGCGGGTAGAGTGAGGCGTGCGTTCGATGCGAATGCCGTCAGCTGACTGTCGCGCGAGTCTGAACACCCCGGTATAAGTCGAGTCGATGCCGGCTGGCACCCTCCGCGCGCATGCGCCGCCCGCACCAGCTGCGGAAGTTACTTTTTTCAGAAATTCAGGAATGGATGCTGGAACCGGAACTCTTTGACACAAAAGAATCGAAGCTCGGAGTGTGAGCGTATATTTGGTTTGAGAGCGCTAATTAATGATTGGAAACTATAGTTTCAGTTCATTACAAACAAACATGTTAGTATCTTTAGCGATATTGATTTCGAGATGAACATTTTACTTCAACATAAATTGGAGCACAGTAAATAGAGAACACTTACACTTCAACAATAGGTAAGTACTAAATCAGGAAACTGAGACTAGATCGGCGGAACCCAGGGAGATTGAGAATGTGGTCGACCGAAGTCTTTTTTTTTGTTGGAAACGTATGGTTGCGTCTGGCCAGATACCGGGGAGAATCGCATTAACAACGTTAGGCCTGTACCTAGCACACTTCACACCTGATGATGATGGAACCAAGTAACCAATATTTTAACTAGGAAATTCGTATACTTACAAGTTTACTTTTAATATAATTGTATTGAAATTAACTACTTGCCTACAAAATTTCATGAAGATCGGATCAACAATACGCAAGTTATCGTCTGACAAATAGGTAATTAAACATACGTATACCTATGGAAACGCCGACTATAGAACTTGAGACTACTCTTCGCTCGGTCAGTAAAAACCCGCAGCCTCAATTTCACTCATGAAAACTCATATAAAACAAAAAGCTATAAAAAAACAGTTTGTATGATTCCTCACAACTTTAGAATTTTGGTACCCACGGCATACCAGCAAGTGCCTTAATTAAGTAAAAAAAATACAACCTAACTAATACTACAAAGACAGTTGTATTGCCTATAGATATAGACCATTGAAGGACTAATGACAGTCGTAATGCTCAAGCCTACACCACTATTACTACCTCCCTAATACCAGTTGGCAGCGTACCCAGCATGCTGGCGGAATTACCACGCTGAATAGCTACGCTTATGCGTTGAGACAAAAACACGCCAGCATTTTGGTCAGGCGTAGCATTAACGAAAAGTATTGTTTTTTTTTTTACCCCTGAAAAAACGGCTGAACCGATTTTCTTAAATCAAAGTTTAAAAACTCTTGATCAACATACCATTCAAACAAAAAGAAAAAATCGGTTCAACCGCTTGAGAGCTACGATGTATGCTACTTTGTATGTATACCTACCATGTTCTGACGAATAAATAATTTGATTTGATTTGATGCCACAGACTTATACATATATACATACATATTATATAAAGATGCACACGTAAAAATACTGGTTCGCTCATGACATTATGCTCTCGATACGTAATGCCGCACGCCCGATGATAGCAGATGGGGTAAACAGGTTACTCGATAACAAAACCCGCGAGTTCTTTTCAAGACAGATGTTGATGATTGACAGGCCTTGAATTGTTCCGATGAACTTATCTTGTTGCATTGGTCTGCTGATTTGCCAAGTAAGAAGAGGTCGTATTGTGCCTCAAAATAATTTTAAAAAAATTACTTGAGTACTAAACATTACTAGGTAGGTGGTAAAATGGGTGCATAACCTATGGGGTGAGTAGAGACGACACTAAGAAAGATTTGAGAGACGGGTAAAAAAAACCACGAAACTTTTTTATCGTAAAATTTTTGGTAAAATAGTTCACAGTTTTTAATGCAAAACGTACCAAATTCTTGTTACCTGTAATAAAAACTATAGCTGTTGCCCGCGTCTTTGTACGCGTAGATTTTCATATACACTTACATTTGCCTTTCTTAATTCACACAAAAGCGGGGTGTTTTTGTGTGAATTAAGAAGGAATCTTCCAAATTTCAGCTTCGTAGGTCAAGTATTCGAAGATTTCGTCATGAGTCAGTCAGTGAATGGGTGAGTGATATTTCGCTCTTATCTAAATATATATTTAGTATATTTTGCATTTTGTAGGTACTCGTACAATAAAAAAAAACTTTGCTGGAAATATTGAACGTAAAAATACGATAAAGTAAGTTTCGCCACTATTCAACCCGTCGGTCGTGTGAAATAAAAAACAGTAAAAAATCACTGACAATATCTGATTCTGTAATCAATCTGACAACTTAAACTCCAACTGCAATAAGGAAAAAACAAACAAGGACCGCTTCCCCAAAATCGTCTTCTTTCAAAGGTCAGTCCACACTGATACAATACCGGTCCCCAACAAGTGGGCCATAACGGGATCGTGTGAATCACCCTTAACGAGATTAAACACTAGACAGTATTTCATCAAATGACAGCACAACGTATATTGTTCCGACACGACCTGAAAAAAGCCTTATAAATCTTAATGCTCTAGTTTTTCATCACGGTTTGCTGTAAGGATGTTATACAAAAATCACAAATTCAGAACTATTTATTATCTATAACGATCAATCATATTGTATTAGCAGCATTTGTATTATTAGTGGCAGTGGGCAGGGCACATAGCACCCAGAACAGATGGCCGATGGGGCCGAAAGGTTCTCGAATGGAGACCACGGACCAGTAAGCGCAGCGTAAGATATCCACCCACGAGATGGACAGACGACCTCAAAGAGACCGCAGGGAAATGCTGGATGCATGCCGCTTCCAACCGGCCCTGCTGTACATCGATGGGGGAGGCCTATATCCAGCAGTGGACGTCCTACGGCTGAAATGATGATGATGATGTTGTATCAAACATTCATCATCATCAGTCTTTTATTGCTCGCTGTTGGACATAGGTCTCTCCTAATGCACACCTGTCTGATGTCTGAGATCGGTCGGTAGTATAACAGTAGTTTGATGCTTTATCCCAGACATCATACCCCCAGGCATCAGCCAAGCAAAGGATCTGAGATTTCAGGGGAGATATATACATTCAACAGACAGTACTAAAGCCTTCCACAGACCAAAAGCGTGTCAGCGGCAGCACAGCTTAAGGGGGCTGTTCCCGTCTGCAGCTCACTCGCTCGCACATATTCATTATTATTGAGTACTACGAACTCCGACAGACGTTGTCCTGGGGCCTTACGCCTAGCTGCTTAAAGCAATCCAGTTTAGGCGATGAAAAAATGTTGCACGATCGCAAACTGTATCTAGGCGCGTTCGCGTCATTTTCCGAACTGCGCGGTTTTAACGTTAGTTTGAGACCGCGTAAGGAGTTGGGCGTAAGGGCCCAGTCCACTTTTCAATTTTGTTTGTGTTATGAATCTCATTGAGTTCATAGAAAAAATCCATTAAAAACCTTTGGGTTTTCCCGAATTTTCTAATTTTCCGGGCAACTTTTCCAATTTTTATTTACCTTATAATATTACTCGGACTATTACGAACATTAAAAAATTACATATCGTTCCAGGCATTCTCAAGTAATACCTATTACCTACGTTCACCAACGAACTGCATTTAATTTTTATTACCTAATATATAGAAGATAGGAGAAAACACTGGTTGTGAATTTCCAAAAGTGACATAACCATGTTTAGCTATCTACAAACAAAGAAATATCTACTATCTATATTACAAACAAAGAAATATTCAATATCATATTATATTTTAATTTAACGGAATAATATGGTAACAAGAGTATTTTTACTTCACCGTCAAATTAAAAGATATCGAAACAATAATTTCTCATTTTCAAAAATCTTGCAGAGCGCCTGGTTAATGCGACGCGTGACCAAAATGCTGGCGTATTTCTGGCTCAACGCATAAGCATTGCTATTCAACGTGGTAATGCCGCCAGCATTCTGGGTACGCTGCCAACTAGGCTTGAGCATTTGGATTGTCTTTAGACCTTCAACGGTCTATGGGCAGTCTAATTGTATTTGTAGTGTTAGTTTTAGCTTGTATTTTGTTTTAATAAAGGCACTTGCCCGGTAAAAAATAATTTCTTTGTTTGTTATGTTATGATGGTCAACAAATTTGATTTTGTCACTTATTCCAATTTCACACTCAGTCATTTAATTTCTTCAGTAGGTAATGTGAAAATGATCGTGCGATAGAACTGCGGACGGAAAGACCCAAGATTAACGCGGGCTCGCGTGTTTTGTTATACAAAGAACTATAAATGAACTACAAAATATGACAGCACCATCGAGGTAAATGTACTATTTAGTACGGTACTATGTAGATGGCCAGGACTTTTATCAGCGCAGCCGCGGAGCAATTTGTATTTTGCTGCTTTTGGTCTGTGGAAGCCTTTATCCATGTTTGTAGAACTCGTATGATATTCGTATGAACTTTAGTTTCAGAATATACCATTCCACTACAATTGACAAATAGAAAAAAATATGAAACAACCAAGTCACTTTAATTCATTTCTCATTCGCATAATTTTGATGCGTTTCTCTTGAATTCAGTCGAGATTCGGTTCACGATAGCCTGATGATGTTTGCTTATATTTTTTGATAGTCATTCTGTTAAATCGCACGAGCAATTGAGCAGAGAAAGTTTTAGATCTCCATCGTCAAATCTAGGAAGTCTATAAGCACCTACCTACCTATTATTTTGTAGCGAGTAGGCGTCAGTACAATTATTAGCTGAAAGTGTTCTGACCTTAGCCACTAAAGATAACGAAGAAAGTATTACCTATTGTCAGCAAAAACATTAAGTAGGTACTTACTGTGTATTAGCATAGTTTATATTTTGAACTTTTATGCCTTTGAAGAGGCTTCATGTACTGTATTACTTTGGATTTTATCTTTGAATTAATATTCATTAAAGTAAAGTAAATTACAAATACCTATACATCATTTTGTTTCATAAAATTAAAAATAAAATAAGAGGGTTGATGAAAGAAAATAAAATAAAACTTTTTGTTGATTTAAATATTGATAAAGTTTGTTGGCTATTAAAATTTGCAAGTTGAAGTGGCAATGGGCAGGCCACATCGCTCGAAGAACCGAAAACCGATGGGGAAGAAAGGTTCTTGAGTGGATGCCATGAACCACCACACTTACTCTTTTTTCATGCAAACTAATAAACTTGCAACGACACTAATGGCCTATTAACTAGTAGTCTACACGCAAAAAATGGCGGAGAGGTCGTCTGCAATACAAGTTTTTTTTTTATATTTAAAATGCAACTCCACGGACTCCAGGGTTCTTGACTTTTATTATATTTGACCACAATTTTGTTAACTTAAGCGAATTTACTTAGTTATTCACAATACAGGGACTATATATAACTGTATAAGGTTGATTAGAGGCATCAAGCCTGATTTGAGCCAAATGCGTTCGCGCCCACCACGTCACCTTGCCATATCTCCCTTGTTTGTCTGATCTGAGGACATAATGGAGTGTACACAAAAATAGAAAAAGTTAAAAGTACACTTGCTAGGTGTGTACAAAGCACTCAAGCCAACAATCAACGCGTGCCGCCCGAAGATGGATGATGGAGCTACTTCCAAACATTAGTCAAGTTTACGGTCCAACACTTGAGACACTTGAGTAGACAGAGTCGTTAGTGTTGCTCAATGAACGACTGAGAAGCGATTGTTGTTAGGTACAAAACCGAGCTCTCACGCTTCTTTGTTTACGAGGCGAGGTTTAAGGTGCTTTTCCACCAGATATCTGCGTGGTAGCTAAGTGTTGTGCGAGTAAAAACCGGACAAGTATACGAGTAGGACTCGTGCTCTGAGGGTTCCGTTGGACAGAACCCTTAGAGCGCGAATCCAAAAAAAAAAGCTAATACAGTTAGTTTTTTTTTGACTCGCGTTCTGATGGTACCGTCCAACGGAACCCTCAGAGCACGAGTCCTACTCGTACTTGTCCAGTTTTTTTAAATATTAGGCTTGCGTTTGACCGCCACCTCACCTGTTGTGTGACGATGCCGTCTACGATGGAGCACGTTGCAGACTGAACCAACATCTCGGCGCAAGCTTAACGTTGCCAAGGTGTCGAGTTCGCCTACTTTGCGTGTCTGTTTTGCTTCAACCAGCACGCCGCATAAGTTTTAACTCCGTCAACGTCGCGTCGTAGGAGCACCTCAGACGCCAATACAAAAAAATCAAATTGCGCCATTAGTCAACTCTAAAAACTGTTCGAAAGCAGTTGGCCGTGCGAATGTAGAAAACTACCCCAAAGTTGCTCTCGTGACGTACAAAAGATGAGGCACGCTGGGTTTGAGTGCTAGCGGTGTCTATCTAGGATAAAACTCTGTGTTTTACCCATCACTGTTTCACCCGCGTGGATAGCTTCAGGAATCTTATTTTTTTCGGGATAAAAAAGTATCCACCGTTACTGTTCGGCCTCAATCTATCTCTAAGCAAAAAACTCGTGAGGCGTTGCTATGTAAAAGAGGAACAAACTTGCACAATTTGGCATATTTAATATAATGTGGGCAATGTAGAGCCGAGTTTGCAATTTTTTTGCGTGCAAGATAAAAAGTTACCGATGTCTTTTCACATTACTGATTCTGTTGCTTTGACAAGTTTCATCACGATTGATTTTGCCGGTTAGTCGTAAAATGGTAACAGTCATACAGAAGTTCAGGGAGAGATAGAAATAATAAATTTCGAATGTTTAGCTTTTGTTATAGTAGGCTGTTAAATGTTTGTCGGGACTTCATCATCATCATCATTTCAGCCAGGACGTCACACGTCACCAAAAAAAATACTTTAAAAAATATAGTAGGCTGGCTTGGCATTTAACACAGTTCTCCTGATGTTAAGAGACGGTGTGGTCGAAGATGGTAATTTTGCCTAGCCTGTAAACTGGCGGACATCAGTCTACATATATTAACAAAGTCCATACTGCCGGAACACCCCGATATCCAAGATGATGTCCAAGACGATGATTATCCAAGAGTTTACGTTTCTATCAGTCTTTGATCAAACCTCACCTCATTGCACTGCGCAAGCGCACCAAACCAAACATACCTATTTCGGTGCAAGCTCGGGAGGCAGTTTCGGCATGACTTGTGCCGTTTATAAACAACTGAAAACGCCCTTTCAACATCCACGACTTTCACAGAAGTGCCACAATAAATTTTTATAACAGTACGTGAGTTCATGCAAAGAAACTATTTTCTTTCTAAAGGGTGGTAAATTAGGCGATTAACTCTGTTTATTAAACTTCCCATAAAGTCGGTAGTTATTATTACTGAATTCAAAAAAGAGGGGGTTCTCAATCCGTTTTCATTTTGTTACCTCGGAACAACCGATTTCAAAAAATTATATTATTTGAAACTTTGACCAAAATAAAATGAATGGACGGGCCCTAACCATTGAAATTGCTCAGTAAAAACGAGTCAAAACCGTCGGACATATACTTCAACACCTAATTATAAAAATGTACAGTATATTTGTTACAAAAAATAGATCCCATTTTTATTTGTGTATTTACACTTCGGGAAATACATATGAACATATGAATGCATAATTTTGTCAGATGTTTCGTTATCACGTAACAATAGATACGTGTTGCACTTCCCACAGCTAGAGACCGACTGAAACGAAATGAGAGCCGGCGCTCATTTTGTTATCTTCAAAAATGCGCTTCTACTGGGCCTGTCCATTCATTTTATTTTGGTCGAAGATTTGAAAGGTATATTTTCTTGAATGAATTTATATGGAGTGCTAAACAGCACAAGCGACCCACACGTTGCGAGACACTGGCGTCGATTCTGTCATACCACTCACTAAAATAAACCAATAAGACAGGACTAAAATGATCTGCCTGTCTTTTCATTTTAATATGTGAGAGAAGGATGGCAACAATTTTAGAGCTGTCAAATTTAGTTTAGTTTAGATAATGGTATAACAGGATTGACACCAATGTTGCTTGCATTGTTTAGCAACCATATAAATTCATACTGAGCAGTGGGTCACGCGACGCGGCCGCTGCCGCCGGTCGCAGTCGCCAAGGTCGGAATGTTACCTTTAGCAGGTGATCTGCCCATCTGCCTTAATCTTCGAAACTACTAGGAGATAATACACTGCCATTGCTGCTCTCTCAAGTTTCACAGAACCGTATGTTTACCTTCTCCTTCCGTCTTGTATAGATAACAGACAACGTAAGCAAATACTCGCGTGTGCCGGCTCCGGTTACTTCCGTCAAAAAATTTAAACAGACGCAGTCAAACGGAAGAAGTAGGTCGACATGTGGCGATTTCATTGTGTAATAATAATAATAACGCACGTATTGTCAGGAGGTTCCTCACTCTGCAGCCCTAACCACCGGTAGCTTGGGCCCTGCCCCGCTGCCGGCGGCACTCTAGGTTTTGGTTTTTTTATAATATTTTATGTTTTTATAGGAAATATTGTAAAAAAACGTAAATTTAAGAAGGAAAATAAATATGTGAATAATAATAAAATGCCCTAGGATATGTCCTTGTCGAATGCCGTACTATAAGTACGCACCAGCGCCAGTTCTCGAAAATGGTCGTGCTTTGCTCTACTGGGACCGCTCTATCATCACGGACAGGACTATTGTCGCCAATAAGCCTGATATCGTGCTGCCCCCTGATTCTGTAACTACAAACACGCACGTAACGCGCCGTGTTAAGTTTACCTCTAAAAGTTGGTCTTTATTCCTAGGGAATAGAGTCCATATTTTAAGAGGTTAACTTAACGCGGCGCGTTACTTGCATGTTAAAGTTACGGAATCAGGGCCCTGGTCGTTCAGAATAGAATGGGTTTTTTTAATTAAAAATATGCCATAGGTGGTAAGCAAGCAGTCGGGCTGCCTGGTGGTAAGCAGTCGCCGTCGCCTATGGATACTTGTAACACCAAAGGCGTCACAAATACGTTGCCGACCCTTTAGGACTCGATTAACTCGCTTTTTGAAGAACCCCATGTTGTATCTTCTCGGAAACACCGTGGAAGGAAGCTCATTCCACATTTTGCAGGTATAAGGCAAGAAGGATCGTGTGAATCGGACAGTGTGCGATTTCCACTGATCTATGATGTTGTGGATGATAGAGTTAGAACGTGCTACTTTTTAACTGTTTCTGTAGGATACCGGGTGAAACAATGGAGCGCTGCTGGTTCATAATATTAGTGTGATTCATCTAAACGTAGGATGTAAATTTCCTCCACTGACACCAAGTTTCATCTTAATCCGTTTGGCCGCCACCGAATTGATTGGTATCAAATACCCATACAAACACAAACATTAAAGTTTCTAATATTATTAATGTGATCACGTGACGTCTAGGTAATTAAGTAGAATCATAATAACGATTAAATCTCCATGCAGTCGACGCTGTTATCAAAAAATCTACAGAATATAAATAAACAAAGAAGAGTCTTAAGTGCATACAAGCACACGTGCTTTCGGCGTGGCATTTCAACACATAATAAATATCGTGAGCGCGGCAAGTGCCGCGTGGCGATGTGACTTTATAGCATGCGCGTGCGCACGATGCTTTATAACTTGCTAGCTGCGCCACGCGGTATCATACAGAGTCCAATTATTCTTAAAGTATAACGTACCTATTTACTTGTTAAATCTAGCTATTTCACTTTTCCTCAAAAAGTTACTTTTACATTATTTTTGTTATATTTGGTCTTAATTAATATACTTCAAATTTATATTCCGCTTATGCGGTCTTAAAAATATTCTAATTAATTATTAAGATTATTTTGCTACGCAGTAGTAGTACCTAGTTATTTACGCAGTAGATTTCGTTGAAATTTAAACTTAATTCGTTTTAAGAAAGGCACTTAATTTTAATTTATGTAGTTTTCTTTTTAGAATAATAACGTTTTTGGGGCAAAACACAGGTGCAGCTTGTCTGTAAACAAAACTTTAGTATAATTAGGAGTAAAGGTAGTATGCACACAAAAATAAATTTCCCACGCGTCAGCGCGTGTAGAGTGCGCGACGCATTGCAGCGTTATCTCGAATGCGTGCGCACGATGCTTTATGCCTCTTTTAGGTTTATGCATTAACTTAGCCCTATAGTAAGTGGTTACTTAATTTCTTCATTATATAACTGCGTTTTCATATTTTCGTGCTGCCATGGGAAAATAACAGTTTTCCTAAAATTTACAAAATGTATTTTAATGTTTAATTGTATTTCTATTATTATTGATGCACCAACATCTTGCATAATAATAATGTATCAGTAGATCAATAAATGTCTGATTCTGATGTATTTTTTCTTCTAAAGTATTCCGAAACAACGGTTACAACCCTTTAGTTAAGTAAGCGTCTACTTACTTCAATTCAAATTTCGAGAATTCAATATTTTGCGAAGTCGACGCCATGAACCTCAAGGATTCTTTATATGACAATTTTTTATTGTTTCAACAACAAAAAAAAACCGCTATAAACGGTTATCTGTTTTTTATATATTTATATTTATTTTATCAAAAACTTGTTTGATTTGGACTACGGAATAAAATACCATCTAAATTATTGTCAACCATCTTAACAGTAAATAAAATGTCTACTATATAGTTAGTACAATCACAACCTAAATAGGAACTTCGAACAATTTTCTTCAAAGCCTAAATAACACAAATGGTTATTTAATTGTTTCATTGTAGACAAAACCATTTCATCAACTAAAGTACTCGCTACAACCGTCATTACCATCTCATTTGGGAACATGCGTACGCGCACGACTCTCACTTGTTCTCATACCTCATAAGGTAGGTAATTAATGTACGAATGTAGAGGAAGTGTTTGTAAAATGTATGAATGGAGCTAAAACCATTATTGCTAAGTGTTGGTTAAACATTGGCAACGATTTTTTTACAATTACCTGCTATTTTTCAGTTTTTAGGAATATGTACCCATAACCAGAGGGCAAACGTAGTCATAAATTGCTGTCGCTCCGCAGTCCGTCCGTCTGTCCGAGCGCCACAGGTCTCAATCTCTTAAACGGAATAAGTTACTGACCTGAAATTTTGACCATCATCATCATTTCAGCCATAGGACGTCCACTGCTGGACATAGGCCTCCCCCATCGATCTCGAAAAGGGCCGGTTGGAAGCGACCTACATCCAGTGCCTTCCTGCTGTTTCTGTGCGCTTCTGTGCGCGAGTTCAACTTGCACTTAGTAAGTTTTTCATTTGGCATTTTTTTCGTGGAAAATAGCCTGATTTTTTTTTCAGATGATGCAGGCATGGCCTTTTTCCGAACGTCGTTCGTTAAAATCCGTTTAGCCGTTTGTCATGAAAAAGTAACAAACACACAGAAAGACATGGCTACTTTCATATTTAAGACTTTACCCGCAGCTCCGTGCGGTTTACACCTGCTTTGTTAAGTACGGGAAACTTGTATATTTTCAAGAAGAAAATGCATATATTTCCAAGATAAAAATTTACTGTTTTTGGAAATAAGCACACTATGTATATACCTAGTATGTGTAAATAATTTTTATAATATTAAAATTAGTGGGATACTGTAAAAAACTAACTGGCGTTTATACTTTAAATATTATAGCTTATTCGCAAAAAATACAATAACATCTAAAATAACCTACTCTACGAACTTGAAGTTAAGTTCAGTACTACTTAGTGCCCTATCTTGATTTTCGCCGACAGTAGGTAGTAGATCTGTGGCCGACAGTCAGTCTATCAAGTTGACAGGTCGGTTGACGTTTCCCATGACAGCTCACAACCATAGAGTAGTTGCGATGAAATGAGTTCCGTTTTTAAACAAGGGACGAACAATGGTGTTGTTTGAATAGGACTCTCACTCGGATTCAATCTACAAAGGTTTTAAATCGCTTTAAAAAATACACATTGCCGCAGCGCTGGGAATGTGTCAGAAATAGTCGAGACCTGTCGTGCTGTCGTCGAGGTTCGAAGAAAGCGAACCGAGTTTAATGGACGGCCGAATAAAAGATCTTTTCATGTGTCCTTAATGAATGATCGTCTTGAATGGTAGGTAACAGGAAAAAACAGGAGAATAACTTTTCTCAAACATTATTATTTACACGTTTTATATTAGTTTATTACATAATGAACGTTCGAGATAAATTAACATCATTTATAATAATAATAAATCATTTTCAGTTAAAAATTTATATTTATTGTAATAACTAGCTGATACCAGCTACTTCGTACGCGTAGAGCTCGGCCTTCGGTCTCGCTACTGTGATGACCCGTTCGTAGGACTTGGCCTTTAGTCGCTTTAAAGATTTTTATTTCCAAATCATCATCATCATTTCAGCCATAAGACGTCCACTGCTTGACATAGGCCTCCCCCATCGATCTCCAAAAGGGCCGGTTGGAAGCGGCGTTCGTCCAGCGTTTCCTATATTTTGGGTGGACGTCCTACACTGCGCTTACCGGTCCGTGGTCTCCATTCAAGAACCTTTCGGCCCCATTGGCCATCTGTTCTGCGTGCTATGTGCCCTGCCCACTGCCACTTCAACTTGCTTGCAATCCTGAATTTTCAAAACATCTAAATTTAATTCTACAAAATCAAAAAAACCCACAAAATTAAGATAAAAACATCTCAAAAACAAAACTGAACCCGTCATAAGACATCGTCATTCAAATCCACGTTCATACTGAAGTACCATGTGTTCCAAATCTTTATATCTATACTAATATTATAAATAGGAAAGATTTGATTGTTTGTTTCTTTGTTTGCATTGAATAGGCTCCGAAACTACTGAACCGATTTGAAAAATTCTTCCACTGTTGGGAAGCTACACTATCCCCGGGTGACATAGGCTATATTATATTTTCAAAAAAATTAGGGATCCTTACTAAAACTCCAACAATACCCGTGCGAAGCTGGGGCGGACCGCTAGTGTGCAATAAAGATAACGGGCACAGTAGGTTGCTACTCCTACCGTTAAGGTGGGTATATTGGCTCTCCTAAATATGAACTTGGTATCATAAAACCGAGAAAATCTCAATAGTCTCAGCCCACGATGATCTTAAAATTCCTGAATAATTCCACGGGTATATTCCTAAAGATGCGTTCTATTCGCTCGATCGCTTGAAGAATCGATAACCGATGGGTAAGAAAGGTTCTTTAGTGGAGACCACGAGACGCAGCGTAGGTAGGATGGACCGTCGACTTTGTGAGAGTCGTGGAGTGCAGGCTGTCGTTCAGTGTGGATGTCTAAGCGAGGAGGCCTATGCTCAGCAGTGGACGGCTTCTGGCTGATGATGATGTTGAAGTTCTATTCTAAAACTTGCTATACTTGACTACGCTGCGTCATTCTTTCCAATCTATCAAGTTATTGTAAACTGTAATTTTGAGCACAATATAAGCAAATAACGTATCTTTTTATTTAGATATTTCAATGTATGTTGCCAGAGAGCATTGTCTGAGACTATTCAACGGTGAAAATGGATTGTCAAAATAAACCAGAGTTATTTATTGCTGCAATTGTCAACTGACTCCAGAAAGAGGAGGTTCACAATTCGACAACGTTTAGTCTTCCACAAATCGATTTAATGGTTATATTTCTTCCACTATCACTATAGCTTATCACTACAAGCTTTAAAAAAAAAAAAAAAAAAAAAAAAAAAAAAACAAAAAAAGCTTTGCAATAAAATTTATTTTCTTTCTTTCTTTCTTTATTAACTATGTCACGCGGTTTTTACCGCGTTAGCAATCCCTTTAAGAGCCGTACGTTTTTCCGGTATGGTATTCTATGTCACTCTCTGACCCTTCAACTATCTTTACAAGGTTACGCGGAAAGGGTGTATTAAGCCGAAAGGGGTCCGTTATACTCGTTATTATGAACAACTTTTACCATGGGACAAACCCCAAAATCGCGAAAAAAAATACATTCCCATACATATTGTCGAGTATAATGACTGTTTTCTATGGAACAGCTGATTTTTTTCGCCATTTTAGAGTTTCTGCCGCAGTTAAAGTTTTGTTCCCATAGTTAAAGTTGTTCACGATGATGGATACCATGGACTTTAGTACACCCTTTCCGCGTAACCCAGTTTATCTACAAATCAGTTCGTTCCGTTAATTTGCTGTGTGAACAGGGTACAAACAAACACACTTTTGCATAATTATATTAATACTAAGTATGATGCTTTACTCTATTTTGCGTAAAAAGCGGTATTAAAGTAGGCTATGAATAAACCACACTCGATTTAAATAAGGTGGGATTTCAGCGTCTAATTTTCACACAAATTACACCCACCAAAATTCAAAAGTTGGAATTATGTACTTTTTCATCTTATTTTGTCATCCCACTAGATTAGTACGCGCAGCGTAGGATGTCCATCCACAAGATGGGCAGATGACCTAAAAGAGTCCGCAGGAAAACGCTGGATGCAGGCCGCTTCCAACCGGCCCTTTTGGATATCGATGACCAAGCATAATTATGTCCAGCAGTAGACGTCCTATGGCTGAAATGATGATTATGATGATGATGATATTTCCCTTGTTTGTCTGATCTGAGATTCTACAAATAGGAAACTTCGCTCCTGTTCTTGTAGTATTATTCTGTGATTCTAATATGAATTTAGATTCAATTCTAAGATCAAAGCTAATCCAATCCGTCGGTAATTTCACATTACATCCTCCACAATCTGGCTCGCCACAATGGAAGCGGTCTATCGACCCGTGATAAGGCTTGTTCCCAGCGCTTTCGAACTAAGCCTAAGATTACTGGTACATTTCACCACAAACGAAAGTTCATATTCAATTTGCTCTCCGTCTGTTTAGAAAATCTAGAAATTTACATCTTTGTAAGGAGTTTTGCACATCGTGGCTTTTCTGTCTGCATTTTCAGGAGGATATTGTTGTGCTAAAATGTGATCATATTAATCGCGAATAAGTCCTCGTTTGACCACCACCTTTCCTGTTGGTAAACGATCATGTGGTCGAAGATGAAGCACGCAGACTTAGAAGATACCCATTCACTCTTGCCTTAGAAGGCCCAGATTATATCTCTCAGGAAAGCGGCAGCTACTACGGAATAATTCAAACCAACTCCTGTTTTTTATCTTGTAATAGTGCATTGTTACCCTAGGTGTGAAAGTAGCTTATTTAGTCCCGAGACGGGGTTTGGCTAATCGTTCGCTAATAGTTCGAGGGACTAAATAAGTCTTTAACCCCGAGGTAAACACTGTGCTTTTCATTACGAACACAAAAAAACTAAAAGGTTTTCCACTACTGATTTAGCCTCTTCTCTTATGAAATCAGGCGTTAAATCCATATCGGAATCAGATGAACTCATTGTGTTAATACAAATCTGTTATAAGGAAGTATAAACAAAACTCTACAATGAAGATAGGATTCCCGCTAATTTTTTTATTGTTTTGAACATTATGACACTGGCAAATGCACGAGGCAAGTGGCAAGTGCGGGACCATAATCCTCTGAGAAGAAAATAAAAAATAATAATTGTAGCATGGTTCAATACAAATGTGAAAATAGAAATAGTTTTTTTTTAATATCATTTGAGTGTCTGTCAGTTGTCAACTGTCACTGTCAGTTGAAAGTGATTCTCCCTAGGGCTAAAATGTATTACTTTCAACCCACTCCTCAGGTAATTTCAGACCTACTTTCCGAGTATGAGTAATGAAAAAAATATTTTCAGTTCATATGAGTTCCTTTACGTCTATCACACCTCCGCTTCAAAACTTTAGCAGCGGAACCGTTTCCAGTTTGAATGTGAATCTTATATCTTGTGACGTTAAGCAGAAATTCTAACGGCAGACTTCGAACAACAGCAACGTTCGATACATCTAGCGTTTCTTCTACGCGAATTTAAATCATGGTGTATGTAACATTGTACAGGGATCATATTTCAGCGAGTAGAAGTTCCGCTGCTATACGGTTTTGCGGTGGCGGATGGGTGCTAGATGTGTGCTACCTACGTAAATCCATCTACCCTAGTTTTAAGTTTTTTTTTTTTACCTGTATATGCCGTTTTTGGTGGAAACAACAAAAACTTTCTATTCAATCTATCCCAATAGTTTCAATCAGGGTGTCTTCAAGTCGCGAGGATATTTTTAGGCAAGCTTGCTGTATCGATGACCGCATCATCGCTTAACATCAGGTGCGGTATCGGCCAAACGCAAACATATCTCTCAGTTAAAAAAACCTACTTGATCTAATTAGCTCTATCTGCTCTCTTTGGTGACTAAGTTTTACGTATGATTTCCATTACAGTGAATTCATAGATCTTTTAGAGATTTAAAATAAAAATCAATCTTTTTTTTTATTATTTTACTTGCGCTTGACTGCCACCTTGCCTGATGCTAAGCAATGATTTGGTCTACGTTGGAGCACGCTCGCCTTGAAGAAACCGATTCACTCGCGATTCAAAGACACCCAGATTGTAACTATCGGATAACACCCATCCAGGGCAGTGCATTCCACAGACTACGGAATGCACAATAAAAGTGGAATCGAAGCGCTAAGTATTAGTTTTCGGAATATCAACCATGATGCGGTATCGCTTTTTCGTGCCCACTTTGACAGTCTGATAGAAAAGTGGTCTGATAGAAAAATGGGCAGCAGAGAATAGGCATGATTCCTAATGTTTAATTTATTACAAATAACCAGCTTAGCGATGAATATGTAAATACATTACACATACTGAAAAAATAATTTGAATTGGCTGATAAATCTCTGAGGTATGACATTTAAAGTTTTAGGTGGGGATGGAGAAGGGATGTTCTATCCCTTTCTCGCAAAGCGTGTGTTAGTATAGCATTTGTATGGCACTCCTGAGCTGTGACGTCACGGCTCAGTATAGTGCGCTCTCTGTCTAGCATGAATTTAAATTAAATTAAAATGCTTATATCTTATTTATTTTTAAACTAATATTAATTTTGTTTTTGTTGATGTGCTCTATTTATGATCAGCTTTTTTATGAGGTAATAAAAAAATATTAGTCAGCATGCCTATTAGATTATGCAGATAAGCACTCTCCGAAATTCAGTTTTTGGCTTTTATCAAATCTGCTTAGAGCCTACGCTATTTTCCGACGCGCAATGGAGTGCGAAACCACTAACGACCAGACAGCAAAAACTAGTGGTAACCACCTAACAATGCAGCTGCGGTCGGATGTAAACACCAATCGGATAAGCGGGAAATTTCTAATTCAAGAACAACCTACAGTTTTCACTACTGCTAACTTATTGGTAGAGGGGGATAAATGCGAACTGAAAAATAATCTACAAGTGACTGACAGTCAAAAACGTTGTTCAAAAAACTCGATGGTGACTTTATCACTTTATTCTAAAATAAATCAGTCTTAATGTACCGCCTTATTTTTATCACTTTCACGTAACGTTCATTGGCTTTGTAAAATGAATGTAAAAAACCGATAAAAGTTTACATCAGTTAACCTTTAAGTTTTATAATGTTATCCATGAAAGTAAAACTCAATATAAAAAGATAAAAAGGAACTCGTACTAACCACGGCCAATTTTTTTTTTATAGCACAATTAAAAAAGGCGCACGTAAATGCAATTTGAAAAGTAAAGAGATTTTCAAGATTTCGTACGCAAACTTTTTGCGCAAAAATATTCAATGCGCGTTGAAGTCTTTTCCACGAACTTTTTGAGCTATCACCTGTTGGCCGAACTGCTGGACAAACGTCGTCCTCAATTTCCCAGAATTCCATATTCGACAGATTCCGCGTTAGTCAGATGGAAAAATCTGCACATAAAAATGTTTCTGACATCTGTCACTTTGACATTACTGTCACTATGACTTCTGTCACATTAATTTTTGTCATTGATTATTACTTGTTATTGTCACACGGGGACATCCACACCGCAGAGACCTTTGTCCACCTATTTGGGTTCATTCACGTGACCCCTTCGAGCCTGGCGATCCCATTAGAACTTTAAAAGAAAACGTAGTAATAAAAAATAATAAATATTCGGGACATTTTTGTACACACGGTCATCTGACCCCAAACTAAGCAAGGCTTGTGATATGGCTGCCAGAGACTGATATACATACATATATATTTTTAAATACATGCATAAATAGATTTATCACCTAGATATAGAACAAACACAAATGTTCATCACATAAATGTTTGTCCTAGGTGGGAATCGAACCCATACCCCCAAGCGCAGAAGGCAGGTTCACTACCAACTGAACCAACGCTAGTAGATCTAGTAGCCCTAGTAAAATGTCAGAGAACTATCAAAAGCTCGAGCATTTTACCTCACGCACGGTAGTTTATGTTTCCCAATGCACCCTTGTAATTATCGCCGAGAAAATTATCAATTTCACAATTTATTGCTATTATAGGTACTAATAGATAATGGAGGTACTTTTAATTGGACAAAAACGTCAATACATCGCCATCTGCAAAATATAGTGTTTAAATATAGTAGTGTTTAAACTGTAATTAATCGAAATATGAAACCCGACGGTTACAATAGCTGTGTAATTGACACTAGTGTTGCTTTATGGATGTACAGTAGCTTTGATACTGCAATTAACTTTACTATTCTACGTAATTTGCTGCAAACAATTATCGGACGCGTCCGTCAGCCACGGATTACGGATGCATCCGATAGTTCGTTTGCATAACTAACATTTAATCGAAGAGTAATATTTTGACATCGTATAAAACTTGTAGGTAAAGATTGTAAGAAGGGAGACGAATCTAATGAAGCTGGGCGGACGGAACACATGAAGAGATGACAACAAGTGATTGTCGGCAGTAAGCAGTAACCTAATAGTGTCCTACACTCACTAGATTTGTTGTTTCTTTGCGCGATAGAATACGGAACGTGGATATTCGCCAAAGAACCGAATCACCGACATAGCTCTTAAAATTTGCAAATTGAAGTAGCAGTGGGCAGGCCACATCGCTTGAAGAATAGACCGGGAGATGCAGCGTAGGTAAGCCTCCCTAGATGGACCGATGACATCGTGAGAGTTGCTGGCATCCAGTGAATGCGGATGGCAAGCTGTTCAGTGTGGAGGTCTAAAGGAGAGGCCTATGTTCAGCAGTGTACGTCTTCCGGCTGATGATGATGACTCACTAGATAGACGGAGTCCAGCCTGAACGAGAATGAGATGATGCCAACGACATCAAAAAGGCAGTAGAATATGGGTCGATGCGATTGGCAAGAGACCAAGGAGAATGGCAGAATCAAAGAGAAACTTATCTCCAGCAATAGTTGATTAGAAACTGATAATGGATGTTTTTTTCTAGCCATTCGGCTTTGTTTTGTTCAACACCATTTAGATTGCCATTTAGATATCCGTGCAAACCTTTAACTTCATATGCTCCTATATACCGTAAAACTGTGCTGGGCTCCAACTCGCCTGTACCAAGAATATGAATTTAAGAAACATACAGATTCCAACACTTTTGGAAACACAAAATTAAATTAAACTTAAGGTGATGATGATGAATAAATAAATATATGAATAATACTAAAAGATATTTCTTCAGAGCTAACTAAATAGCTAGAAATCGCCAATAATTGTGCTTAATATCCATAAATTAGTGGCCCGTAATCTAGATGGGGCGGGAACTAGCTTGTAACACTATCTAACAGGCCCCATTAAATAATATAAATGCAGTGGTAAAAATGTATTGATATATATTATTATAACGACCAGCCCAATGGAACTTTTTCAAAGTACCGCTCATTAACCAACTCAGTGGTACGCTCAAATAAGCGCACCAGCGACAGCTCAGTTGCACGCTGATTTCGTTGGTGAGTGGTCATTGTACTTGAGAACAATGCAACGTAAGTAGTCAGAAGGGATAAAAAATTGCGCAAATGTTCAAAAAAAGAGTAAGTAAGTATTCCCTAGGCAAGCGTTCTTCTTCGACCACATCTTTGCTTCCCATCAAGTAAGACTGTAGTCAAAAGCATACCTAGTCTGTTGTAAAAAAAAACAAGTATGTACAAGACCACTGGGATGCAAATCTTCGGATAGGCATATCCTGATATCTACATCTATGTAGAAATTAGAGAATGTAGCGCTCCGAATACACCCGGTGCACAGAGGCGATACAAATTAACAACAATAATCGAAGGAGCTAATAACGACCACAGATGCTAGGTCGATGTACAGTCAAAGAGGAAAGTGCTCTACATACTCTACATCATGGCTAAAAACTATGAAGCGAGGTGATTGAAACGGCAGTGGACCGACCATATCTGTTGCAGAACTAATAATCACTGAGACAGACGTGTTCTAAAGTGGAAACCACAAATTAGCAAACGTACCATAGGGTGCCCAGAGGCTCGATACGGAGTGACAGGAGCAGAAAGTGACGAGCCTTGGGAGAGGCCCCTATGTCCAGCGAATGACAATAATGATGATTCAGAAAATCAACGTGTTTGACCACCAACTCGCCTGATGTAAAGCGATGATGCGGTCTACGATGTAGCACGCTTTTATAGGAGAAACCGATTCACTCGCGACTTGAGGACACCCAGATTGAAACTATCGAGGGACACCGATTCAGGCAGCGCTTTCAACAGTTCAGCGGTTTGTACAATAAAAGTAGAATTAAAGCGCTTCGTTCGGATTTTCGGAATATCAACCATTAAACGGTGTCACCTTCTCATGACCTTTTCCAGTTTCCTTCACAATCTCAAATGGCACATAGTACATGTTACCTTTTTTTTATTGTATTATGTTATTATTTATTTATTTTGTTTTGCTTTTTTATATTAATGTATTGCTACACCTACACAGCAATACGTCATACGAGCAGATAAAAAATCTTAGCAGTCACAAGATATAAAAAGCGTTTAAGCACATAATTCTGCTAATATTTATTGCCAATTTATTTTACTGGTTATATTTTCAAACATTTTGTCCAATTATTATTGTCCAACACAATATCTTGGTTCTAGCTATAAGTTAGAACGACTCAAAATTTCTATACACATTTAACCAAGTGAAATTGAAGACGTTTCCCCCATTTCTCACCAGCCAACGTGTTTGTTAATAAGCAAATAACGTTAAAGCAAGCATCAATACATTATTTACCACCTGCCTAATGAATTATGGTCACGAGTGTACAGAACACCGCTCGAGATAGCGCGTCGAGCATCGCTGCAACAAATGGGCCGAACACACGCGAAAGGGCACATCTTTCACTACTACTAGTAGGACTAACCTGACTAAATAATGAACATCCTCAGATAAAATATACCGTAGAAACATCAAATCTCAGAGTGACGAGCGCATGTGCATTGCAGGCATGATATTTAAATTATTTAACTACAGAGAAAACTGCCAAATAAAAGCCACTTGGACTCATCACAAAGACGCAAGTCATCCTTGTCATTTTTGAGAATAAATGCCAATATGCTGTTCAATCATGAAAGCAAACGCTTTCAAGAGCTTGAAACAACGCCTGGAAGGTAAAACATACGTAACTTGTTTTCCCGATTTTAAGTTTCAATCATTTCATGATAAGATTGTTCATTGGTCACTCCCGTATGACCCGTTTCTAATTCAATTAAAGTAGTGTTTTTTTTAGTAAGGATAAATACTCGTTAATAATAACTACGCTTATTGATACAAATTATAAAGGTATCACACGTAACCGTTTCATGGTAATATCCCGAAAGCCGTACGAATCGCTTTGATTCCACTTTTATTTTGCAAACCGCTAGTCTGTGGAATGTGCTGCCTGAATGAATGGGTGTTCCCTGATAGTTGCAACCTGGATGTCTTCGGGACTTCTAGCCATGCAAGCGTGCTCCATCGTAGACCGCAACATCTTTTAATATCAGGCATGGTAGCCGTCAAACGCAAGCCTACTATTCAATAGAAAACGAACATTTTAGAATGTCCTGTAAAGTTGCCAAAAATGAGTTACGCTGTTTTTCCTTACACTTATTGAGTTTGATTCGTTCGGATTCAATAAACTTGACTCGTAATCGCAGACGGTATGACGAGACGTGACCACAAAATGAACATACCGTTTTTAAATCATACAAACATAATAATTGCACTTTTTGAATAAAATTTACTGGTACCATAGTGATACACATCTTGATTTCGGATTCGGATATTTTGTATGATTCCCACGAGAAATAGGAGGTCGCTGAAATAAAATGAATTGTCATGTCTCAGATTTCTGTGACAATGTGATTGTTTGTCATTACCACAGATCTACTACCTATAGATTTTCAATGAGCGTGGCTAGCTCAGTGCCTCTCGCTTCAACAAGGTGTGTTGCCACATTAAAATGATTTGCTATAAGTTAGGGTAATTTACCTACTATGGTGGGTAGTGAATCTTCAATGAGTACTTTGGAAACAATACTACCTTTTAAATATTTATATTTTATACACTATCTGCTGCAACCCGCGGAGCTACCTGCAATGTTCTGGGAAGAAAAGTACGTTGTCTGTCCTCATGACACACCCTATCGTCCTGACAAAATTTGACTTAGCCCATGATCTAAGAAAACAAGGTCTAGCAATTTGAGAGTGGTCCCGCAATGACGTCACTGTCCAGTTGCCACTTTATTCAATCAGCTGTTACGTGGTGTATCGTCATCTCTCTCAAACCTGTTGTAAATTGACATCATGACATCATTGCGGGACGCCCACATAAACATTTTTTCTCGGATTGCTATACCTGGCGGAGTATATTATTATACCATGACTTAGCCATTTCCTCGTAAAAACAGACAGAAAGTTACTTGCGTTTTTATTATAATTATTTGTTAGGATTAGAATATAGTACTAGAAAAGAGGTTGAAAAGTAACCATAGCATGATTTTTTATAATTAATAAAATATAATAAAAAAGTCAGAGTTAAAACGGAACGGGGGTACCTCATGCAACAAACGTTAAACGTATTTTTGGATTTGTTCTAGTGTAAAAACGGTAATCCGTACAAGCGTCAAATTTAGCGGATTATAGTGAACATAAGTAAAACAACAAATAATAAACACTGGCCAAGTGCGAGTCAGTGACAAATTTCTGTTTACCACTAAGCTAAGCAACGTCGGGCGCGGTCGGTACTTGGATGGGTGACAGCCTGGGCGTGATGTTGTCTTTTTGCACAACTTTTTGTATTTTGTGATTGTAAAGAACTCTCAGCGCGCGAGCCCGACTCGCGCTTGGTCAGTTTAGTTTTTTCATGAATGGAATTATGTATAACATTCCAAATAATTAGATAAATAGACTCTTTAATGTTTACAGTACAAATTTCACGAACAGCGCGTAGCTTTTTGAATCGGTTCGCCGAAATCGCCTTTTGCTTTTCCAGCTTCATAACTGTGGCCTCATTAATATATATTTAATATTAACATTCACCATATTCGTATGGGCATAAAAGGGTCGGTATTTTGCACTTCTTGCAATGTGCCAGCTTTTTTCAGCAATGTGACAGGATCAGTTGGAAACCTGCAGAACGAATAATTTATGTTAGTTGCGGTGGGTAATTTCTTTCATAAACTGGCAACATTCATAATTTATTTTCTAAGTGAATAAATTGATAAAATTCATAGAATTAGACCACAAATAGACCTAAAAACTGACTAATTATGAATAAAATATTTGCGAATTGATATCCTGAATTTATTTAGGTGATCGTTACAAGCTTTATATGTTTACTTACGTGTGAAATGATATTTCATCGTATTTTCGCTCACTGCGCTTCTTGCAGCCCAAAATGCTACAACCAACCATTGTAAAATATCTTTTACAATTATTTCTCAGAGGAAACACGCATTTATCACATTAAATCACCAAAAAAAGGCAATAAATATAATTCAGACCCGTTTTGTTTGTCACTGATTATTACAGATTTTGACACTTGAGGTACCAAAAACAGGTCACGTCGATAAGGACAACAAAATCTATTTATGTCCTTTTCGTACTTGTGCTGAGCCATATCAAGCTGTCTCTTTCACTAAAAGATATTGCCGATCTGGTTGTGTATATCTGTGGTCATTACCAACATTTTTGATTAAAAAAATTGGCAAAGAAAGTGTTTCATTTAAGTATAGGTAAACCTTCGCAATAATTGAAAAAGTGCAGGCATTATTTTGCGAAAATGTTTCTTAAAAATTGTTTTTTTTATACTATAATATAGTCTTTCTCTTGACCACCATCTTGCGGTCTGCGCCTCTACGGTCTATTTGAGCGTACTTTTGATATTGTGATTTGGAATTACAAAAAATATTATTAAAGTATAGGATATATAGGAGGTCTTATTTCAGCGGCGGACGTTTACTGGCTGATGATGTGATGATGATGATGATAACTATATATATTATCTTGCTCACGAATTTCAACATTGTGAAGATATAAAAATTACTGAATGTACTTATGTCAAATTTATGTTCTTTGGAGAATAAACTTGCAAATAAAAAATTTGCTACATCGGTTTGGTAAGTATTCCATTATGAAAACCTCTTAATGTACCTGCTAAAAAGTTGCGTTTCCTAAACTATTTTATTCTTCATGTACAGTCAGGTCCAAAAATCAATCTTCAGCTTTAAGCTTCCATACTAGCATTTGCCCGAAAGTATGCAGTCATTTTGATTTAAACAAGATTCCATTCCATAAAAATAACCTATTAGAGTCTGGCTAATGAAAGTTGAGACTGAGAAAGAGCGGCAAATTTAAAAATATCAGCATTGAAACCCCTAAAATTAGTATGAAATGCCTGGAATAATCTCACTTTATACTTGTAAGTTATTGATTTTTATTGTAACACAGTCAGAACATAGTAATGTTTGCATTACATATTAATTATGGGGTTGCAATGCGGATTTTTTTAAATTTGGCGGGCGATTTCAGTCTCTACTTTCAATAGCCAGACTCTAGTACAATTTTTGTACGCGAAATTTAGCTTAAATTAAAACGATTTTTTTCCTTTTTTTTCATTAGTTTTTTTTTCTAAATATTAATACAGCTTAGAGTTTTCATAATTACGTGTACCTATTCAGTCATTTTGCACCTTCATAAATACGCGAACGAGATAGAAAACAAGCGTACTCCATCGTAGACAAGGCAGGTGAAGGGGCGGTCAAACGCAAGCCTTTTCTTATATAAAAAAATCCAGACAAGTACGAGCAAAAAAAATACAAAAAAAAAAAATTGAATGACAAACTGAACTTTGTAGTGGACAATAAGGTTCTTCGATACATTCCAACTACAAAATTTAAGTTTGCAATAGCAAAATAATAATTTTTAAATGATATAACTTCAAACTGATAACTTTCGGATTTATTCCTTTATATGTACTCTTGCCAAATTTCATGATTCTAGGTCAACGGAAAGTACCCTATAGGTTTTGATTCCCTCGTGAAATCGCAAAATATGCGACAAACGGTCATATGTTTTGATCGCGTAGACTTACAAGTTTGATTTTTCCACAGCTGAAAGAAACCGTAGATTTGAGTATTTGATATACATTTCAACTTGATATCTTTACGCGTTCCTGCGAAAAAGGGTCTTGACAGACGGACAGACGGACAACAAAGTGATCCTATAAGGGTTCCGTTTTTTCCTTTTGAGGTACAGAACCCCAAAAAGGCAAGAATCTTGGTCAAACAACAAACAAACAAATAAGGAAGGAACGAACAACAACAAAGGAACAAATTAGGTTCAAAAGCCAAGTACATAATGTAAAAATAGTAATAATTCCACGCCACGTTGTAATATTTTTATGATTTTGCTGAGAATGATCTAAAAGATCCGTTCCGGCAGTCCGCAACAAAACTACTAGACCAGAAAGTCGGAAATAATTAATTAATAAGTGAAATTAAAACATTCAACGTACAAACTGCTCACGAATGCATAGGAGTACAATTAGTTTAATTAAATCAACAACACATACTGAACTATCGCATTTATAGCTTAAGCAATAGAGTCTTTAACTGTTTGTTGTGACAATTAGTCAGGCTAATGACATAAACCACGATGAGTCAACAGTTGGTTCTGCTTGTTAACTGATAAAAGTGACATGCAATATTCTTCAAAAAAATCAGATGTGCAATCAAAATCAACATAAATTTATTTTTGTTTTAACAGCGCTAATCAGGTCTGGGTTAGACCCACAATATGTTGTCTATATCGTGGACTCATCTCGCAATTTTACGACTAGTGTCGTGGTTGTAGGTTTAACAAAACGAGCTAGGTAAAGATGAGAGGCATAGGATCTACCATTTTTAAGGCCGATAGCCTTATCTGAATGCTTGCTTTTACAGGTGTTTCTATTCTAATCATTCACTGATTCCACGGTGATTACACAGTTCGCGAAATCCTAAAACAATTGTCTTCAACTCTTCACGAGGTTAATTCACCTCAGCATTTACAGTCTGTTTAACCTCTTCGCTTTTGAAAAGAAAGTAACATCAACATGGTGCGTTAAACACGGGAAATTTGCTCAAATTACTGTTCAGAGCGCAACCAACTTATATGTAGAGGTGAACAAGAAAGGAAACTAAATAAAAAAGTCAGTTTTGTTCATTAAATATGGTGGTGGCTCCCCCGTTCAATTTGGTCACTCTGTAGCTCCGTTTTATTCTAATTGTGCAGTGATAGTTCATTTGGGACAAACGGCAATGGCACTAAATTTGTGACGTTGACAATGACAGCAATTTTAGCGGGAAAGTGTCTATCATTTGCGCAAACAATGGTGCTTGTGGTAATCGATTTATGAGTGATCTAGATTTTTTCTAGGTTGGAACTCTAGTCTAGTGACCAAGATAACCGAAATAAACTGCACGCTTTGTTACAAATTAGCTGAGAGAGCTTTAATTTAGATTTAGATTTCCAATTTTATAAATTATCTATAAGTGAATAGGTAAGTTACTTACCTGCTCTTCTTTTTTCATTCAGAAT
Source organism: Agriopis aurantiaria (assembly GCA_914767915.1). Classification (NCBI taxonomy): domain Eukaryota; kingdom Metazoa; phylum Arthropoda; class Insecta; order Lepidoptera; family Geometridae; genus Agriopis; species Agriopis aurantiaria. The sequence goes on along the minus strand of OU612001.1, from coordinate 8,219,878 downwards.
TGATACAGATTCAAAATGAGATTGGCGTTAGCCGGTAGATTTTTTTTACAAAAGGCGCTGTCATATTTAGTATCATTTTTATAAGCTTATTATTTATTTTAAAAAAAAAAGTATTTTTTGTGTTTGGATATTGTATTGTCATCAGAACTAAAGGTGTATGCAAAATTACATCAAAATCGGTTCGAGGGAACTGGTTCTAATTCAGCATGAAAATTTAACCTAAACAACCTAGCAAACATTGCATGTTAAATCAAAGCTTGTATAAATAAATTTACGACACTGTCAAATGCACAAGACGCGCGATGCCAAAATCCTTTTAGATTGTTAACTTCATAACCGAAATTTTAGTACTGCAGATCTGCAGATCCAATCCAACGAAACAGTCGTACCTACCACAAATTACTCGAATAATAATATAGCTAATAAGATAGACAGCGTTTTACTTTTTTTACTTTTTAAATTCTGTCAGTTCTGTCATATCTGTAATCTTCTGGAGCTTAATAATGGAGATTGGATCGCAATAATTGCCTTAGAAAGGAAATATTGACATTCTATTAATGCTGTTATAAACTTGTAACAATATTGTGTAGCGTTTACAAGCTACGATGGTATTAAAAGATTTGTTTTGTCATATTATAAATGCGAAAGTGTGTTCCGTTGTCCTTCTTTCACGCAACAACAGAGCTGATCGGAGTTTATTTTTTTCGTAGAGATAGTGGAATATTTTTTATACCGAATAATTTCACGGTTCCTGAGGGAATGTCCACGCGAGTGAAACCGCAAGACGGAGCTTGTCCATATATTTATAAAGAAGTAAATTGTGTGGTTTTGTCGTTATGTTTGTTACACGTGATCTCTAGCACTAGGTAGGTACTTACTGAACAGATTACGAAAATTATTCTACCGAAAGAAAGCTCGTAAGTAAGTACCTACTTTATGGGGTTTTTTTTCAACTGGCAATTGCCTTTATTAACTAAAGTAAATATAAGCAAAAGTAACAGTAAATACCAAAACTGGTTGGTCTACTATTATACAAAAACAGTTGCACTGCCCATAGACCGTTGATGGTCTAGAAACAGTCCAAATGCTCAAGCCCACTACCAGTTGGCAGCGTACTCAGCATGCAGGCGGCATCACCACACGGAAAGGCAATGCTTATGTGCTGAGCCAGAAGAATGCCAGCATTTGATTACGCGTCGCGTTGATTAAATTACATACGGTAAGTATATTGTGTTTACTATATGTAGGCTTATACGTAGACAAAGACTAGTAAGTATATTGTATCAGATGAATATTTTTACCGAAATGGAAAAATTAGGGTGTGACAGGTACATAATATTAGAAACTCGATATGGCGCAGTTGTTTAAAAATAATAGTTTCACGTCACCCAGTTGCGTAATAGTTATTTATGATACAAGTGCGGTAAGTTGGTTATTACAAACGAGTAGACGAATGTAAGCCCGAGACGAAGTCGAGGGCTTACCATAGTCACGAGTTTGTAATAACCAATCCGCACGTGTGCCATACAACGTTTTACAACACATTTGCGAGAAAAAAACAAAAAATGGAAATTAAAAAAATACCGTAAAGTACACGCACGGTGCTATACAATGGAGCGTGCGGTAAAATTCATTACCGCACGCTCCGTTGTATGATCCGTAATATTTAACTTTCCAACGATGTATACAGGCTTCGTAAGTGCACTTTTTGGGCAAATGTGTTGTAATAGTTATTTATGATACAAGTGCGGAAAGTTGGTTATTATAAACGAGTAGACGAATGTAAGCCCGAGACGAAGTCGAGGGCTTACCATAGTCACGAGTTTGTAATAACCAATCCGCACGTGTGCCATACAACGTTTTACAACACATTTGCGAGAAAAAAGGGCTACAAATGAAAAAATTTTTGTTTATAACTTAATATCAGTCATAACAATAGTTTCTATAATATAATAAGAAAATGGCGCGAACATGCAAATAGCGCCACTATCACGTGGCGAAAATTAGAACTACATCTTTCGTCTCATTTTCTCTTTAGTATTAAACTGAGACAAACGTATTGAGCAAAAGCGCTTCCAAGGAGGTTTGATCATTCAGCTTATTTATTCTCGTAATATGAAACTCTTTTGTGGAATTCTTATGTAATTATGATGGAAATTAAAAAAATACCGTAAGTCACACGCACGGTGCTATACATCTGAGCGTGCGGACAAATTCATTACCGCACGCTCCGTTGTGTGATCCATAATGTTTAACTTTCGAACGATGTATACAGGCTTCGTAAGTGCACTTTTTGAGCAAATGTGTTGTAAAAAATATTTCTCAATATAGCTAAACATCATCATCATCACCATCTTTTTTGATGTTCGTCCACTGCTAGACGTAGACCTCTCCTAAAGAACGCCTCAAGACACGATCTTCTGCTTTTCGCATCCACCTACGATCAACTGCCATTCGCAGGTCATCACTCCACCTGGCTGCAGGGTGCCCTACTCTACGTTTGAAAAGCTAAAAAAAGTTTTTTCTCAAACCCTTCATCTTAGTCACTTGTATAAAATGACCACGCAATGCAATCGCAAATTTTGCTGTCTGAAAATCTGATCACGTCGTGTAAAATTTGTTTAATACTGACTCTGTCTCAATAAGCGATAGATACGAACACTGGGACAGTTAGTGCAATAAAAACAACAGTAGATTGGCTTACAAAGATCCAGATAGTGTTTCTCACACAGATGTGACAAGTGAAATGTTACGTGATTATATTTAACTTGTTGAAAGTTTGGATTAATTGCTTTGTGACAAAGTTGTATTTAAGTACAAACCAGCCGCTGAGAGCCGCTGCAATAATATCACAAAAATCAGAATAAAAAAAAATCTTATAAAAAAATATGTTTCTTTGAAAAACTAGTTACTAGAAATACGCCAAAGAAACCGTTTTAAAGATTAAACTTCCGCAAAGTAACGCCTGATTCAATCAACTTTTCTTTTCATATTTTACTGTAGTATATTGTCTCTATTCTTACATTCAAAAACCTTTTTTTTATTATTATTTATTAATAGGCTTGCGCTTGACTACCAACTTGCCTGATGATGCGGTCTACGATGGAGCACGCTTGCCGAGAAGGAACCGATTCACTCGTGATTTGAAGACACCCAGATTGTAACAATCGGGGAACAACTATTCAGGCAGCGCATTTCACAGACTAGCAGTTCGCACTATAAAAAAGGAATCAAAGCGCTTCTTACGGTTATTCGGAATATCAACCATAAAGCAGTGTCGATTTTTCGTGCCGTCTCTAGCAATCTAGATTCACAGACTAGCAGTTCGCACTATAAAAAAGGAATCAAAGCGCTTCTTACGGTTATTCGGAATATCAACCATAAAGCAGTGTCGATTTTTCGTGCCGTCTCTAGCAATCTAGATAGAAAAATGAGCAGGATAATTAGATCATGCAGATCCGATGCACACTCTCCAAAACGTATATCCAATAAAAAACTAATAGAATTAGCGTTAATTAGCAATTAGCTAATAGACAGCTGGACACTAAAAAACTGACATACAAGTAAGTATTTGTTTCCTAAAACGTCAGGTGTGTGATTGATTTGTGTTGTCCTTTATTTATTTGTGTTGTGATTTTAACGTGTTTACAGAAAAAAAATACATCTTCATATAAGTTCAATAAACGGGATTCATCTTCTATTATTATTATTTCCACCGTTACAGGTGAGATATTTACTTTAAATTTAAATACGGCAACCGATGAGATAAACCCAATTCAATAAAAAAACATCCATTAAAATCGGTTCACATTCGATGAATATTTTGCTCAGCATACACAAAAAAAAACATCCTCGAATAGAGAACCTCCTTTTTGAAGTTGGTTAAATAAACAGTGTTTCAATCATGTTTCAATTTAAATTGTCTTCTATGATTGACTTTCATAGTTCTCGGACAATACTTGAAGAATGCGATTTCGATTACATAACCGATTTCTCCCGTTCCAAAATTAACCGTAAATCCGATTACGTACAAAAGTGTTCAACTAATAATGTACATAAAGGCCATCGAGAGCTTTATTTAGATTAATTCGAGTTGATTAATGAAGAGTGCGGTGAAAGTGTATGTAGGTACATACCTACCGCGGAAATGGCGTCTTTGTTTAACGCGCTGATTTCTTCGGCATTAGTGCTATGCTTTCAGATTAATTTTTTTATTGAGGCAATTTTAATTAATGCTCTCTTCGCTTCTTTTTGATATGCTTTTATGGAGAAAGTCTGAGTTTTGGAAGAATACTTTTCGACGTAATTTTTGTGCCGCAAATGCTAAATAGATTAATTAAACTTTAGTTTGCATGCCTCAAATTAGAATTGAAACTTTGTACATCCCAAAAAAAGTATTTAAATATTATTTTTTTGTGACATATTTAATTAATTGAAGAGATTAATGTAGTGTCAAATTTAATAATTGGTTCAATTTTAATTCGTCAGTTGACGTCATACTTAAAAACTCGATTTCCGCCAAAGCTATCTCGATCACCTTTTTGATATTTTTTTAAGAAATATAATTTCGCTGGATTGTAATAAAAACCTATTGACAAATTTTTCGAATTTTTTGGAGAAGTCGATTTGGTCGAGGAGCGGGCTGTTAATTCGTCATTGTCGTCTTTGGACAGTCAAACACAAAATAACTAATTACCTAAATTATTATTTTTTATCGCGATTCGCGAATAAGTCCTCGTTTGACCACCAACTCGCCTGTTGGTAAGCGACGATGTGGTCGAAGATGAAGCACGCAGATTTAAAAGATACCTGTCCACTCTGGCCTTGAAAAGACCCAGATTTTATCGCTCAGAAAAAAGGAAGCTGGCAGGTTGTTCCAAAAGTTGTTGTTTCTAAGTTTTTTAGTATAACCATTTTCGATAGTAAAAGCAAAGAATGCTATAACTACTTAGTAAATTACAGTAGTATGGTAATGAGGCAAAGAAGAGCACAATATTATATCTCAACATAATAAATCCTTATTGTACCCTAAATAGCAATACCAACTAAACCATCCAACAGTACGACAAATCTTACATTGCAGTACTAGTCCATATTTTCTTTTCAATTGAATTCCGCTTTGGTCCGATTAGACGGAACAACAATAGCGGATTGAAAACGGCCGCATCAGAACGGTATAATAAAATATGTAATTTATACTTACATTGGAAAGTGGAGGCGATTTGTGCTGATGTGGGTCACTGTACCGCACGTTATGATACCGTTTATGAAAACTGTCTTTTTAATGTTACGGGGGGACCGGGGAAGCGTGAGACGGGCGCGTCGATCGGGTTCAGTATAATTATTTGTTCTACACTACTAAACCTACAACGAAAGACTTCTAATTTAGAATTAAAGTTTATTATTTGTACTCACATAAATTATGTGCAGTTTCCATCCCATCGCTCAAAAACGGTAAAGAACAACATCGTAAAGAAAACGGAAAACCTCAAAAGAACCAAGAACCTCAAAAGTTCAAAGACTATGACATTCACCAGCATGTAGGTATTGGGCCAGCATGGTGTATTAGGGCCCATCTTCCCTCTCTCTCTCTCTCTCTCTCTGTCTGAGAGAAAGCCTGTGTCCCTGCAGTGGGCACTTGATAAGCTGAAATAATGATGATGATGATGATTTGTCTACCACAGATTTATCAGTATATAGATTCCACGAGTTCACCTACTTTGCACGTCTGTAGTTTAAGTTTAGTCTTAAATTGGATGACAACTAAAACGCTTCAAATAGCCCATCGGATGGTTGATTTGTTAAAAGTAAGAGACTTAATGATAAATATAATTAAATTTTATATACTTACTGAAGAAACTATTTATATTGGCTAATATAGTTCTGAGATATAAGCGTTTAAAGTTTTTAGTCCGATTAGGAAGGGATGCTGTCCCTTTCCCGCTAATTGAGTGTCAGTATGGAGTTTGTATGAGTTTGGACCCGGGTATGTCCTAAAACTGCGACCAGAACCACCAGAGGATGGGCAGCAGCGTTCTATTAGCGCACGGTGAACGTACTGCGATCCCCAAGCCACCTGCCAAACGTGGGGATTATGGCAACACCCCTCTCTAACAGGGAAGCCTTTGTCCAACATTGGACGTTTAATGGCTGCTGATGATGATGATAATGGAGTTTGTATGACGTACTTACAAGTGACGTCATTTGTAAGTATAGTGCGCTCTCTGCCTATATAGCAAGACATTAAAATAGAGGTATCTTCCTTAATTTTAAACACATTTCAATTTTGTTTTCAGTGTTCGTCTCTATTTATAGTCAGCTTTTTTATAAGATAATAAAGAATTTTTCGCTTTGTTCAAATAACATTTAATTGCACATAAAATGCACTACTATAATCATGAAAACTGGATCCCTAAATGTGACAGGTGTCGTTAGATGCAGAACAATAGGCCACGTCCGCGATCAGCACCGACGCGGCCAATCCTGTCATTACGGCCTATCCATCATTACCCGCGTTTTGGGACATTTCACGAACCGTTACGCGTCCAAGCTCCATTGTCTTCTTGACAAATACGCTCGCATACGTTTGTTCATGAAGCATTGTTGGTTATCTGTCAACAATGCACAATTTTAGACTTGTGACATTGTGCCTGTGGCATTTTCTATCATCTTTATCATCATCATTGCATCCTATCATGTCCCCACTGACCCGGACCCGGACCCGGGTATGTCCTAAAACTGCGACCAGACCCACCGGAGGATGGGCAGCAACATCGTATTAGTACACGGTAAATGTACTGCTTTCCCCAAGGCACCTGCCAAGCGTGGGGATTATGGCAACACCCCTCTCTAAGAGGGAGGCCTTTGTCCAGCAGTAGACGTTTAATGGCCGCTGATGTGATGACACTGCACTGCTGGGACACAGGCCTTCTCTCAGTTAGAGAGGATGCACCCTAATCCACCAGGCAGGCCCGGTGATGTTGGTGAATGTTATATCTTTGAACTGTTGAGGTTCTTGGACATACCGGTTCACTCAAGATGTTCCCCTTCACCGTTTTTGAGCAAATGCATCAAAAATTTCAGTCACGTCAAATCACTTTTTTATCAATGTATCTTTTGCGAAATAATGACACGCCAAAGTAGTAAAAAGATGACATGACCCATGAGAATGCAAAAAGCATCATTGTATTGTATTGAACCCTTATGGTATGATAAGATTTGCGTTTAAAATCAGTCCACAGCTGACAAACATGATCTGATAGTAGACACAGGAACTTATAATATGCCAGGTCTCGTAGGTCATATTAAAAAACTTAGTTCAAAATTATTTCAAACATTTTCTGATTACAACTTTAGAATTATAGTGAAAAAACTACGTTCAAGCTCAAAAGTCAGTGACCTTTTCGTAAAATGATCTTATGAATCCATAAAAAAGTATGTATGTTGTATACGTATGTTACGTCGGGATGATACATCTCTGAAATTTGGTGCAAGTCCACCGAGCTTAGTTCGTTAGAATTTATCTATAACCACCAATTTCTGAACTATAAATGTGACCACAATTATTACTATGGCTTTGGCTACGGAACCCTACCATATGAGTGTCTTGACACGCTCTTGTCCAGTTATTATGTGTATATTTTTTTCATTTTAATCATTATTATCTTGTAAAATAATTACCTACCTATCACTATTCTTGAGTATTAAATACTAATAATTGTTTAACACTGTTTTAAACTATCACGGTTGTTCACTAAAGTTATATGTTTATGGTGCATGTAACTGCGCCGAAATATCGGGATCTCATTCTACAACCTTACCATGGTCAATATCCCTTAAATAATCATATAACTTTAATAATTGTTTACCTGGATATAAATTAATAAAAAAGAAAAGCACGTTAAACTAACAGAACAATAAAACAGCGCATAAAATTAAATAAACGCATCGGCGCGGAAGGAACGCTCCCAGCTCATTCAATCGGACCATGACCAAGACTGTAAATTCTCTAGATAACTCTTAAAATCAATAAACGTATGATTTACGCTATTTGCATGAGCTCCAGTTTCAACAGATCGCAATAAACAGTGCTTTCGAATGCACATGTGAAGTGAAACTGAGGACTGTTTTACGGTCCGAACACACTGGCGTACGAATCTCACCATATTGTTCTACGTAAATCAATTCGAAGCATCTTGCACATATTTTCTATTCGAGGTTATATCTATTACCCTTTTTCAACGGCTGGCGAGTGCGAACGCATCAATCCTTTAATTGATCTCACACACAGACGACCTTACCACTCTTTTTGCAGTAACGTTGGCCAGAAGAATCAAAGGCATAGTTATAGGTCTTTATGAATTTAGCGTTTATGGTCTAGATTTTCAAGACATTTTTCTTCTTTATATAGATCGTATTACGCCAGGATAATCTACGCGGTGCAATCTCCTCCCAGCTGCCAAAGTATATATTATGCCGGAAGCGTTGATATTATCTTTTAAGGACGTCTTTATATCGAACATGCTGGCCTCCTTGCTTACGCTTATCATCTCCAAAACAGAGTAAAAGAAAGCCTTTGGCAAGCGACAATCTAAAAAAGTAATTAAAAAGTGCAGAAACGGCACTGCACTGATGCTTACTAAATAAGTCAAGAAATAGGCATGCTAGACCCCGTTCTATATTTGTAATTTTCGTCCCAGCCCATAATCACCGGAAAGAGTTATAACTTGGCTATTTCGTTGACAATATTTTATCAATAAAAAGTCGCGGCCCATATTTTCACCGCCGTTGTTATTTCCTCAAGAATTGAATTGGAATTATTCCCTCAATAGACACACATTTTTCCGGATTAAAAAGTCACGACGAACTGTTGCTCTGTTGTTGCGAGAAAGAGGAACAAACAAACATACTTTAGCATTTAGGATATTAGTATGATATTGTTCCCTATCCACTCAAAATTTATCCGAATTATTTCCTTCAATATCCAGAATGTGCCATGATTCACAATGTTCCATAAATTTTATCAGACAGTCTCGTTAGAAGTCCCATCGACAATCTAGATTCCGCTTTATAGAGCGAAGACTAACTGTCACGTGTTGAAGGGTTTATAGATTTAGCTGAGTTATACAACGCTAATCACCTGGTTGTGGGACTGCTTGTTCGACGAAAGCTAGACAAGCATTAGATAGAATGAATAAGTTGCGCTCTGAAGAAACCTATTCTCTCGCGACTTGAAGAATTATAACTGTTGACACTGTACAATGTCCACTCAGTCTGTATCTTTGTGTTAACAAGGTACATCAAAAATGTATAAAACAAACGCCGGTGTACAGCGCCCTTATAGATAGCTAATAGCAAAGTGTAAATTATCGTCTAGTGTTGAACTCGCTTTCGATGAGATATTGAACATTAATTGCCTGTAACATGGTTCTTTGGTCGCTTATTAATGTGCGTATGCGCTGCTGCAGATGCTACGAGGGTTGGGCTAAAACCCTATTCCAGCACTCACTGTTTCTCTTGTTACGAATGGCATGAGAATTCGGCTGCCGCGATAATCTCAAACGCGTCAGCTTAAAGCTTCTGGTAACGGCTTTTTGACGTGATAACGTCTTATAAATCGATGAACGCCGGCTACACGCACGAAAAATTGTCACGTTCCGCCTGAGCCGCGCGTACAAGCGAGAGCGCGGAACAAGCGATCGAGAGGCACGATCGGCCTAAGCGTTATTACGTAAAATTATCGTCCATAAACAGACTTTACAGACAACCCCTTTATTAAATATATTTTTGCCCAAATGAGGCTTTTGGTTTCGCCCAATCGACGCATTCTCAAAGAGAGCCTTTTTCTAAATTATTTTAATCATTTTTTTTCTGTTATTATTCGCCCATCGGCAGGCTAAAGCCTTTAAGGCCATATCGCCTGTTCATGTTTTGTTTTAATATAATTATTTTAATCAATGCACAATTCTACATATCCAAAAAAAACAACCACCAACCACCCGTTGTTCGACCAACCACCCGCATTCTTCAGTCTTCCCGTGAACACGATACATGTAACTGCGCCGAAATATCGGGAGCTCATTCCACAACCTTACCACGGTAAATATCCCGTAAATAATCATATAACTCTACATATCCATTTTTTATAGGTATCGAGTTACCTTCAGAATACGACCGTTCCATACACTCACTGTGATGGATGCAAGCTTGTTCTATAACCACGCGGATTTATTCTAAACATGTTTCAGCCAACTCACCTATAGGCTGATAATGAGATTTTCACACGCATTCGCATTTGCGGAAGCACCAATAGAATTAAGGTGTTAACGCAGTTAAATGCACGCACCGTTAAATTTCTACCGCGCACCTAGAAAATTTTATTTTTTAATCCCATTAGCAAATATAAAAAGTAATTTTTAGTATTAGGTGAAATTCAATGGGATTTAACCCCTAGTTTTCAACCCTTAAAGATGGGACATTTTCTTCAAACTTAAGTGGGACCACCCTTGAGATATTAATAGTCAATAAAATAATAATAAATTAAATTCGGTCCACAATCAGATACCGCGCCACGTTACGAGTATGTTTATAGTTAGTTACAGGTCCTCCTGTAACGACATCGCGTAACATACATACAAAAAAAAAACGAAATGTGACCCTCCTCTTTTTTGAAGTCTGATGTCGTTATGATGGTATTTTTTACTGTTTTGAGTTGTATTAAATATTTTTTTTAAATGTCACAATAGAATATATCTTTGTTTTTTTGAGCTATAGAATATCACAATGGAATAATTACTTAGGTATATTGTCAAGTTTTAGTAAAATATATCTAAATGGAAACATGGCGATGGGATATCACCTTAATTAGCTAGTTATCTAAGTTGCGATGTATTATTTATCAGAGGCTAGCTAGCGGTGACAAATAGAAGCTGCGTGTTGACTAATTACGTGTGAACGCCTATTGCAATATTTGCATGTGTATTTATAAATAGATTTCATTGATGCTGTTAGTATTTCTCATTTAGAACCAAATAGGTACCCAATAATATTTAAACTTAAATAAATAAAAAACATTCCCATCCGTTTAGGGGTTACGAATTTGAGTGCGGACAAACGTACACACTTACGAACAAACTTTCGCATTTATAATATTAGAGTGATTAATAATATTACATATTCTGCCTTCGTTAATTTCATAGCAAATTTTATTGACTAGAAGATTTATTCTGAAGCGTTACATGTGCGGAGGGATTAGGTATAACAAAATAAAATGCTCGCTTTCGCAAACTTAGACAGGTATTCCTACTGCAAAAGTAACACGACAGAACCTACTCCTTTTTGAGATCGGTTAAAAATTCAAAGAGAAATCCTTTCAACGTTGCCTTGCTCAACATAATATTTATCGATAGAGATAGTGTTTCTCTCTGCAATATTTCAAAGACCTGTTATTAACTGCCTCAAAACCTTTCGACCTTACGAAAATCTCATATCTCAATCTTAAAATGCACTTTAATCATAATAAAAAGCATATTTCCGTATAATTGTTCACGACTAAACCATAACGGAGAGCCGAGAGTCGGCTGTTCGCTCGCGTATTACAAGAAGCAATTTATATAATTTTCTATTCGTTCGATACCGCGATAGATAGCACTTGGGCAAACGAGTGAACGGCTTTGTTACAGTAAAATTGCTGCTCAGTACACAAGTCAGGGTGAAGGCGTACAAGAGAGCATGGTGGCCGAACGGTAGCACGTGCGCTTCACAATCTGACAGCACCCGGTTTGATCCTCGGAACTGCACCAATTTATGTGCAATTTTGATGCCATTGCTCTAAAACGGCGAAGGTAAACATCGTGAAGAAACCGGTTGTCCAAGAACTTCAAAAGTTCCAAACACATATGACATTCACCAATATGCACAAGGCCAGCATTATGGATTATAGGGCTTATGTCCTGAAATTATGATAGAGCGCTCTGGACGTAAACCGATGGCGCAGGTTTGAATCCAAAAAAAAAGTTTTTTATTTTTATTGTCTCGAACTATTAAATACTATTTTTATTTTTCCTGTCTCGGCACTTTAGATTCTTGATATAAATCGAGTCACTTAAGATTGGTCTCTGCTTTACACGGTGGTATGAAATCGCAGCTAATGCCTATGCATTATTTCTTTTTGTTTTCAAATATTACCCCAGAGCAGTTACACAATGCATTTCTCTTCATACGTAATGGATGGTGCGTACTGCGTAGTTCCAGCGTTAAAATAGACCACAATATTTAGTACACTTTTCTGGACAGAAATAAGAAAATAAAATAGGTATTCACACAGTCCGTTAAACCAGAAGTTATTCATTTATACTTTTAGTGGATTTTGCAATACTTTAGGCACGTCATTAAATAACCGAAAGACAGTCTCGAAACGCACAGTCACAAGAAAGGTGGAAAGAAAAAATCGAGGGGTCAGAGCCTAGAACAATGGACTAATAAGGTTTTTCAGCATCTTCTACGGTCAGCATAAACGGCGACAGATTGTCCAGAAAGTAACTATGCAGTTACTTTCTGGACAATCTAAGTAACTATGCAGTTATTTTCTGGACAATATGTTGGCGAACGGTTGGGAACTTCACGACAACAATTGACACAGTCCGTTCAAAGCGATTTTGACGCAAGTGTTTGGAAACGTCTGCTTGTTTGCCACCTATGGCATAAAAGACACTGCTGCTACAAAGTATTACAAAACTTTAAAAAAAAGATGAATGAAATCGGTAAGATCGTTCTCAAGTTATGGCGTGACCAAGGTAATAGGGATTCATTTATACATATAGATTTAAAAAAAAAACGGGACGTTTTTTTCACACACGGTCATCTGCCACCAAACTAAGCAAAGCTAAGAAGAAATTATTATTTTTTTAAATTACAGCGACGGGTTCAGATCCGAACGAGTACAATATAAGCTTGCCTATAACTTATCTCCGTGAATACTCTCGCGCATTGTAGTAATGAGCATACCTAAATCACTCGCCATATATCAGGCGAGGGCACTGGGAACTGCAATTGCAATTTACATTTTCGCACCGAGACTTAATTAATTGCATTCAGTATGGAAGAGGAAAGTGTTCGGAGATTTTGGTCGAAGCGGTGATTTGTGGTCAATTAAACATTTGTGGGGCCACCTGGAAAGTTACCTCTACAATCTCTACATGATCAAAAAGAATCACGTAAATTGGCTCACAAATGCCCAAATAACCGGTGTACATACATCATCAGCCAGTAAACGACCACTATTGAACGAAGGCCTCCCTCTAGAGAGGGGTGTTGCTATAATCCCCACGCTTGGCAGGCGGCTTGGGGGATCGCAATACGTTCACCGTGTACTTATTGAAATAAAAAGCGACCAAGTGCGATTCGGGCTCGCGCACTGAGGGTTCCGTACCATCAGATCTCCGTCATTTATAAACCGATTTGGAAATATATTTTTTATTTGACAGGATGTACTTTCAGATTAGCCTTATAGAAATTTCATCAAAATCGGCTTGGTAGTTTGTTTTTAAATCAAAACAACTGAAAAAAAAGTGATCCATATAAAAAAAATACTAATATTGAAGTCTATTTTTTTTATTGGTAAATTATATGTACCTCAATAATTGACACAAAATAAAAAGTACCTTCATGGACCTTACCATTGTTAAAATAAGTACACAGTAAAATAAATACACGTTTACAAGAATGTCAGTAGGTAATCTTCAAGTAACCATCAAAACACAAATAACGAAGTTGTTCTCGACTTTCCTAATTTGAGAGAGATAAAACGCAGCAACAGTGCGTATTGCTAACCTTTCAACTAGGGGACACAACTTTCTGTGGTGATGCCAGCTCATAAAATTTACCACATAATTTGAATAGTTCATAACGACATAGCTTTACGTCGTCGGTATTTATTATAATCCTCATTAGATCCATCACTGACGCCTCTCTCATGTCACGCCATTAGTTCTGATCCTTGGTTTTAAGTATGCTCAGATCAGAAAAACATGAAAACGATCCATTAGATTCCCACACTGAACGACAGCCTGCCATCTGCATCCACTGGATACCCGCGACTCTCACGATGTCGTCGGTCTATCTAGTTAGGCCTACCTACGCCCTGCGGTTCGTGGTCTCCACTCAAGAACTTTTCTTCCCCATCGGTTATCGGTTCTTCGAGCGATGTGACCTGCCCATTGCCACTTCAACTTGCAAATCTGAGGAGCTATCTCGGTGACTCGTTCTTTGATGAATTATCTTCGTTTCGGATTCTATCGCGCAAAGAAACTCCAAGCATAGTTCTCTCCATTGCCCACTGTACACTCAGAGTTTTTCCAATAGGCCCGCAGTTGAAGACCGCGTCTCAGTACAATATGACATCTATTAGTTATAGCTTGAGCTAATAAAAGTATTAATAATAGATTTGTGATATCTCGTACAAAATGTATTTATAAAGGCGTGTTGGTTCTGCGGCAGATACACTATAATATAATTATTATATTATAATATGCCCCTGCAGCTGTTTAATGCATTTCGCTTTATGTCACATAATTCTGGTGTATATTTCTCCAATGTTATTAATTACAGTCATGGCAATTTTACTGTAAGAGATGGCAACACCACCTTTCTGATGGGCACAGAGATTACCCAACGCAATGAGTTTTCGTCCGTTTCCATCCGTCTTATCAAAATTGTACCTCGTCATCTTTGCACCGCTCGTGCCCTTTATTAGGCGACCTCCTTTTGTAATAGAAAACGTATTGTTGTTGCAATTGATTTCCGTTTCGTAATAGGTGTTACACTGACTAACTTATTTGAGAAATCGAGTGAGGGAGCCACTGATATATTTTTTACTTAATAAATCTGACAGCCACCTCTCGAAGATATCAGTTCCCTGTTTTGGCCACTTTCACGGATAATTTGGACACATTTTACCTAGTGGTTATTGTGGTGAATGTTAGGTACGAGAATATTCATATCTTCTTCTTCTTCTTCTTCTTATATATAAATACTGATGTGTGTATGTATGTATGTTCCCTATGGACTCCATAATGACTGACTGACTGGACTGATTCTGACGGGACTTTTCCTGGCAGACAGCTGATGATATAAGGAGTAATCCACGTGGGTGAAATCGCGGTGCACAGCTAGTAATTTATATTTGAGCGGCTTAGAATACCTACACAAAGAAACCAAGTACATTCGCAAAATTTAAGCCATTCAAATGGTGTCATATATGGCTCCAAAAAAAATATAAAAATTTTACTATGACAATTTGCGCGGTGAAATCGTACCACAACAAATCAGAAAAGCAGCATAAGAGTTATGGTGTGACATTCCACAGGTAATCCATTAATTTTCCTGCTTAAATCGTTTAAAATACTAATCGAAACGTAAGTTACAAAGCGAATTTGTAGCTTACGTTTTGAGAAGGCGTTGTTTGGAAACCTACCTTCTCTGAGTAGTTATTCTAAGTTGAGCGGTCTTAAACATTCACAATATTTCATACAGCTTTCCATATCCACCAACAAGTGTACCTTTTAGTTGGTTTCTCTCACCCAATGCATGAGAAGGTTCAGACTTCAGTCAATAATTTGTACTTATTACAGTTCACTCGGTATGCAATCACTTCAAAACTCGCGTGAGTACGCGGTCGACCGTCTCCAGAGTCGCGCGTATTCCCTGATGAAGGAGCTCTAATGGCTCCGAAACCGGTTGATCGTCTAGACCGATAAACATAATCGTGAGTGTAAGCCGTTGTTATAGTAATTCACTCTGTATGGTAAGTTTTTTTCTATCGTCGTTATTTTTAGCCTATCTGATCTATGTTCCCACTGCTGGGACACAGGTCTTTTCTCAGAGAGAGGAGATGGTCCTAAATCCGCAGTGTTGGACCAGTGCATGTTGATATATGTCAATTATGTCGTTTTGAGGGTCTTGATCTTGAATATACCGGTTTCCTCACGATGTTTAGCTTCACTATTGAAGTTCTATTCTGAGTGGAACTGAACTGCTATGGGCTAGCGTAACGCTTACCATCACGAGAGTGACTTGCTTGTCTCGTTACTCAGTCACATAAAAAAGAAGATGCAAGCCTCAATAGTCAAAACCGACACCAGGATCTCATAAATCGTCAAACTTCAATTCATATCGATAACGCGATGTTTATTTAATCGACTTTTCGAGAAGCATTAAACGGATTGTTCAATTAGATAGTTATCTAAATGGATTAAGTGAAAACATAAGTCGAGAGGCTGGGCCAATAAAACTTGAGATAACCATCTAGGTGATCGTTCATTCTTCTTGCGAACACTGTCCTCTAGTATAACGGCTGCTGTGGCATTTAGTTTCTTTGGGAAAGGTTAGTTTGGTGTTGATTATAATATTGATAATATTTATACTAGCTTTATTTAACCCATGGCTTCACCTGCGCATTAAACTAAAAACATAATGTGAAAAAAATTTTGAAACGGTCTGCTCGTAACTTTGCTCGCAATGAAACAAAACGTAGCATAAATGACACTCGGGGATAGTGAAGCTTTCTACCAGTTTTTTTTTTTTTAAGAAATGGTTCAGTAGTTCGATACATTATCTTCTACAAACTCAGTCACAAACTGTATCTAGAATTTGCCCGCGGTTGTAAGCAAAACATAGCTTATGTCACTCTGGGAAAGAGTAGACTTTCTACGAGTGAAAAATATTTAGAATTGAATCAGTAGTTCCGATGATTAGCTCCTACATACAAACTAAATCTAACTTTTACACGAAGCTTTGCTAGCGTTGAGAACAAAAAGTAGCATAAAACACTCGGGGATAGTGTGAAAAATATGCTTTAGAATCGGTGCAGTAGTTCCAAAGATTACCTCCTACAAACAGTCGCAAATATTACCTCAGTCCCTTTCTAGGGACTTAATTATAGTACGACGCATTATAAACTGTATCCACAAAAATTTTATCCAAATAATTTATTATTAATTTATTATTATTCACATATTTATTTTTCTTCTTAAATTTAAGTTTTTTTTACAATATTTCCTATAAAAACATAAAATATTTAAAAAAAAACCCAAACAGAGTGCCGCCGGCAGCGGCACTTTGGGGTTTAGGTTTATTTTGGTTTATTATTATTATTATTAATTTAAAGTCAATCATGGAAAAGGACATGAAAAAAAAACTTTAGATTCATGTACCTAGTAATTAGTAAGAAAAACTTATTAGGGATATCTTTTATGAGTCCAATAAAATATAAAGCTCATCATTTTCCGAATCACGGAAATAGTAAAAATGCAGCGTCTCTATATTTCCATCCGTCAAGCTCATGTAAAAGATAGACCGACATTAAAAGCAATTTTCCAGTTTCCTGTAATTATTGAGATATGAAACTTTGCCGGCGCACCACCGACCACATCCTCCATGTTACATTTACTCTGAGATTATTACAGGTACTTTGTGTTTAATATTAATGCCTATTATTTTCTGGCCTCTTTTTTTATTTTTCGGAGTCGATACGCCTGCATGACCGTTCGTATCTTTCCACACAATTATTACCTTAACATATTAAATAACATATAATATCTAGAAAATTATCAACCAACTAACTAACTAATGAATTTGTGGAGTAGAAGTCACTTAAGGTCTGGAGAAAAGGATTCTCTAGTTCGTAAATTATTCTAGCTCCTTTAGAATTAGGAGTCAGATAAATACTCTTAGCTATGGAGAGGGCTATGTTCGGGGTTTCTCTACGGGATCGAATCAGAAATGAGGAAATCCGTAGACGAACTGGCTTCCAACCAAACCTTTTGGAGATCGATGGGGGAGGCCTATGTCCAACAGTAGACGTCCTATGGTTGAAATGATGATGATGATGATGATGATGAAATACTCTGGTCTGATATAATAATATTGGTCATGTTTCTTCCCAATATTGAGTTTATAGCGCTTGAGGGTAAAGTTCTTCTTCTGATGGTAATCATTTTATAACATTTCATACATTTCATACATTTCATTTTATGACATACATTTGTGTGATGAACATTTGTGTTTGTTCTATATCTGGTTGTTAATATCTATTTAAGTATGTATTTAAAACTATATATGTATGTATATCAGTCTCTGGCAGCCATATCACAAGCTTTGCTTAGTTTGGGGTCAGATGACCGTGTGTGCAAAAATGTCCCGAATATTATTTATTATTTATTTATACACATCCGTCATTTAGTCTGCCAGAGTAAACCTTCGACTAAAACAAAATGAATGGACGGGCCCTAACCTCTGAAATTGCTCAGTAAAAACGAGTCAAAACCGTCGGACATATACTTCAACACCTAATTATGAAAATGTTCAGTATAATTGTTACAAAAAATAGATCTTGGTTTTATTTACACTTCGGGAAAGCATATGAATGCATAATTTTGTCAGATGTTTCGTTATCGCGTAACAATAGACACGTGTTGCACTTCCTATGGCTAGAGACCGACTGAATCGAAACGAGAGCCGGCGCTCATTTTTTTTTTTCTTTAAAAATGCTCTTCTACTGGGTCTTTCCATTAATTTTATTTTGGTCGGAGAAGTAAACTCCAAATATAACTACGCGAGCAGATCATCTCACTTTCCCAATTTTCTTGCCACTAGTTTTGTATGACATGACGTTCACTTTCTCCTCTACGATAATCTTCTGCTCCTCTTCTTGTTCCAATCTTAAATTCAAACAAATATCTTCTTAAAAACCTGCTCCATACATTAAATATCAACATACCTAGAGTTAACCAATAACTTAGACAGAAACATACCAAATCGCCTGAAGTAATTTGCGCTTCAAATAACTACAATAATAAATCACAATTACTCTTAATAACATATTTTTGCAACGAATTGATCATAAATACAGAGATGAAAGTAATTGATAAAAATAACTTTCATTTGAAATAATTTATTGATGGAATATTGAATTGAATTTTATCTATGTTGCAATTAAGTAGACCTTCTGGGAAAATATAGTCTGTTTCAATAACTCAATAATAAAATAGATCAGAGAATTATGTGTTCAAAGTTCAATGACAAATGACATTCACCAACATGCACTAGACCAGATTGGTGCAATGGGTTAGGTAGGGCCCATCCCCTCTCTCTCTCTCTCTCTCTCTCTCTCTCTCTCTCTGAGAGAAAGTCTGTGCATCGGCAGTAAAAACATAATGATAACCTATATCGATTAATAGGCTTGCGTTTGACCACCACCTCGCCTGGTGTTAAGATTGACTAAAACCATAATAATAGTTATCAAAATTAAGGGTATACCGATTCATTTAGTCCACATTTTCTGCAACATAATTATGTTAGACGTTGTTATAACGACATAACATTTAAATTTCAGGACACTTTATGTCCAATTTAAACCAGGCCCCCAAGGTCTATAATTATGTTTGTAAATTAAAGCTTTTAAGCTTTTTAGTCTTGAACATAAGTTGCAAGTCTATCGGTTTTATATCGGATACATTTCGGAGAGTGTGCATCGTGTACGCTCATAATTTGAATAACTGTGTTTGTCCTTAAATTTCATTATCACAAAATAAACATTTCTGTATTTCTGTATTTTCTGATCTGCATGATCTAATTTCCTCCTGCCCATTTTTCTATCGAACGGTCAGGGCAAACACAAAACGCGACACCGTTTTATGGTTACTATTCCGAAATCCGTATAGCTTTGATTACACCTTTATTGTGCGAACTACTAGCCTGTGGAATGCACTGCCTGAATACGACCCCTGATAGTAAAAATCTGGGAGTCTTCAAGTCGCGAGTGTATCGGTTTATTTCGGCATACGCGCTCCATTGTAGACCGCATCGACGCCTAATATCAGAAAACTTTTATATCATTAAATTATATTTGGTCCTATATAAAAACATATCTCTATGAGACCAGATTAAAAAAGAGTGTCAGAAATTTAACTGCAAAAAACTGTTCCCATACATTTCAAAAGATTAAAATAATATAAAAAATAAATGAGGAAGTAGTATTAGGAATGCGGCTTTCTTCTGCTAAGAATATTGACAAATGTAGGTATTGGGTGCGATCCTGTCGTATCGCTCGCTTGCATGATTGACAGATTGAACAATGAACACGCGATAGACATGCGTGGAACGTCCATAGTGACAGCGAATAGTGGAGTGATTCATCGTCTCCGGAACGTACGTCCACTGCTGGAGATGTTTTTATATGCCAAAACACCACTTGAGGGTGACGTGAGGATTCGAGGTACCTTTATTTACGTCTATGAATACGAGGGTTAGATCATATTTAGTTTAGATTTGCCTTAAACTCGAACTAGTAGGTACCAAAAAAAGACAGAAAACTGAAGAGGGCGAGGTAAACACGTATTGCACACACTAACATAATTCTTACTAGTTCTACAAACTCACACTTCAATATTGAGCAGCACACAACTGCAAACGATATGACAAAGAGTCATCTAATGGATGACCAAGAAGGGGGGGAGGTGCAAATGCTAAAGGAGAAACAGCTGTTATAACACTTCCATTTTTTTTTTCTATGGCTAGAGATAACGTCAGGATTTTCTGTATCTAATTTCAACATGAATTAAACGACCGCAACCGATTTGACAACAGATATTTTTTTTTTTTACTTCTCTTTTCTGTAGATTTGATATGACAAGCAAACAATCATTCAGAAGGATGGGGTAGAGAAAGTATATGCGTTTGTTACACACGACGCGCAATAAGCGTACCCCTATTGCCAAACATTGTATCTTATTATGTTTCTTATAGTATATGTCCATTGTTTTTGTTTTTTGGCAATAAATATATTTTATTCTTCTTATTCTTATTCAATAGAATAGAGGAGATAAATCTGTTTCTTACCCACGACGCGCGATTGAACGGTAGTGACATGTTAGCGGAATGTACGCAACCTAGTAACTGTCAACGTCAAATAGAGACGTCATGTGTTAGCTTTTCAGCCAAGAAATCACCTTTTAAACTGTTTTACACACAATTCGTTTACACTTGTTATCGCTTCGAGGTTCGAGCAAAGAAAGAGGGTGATTGCAATGCAACCGCCACTTATATACTGTGTTCGTTGGCAGTCGACAAAAGACTCAACTGTCAACGAACACGTGTGAACTTCGCCAATACAGTTTCATTATAATGGTGTTGTTAGTTCATCTATCCATTAAATGATTAAACTAAAGTTGTTCTACATTCGGCCATCCGACTCAATTACACGTCCTCGTGTATACGTGTCATGTATTATATGATAATAGACGTTATACGTGTTAATTAAATGTGTACTTTACAATATTATTTTGAAGTCTTATACTATCGTTTTATGTTACATAATATCAGAATGCAACTGCATACTGAAAAGCACATCATATCAGACTAAAACCGAATCTGGTTTAGTTAAGTCAGTACGCAACTGCGTACACTGTCTCTTACGCAACTGCGTACATCGGCTCTTACGCGACTACGTACACCGGATCTTACGCAACTGCGTACAATGTCTCTTACGCAACTGCGTACATCGGCTCTTACGCGACTACGTACACCGGATCTTACGCAACTGCGTACAATGTCTCTTACGCAACTGCGTACATCGGCTCTTACGCGACTACGTACACCGGATCTTACGCAACTGCGTACAATGTCTCTTACGCAACTGCGTACATCGGCTCTTACGCGACTACGTACACCGGATCTTACGCAACTGCGTACAATGTCTCTTACGTAACTGCGTACTGGAGGCTCCGCTGCAGGCTCAGCTGGCAGGTTCGACGGCAGGCTCAGCCGCAGGCTCGACAGCAGGCTCAGCCGCAGACTCCACGGCAGGCTCCACTGCAGGCTCCGCTGTATGCTCCGCTGCAGACTCAACCGCAGGCTCGACAGCAGGCTCAGCCGCAGGCTCGACGGCAGGCTCGACAGCAGGCTCAGCCGCAGGCTCGACGGCAGGCTCAGCCGCAGGCTCGACAGCAGGCTCAGCCGCAGACTTCGCGGCAGGCTCCACTGCAGGCTCCACTGTATGCTTCGCCGCAGACTCGACCGCAGGCTCGACAGCAGGCTCAGCCGCAGGCTCGACAGCAGGCTCAACGGCAGGCTCGACAGCAGGCTCAGCCGCAGGCTCAGCCGCAGGCTCGACAGCAGGCTCAGCCGCAGACTCGACAGCAGGCTCAGCGGCAGGCTCGACAGCAGGCTCAGCCGCAGAATCGGCGGCAGAAATTTGCATATATAACAATAAGTACACTAATCGGATATATAATCTGAAGAACTTTTAACATGAGCACAGTTATTTAGTAATTAGTATTAAATTAATCATTAGTAAATAAATTATAATCAAGAAAACGCAAGGAATAAAACAGCCACTTTGTAAAATAACTATTAATTAGGGCTCTAAAAAAAAACATGACTAGCAAACAGGTTTTGAACCACTTAACAAAAGACAAATTACACTCTGTGGACATGGGAAAATAAGAAGACATCTGTAACTTATTAATCCCGATTCTGATTTGTTAGCTTTTCAGCCAAGAAATCACCTTTTAAACTGTTTTACACACAATTCGTTTACACTTGTTATCGCTTCGAGGTTCGAGCAAAGAAAGAGGGTGATTGCAATGCAACCGCCACTTATATACTGTGTTCGTTGGCAGTCGACAAAAGACTCAACTGTCAACGAACACGTGTGAACTTCGCCAATACAGTTTCATTATAATGGTGTTGTTAGTTCATCTATCCATTAAATGATTAAACTAAAGTTGTTCTACACATGTCAATCGATTTTGACACAGTCTCTTCGCCTCTGTACCGTTCGTATGCTATCACGCATTTATCTATTATAATTAGTAATCACAGTAAATACTCGTTTAATTGCACAAACTACGCCTATAAAACTTAACATGATATATAGAGGGTGTGGTGAAGGAAAACATTGTAAGGGAACTATAGCATGGCATTTTGCTATCGGTCTGCGAGAGTTAGCACGAAAAGGCAATACCGCTTCATGATGATATTCCGAAAATCCGTACAAAGCGTTTGAGTAACACCTATTCAGGCAGTGCATTCTACAGACTAGCAGTTCGCACAATAAAAGTAGAATCAAAGGAAACTCTCGCAGTCCGATAGAAAAATGTTCTATAATGTTCTATAGTTTCCTTACATGTTTTCCTTCACCAGCCTCTCAGCTTGAGTGGTCGTAGTAGGAAAATGCACCAACCCTTACTTCAATCGCTACAAAGATATCTTACTGGAATAATATAACTTAATCGCTGGCAGTCTAAACCTACCCGCCAAACATTCTAACCATGCGAGCGTCAATAGATCTGACGTCCCAAAACAATAGGAGCAGTAACTCTGGTAGACCACTTGTCAATGAGGTGCCACAGTTCAACGTACATTAATCAACAAAGACGCGGATACGAGACGGCAAGATATGACGAGACGGGCTAGTGAAAGGTGACATGTCATAGGATAGGGAAAGGCAAGAAACTGAAGTAAAAGCACATACCGAGTGCCTTTTTTTACCGACACGAAAAAAATTTGGGTGTGACAGGTACATGGAGTAGTATACAGGGTTACGGGTAACGGTGGTACTAAGCTAATAAAAGACTTTTAAAATTAAAAAATTACAGATTTTTATTAATTAATTAATTAATTATTTTACTGCTTTGATAACACTAGTTTTTGATCTTCGGAAAATACAGTTACATTTTCGCCGGCAAAACACCAAAAATTGCTTTTTACATAATATATTGCGTGATAATAAAATACAAATTGCTCCAATTTCTTAATATAAATTGCTCAAAATTAGCAAAAGCGAAACACGCTTTAATTAGTTGAACAGTTCATTTCAGATTTCTCTTCGGTAAACAACAAATTAAGTACTTAATTATCCAGTTACAAATTTTATGAACATTACGAACATTTGGCTAAATGATATTAATTTAAGTAAGTGTTTACTTACATTATTATTTCGTGCCAAGATAAATCTTTCCTTAGTGAAACACCGACTCAAAGGCAGAGAGAGTCAAAATAAACATTTCCTGATTCCAGATTAAAATTAAGTACAAAAAATGTCAACAGCTTGTCGTGACATGTTATTGGTAGGGTTCCGTAGCCATGTCAAATATGTACGTATATTTTCAAACGGTTTCTCAAGATGTGAGTATGATAGGCATGATGACTGGAACAAAGAATCGATTTTTAAAACTGTACCTACCTACCTATTAATTTTTATTTTAAAAGCAAAGCTAGTAAATATTTTGATAAATTAAAATCCAGCAACCCGCCATCAGAAGTGAAACTGATGACATCAAACACAATTTTATTTGAACGTCAGCAAAAAGTTCAACATGGTACGGCAATAAGCCAACGCCATACGCCCTACGATAGTCTTTGACGCGAATTAAAAATTATTTATAATCTATAAATTTTTGCTAATAAACAAAATGCTATCCAGAAAAAACTTTTATTAGATGCGAAAGAACATTGTATAAAAGTTTTTTCATTGTTTGTTGTGTAACTCCACGAAGTCCGGTCCAGGGTCCGTGCCCTTTATCAAATTATATAATTTATTTTGTCAACGATTGCTAATATAACATATATAGAACCAATTACTTTACAAGAGGAACGTTGAACAGTTTTTGAAAATAAGTCATCATGCCTATATGTATACGTGTACCAAGTTTGAGTAAAATAGACCTTATTTTCATCTAATATATTGATCACGACACACAGACGGTGAGATGGACACGGTGAAACTAGTATGGCTCCGTTTTACTATGGAACCCTAAAATTAAATCGAGATGTTTCAAAAGCGTAATCGTGTTCTGTTATATTTTTTGATCGCATTCTCAGTGAGTGCCGCAGCTTGGAACGCGCGCGCGACCTGCGCAAGCGCAGCGCCCGCCGTGAAATGCGACACAATGGGATTTCGTGAGGAGTTTAGGGACGCTACTACTGGAGATTTATTTCCGGATTCAATAGAAACGTGTATTGTTTCATACCACTGGCTTTTCGGTGAAGGAAAACATAGTGAGGAAACCTGCATACTTACGGAGAAGGAATTCAATGGCGCTCGTTCGCAGTGCTACGACCTGGCTCATAAGTATAGGCGGAATAGCAGAGCTTTCTCGCCGCACGAAAGCTTCCAATCATCATCAGCCAGAAGACGTCCACTGCTGAACATAGGCCTTCCCCTTTAACCTCCACACTGAACGACAGCCTGCCTTTTGCAAGCGAGAGCCTGGATCCCAGCGACTCACAATGTCGTCGGTCCATCTAGTGGGAGGCCCACCTACGCTGCGTCTTCTGGTTTGTGGTCGGTACTGTTGGCCTTTTGGAAAAACTCAGAGTCACACAGCGGGCAATGGAGAGAGCTATGCTCGGAGTTTCTTTGCGCCATAGAATCCGAAACGTGGATATTCGCCAAAGAACCAGAGTCACCGATATAGCTGTTAAAATCTGCAAGCTTCCAATATGGCTTAATAAATTTGAGACAACCGAACCGTCGTCGGTGACCAAGTCAGTGTGGTGTAGTGGGTGTGGTATAAGCGCGACATTCACGCTGACAGAACTAATATTTACTCTAAGCACGCTGACGTGAAATACATAATTCAAAGAATACCGAGACTATTTCAATCGATCCTGATAATTGATAGCCACGCTTGTGGCAGCCCTACCGGCAGCACGCGGTCGTACGTCCAAATGTTTACGCGGCGAGATAACATCGATAAGGCGATCGGCAGCCATCAATCGATCGCAGATTGGTACCAGTACTACTTACCTATATAACTACCCACAGTGTCAGAATCTCTCAATATCTGACCTAAATTGCTTCCGAGCTTTGATTTTGTACAGTTGACAAGGCGTATGTTAAGTGACGGTGTGATCGAAGATGGTAAACACGCTTAGCCTGGATCGGAAACTAGCTCACAAGTGTAGCTGCCGGAATACACCGGATGGATTTTCAACTTGAGGATGAAAGCTTTAGCTAGCCCAATTAGAAAGTATCATATTCACAACAGTGACAACATAAATTTAGTTGAAATCAAACTCTATAGGTACATTGTTAGTTAAACTAAGTTACAAGTGAAGCTAATATACCACAAAAGATTTAAGCACGCTTTAGACAAGTGTTTAGCATATTTTTCGCAAGACATGTCTAAAGCGTTCTTAAATCTTTTGTGGTAAGACGGGTAATAACTAAACCAGCCAAGTGCGAGTCGGGCTCGCACACTGGGGGTTCCGTACCACCACAAAATACAACAATTATCAATTTTAAAAAACTATTTGGTCCGACATAACGCCTACCAAAATAGCCAAGCAATTGCTACGGACAGACAAACAGACGGACAGACGGACATCGTAGGCTTAGTAATAGGGTCTTGTTTATACCCTTTGGGTACGGAACCCTAAAAAACGTCTAACAAATTATAACATTATCTCCATACTTTGTAACATGACGTACTTACTCATAGAAAGACCTGCTTAAGAAGTAGTGCGATTAGCACCAACTCGTCGGTTTACAAACGCGTGTTGTACCTACCTATATGGGTACGCCAGTGTGGCCTCGCTACGCTAGCCAGTTTTGCTAGTGAAAAATACTTAAAATAATCAAATGTAAAAGCCCGCTTCCTTGGGCGGTAATATAACTGTGGACATACTACCCTTAGTACAAGTTTTGATAGTACTTATTCGAAAACTTTTTTCGTATTAGAGTGAAGCAATCTATACCACCGATTACTATACCGATTTTAGTTCCTCCGCGTTTCCGCTGGAGGCGCTTTACTACAATGTATGGAACAATACGTAAACGAAAAAAGTTTTCGAATACTATCAAAACTTGTACTAGGGGTACTGTAGTCTGTGCCTACGCTACGTAGCGACGTAGCTCGGTAGAATGTTCGATGAGGCATCTCTAGATATAACGTTGTATGTGCATACAACGCTACTTGTGCAAACTTATCGATTCGCGATACTCTGAGAGAAATTCAGTCATGTTCATTGAGTTATATGATTATTTACGGGATATTTACCGTGGTAAGGTTGTGGAATGAGCTCCCGATATTATATAACTTTAGTGAACAACCGTGATAGTTTAAAACAATGTTCATTGAGATATAATAATTATACTGCTTTGCAAATAACGTTATTTTATATTCTATTCCGCAAGCAATTTGCGGTATTCTACACGTCTACGACCAAGCTTTAAGGGGCGTTCACAATTCTAGATTATGCGTATCAAAGTAACACTACGTGTTAGCCTATTGTATAACTTGTCAGTACCTTATAGTGCGTACGTGATTTGTTATACTATTTCCAGGCGTTTCTTTGCTGTGACAGTTACAAAAACATTGCAAAAATCAGTATGAAAACATTTTCTTTTAACATTTTACTGAAGTATATCACTGTATTTCACTGTAGTATGTGATGACCTGCGTAAAACGGCAGGTAACAACTGGATGCAAGGTACTGCCGACCGAGCTCAGTGGCGTGCATTGGGAGAGGCCTATGTCCAGCAGTGGACAGTTAGAGGCTGATGATGATGATGATGATGATGAAGTATATCGGGTACCTGCTACATAATTAAGTTCAAAAACCTAGAGAAAGTTATCAGAACTCTTTTCATTCAACTTTGACAATGTTATTGCAGCTATCAGAACAAATAAAAACTTGAACAGAATTTAAGAAAATTTTTTCGCTATTAAGTCTGCGTTTGACAACCAACTCACCGCATGGTGGCAGGTAATAATAAAGTGTATTTCTAACCGACTTCAAAAACGTGGAGGTTACCAATTCGACTGAAGTTTTTTTTTTTTTACTAAAAACAAAAATACTGTTTTTATTTTTACCTATCCTGTTAATAAAGGTGCTTTTCATACCAGAGTCCCTACGGCTCTGGTATGAAAAGCTCATTAAATACAATATGATACGCATCCAGTGACTAGTGGCCAAACATGTCCAGTGTCTCATAATGACTATAGTAAACGCATTATCATCTGAGTCGTCAGGTCATAAATCATTGTCTGTCTATCTCGCTCGCACCCACATGTCATTTCTCTCTAGCTCGCTCGCACTTACAGGTCTTATGGTATGACGTTTATTGCTCGACGACTCAGTTGGTGACGCGGTGACTATAGTGTCCATACATCCCATAATGACTTGTGTCCAAACATATATCAAGAAAGGGTGATCTGAAAACTGTGTCCCAATGTTTAGTTTTAGTTTACTTAAAACATGTTCTCCGTCTGTCGAAATCTCAAAAACGTCGGCATCTCATCGTAGCGAGCATTTGCCTAAAATAATACGGGCCAAAAAATCACCTAGTATGTAAAGGTAAATTAATAGCGGTTGCTAAATCATTAAGAGAAAAAATTCCATTCAATCGTAAAATTATTATAAGAAAAATTTATATGAATCTGAAATAACAGTTTAGTCCGCGGCTATGGGAAATGAGCACAGGAAATTAGTTCAGCTATTGGTTATATCAAGCCCGCTGATAAACAGCCGCCTTTCATCTACTACCAATTGCTTGAAAATAGAAAGGTAATGAAATCCGCAAAGACGTACCGACCTCAAGTACGGCCAACATATCTGCAGAGGTGGCCAACTGCGGAACTGATTCTTTTTGAAGAAAGATTGTTAGTTTATTCAGGAAATGTTACGGTGGCTCCTTTCAACACTAAGTTGGTCTGTACCGCGGAAGGTATGGCTACATGACTACGAGATCATAATACTGAATAATACGAACATTGATTCGACTCTCGTTTCAATTCATCGAGTTATAATCGCAGTTACGAAACAGTAATTTCGCAACAACGAAAGTCTCTCGGTATTTACATAAAAGAATAGATTGAGATAACTACTAATATTTACGGAGATAATAATCTTTGAAACGTTTACGGTGGTGTTATAATTTTTCCTCCTCTCACAATTTTTGTTTTATTTCTTTATTCTTGAACAATTAAGTACCTACTGCTCGAAGCAATTCCCGACTAGTGGGTGGGTAATATTTGATTAAGAATTGATAGCTGTATGTATGTATTGTGGGACTTTTTCTTGGATAAAATATGCGCCACGCTTATATGAAACGTGATGTCTAATAATTTAAGGTTTACCCAACTCATTATCTAGTGTATCTACCTAAGAATAGAATATAATAGGTATGTTTCTGTTCCGAATTAATATATCTCTAATATAACGTAATTCTTCTGTAAAAGTGTTTGTCACCAAAAGTTTGTGTGTATATTTCAATGGGTTTCTGGATAGTTTGTAAACAAAATTGAACACAATTGGATTGTTATTTAAAATTGGCGGTGCTTTTCCTGACAGGACGACGTCTGCTGGGTCCGCTAGTATATTATATATAAAAGGCTATGTATATGTTCCATATGGGCTCCAAAACGACTGGACCGATTTTAATGCAATTTCAGTAATTTTTCTAACCCAGCAAGTGATTCTGTAACGTTTGGTAGCGATTGAGTCAACATATTTTTTTGGTGATTTAATAATACATATATACGTAAACAGACATATTACATCATAGAAAAAAAACATCTAAGTCAAAGGAGGTTGATGTCGCTAACAAGGAGGTTGCTTCGAGGCACAGCTAGAATTTTATACGCGTCGTCTAAATAGTTTCCTCCTTTTTTCCTCGGCTAAAAAGGAACTAGCTACGCTAGCCACTAGAACAGTTACCAACCGTATGAACAGGCTAAATTGAAACTCCTAGAAATATCAGTGAAAATCACAATTCTGCTCATACTTAATCAGTGCTCGTTGTAATGAGTGGTGTCGTAGCCAGTACCAGTCGAAATCGCGATACCGAAATGTGGCGCGTCGATTAATCAAACCCGGGACGTTATCGTCGGGAATCACGACACTTCATTTAGAGTGGCGAGCGACTGCAGGCTACTAATGCGGAAGCACACGGCCTGTTTTTTCACGACTCATGACTGTTGATGCTCCGCAAATAGGTTCTATTTGTGGATCATCGCTATTGATTATGGTATTTATGATTATTTTACTTTGTGACCGCATCCTTTTTATTGACTCTTGGTAGGTGTGCATTATCCTTGCTTAACTGCCGTTGTTGTGAAACGTTACTGACTCAGTAACGTTTCACTTATTCTCTTTCTATTTGGAGCCGATTATAACCTTCTTGGCGTAGGTATATTGATATCCCTCTGCCAGCATCTGACCAAGTTAACACAGCTCTTTTAAATAGACTGCTCGGAGGCGCTGGCACAGTTGCTTCAGGAGCGATCTTGGCATTTAGTGAGTGAAATAGGAATGACTAGCAACGCGCCACAGTTTCAGTCACTACTCTATAGGAACCATAAATATTTCGGGATTAAAATAGTCTATGCTAATCCAAGGTATAAATAAGCTCCCTCCATACCAAATTTCATTGAAATCCTTGCAGTTGTTTCGTAGTTGAGTGCGGACAAACATACTTGCACACTTACACAAACTTTTGGTTTTATAATATTAGTGTGTGTCTTATAATAGTTTTTGATTTGGTGGATGACTATTATTATAACTATCATCTGCCAAGTATCAAAAATAGGTACTCAGCTGATAAACTTACAAAACTGGAGCCCCAAATGAACTATCGGCATAAATCTTCATACATCCTGACGGTAAGTTCAAAGGCAATTTAATAGTGGTCCGAATGCTGCGTCCCTTAGCCACAAGTTTTGATACAAGACAAATAGAGCATGTTTTAAATTGAATTCCAAAATTCAAAATTAGTCCTTGGCTTCTTTTCATAACGATATGAAAAGAAGTGACAATTATGACGTATTCCTACGGAATGACGGATCAGCAATATCAGTAACTAAACCGCCCAGCCACTCCTAACCTATATACCGAACTATGGTAAGAGTTGGGCGTTAGCTTTCTAACGTCTCTAGACTCAAATGTAGGAAGGAGCCAGGGGTCACACGGCTGCTCCCGTGCGAGGCAACTTTAATCTCATTGATGTATTGCCATTAACGAACAAGGATGTCACGTGGGAAATGTCGGTCACGAATTCTGTGATGAGAATATGGGCACAGAATAAATAATAATTGCTAGGACATGGCGTTCTCTTATGCGGGGTAATAATCTGAGCGAGAAAAGTAGAGCAATGGAATGAAATATGCCTCACGAAATTAAATATGACATTTCCTTTCATTTTGGCT
Organism: Agriopis aurantiaria; assembly: GCA_914767915.1. Taxonomy (NCBI): domain Eukaryota; kingdom Metazoa; phylum Arthropoda; class Insecta; order Lepidoptera; family Geometridae; genus Agriopis; species Agriopis aurantiaria. The sequence goes on along the minus strand of OU612001.1, from coordinate 8,188,670 downwards.
CCACGCTCAGTTAATGAAGGAAGTGTCAAGTTTTTTAATTTTCAAGTAAAGTGTCATTCACAGCCTAGTCCAAGGCATACTACACTAAAAAGCTTTCAGTAAAGCGTTTTACTGGACCATGACTGAGCTTGAATTAAAATTTGCACGGTTCTCCTCTTTAAACAATTTGCCCATCTCTATCTTCTCTACATATCTATCTCTACAAATACTCATAGCTCATAGTATAAATTAAAGTCGCTTTCCGCGTCTGTCGGAGAGAGAGAGAGAACGGGTACTCCGGGGAGAGTAGCATAAACAAAGGGCAGCATGCACCCAACAGCATGCCTAGCACAGACCGTGGACAAAATGTCATTTAGGCGACAAAAAAATTTACATACGAAAATACAGAGTTTGTCGATGACATATTATGTAAAATTTGTCTATCGATTAATTACCTTACTTGTACCACAGGTTTGACCCAACACGATAATTAAAAAAAATCCGTATTACTTCATTCGGCAACCCTATTTAAAACAAATGAAGACAACACAAGAAACAAATTTGACTTAGAATTAGCCACTATAAATATCCATTAATAGAATACATTAGTCATCGAGCTCGAGATCGATGGGGGAGGCCTATGTCCAGCAGTGGACGCCCTACGGCTGAAATGATGATGATGAGTCATCGAGCTCTTACTACGTGATTGTTAGAGCCATTAGATGCAGCACAAACTGTTGGATTCGGTGGGAAACAGTTCAACAAGCACATTCAACTTTAACTGAACAATGATTTATTGAGATTCTTATACCTATTGATATACCTATTGATTTTCAAACAAATTATCTAGTATTAAACAAGAATTCTTCGAAAAATTTACGTAGGTATTAAGCGTACAGTTTTTTTCTTTTCTTTACGGATTTATTATTTACTGGATTATTCGGAAAGGATATGGTAACCAAAAAGGGGCTAATAGTACTCATGGTTATAACAACTTTTACTAGACCGACCATATAATTAATTATAAATTTAAAAAACCGACATCAACATTAGTAAATACGCAATTTCGTTTACTTGGATGACAGTACCTTTTCCAGTTACATATTTTGATTTATAAACCCAACTAGGTAAGCCGATATAAATAAAAAATTGGGCAGGCATCATACTTTGAGTCGAACTTACAGACTTGCCGCCCTTTTTTGCTTGTGGACTAGTTATATAGTTTATCGGTGTCGCTGTAAGTTTATTTGCGTGAAAAATTTGTAAGTATGCTTTACTTACAATTGTTGTGTAAAATTGATGCATTCGAACACAAACGATAATTATACTATCTAAGGCATAGCTCCCTTGATTGTCTCATCTGAGGCGTTTTTTTTTTTTTTTATATAGTCGCTTTCCGCGTCTGTCTATACAGACAGACGCAGTAAGCGGATATACATCCGCTTACTCTTCCTAAACCACGTAACGGATTTTGATGATGTTTTAACCATCAGTTAGATAATTTTTGATGAAAAGATCATGGTAAAACTTACACCCATGCAAAGCCAGGGCAGGTTGCTAGTATTGTATAATTAACAAAATATCTCAACTCTACCCGCTAATCTGAAATTGCAATATCAGAATTCGTATTAGAAGTCGTAAAGTAGTACTTCCACGATGCACTATCTAACAGAAAGACGTAACCCCAATCCAAGTGATAAATTACAATCCTAAACATTATATTTCTGGTTCCTAATAACATAACGCTAAACTGTGGCATCGCCCCGGGCGTCCGTTAATAACTTGAACTGTAGTTACCATCACCTAATCTATACCACGAGCATATCTATACTAACTAATACCTAATCGTGTAAGAATCAGTAGGAACTACGATATAACCTGTAGTGGTGCTGTTGCAATGCAGACGCATCTCCGTTGTGGTCGTAAAGTTTCGAAACTGGACGTAAACAGAAATAAACCGAGCAACAAAGGGCGGGAATAGAATCGGCACAAATAGGACGGGATACTTCCTAGTGGATCCAAGAACGGGCCCCGAAACTCGGTCGGTTTACACTGATCCAGTGAAGAAGGTGCATTTTACTATGTATCATTATCAAATCAGTCTGAAAATTATATCACTAGATGAACAAAGCCAGTGTTTACAACTACAAGTTAGCCTCTCCCAAAGCATGAAACGTAACCCGTTCCTCCACCAGGCCCACCCACTGACATCGTACTAGCTGCCACCGCCTGAAACCTCATCCGCATATCATAGATCAGTGGAAATCGCACACCGTGCGATTCACGCGATCTTTCTTGCCTCACACTGCAAAAAAAAAAAATCTGCAAAATGTGAAATGAGCTACTTTCCGCGGTGTTTCCGAGAAGCTACACATGGAGTTCTTCAAAAGGCGAGTTGATGGGCAACGTACCTATTTGTGATGCCCCTGGTGCTATAAGTATCCATAAGCGACGGTAACTGCTTACCATTAGGCAGCCCGTCTGCTTGTTTGCCACCTATGGCATTTTATTATTATTATTATAATCCAGTATTATATTGTTGAGCGAAAGAATTATACTGTCAAAGCTTTAAAAAATACTCACCCATATCGTTAAGTTTATGTTCTTGTAACGTTCCAGAAAAAAATTCACTGTAAAGTCAAGTAACTGGAACATTCACAACTATAGTACCGAACCATTACCTAACCCCAGAACATGGAAGTTCGCGTTCGGCGGTTGCATCTGCAGCCAAGAGTTATAGTTCCGAGAAGTAGTGCCTCTTGATTCTGAGATGATAGTCTTCTTAATTCCGGCTAAACATTATGTTTCGCCAGTTTACTACAATTCATAATGACCCTTAAAATCCTTTAGTTCTTGTTATATCCTATTTTATTTATTTCAGTAATTTTCTATGTAATACTTCGAAATATATACAACATTCGATCGAAGATATCGCACACTATAATAAACTATCAAAAGAAATTAAAATATTAAAGTAAAAAAACACAGACTATTAAAAGCTGAATGCAATACCAACATCAAAAAACACAAAATAATTATAGAAAGTATTAGTCCCAGAGCTTTTCAACTTTTTTACTTTAAGGGCTCGACTCAACGCTAAATTTTTTCGACACGGCGAAAACTTGATAGGTATACCTTTTTTATTTTATTGCTTTACTATATGTTCACATATAAAGTTTTTTTTTTTTTTTTACTTTTGATGCAAAATAAAACAAGTTATGCGTGTTCATACATAACCTAAACACGAGTTGCCTTAATCACTTATTCAACATAACGTAATCGCCATAAACGTTATTTCTTATTTACAAACCGCTCTATCTAACTGCCAATAGGAATAATGGTCAATTATAAACATTACATCACGGCTTGTTCAATTTTCCGCACACATGGTGCCCGATATTACTTTCGCAACAGCTGTTCCACAATGCTCTTCCAATTTAGTAATTGATTTATTAAAACGATCACTTACAGTAACTGCTGGAGCAATAAACAATCCTCTTTGAAGATAACACTTACCTGTAAGAAGAAAGTTTTCTATACTAATATTATAAAGAGGAAAGATTTGATTGTTTGTTTGCATTGAATAGGCTCCGAAACTACTGAACCGATTCGAAAAATTCATTCACTGTTGGGAAGCTACACTATCCCCGAGTAACATAGGCTATATTATATATTTTTTTAAATAGGGATCCTTACTAAAGCTCCAATAATGTAACCCAAGGTGTAAAAAAATTATATTTACAATTTTGACTTTGCGTGTTTGACAGTTATAAGACAGGACAACGTCTGTCAGGTCAGCTAGTGTTAGATATACAGGTTAAGTTACAATAGCGAAGTTTGCAATGGATAAAATGTGATGGAACAGGTAGTAAAGTATTCGCTAATGGCTGGCTACCACTCTCAAGATGAAATCTGTCGCCAAGCAGCTAACGATGTTTTTCAAAAGATTAAGAATGAAGGTAGATTTTTTTTCTTTTTTTTTCTTTCGCCAACCACCCGCATTCTTCAGTCTGCCCGTGCACACGTTGCATAACTGCGGTGCAATATCGGGAGCCTACAACCTTATCACGGTAAAATAATCTAACTGTAACAAATATGATGCTTGTACTATCAGATACAGATATACAGATTTAGTAGTTAAACTGTTTCCTTCGCACAATTACAAAACTTTTCCAATGATTAAACTTCAAAGTCCAAACATGATTCAATGAATCGAATAAACTTCCGTAATTTTTTGTCCGATCAAAATGTGTAACACTGCATCCATTGCTCATTTCCACATGAATATCGTCCAAATTAATCAGCATTTCTAACCACAGTTAACCACACTCGACCCAGTTCTTGTACTGATTTAAAAAGATCGAAACCCATTGATGTGCATCGTAGCCATTCATCTTACCGACCGGCATGCAATAAAAACACGAGAGGTGAATTTGAAATTGTAATTAGTGTACTATGATTAAAACACACTAGTGTGTCTAAATACATTTACAAGTGGAAGTTGCGTACGATTTTTTTATGAAATAATAAATATTTTTCCTTAGAATAACTACACAAAGAAACCAAGTACATTCTCGCAAAATTTAAGCCATTCAAATGGTGTCATATATGGCTCCAAAAAATATATAAAAATTTTACTATGTCAATTTGCGCGGTGAAATCGTACCACAACAAATCAGAAAAGCAGCATAAGAGTTATATGGTGTGACATTCCACAGGTAATCCATTAATTTTCTTGCTTAAATCGTTTAAAATACCAATCGAATTGTAAGCTACAAAGCGAATTTGTAGCTTACGTTTTGAGAAGGCGTTGTTTGGAAACTTACCTTCTCTGAGTAGTTATTCTAAGGAAATATCATTTTAAAATAGATGGATAGACGGAAAGACAGTCCAGATAAAGAAGAAGACAAGATATCGCAGCATGGTAAAGAGGAAAACACGGCCAGAAAAACGCGAAAGCGGATGATTACCTACTTCTCTGACAAGAAGTACGCTCCTAAATCGAGATTACGTTGATTATCTCGTATTGGAGTATTAGGTATATACTTTGATTTAAGGACGTGTTTGCGTAATGCGTAGGTATAAAAGTCGTACTACTACACGCGCAAGGCCCAGCCGCACACAGTGACGGGACGACGGAGAACAAACACGAGTAAATCAAACCATATATTGATAGTTATATTTTTAAACTTTTGTCGTAGGTAGGTATTTTTTATGTTTCCTTTTTGCACCAAATATTATACCTAATATAGATTATAGAATTACTCCTGCCTGATATGATTCTACTAACTTGATGGTGGGATTCTGAGACTGCTGCTGGAACTGCTAGACGGATAGAGCTAGAATTGTCGAGTTTGGGCACGTTTCATTAGTCGTATTGAGATCTTCCTCCAGGAATATTTTGACTGACCTGATCGAGGACTTCGGAGACTGCTACTGGAACTGCTAGACGTATAGAGCTAGAAGTGTCGAGTTTGGACTCGTTTCATTAGTCATGATGAGATCTTCTTCCAGAAATATTTTGACTGACCTGATCGAGGACTTCGGAGACTGCTACTGGAACTGCTAGACGGATAGAGCTAGAAGTGTCGAGTTTGGGCTCGTTTCATTAGTCGTATTGATATCTTCCTCCAAGAATTTTTTCATTACGACTAATGAAACGAGCCCAAACTCGAACAGGAAAAGGTACCTACATTACACATCATTTTGTGCCTACAGAAGTATTAAACACAACATATTATCCATTGGACGTGGTGTCGAAACTCTAGTACAAAAGATTAATCACCACCTCGACTGCATGTGCAGTCCAAGTTACAAAGCAACCTCGTCTCAGCAACTGTTTTAGGTTTTCCTTAGGGGCTTCAGGGATTGATAGCTTATCTTATTGTGACAAGGTACTGTGGTAGTTGAAGACACTTCGTGTAGCTTGCACGCCGTCAAATCAACTGTAATGGAGTATCTATAATAGACACGCGTGTTAAGTACTTGCTTTTGTAATACTCGTGTAGGTATTTTTATTGTACTTTCATACGTACTTCGATGTGCTATAATGGTAAATATGATGTAACAGGTGTCATTGAATGGATAAGACAAATTGGTTTTAGGAATGTTATTTGTACTTGTACCCCTTTATTAATAAACGTGGAGTAGCCTTGGAATAGTTACTCCGTCTTTTGTCTTTTTCGATCGAGTTCAAAATGTGAAAGAGGGAAGAAGACAAAACACGGCGTAACTATTCCAAGACTACTCCACGTTTATTAATAAGGGAGATAGAGTATTGAAACCGTCTAGAGTGTGGTGTTGGTACAATCTCAGATCAGACAAACGAGTGACATATGCCTTAGTACAATTTATCTGTCGTGTTGTTTCACCCACTTTTATCACTCTACCGCTAAACCAATTAGTACGCCACATTTACAAATTTATCACGCACACTAAAAAACATTTCAAATAATATCACATGTCACAATCAAATTACTAAATATTATCTTAACAACAAAAAAATTTATAAAGTGGAATGTCATATAAAAACTAATAACAAGATGAAGGAAATATCGATAGAAACCCAGTATTTCCAAGAACCTCAAAAATTTAGTCATAATCATATGTCATACATACTATGACATTTTGTCAACATGCACTGAGCCAGAATGGAGGATTAGGATTTATGGATTAGATTAGGGCCCATCCCGTCTCTCTCTCTCTCTCTCTCTCTGAGACAAGGCCCGACAGTGGGAACATGATAGGCTGATTATGATGATTCTTAACCCCTCAAATGTGTTACGCACCGCATGTCGGCGTAAGGAAAAACTGCTCCGATGCGCGTATTGTGTGTAAGAAGACCAATACCAATACCAATACCAATGGTATATAATATTATGCACGTATTTTATACTTTAAAAAAAAATTTTTTTAATTATCTGAAATGTAAGTGAAATCCCCCATTTTAGCCATAAAAAAACTCCTTCGCTCGCATTCGACGGGTTAAAGGTAAAGTAGGTATGGTAGGTATGTTATAGCTATTAGTCATGGCTTGACTCATGATGGAACTGGGCTGATCCCAAATGCCGACAAGCTTTGCACCGCTCGAGTGCACACCACCGACCGGTTAATGGTGGCTACAGCCGGTAACAAACCAATATTGCAAAATCGAGGGCACCATAGTCTTCCTGGATGTTTCTCAACATTTCAAAAATAGATGACCCGTCCGTCATCTCTGCCATACCCCCTTCGGCTCGTAGCACCGCGGTCTGCGGATGGATTTGCGGAACAATGCGCAAGCGCATGGATATTGCTTCTATATTTATAATCTTTGGCACAGGGTCGGTTCAATAACCCCGTGGACAATGTAAAAATGTACCAAAGGTACATTTCCATATCAGGGAAAGTTTCCTGAGCAAATATGATAAGATGAAAGACGAAGTTTTTAGTTGGATGATAAAAGAAAACAGCAGTAATTTTCAGAAATTTTAAACGATTTTCTGGCGCATTTTCAATTTTCAATTTACAACTCATTTCTGCAGTTTTTTTGTTTTTGTTTAATAGCTAAAATTTTGTTTTTAATAATTTTGAGTTCGCATTTCGCACCAATAACAATCGCAGGCGATTGGATCTACCATGGTATAATAATATACTCCGCCAGGTATAGCAATCCGAGAAAAAATGTCACGTGGGCGTTCCGCAATGATGTCAATTTACAACAGGTTCGAGAGAGATGACGATACACCACGTAACAGCTGATTGAATAAAGTGGCAACTGGACAGTGACGTCATTGCGGGACCACTCCCAGATTGCTAGACCTTGTTTTCTTAGATCATGGGATCTACTTATGACTTCCCAGTGTTCCATGTCTTTGTAAACATTGCGAACTTTCATATACAGAATGCTGTTAATTTTTATAATTGTGACATCATTATCTCTATTTGTTTTCTTTTTATTCCTACTGTATTTTATTTTTCTTAAACATGATGTATAAGTACTTATCTGTGGCAGAGAGCGGCGGGCTCTTAAAACGATACACTACATGACTACACAAATGTAGAAAATTGGGTTCCTGAAAACTTGTCAGATTACATTCCACGTCACTACTGCGGATATCTGGTTTTATAATTTCTTCATCGTCATCATCATAATTAGCAGGCTATCATGTTCCCACTGCTAGCTTTCTCTCAGAAAGAGAGGATGGGCCCATGCTGGATCAATACATGTTGGTGAATGTCATATGTCTTTGGACTATTGAGTTTTTTGGACATACATGTTTCCTCAGGATGTTTTCCTTCGCCGTTTTAGTGATGGCATCGAACTACACATCATTTACTTAAGTATTAAATAAGGCATTGGTGCTGGGCCGAGGCTCGAGCCGGCTTTCATCAGATTGTAAAGCACACTTTCTATCGCCCGGCCAGCATCGCTTTATCACCATTTCTTGGACACTCGGAATTCTTTCAATCCTCTCCAATGATCGGTGAATGCGTAGGCCTCACGTTGTGCATTAGCTACAGCTACCGTTTAACTGTCTGCCAAATACAATCGAGCATTGTTCTTTGGCCACTGAAACACTTGTAGATTGTTAAGAAAGTGCTTTGTCTAAAATGGGCCTCGTTAAACGGCTGTTAAGTTTCCCTTTAGCTGGGTTCTCGTAAGAGTTACGTCATCTAAGGTTTGTTCAAGGAGCATTGTTGGTCTGGAGAGCTTCACTTGTTAAATGTTTGCGCGTTGATAGTTGATTGAAACGGGCGTTTTCATTTACATTTCAATTAAATAAAATTTATATCATTTCAAGATTAACAAATAATTTAAAATTAAAATCATTAGTACAAATTGTTATAAGGAATTTTTTGTTACAGATTTAATTACAATTTGTTTCAGGTTAGGTTAATTTTTTATCTGTTATGTAATTAATATTTATGTCAGGTTAGGTTTAAATTAGCATCACAAATATCTATAGAGAAAAATAGTTAGTCCCAAAAACGACGTAGAAGCGGAATTATACTAGAAATTCATAAACAAATTAATTATGTTTGCGCGTACTTAGTGTCGATTTGTTTTCATCTAAATGTTTAGCCTTTCATGTTCTCCCTGCTGCTCGATGGGTCCGATACACCATGCTGGCCCATTGGTGAATATCATGTCTTTGAACTTTTGAGGTTCTTAGACATACCTATCCTATACCTATGTTTTTTGCCTCACACTTGCAATTTGTGGAATGAGCTACCTCCTGCGGCATTTCCGAGTTTCTATATAACATGGGGTTAAAAAGGGCTATCGGCAAAGTATCTCTGATGCCCCTAGTGTTACAGATACCTATCCATAGGCGATGGTGATCGCTTACCATCAGGCGGCCTGTTAGCTTGTTTGCCACCTATGGCATTAAAAGAACGGATTCCTCACGATATTTTGTTTTCCCGCTGTTGAGCGATGGCAGTGAAACTACAAATAATTTATGTAAGCACTAAATAAGTCATTGGTGTAGGACGGAAGATCGAACCGGGTGATGTAAGATTGTAAAGCGCACATTTACGATTTCATTTGAATATTTCCTAATCCACCGGGCGTTTCCTGCTAACGTACCTACCTACTAAATAGCCTTACAATTTGTGCACCGTGTCATTACAGAATGACAAGCTTTCATTATTTCAACGTACTCCGTAGGGCCTTTGCATTCCGGCAGTTTTCTATCGTGTAACATGAGATAGACAATTCTTAATTTTTTTTTACTTTCTTAACTTTAGTTTTTTTCTGTAACCACCAATTTCTGAACTATGATTGTGATCCCAATTATAAGACTTTGGCTACGGAAAACGGAACCCTACCATATGCGTGTCTCGACACGCTCTTTGTCAGTTATTTAAATGTAGAATTATTTAACGGAAGATTGTAACTCGTAGCCAATAATACTTGCAGAATATTAAAACAAAATGTTTTATACTGATTTTTACAATGTTATTGCAGCTATCAGACGCATTCTCTCAGCGGTCGAACTATAGAACAGAGAGACCAACTTATATGTGCAGTTGAAAGAGGGAGACACCATCCTATTTTCTTAATAAAACCCAAGATATGAGACGGGAAAATTTTAGTTCCGTCGTTTGGGCATTTATATAGAAAAGTCGGTCGATTTGTATGTTTATGATTATCTATACTATCAGAGAATACATAATAGCGATACTAAAATCTAATACATGCCGGATGGCTAACCACTCTGTGGAAACCCGGATGTCAATAATATTAATGTTATAGAGTGAAATTCTTAATGAGTAGTTCTAATTTTCTTTTGAATGGCACTTTGCGATGTTTAAATTATCTGTTTACGGTTTCAATTATATCAATATGAAGCTCGTTAATAAGCTTGTTATCTTTGGGAATGTACATCATAGATATATTATTACTTCTGAACATAAAATCATGTTTGTTCTCACAGGAAGTCGTAGTCGAAGGCACTAAGATTTATACATATTAGCACTTTCATCACCATCACATCATTAAAGACTTTAGTTTTGTGAAACTTGACTCTATCCAAGTATTTATTTGTATAATATGACGAATTTCTAGTGTAATTCCACTTCTGTCGCTTCGAGTACAATAAGGATTTTGGGATACATTATTTATCTCTATAGATATTTTGTGATGCTAATTTAAACCTAACCCGTTTCCTCAGTGCACCTTGTCAATAAAAATGGACTTCCGCAAAGTAACGCCTGATTCAATCAACTATCGATCCAAGTATTTCCGATATATCCGATAGCCCGTTGGTCCTAGATTGGTAGTGAACCTGCCTTCTGAGCTTTGCGTGGGTCCGATTCCCACGTAGGACAAACATTTATGTGATAAACATTTGTGTTTGTTCTATACCTGGGTGTTATTATCTGTTTACGTATTTATTTAAAACTATTTATGTATGTATATCAGTCTGTGGCAGCCATATCACAAGCTTTACTTGTTTGGGGTCAGATGACCATGTGTGCAAAAATGTCCCGAATATTTATTTATTTTTATTTAGTATTTGTTTTCTCTGACAACAGCAGTAAAGTTTTAAAAAGCAGAATGAAAACTAGGAGTTCTGATTACTTTCGTTACGGTTTTGAACGTAAGACAGTAACAGGTACCCTATATACCTAAGTGAAATATTAGAAGAAAATGTTTTTATTGCAGCTGTCAGAGCAAATAAATGCTTGAGCTGAGCACAACGAGCTTATAGGTAGATCATTTTCCGAATCTCAAAATATAGGACACCGGAATAATTAATAACCTGAAATAAACTAAGACTGCATGACAAATAGCACTTAATGACACAGACAGTTCACAGTATTACAATCTGTTCCCGCTTTATTAAGCCTAAGTAAGGAGTCCTCAGGCAATAAACTGAAGCATCAGATTTGCCGACGAGATGGCAGATTAGATAATTAATTGACAAATTGCTCTGACAGGGCTAATGCGATGAGTTATGTTCTCAGGACTGGAATGGAAGCTCTCCATTCGAATCCTGAGAACACCAGACTAGCTGGTCAGGACGGGGCTTAGAATGTAGTAGGAGCTGATTTTAATAAATTCAAATTAAATTGGCAAGTAAATGTATTGCAGCTATCAGAGCTATAAATACTTGTACCAAGTTTAGTTCCCAAGAAATTCGCAAGAACAGGATAGACACTTTTAACAGATAAGTACCTACACCAAGAGTCACAACACAAGGTACTATCAGATCATGGTCCAAAGGACATCATTGGAGCAATAGCTTTGTATGTTTTATTATAGAAACTGACGTGGTTTTCACACATTTTATTTATATTACACGGGAATTACTCTAACTCGGAGTGACCGGCTTAATCTTACGTGAGTAATTCCCGTGTAATATAAATAAAATTTGTATGTTTTGCTTAATATAATTCTGTTCTACCAATCTAAATCTATTTAGCAAAACAAATTCGACAGTCAGCACATCCAACGTCCTAAAAACGACATTGATTAACTCTTTATTGTTCACACCATTAAATTTAATACAGAGGACAAAAAACTCTTAAAAACTAGTGTAACAACTGGCGGCCTAATCGCTAAAAGCGATCTTTTCCAGGCAACCTTAGACATCTCTTTTCATTTCAACTAATATCATTGTGAGAAAAGGGTGTCATTTTTTTTTTGCTCCATTTTTGTCTACCGCAGCTTACATTACTTACAATATTAAAACCGATGGACACCGGTTAATTTCCAACCGGTTTTACCTTGGAAATAATCGGAAATAGCCGGTCAATCAATTAATCGGTTAATTATGACCGAGCGAAGCGAAAGTCTTACTTGGAAAAAAATCGGCGTTTGTAAGCATGTTTGTGTGTTTGTATATTTTAATGGTATGCTACGTTATTCCGATCTTCATAAAATTTAGAAGCAAATAGTTCACGCTAATACAATTTTCACCTTCCAATATATGAGAAAAATTGGTGCAGGGAGGGGATTTAATATTAGTTTCAATTGAACTAGTTCAATCACTAGTCACGATGGCTTCAGTGTTACTGCTATAGTAGTTAAACAAATAAATCTGAATCTGCGTACTGATTTCCTGCCATCTATTCTACGTTGGGCTTGTTTCCATTTTCCTGGACGGCATGGAAGACGGCAAGTCAACAGTAAAGAATTATAAATGGTTCCTTGAGGGCCAGTTAATAAAACTTTCTTGCACCTCTTGATATCGTATCACCTCGTTCTGGGTCGTCTTTTCCTTCATGTTTTTTCTAGTCTGCTTTTTAATAATTTTAAGGTTTATAAACCACGTAATCATTGCCCATAGCGGTAAGTACGGCCGCTGAAATAATGCGTTTGACAGTTGTCATCATCACTACATATAGTATATATTATAGTAGTAGTACATAAAGTCGCTGTCTGTCCGTCCCTATGTATGCTTAAATCTTTAAAACTACGTAACGGATTTTGAAGCGGTTTTCACCATCAGTTACATAATTTTTCACGAAAGGTTTATATATATAACTAGCGACCCGACCCGACTTCGCACGTAAATTACACCCGTGCAAAGCCGGGCGGGCGGGTCCCTAGTAAGTTTATAAAAGCTGAACTAAAACAGTAAATTCTGATCACTTTTACTAGCTTTTATTGTAGCTGGTAGCCAATATACTATTCTGTTTTCTTTCAGATTTTTACAATATTATTGCAGCTATCAGAAGTATTCTCTCAGCGGCTACAGCCCAGCCGCCGAGAGAATACTTGTGGCAAGAAATGTAAAGTCGAAGATCGGGCTTGAGTTGCTTTGGCAGAGGATTACGTCCAGCTGTACAAATGTAGACTGGAGATGAAACTTGAGACTAGATACCGTGTCTTTCCAGCAAATGGAAAACCACCTAGCAGAGCTACTCTCATCAGCCGACCGTCTGTTCAACTGTTGTCGTGACCGAGCACTGCACGTGCCGGTCAACGCAGACCATCGCTTCAGGCTCGGCCAATCTCTTCCAATCGACCTTTGCTGCCATGCTACACTCTCGCCATGTTCGATGTACAATGCTTGTTTAAAACAATGCAACGCGGAGAAAACACTCCACAAATAAATGACATTAACTACCACTAGAATTGTTGACGATCCTAAGCCCACTAACAAGCTGGATCCACTTAGCCTCCCCCGAGATGTGGGTTCCTTCTGAATTTTTTATCGGTTGTTTTTCGGGGAATGATCTGAAAAGCTTTTTGATTGTATTCCTGCGTCGGACCTCCACTACCGCACATCCCGAGACCGTCAAAAAGCTCACCCCCACATCTTGCAAAGCTGGAATCCCTGGCCTAGACCATTTGATTTTTATGCTCCTTTATTCCGCGGACCTGCAAGGTATGGAATATCCTTCCCCCAAAAGTCTTCCCGCCGAGCTTCAACATGAAGCGTTTCAAAAAGGGTGTCTATAACTACCTTTCTGGGCTGGCTAAGCACCGTCAATACCGCTAGTGTTGCAGGTGTCTATAGGTGACGTTGGCCCAGAAAGGTGTATGTAGGAACCTTTTTTAAAACGCTCTTTCTTGAAGCTGGGCGGGGGAGACCTTCGGAGAAAGAACATTCTATGCCTTGCAGATAGGGGCAGAAAAACCAGATGATGTGAGATTTCCAGATTTGTAAAATGTAGAGTAAACTTTTTGATGCGGTAGTGGAATTATGACGCAGGAATGAAATCAAAAAGCTCTTCAGAGCATTCCTCGAAAAATAATTACAGGCAAAAGATAACTAGGTCATAAGTTAAGGAAAAAAAAAGATATATAAGAGAACCCCGAAGCTGCTCAAGATGCATGGTTGGGTCATGTTCTCTAGTCACTTGTATAAGCTAGGAGCCACGGACAGTCCACTGTGTCGTGGCTACATGAAAGAGAATGAAACAGTAGAGCATGTGCTGTGGCATTGTGAAGCCACAGAAGAAACTAGAATCGCTACCGGGTTGCATGAGGCACCATTGCCTTCGTCATTCACGTCACCACAACAGCTAGACTGCTTTCATCTACGCCACTGGAGAAACTATGCCAGCGTTCCAGAGCCTATATATAGTTCGATATTTCAAGGAGTTGGGTTGGCTCGGGTAAGTGCTGATAGAGGGAAATGCACAATACACTCCAAGCGGGACGTTAGTGCAGGACTTAACGCCCCCATCTCAAATAAGAATAGGAATAAGAATGGCGGCCATTTTGAATATAAACAAATATAATATGCAACAACGCTCTACCAGGAGGCGCTAGGTGAGCCCGATACCAGCCGTTTTGCCCAAGAAGTAAAAGCCAGTATTCCGTCGGAGTATTGTGGCGCACAGCCGCCTAGTGGTTTTTCATAAGTGTAGCTACTAAGCTAATTCCTCAAAAGTGATTCATATTGTGTGGTGTTCACCTGGGAAGGTGGTTGCTAATAGCGTATGGTATGTGTAAGTGAATGTTTACGAGAAATTAAAAGCGTGATTGAACAAGCGCTCCTGCGTGTTTTGAGTTCAAGACTGATCAATTATGATGGAAGAAGACATAGTTATGTTACGCAATGGTTACAATTTTTGAGATATTGTCATAACACTTGTGTTAATTTAACGGCCAGAAGGGATGATTTAGAAATGTCCGGTGCACTTGTTTCACGCAGAGTTCGTGATGTCACGACCAGAGAGATGAATGGCTGACACCGCCAGGTAGCAATAATAACTGCCTGAAGGCTCGGTAACAGACATTGGTTGAGGATTGGTATTAATGGAGGGACACTGTTGCAATAAATATCAAACAACCTCTCGCGGATAACTTCCTTCACATCACACCTACTTTAGAAAAATTGTCCATGACATTTAAATAATCGGTTTCTTCCATACAAAAACCAAAATAATAAATTAAAAATATATTTATAACTAATAAATTTGGGGTTATAATTTTTGTCATGTTTTTCTTGTTAGACTTGCGCTTGACCACCACTTCGCCTGATGTATGTGAAGAGATGATGCAGTAAAAGATGGCGAACTTTTTTTTTATAATATAGGCTTGCGTTTAGTTGCCAAGCGGTCTAAGATGGAGCACGCTTGCCTAGAAGAAATCCGATTTGAATAGTGAATTGCGATTCACTCGTGATTTGAAAACATTCAGCGTGGAACATTCATTTACACACAACAGAATTCCACAGACTATCGGTTCGCACAATAAAATTGGAATCAAAGCGCATCCGATGGTGGACCGATAGATCTGATGGACTTCCCGAAATACTCTTCTGGAAACACGCTTAGCCTGGAATGGTAACGTTGCCGGAACACGCAGCCGTTAGGTGCTTCGCGACAGTTCCGGAAATTCAAGAGTTCTGGAAAAGCCGGCACTATGTACCTACCACCTAAATACTTAAAGCAAACACTTGGTTATTTGTATATCTACCCAAGTATTCGTATTTGTATGGGTGATCGCTAAAGGTTGATTAGGACCCGAGATGAGCTTTAATATTACAACAAAGTAATTTATTTTAACATCAATTTAGTTTACATATGTTGTTCCATACGCTCCTAAACTATTCTGAGACTGTGTGACCAATTGCATCTCCTGTACAGTATAACTATGCCAAAACAAACAGTTATAAAATGCAATATAAAATGTAGAATTTAGGGGACATAAGGTTTTATACTTTTTTACTAGGCAAGTGCCTTTATTAACTAAACAAAATACAAGCTAAAACTAACACTACAAATACAGTTAGACTGCCCATAGACCGTTGAAGGTCTAAAGACAATCCAATTGCTCTTGCCCACTACCAGTTGGCAGCGTACCCAACATGCTGGCGGCATTATTATTGCATTAGAATTTAGGTAATTATTATAATGCCAATATTTATAAAGTCAACTTCAACTTCAATAATTGTGGAGTGGAGCCACTACAATTTCGCCAATGCAACGTATTGGGTTAAACCATCAAACGAAGGAGATTGTCCGGTGTACACAAATTTGGATTTATGAAGTCAAATAGAAAAAAAAAACATAAGTTACAGATTTTTTTAAATAATACATTTATATTTAATTAATAAATAAATGCGAGTGTGTCTTTGATAAGGTTAGGTTTTATAATAGGTCTATCAATTATATTAAATCTGTAAACTGTCCCGCATATCCTCAATACCTTTATAATCAAATCTTTTTAGCCAAATAATAGACTGTTTTTATTTCGTTATTTTTGTACTTTTTAGTATTTGGTATTATCCATTTAGAATTGTATACTTTTATTTATATTATTGTCATGCATATAAGTATCATTTGCAGAATGCCACACTTCATTTTACGTTACAAAACATAGGTTTCTAGTAGCACTTAGTTATTATTTCAAGAAGAACAGGTACTAAGAAATTATTTAATCTAGGAAGGAACTAGTAATTTAATGCCAATCGAATCGCAGGCGTTTTATCATCCATCGATTCAGGAGCCGGTGATGAATGATGAAATGTAATCGCTTCCTTGATTAAACGCACATTTATCAATCAGCAGGGTTGTTGAACGTTCTCTTGTTATTCAATATTACAAAAAAAAAACATCTTTTGCGCCCATCGAGATACAATATATATAGAGTCACAATCGTGCCAAAAAATGACCGAACCAAAACTCTGCGCACGCTACGAATTGCGCAAACTTTTTGGTTAGTTACATTACAAGGTAACCGCGATTCGACTCTAACGCTGCGCGATGTCAGAGCTACGATGACAATATAGCGGACAACTAACGTTGAACACTACGCAGTGACATGACATAACGTCTAAATTGGCATTGTGAACTAAATAATTTATGTACTATGATGCTCGGACGTTTTTTGACTGTTTTCACTGAGAGATTGTGACTCTAAAGGAATTGTATCTCGACGATTGCATCTTGTTATTCCGTTGTTAAAAATATATAGTAAAGATTTGTGCTATATCAATTTTTACAAAAAACTTGGATCGGCCGTAACTACCGTATCCTTTAGAGTTGTTCATCCAAAGGCTACCTGGAGGAAATTGCTTTAGATGTTAAAGCCGCCTATTTGTACTGCTATAATATATTTTGATTGATGATAGCTCAAAAGAAATATTTTATTAAATCGATTAGAGTTAATTATTGATTATTTTTATCATTATCGTAATGAATCGTTAGGATTTATTAAGTATTTAATTTTTATGTGTAGGTCTGAGTCATCCGCTTCGAACTCAAAATCGATTGAAAAAAACTTTCATCGTTCGGTTTTTTGTTACCAAATTAAAATTCGCGGGATTTCAAAAAAACTTTGAAATCACTAACGTATTAGCATCGTATTCGAATCGTTCGCATCGTTCCCAACCGGGAATACCTTGCTATCCTCAAAAATTACTAAATTACAAAATTTTGGCCGTAGTCGAGTAAAAAACTAATATTTACTTAACTTGACTTGGCAACCCTACCACGTCTAGGTACGAATAGGCAAACTTATGACATGAACATTTTGACTGTGATGCATTTACGATGCGTCTGCGCAAGCAATTTACCGTGAGACGATGCTGCCCCGTAATATTAAAACATTAGATTGGTAAATGTCTTCTAACTGATCAAAATTATTTCAGCGATTAGTTGTTTCCTGTCGAGCAGTGGGAAAATATAGGTTGAAAAAAGGGTTTAATTCCTTTATGATTATTTACGGGATATATACCGTGGTAAGGTTGTGGCACAATAAATGTGGAGTCAAAGCGCTTCGTACGGGTTTTCGGAATATACAGATATAATATATAGATTAGGTACTACTTGATGAAATTATAGTACTAAAATATGTAGAAGTTGCATTTTTCTTTATGTCTGTTTGTTTGTTACTTATTGACAAAGATATCATCATTGTCTAATCACTGGTAACTGGCCAAAATGGAATCGGCAAAAAGCAGTGGTAGCACATGAGAATGGTCGTTAAGATGATTTCATTGTTCAAAATTGCGGAAAAAATTAAAAATCACAGTTAAATAGCAGAAAAATAAGAATTCGTTAGTGGTTCTTAGAGCTTTTTAAAATTTACCTTGAGGTGGTTTCCACACTATCTGTACAGTGTACGTTCAACGATGTGTGAAAAGGAAACCATTTACTTCAAGAAAATCTTAATCCACACGAAACATCCGCGGTCCTGACTACATTTCTCTCAGTCTATAAAACCGATATTAGAAGCCTTCAGAGCTAAAGGAACTGCCCACTCACGCCAAGTACCCGCCAGCGGGAATCTTGGGATACCGCAATAATTACTATCTGATCAACTCTTACTCTCAATTAACATCCACTTTTTAAAGCAGGAAGGAATTATTCAATTGCTGCTAAGAGCTAACTAGAAGCTGGTAAATATAAAGCCTGAAAACAGTAGGAAAATACCGGTGTAAACAAAAAATTATGCAAAACGTTTCAAATAGTACAAAGCAATTTTCGTGTTGATATTTTATAGGATAGCGGAAGAGATAGTATTTAATTTTTTTAGATTTTTTCAATCTCCGCCTTGTTTCTATCGATAATCCAGTCATCCAGTTGGACTTGTCACGAATTGCAGTAACGAATGCGAGTAAAAAAACCCCTATTTACCTTGGTCACGCCATAACTTGAGAACGACTTTTTACCGATTTCATTAATGTTTTTTTTTTCTAAATTATATCTACTACTTTGTAGAAAGTTATTACGGAAAGAAAAATTAAGAAAATTGCGCAGATTTTGGAAAATTTCAGAAAACTTAACGTGGATTTTAACTCGCGTATGAAATAGCGGACGCATCTCGTTAATAATAAAAAAATCGTGAGGCACTAACTTAGACGTCACAATTCCCTACCGCAGTTGCTGGGCAGGGGTGAGATTTGCCAGTGAAGTGCCTCTTTCGAAAAATCGGGTTATATTAACATTCTGTCGTTTCTATTTTCGGTTACTCATTCCTTATTGCAAAGCAGTGAGATTCTAGTGGCTCTTACCCAGGTTTTTATTGACCATCTCCGCTGCGATGATGCAATTAGAAAGATCGTTTGACTTTGCATCTATTTAACCCTAAAAACGACCACACACGAAGCGCACTATGTCGGGTCTCATGCGCTTGTTATTCCAAGTCATAACAAAAATTATTTTTTTCAAAAACATATATCAAAATAAAAATAAACTCGTAATACTTGAAGTTTTTAAATAACCATTTCAGACAAAATATACTTGTAATATTAACATCTACAAATACAGTGTTGTGTGATGTAGTACTATTATGTCTCCTGTGGCCGTAGTGACAAACTCTACGTTTTACTAAATCAGAGAGGAGAACAGGAGAACAAAACAGCCACCACTTCTTGCCGGACCTACCCGCAGTTTTCATTTAGCTTGTGATAGCCATTGCAACATGGTTGAAACATCGAGTGGAAGGTATTTTACCTAAAAGGGTTTAAATTAAATGCGCAAATAGACAATTAAAAAAGTGTGTTCAAATCGCGAAAGTTAATAAGTTATTTTATACACAAACACTACGTAGATGTATAAGCAAAATAATTAACTCTTTAATGCTAACAAATAGGCTACGGCAAACGACTCTACTAACCCCAATAAACCTAAATGAGGCCAAAAAATCAATCGATTGGGCCCATCCGCAACAATAACAAACTTCGCGTTTTGTACAAAGATCATCAATCACGCACGTTATATATTTGTTTTATCGATCGCATCGGAATCGGCTCAGCCGGTGCCAGGCGGAGACGGGCAGCCTCAATTGTGCCTCAAACAATGTCACATACATTAGAAGGCTGTGGAATTAAGCAGGTAAATGTAACCTACTTAAAAGGATGACTAGTGGAAGAAATTATTTATCATTAATCTAGTCTTGGCTAGATCTAGAACACTAAACAATAGAACCATAGACAAAACAATATCTTGAATAGAACACTGTTTTAAACTATCATGGTTGTTCACTAAAGTTATATGATTATTTACGGGATATTTACCGTGGTAAGGTTGTGGAATGAGCTCCCGATATTTCGGCGCAGTTACATGCACCATGTTCACGGGAAGACTGAAGAATGCGGGGGTTGGAGAACAGTTAAAAAGTTAGGTGCAGACATAACGATCTACCCTCTTTCTTAGTCTTGTGCTACGGATATCACTGAAACTCGAACTCGAACCTAAGTCCCGACAAAACACACTCACTGTATCACTGCGTATAGTATTTTGAACATATTTTGAACGCGAACTTTTATTTTTAAGGCAACCTGCGAGCACTGGGGAGTTGAAAACCATCACCTCGATTAAAATTCTGCCATTTCGAGATCTCAATGGTTTCCTTGTTTTCTTGAATAGAATCTATATAATTTAACAAAAAAAAAATGTCCCTAAACTCTAGCACTAGTAATGACTCTAGCAAAGACAGTAAAGCAAAGTAGCAAGTTCTATAACAGTGGTTTTACCTAGTCTGTGCTCTATAGTAATGAGCAATAGTGGCGGGCGCCAACGTGGAAAAAAACATGTCGGCTCGTTGGATTATTTTCCTAAACTTGTGTATTTTCGAGTGTTAATGTGTACTAAATGGTGAATTATTATTCATTAAGTGCTCGTAAACGTGCTCGAGTGTGGCAAAGTGATATAACGAGGTGAAACGTGTCTATTCGTGTTGTTTCCAAAACTCCATAGGAGCCTCTTGTAAAGTCTCCAACACTTTACAGGGTTTGACTTGACCGTGACTTACTTAGCTTGACTCTGACTGTGACTTTGACTTGTTTGACGCTATTAAGACAATGTAAACTGTTTAAGATTACGACTAAAGGACATTGAATCCACAGTCATGAAAATTTTAACAAAAAAAAACAAAAAAAAGTGATAATGGCCGAGCGGTAGCATGTGCGCTTTACAATCTGACGGCATCCGGTTCGATCCTCGACCCTGCACCAATGACTTATTTGGTACTTAAATAAATTGTAAGCAGTTTCGATGCCATCGCTCAAAAACTGTGAAGGAAAACATCGTGAGGAAACCGGTATGTCCAAGAACCTCAACAAAATTTAAAGAAATATGTCATTCACCAACATGCACTGCGCCAGCGTGTTGGATTTCTATGGACCATCCTATTCACCTTCTATCTATGAGAGAAGGCCTATTTCCCAACAGTGGGAACATGATAGGCTGATAATGAAACTCGAATAAGTTCTATAAATACATCACACTATAGTGCGGCCGCTGAAAGAATGCATCTGACGTTTGCCATAATATTGTAAAAAGTAGGAAATAGGAAAGTGGTGCGGCTGTTGCCATATCTCCCTTGTTTGCCTGATCTTAGGACAGTAGTAATATATAGACGCTACTAATAATGATAAGTACTTGCCCACTGTCACTTAACATCAAGTAACCTGTAGTGAGTCAACCATAAAACAATGCGAAAGTAACTGTCTGTTTGTTACATTTTTACAAATAATCGGTTTAACAGGTTTTGATGAAATTTGGCAAGAAAATAGTGCAAATCATGAAGACCGACAAAGAATAGAATCTACTAGATACAGACTTCATCATAAACTTGAAAAAATTGTAATAATATTTCGTCGCCAAACGTTACGATTTGGCAACAAAGCCTGATTTGATTTCAATTTTTGAGGCCAATTACCATACTGTACTTGAGTGCATAAAATTGAACATCTTTCATGGACTACTTGAAACATGTAATTAGCGATAATAAAAGGGAAAGCAAATTAGAGCCCAGTAAAGGGCGTCAATACGGAACTTTGCAATCACAAGTTATGTTACACTACGATTCTAAGTATAGTAAGGTAGTAGCAAAGATCTTTAAGCCCGTAGATTCAACATTGCATTACCCAAGTAGTTATTTCTTGATGAAGGAGTTTGGAGTTTTGGCTCAAAAACCAATCGGAATCTCGTTTGGACACATTACTTGAGAAGACTTAAAGAATACCTACTTGAAGAATTTTATCGCATGTTTTTACATTATTTTAATTCCTGACGTTTCGAACACTTCGCAGTGTTCGGATGTCTATAAAAATATTAACAATTATCGCCAATGATTTTTTTATCAATAGAAAACAGATCTCTTAGTAGAGTGAAGAGTTCAAGTATCTCGGATCCATTGTAGAACCGAGAACCTATGTAGAGAGACATACAAAATAGAATCCAGGCAACCTGGCTGAAATGAAGATCATCCTGTTCGACTCCCGTATGCTAAATAAATCCAAGCGCAACGTATACAAACGGGCCATAAGACCAGCACTACTATATGGATCTGAGTGCTTGCCAATGAGGAAGACAGAGGAACAGAAAATACACACCACAGAAATTATGCTGGTCTGCGCCCCCCCCTTAGCAGGGCCCACGTAAACGCTCGATCGGAGTGATCCCGAACCCGAACCGACGTGTATATAAGGGCGCGTTTGACACAAAAATTTGTTCCCCGTCATGACTTATGCCTCCGTGGCATTCGCCCACGCCTCCCGCATCGATCTGGACAAGCTGCAGGTCATTCAAAACCGCTTCATACGCAGAGCAGTCGGCGCCAGCTGGTAGATGCGAAACGCCGATCTGCACTGCGATGTTGAACTCTCCCATCCATGATTCAATACCTTAAGTATACCTCCCGCCGCTACTTTGACGCAGCGCCTCACCACCCCAATCCTCTTGTAGTAAAATCCTCAAACTACTCGACAGACGTGACAGACCCTCCTCCTCTCCGTAGACGCCCTAGAAACATCTTGGGCGACCCGGACGACCCCATCGCCATCGTCACCGCGGCGGCGCTGGGCTCGCCCGATCCGACTGCTCCTAGCAATAGGAAATATTCAGTTTTTGGTACAGGCGTCGGTTACCAGAGGCACACACACACAGCGATCCCGCCGGCAGGATCGTAGACCCACAGGATCTGTTAGAAGATCGGTTAGATTCTCTCCAAATAATCAATCAGTTCAACAAACCGTTAGGGCTCCAGGGCACACCTCCTCTGGGGTGCCTGGGCAAGTCTGATTCCCACTCCCGGCGACGGCCCAAGCCGAGGTTCGTACCTTCGAGGTGCCCTTGTGATAGTCGCCTATAAACTTAACCACCAAGTTATGCCGAACGCACTGTGCGTTCGCTAACTAGTCCAGTCAAGCTGTAGAGGCCAAAAGGCCAACAGTAAAAGTCAATATTAATTATTTTTTTAATAAAAACGAAAATTTCTTCGCGCCCCAACACATTCGCGTGGCGACGGTGCAGCGTGCACGTGCCTGAAGACGTGTTACAGCGCGTGTTATAGCAAAATAAGCTCAATTTATTATGGCAACTACGATTTAAATTAAAAGGTACAAAAGCAAATCCTTGTCAAAGTTGCGCAGCGACCGCGTGGATAACGCGCGACGGCCGCGTGGTCAACGCGCGACGGCTGAAAATCCTGGCTATACGCCTTTCGGTATGGTAGGGATTGTTATGGCTCACCACTGATTCAGCACCAGATGTTTATCTTGACACACGTTTGTGTTCACGCCGGAATGCTCCAGGCCCACGTATGAGATTTCGCCGACGCTGCGCGACTCGGTCACCGAGAGTGTTCTGAGGACAGGAGTGGAGTCAGGATGTTGGTGGGAAGAGGAATGAGATGTGTAGGAAGGAAGAGATAGGAGATGTGCAGGACAGTAAGCACTAGTCAGTAATGAACAAAAGAGTGAGCCTAATTAAAGTTGCAAAATATACAAAATCGATTTCCTTCTGTGCATTCGCCTCTTTATTATAATCAAACCTCTTTGCTCATTGAAATATTGTTCTCACGTACAAAATAAGGGGAGACACAAATTGGTAACCAATTATTTTAGCGACAGTCAAGGTCTTAAAATCCAATTTTGGTAGAGGCTTGTATTTCGATAAATAGATTTTAATTTAAATAACTTGAATTGCTCATCTCTAAGCCCTGCCTTAAAGCTCAGGCACATATCATATCAGTGGCAATTGCACACTGTGCGATACACAAGGATCTTTCTTACCTCACACCTGTAAAATGTGGAATGAGCTACCTTTCGCGGTGTTTCCGAGAAGCTACAACATGGGGTTCTTCAAAAGGCGAGTTAATAGAGTCTTAAAGGGTCGGCAACGCATTTGTGAAGCCTGTGGTGTTACAAGTATCCATAGGCGACGGTGATGCTTACCATAAAGCACTATAAAGCAATCCCGACTGCTTGTTTGCCACCTCATCATCATCATCATCATCATCCACAGCCTTCCTTATCCTACTGCTGGGTATAGGCCTCTCTCTTGTTATGCCATCTGCCTCGGTCCTGTGCTAATCGAGTCCAGGTTCGACCCGCGATAGTAACAATATCGTCGACCCATCTTGCAGCTGGACGACCAACGCTCCGCTTACCTTGCCTCGGCTACCACTCCGTTAAGACCTTACTCCACCTGTCATCACTGCGCCTAGCAACGTGTCCTGCCCAGCTCCCCTTCAACCTCATAACCGCGATTCCGACGTCTCGAACCTTTGTCCTTCGTCGGATTTCGGTATTACGAACTCGGTCTTGGAGTTTGATGCCTAGCATGGATCTCTCCATGGCTCTCTGTGCTACTCTGATTTTGTGCACAGCCTCATTGTTTGCCACCTATGGCATAAAAAAAAAGTTTCTCAGTAGCCTATAGTCTGCTAAGCACTACCAACCTATATAATTTCCTGGACACTACCTCCAAATGCAGTAACTAAGCTTTGAATCAATTTCCAGAGAGCGAAATAACAAGGTATTAGTAGAGCGGTCGGAACGGAACGGTGAGCTGGGCTGGTAACAGACAGGAGTCGTGCCCGCGGCGACCACGATGTTTTGCATTACGGCTCATTAGACAAGAAACTTGGCTATTACGCTGCCTGACGGCCATGACAACACTTCTGCTGAAGGTACTGGTACCTACATTGGTACATTGACTCTACCGTATAATTAGCTAACAACCTCTCGCAGGCAGTTTCCCTAGATCGTACTACTTGTTTAACGTGAACATATCTTATGACCCCACGTCACGGTCAGGTCACGTTCCTTTTTACGGGCACGGGTATGTCCTAAAACTGTCACTAGAACCACCGGAGGACGGGCAGCGGCGTCCTATTACACGGTGAACGTGCTGCAATCCCCAAGCCACCTGCCAAGCGTGGGAATTTTGACAAACCCACCTCTAAGAGGCCTCTAAGAGGGAGGCCTTTGTTCAGCAGTGAACTTTTACTGGCTGATGATGTGTGATGTGATGTGTGTGAACATAATATCTTAGAACTTGACACTGATTTGATAATTCGATAGCCCGTTGGTCCAGTTGGTCCGGTGGGTTCGATTCCCACCTAGTACAAACATTTATGTGATGAACATTTGTGTTTGTTCTATATTTGGTTGTTAATATCTATTTAAGTATGTATTTAAAACTATATATGTATGCATATCAGTCTCTGGCAGCCATATCACAAGCTTTGCTTAGTTTGGGGTCAGATGACCGTGTGTGAAAAAAATGGCCCGAATATTTATTTATTTATTTACTGGCAAATGTGCAAGACGTGCGACGCCAAATCTTCTTATTTGGAAAGATAAAAAAATCTTAACAAACACATCTCACAAAAAGTTATAGAGCACCTGGCATTACCGAAATTATGAAACATCCATAGCCGGAGCCTCCGGCCCGGAGGCAAAACAACAGTAGCGACGAACTCTACATTATGACATGTCTCATTATCTAATAGCGTGCCAAACCACGATAATCAGGCGCTTCAGGTGAAAGTGCCAGTTATCTTACCGGTCATTATTTGTCCATTTTGTGCATGATATCTGTTTCTAATAACGATGACGCGACAGTTTCGTGTCAACGGAACAAAGAGACGGCTTGCCTGTGCGAAACAAAGAAATGCGATCGCTGAGAGAAACTGGATGGTAATGAGAGCTAAATGGGCCAGCAATTACTAAAATTTTCACTGTTATTTGGTTAGTTTGTCTTTTACCCGGAAACATAATCTATGAAAAATCCACTGCCAAATGACGATTTCAAACCGAGGTTTGAGGTTGAAGTGACTCACTCAGAGCTGTTCCGGCTCAACGTGGTCTGACGACACTCTTCGGCCAACACTGTCTCGCTCGCACAAGTATAGTAGCGTTTTACTCTTTCCTTGGGCCTTACGGACAACAGATATTGTGGCACCAAACTAACGTTAGATCCGCTCAGTTGGAAAATCACGCGAACGTGAACCTTAACTCGCTCAGATACGGTTTGCGGTCGCGTGATTTTCCAACTGAGCGGATCTAACGTTAGTTTAGTGCCGCTATAGCTATTGTCCGTAAGGCCCCTTGTCATCCATGTGCCTTGTCGTTTCAGCCGGGAAGTTTCGGAGGGATGTATTCAAATGAAATGTTAGAACTTCGCATTGTTTTCTCTGTTTGAAATCATCATGGCTGCCTGGTTACATCAATGTTCAATGCTGCAGGCATCGCAGGAAACTGGTCCAAAATTCAGTTGCAAGATTTGTCCCACACATACGAACAAACATACGAACATGGCAAGTTAAATAAAAGCTTGTAAAAAAGAGGAGGATTCACAGCGTGTGGATTACCTACGCATAAAGCAAAATTTTTGAAAACGGTACTGAAGTGCAGTTTCCCTAAGTAAATAGGTCGTCATAATCTCATAGCCAGTCCCGTTGCCAACAAGACAAGCGCGTAATTGTGTATTTACATTGTAGACCTAGGAAAGCGCTATGTTAGTTTCGCAATAATGGAACTGACATTTAGATACAATGCGTACGAAACGCGTGTCGAAACAAATCACATCGCACTTCAACAAATTGTTATAAATGTGAAATAATGATTCCGAATGTAGGCGTCTATCGATAGGTTTATAACCTTTTTAAATTGTCCGTAATAAATAAAGACATAGAATGCTTTTCATTTGAAAAAAATGCGGGAAAATGGATAAGTAAACATAAGCACAAGACGCGGCTAGAAATGCATAAAACCATAAAACAGAGATAACCCAAGCATTTTCATCGCCATTACTCTCACAACAAACATTACATGCCGATGGACAATAAAAATAACAAACAATTTGTACACTATAAACCTTTCCTTCATTTGATAGCTCCACACACCAATTTGTGCCCTACGGGCCGAAATAAACACTGGCCCTTGGCACAATGTATACCTTGGAGTCAGTTACATAGGTAAAGATAAATATATACAACGTTTGGAAGTAAGCAGTTAATTAATCATTATAGTTTTAATAACTAAATAAGTCAATAGTATAAAAACCTTCGACTAAAATAAAATGAATGGACGGGCCCTAACCATTGAAATTGCTCAGTAAAAACGAGTCAAAACCGTCGGACGTAGGTATACTTCAACACCTAATTATAAAAATTAACAGTATATTTGTTACAAAGAATAGATTCCGGTTATATTTGTGTATTTACACTTCGGGAAAGCATATGAATGCATAATTTTGTCAGATGTTTCGTTATCGCGTAACAATAGACACGTGTTGCACTTCCTACGGCTAAGGAGATGTAAGGAGAATCACCGAAAATTACCGTAGAGCAATGACAATATATAACCACCCTTAGCCGAAGTTAAAGCAAAACGTACTAGATATAATTGACCGTAACACATAGATACGCGAAGTTTTTTCTTTTTCTTTAGAAAGCATGTGCTAATCTTTGATACTGCAACAACTGTGTACACACCGTGTCTTTATCGCGTCGGCCGGGCCCACTAATTGACACTATCTGTCTTTATACCCATTGTGTATTAAACCGCTAATTAACAGATATCGTAAGCGAGACGGAACAAATATCGGACAATCAAAAGAACATTCAACGGAACAGGCGATGCGCTTTTACAATTGTTTGATCGTAACTGTTCGAGTGGCAGGAGGTTGATAGATCGGAAAGTATTTCTGAATACTAAGGTAAGAAAGGTTACCTAATTTATTTTTATTTGATAGTTTATCTATAATCTGTAGTGGAATAAAATTGAAATTGAGAATTACAGAGATACTTACAGTAGTATATCTGATACAAATACTACCAAATAACTTTACCTACTGACTTCAAACAAGGAGGAACTCTCAATTCAACCCTCTTTTCGTTACCTACATAAAGTTTGACTGTAAAGCTAATAAAATCATAAGGATGAACGTCTCTTAAAATTTTGCGTATTGTAGGCATCACAGGTAACCTCTTATATACCCTACCTACACAAAGTTTGACTCTAAAGGTTAGAAGAACTACACTGTGTAGTTAATCTAAGCTCTAAAGCTAATTAGGATGAATGTCTCTCAAATATTTACGTATTGTCGCCTATAAGTACCTATCTATACTCGTTGAATTGGTTTATAATTTTGCTCCTGGTGCGTGCTTGCTCTTGCTGTAGGTATTTATTATGAGTAAAATTTTAGATAAAAACCGTGGGAGCGTACCAATTTAGCATACGTCGCAAAAAGCCTCTGTTCATTACAGTCATATGTAGCCTTATTTCATATGAACTTGAAAATCAGTCATATTACAATTTTACTCGTTCTGAGTTTTATTAAAAATTGTATCATTTTTAATAAATTGGGGCTCTATTTTTGAATCGCTCGTATGATATTTTGCACGAAAATACCATGCGAAATGACTGACTTTCGATTGAAATCCTAAAAGTAGATTTTTTTTAAACCATTGTGTGTTGTTTGTACCATTCGAATTTGCTTTCTATCAATAGAAAATCCTTCATTTCGCGAAATCATATGAGTGATTAAAAATTTGAGCCCTAGAGCAGAATATGTCACAAAAAGTGTATCATCATTACAGCCTTACTTTCGGGAGTAAGTAGATACCTGAAATTCAGTTTATTTAATTTCGTTCCTGGTGCTGATTGCCTCCTTCTATATTTAATAAAAAGCACCAGGGCGACATGTATAGCGAAAAGATAGGCAGTAAGCATTGGAGCTTGACATACTGTTTTTAATTTGGATACTACACGCTTGCTCTAACTGTATTTATTCGGAGAAGGTACCAGGGCAAGATAAGTCACCAAGAGTTAGTGGGCTGTAAGCAGTGGAGCGTGTAATCGAGCAGCTTCCGCGAGGGCGTGTAGCCATTGTGCGGAGCTGACTGTTCGCGCGTGACTGTCTGCCAAACGTCGACGCAAACTTTACTGCATAGAGTTTTTGCAAGCTTTTATTTATTTAGAATTACGTTTGACCGCCAACTCGCCTGATGCACAGAAGACAACCTGATCTTAAGCGATGATGCTCTGTCTACGATGGAGCACCCTTGCCTAGAAGTAACTGATTCACTCGTGATTTGAAGATACCCAGATTGTAACTATCGAGGAACATCCACAGGCAGCGCATTCCAAAGACTAGTAGTTTGCACAATAAAAGTGGGATCAAAGCGCATCGTATGGATTTTTGGTATATCAACCATAAAGAGGTGTCGATTTTTCGTACCCGCTATGGTAGTCCTATAGAAAAATGGGCAGGAGCCAGGAGGGAATTAGATCATGCAGATCCGATGCACACTCTCCGAAATGTATCCGATAAAAAACCGATAGACTAGCAACTTTGAAGAAGCTTAGTCTGAACTAAGGAATCGTTGCTGATAAGCATATTGGCACGTTTCTCAATGGACTCAAACGTCGCAAGCTGGTACTTAGCTGATCCTTTCCAAAGTACTCCATGCACGACCGAACTTGTGCTTGGTACAGTGAACGCAACTGTTCCGGCGTGAAGTACCGTCGCACCTTCGATAGGATGAGCCAAAGCCGAAGCTGTACTTAACTGAACTTATAATATTTTACTATGAAAACTGAATAGTAAAATCGTTGAAGTGTTTTTTTTATTGCCTGCTCTATATTTCAGCCTGCAACATTGTAATCTAGTACAATTGCACCCACGGTTTGAGTACAACTAAAATTATATACGCCGTACGCCGGTGGTCTGGTGACAATGGTTCGCTCTTTGACAATTTGAGTCGGTCGTTTGATTCTGTATTGCGACTACAACAATAGAATTGTATCGTACAAAATCATTGTTTCTAATAGTCCTTATTCAAGCTCGAACTGAATACTGAAGCTTGCTTTATAGTTTACCGTCAAGTTTTAAACGCTTACACAAATAGGTGCATAATTATATTACTTTCCAAGTTTTGCCAGGTCAGAAATATTGTGTGAAAATTAGTCACGGAGCTGCATCTTAAGAGTTGATATGTTGTCAACTTGGGATGCGTTGCATAAATTTTCGCAGTAATGGCAAACAGTACCTACTTACCATTTTCATATTTTTTTGTTATAAATAGTTGAGGATATAAATAAGTCTAAAGTAATCTTAGAAACATAATTGCCGTGAAACTTTTCTCGATAGAATTTAATTCCGCGTAAACGAAGGCCTTCTAAAATACGTTTTTAGTGTTTTCGCCGAATCTAGAAGTTTCTGACATTTGGATTTGTCATATTCTAATAAATAAATAAATAAATATATTCGGGATATTTTTGCACACACGGTCATCTGACCCCAAACTAAGCAAAGCTGTGATATGGCTGCCAGAGACTGATATAAATACATATATAGTTTTAAATACATACTTAAATAGATATTAACACCCAGATATTATAGAACAAACATAAATGTTCATCACATAAATGTTTGTCCTAGGTGGGAATCGAACCCAGGCCCACAAGCTCAGAAGTTAGGTTCACTACCAACTGGACCAACGGGCTATCTAAATCTATCTAATAATATCTAATAACGGATATCTAATAGCCATTTATGTAGTCTAATTTAATGTAAATTCATTTTATATTAAATTAAAACAGTTCTTGAGAAATCTGGAGTTTTGTCATCTGTCTTACTTTATTTAGTGCTGAGGCGGGCGCCGACTCGTGCGTATCTCTTTCTGCAGACGTAGATCGCAAAGATTTGTCACTGTTTCGTGCATGGGCAAAACTTATATTTGAACTGACAACGTATCGGCTCTTAAATACCTAGTAAGTAGACAACTAAGTACTTCAAACGTACAAGTGCACCGCGTGCATCCAAGTGCAATGCATTGCATTACAAATCCTGACGATGCAGGGCTTCGGTGTCCCGTTACCACTCCTGGCTGAGCTCCTGATCCCATTAGCCGAGGGGAATGGAATCACATATGGTAAGGGTATTGAAAACTACACCTAAGCTTGTATCACATCACATATTTTAAAATGTAATAGTAGACAAACAACCGACGGGCCACTTGGTAAATGGTGACCGCCGCCTATGGATTTACATGGGCGAAGCCAGGTTTTAATTTAGGGGCAAAATTAATTTTCTATGTATAAACATACATTAGGCTCTATGAATACAAAGAATATGAACGGAAGAAAAGAAAACTAAATCTTAGGATTAGGACTATAAAGTGCAGTAAATATAAAAAAATCTATTGTCCCAGTTGTCAGCCAGGCCAGCCAGGGTGGGGCAAGCGCCCCACCGTGCCCCAATGTGGCTACGGCTATGGACACTCATAATCTCACTCCACCTGGAACCTTGGCAGTGCGTTGCCTACCCTACCTTTAAGGACTACGAGAAGTGAGGACTACAACACCATTACGTTTGAAACAATTTATAGACCACGTAACTTTTTAAAGATTTTTTTATGTCATAGGTCCCATAGAAATTTCATCCAAATCGGTTCAGTAGTTTGGTTTTTAACAAAATTACTGAACTGATGGTTGATGGATGGTTGTTTGGTTGTTTGTTTGGTTGGTTGGTTTGTTGGCTGGTTGGTTGGTTGGTTTCGTCGCGATGGTTGCAGTCAAAACTCTCGGGAAAACACTATCTTAATCTAAAAGTAAGTACCTACAGATAGTTACTTATATTATATTTAAAGTAGGTAAGTAAAGTACTTTTGTCATCGCCAACATGTCGTGACATTTCGTCCCCTTTGTCCTAACTAAGCCAAAATGAAAATGACTCATCAACCTGCAATCTGCTCTGCATTTAGTCCAAAACAGACACAAAAGCGACTGCCAAATGGCTGCACTACTCAATTAGGAGCGCATTAATTCTCAAGGCCGCGAAAATATCACTTCTGTTTATAATAATAAAGCTATTTCTCCAGTTACTAAGTTGCCCTGACCTCTCACGAGTTACTTTATAGGCTGGTATCTACATATAAGTAGGTATTTATTTACGGAATCAGGATTTACCCACACTATTAAGTAGGTATGTTATTTCTTACGTCGGCGTCGCGTCAATGGCGGGAATCAGCATAACTAGTAATATGAGGGTAGATTTAGTTGGTAGCAAATGCCGTTCAAAATAATAGGGAATATGCATGTGGTTTAAATATGGCTGAAATAATTTTTTTCCGAATCTTTATGTTCTGACTTTATATCTTGAAAGATATTTTTTTATTTAGTTGCATTTTAATTGCTTAAAATATTAAATAAAAAGTGCAAAATATAAGAGGGAAATTCAAATTTGCGAAACGCTTCACCATTGGTCGAAACGAATCGTGACGTCAAAAGCCACAACATCGCATAAATCGGCGTCGATATTCATACTGTGTTAGTAGTGTTTGAGAGAAAAATAGTTTTATATTGAGTTCCTGTGGTTTTTTCCATTAGCTAGTGTAATTTTAGCGTTCTCGTGAGACTAGAGATCATTTAGGACGATGACTGAGACTGGTTTTGTCAAAGCACAATCGGACAATCTACCAAAAATAGATGCATTCATGATGACAGCATATTTTGCATCAAATCCAAAGTTTACGGTTGCTGAGATCAAAGGAGTAAAAGCTGCAAGGTAATTGTTATAATCCGTGATATATTTTAATCCATTACATAGGTTTTTACGCATAAATGCACTCGGCAGTAATTACCAAAACATAACCTATAAATAATCATTGGTCATTAAAAATTTTATGAAGCTGCTGCTCTACTGTCTATATTATAATAATTTACAAGTAATTATACCTAACATTACTTATGTTCCGTAACTTTCCGTGAATTTTTAAGAAACAAAATTTGTTGTGAATTCTGTTTCCTCTAAATACTTATGTACTTATTGTTTGTTACAGATCTGAACGAGAATCTTATGGTGATTCAGCAGTAGGATAATTGTGTACAAGTAAAACAAGATGGGGACATAAGCTCGAATTACACCAGAGCATAATGTTTGACAGAAATGTTACGCTGTAACAGCTGTTTGCAATGAAACTGAAGAAATTATTCTTTTCTTTTCAATGTCAAGATTGTGTGGCACACCCAGGTAGGTTATCCTTCCTTTCTTCTTGAAAACGCTCAGTGGCTAGTGTAAGGCGCCACGAAAGGGCTCTGACTTGGCCTACGAGTATTGCTCTAGAAAATAAAAGATCTGTTACACTGCCTGCGTACTCCGTCCTGCGGTCCGGTCAAAATGAACGCTGCCCGCACCATGTGTGAACATCGTTTGCAGTTTCCATATTGTTAGCTTTTCAGCCAAGAAATCACCTTTTAAACTGTTTTACACACAATTCGTTTGCACTTGTTATCGCTTCGAGGTTCGAGCAAAGAAAAAAGGGTGATTGCAATGCAACCGCCACTTATATACTGTGTTCGTTGGCAGTCGACAAAAGACTGTCAACTGTCAACGAACACGTGTGAACTTCGCCAATACAGTTTCATTATAATGGTGTTGTTAGTTCATCTATCCATTAAATGATTAAACTAAAGTTGTTCTACATTCGGCCATCCGACTCAATTACACGTCCTCGTGTATACGTGTCATGTATTATATGATAATAGACGTTATACGTGTTAATTAAATGTGTACTTTACAATCTTATTTTGAAGTCTTATACTATCGTTTTATGTTACATAATATCAGAATGCAACTGCATACTGAAAAGCACATCATATCAGACTAAAACCGAATCTGGTTTAGTTAAGTCAGTACGCAACTGCGTACACTGTCTCTTACGCAACTGCGTACATCGGCTCTTACGCGACTACGTACACCGGATCTTACGCAACTGC
Source organism: Agriopis aurantiaria (assembly GCA_914767915.1). Classification (NCBI taxonomy): domain Eukaryota; kingdom Metazoa; phylum Arthropoda; class Insecta; order Lepidoptera; family Geometridae; genus Agriopis; species Agriopis aurantiaria. The sequence continues at coordinate 8,154,279 of OU612001.1, read as the reverse complement.
GTACAATGTCTCTTACGCAACTGCGTACATCGGCTCTTACGCGACTACGTACACCGGATCTTACGCAACTGCGTACAATGTCTCTTACGCAACTGCGTACATCGGCTCTTACGCGACTACGTACACCGGATCTTACGCAACTGCGTACAATGTCTCTTACGCAACTGCGTACATCGGCTCTTACGCGACTACGTACACCGGATCTTACGCAACTGCGTACAATGTCTCTTACGTAACTGCGTACTGGAGGCTCCGCTGCAGGCTCAGCTGGCAGGTTCGACGGCAGGCTCAGCCGCAGGCTCAGCCGCAGGCTCGACAGCAGGCTCAGCCGCAGACTCCGCGGCAGGCTCCACTGCAGGCTCCGCTGTATGCTCCGCCGCAGACTCGACCGCAGGCTCGACAGCAGGCTCAGCCGCAGGCTCGACGGCAGACTCGACAGCAGGCTCAGCCGCAGGCTCGACGGCAGGCTCAGCCGCAGGCTCGACAGCAGGCTCAGCCGCAGACTCCGCGGCAGGCTCCACTGCAGGCTCCGCTGTATGCTCCGCTGCAGACTCGACCGCAGGCTCGACAGCAGGCTCAGCCGCAGGCTCGACGGCAGGCTCGACAGCAGGCTCAGCCGCAGGCTCGACGGCAGGCTCAGCCGCAGGCTCGACAGCAGGCTCAGCCGCAGACTTCGCGGCAGGCTCCACTGCAGGCTCCACTGTATGCTTCGCCGCAGACTCGACCGCAGGCTCGACAGCAGGCTCAGCCGCAGGCTCGACAGCAGGCTCAACGGCAGGCTCGACAGCAGGCTCAGCCGCAGGCTCAGCCGCAGGCTCGACAGCAGGCTCAGCCGCAGACTCGACAGCAGGCTCAGCGGCAGGCTCGACAGCAGGCTCAGCCGCAGAATCGGCGGCAGAAATTTGCATATATAACAATAAGTACACTAATCGGATATATAATCTGAAGAACTTTTAACATGAGCACAGTTATTTAGTAATTAGTATTAAATTAATCATTAGTAAATAAATTATAATCAAGAAAACGCAAGGAATAAAACAGCCACTTTGTAAAATAACTATTAATTAGGGCTCTAAAAAAAAACATGACTAGCAAACAGGTTTTGAACCACTTAACAAAAGACAAATTACACTCTGTGGACATGGGAAAATAAGAAGACATCTGTAACTTATTAATCCCGATTCTGATTTGTTAGCTTTTCAGCCAAGAAATCACCTTTTAAACTGTTTTACACACAATTCGTTTGCACTTGTTATCGCTTCGAGGTTCGAGCAAAGAAAAAAGGGTGATTGCAATGCAACCGCCACTTATATACTGTGTTCGTTGGCAGTCGACAAAAGACTGTCAACTGTCAACGAACACGTGTGAACTTCGCCAATACAGTTTCATTATAATGGTGTTGTTAGTTCATCTATCCATTAAATGATTAAACTAAAGTTGTTCTACAATATATTTTGTTAAAATGCATTCTGACTTTGTGGTCACGTGGAAAAAACACAGAGAATGCACCGGACTAGCAGCAGCGGTCTCTTTGACCAGACCACAGGACGGAGAACGCAGGCAGTGTGACAGATCCTTCAACCGTAGCCATCAACTGAATTTGTCATCTGAACCAAGGTAGTGCTAAGCTGTAAATGTCACCTAAAATAACTCTGGCCGTTGCTTAGCTTCAGTGCAATCAGGTTGGAGCACTTAGACCAACCAAGCTATAACCAGGCGAACATTGACACAAATGATGATATCATGTTAAGTAGTTATGGCTCATTATATGCTTCTTAACAACTACGTAGGTAGTTGTTAAGAAGCTGTAGTAATAGATAAATGGCTTCCTGGCACCAAATTCATTTAAAAAAAAAATGTTTTATATTTTAATTAATTTAACATAGAAACAATTTTTATTTTAAATTATCTTTCAGTATTGTTTAGAATAAACATATGACTCAATTTAATTTTATTTTGTTTTAGGGGGCAACGCACGCACACTTGCATTTTTGGCGTGGCTCGAAATAAAATGTACGACATCAGAACAAGCCATCAGCCGATATATCAGCTCGAGGAATAAAGTGGCTTGAAAATACATGGCACAGGTGCAACTGCAGATGCATTTTTCCAATAAAGCTAAGGCACTCTTTTGTGTTGCTCATAATGATTATAAAACAACTAAAAAAGTAAGTATTATAAAAGTGGATTATGGCAAACAACTGTGAAAATTTATTGGAAAAATGTATCCTGTTCTGGAGTAAAGCAATTTTTCCTAAAATAAATAAGTAAATGTACATTGAGTTTAAATAAAATTAATGTAAATTTTAATAATTTTTTTATTAATACATCCTGCATATTATTACACAGCTTGTCGTGTGCTATTATTACACCATCTATGATAGGAATTAAATTATGGTCTGCTAATTTAAAGTAAGAGTGATAAGACCTGCACTGACATCCCGCTTGGGGCGTATTGTGCATTTGCCTCTGCAAGCCTACCCAAACCAGCCAAGCTCGACCCAAGCGGCTTTGGGTCGCTGACTAAACTGCTCTACTGCCTATTTCGCCAGGTGTTGTGATATTGGAGACTTGGTGTTGTTGAGTTTCTTCAAGGAGTCTCGACCTTAATCGTATATCTTCTGTGGGCTTGCAATGCAGTAGTGCATGCTCCACGGTCTCATTCATCTGTAGACAGCCTCGGCACAGAGGGCTGTTTGTAAGAGCGCTGGGGGAGGACTTTGAAACAGAAAGTGGTCGAATGAGGGTAAATTTTTTAGCTTCTAACTAACATGACAAGTCTTTGAATCCTCTGTCAGCCATCACTGCTTTATTAAGGGGTAAACACTCCAGAAGAAATACATATACCACCAACTGGGTTATCTACAAATAATTTTCTTTTTGAAACTAGTCAGAGCTGATTTTATTCGTGAAGTTCATCAAGTCAAAGTCCTTAAATGAACACATTTACTTCTGTACTTCGCTTTAATATTCACTTGCACAGCTTTGTCACCCTGTAATTTGTCTTCATTATCACCAACTATAATATGGAAGGTACTGGGCATCGCTTGATAATCATCACAGACATCAATATCAGAAGTACTGGGCCTCGCTTGATAAGCATCACAGACATCAGTATGGGAAGTACTGGGCCTCGCTTCACTTCAATCACTTGTTTCTAGAGGTTCAGAAATGTCTAAAACATTGCTACTTTTGGCAGTTAACTCTGAGAGAGCTTCGTTTATTAGTGCTTATCTTTGTCTCTCTCTCTACTGGTGGTGGCATATTCTGTTTTTAGCACTGGAATATATGAAGCACAACTTTTTTCTTTAACCGTAGGGTAACTTTTCCTCCTTGTTGTTTCGTTATGTTGCATTGAACATAAGTTACTGTATCCTCCTCGACCTGAAATAAATTTAGATTTTGTAAATCCTCGACGGAAAAACAGGTAAGTACCTATTAGTACTGTAGACAAAAGTTTTATTGAACTTTTAGGTTATGTTATTACAAGTTAGATGTACAGAGTGCATAATATTCAATACTAAACATACTTATAACTCACACCATGCTATCAAAATATAACATACTTACATTAAAATGATCTTCACAACAATGCAAACATGATATTGGAGATACTTCATCTCTTCTCATAACCTTACACCATTGTTTACGTATTTCGCATCTCTTGGAATAGGAAAAAACACTTTATCGGGTGTATTTCTAATAGTGTTTGTACACTTTGGCACACGACAATACCTATAAAAATGTTTTTTAGCTTCTTCCATGGTCTGAATATCTATAAAACTGAAAATCTGTGTGAAATAACTGTATCGTCTATAGTAAACAAACATAGAACGTGGCTTCTGACGTCATCCAAGGCCCGCGAAAAATTGCGGCGTTCAAACAGCTCAAATTTATTCGATGTTTTAAAAATTCTTTAAAAAAATTATTTGAGCATATCCAACTGTAATTATATTTTTTACTATGATATAACGATGTAAACAGTTGATAAAAAAAATAAAAAAAACACATGCATATTCCCTATTCCAATCGCAATAAAGAATAATATTATGTAAAAAAAAGATGAATTTCAGGACGTAAATATTTAGGTAGGTATTGTGATGTAAATTTTGCGTTTTTTATTTTTTTTAACTTCTGCTTCTAGAGCTTCAAAACAGCTTCAAGAACTGAGTTCCCTTTTAATACTGGGGATATGTTATATAACTATATAGTTATTTGACCATCATGTTTTACCATGTAACCAAATTATTTATCTGTTAGTTATTACTACAGTTATATATACCTATAGTTATTATAACTACAGTTTGCACAATAAAAGTGGAATCAAAGCGCTTCGCATTGGTTTTTCTAAATGTCAACCATACAACCTCAGATCAAGTAAAATTTACTTCCACTGCCATAAAACTGTGTTGATTTTTCGTGCCCGCTCTGGCAGTCCGATACAAAAATGTGACGACCATTCATGTATTTTTTAAAAATTAATTTGGTGATAGTAAAAAAATATTACTATTTACTAAGATTAAGTTTTTTAAAATAAAGGACTATTGTATTGTACGGCCATTCAGAACGCTTAATGAAAATGCACCTTAAAAGCAGAAAACTCGACAATAACTCCTAATTTGATCAAAGAAACTATTGAGGCGTAAACAAGGCACCCAAGTCCTTAATTGGAGTCCCAAGGCGACTGCGCCACCCACGGTAGCCGAGTAAATCTGGAACAACCTTCATCTACCTACAATTAGAATCATGTTCACTAACATAAGTAACATTTTGTAGATTACTCGTACTCTCAAGTATTTACAGGGCCTACCTACTAAGCCGAAAGGGGTCCATAGTACCCAACATTACGAACAAATTATACTATTGAATCTAAAAAATATCAGCTGATATTTTTGTTGAAAAATACATCGCGAAAAAAATATCAGCGGTTCCATATTTTTTTTTTTATCGCGGTACAACAAAATAAAAACTTATACCTACTTTTTGTAGAAAATAAAATGTATGGAACAGCTAATATTCTTACTGGGGTCTTATAAATCATGGTAATTTTTTTCACCAGCTATCCTAATAAAATGCGTATATACCTACCTACACTAAACTTAATTTCGTGTATGTGCTGAGTTCCTTTATCTGGAGCTAATCCTGGATGCCTGTCATACAATGGTCATACATAAAAATGCATTGTCATCGAAAATGAACCAACATGTAAAAATTCAACTCCGTTGGATAAGAGGTAGTGGTTCAAATTCAGCTTGCAAGATTTGACCGAAACAAGCAACAACAAAAAACTAACATTGCAAGTTTAAAAGCTTGTAAAAATTATGATGATTTGTTAAATTATAACAATTTGTATGTATAGTCAGGCGGTAACTACCTACGTAGTAAGTAAATATTACGCCAACCGCCTTATCAGCTCCAAATCAGGCGCTATTCTATAGAGAGAGGATTTTTACCACAGTTTTGGGGAGGATAGGAAACCAGGTGCTGAGGAAAAAGTACAAAAAAGTGACAAGTTATGAAAGACCAGAAAAAAAATGAGGATAAACAGGTTGCTATTATTTTTATAACACGGTTCGTTAGGGGGTGCTAGGGGAAGCAACTTTGTTTCCCAGTTCATTAGGCTACCTATATAGAGTACCTACCTAGAGCATAAATGTCATAAAACCAAAAACCACCGAAATCTGACCTAAAGTTTAAGGTGGTAACAGGGCGGCGGAATCCAATTCGACCGAGAATGGGTTGCTCTCCGACGACAGAACAACGTCAGATGTTTGAATGCGACTGGCAAAGAACCGACGAGAGTGGCAGAATCAAAGTGAGATAGCGAGATAGAGATCTACAGTTCTGAGTTTTTAGGAGTTTCTTCAAAGACATGATAGGTACAATGACGCGACATGTATTTTTTTCATGTATTGTTGGTGCCTAAAATATCCAGCTCCCAGGCTTTGACGAATGTCCATCCTTATCTAAGCTCCCAGGCTTCCAATCCCACTGTTGAAGTTACCGGTTAATTAAAAGCAACGTCATTGATGAAAACATCACTGGTGTGATAACATGCAGAAACTCCTTGCAGTTTCTGTTGATGAAACCATAGGTTATTTATAAGCTGTCAATCTGTGTGTCAATCCACCTTGTGTCATAGTCAAGTCACTCTGAAAATCTAACTTGTATTTTGCTAATTAAAACCGTTATTCTAAAGGTTTTATCTTATTTATCAATTTAATTAGCAAAATACAAGTTAGATTTTCAGAGTGACTTGACTATGACACAAGGTGGATTGACACACAGATTGACAGCTTATAAATAACCTATGGTTTCATCAACAGAAACTGCAAGGAGTTTCTGCATGTTATCACATTCTTCCAGGCTGAAAACTTAAGCTGCCAATTGTTTAGCTGAGCACGTAGTCATCGAAGCGACTTGGTAGTCGCCGCTCCCTTGATGATCTTCGCTGTTGCTCATCAAGGGAGCGGCGACTACCAAGTCGCAAATTTGGCAGGTGGTGTTGAATGCAGGGCAATCTTTTCTTGAATGTATAGGCCCTCCACAAAAAAAACATTTTCTTTTATGGGACGCTGCTGCAATTGGTTCCTGGCGTTCTTGTGGACTTTGAATAGTGCTTACACTTGGTACATTAAAGCTCTGCGAACTAATCTCAGCCATTTCCAACGATAATGCTTGATTGTAAGCTTCATCAAGTGTTAGTGATAGATTCTCAAGCAACCGTTGTCTAATCTTGTTTGATTTAATGCCAGCAATAAATGCGTCTCTGATACTATCTTTTTTATTAGTCTCCGCATCAACTTTACCAAATTCACAGTCTTTAGCCAATAACTTCAATGCTCGTATGTATGCGTCGACATTTTCTTCGTTATGCTGCTTCCTAGTCGCAAGCATGTGCCTAGCATAGATTATATTCTGTGGCTTGATGTATATTTTGTCTAAAGTGTTTATGGCAGTTGCATAGTTGGTACACTCACTGATAAATGCGTAAATTTTAGCAGATAGATGGTTGGTCAATAAGTTAAATTTCATTTTGTCATCTTTGACATCAATCCCGCTGCATGACAGGAAAATTTCAAATCTTCGTCTCCAATGCTCCCATTCTTGTGAAGCAGAGCTGTCAGAAGGATCAACGTCCAACTTATCCGGACGCAAATATTTTTCCATTGCATGGATTGCGTATTTGCACGGTGATAAAGCATCTAAATGAGATATTTATGTTATTTGGTTTGCCATCCTACCTTCATTCAGATCGAGGAACCTCATTTATGTCTGCAGAAGTCAAAAGTTTTTTGAATTCACGAGGAATAGCTTCAAGTAGAACTACTCCTTACAACCCTAGAGGAAATGGACAAGTAGAACGTTTCAATGGGACGCTCTGGAGAACAGTACAGTTAGCCCTTCGTTCTAGTAACAAGTCTATTGAAAATTGGGAACAAGTTCTTCCCCAATCTTTACATTCGATACGATCTTTATTGTGCACTGCCACTCACTGTACGCCGCATGAAAGAATGTTTACCCATACCAGGAGATCGTCGAATGGAGTATCTATACCTACTTGGTTGACAGAATCAGAACGCGTGCTAATGCGAAAATTTAACCGCACGAATAAATATCAACCAATCGTTGAAGAAGTAACATTACTCCATGTAAACCCTGACTATTCTTATGTTCGCCTTGAAGATGGTCGAGAATCTACTGTTTCAAACCGTCATTTAGCACCGTTGGGACAAGATAGTCAGATAGAACAGGAAATGCCTGAAATATTAAATGAAACAAGAGAATCTAGTGACGAAGAGTTCTTTGATTCTCATGACTCAAATGACGCAGGTCAGGCGGATATTCAGACAGTTGAGACAGTCCCAATTACAGAACCACCTATAGATGAGCAACAGCGAAGATCATCAAGGGAGCGGCGACTACCAAGTCGCTTCGATGACTACGTGCTCAGCTAAACAATTGGCAGCTTAAGTTTTCAGCCTGGAAGAATGTGATAACATGCAGAAACTCCTTGCAGTTTCTGTTGATGAAACCATAGGTTATTTATATACTGTCAATCTGTGTGTCAATCCACCTTGTGTCATAGTCAAGTCACTCTGAAAATCTAACTTGTATTTTGCTAATTAAAACCGTTATTCTAAAGGTTTTATCTTATTTATCAACTGGTCTACATCGATTTAGTTTTGAAAACGTCAGCTTGTCTACGTAGGCTTCGACCAAAATAAAATCGAAGTACGTAGGTATAGTTTCAACTTTGTGTGTACTTACTTTGTTATTGAGCTCTTCGAATCTTCCGGTAGCCCCACGAATATCAGCGTCGAAGACATCTTATACAAGAGCGAAGGCACTTCACAAACACAGAAAAAAACGAGAATTTAGAAAATGCACGATTGTATTTGACGGACTAAACTTTGAAATAAAAAATTATTAATGATGTCAAATCGGGTGTCAAATCACGAAGGAAAATATTGAATAACTAGCCAGTGAGGTCGAGTTTGAATATCACACTGCGTTATTTTATCGGTCTGTTTAGCGTGGGCATCTCTGTAGGTGTTGGGGCTGTGGGCCACAATTTGCTCATTATTATGATCAAAAGTTCCTTTGTTTAAGGCGAGGTGAGCTAGAAGTATTTTAGTAAACTATTTCCTAGTTAGATACCTAGGTCTAGGTTTAAACTCATGGTTGATCTCATCATCATCGTCATCATTTCAGCCGTAGTACGTCCACTGCTGGACAGGCCTCCCCCATCGATCTCCAAAAGGGCCGGTTGCAAGCGGCCTGCATCCAGCGTTTCCCTGCGGTCTATTTTAGGTCGTCTGTCCGTCTTGAGTGGACGTCCTACGCTACGCTTACCGGTCCGTGGTCTCCATTCGAGAACCTTTCGGCCCCATCGGTCATCTGTTCTGCGTGCTATGTGCCCTGCCCACTGCCACTGCCACTGGTTGATCTCTATCATACCTGATTCATCATACATTATTATAGGTACCTAGGTACCTATCTGAGTGTATGTTTTACATAAAGCTATTCAGTAGGTAGGTACCTACTTTGCTCGCAGAAACGATTTAATATCGTAGTAGGTATATCTACCTACTTCCAGCGCTGGTAAAGCTCTCGTAAAATGATTCATTATGGAGCAGGCAGAGCACTAGAAATCGTTATACCTACACTTATCAGCGGCGGCGGGGAGTTACCCCGTGGACCCACTGGTATGACCCACTGGTGGGACTACCGGGAGTTTTTTTCCACGTGTACCCACCGCACTAGAGATGGAATTAAAATAAACCGGCCAAGTGCGAGTCAATCTGACGCACTGAGGGTTCCGTGCCACCACAAAATACAATAATTATCAATTAAAGACTTCAAAATTAGTCAAATATGGCATTACGATCCGGTGAAATGATAAAGAGGTCATAAAGATGGTCATGGTAAAGAGGTCGCTACCAGATAAGGATTTACCAGTTATAACTTGGATATGAACTGAAAATGGTCATCGACTTGCACTTGACCATTTATTATTATTTATTGTTATACTTTAGAGTGTGCACCTACTATAATCATGCCAAGTTTGACGCTTGTACGTACTACCATTTTTATATTAAAGCTAATACAAAAATACGTTTAAAAATATGCGTTTGTTGTATGGGGACCCCCCCTTTTATTTTTACTTTATTAATTTTTAGGGTTCCTTTGCGCTCAATACTGGCCACAGACACAAGCAGTGTCAGCAAGAGCGAGCACACGCGAACTGGTCGCTTTGCTCTGAATTAAAAATTGAAGCTTGGTTGAAACGCCTCATTTTGCAATCAATTGGGGATTTAATTTTGAGGACTCTTAATTTTGAAATTATATCGATTTTATTTGTTTGAATATTGTATTTAACCCTTATTTAACCAAATAAAATGTACTACTAAATGTCTACTAATACCTACATAAGTAAACATCTTTAGTAGGACAGTAGGTACAGTTAGATCAGTGTGTACAGTACAGTCCCGAGCAAAGAGTAGAGTAGGTAGGTATAGATTCCAAGCCGAGCGGACTCTGCAATATAGTCCTACCAAAGATTTCCTATACTACGTCCTACACTACCTAACAATAATTATGTTAAATATTGTCTAAGTTTCCCTTAAAATCCAGGTAAAAATATCTTAGTTAAAATCCTTATAACCTGTCCTTGTGTTGAGTGCCTATACTTATTATCGTAGCAACTGATTCCGTGTGCACTATTGCAATATTGTAATGCATTTGTTTGTTACGCGAGTCATGTAGTGTTTTCATGGCGTGGCTTTTTAACACGCGCCGATCGGAGTTGATGGTGTGTCTGAACCATTTATATTCTCTTTGGTCTGAACAAAACAAAATAATTTGCAAACATCCGTATTCGTTCAAAAATCTTGAGTACAAAAAAAGTCAGAATGCTATGCTACATAAGATTTTTTTTTATGTAACAAATCTCGGTTTCTAATGGTTTTTAAACTGTCAAGACGCTTTGACGGATGGTGCTGCCAGCATACCTACTTTATAGCCAACTCTGGCAAGCTTTTGAGGATCAGAGGCATAGATCTAAGCATAGATGCATCTAATGAGCAGAAGGTACATTAGTAACTACTATAAAATTTCTATCTTTCAAAACGTCTGGATAATGTGACGTGTGCCCAAAATGCTAGCGTGTTTGTTTGTTTTTTTTTTTTTTTTTTTTTTTATCTTCATGAGCGTGGATTCAATGTCCTTTACTCGTAATATTAAACAGTTTACTTTGTCTTAATAGCGTCAAACAAGTCATAGTCACAGTCAGAGTCAAGCTAAGTAAGTCACGGTCAAGTCGAACTCATGCCCCTGTAAAGTGGTGGAGACTTTACAAGAGGCTCCTATGGAGTTTTGGAAACAACACGAAAAGACACGTTTCACCTCGTTATATCACTTTCCCACACTCGAGCACGTTTACGAGCACTTAATGAATAATAATTCACCATTTAGTATACATTGACACTCGAAAATACACAAGTTTAGGAAAATAATCCAACGAGCCGACATGTTTTTTCCGCGTTGGCGCCAAAACTCTGTTTCTGACTCAACGCATAAGTATTGCCATTCAGCTTGGTAATGCCGCTAGAATGTTGGGTTCGGTGCCAACTGGTAGTGAGCTTGGTTAGTTGGGCTTGAGAATTTGTATTGTCTTAACCTTCACCTTCAACTGTCTATGGGCAGTTGAACTGTTTTTGTAGTGGTAGTGTTGTGCTATTTTGTATTTTGTTAAGTAAATAGAAACGTGCCAGTTATAAAAATTTAGCCAATAATATGAGGTAGTAGTTGGTCACACTGATTTTGACAGGTTGTTGAATCTAGCGAAGTTGTTGTTTGCACTTTGCTTTGATTTTAAAAGTGGTTTTTTGGAATTTTTCTCTTAATATCACCATGAAAACTGTATTTAATTAGTAAACATGTTGAGCCAGACGTCGACTGAAGCGTTGCTCTCAGCAACCTACGTTGAGAACTATTTAGATTGTGTGGAAAACCTTCCGAACGATCTGCAGCGACATTTATCGCGTATGCGAGAGCTCGACGTGACTTATCGAGGTAATTCCTTTAATACAATTCGATCAAAACACCAAGCATCACTTTAACGAAGTTTTTGATCCCATATCAGTTACAAACATTCCAAAAAACGTATGTTAAAATCTTGTGTTGACGTCTGATTTTCAACTTAACTACGTACGCATATCTATTTACAGTGAACGTTTCTCTTATGTTTGAACACCAAAATAACATCGATTCCAGTAACTTGTTACCTACTTCATCCTACAAAAAGAGCATCGTTTCTCCCAGTCCATAACTCGTCTTTCATTAGTCATGAAAATTAGGTATATGTGACTAAAATAGAAAAGTATGGTTGTTAACCTGAATATCAAAAGTCTGAGCCCACTTATGTTTTCGGCAGTGCCATGCCAAGATAAATAACAACTTGGCAGTAGTTTTACCAACAGCTAATAGAATTCTCAATTGACGACATAATAATGGCTTGTCCTTAAAAACAGCATAAGTCGCTTTGTATATTTTTTTTTTTCTGATAGATAGAATCAGATATAGTTATATACAACTACATAAAATGTTATCCCGAAGAACCCAATAATTTTTGAGAAATAAATAATTGAAGTTATTAATATTACCCCTAAGTAGGTTTATTTTGCGTGGGTTCGATTCCCACCATTTGAGACTACTCTTGAAGGGTAGCGGGAGTCCCTGCAGTATCCGCTAATATCCTAATGTGTGCTGTTTTTGGTGTGCATCACAAGATCAACATACCACTAAACTACCACCCACACTGCATTGTGAACATGTTTTTAGATATATTTTTCAAAACTAACAATTCCACTGATGGATCACGATCGTCACACAGTGGGTGCCTGATGTACGACACAGGGAAGGCCCAAGAAACGCTGGTGTCTTGACTCATTCCGGAGAGGTTGGCAAGAGGTGGCGGAGGACCGAGATTTGTGGAAGGAAATGGGGGAGACCTTTACCCAGCAGTGGGAAAGTAAAGGTTTAAAAAAATAAAAATTCCACATTTTGGATAAATGGTGCCCATGGAAATAGAAACATCATAAGTAAACAGCAATACATGGCTAATAAAAAGTGTTCTTACAGAGTGTCTCCGGGAAGCGGAAAAGCACCTAGCAGTATGCATCGGCGCTAACATAGAGGAGCGTCGCCGGAGCCGCGCGGCGCTGCGCCTGCAGACCGTGCTCGTAGCCGCGCAGGAGGTCGGGGACGAGAAGCTGCAGGTGGTGCAGATACTGCAGGACCTCATCGACAACAAGCAGCGCTCACTTGACTCCGACCATAAGAAATTATGTGAGTTTCATCAACTTTAACAATTCTGAAGTTTAGGATCACATTATCACATGATCAGCCAGTAAACGTTCACTGCTGAACAAAGGCATACCTCTTTTTTTTTTTTTTTGTTAAAATCTTCATGAGCGTGGATTCAATGTCCTTTACTCGTAATATTAAACAGTTCATTTTGTCTTATTAGTGTCAAACAAGTCATAGTCACAGTCAGAGTCAAGCTAAGTAAGTCACGGTCAAGTCGTACTCATGCCCCTGTAAAGTGGTGAAGACTTTACAAGAGGCTCCTATGGAGTTTTGGAAACAACACGAAAAGACACGTTTCACCTCGTTATATCACTTGCCCACACTCGAGCACGCTTACGAGCACTTAATGAATAATAATTCACCATTTAGTACACATTAACACTCGAAAATACACAAGTTTAGGAAAATAATCCAATGAGCCGACATATTTTTTCCGCGTTGGCGCCAAAAACCGTAGGAAGCGCAGGCCTCCCTCTTAGAGAGGGGTGGTGCCATAATCCACACACTTAGCAGGCGGCTTCGGGATCGCAGTATGTTCACCGTGTACTAATAGGGCGCTGCTGCCCATCCTCCGGTGGTTCTGGTCGCAGTTTTAGGACATTAGGATCCATTAGGGTGTGGAAAGATTGTACTAAGCAGAAAGGGGTTGATCATACCCTGCTACTAAAAGCTTTTAAAATGGGTCCAACCCTAAAATTGCGGAAAAAAACAGTTCTGCCATACATGTTGTCGAGTGTAAATTACTGTTTTCTACGGAAAGGATGATATTTTTTTCGCAATTTCAGGTTTGGTCCCATAGTAAAAGTTATTCATAATGATGGGTATAATTAACCCCTTTCGGCTAAGTCCACCTCTATCCACGTAACCCTGTATAAACAAATAAAAGCGAGTCAAAAAATTAACTTTATATTTCCAGTATCTTGCCTAGAAGTAAACACAAATGGCACAGCCAAGGAGGAGCCAGTGCCAGTACCAGAGCCGGTGCGGGAGCGCGACCGCGAGAAGGAACCAGTCGCCGCGCCGACGCCGCCGCAGCACACCACGCCCGCGCCTCCGCCAGAGCGCACTAGCGAGAAAGAAAAGGAGAAAGTTGAACGGGATAAGTCAGGAGGTGAGAAATTCTGCCTTGCTTGTATTCAACAATATTAAACACTAACATTTATTTCACACTGATTACATTATTACATTATACTCATCATCCATAGGACGTCCACTGCTGGACATAGGCCTTCCCCATCGATCTCCAAAAGGGCCAGTTGGAAGCGGCCTGCATCCAGCGTTTTCCTGCAGTCTCTTTTAGGTCGTCTGTCGGACAGACTCTGTCCATATTGTGGGTGGACGTCCTACGCTGCGCTTACCGGTCCGTGGTCTCCATTAATTCGAGAGAGAGAGTATATTATACTAATTCTTTCTATTTCTGAGATGACGTCATAGGTATGTCCTTTGTAGCGGGTTAGAGGCATCAGTAAGATCACTCAAAGACTCAACAAAGAAGACTCCACTGATCATCTGCGTGAAGCTGACATTGCACTGTCCATCGACCGGCCAATCTACTAAATATATATCCACTACTACCACATGACATTGGCAAAATTGCAGCAACAGTGCAGAAGCCACAAAGAAAAGAAGTTGAAGTTGCTTGTATTCTAGTTCGAACAGGGTCCACCTTCCGCTGTTTCCTAAAGGTGCATGGGCACAGCCTAACTCAGCAAGGATATTCCTTAAGCAATTCCCTTGAATTGATGTTGAACACTATGCAAGCGACATAATGTCTATGTTAAGAGTAAATGTGGCATTGTGAACTATATAAATGATTTTTTATTATTTATATTACACGGAAGACGTAAGGTTAAACCACGTAAGAATTATATAATTGATGTCTATAGGTATGTACAACTAAGCTCGGTCGATTTTTGAATGTTTTAACTTAGAGATCGTGACTCCATAGGTATTGTTTCTCGACGTATAACGTTAAGCTCTTTAAACTTACAAGCAAAAGAGTAAGAGTAGAGTTTAAAGCGTCGTCCTTTGTTGCAGGCGAGCGGTGGTCGAAGCGCGCGCGACGCTCGCGGGCGGGTGGCGCAACGGGCGCGCCCGGCGCCGCTACCGACGGCGCGGACTCCAGCGAGCGAGACAGCGAGCGTCACGCGCACAACACGCAACACAAGAAAGGTAACTATAACAACACACAACCTTAACACTCTTTGTATACAGGGAAGGGTACTCCACGTAGATTGGGGATGTGGTCCTTAAATGTTGGCCTTTTGGAAAACCTCGTCATACAGCGGGCAATGCGCTATGCTCGGAACTTCTTTGCGCGATAAAATCCGGAACGTAGATATTCGCCAAAGAACCAGTCATCGAAAAAAATTAAATTTGCAAGTTGAAACAACTAACCATGTATGCTACTATGCTACTTTATAATTATGTACGTGTACCTACCATGTTCTGACAAATAAACAATTTGAATTTGAGTGGCAATGGGCAGGCCACATCGCTCGAAGAACTGATAACCGATGGGGAAGGAAGGTCCTTGAGTGGAGACCACGAACCGGAAGACGCAGCGTATGTAAGCCTCCCGGATCCCACTAGATGGACCGACGACACAGTCAGAGTCGGAGTCGCGGGCATCCAGTGGATGCAGATGGCAGGCTGTCGTTCAGTGTGGAGGTCAAAGGGGGAGGCCTATGTTCAGCAGTGGACGTCTTCAGGCTGATGAAGGGGTACTAAGCCGAAAGGGGCCCGTTATACTCATAATTATGCAATCTTGAAATCGCGCTAATTCACCTTGCTGGCCCAGTGCATATTGGTGAATGTCTTATTTCTTTAAACTTTTAAGGTTCTTGGACATACAGATTTTCTCACGGTGTTTTCCTTCGCCGTTTTGAGCGATGGCATAGAAACTGCACATAATTTATAAGTACTAAACAAGTCATTGGTGCCGGGCCGAGGATCAAACCGGGTGCCGTCAGATTGTAAAGCGCCCATGCCGCACATGCTACCGCCCGGCCACAATCACTCCTCGAAGTGACTGCTAAATTGAACAATATCGCTAAATTGATCTAAATTTTACAGGTATAGGCAAAAAGAAAAAACGCAAAGCACGCCAAGCGGCACAACGTTCGGAGACGCCGCCCGAAGAAACGGACGCTATAGACCCTGACGAGCCACGCTACTGTCTGTGCGACCAGATATCCTTCGGCGAGATGATTCTATGCGACAACGATCTCTGCCCGATAGAATGGTTCCATTTCTCCTGTGTCTCACTTTCAACAAAGCCTAAAGGCAAGTGGTTCTGTCCAAAGTGCCGCGGCGACCGACCTAACGTGATGAAGCCTAAAGGGCAGTTCCTAAAAGAGTTAGAACGGTATAACAGAGAGAAGGAGGAGAAAGCATAGTGATTGCTGAAGATACGGCTGTAAGTGAGTGGATATTATGAACTTTCAGCTTTATGCAATTTACAGTTGTAAGCAATCGTCCGATAGCAAATGGGTCATAGGAAAAAAGGTGGAGTACGTCTTCATACAATGAACACTGCAATAGCACAATATTATTTGTTTCCCTGACACATTTCGCACCTTTAGAACAATAGTGACAAAATTCGGTTTTTTCGTAAAATGAGTTGGTTACAGAAATCGAAATAAAACAACCTTGCGCTACTGGTTTGTAAATTTGAAACCGCCCAATTCAAGAGGGAACAGTTTCAAACGACTATATTGATCTCTTTTTAATTCTGAATATTTGTGTCAGTGCGAAAGTGCTGCAGTCTGTGTTAAGCAATTAATTACCGAATCATTGGTAAATCTTCTTTACATTATTTCCTAATAATAACAACCGATTTAGCTATGTTATTATTTTTATTTCGATATTACAAAAAATTCGCGTTACGTTTTTGTTGTTTATGTCATTTTGGCATTTTAATGAAACTTAGTTTTGCGAGATATTCAGACGAATAAAACGACTACAATTCAAATTTTTATAAATTAATAAGTACCTTTAGTAACCTACCTTTGAGAGATAAGCATTGTATAGATAAAACCCTCATACTTTATCAACAAATTTAAAAGATGTTTGTTTTTTGTTTACTCAAAATATTACGGAAAATATATGAAAGAGTACAACGCCGTAATGTTTAATCTGCATATATTGCGGTTTCCCAAAAAGTTAGTTTTTTGGATTGAGTCACTACTGTTATAAAAGTGCGATTTATTAGAATCCTTTTTAGAGCTAAATTGCAATTTATCTCAGCCCATTAGTCAGCCATCTCTGCTATTTATTTTCATATTTAGCCCATATCTATCTACATTTCTGTATAAATGATATCCACTCATTTCAGTCCAGCGGGAAAAAAATCCTGCAAATACCTTAGAAGTATTGAAATGTGATTTCAATTTTATAGAATAACTTTGATTTCATTTGATTCGATGTGAACAGATCTGCAAGAGCTTGATTTAAAACAATGGATATTGTTTCTGGCCCTGTTACTCCTGCTCACCTTAAGTGACAGCCTATTATATTCTGATGATTCTGATTCTGATTCTATATCTTAAGTAACAAGGTATATATAGATTTTTAAACGAGTAGTTTTGACGCCAACATGAAAAAAATATTTATTAAGCTCGATTATGGGCAAGTGATATAATTTGATGAAAGTTTTCTTTTCATGTTGCTTCCAAAACTCCATAGAAGCTTCTAGTATAGTCTCCACAAGGCATGACTTAGACTCGTCCGTGACTATACTTGACTCTGACTAGACTTTTTTGACGATATCTAATAAAACTTTAAAATCTTTCAACACGACTGGCAAATGCACAAAACGTGAGATGCCTAAACCATCTCATGAGGAAAGATGAAAAAAATATTTTAACCCAGTCCAAAAATGGCACCAAGAAAAGTTTACTCTACCTCAGAATAATAACAGTAATCTTATTATATAACATCGACTCCTGTCAGAGAGTTTTGGTGCCAACATGAAAAAAACATATTGCCTCATTGTATAATTTTCCTAAACTTGTGTATTTTCGAGTGTTAATGTGTAATAATGGTGGTGTAATTATTTATTACGAGTTCTTGGAATTGCTCGAGTGTGGAAGGTGATATAACGAGGCGAAACATGTCTTCTCGTGTTATTTCCAAAGCTTCACTACTTTACTAAGGCATGACTTTGACTTGACCGTGACTTACTTTGCTTTGCTCTGACTTTGTTTGACGATATTTAACAAAACTTGGTAATATTTTAATACTTTACACTGGCAAATGCACAAGAAATGCGACGCCAAAATCCTCAAAGAGGAAAGAATTTAGAAAAGATGCCCAAAGACGTTGTCTCTGTCTGGTCGCATGGCATCACTTACAGACAGCGAGACGCTTGATTGTTATGAGAGGTGAAATAACTGTGAACGGTCTGTACAATCCCACCATCTTAGCTGATCAGTTGACAGCGTCGCAAGCGGAGAACAAAGTATTGCCACCTAAGAAATACACCAAGAGTTCCAAACTGAACAGCTAGGTTTGCCCACCTGGACAGCTAGGTTGGTGTTGATCGGCACTGTAACAATTTTGCTGTCAGCTTTGTTCAGAAACTCAGAATTCCGAAAGTACGTCGAGTGGCTCTTCCATTCGATTTCTTAGATAAGTTAATTGCATGTCTATTAGACAAAAATAGACAAACGGCCCGCGACAACGAAAAAAAGATAAAGACGTTGCTGTCATATCATATTATCTACCTTGTTCGTAGCAGAAATAATATCTATTGTCAGAGAATGAGCTCGCTGTTTGCGACAGTAATTATAAATTTGTTTGTTAGAAGAATCTCCTCTTGGGATGATAATTTTCAGGTTGTAATGTATAAGGAAGATGTAAATATTATTTTTTTCAGTCAAACAATAGAAGTACAGCGTAGTTCTACGCAATTACGGCATCTATTGTATAAAGAGTATTCTTTATGATAGTTGTGTACCCAGTGGCGTAGCTACCGAAGGGCTAGGTGGTACAGTGCACCGGGGCCCTCGGGCCCTGACCAGCCAACCTCAAACTGAGCTTGCGAACATTTCTCTCACCTTCAGAATATAAATAACAGGTTGACATGACTTTAATCATGGCAACTATAACACATATTATAATTGTAATAAAAAAAATACTTTATAAAACCTAACCAGTTTAAATAGGGCCCCAATTTTGTTTTGCACTAGGGCCTTTGCTTACCTAGCTACGCCACTGGTAATACCTACATATAATTTCGTACTATTTGAAATAAGTTATATTGAATATAAGGATTCATTAATAAAAGTTGTTTTATTGTTTAATTATATATACTTGTCTTCCCGTGATCATGGTGCATGTAACTGAGGTCATTTCACAACCTTACCACGGTAAATAATCATATAACTAGTAAACAGCCGTGATAGTTTAAAACAGTATTTTCTATGTTTGGGTAACTGACATCATCTATCATCGTTACATATCTCTAATTCCTAGCCTCTCTGGATATCAAAATAAAACTTAATAATAATTTATATGGCTTTATTCATATGATTGATCTATACACACAAGTCTTCTAAACACTATTAGTAACAACGTGAAGTAATAATTAAACTATAATTTCAAATACAATCTTAATTTTAAAATAAACAATCCATACAAGTCTTAATTGATAGCATATCATTTGAATTGTAAATGCCAAGTCATCTGAAATGTTAGAAGTTCATTTTAATATAATGGTTTATATAATATTGCAATGGCTTATATTTTCGACTAGAACATTATTATTATAAATTACATCTATATTGCGAATAGGAAAAGGATATTCTATTAGACGGTACTCTGTACCTTTACATTCTGAAATGGTAGAGAGAAATGCGAGGCGTTATTCTAACCTCAAAGTTAAATTTCATTAGTTAGACTTCAATTCACACCGAAATAGGGATTGGGGCAGCTGCCATCTAACCCAACAGTTATGAATAGAGACCGATATGCATTTGCATATTTAGTCCCTTCTCGCCGGTTATTGCCTAACATCTGGTAATGATGCCAATTTACGATTTGTTTAATTATTTTTTTCGGAAATACTTAAAGAATGGGACTAACATTTTGCCATAACTTTGTAAAAAAGTAGAATGGAAACAGTAAATTCTGATCATATATAGTTTTTTGAACATAAGACTGTAGCTGGTAGCTAATATACTGCAGTAAAATATTAAAAGAAAACGTTTTATTCAAACTTACAATGTTATTGCAGCTGTCAGAAGCGTTCTCTAAGTAGCAGGACTGTAGTAAAAAAATTGTAGCCAATCAAACCTGAAAAGTATTATTATGGTTACTCGCACGCGAGTTGTGCGCTTCGGCCCGCGAGTGGCTATTTACGTTTGAACGCTAGCGCGAGTTCTTGTGCACGTACTTGCGCAAGCTGCTGCGCATGGTCTGCAACGAGTAGACCAGCTACAGTTCTTAACACATGACATTATTTAACATTGAGGTAAGAAACACCTTTCAAATTGTAATTAAAACTAATATAGCTCACATTTAGCACACATATTGAAACTTAAATTAAAGCAGCCCGTACTGAGGTCTTACAATGTTTATTCCCGCAAATTCAACTAATATAAAATAAAATTGTCACACAATTAAAAATCGAATCATTTTTGTACCATTTTTAACACTAATGCCACCAGACATTCGTATACGATAATAGAAAAAGCGTAGCGTATCGTCCTATGTGGTGGGGCAAAATGATTACTAACGGTTTATTCTCGTGGGTGTCGTTTTGGCCCATGGGTCAAGGTATGCGGGTCGAAACAACTCCGCAACTAGATTGTTTACTAGGAAACTCATTTTGATTTAGCTTATCAAATGTCTGGCACACACTCAATTCCATTAAAAAATCTTATTTATTCACTCCAAACAACTAATAAATACTGTCATTTATACAACAGTTAATATACGGCAAGAAACATAATACTTTTAGTGTTAAATAAAAATATTAGGCCAATATTATTAAGTACACTTCATTATAATATCTAATTAAATAACACCCTATTTTGTGACGTTATTATTTAAATATGACACTAAATTGAACACAATTACATGCTAAATATTTACACACAGACCCTTACTCTGTTAGACACCGCGAGCTCACCTACTTTACATGTCTGTAGTCTTAAGTTATGTCAAAGCTCCTAGCACTCTGCGTGATCAACTCATCAGATCAATCTACGTCATCTTGGCAGTAGCAGTGAGACATCAATACAAAAACTCTTCGAAAGAAGTTATCCGTGCTAATCATCGTCATCATCATCAGCCTTTAGCTGTCCACCGCTGGACATAGGCCTCTGACCTCGGTCGGCAGTTCTTTGCACCCAGTTGTTGTCGTCACTCCACCTGGCCGCAGGGTGTCCTACACCAGGTTTACCTTAACATGGTCTCCACTCTAGAATTCGTCTACCCCATCGGTTATCGGTTCTTCGGCAATGTGGTCGGCCCACTGCCACTTACTAATCCTTTGAGCTGAAAAAACGCAGCGATTTAGTGAAGTTAAACTACCGCTAAATTGCTTTTGTGACGTCATAGTAGGAACAAAAAATACGGCACACTGGGTTTTCATACAACTTGACGTGGTCGCGGTGTCTATCGTGTCTGTCTGTGTATTTACCTAATACAATATGTACTTCCTAATCATACAAAAATCTATAAAATCGTTAAGTTGATCGAAGTCTATGTGATTAAAAAATATTCGAGAGTTTGTAGGTGGAACTTCATAAATTACTATATCAAATAGCCTATGCACATACATTGCGCCATATAAATAAAAGCATAATTATTTCAAAATTCTATTAACAAGAATGTGTTGATAGATAATAGAAAAGTGTAAGAGTGCCTATTTTTATTTAAATATATATTTATGTATTGGTCCTAGATAAATTATCAGTTAACGGCACCCGGGCAATGAGTTTTCATACTAACATACTAGTCAAAATTTTCGCTGCAAATTGAGATTGTATAATCTGTTTCACCCGCGTGGAGCCCTCTCCTAAAGCACGCCATTGAATTCTGTCGGCATCCAGTTTTTACCCGCCGTTTCACGCCAGGTTGTCACTCCACCTGGCCAGAGCGGGATTTCATCATACGAATATTATTAATACGTAAGTGTGTTTGTTTGTTCTTCTTTCACACAGCAACAGAGCAACGGATCCACGTGATATTTGCATAAAGATTGACGATTACATAGGAAAATTATTATCCCGGAAAATTATAGGTTCTTGAAGGGTTTGTCCACGCGGGTGAAACCGCGAGGCGCAGCTAGGTTTATCATACAGTTTTATCAAAGGTGATCAGTTTTATCAAAGGTGATCAGTTTTATCAAAGGTGATCAGTTTTATCAAAAGTGATCAGTTTTATCAATGGTGATCAGTTTTATCAAAGGTGATTAGTGTTATCAAAGGTTATCAGTTTTCTAAGAGGTGATCAGTTATATCAAGGCTGATCAGTTTTATCAAAAGTGATCAGCTGCCATGCGATTTTTTACTCATCCTGCTGTATTATAAAGACGACGTTTCCATAATATGTGTAGAAACTGTAGTATAAGGCTTGTGGGGGTTTATACCCAGACTCCGTGAGGGTTCTTGTTGGTAGGCGCTGCGTTTTCCAGCTGCCGAGGCGAACCGATGATCCTACGCGCGCTGCCCGCTTTGCAAAGCCCTGAAAAGCATATTGTAAATATGATGCCATCGATCATCAATCTGAAATACAGTGATTATGCAAGTAGTTACATACAGGGCTACTGGTAACATCCTATTAATATATCAAAACAAACAACTATTTTAACTACTATACGATTTTAAGAAATTCGCGGGGAAAATATCATCCATGGCAAGATTTGCAAGCCTATGAAAACTGGCTGTGTATACGTTAGTAGACCACAGAATATGAAAGGTACAGAAAGTCTGCTCCGGTTGACCTTGATTTTAATTACCTACATGCCGTAGCGCCAGGGTACGCAAAACAGCTACAATGTTGTGTTCATCGGGCGAATTATCGCGCGAAACTTACGTGTAGTGCCTTCGCGACTGGCGTCGACCGATTCGATCCGAGACCGCTGTAAGTGCGCCTTTGTATGCGTGTGCCTGATTACGCTCTATGGATGCAGCCGACCTTCTGTACAGGGGCCAACTGCTTACGCGGTATCAGACTAAGGTTAAAACCACGTTCGGTAAATCACGCGAACGTGAACCTTAACGCGCCTAAATACGGTTTGCGGTCGCACAACATTTTTTCATCACCTAAACTTGGTTGCTTTAAACAGCTAGCCGGGCTAGCCCTAAGGCCCTTGTTCTGTGTTGTACATGAGTACTAACGGGGTACTTTCCTAAAGTTGAAAAATAACAATATTTTAATGTACCACGCACCAATCTTGATTGCGCGCGCAACATAAACCGTAAACCAGCATCGAACTTGATACATAATGTGAAACAGTTGACAGATTATTTATCTTATCCTAACTTACGCAGAATTTTTCATCGGTCCCATTCATTTTAGCTAAATATTAATTTGACCGATACACACCGTCCAATGGATGCCGCAGCTCGTCCACGCTTCCCGATAGACTCTGCAGGTTTGCCTCTTTCATCTCCTGCACCAGCCTCTCTACTTGACGCTTCTTCTCCATTATCGCGTTTTCTAATACACCCACCTGGAATAATACGTAAAAGCTTCGTTATGGATTGTCTATCATCTTTCTCGAGACCAATCAATTTGACACGACAGTTGTCTCGTGCGCAAGAGTTCGCGAAGCGTTTTGTGTGAAAATATCATAAAATTATGTTTATTTGTTGGTTTGTTTGTTTACGAGGCAGTATTTTTTTTTTCGAGGGGGAAATCTTCTAAAGATACGCGGCTGCATTGAGGTGCATCCTGGGGCCTTATTATGGTTCTTTGATCGGGATCGAGATTGCATGCCGTCCCGTTCGTATCTATTTACTCGCACCACGTGCGTAAGTGAGATGGCACGCGATCGCGATCACGATCCGAATCATCCATAATAAGGGGCCTGGTTGTGTTGGATTATACCTCAGATCATTCAAACAAGGGAGATATGGTAAAGTGGCGTGGCGGGTGCGACTGCGAATGCATCCAGTGTAAATGAGTGAGGATGTCTGGATGTCGAACCTTTAGTCGAACTTAACGACCTTGCCGCCTTTATTTTGCATGTGGACTATTAGTTCATTAGCGTGTGTGAAAATGAAGTACATGAGCCGCCGTAACTACTTAAGCGGTGTAGTATTTAAAAAAATAATTAAAATGGGTTTATCTGGTCTGAGAGGATTATACCCACTAACCACCCCCGCCCTCCCCATTCCACCCTCTCACAGATACAAAAAAAGCGCGAAAGAGATAGCTATGGCCGGTGAGCGCAGCCTTTTCAAGTTACACGTTTGTAATACTATTATATAAGAGATCTCGTTTTGAACTTGACGAGACACGATTTCACACATAATTATGACTAAAATAAAGAAAAAAGCGATTAGAAAGTTTACAATCACGATCCTTTTCGTCAGAGACATAATTAAATCACATATAAGTTTAAGCATAGCTACGGCGGCGCAGTTTCACCTGCGTGGATATTTAACAATAATCACCTCAGTTAAGTTAAGTACCAACTTAATGTATTATTATAGTTATAATTGTATTTTGGGCTTTTTTGCAGCGTTATTGCTATTGTTATATTATGTTATTTTGTGTTTTGTTTCATGTTTTGTTGCTAGTGACAGCAGTAATTAATAAATTATTTAATTTATTAATTTCATATCTAGATGTAACATGAGTGCTAGGTCCACATCTAGAAGGAAATACATTTAGTTAGATATTAAGTGTTTGTTAATCTAAAGATAGTTCACAATGTATTTCCAGTTTAGTGGTCTTTCAATAAAAATAAAAATAAAAACACTATCCCAAAGGATATGTTTATTTTTCTCCACCCAAACCAACCAGTCAGGGAGACAGTACGAAATTTTTATTTATTTCTGTCCCCCTACAACAGCACGGGGACAGACCAGAGTGAATAGGTATCTTCTTAGTCTGCGTGCTTCATCTTCGACCACATCGTCGCTTACCAACAGGCGAGTTGGTGGTCAGACGCGGACATATCAGCGTTAAAAAAATAATAATAAAAAAAGACCGGAAATAATTACTTCGAGCAGTCCCCTCGCAGGTACGATCGGATAGATCGTCGTCATTCTTCAGTCTCCCCGAGAACATGGTGCATGTAACTGCGCCGAAATATCGGGAGCTCATTCCACAACCTTATCACGGTAACTATCCCGTAAATAATCATATAACTTTAGTGAACAACCGTGATAGTTTATAACGGTGTTGTATTTATTTATTTACAATAGATCTACGTTTGGCCACTAACTCGCCTGATGGTAAGCGTAATAATAATAAGCTGTAATAATTTGAATATAATCCCGATGAAGATGTTTGAATTACGTATCGTTTTCGAGATTTCGTGATGGTCAGTCAGTCAATGGTATTTCGCGTTTATATCCGTTGCCCGCGATTTCGTACGCGTAAACTTTCAACCACCTTTTGGTTCCCTTTTTCGGCCATTTCGCAAAATGCTTACTAGCGGACCTACACACCCTGTTCTAAAATCTCTCACGAAATCTTCCTGCCAAATTTCAGCTTCGTAAGTCAAGATGTTTTCAAGATTTCGTGATAAGTCTGTCAGTAAGTGGTATTTCGCTTTTATATATATATTTTATTTATTTAATAATAGGCATTCGTTGACCGCCAACTCGCCTGATGTAAAGCGATGATGCGGTCTACGTTGGAGCACGCTTGCCTAGAAGAAACCGATTCACTCGTGATTTGAAGACACCCAGATTGTAACTATCGAGGAACACCCATTCAGGCAGCGCATTTCACAGACTAGCAGTTCGCATAATAAAAGTAGAATCAAAGCGCTTCGTACGGGTTTTGTATTACCTCACGCTTCAAGTTCTCAGCGGTGAGATGGTTGATTTCGGTGGCGTGCTTCGCTTGCTGGATCTGGCTCTGCAAGGTTTCCACTTCGGCTAGCATAGACCGCTCCAACGCTTGTCTGTAACAAAACCAAGATAAATGCTGACCTCTCACCCCAAACTAATAGTGTAAATAGTGATGCTTCTGCGTTTCGTGGTAGATATAAATATCTGATCCACAGATTTTTTTTTTTTTTTTTGTTTAAATTAGAACGACTGTCAAGGCATTTTTGTAAGAAATTTGTAGTTGCCAGTTGCACCCTTATAAACGAAACGTCAGTCATTTGAAATCAGTTAGCAACTGTGATGAGGAGTTCGACGCGTTGATCTAAATAAGAATGTTCAATCAAGGTTCACTCATATGCCTCGTAACAGATTTTCCTTCTCATTTCCGTTCTTCTCTTTTCTGTGATCTGGTCTATCTCTGTACAAAACATACACATTCACATTTCTTCTAGGCATTATCTTTGTTCTAGGTAAGCGTGCTCCATCATAGACCACATCATCGCTCAACAGCAGCCGAAGTGACGGTTAAACGCAAAACTATTACACAATATTAAAAAAACTCTTAAAGATGGACAAAAAAGCTCATCATCGAATTATTTATGCAAAATTAATTCCACGTAATAAAATTTATTTGATGGCTTGTTGACATTTAGTGAAAGGAGTGAAAGTTTTCTTTGTTCATAGTCTTTCGATACGTTTAACTATTTCGTCGTTTATAAATACGTAACTTACGCGGTCGTGCATAGATGTTCAAACACATAGAGATGTTGGGTCTAGTAAAAATATTACGAAACGAGTTAGCCTATGTAATAAAAATATATGAAACTCAAGGTTGCCTGGAAGTGATTTTTTATATCCAACAGGCGACCAATTTTCACGCTAGTTCGAATTTTTGGTCAATGTATATAATTTCTGGTATTAACAATAAAAAACTATTTAATTTAAACACATTTAAGAAATACCGACAAACTAATTTAAAACTTATGCCGTAAAAGTAATGCCTAATTTAGCTTGCAACAATTGAAGTCTACATTAAAAGATTACTGAAAGATTGCGGATTACGGCCTTCTGAGCTTGGGGGCGTGGGTTCGATTCCCATCTAGGACAAACATTTTTGTGATGAACATTTGTGTTTGTTCTATATCTGGTTGTTAATATCTATTTACGTATGTATTTAAAACTATATATGTATGTATATCAGTCTCTGGCAGCCATATCACAAGCTTTGCTTAGTTTGGGGTCAGATGACCGTGTGTGAAAAATGTCCCGAATATTTATTTATTTATTTTATTTTATTAGTCTAACTTTGGTTCGGACATTTTTGAGCGGTGATCAGAAATCCACAGTTTCAAATATTTTTGGCTTAACAAGTTCTGCCACTTACTTGCTGCAAGTGGCAGAACTTGCTAAAACTGACACCACAAAACGTGGGATATTTCTAATCGAGTTGATCTTTGAATCGATTCTATTGTATTCGAATAACCGTTCCCACAAGAACCAGTAATTCGCATAACTCTCTAGTCGTCTCACAGCGTTTTGTTTGAATTAGCGCTTTGAGGTCGTACGTGCCGATGGTTAGCCATGTACAATGTTAACTCAATCTTTGTGGAGAAAAGTACGCAAATCACGTAAATACCTACACGCAAACTCGATAGTTGGCTAGAGTGCGGCAAATCGAGCCGAGTTCTGTCTGCAGGGCATGAAACTATGCGAAATGATATTATATTGATACATTTACACTGATACATTACATTTTATATTGATAGAAATCAAATTCGAACGAATGGGCGTTCGTTTTCCACTCGTTGCGTTAGCGTTCGTTTGCTCTTTTATCGAAGGTTTTCAAGAATAAAACACACTCATAATAAATGCACGTTTAATGCATATAAACCTTCATATAATATTTTTTTTTTTAAAGGAACTAAAACCGACTTCATTACTATACCTACATAGTTAAAACAGAGATTGAAAGTCCTCATTAAAACTTTTGAATCACAAGGTAAAACGTCATTTGAGTACGTATTTATGGTATTTGTTGAATTTTTCAAAAAGCGCCGAATCAATTTAGATAAAATTTACATGGGACGACCTCTGAGGTATGATCTACCAAACGAAAAAGAATCATCAAAATCTATACATAATAAGACGAGTAATCGCGTAACAAAATGCAAAAAAAAAACATACAGTCGAATGGATAACCTGCTACCGTCGATTAAAAAAACAATTTATGCTTGTTTTGTGTTCTGTGATGTTGATTTTGCAGAGTTCTGTGCAAAAAATAAATGTTTTCTTTCTTTCAATGTTTTTGTGATAAAAAGGTATTTTATGTACGATCCTTCAACTGTCTCTATGATAACAGTCACGTAGATCGGTTTCTCTGTTGTTGCGTGAAAGAGTAACAAACAAACACACTTCCGCATCTAGAATATTGGTATGATACCAGCAACATCGCTTCGTTTAACACTGTACAACTCAATTACAGAAATCAAGTCAAATTAAGCAAGAAGAAGCTATTATTAAGTCGTTAACGGCGGTTTAAGAGTACATAAAACGTTTTTTAAATTACTCCGTTAAAACGTGGGATAATTTTAAGTAAAATGAGTACGCATGTTTTTTTAGGTCAATACTCGTTTTCACTGCCAAAACCCAAAATATACGTGTTTATTTTATTTTATTTTTATTTTATTGATGAAATACATGCATATTATACATACATATGTTTTGGTTTGATTTCTCAATTATTTATTTAACGTGTTGAAACGAACGCCTGATTTTTATAGCTATATAGAATAGATTCACGTTAGGCCACCAACTCGCCTGAAGGTAAGCGACGACGTGGCCGAGGGTGGAGCACGTTCTAGAAGAAATCTATTCACTCAGATTGAAGATGCCTAGATTTTAGTTCTCAGGAAACTCCTGTCCTCCCTGGACGGCAGCGAGTTCCATACTTGGGTAGTACGTATCGAAATGACGAGGTAAGCAAAAATTTTTAAATACAATGTGAAGTAAGTGTAAAGAGGATTTAACATTTCCTCAGAAACCGTACATTTTCAGGATAAAAGTAAAAAAAAAAAAAAAAAAATGTAAAAAAATAGACGTTCGCATTTATATATACGATGATGATGATGATATTTATTCGCCCTAGTGTTCTCGCTGCCGACCAAAAGAACTTGTGTTCAATTATATCTGATTATTTCAAATGAGTTAGCTTTATTTTTTTAATGTACCTATTGTAATTTAAACAAACGTAACTAGTCAAAAGTCGGTTAACATAGACGACGGGAATACGCCCTTTCAATCCTTTAATTGATATAAAAACAAATATAAGTATGTTACCTGTTCTCTTGCTGCCTGCTGCTTATGATCCTCTGTTCATTGTGTATCTCCTCCATGAGCTTCCTAATTTTGTTCTTGCACTGCAACAGTTCAGTCTCGCAGTTGGCCAGTTTCGACCGCACCAGCACTATCTCAGACTTGAGGGTTTTCTCACTCTGTTTCACGATTTCATTCTCTTCATCTATGTAGTTTAATGCTTGCACCTGTTTTCGAAAGATTTTCGTGGGTAATTTATTAAGACGGAACTTGAGCTTGGTTCATTTATTTTAACACACTTTTATTAGTTACTAGCTGCGCCCCGCACCCGCGTAGTATTAAAAATGGTGATGATGATGCTGAAGAAAAGTAGCCTATGTCACTCTCCGGCCATTGCACTATACCCATGCAAAAAATCAGGTTGATCCGTTGCTCTGTTGCTGCATGAAAGAGGAACAAACAAACCAACAAACTTTGCGCGTTTATAATATTAGTATGATTGTAACTAACGACCTTTGTAAACAAATTTTGGATGTCGATTTAAACCTACTTTTAATAACAGGCTAGTTGGCTGGTGTTTCAGTTATCTATACTAATATTATAAAGAGGAAAGATTTGATTGTTTGCATAGAATAGGCTCCGAAACTACTGAATTTCTATTTGACTTATTACTATTTGAAAAATTCTTTCACTGTTGGGAAGCTACACTATCCCCGGGTAACATAGGCTATATTATATTTTCCAAAAAAATAGGGATCCTTACTAAAACTCCAATAGTGTAACCCAAGGTGTAAAAAAATTAGATTTACAATTTTGACTTTGCGTGTTTGACAGTTCTAAGACAGGACAACGTCTGTCAGTGTCAGGTCAGCTAGTTACTAATAAAGAGCAAAGGATATAATTAAATTTCTTCCTTCACCGTTGTTGAGTGATGACATCGAAACTGGACATAATTTAAGTATTAAATAAACTAAATAACCCATAAATTTTCGGTACCCGATTTGCCCATATTCGAACTTAAAAATTGTATTGAAATGAACTACTTGCCTACAAAGTTTCATGAAGATCGGATTAACGATACGCAAGTTATCGTCGAACAAACTATGCATGGAAATGCCGACTTGTCCCATTACAATCTAAGACCTCTCTTCACTCGGTCAATCATTGGTGCAACACCGAGGTTCGAACCAAGTGCTGACAGATTGTAAAGCGCACTTGCTACCGTTCGGCCACCATCGCTCATGCAACTACGGTTATTACTGGAACTCAAACCTAAGTCCCAACAAAACCAGACTCCAAATACAATTTAACCACGCTAAATATCCCGTAAATAATCTTATTGAAGTGTTTTCTTTTTTTGTCACAAATAAATGATGTCTATAGTTACGTGTATATTTACCGTGCAAAAAGATGCATTTTGAAATTGTAATAAATGATGTCACGTCTATGTAACATGTCTATGTCTATTTATAACTGTAGTGGAGTCTTTCATTGACACTCATAGTATCATTTTTTAACCTTTGTTATCTTAGCCACAAAGTTCATATGGTAATTAAGGTAGCATATGGTACTTTTAGCCAGTGCCATTACCTGTTCAGTGGTGATCCTCAGCTGGTTGTCGGCTGAGTTGATCTGGTGCTGCATTACTTCCACCTGTCGCTCCTGCTCCCGACCCTTGTTCTCCCAGTATCCGATCTCGGCGTCGTACTGTTGACAGACAGGTGATGATAGCTGGGCGTGGACGCTACACCTCTCGGTGGATATGAGGCTACGTAGTTTACTTCAGCGGAAAGCGGATGAGTGGTGGCTCGTCTTGTATGAATTCACTGCTGGGTATTATCTCCTCTCTTCTATGTATGTTTTTATTTCCAGTCTTATGCCAATCTCAACCACGTTTTGGCTGATGACAACCCATCAGGCTGATGGCCTGTCAACAGGACATTTGGCCCTGTTTGTTTGTTTTTGGCATCTGTTAGGTTATGGTTCTAATAGCAGCCAGCAGGTCTAGCTAGCGTTATGTGATGAAATTTTGTCTACCCGTTTTATCAGTGTTAACGTGACAATTGATAACAAAAGAGTGGATAAATGTATCACTGCTTACATGCTAGGCCTGCTGGTTTATACTGATTCATAATTGGATTGATATTTTTAAGGCCTCTTTAAAAAATGTTGTAACGTTTTAACCACAGATTTTTGCGTGGGAAAAAATGCGGTGACTAGTTTTAACAACAAAATTTGAGGTTTTTTCTATAATAAAGTTGTTATAATCTGTTATGACAAAAATTGTAAATAAAGACATCGAAAACGAGTGTTATAAGTTCGACGCCTATCTGTACAGTGGCTTAGTAGCTCCCAAACGAATGGACCAATTTTCGTGGTTTTTATTTTAATGGAAGCTACATTAATAGGGATGGTTTTTATACTCTATTTCAAGGAAATCTGCCTAGCTGTTTTTTTATATAAAGGCCCGATTGCACTTTGTTTAGTGATTAGTGAAAAAGATTAATGCAGGTGCTGAGTGATTAGTACTAAACACATTTGGACATTAACTGATTAGTGCGAGTGTATACTTTAATAATCACTTGCAGTCGCACTAATCAAAGTGCAAACGGGCCTTAAGTTATGAGTTTCAATGTTTCTTTTTAAGTACCTCAAAAGTGCAAAAACGTTACATTCACCAGCAATACCAACTGGGCCAGCATGGTGGATTAGGTCCCATCCTCTCTTTCTCTCTCTGAGAGTAGGCCTGTGCCTGTGTCCCAGTAGTGGGAACATGATACTGAAATCTCTCAAACGTTACGAACCTTTATAAGGTCCACCTGTTGACTAGACAACTTCTCCCGCTGGTAGTTAACCAGAGAGACGAGCTCTCTGTACTGTGTGTTGTAGCTGACTGGCTCCGGGTTGCGGTTCTCTGAGTCCTCTGTCAGGTTGACGGGCGACATGTTGCGGGGCCGGCTGCGGTTGGGGGACTTGCGGAGCGCTTGTGAAGGCGCCGGTGGGGAACGATAGGGTGGCGGCGGCTCTCTATATTAGGGTAATCATAGTAAAGCCCAGAATTTGGCGCGCCGCTATCTTACTCTCACATATGATGATTTTTGCATCCTTGTTTAAAAAAATATAAATGACTTTAATTATGAATATTTTTATTATGACCACAAAAATGGGATAAACAGTTTTCCCATTTATTCTGGTAATTTTTTTTTTTATTAAAACAAAAGTTTGTTCTACATATTTTGACATTTTTGCGTCGTAAAATGCAAAGAGAATATAAATATGGGAAAATGTTCGAAGCACTTTTTCCAAAAGTAGGCAGTCAATTTATATCTTAAAAACCATCAAATTAATGCGCGAGCGAGATCGCTGCACTCGGTATTCTGACCCTTAAACACTAACAGCGCCCCGCGTTGTTTTTTTTATGCCATTGGTGGCAAACAAGCTAACGGGCGCCTGGTGGTAAACGATCACCGTCGCCTATGGATACCTGCAACACCAGGGGCATCACAGATACGTTGCCGACCCTTAAAGACTCTATTAACAGCCTTTCAACCACTATCCTCCAATCATCATGATTTTTTGTGGTAGCCTCTGTGTGTTAATCCAGAGCAGGGGTCTCCAAACTTTTATGCCTTGGGGCCAATTTTTTTTTTCGGTATGTTGCAAGGGCCATAACATGGACTAGTCTTACTAGTCTTAAGCTGTCGCGGGCCGGACTGATGGCAGTGGCGGGCCGGATTTAGCCCGCGGGCCGTAGTTTGGAGACCCCTGATCCAGAGTATAAGCTACCTCCATACCAACAAAATGTAATTCAAATCAGTTCAGCTTTAACATAGGTAAATGTGGACAAACACACAAACTTTCGCATATAATATAATAGTCGTGTAATAAACAACTCCGTGGCCAAGGGAATGTTATAAAACGTAAATAATTACAATGGAATTGGTCTTTAACACTGCTTTCAATGTTGTTCTAAATGCCAAATGCAACTACATCCTGTTGTGTTTAATTAATGTGAATGCATACCTGTATTATTCAATTCGTTGTCACTTCTACTGGGTTACGCAGAAAGGGTGTACGAATCCGAAAGGGGTTCTAGTACCCAAAGATAATTTATATTGATAGTACCCATCATTATAAACAACTTTTAACTTTTATTTATTTCTTTTTAATTTCACACTCCTAAGCGCGCGCATTAAATCAAATATAAGAAAACCTATTTCACGGGTCACCAAGAGACCGGCCTAGCCGAGTTTGGGGCCCACTGTTAAGTCAATTATAATCTATGTTAGACACAATTTATAAGTATATATAACTACGATGTGATAATGTAAAAGCGTTTCAGAAATAAATATTTACTTTACTTTACTTTAACTTTAACTAAGGGAGCAACTCCGAAATCGCGAAAAAATTTATCATCTGTTCCATAGAAAACCGTCACTGACCCCTTTGACACCCTTTCCGCGTAACCTTGTAATTTTATATGCCTTCCTAAATGCGCTTTGCAGTTTCACACGGGATTCTTTAGTTAGCCCGAAATGTTCCGGGCTACAAAATATCCTGTGTCTTCAACTCTTCATGTCATGATATCATTTCGCATATAAAATTACTAAACATTGATGAAATTTGACAAAGAAGTAATGCATCAACAGAATGGATTAAGATACTTTAAATCTCGTAAAACTGCATGAAAAAAAAATTGGGCAATAAAGACAGGCACACTTAAGTCACAGTTGTGTGACTTTTACAAACACGCTTTGTCCAACACGGTATGTCCAAGAACCTTAATGCATAGCCATTTGACAGTCACAAACATGCACTGGGCCAGCAAGGTGGATTATGGCCCATCCTCTCTCTCTCCCTCTGAAAGAAGGCCTGTGTTCCAGCAGTGGGAACATGAAAGGCTGATAATGATGATGATGAACATACCTGTAAGGTGGGACATCTTTCATGACAGGACTATCCGAGTCAGGGGCTTTCCCTTGCTGCACCCCCTTCACCACTCCCACAGGATTTCCAGGAGAGGTGTTCACATTGTTACTATAAGGGGGGGTTGTGTTCAGACGATGCGGGGAACCCTGGTCTATGATGTTAGGGTTTGAGGTATTATGGCTCCTAAAAAATCAAGTTACATAAAATGTAGCTACTTACACAATTGTATTTTTACCTATTTAGTAGTTTTTTACTAGTCAGAAATTATAGTTATGCCCTACACTAGCACGGCCCTGCGGTTTTATAGTTTTTTTTTTATTACTGAATAATAGGCTTGCTATTTACTGTGATGATGATAAGTGATGATGGAGCATGCCTGGGCCTGTTTGAACGATTCACTTTCGACTTGAAGGCAACTAGATTATAACTATTTAGTTTAAACAACAAGCTAAATTAGGGGCATTATTATAATAACATTTATGATCAATCATTTTGACCAATGGTGGCCGAGTGGTAGCATACATGTGCTCTTTACAATGACCACACCTAGTTCGTTCAATTACGGCAGTGCTTAATGCTGCAGTAATAAATTATGTGCAGTTTCGATGCCATGCCAAAAACGGTGAAGGAAAACATAGTGAGGAAACCAGTATGTCCAAGAACCTCGAAAGTTCAAAGACACGTGACATTCATGAACATGCACTGGGCCAGCATGGTAGATTATGGCTCATCCTCTCGCTCTGAGAGAAGGCCTAGCAGCGGGAACATGAAAGGCTAATAATGCAATAATGACATTTATTTTGACAGTATTTCTAAAATATATCTTATTTGATTTAAGCAGCAGAGGCATCACAAATATGTTGCCGACCCTTTAATCAATGTATAAGAAAATAAAACCAGTTCTATTTTAATTTGTCATGTTACTCATTTCCTAAATCTTAGAATCAGTGAGTATGAGTCATACTGTAAACCACTTTTATGTCTGCTTGGAAATAAAAGTATGAATCATGGAAGACTGATATATCATAGTAGGATGTTGTACCACCAATAAGACTCAAGTTAGTTATTCTAAATAACTAACCGATAACCACTAGACTGGAATGTGCTGCCTAAATGGTAGGTTCCGATAGTTACACTCTGATTGTCTTCAAGTCACAGGTGAATTGTTTTTTTTTCTAGACAAGCATGCTCCATCGTAGACTGCATCATTATTTAACATCAGGCACGATGGCAGTTGAAGGCAAGCCTATTTATACTAGGTTGCGCAGAAAGTGTGTAACTAGCTAAAAGAGGTCTATAGTACCCATCGTTATATTTAAACAACTTTTAGTTTGGGACCAAATCAGAAATCGCAAAAAAATTATATCATCTGTTCCATAGAAAATAGTCATTGACACTCGAGAAAATGTATGGAACAGCTGATTTTTTTTGGTCTTTCAGTCCTTCAGTCCAATAATAAACGTTGTTCTTAATCATGGGTACTATGGATCTCTTTCAGCTTAACACCTTTTTCGCGTAACTCTGTATTGAAATTCTCAAAGTAAAAAAAAAACCTATACTCAGCCCAGGCGTTTTTGGCACTCTGCAGCATATTGTAAAGCCGAATAAAAACTGTAAACTTTGATCACATTCGTTTTAGACTATATAAAGTTTTTAAACATAAGATTGTCAGTTGTAGTCAAATGTACAGTGGTATATTAAAAGAAACTGTTTTCATTCAACTTTTGACTATGTTATTGCTGTATATATTACCTCTAGCTAAAGTTGTCCGAGCTAAAAGACAGCATAATTTTACCAATTTAAAGTAGTTATCTCCGTCTGTTGGTTACTCATTGCAGCTAGCAGAGCAAATAAATGCTTGGAATGATTTTATACAGTGGACTACCATTAATGTAATTTTACAGAGAAAATACATATTTTCCTTGTAAAATTACCATATATGCATAGCATATAATGCTGTTCCTCTTTATACACAAGTATAAAAAGAAATGGGATAGGACATTGTGAGTTAAACCACAGAGCGATTACAATAAATAGTCTAAAACCCTGTGTAGCAAGCTTTAGTAAGCTGTTATGGCTTTAAGTAGGATAATTATAACTATTATAGGTATGTTACAAACCCATTTCCAACAGGTGATTTAGAGTTATTTGCAGGTTGCAAAGGTTTCTGGCTGTTACCGGGGTCAGACCGCCTCAGGATGAACTGTATGTCATTTGAATATTCACCCCATTTCATTAAAATCTAAAATGACACCAAATATTATTTCAGCAAGCTTTGATAAAGGGTACATCATTGATACTACTTTGGCAGAAAAATATGTACCTTCAGTGGATATTCTTGAGGAGCCAGGAGTCTCTCATTGTTTCGCCATCTCTCAATCAGTGTGAACCTGCCCACTTTCCCAGTAGCATGAGCCAGTGCAAAAACTACATCCTAGACGATAAAACAAATGATTACGATACAAGTGGCATATAAAAGTGAAATTTCATTCCCATAGCAATATGACCGTGTTAATAGAGTAATTATGAGAACTTCTACTGACCTGACAAGTGGTAGTCTCTGTGACCCCACACACTATCCTTTGTATCCCTTCGACCCAGACCTTCAGCTCCATCCCAAAATTCCTCAATACACACGATACTTATCCGTCTAGGACATATTTCACAAACACTTTAGCCTGCCTGAAACTTAATGCTGAGGCAGAACCCGAAAAAATACGACACAAACATACCAAATCACAATAAAAATAAAATAAAGCTGCGAATGCGTTGCGAACTGGAAAATATATTTGACATATTATTTTATTTGAATTGACAATGACATTGACAATATTGACATCTCTGATCACCCACAGACTATCCTACGTCATTGACATTCACAAACCTTCAGTGCAAGTACCGTTCTTTATCGATCATCAAATTTGACAGTTGAGATCGTCAAATTCGATAAAATTCCATTTGATCGATTCTCGCTATGATTGATTCTATGGCATTTTATCGAATTTGACAATCGATAAAGAACGGTACTTGCACTGCAGGTTCGTTCATAAATGTAAATTCTTCCACAGATGAAGGAATAACCGATTATAATTAAAATCTTTTTCTATAGATTTACATAGCTGCCGGTAAAACAGGATTTTACAATGACTATGTTTTTATATTTTTGTTTTTTCTTATCCCTAGGATCAGGTTCAGTTTCTCAACATCAACAAAATAGGCATATAGGTATTTTTAAAAAAACCCCGCCATTTCAAAAGGCACCTATTTCACTCTTCGGAAAAGTTTATCCTCTTTCGTCTAGGAATTTTCGAACTTATTAATCTTGTCTTGTATTTGAGTTTTGTTTTTGTTTTTACTAAATGACAGAATTTACACACAATTGAATTCTGGTCCAATATTTTTTGCTTTCGAAATATCATTATTATAGTTTAATAATAAATTATCTATCTATACATGCTCAATGGCTCAACCTCAAGCTCAAGAAGATGACGAGGAGGTGGGTATAGTCTTATGTAGTAGGTATCGTGGGAGTAGCACAAAGACTTTAGGTACCTAATCTAGCAGATATTTGTCAAAGTCTAGGAGTAGGCATATAGTGGCTTTTCTCGATGTAACTACATGTCCATAATCAAAGTGTAGTGGCAGTATAAATAAATAAATAACATCTAAATTGAATCTAATAGGGTACTTGACTGTATTAAAAATATCATGCCAATTGACGCCATCCATAAACATGACATAATGATAAAGCATATTTCATTGATTTTTTGATAAAAATATGCTTATTTTTTGTAAAAAACGCGATTAAAATAACTGTATTTTCGACATTTGATCACGTGATCGAAAACGGTCTGTAACTGGCACAGAAAAGAGAAGTAGATAGAACGGAAAAGAGAAGGAACATCTGTTACCAGGCATACGAGTGAACATTCTTATTTACGTCAACGCGTTGAACTCCGTATCACAATTGCTAACTGATTTTGAACGCGTAGCTGCTCCATCGAATTTATTCCACAATGCATTCTTGCGCTGTAATTACGTGTCGCCTAGCTAGCAAAGATTTTATTTAAAAAAAAGGAAGCATATCCTATCACCGGTATGTCTAAATTGTTTATAATTTTATTATTTCACCGTGTTTTAATTACAAAGCTGTTGACAAGCCGTTGACAATAATAGTGGTTACCATTATTTTATCGATATCGATACATTTAGATTTTTCTTATAGTACTAACAGACGTATGGACCAAGTCCGTCTCGTCTATTAGCACTATTACATTTTCCGTAATTTTCTATTGTATTAATAGACATTGAATTTATTACAGTTTTCCAGGCAATCCGTCTACTAGGCAAAAATGGATTGATGCAACAGGAAGACGTGATTAGATTCCTACTAAACAAGCACAATTTGTTCAAAAAAAATTTTGGACATATATGTATCACGACAAATAAAAGATACTTGAAGCCATTAGCAATATCACAAAAATAAATTATTTATTTACATTCAGTGGTTAAAAATTAAATCATATCACCAACACCAACGTCTTCATACTACTCTCAGACAAACTCATTTGAATCTCCAAAGAGACTTAAAATAGCTTCACCTGCCTGTTCAAATTCTTCGACTCCCAAGAAAACGCAAACTAAAGGAAGTTATAAAGTTATAAATTATTTTTCTTTATAGATATTTGTGATGCACATTTGAGACTTCCGTAAAGTGACGTCTGATTCAATCAACTAACTTTGATATTCATTATTGATAATTTTATTCAATAAAAAACCTAGCCAGCTTCAATTGCGATCCCGAAACTTTAAGCTCCACTTTTTAAAATATCCCGGTTGTTCACTATTTAGTTGTATGATTACGGAATATTTACACATTATTTATAACGTTTTTGAGTCATTTCCTGTGCCGAAACATTAGGAACTCCATATCCACAACATAATCACGGTAAATAAGTAGTTAATAATCATACAACTGTACTAAAACTCCACGTTTTTAAATAAGTCACAGCCACGATTCCATAATATTTAATGGTATAGACAGACGGACAGACTTAGTAAGTTAGTAGACTTAGACTCGTAGGCTTAGTAATAGGGTTCCGTTTTTACCCTTTGGGTACGAAACCCTAAAAAGTCAAAAAGTTAAAACGAAAGAGGCTTCCCCATACAGCAAACGTATTTTAACGTATTTTTGTATTAGATCTAATGTATATGTAATGTAGTGTAACGATAATACGTACAAGCGTAATAATTGGCATGAATATAGTACACAGACACACTCTAACTAAAGTATAACAAAAAATAATAAATAATGATCAAATGCGAGTCAGTGACAAATTTCTGTTCATACGAACTAAGCAAGTCAATCTTGCTATTTTTTTTAATCGACTAGTGGAATTCCTACCGTCTAATATGCTAAAGTATATAATAGGCATGTGTCCTAATGTTTAATTTGTTACAATTAACCGGCTTAGCGATGAATATAACTAAATAAATTACACATAGGTACTGATAAAATAAATGAAATTGGCTGATAAATCTCTGAGATATGAGTGTTTAAAGTTTTAGGTGGGGATAGAGAGGGAAGCTCTATTCATTTCTCGCAAAGCGTGTGTTAGTACAGCATTTGTATGGCGCTCCTGAGGTGTGACGTCACGGCTCAGTATAGTGCGCTCTCTGTCTAGCACGAAATTAAAATGTTTATATCTCATTTATGTTTGAACTAATTTTTATTTTGTTTTCGATGATGTGCTCTATTTATGATCAGCTTTTTTATGAGGTAATAATAAAAAATTAGTCATCATGCCTATTAAGATTATCGATAAAATTAAAACTGCACACAAAACTTTCCCATCACTAGCTGTGATACCACATTCTAAATTTTAGGATGAGGTTTTTTTTTTAATGGCTCCTCACGAAAATAGCATTTAACCGTATCAAGTAATATATTTATTTTTCTACCCATTTAAAGTCACATAAAACGAACTCTAAACATAGCCTACGTCAATATCATGGTCAAATCATGACCTAGTAAGGTCATGGAAACTTTTTAATCAAGTTTCTATGGAGTTTTGGGGCAAAACAAAAAAATCACATTTGCAACTTCCCATTGTTTGCCTACACTCACGCAAACCTACGAATTTGCCTTAATCTTATTAAACGGATAATAATTCAATATTATTACACAAGCACATGCATTAATACACTAGTTTTGTTAAATAAAAAAAGCAAAATCGATGAAAAACTCTTAGCTAAATTATTTTAACCCTCGTGCTTATCGTGCAGTTTAATTTGGAACTATTTTTACTATGTCGTAGATAAATTTACGTTAAGGACTGTTGAACTCGTACTAGTTTTTTGAACTGCACAAAAATCGTGCAGTTTTTTTGGAATAGCAGCATTTACCGAAATAATTGCGCAAAATGCACAGGGAACTGAACCGTATTGCACCACTAGAAGGTCAGTTTTAAACTTTAACAAAATGGCGTTCATAACCTTTTGGATTAATAATAATCTTGACGAATTATTGCATTCCTTCCTATGTAGTTATATTATGACGTTTCGTTTACATGTGTGCAACTGGCTACAACGGATTTCTTGCAAAAATGCCTTGACAGCCGTTCTATTTTAAACGAAAAATTTTTCTCTTCTGTGGTAACTGGCTTCATCCCTAGTGACGTCACACAAATCTAAACAAACAGATTTTGTATTGATATTTGCGAATTTAATGTTGTAAAGCTATTTTGAGAGCGATTTATCCAGAAATTTTCACCAAAAACAGTCCGGAGGTTAAATGTGAGAAGAATGGAGAAACATTTTGTGCAAGCAGACAGCAGTAACTTACCCAAAATTAATGTTTTTATGGTTGCATATTTCTTTAATAATAATCCACGTCATTGTTTCTACGCTGCAGAACTCAAAACGTAAAAACTACAATGTCAGTATTAATTTTTAATTGTTCTCCAAGCAAAACATTCAATCAAGTTGTACAAAAAGTATGTTGTAGTAAGTGGATATCACTATTTTGTTAGGTTATGTCGAGCTTTACAATGTTTAAAAAGAAAGTAACAGTACATAAAATAGTAATGCAATAAAAACACAAATTATAATAGAAATATATAGACTCAAATATGTACCTCAAAATGATCTTCGCACATAGAAACACTTGAATTAGCTCCAATACTTTTGGGTTCTCTACGAGCTACTTAGTAGCCACCAGTACTATTTAGACACGTAGTACACGTACACGGAGTTACACGTAGTAGTTAGTAGTTTACCTTAGATTGATTCCAACCACTTTTTTCGAGTTATGGGGAGTTTTGGGTCCATTGGAACAGGAACAAATCTTTTTTCGGGTGTCTTTATGGAAGTATTTGTACATTTTGGCACTACAAAATATTTATAAACCATTACTTCTATTAGAAATTAATTAATCATAAAACTTTTGCAGCCTGGCTGCAGTTGTTTTGTTTTGTGTGACGTCAATTAGTCATGTGATCGGAGCTATGACGCAGGTCTGCGTTTTGGCGCGATCTTTTTTTATTCAAACTTTAACATCGATTTATATCGCAAATACGACTGATATCCAGAAAATATAAATGCAGTATACATTATTTTATATCAGACAATAATGTGCAATAGTTTCCCAAAAGTAGTCAAATACCCTATTATGTAGGATCTACAGTTATATGATTATTAACTTCATTATTAACGGGATATTTACCGTGATAACCACATCCTTATCACGGTAATTATTCCGTTATAACTATAGTGAACGACCGTGATAGTTTAGTGTTTTCTGTAGGATCTAGTATTCAACGTAGAAGAGGTGCAGAAGATAGTTCGAGATAACATTGAGCTGTGTCTAGGCGGCAACACGTACAGTCACTCGCGGTGCCCTCAATGGATCACCATCATCACGGATAAAAC
Organism: Agriopis aurantiaria; assembly: GCA_914767915.1. NCBI lineage: Eukaryota > Metazoa > Arthropoda > Insecta > Lepidoptera > Geometridae > Agriopis > Agriopis aurantiaria. Next base: position 8,112,217 of record OU612001.1, on the reverse strand, counting down.
TTTATCAAGGATAAACAAGCTAAACAAGCCTTTCAAATACCTCAGTAAGTCGAATTTTAGCCTTCGACCAAAATAAAATATGGACGGGCCCAAAAGAAGTGCATTTTTGAAGATTACAAAATGAGCGCTGGCGCTCACTGCGTTTCAGTCGGTCTCTAGCCGTCGGAAGTGAAACACAAGCCTATTGTTACATGATAACGAAACATCTGACAAAGTTATGCCTTCGTGTGCATTCTCGAAGTGTAAAAACACAACAAAAACCGCTATCTACTTATTTATAATTAAGTGTTTGTATATGTCCGACGGTTTTGGCTCGTTTTTACTGAGCAAGTGCAATGGTTATGGCCCGTCCATTCATTTTATTTTGGTCGAAGACTTAATGCATAACCACAATTTCACCACAATAAATATTAGGTACAACAGTTTTCTTTGATATACGTATGTTTAGGTAGTAGGTACTATAGTTACTTCCAAGGATCATTCTTTATGTCTATGGTAGATACTTCTTATTATCGTAGGTACTATGGTAGGCTTTTGGGTACGCAGACGACAGCACAGTAGTAGAGAGCTATACATCCAATGCACGAACCAGTGGACCTCAAATCCAGTCTCTCAGAGAGGCCATGGTCGAGCGCAAGAACCTGTCCCTTAAGGCAGTCTCCGATTGGGGTGATGCCAACCTGGTCAAGTTCAATGCTGCTAAGACCCAGGCGTGTCTATTCTCCGCCAAAAGGACGCCATTCCAACTGGCTCCTACTTTCCGGGATGTATCCATTCCGATAACTGACCAGCTTGAGCTTTTGGGCGTTTCTCTGACATCAACCCTCAATTTTGGCAATTTTTTTTTTTATTTTTATTTTTTTTTTATATTGAGAGCAAGACTCAAATGGCTGCCAAAAATATGGGTATCCTATCGAAGGTGCGACGGTACTTCACGTCGGAACAGTTGCTATCACTGTACCAATCACAAGTTCGGTCGTGCATGGAGTACTGCTCTCACCTTTGGGATGGATCAGCTAAGTACCAACTTGAGGCATTGGAATCTATAGAGAAACGTGCCAAGAAGCTCATCAGCAATGAATCCTTAGTTCGGACTAAGCTTCTTAGTCTTGAGCATCGCCGTAAAGTTGCTAGTCTAGTCTATCGGTTTTTTATCGGATACATTTCGGTGAGTGTGCATCGGATCTGCACGATCTGATTCCCTCCTGCCCATTTTTCTATCGGACTGCCAAAGCGGGCACGAAAAATCGTCAACGCTTTATGGTTGATATTCCGAAAACCCGTACGAAGCGCTTTGATTCCACATTTATTGTGCGAATTGCTAGTCTGTGGAATGCATTGCCTGAATGGGTGTTCCCCGATGGTTACAATCTGGGTGTCTTCAAATCACGAGTGAATCGGTTCCTTCTAGGCAAGCGTGCTCCAACGTAGACCGCATCATGGCTTAACATCAGGCGTGATGGTGGTCAAACGCAAGCTTATTAATTATAAAAAAAAAAGCTTCGCACGGGTGTAATTTACAAGCCGGGGCGGGTCGCTTATATAAATATCTGATGGTGAAAACAGAATCCGTTGCGTGGTTTAGGAGGAGTTAGCTGTTATACAGACAGACAGACGCGGAAAGTGACTTTAATGTACAAGGTATGTAGAGAAGATTTTCCCTCGCAACTTCTCGTTGACAAGAAAAATCCACGTGATACTGCGTCTGCGTGCACTGGATCGGCAAATCTGCGCCATAGAACTCAATACAAAACAACAAATCCGTACACTCCGATTCCGACGCAGTGAACCTTTATTTCTAGTTTCGACTATTTACTGTATTTATTTCTCCCACAGTGCGTTTAACGATTACTCAGAAAAATGGCTCCGGTTTACACACAGCAGCTGCGTACTACTGGGACACGGCAACAGATGGCGCCTGCACGGTGCGCTGGGAAAACAAGTACATGTACTGCATCGTGAACATCTGGGCCCTAGCTATACAGATATAGGTAGGTAATAAAGTTACGTATTTTGTATCCTAGCGGTTTTATTTGAACTGAAGCGCCGCCCGCCGTGTAAGGACTCGGTCAGTATCAGTGCGTCGCCCTAATTTACATACAGCATTGGCGGATACCTAGCAATTCCATACATTCGACTCAATTTTTCGATTTGAACCTTGTGAGAATGTCATTTTTCTCGGATAAGTCTGCGTTTGACCACCAACTCGCCTGTTGGTAAGCGACGATGTGCTCAAAGATGAAGCACGCATACTCATATTATTATTACAATTATATAATAATATAACTAACAATATAAATGTATTGCAAGTGCAATTTACGACATTTTAGGTTTTGCCAAATGAAACAATACATAAAGCACATTTTAGTATTTTTATTTTTGGTAAAATTTACCACAATACAAAATAATGATACAAATAAATAAAGTAATAAAATGTATAAGACAGGTCATAGAACTATGCATTGTAAAATTGGTGCTTTTAAAGCATTTTCATATAATTTATAATAACATTAGGCAAAATGGCATTGTGTACAATAAAAATAAAAGCATTACTATTTTAACACAAATAATATCAAAAACAGATGCATACACTTAAATAAAAAATATAAACTCAAATTGATTCATCACTTTGTGATTTGGTCTTTTGATTTCATTTCTAATTAATTGATTGTAATACAGGACTAAAATGCACATGTACATTGTTTTAAAACAAAGTAATTATTCAGTTTTACGAAACGAGTCGAGCGCCACGCCCATCATAAATAATAATCGAATTCACAATCCATTTTAGTTCCACAACCAGTGGGAAAAAGATATAACATACTTTTTGTAAAGTAACCTACACCTTTTTGCTACTAGCTCGATGAAGCTGGTCAGTAAAAAAAAACGTACACGCGAAACAATGAGGAGAGAGGAAAAGGAAACTCTTGTTAATCTTATGACAAAGTTAAACTAACATTTATAAAATAGATGTTATTAATAAATCGATATTGATTATAATTACCTGTACTTTGTATTTTATTATCATTAACTCGATGTAAACTATAACTTCAACTAACTCTCGTATCAAATGTAAACAAAATATAACAACCTTTTATCCATTAAAAAGAATGGCTTGTCCTGTTAATGGCTAAGTCCACATCATTATAAAAACAGTGACAGCAGGTGACGTCACGACGTTAACGCAAGTTTTAAGGTGGTACCTATGGCGGGAAATTAAAATTTCAACAGTTTTTTTTTTGTCCTTGTAGCTCGGCCAGATAATTATGTGATCATTTACAAGAATTACCCGGCCTAGCTACAGGGACGAAAAAACTGTTTTATTTTTAAATTTCCTTCCATAAGTGAAACATACCACCTTAAGGCGCTCCCCACAGTCCGCACCTGTCTCGATCGCACATTTTTGAAGATAATATAGTCAACAAGTGTTAAAATAAATAAAAAAGTTGCTGTAAAACTTATTATACATTTTAAATATTCTTAATTTAAAAAAACTTTTATTTCAACAAAAGAGTTCTGAAAATTTTATTTTTTATATATCTCTGTCATGGAAGCAAAAGATGTCGAAAAAAATACATCCACGTTCTTTTTAGATTTACACTCATTGATTTTATATCTTAAAAATGTGCGAAAGCCGGCAGTGAGAAGCGTCTTAAGGTTCTCACTAATTTACCAAGAGTAGGCTGAAAAAGCATTGACACATAATACAAAACACGAAATCAGGTTCAACTCAACTTAATGCCTTTTCTGCTTTCACCGCGACTCTTAGCTATTAGAGAATTTCCTGCAGAGACAAAGCTATACATTTGCGACATGGGTATTCTATTGCCGTTTTTCATTCGAGCATAAGAAAATATTTTTCATAATCATCCATGTCACAATTTGGAAGTGTTAAAGTGCTAACAGACGTGTGGATTTGGTTTACCTCAACCGCCGCGCCGTCTGACCTACGGGGGAGAAAGAGACTGAAATATGTTATTCTCATTCTTTCACTCCCATTGGTTAGATAGCGGTCCGTAAACCACACATCTGTTAGCTACTTAAGGATACACGCACATTAAGCCGGGCCGCAGTGGGCCGAATCGCATCGCAAAAATAGCTTTCATACATTTCATATGAAGTATCGCACATTATCGCAGCGCATTTAAGTAGCGCAGCGGGTTGGATTTCCATATAAAATGTATGGAAGCGATTTTTGCGATGCAACCCGGCCCAATGCGGCCCGGCATAATGTGTGCGTACCTTTAATCGTGATGCCACCTTACCTAAATGTAACTAGCATGTAACACTAAACTGATTAGACTAGTCTACAGATACGTTCAGCTTTCTGAATATATCACTAACAACACTGATGGGAACGCAGTCATCACAGTACCGTGATACATTATATATCACTTTTATATGCTATGTTTCGTACATTAATCTAAGCTAGGTCGTTTGTCTACCAATTTGAAAATCATAACAGTACCTTTAGTACAAGTTTTGATAGTATGCGAAAACTTTTTTCGTTTACGTATTGTTCCATACATTGCTGGGCTGAAAGGTAATCGAAAACTTTTTTCGTATTAGAGTGAAGCAATCTATACCGCCGATTACTACCGATTTTAGTTCCTCCGCGTTTCCGCTGGAGGCGCTTTACTACAATGTATGGAACAATACGTAAACGAAAAAAGTTTTCGAATACTATCAAAACTTGTACTAAGGGTACAGAAGTTTATATATTTGTCTCTCTTTATCAGAGGGTAAGGATGCTACAAAGTTACATAAAATAATAGAGGGTTACGCGGAAAGGGTGTACTAAGCTGAAAGGGTTCCATAAAAGTGTGTGCAAAAAGAGAACCGTCGCGTCGTAGGGTTCAGGGCGCGTGTGTGCGAATGTACTGAATAAAAAACTCCTCTTTTTGCGTCGGGGGATAAAAAGTATAATGAACGTTTTGTACAAATTATCAATAGGCAGAGTTTGCAAAAAGAGAAGCGTCATAAGTTGAAGCCGCACGTGTTCTAATTTAATGTTTTGCAGACTACCCATCATTACGAACAACAATAATATCGCGGAAAAAACCCCAGCTGTTTCATACAAAACAGTCATTTACACTCAACAAAATGTATGGAGCAAGCTGATCTTTATTCAGAATAATAACGTTAGCCCATTATAAAAGTTGTTCATAATAATGAGCATAACGGACCTCTTTCAGCTTAGTACACCCTTTCTGTAACCCTGTATACCACAATAACGTTCTCAAACATTTGTTACATTTAGCATTATAATTTATGCAATATTTTGTGATGAAGTGTTATGCAACAAATGATTTACAACATGTAACTACTGCGTGCACCTATAAGGCTACGTTTCGACTTTCAGGAGATGGACTCTATCGTATTTATTTGTATGGAATAGTGTTTTGAAGCCATATTGTCGAAAAGAAGACTGATGGTACCAGTGAATGCATGCTATCTCGCTCGCACCAACTTTCTTGCTCCATGCATGCGAGCAGGACAGCAGGCGAACACCATCGACACTATATTACACACTAATGCCTCTGGTTAGAACAGTGGTTCCAGGGCGTCTAGGGTGAAGCCACCGCTGCTCTCGCCACTCCCGCTGAAGTCGGAAACTCGGTCTTAGGGCGTTTTACTGTCTTGCGGATTTGCTCACGCGCGTTTTTATGACCTGTGTGCACACCCACAATGCACCTTTTCAAAAAGGCGTGTAGCCAGGATTTTCTTGAAGGGGGGACAAATGCAACGTTATTTAAAATTATTTACTCTTAGGTTGGGAAGCGCTACTCATGCGCTACGTACGCCCTTGCCTTTTCAAATAGCTAACATACGTGTGGATTTTGTTGACGGACCGCCGCCTAACCAACGGTAGAGAAAGAGTAAGAATAAGATATTTCCTTCTCTTTCTCTTCCGTTAGTCAGACGGCAGTTGAGGTCAACCAAATCCATACGTCTGTTAGCACTTTTATAGTGCTAATAGAAAGAGGAAAGAACATTTTCTTTCTCTCCCTTTGGTTAGACGGCGGTCCGTCAGTTAAGTCCGTCTCGTCTATTAGCTACTTTATATAAGCGTTTATTACAATGCGTGCTGTACGCACGTGGGATGCGGGCTTAAGGATCGAGCACATTAGTACGGGCCGCAGCGGGCCGGGTCGCATCGCAAAAATAGCTTTCATGCGTTTTATACTATGAAGTATCGCACATTATAAATAGTTATTATTTATTATTATAAATGTCCTGAATATTCCGAATATTATGCCGGGGTGTAGCGGAGCGGATTTCAATATAAAATGTATGAAAGCGATTATTGCATGCGACCCGGCCCGCTGCGGCCCGTACTGTGTTCGATCCTTTGGGGAACTGAGGCTCAGATTTGCGTGTCAGAAAATCCGCATGACACTAAAACACGAAAGTGAGACAAATAGCTTTGCTCCATTTCGATTTACTAAGCGCGTATCTCAGTGAAAATTCCATACTATTTCTCGTTAAGTATTGAACGGTGTTTCAAAGATACTTGGTTTTATAATAAGCGTACTTTTGACAAACGACCACAACTAGTCTGCCAGTATGTCTTTTACAGTTTCCATAAGTTGCACTTGTTTCACTGAATTAAATAAGGCTTAATTACATACAACTATTGTAATGGACAGCATTATTTTGAAATAGTAAATTACTAATATTATGAAAAAATCTAAATACAATCGAAGTATAGCAATGCAAAAGTGGTTTTTATTATCAATGCAATAAGCACCACTTTTGCACACAAACACTAACAATACAGTTTTACTATAGAGAAGATTAGTTATAATTTTGGTGCAACTAATATTCGATGGTATGTTATTGTGAAGTCAATTAATACGGATAAAAATTAATAAAATATCGAAGTCTAAAAGCCCTTACAGACGTGTGGATTTGGTATGCTTCAACCACCGTCTGACCAACGGGAGAGAAAGAGAGGGCAATATGTTGTTATCGCTCTTTCTCTCTCGTTGGTTGGACGGCGGACACGTCTGTTAGTACTATAAGGCTGAATGGCGACTGGAGTGTACAAGCTGCGTCGTGGCCTTAGATCAGACCAAATATAACCACTTGATCGCGCATGTAGAAAATTCCCTTTTGTAAAATGATGCCACGTCGGTCGCGGGGGGCAGCTTGTGATTGGAGAATCAAATGTCATTAATTCAATTCGCGCCTAGGATTGGCCCTGCTCGAAATAGCATAGGTTGACATGTTAGAACCTTTGCCTCATACGGGGTAAAAGATGAGCAGTCAAGTGGTTATATTGTCATTGGATCAGACAAACAATGGAGATATGGTGGCGTGGCGGGTGCGAACGCATCTGGCTTAAATCAGGCTTGATGTTAAGTCGAATTCACCCAGCAGACAACCTTGTCGCTTTTTTTTATTAATTGGTTCATTAGTGTCGCCGCAAATTTCTTGGTGTGCGTAAAAAAAGAAGTAGTAAGCCGTAATTACAGTTTTTTCGTTAAGCGGTTTAGCTGTATACTGAAAAATGAACATGGAGAAAATTGTACTAAGGCATATCTACCTTATTTGTCTGATCTGTGGTCGTGGCGCACAGCCGTGAAAAGTAAACTCGTAAATGTGGTACAATTCTGAAACTATCATTTAATAAAAGAGTTCTAAAAGAATTGACTACGGCTGCTGTGCCGTGACGCCCCAATTCTCCAGTAGGCGTTGACCCTAACAAATTGTTTGGGCATACAAAGTACAATAATACTAGTGACAACTATCATAAACTATTATTTAACCTGTCTATTGTAATAAGAAATACTTGGAACATTATTAATACTGCATTAGACACAGTAACAAAATACGATATTTTTCTGAATGTACTATTGGTATTTGCACCTAAATATTATCTATTACTAATATATAAATTATGAATATTGTAAATTTTACAGGCAGTTGAATAATGTGATTGCTTTTCTGTGATGTACTATTCAGTCTATAAAATGCTTAAATGTTGTAAAATCATGACCAATGACAGGCAATCCATAAGATTCATTTTATCAGTCAAACTAAAGCTGTTCAGTTTGTGTTCAAGCTAAAATGTGCATTTTTATGTTAAAACATACATTGATCTTCTTGCCACAACTTCATGCTAAACTTTGACGGCGCTAAAGTTATCTGCTGTTAATTTTCATTTCAATATGTGAAAAGATAATTGTCAATTTAAAAAAACAACTTCTTTTTTTTTATAAAATACGCAATTTCGGTTACTTATCGTCATCCAAGTAGCAAAATATACCAGTTATTTTGATTTAAAAGCCAAACTACTAAAGCGATTTTGATAAAATATCATTGGGACCAATCTGAAAGTATATATATCTTTTCAATAAAAAAAATAAAAAATAGGTTTATAAATGACGAAGTTCTTCACACATATTAAAAAAAATATGGAGAACCCTCTCCTTATTTAAAGTAGGTTAATAATGTAAAGGATGGATAATTTTATAGCTGTTGAGTTTAGAATTGTACAAGAAAATCGACATTTCACTGGGAGGCGTTCACGTGTTATTTTCTGTCGCAGTATAATTACAGTTCACAGTAAGGACATTCCGAAGTGGTGGTTCGATTCATGCACACAAAGCTTGTTCAAATAGTTTCTTATAAGTTTGTGTGTATGTGCCTAAATTCCTTGTTACACTGTAGGAAATATACCTACAATGTTCTTGCCCCGGAGGTCCCCCCTCTCACCCTCCTCAGACGTCCCGCTACGCACATCTCAATAACTTATTATGTACACAGTAAAATCTATAAAGTACAACCTACCACTATGACTAAATAAAACGATTTGTCGTTTAACTCAATTATTATGACAGATAATTCATCTTATTTACAATTTCACTATACAATACACATTAAAATTACCGAAAGTAACATTGTACTCGTTAGTTTGCTACCCTTTTTAGAATGTACTAATATTTTATTTAACGCCTTATCTAGTGCTATTTACACGTACGCGCTAAACTAGTCGAGACTTAACTGATCACATGTGAAGAGAAATGAGTTTAAGAGCATAATGAGGAACAAATATATACTACCTATGCACTAACCATTCTCAATCCCGGCTTAGCATATCACATCGAATTTAGTGCACCCACTACACTTAAGCCGTTCGCGAACCTTCCAACTAAACATACGAAAACAACTTAACTAAACATATTTACAAAAATTGTATAAACCTATATCAAAATAAGATTTTTAATTGTAATTAATGTAAAATTATTAAACAATCCAACAACGCTAACACTGGGCAGATTCTAGAAAGAGATCATAACAAGATTCATGTAAACATATCAATGTCCATGCACTTTCGAGTCCGTAAGAGCAGCCTGGAAGCCTAATTGTTGTCTACTTTTTTGTCGTGTGAAAACGAGACATATACAGACATAAATACACCGTATGTCACGTTTACGCAAGACAAAAGAGTGTAGACAAGATTTTGTCGCGTCACGAAGGTTATCTCTGCATAAGTACCCTCCAGCAGACGGAACATTTCAATACAAGGTGGGAGTAACGCGATATGTGTATTTGACTTATTGTCATAGATAAATAATTATGTACACGTAATTGTGCTCAACCCAGTATTTCATTCATCATTCATTCCCCCACACATAAATTCTTACGTAGAATTCATAGGAGATCCATCGATTGCCAAAACCAGTGCTTTTCTATCGCTATTTCCAAAGCCGTCACATGTCTAAAATAGTATCTAACGTCTATCAATGTACTTCTATTAATTATGCTATTAAGAAAATCCCTTTACATAACCATATAATACTACTAATTTTAAGAGTAATTTAGTAAGTGTTAAGCAGTATTCTCGTGGTTACCTTCAGTTTCTGCTTGGTTTCCAAACATAATTGACACATCACTCACGTATTCTACTTGGTGTTCAGTTCAGGTATTTGCGGCATTTCTTAGCACCACAAGTGCAGGGTATCTTGACCTCTTCGAATGGGAACTTGTAGTCGTAGGTCAGTTCTTCGCCGACCGTGATCCGTCGCAGAGCGAAGATAAGGATGTGCTTGTGGCCATGTATGTCGACGACACGGGAATAGCAGTTCGGCTGGAATTAGAAAGGGATATGTCAGCATGTGAGCACTGCAAAGAATGTACAAGAAAGCAGACATTTTAAATACAGTGTAAACTTTAATTATAGCGACAATTAAGGGACTGCTCATTTTATGGCGTAATTCGGAATGCTAAAAAAAAATTACCTATGCCAATTCCAAAACCATTTCGAGATTTTATGTTACCAACCCTTATTTTTCTACTCTGACCTTTTAAAACGATAAGATGCCATTTATTTTAACATAAAACTAAGAAATCATTCGACTTTCATTGACCTCTAAATGACGTCACATTGTAGCATTTAATTTTCTGTGCCTTTTAAGAATAAAAATATTATACATTTGACACACTGTTCGTCACACAGAATAGAATATTTTTTCATTTCTGTGGTTTGACTGTCTGGTTTTTTTCAGGGCTGCCAATATGGGGTGCTTTTTTAGGCTTCTCAACGCAACGAAATTTTGTGCTATATGGTGACATCACATAATATTAATTTTCAAAAAAATATTGTAAAATAACTACTCAATAGAAAACAAAAATATTGAAATTAGTTTCTTAAAATAGCCTTATCTACGAAATAAAAATATAAAAAAATACTAAAAAAAAACTTTACATACCGAATTGAGAGTTGCCGTTAAATAATGAGAACAAAAATCTTTATATGTATTTACTAGTAAAGTATATAATATACAATCAATAAACATTAATATTGATACAAATAACAACGCTTATTGCGTATAGTCTGATATCTTAGTCTGACGTATTTTGCTGCACCTGTATTTTATTTTATTTTAAATACGAGGTGTTAAAAAGTACTGTTTTAATAATGACGTATTGTTGTCGTTATTTAGAGTGGGTGTGATGCTACATAGTGTATCACTGTATAAACAACAAGGTAAACCAACCAAAGTCAAGTAACTTTGATGTTTTAGCGAGTTTGTCGTTAAATAGTGTCGCTATATAGCGTTTACACTGTACTATAAAAAAAAAGTAGGGCGTCATATTATGCGTAACGAGAATTATGAATTCCTATAGTCAATTCTTCAGAATAAAATCCAAGAGAAGTGACCTCCTGGAGGAAGACATACTTTGTGGCTCAAAAATCTCCAGATGTGGTTAAACCTGAGCACAATAGGGTATTTGACTACTTTTGGGAAACTATTGCACATTATTGCCTGATATAATTTAATGTATACTGCATTTATATTTTCTGGATATCAGTCGTATTTGCGATATAAATCGATGTTAAAGTTTGAATAAAAAAATATCGCGCCAAAACGCAGACCTGCGTCATAGCTCCGGTCGAGCGACGATTGACGTCACACAAAACAAAACAGCTGCAGCCAGGCAGCAAAAGTTTGATAATCACTAATTCCATAAAACACCGGAAAAACTATTCGTTTCTGTTCCAATGGACCCCAAAACTCGCAAAAAGTGGTTGGAACTAAGTAGCTCGTGGAGAACCCAAAAGTATTGGAGCTAATTCAAGTGTTTCTATGTGTGAAGATCATTTTGAGGTACATATTTGAGTCTATATATTTCTATTACAATTTGTGTTTTTATTGCATTACTATTTTATGTACTGTTACTTTCTTTTTAAACATTGTAAAGACATAACCTAACAAAATAGTGATATCCACCTACTACAACATACTTTTTATACAACTTGATTGAATGTTTTGCTTGGAGAACAATTAAAAATTAATACTTACATTGTAGTTTTTACGTTTTGAGTTCTGCAGCGTAGAAACAATGACGTAGATTATTATTGAAGAAATATGCAACCATAAATACATTAATTTTGGGTAAGTTACTGCTGTCTGCTTGCACAAAATGTTTCTCCATTCTTCTCACATTTAACCTCCGGACTGTTTTTGGTGATAATTTCTGGATAAATCGCTCTCAAAATAGCTTTACAACATTAAATTCGCAAATATCAATACAAAATCTGTTTGTTTAGATTTGTGTGACGTCACTAGGGATGAAGCCAATTACAGACCGTTTTCGATCACGTGATCAAATGTCGAAAATACAGTTATTTTATTCGCGTTTTTTACAAAAACTAAGCATATTTTTATGAAAAAATCAATGAAATATGCTTTTTCATTATGTCATGTTTATGGATGACGTCAATTGGCATTGTATTTTTAATACAGTCAAGTACCCTATTTCGAGCGGCTGTCTTGAATGTTTGAATAGCCCTTTTTGATAACTGGCGCCTTGTAGGAGATGGTAACTTAGGTTGTCAGTATGGAAACTTAAAACACTGGACGCAATTTCGACCCTGGCGTCCTCTGAATAATTTTTAAGTTTAATAAGTATTATTTCGTAAAGTACTGTATTTTTAACTCTTGCCTCAAACGCGGACAGCATTCAATCATTCTTAATCCATTTGGAAATTCGCGACAACAACATAGGTTAAGGTGCATATCTACTGAGACGGAGACAAGTGGTATTCTGTTCGTCTCTCGATGAATCTCGAAGCATTGCCCATGAGCGATGCATTGCAACCAGGTTGTTGTCGATACGGAACATTAAACACCCACCAACGCCGCGCCTCCCGCTTATTGGCTCGTATTTCTAACAACTACATGAATTTAACAACTCACATCACACGAATGGTTGATGAATCTCGCAGCATTGCCCTTGAGTGTAGCGTCTACAACCAGGTTGTCGTCGATACGGAACATGTAACAACCGCCGACGCCGCGCCGCCCACTCATTGCTTCGTACTTCTTCTCGCGCTGGTCCGCCAGTACAGCTCGGATTACTTCACCCGCGTATTCTATTACCATATCACCTGGGGAAGAAATAAAAATATATGAAGCGTAAAAACGTATGGAAACTTATTTAGAAACGTCCAATATGCCTGTTTTAGCTAAAATGTGTTTCGTGCGTTTTCACTTCTCATCAGTAAGAAATTGGAAAAGCACTTATAGCCCCTGTTGGTCTAGTTGGTAGTGAACCTGCCTTCTGAGCTTGGGGGTGTGGGTTCGATTCCCACCTAGGACAAACATTTATGTGATGAACATTTGTGTTTATTCTATCTGGTTGTTAATATATATTTAAGTATGTATTTAAAAACTATATATGTATGTATATCAGTCTCTGGCAGCCATATCACAAGCATTGCTTAGTTTGGGGTCAGATGACCGTGTGTGAAAAAAAAACCGGAATATTTATTTTTATAGATCTTCTCATCAGTAAAAGAAGTTAGAAAAGCACTTTACATGACAGATACCTAGCTTATCGTAAATAATTTGGGGATTAAAGACAGAAGTTTTTTTTTTCTGTCTTGTCTGCTAATCCATTGGCTATGAGGGCAATTTTGCAAAATAACGATATCTAGGTCACCAAAACCGTGTATTTTTTTCTCTTTTAGGTTTTGGCTCCAGACACGCCTATTTAGCCATTGTCCGTGTCAAGTATAATAACATTTTCAATTGACGATATTATCAAGTATTTGGAATATGCATATTCGATGCGGTTCATGCGGTCAAGTCGAAGTCACGCCCCAGTAAAGTGGTGGAACTTTAATAAAGGCTTCTATGGAGATTTGGAAACAAGATGAAAAGACATGTTTCGCTGCATTGCCCATGCCTGTACTCAAGCATGTTATTAATCAAATAATCCACCATTACTACACTTTCGGGTGGCTCAAGTTTTGGAAAATAATACAATGCCGCGGGTCTTTCAATGTTAGCGCCAAAGCTCCGTGACATTTTCATTTGTGCGGTTCACAAAGTACAGAAAAAAACTTTTTTTTGTTGTTGAAAAAACTGCTCTGGATTGCATTTCACCAAGTTAGTAAGATTTATTAGCTCACCTTCTTCAATTTCTCTTTTACAGAATAGTCCTCGTCCGTGTATGTGTGATCTGTACACGCCGACTGACGCCTTGGATGTCTCTTTCAGCTGCCGGAATCTCATAGCCGGTGGCAAAGTTGCCAGTCGCCTGAAAAAGTTCAATGAACATTTTACTTTATCTGAAGTATCAGACTTAAATAATGCTTAAAGATTAAAAAAAACATGATTATGAGACACGTTAAAAGTAACGAGAGATTTCATCATCATCATCATCATTTCAGCCGTAGGACGTCCACTGCTGGACATAGGCCTCCCCCATCGATCTCCAAAAGGGCCGGTTGGAAGCGGCCTGCATCCAGCGTTTCCCTGCAGTCTCTTTTAGGTCGTCTGTCCATCTTGTGGGATTGAACGAGAGATTTACTAGTAACGATTAAAGAATACACCATTCACCTTCTGACTCTATCATCAGACCCTTGCACCAAGTGTAATGTATGCTATTCTTTTCAACAAACCAAATAAGCCCAACTCATGGAGTAGTAGCCATTTAAGACTTCCACTATCCATCTCCTGGCTCCATATTCAGATCAGTTTAATGGTACCAAATTATTGGATTGTCATCCAGATTACTTATACTTGCAAAGTTTTAAATCAATATGACAATTAGAAGTTGGTTAAAATCAACTTCCAAGATTTGTTTTAGTCAAGGACCGGGGTATGTCCTAAAAGTGCAACCAGAACCACCAGAGGATGGGCAGCAGCGTCCTTATACTGCAATGTGAACGCCATACAATCTATCCAAAATCTGCCAAGCGTGGAGATTTTGGCAAACCCCACCATTAAGGGGAAGGCCTGTTCAGCAGTGGTCGGCTGATACTGATGATGATGATAATAAACAAAGACAAATTATGAAGATAAATGACAAGCTAATAAGTGTCTTAAAAAACTCGCAAGTCAATCCACAAAAGAAAACCTTCAAGCAAAATAAGAGTTTTTACCTTGATATTGAGCTTTCTCCGTCTTGACCCCCGAATGGCGGAGGTTCCTCCCTGAACGGCGACGCCATCCAGCTAAACATGTCGTGGTTCGGTTTCCTTGTAACCGGGCCGGTGCGTGCACTACCCCAAGGACTTTCCTTGAACCCTTCACTCAGATCCAAATCGTTGTCCCAACTGTTTAGTTGACGACCCTGACATATCTTGTACTTGGAGCAGCGACTTGCCTGCAAAATAACGTAAAAGTTACAACTCATAAAATAACAGTTTACAGGAAGTGGGTGAAATTCAATATAATGTAACTTTCTAAAATGTAAATGAGTCAATCTACACTAATATTATAAAGAGGTAAAGTTTGTAAATTTGTAAGTTTGTTTGTTCTGTTTTAACTCCAAAACTACTGATCCGATTCTGAAAATTCTTTCACTATTAGAAAGCTGCACTATTCCTGAGTGCCATAGGCTATGTTTTATAATGATAAAAAATAATTTTCAATACTAAATAACCGTATTAGTAAAACATGTTGGAGAAAAATAAGCTGATTGGCTTCTTTATCGGCGTACGCTGACCTAACGGTTTGAGATAAGTAAATACAATGTTTGACAAAAATTTAGTTCTTAAGTAGTTTTACAAAAAAAGTCCGCGATAGCATATATCTAACTTTTATAAGAAAACCACAATAACGATAATAACCGGTCATTGTGTTCAGAATACAAATAAAAATTGTAAGGTCATGTTTAGATGCAGTTTTGTAATCTAACTTATGAATCTTTACAAAAATAAATGAATTCATTATTAGGAGTACTTAATGTAGATAAAGTTAGCCGTTTGTATATATTTATCTATGACAGTATGTAGTTTAGTCGCACAGTTAATGAGATAATGTAAAATTAAAATAACGCGACCATAATCCACGCAGCGCCTTCATACTCGGCTGTATTTTTCGAACCGTAATAGATAGTCAGTTGAAATTTTCACAGAATATGTAATTTTACGGTTTTAGTAAAAACGAAAAGGGGTCTCCAATTGCATACAACAAACGTATTTTTTGCGTATTTTTGTATTAGCTTTAATGTAAAAGCGGTAATACGTAAGTACTAAAGAATAACAAATAATAAATAATGATCAAGTGCGAGTCAGTGACAAATTTCTGTTCATTCATCATCATCATCATTGTCAGCCTTTATCAACCCACTGCTGGGTATAGGCCTCCTCTCCCTTGCGCCATTGATCCCTGTTCATTACCAAGTTTTAATTGTTATAATCGAGCGTCACTGTAGCAAAGAATTAAAGATGTGACTGCGTTGCCATTGCTTCGACTATTTTGGAAGGCGTTAAGTCTAGACAATAACTTAAGGGTTTATTTTATGGAAATACGGAACCCTCAATGCGCGAGCCTCGAAACTCGAAATGCGTATTTTACTAATTTTGAAGTCGGTCTAATCACGAATGTTTTTAGTTTTACATAGATAAAAACTATGGTTTTGTGCTAAACAATACTATAAAAGTAGGCATACCATTCAGGTGGAAAGGGCGGGACTAAAGTAGAGTGGATTACAAGACAGATGCGGGACTACAGCAGAAAGGGTGCGATAAGAGTAGATAGAATTACGGTATGGGAGTGGAGTGGAGCAGACAGCTGCGGGACTAGATCGGAAAGGGTGGGACTGAAGTAGAGAAGATTATGGGACAAATGCAGGCCTGGAGTGGAAAGAGTGGAACGGGAGTTGAGTGGATTTAGGGGGTGAATGCAGAACTGGAGCGGAAAGGGTGGTACAGGAGTAGAGTGGATCACAGGATGGATGCGAGACTGAAACTAATAAGATAGGATGTAGTAAAGTAGATTTCAATACTACGTGAGCGAAGCCGCGGGCAACAGCTAGTAATTAATATACATACCCCAGGCAGTTGCTCAATGAGATATCGCAGTGCATTGTTGTTTAGTCCCAGTAAATGTGCTCCAGACAAACTTGATGGCAAATTGTACTGGATCAAAGGAAGTCCGGATGCCTTTCGCGCGTTTTGTACTGCCTCCACAACTTTGGCCCATAAGTCAGTCAAAGAAGATGAAGTGTAATTGAAACCATCTTCGGAAGTAACTTCGTATATCAACTTAGGACCGTCATCTTTAGGCGGCTCTGGCGCCGGTTTAGGAGCAACTGGCTTGTTCTCTTGTCCTTTTGCTGTTTTACTATGCTTTTTAGTAATGACTTCGCTTTCCGATTTTTTGTCAGATAGAGGTCTTTTCATGACTTTTGTAAGAGCACTTGATGATTTTGAAGGAGCTGTAGTTCTGTTTGGATCTTTCTCTGTCAGCACTTTCGGTGGTTCTATGTCTATCATTTCAGTGTCCAAGCTCGGTAGGGATGTCATTTTGGAAGCGACGTTGATCGATTCACTAGATCCAATAGTTTCTGTGTCTGGGGCAGAACTCGTATTTGCCTGCTGGATTTCTGCAGACAGTTGAATTGCCCGTGCAGCATCTCTCTCTTCTTTTTCACGCTTAACTCTTTCCAACTCCATAATTCTTTTAGATTCCTCAATAGCTTTTTCGAGATCGCTGTCGATAGTTTGATCTTTTATGCTTAGATCAGGCATGTCTTGGTTCACTGTTCTGGTTTTCGGTGCAGCTGATGTAGAAGTTTTGGATGTTCCAGTCTTTGATTTGCTTTGACCATCTCGATGAAGTGGCAACACCCTATTCGTTGGCCGCATTGACAGAGGATTTACGACGTTGGTTGGAATTCCCGATTGCTGAGTAGGTGGAGCTTTAGGTAATGATATGCTGGAGCTGTTTTGTGTTGGCAAATTGATTGTGTTGTTTTGTGGAACAGGTATGCATATCATATTGCTGCTGCTGCTGTTTTGATTGGGTATTAAGTTAGTATTATTCTGCGGTAAGTTTTGTGGCTGCAGTACGGTGTTTGTTTGGATAGGGAAATTCAGATCGGCGGCAGCTTTAGAAGCTATCTTCGGATCTACTAAATTATTCTGAACCGTAATATTAACAGTGTTGTTGCTGGAGTTAACATTGATATTCATTGGAGCACTATTAGGTATGGCCTGGAACGGAACATTTATCATAGTTCCATTGTTTTCGCTCTTCTGTTGAAACGTCAGGGAGTCAGCATTTATTCCACTCACATTGTTATTGGTATTATTAGTGACCACCCGAATATTATGCTGTTGTGGTGCATGCTGATTTATGTTGTTATCAAGATTAGTATTGTTCATTCTCCCTCTCTCTGGTAGATTTATGACCCTATTGCTGTTTGGCGGATTCATTTGTATGAATCCAAGTTGGTTGTTGACCGAAATGTTGTGTTTATCGCTTACAACGTTAACCTTAGCACAATCATTGTTTGGTAAGGTCATGGGCATATTCGTGTTCGACGGTGGTCCCATGATGTTTTTGCCTCTAATTGGCTCCTGGGGGAATTTCGGTGGATCATTCACAGGCATACTTCTATTCACTTGGTTATCTAGATTAGTGATATTGTGATTTTGTGAAGAGTTGCTGCTATTCATACTACAGCTGTTAATATTAATTTGAGTATTGGCGGGAACTTGATTGCCTAAGATCTGATTTTGATTATTAGTTCCGTGAGACTGTGTACTATTCATTATCAGGTGGCTATTACTAGTCATGAGATTGTTGACACTGTGATCTGTAGAGTTGCTACAATTCATTAGCATATCATGACTGGGCAGATTGTTTTGCGAGTTAGAGCCATACATGCTGCTATTACTCACAGAGTTCATCATCATGTTATTAGACATGTTTGGATTGCTTACGTTCATTCCATGCATCATGTTTCCTGCTCCTATATTCATATTGTTCGAGTTCATATTAGGACATAGCTCCATTGTATTTTGGCTGTTAGGGAATTGCGTACTATTGTTAGAGCAGCTTCCACTGCATGAGTTCTGTATTTCGTTTTTGATATCAGGAATGTTGTGCATTATTGTGTTGTTTATAGATTGATGGGCGGCATTTCCCATTTGCATCGAGCTATTCAGGTTGTTATGCATCGCCATGTTGTTCATAGAGGCTATGTTGCTCATCTGATGCTGCATCATCGAATTGTGTTCCATCGAATTCCTATTATTTTGCAATTGATTTATCGAATTCATATTTTGCATCGACATTGAGTTATTATCGTATCTGTTACCGTGAATGTTTGGCATTGCGCCCGTATTATCTATTTGGTTGCCTAAGCTCATAGTTGGAACGCTGCCCGGCATATGATGCATATGCATACTATTGTCTATTTGCTGTCGATTATGCATTTGGGCAGGCGAATGTTGGTGCATGCCCATTACGTTGTTGTCCATGTGTTGGCGATTGTTCTGCATCTGTATCACATTAGGCATTTGATGTTGGTGATGCATGCCTAAATTGTCCAGTTGTCTGTTTTGTTGCATAGACATTTGTTGGTTGATATGCATGTTGCTCTCCATCTGGTTTCGATTATTATTGCTCATGTGATGATTCATTTGCTGCATGCTATGAAGCTGTGTAGAATGCATATTCTCCATGGATCTGTTAGGATGCATTGTATGGCCCATATTATTCATGCTGTGAGGCTGTAAGCTATCCATCATCATGCGATTATTCTGCATATTTGTGTTTGACATAGATTGCTGCATATGCATATGGTTCAAATCACTCAAATCGGGCCTGTTTAGGTTATTATTTTGTATATTGTGCATATTCATTGATTGGTTCATCAAATTTGTGCTATCGGGAGTGTTGCGGTTTGAAAGCATATTTTGACTCTGTTGTACACTAATTATGTTGTCATGGAAAGGTCTTCCAGATGTACCCTGATTTATTTGTGACATTTGGTTGTTGGTTTCGACTTGCCGATTGTGCTGAATTTGTCCATTCAATATGTGAATCTGGTTGGGTGATGGTATATGATTGTTTTCTTGCGATACTATCTGCATATTGCCATGCGGCATCATTGTAGGGTTCATAGAAGAATTAGTCATTTCATGCTGGTTTGATTGCATGCTATTGTCACTGGTTACAGTTATGTTCAATCTGTTGTTACTTGTCTCCTGGCATGATAGATTCATATTTTGAATAGTGTTATTTCCAGAACTTAATATTTGTATTTGCCCGTGACTTGCACTATTCGGAATTGAGCACATTTGATTTTGATTATTATTGTTTGGAGTGTTCTGCATCGGGGGACGCATCACTCCATGTGGGCCGATACTGATGGCTGGACTATTAGCCATACTGCCCGCACCACCGGCCATCTGACAGCTATTTAGTTTGTGAATATTTATTTGATTACTCATATTGTCGGAATGCTTGTTATCCGTATTTCCCATATTTTGGAAAGTTTTGTCATTGTTCACATGCTGTTGAGAATGCGAAGCCATAATTTCTTGAGAGAAGTTCAAGTGACCACCTTCCGCCTTTGAAAGAGCGTTGATTTTACTCAGTTTTAGAGTTGTGTCTGCATCAAAATTGCTACTCATAACTGATGAAGGTGGATAGATATTTCCAGACTGGATTTGAATGACATTGTTTGATGTCGAATGAGATGTAGAATGATGGCTTACATTCAACGTAGACTCAAACTGGTGTGAATGCATATTGATTCCAGGGATTGTACTTCCATTATTAGAAATAGATATCAAACAGTTCTGATTAGTCTTATCAGGCTCATTATGCGAGTGAGTTTTCATTGGCGTGGAATTGTTATGGACATTCATCGAAGTGTTGATATTATTTGATTTCATCTGTATGTTTTGTAAGTCTATTTTGTTATCAGCAATGAGTGGTGTGTGAACTTGCCTCCATGGCGTAGGCGACTTTATACTTTGAGTCACACTTATTGTTGGCACACCTGAAGAGTTTGAGGGATCTTGCAAGTTTCCACTTATTTCAATAACATGCGAATTTTCCAGCTTGTAATTATTTTTGTTGGCAGATGGCGCAATAGAACTCGAAACTATCGGTTGCGACAAAGGTATCGATTGCATCGAAAACGAGTTCACCGAGTTAGGAATCGACTGTGAGAACGCCATTATGGGTTGTCCAGTCGACGATACAAGTGTAACATTCGGTGACATCGACACGAGGGTCGGTTTCGGCATATTCCTGTACATAGTCGGCGATCCAGTCGAAATCGTCATGCTGTGTATCTGAGATGTGATCGGATTGACACTCTGTCTGCCAGTTATTATGGGATTTGACTGCATACCCAATATCTGAGGCTGACTCATTTGAATCACTTTGGGCGTCTGCCTGGTATTGTTAGACTTATCAGGCAGTGGCTGTAAAGTCAAATTCGGCACAGTAGTCTTCACTGTCTTCATTGACGGCGGTGACGATTGCACGGTCTGAGCTGTGACCACGTTTGGTGTCGACGCCGCGACAGTGTCTCCCACGTTATTGACTACCACATATCCCGTTGGTACTTCTACAATAGGTTCAATCTTGCTGGCTTGGAACACTTGCGTTGTTGTAGCAGAGAAACTACTGTTTTGGGCTAGTACACCCTGCATTGCAGTCGAAACAAACTGTTGAGAAGACATCACCGTATTTTGCACAATAGTTTCCAATCCATAATACACTGGTTGAGTAGTCAAATACATGCAACCAGATTGATCTGTGACCATTTCGAGTGTCGGCGTTGATCCCAATAGAACTTGGTCATTACAAAATTGTGGCAACAGAGTTCCTTGAGGCAATATAGTAGTCCCACCTGGACCAGACGCGATGAGAGTGTTGCCTTGAGTTTGTAAGCCATTTGGAATAATAGTAGTTTGTCCATTGCCGATTCCGCTCTGTGGCACGACAGTTGCCCCTGTTTGCAGAGTATTATTCGGCAAAAGAGTTGATCCTTGGGGTATTATTGTAGCTCCATTTTGAAGTGTCTGTGGTAGAATCGTATGGCCATTGGGTCCTTGAGATATAATACCTTGAGTCTGTATGGCACCTTGCGGCAAAATCGTGGCTCCTTGCTGAATAGCTTGAGGTAATATGCCAACATTGCCTTGAGGAAGCAGGACGGGGATTCCTCCACTCGGCACTGCAACTAATCCACCAGATTCAGTTTGTTGTATCTGGAATGTCTGTGGCATGAGACCACTTTGAGAGATAAACTGTGTGGGTGTCGCTTTATAATCTCCCTGCGGTGTGATAGTTGCAATATACTGCATGTTTTGATTTTGTTGCTGAGAGAGGGCTTCCACATAAGACATGATGTTCTGGTTAGCTACTGGCTGCACTATGATTGACGGCTGCCCTGTTTGATTGCTTGTTTGTAACTGGATAACAGTGTTTCCTTGCCCAAGAGGCTGGTTGATAGCTGTGTATGTCTTTTCCATCTTTGTGTGTCTCTTGATTGTAGTCGGCTTTGGCATCGGGCGACCTCTACCTCTGTTCGCTGCTTGGAATATAGGTTTAGGTTGAACTGGCTGTGGTTGCTTTTTAGGAGATTTCTGAGGTGTGCCCGACATGATGATATGTTGTTTGTTTTGCATATTTGGAGTAGCTATTCTTTGTGTTGTCATAGTAGGAACCATTATTGTTGGATTGCCTTGAAGCTGCGGTCGAATCATAGGCTGGATATTCTGTATGATTGAAGTGTTGGGCATTCCTTGAATAGAGTTCACTGGGAGTGCAATAGACGATGCACTAGCCATATTTGGGAAATTCGTAACTTGATTTTTGCCCTGTAACATTTGCGTGATGTGGCCTTGATGATTTGATGGTAAAGTTAAAACTTGATTCGAGTTTGAAGAAATTACTTGAATACCTCCAGAGCCTGATAATAGTTGGGTCATATCCCCTCCGTGCATCTGCTGAATATTTGTGCCACTGTTTCCTGGTTTCACACAAATATTGTAAGGCAAGAGGCCTGATTGTGTTATTAATTGTGGTGTCATAATTTTCTGGCCGCCAGCAGTACTCGTTTTTGGCGGTAGCAGCATTTGTGGTGTGACGACAATTTGTGGTGATGACATCACTTGCTGGTTTGCCGATACTTGTATGTTAGTACTCTTACTCTGGTCGAAGATTACGGTTCCTGACTTCATTTGTTCTGTAATAGTCATGGTCATTTCATTAGATGGGCCTGGAGATGGAGTTTCGACGATTGTTCCATTAATTGTGATCTGTCTTGTGTTTATAGAAGTCCTTCTGGCAGAAATCCCTTCTGCTTTGACACTGTCAGACCCACTGACAACTCCTGTGTGAATGATCATAGGCTGAGCGAAAGCGTTCCCGAAAGCGTTTTGCAGTGTTGTTAATGTTCTGTTCTCTGGTGATTTCGGATTTTCACTCTCACTTTCACTAGTCGATATCATGTCGCACGACGGCACATGTCTGTCGTAAGATTCTTTATTGCGATAAGTGCATTGACATCGATCGCATCGCACGGGTTGCTCAATGTTTGGTGTTCCTGAATTGTCGCCCAATGGTCTCATCACCAGCTCTGGCTGGCCACTAAGTGAGTTTCCAGCAAAAGTCACTGTATAGCTTTCAGTTCCACTGGCTCGGTACATAAATTGGTTAGAATGCCCACTGCAATTGATGTCATTTCCGTTGTGGTTGTCTTCGGCGCCATCCAATTGCTGAATAGGGGTGAAGTCATTATCATCATGAGGACTATTTGGGCGCGAACTACAGTTGCTTTCTGAACTGGACCAGTCTGCCGCACCATCGAGTTGTGATATAGGACTGCAATGAATCTTAGTGTAAAAATCGATGACGTCAGGGTAATAGGCTTCCGTTTTGTCGGCCTTCTCAGCTCCTGATTCATCTTTTTCCTTCGGCGATGTGGTGCGGTAGTTAATACCGGAAGTGTGCGGAGCTTCGTCACACAACGTGCTGCTGTTACCAGATTCTTCTTTATCTTTTTTATCATTGTTTACTGGTTCTTCTTTGATTGAATCTAGCGAATTTTCAGCCGATGGTATTTTTTGAATAGGGCTTAGTTTGCCAGTTACAGTGGGTGTAGATGTTTTGCCCATTTTGCATCTCTTTATTGTCGAAGATAATAAACTTGTATCGAATTTGCTGTTCCAACTGCTGGACCTTTGTTGCCCACGTCCAGTTGTCAATGTTTTTAAGCTGTGAGTTTGAAGGAGCATTTCGGATTTACTTCTTTTCAGCTCCTTGCTTCCAGATTCAAATCGAGCATTTAGTAGTTCGTCGATAAAATCTGTAGATCGGAAATCTGCCTTGTCATTGCTTTTATCGTCGCTTTGACTCATGGCGCAGTAGAATTCGTTTTTCAAGTCTTGGAATATGTCTTGCATGGATATACCATCTAGAAGGTCATGATTGAGATCTTCAAAAATTGCATCTTTCACCTCAGGTGGTAGAAGATCAGCAGTGTTCTGAGGTTCTTCTTCATCTTGCTGCTCTTGCTTGCACACATTGTCAAGTAAATGTTCCACTACTTGCTTTACGGCTAGCTCTTCTAATGTCACAGTACTTCCAAATTTTACTGGAGATTTATCGCTTTTTAGTAAGTTAAAGGCAGATTTTCCAGACCCTGTCACAATGCATTCGTGCCAAGCGCCAATTTCAGCCATAACTCTATCCACAACTTGTATGTCCATACTGTGGTCAACTGTTATATTCACGCCGAAATCAAACCCAGGCATTGGTTCTGCCAATATTAATTTGGTCTTTATTGTGTACCGCACAATTTTTGAAGGTTTTTTACAGGACCAAAAGAGGCGAGTGCATGAGAAGTCAACGGGCATCAAGAAATCTTCATAGTCAGATACTGATGGGACAATTTTTCCGAGACTGTGAACTGTCAATGAGCCCAAAATGAACTGCACTTTATTGATTTCACTGTAGCGTTTCTTCTTTTTATCCAACTCTACATAAACAGGCCTGGTCAGCTCAAAGTCAGCATCTTTCTGAAGACTCTTCTTTGGAATGTCTTTTCCATGTGCTGGACAAAACACTCTTTTATCATCCATGAATGCGCAGCTTGATTTCCTCGCGCATGCGTAATGATACGTTTCACTGCAGTTTTTAGCGCAGCACCCTACACTCGCTCCTTTCAGTTCGCAAGTCGCGCACTTGATCATTTTCCCTCTCGAAATAGCCGAGTGAACATTCTGCAGAGATCCATCGATTTCTTCAAAAACTTCAGCTGACCACAGGGCGCAGTTTGCGTGAATCCAGTCATTCTGTCCGCAGTAAAGCAAGCGACCTTCCATTGCCGGCGACGCGTCTCCAACTGATTTGCATAGAATACAAATTCGCGAATCAACAACAGGATAGAACTCTAACAAATCCTCTTCTAATTTTTCGCCATCTAGTTCAGGTTTTGGCACAATTTGATCGAATGGCCTTTCAACAGACTGATCATCAATTTTGATATTCTTACTGTCGATCATGTCGACATCTTTTAGAGATTCTGCATCATCGTTTTCACCTTCAACTTCTAGGTTTGGTTGCAGACAGTTGTTGACACAGTCAAACCATGGAAACGTTTCCGAGAATAAGTCCTTGTATATCGCCTTGAGATCAAAACTGGATGTTCTATCGATGACCTCTTTCATGTCGTGATTGAAGTCCTTTAATGAAACATACTCATCGCTGTTTACTCTCTTTTTTATGTCTAGTAGTGATG
Source organism: Agriopis aurantiaria (assembly GCA_914767915.1). Taxonomy (NCBI): domain Eukaryota; kingdom Metazoa; phylum Arthropoda; class Insecta; order Lepidoptera; family Geometridae; genus Agriopis; species Agriopis aurantiaria. Next base: position 8,086,696 of record OU612001.1, on the reverse strand, counting down.
GCGAAACTAATCTGCTCATGTCATCGTCATTATCGAGATTGGGTGAGCTCTGATGTCTCACAAGACCTGGACTAAGATCTTGTTCACTTCGGGCTTGCGGGAAGCTCTTCACTGGCTCATCATCGTCAGATATTGGCTCGTACTTATCTACGTGAACAGATGTAGGCAACATAGTCGTCGCTTTTTCACTCTTGTTTTGGGGTGGGTTATTTTCGTGGACTTCAACGCAGGGCGTATCGAACAGATCTGTTTTGATATCATAGAGCCCTGTTGAGAAACATATCTCTTTGTTTTGCATCAGGGGCTCTTGAAGATTTACTACTTTGTGTGACGTGTGGGGCATCTCCTTTTGGATTTCGACATCAGTCAGTAGAGATGAACAATGCCACACATTTGAGGTGCTTGGTTCATCTAGCTTGTTAGGGCCATTGCGTCGCCCTCTCGACGTATTTCTGTACACCTTGGTTTCCGTCGTATTCTTCATAGTATCATCAGAAACATCAAAATGCAGTTTCCTGATCGCTTGAGGCGACATTAGCCTGAAGGGCTTGTTGGGGACTGGAGTATTTTTATGCGGAGTCAATTTCAAGAGTGCGCATGCTTTCTTATTCTTAGCCAGTAACTTGAGCAGGTGTAGCAGTCTTCCTTTCAAGTGTTCTGTGAGCATTTTTCTCCATGGGGGGTCATTGGGCATGCACTTGCAGCAAATGTACTCAATGGATGGAGGTAGTGCTGACAATAGCTGATAACCCTCGCCGGAGAGACCTTCGCAACTGGCGTGCACCCATCTGGCGCACCAGCCGCACTCCATCATCTGAAAATAATTAAAAGCAAGGTCACAGTATAGAGTAATCTCAGTGAAGTTTCGATCGACAAGAATCTGAGAGTAGACCCAACATGTTTGTGGTTAAAGGTACCTTGCTATCAAAGTCATTGTCCCTGTAGCAGGCCTGACAGAGCGGGCAATAGTTGCCTTTCTGGCGCAGTTTGAAACACGGCCCGCAGAACGGCAAGCTTCCCACAAACTTGCTGACACGACTACTGTCGCAACTCTTGCATTTGAGACACGAGCTGCAGATCTGAAAGAAATTAGAACATAATTTATATCAAAAGTGTAGATACAGATTTTCATTGTGGTGTAGCAATGGACATATTCTAAAGAACGCAATCACTCAAGGTAAACTCGAATTTCTTCAAATCAGAGTGAGGTCTGAAGTATCAGACATCGTACAGATTTCACTGCGCAACAATAAGTGGCGCCACATTGTGGTAAATCATGGTAAATGTGCCTCTTCTACTCCAGGACAAGATTCCTCAAGTAGAAGAATGGACAAGGCGTATTGGCCCCCTCCCAACGCGTAGGGTCGCGTTCTTGGTACTTGCTCTGTGGCTTCAATACATCGATTTTTAGCACACTTTTATACCATAGGTAGCAAACAGGCTAGCGGGCCGGCTGATGGTAAGCATTTACCATCGGCTATGTATACCTGTAACACCAGAAGTCCCACAGATACATCCCCGACCTTTAAAGACTCCATTCAGCCATTTCGAAGAAGAATTGGTCTCTTCTAGGCAAGCAAGCTCCATCATAGAACGCATCATTCCTTAATATCAGGCGAGGTGGCCATCAAACGCAAGCCTCATTATTGCATCCTCATCTGAGATTTCGAGAGATGAGTCTTTCATGTTCCCTCTGCTGAGACAGAGATAAAAAGAGAGAGGATGGGTTCTAATACAGTATGCTGACTCAGCGCATTGTTGGTGAATGTCATGTCTTTGAACTTTTAAGGTTTTTGGACATACCAGTTGCCTCACGATGTTTTTCTTCACCATTAACGCAAGCCTATTATTTAATAAAAAAAGATTACTCAGAAATTTCACAGGTTGCTAATAAGCATTAAACTACTGTACCGTAATTCGAAACCTAATTATACATGAGAGTAGCGTACTTGACTTTCGTTGTGTACTAGCCGTGCTATGATTAGTCCGCTCGTTCGCCACGTCCAATCATCGTTGACTCCGCCCCTTCCGCTCCCCTCTAGCGACAACCATCACCACAGGCAGTGCGCTGAGTGCAACTTGGCTTCATTGGCGTTTGGATTTTCATACAAAGCGGTCTTAACTAGAAATATTACAGACCGCGTCGTGCTAGTGAATTTTTTCAGATTCTTATATTCCTTATAAAATAAAATAATAAGAAATTTGAAGTTAACGGTGTTACCGTTCGGTTTTTAAATATTTATATACTTTTACTAATTGCATTAACATGTGTTTTAGTATTTTAAATAGATAATAAAGGTCCAGCTCTAACGATGGAAGAGACTGCAGAAACAAGGAAAGGAAGGTACATAAACGTTCAAGCTCTGGATCCAGTTCTTGTCTTCATCAAGTTCTAGTACTTCTAGTTCATCGTCATGCGATAGTGGTAATAAATCAATCCGGAAGAACAAGAGCAAGAAAATTAGTAAGTTGAACAGATCATTTTCCGAAATAGCTGACATTAAATCCCGTTTAAACAGTGCCAACCAAAGTAATTATCGCCCTAATTCACACTATGACGACGACTACCTTAGTTTTTGCGCAGACCCAAACACGAGTGGTGAATCCTACAATGAGGAACTTTACAGAGCACCCACAGTTCAATTAGTTGTCACCCCAGTTGTTACACTAGTTTTTAAGAGTTTTTTGTCCTCTGTATCAAATTTTCAAAATTTTTATGGTGTGAACAATAAATAGTTAATCAATCAATCAGCTGAACTTCCTAACGAACAACAATTCAATATACCTGTAAAGCAAAAACCAAGGTCATGCAATTGACTTCGAACAACCTGATTGGAATAGCGCCCACCACTCTGACACTCAGAAACGCTACCCTCATTCCTCTGGGTTTACAAGCCTTGATTCCAACGAAGAAATCAAGCGCTACGACACCTCTTAAGTTTTCAGTACGAATGGAAAACACATTTTTCAGGGCTGACCTATGCTTTGCTTAAACAAAAAGAAACCCTTCAAGCAGATTAAGTGGATCTAAGAGCAGCATGCAACATACGAATTTGAATTCAGCAGAAATTGGTCTGAAACGGAATAGTATAATTTCCGAGGTAGGTATTCAAAGGTGTGACATTGTTCAAATAGTATGTGGCCATGTAGCTGAGTTAAGGCAAAACGGATGAAATACTGACGGCATTTGAAGATCCATTCCATAAAAATGCACTTGGAAAGTTTCTGCCTTCATGCGCGCCACTCTTTTCGAGAGTGAGCTCTACGCTTGAAAAAGCTGGTTGCGATAGAAGTAAGTTCTTTTGAAACCCTCTGCTCCAAAGAAACACACCTCTGAACAATCCTGGTGTGTCACAACCAGCATGTAATCAACATTATAAGGTTCAAGGAAGACCAGTACCACAGGCAAAGCAGAACACTACAAATAAATAATTTTCAAACAACTCCTTTCGAGAAAGAGTTGGGAAACAGCAGTCTACAATGACCACCTTGTACTCTACAAAAGATACAATTCCCCCTCATCCCACCGGGATAGGAGAGGAAATAACCAAAGATACTGACTCGAAGCCATTACATGCCAGTCAGCTACAAAAATATTACGCTCGATGTAAATGGTCGGGATTCCACCCTACATTCTCAACATCATAAGTGGCTACCATATACCGTTCAAAACGAAACCACCTGCCGAGAAACGTCACCAACCAAATACATTACTCGTCAGAAACGACGAAGTGTCTTAAGAATTGCAAAGCTACGCTTTGTGTCATCGATGTTCCGTCAGACCGAAAATTGATGAGAAACAGAGTAAGTTATGCTTGATACAGTGAAAGCAACTGTTCCGACGTGAACTGCCGTCGCACCCTCGATAGTACACCCAGCTTTTTGGCAGTCAACCACTTGCCATTCAGAATCAGCCCGGCTCAGAAAACATTTGCCTAACTAAGCAAAAAGAACGCCGTTCTCTACCCTCAACTTTAGCTCCTATATTGAGGACATGGCTCAATTGGCTGCCAAAAAGCTGGGTGTACTATCGAGGGTGCGACGGCAGTTCACGTCGGAACAGTTGCTTTCACTGTATCAAGCATAACTTACTCTGTTTTTCACTGTATTGTTCGTGCATGGAGTACTACTCTCACCTTTGGGATGAATCAGCTAAGTATCGGCTTGGGGCATTAGAGTCTATCGAGAAGCGTGCCAAGAGGCTCATCAGCAACGAATCCGTGGTTCAGACTAAGTTGCTAGTCTATCGGTCTTTTATCGAATACATTTCGGAGAGTGTGCATCGCATCTTCATGATGTAATTCCCTCCTGCCCATGTTTCTATCGGACTGCCAGAGCGGGCACAAAAAAAAAATCGACACCACTTTATAGTTGGTATTCCGAAAACCTGAACGAAGCGCTTTGATTCCACTTTTATTGTGCGAACTGCTAATCTGTGGAATGTGCTGTCTGAATGGGCGTTCTTTGATAGTTACAATCTGTCTTCAAATCACGAGTGAATCAGTTTTTTACTAGGCAAGCGTGCTCCACCGTATACCGCATCATGACTTAACATCAGGCGAGTTGGTGGTCAAGCGCAAGCTTATTATTTATTTTATGATAATAGCTTAAAAAGTGCGGAAACAAAGTTTGCAAATTATTGTATTCTGTCGTAAGTCTGCTTGAACAGTTTGGTTAGTAGTTAAACCAAAACAACCAATCTGAAGAACTTAAGCCTTATAAGTGAACACTTAAGCCTTACAAGTAAACTCAAGGCTTGAGTTTTACACTGACTCGAATGTCACTACAGGTACTGTAATGGTGGCTGAAAAGTTACAAAATCGACTCTCGCATACACAATCCCCAACCATCACATTACCTAGGCACCGACAAGAACGCGAGCAAAATCATTGTGGGAACGCAAGTTTGATAACCAGGACTTTTAACTTACGAAAGTTTCATAAACTTTCATTACAACTACCTATAAAGAAATTATGGCTATTACCATATGAAGAATGTTACAAGATCAAGGTCATCACCTCTAATCAAATGCACTTCACATACAGTGCCACGAGACGACAGAACAATGATGTCACGGTATCATACCTTCGCAACGAGAGTGGTACAAACTCGCAAGCACTAGTGACTAGTCAGAAGTATTCAATATCTTTGACCCGTACAACATTTATTTGACAATTTATCAACTACCAGGTGATATACCAGTTACCTCACAATCGCAGGTTCATCTAATTCAATTGACAAATTATAAACTTGTTGTATCACAATAATTCTAGATTAAAAAGTGATTTTGAACTCTCAACTCGTGCTCTGATTCCTGCTCTGACAGCATGGCTATCAACGCTGGCGTTTTGCAGGGTTCTGTGTTGTCGCTAACGCTCTTCCTTCTCCACATCAATGACATGTTGTTTCCGAGCAATATGCATTATTATGCGGACGAAAGCATGGGCGATGCACAGTATACTGGTCGTGCTAACACCTCTCGTGTCGTAGTTGAAGGAAGTAGGAACAAACTACTGTCTGAAATTAAGGTGTCTCTTGAGCAGGTCCCGGGCTGAGGTGAACTGAATCGGGTTTAGTTCAACCCAACAAAGACGCAAGTTTGCGCGTTCATTGATAAAAAAAAAAAAAAAAACCCAATTTGTTGTAGCTCCTCACTTTCAGAACAAGGTTTCGGAAAGCATTGGAATCCTAGGTGTCGACATTTCTACAAATGTATACCTATGAACCTGACTAATATTATTGTCAGTGTAGCTACAAATGTTATGATAATTGTCTCTAAAAATGTATTAATATTGTTCTGACATTCAAAAGTGTACAGTGGTGTACCAATTTGAGGAATAAATGAATATATGAATATATAGTTTCGCGGTCATATTGCGAGCAAGGTTAAGTTCGCCTCTAAAAACTTAGTGTGCTTAACGAGGCAAAGTGGTACTTCACGTCGAGACAAAGACTTTTGCTTTACAAAGTCAAGTCCAACCTTACATGGGGTAATCTTTGAAATGGAGCACTCAAGTATCAACTTGAACCACCTGAAGCATTACAGCGTAGAGCTGTCAGAATTGTCGACGATCCCAAGCTCACTGAACACATAGAGCCGCTCAGCATGCGTAGAGACGTTGGGTCTCTTTGTGTCTTTTATAGAATTTACAAGAGGAAGTGTTCTGAACTGTTCGATCTGATGTCAACATTCCGGGTTTTATCATCGCACCAGCCGTCACTTTCTGAAAGTTCATCCACATATTATAGATACGTGGAAATCGCACACGGTGCGTTTAACGCGATCTTTTTTGCCTTACACCTGCAATTTATGGAACGAGTTCCCTCCTGTGGCATTTCCGAGTAACTATAACATGGGGTTCTTCATAAGGGTTGTCGAGTCTTTAAGGGTCAGTAATGTATCTGTGATGCCCCTGGTTTTGCAGTTATCCATAGGCGACAGTGATCGGTTACCATCAGGCGGCTCGTCAGCTTGTTTGCCACCTATGGCATGATTTGACATAAAAATAATAGAATACTGAAGTTGTATCCTATAAATTCCTAAATTACAATTATTTTCTATCTTATAGTATAACTACTTTAAATATATCACATTGGCGTCACCATCACCACCAGACGATAACAAACACGTCTCTCATGTATAATTAGGTTTCGAATTACGGTACAGTAGTTTAATAGCGATGTTTTACCTACAAATAAAACATTTATTAAACATACTTACCTAATTCGAAACCTAATACTTTCTAATTCTGCCTGGTGGCCATTTACACGAGATAACCAATGAAGCCAAGTTGCACTCAGCGCACTGCCTGTGGTGATGGTTGTCGCTAGAGGGGAGCGGAAGGGGCGGAGTCAACGATGATTGGACGTGGCGAACGAGCGGACTAATCATAGCACGGCTAGTACACAACGAAAGTCAAGTACGCTACTCTCATGTATAATTAGGTTTCGAATTAGGTAAGTATGTTTAATAAATGTTTTATTTGTAGGTAAAACATCGCTATTTTATTTGGAAAACATACAGTGATAAATAACTAGATTACTGATACATTGAATAATTAAACACCATTTAGCAGTTTCCTAATGTTTAATTTATTACAAATAACAGGCTTAGCGATTAATATAACTGAATACATTATACATACTGAAAAAATTATTTAAATTGGCTGATAAATCTCTCAGATATGAGCGTTTAAAGTTTTAGGTGGGGATACTCTGTCCCTTTCTCGCAAAGCGTGTGTTAGTATAGCATTTGTATAGCGCGCCTCACGCGTGACGCCATAGCTCAGGATAGTGCGCTCTCTGTCTAGCATGAAATTAAAATACTTATAACTTATTTATTTTTGTACTAATTTTAATTTTGTTTTCGTTGATGGGCTATTTATAATCAGCTATTTTTTATGAGGTAATAAAAAATATTAGTCATCCATGCCTATTACAAACATTGCAGGTTAGTCCCTGGATTCGATTAAAGTAGTGACAGTACCTGCGGCCAGTCGGTGCGGTGGTCGGCGGGTGGTGCCGGTAGACAAGCGGCGTGGTGATGGCGCGCGCAGGCCCGGCAGCGCAGGCGCGCGGCGGCACGTCCGCACGCCGCGCATGACACGCAACGTGCGCATGTCCACGCGCCGCCGCGACCCGCCTCTTCCGCACACCAGCTGTGATACCACTCGCAGCACGACGAGCATGCTAGCATCTGGGGATTTGGAGATAGGTACTTATGCACTTATTCTGTTAATTTTATATCAAAATCTTTGTCTTTGTACATGTAGATTTTCATATAAATTTTAAATTTTTCCCCCTTTCTTTCTTTCTTCTTAGCTAACCTCTACACCCTAGAAAGCTTCGATCTGCCAAATTTCTGCTTCGTACGTCAAGTAGTTTTTGAGATTTATTGATGATGCAGTCAGTCAGTCAGTGAGAGTGGTAATTCACTTTTATGTATATTGCACAGCTAAATTCAGTATTTGCTCTGACAGCTGCAATAATATTGTAATAAGCTGAATTAAAACTTTCACTGGAACTTTCACTGGGTTTTCAACATAGACCTTAGCATATCATACTGACATACTACAGTGTAATTTAAAAAAAACTACTTTATACAATTTTATAGCAGCTATCAGAGCAAATAAACGAAAGGAAATAGTGTAATTTAACAATATTGATGAACTGGTACCATTTTTGCATAATTTATAGTCTGTACATAAGTGTTACGAAACAAAATCTGATAGAATACATCATGCAATGCATATTAGTGTGCTAGCACTCCAAACAATTTTTTTTTTTAGCTAATCTTACCTTGTCTTTTCCAGCACTTCCGCAGAGGAAGCATAGTTTCGCGATGGTAAACGGCCCAGCTCCAATGAGTCCAAACCCTGAGCTACAGACTTCATCTGGATCGTAGCTCTCCCAGAAATCAATACAGATCAATTCCGGGCGATTTTGACCACACTTCTGAGACCGACCACGAATCTGAAAACGTAATAAAGTGTAAGTCCAAATAATTAACACATTTTTACAAAAAAAATGACCATCTTGCGAAGTTCAATAAACGAAATTCTCTCCCTAATTATCCACCCTTAAAAGTGGAATCTTTTCTTCAACCTTAAATAGGACCACTCTAGAGATAATTACAGTCCATTCAATAAAAAAACACAGTTGAATTGAGAATCTCCTTTTTAAGCCCTAACCCAAAAACTCCTAACTAGGTGCTCCTAAAAGGCTAAACCGATATTGATTTAATTTTTATGTTTGAAAGTTCTTAGCTATGATTCAAAAATATCTGTTTAGCAGTTTGAAGATTATCAGCTCATATATAAGGGGTTTAAAAAAAACATATATAATATATACTCATTAAGGCCATTAAAAATGAAAAAAAACGTACATTGGTGATATTGGTGAATGGTTTGAAAACAGTCTTTCTTGGCACGAGATCCATAATAGTTTCATCTTCACTAGACTCTCCTTTGGTTTGCAATTTGACGGGTACGGGAACCTCTATCTTCCTCTTCTTGACTTCTACTGGAATCTCTATTTCAGGTTCCTTTGTAATGAGTTCCGGTACAATCTCAGGCTTATTTTCGTCCACATCAGGTTCTTTAGGCAACTCAGGAGTCTCCCTGTCCTTGATAGCGACCGCAGTGCACTCTTCCTGCAAAGGATTAGCCTTGTCTTGCTTTTCTTTCTCTTCTTGAGTTGGGAATGTAGCGATCGGTTGGCCCAATACAATAGATGCACTTCTACAGACATGCTTGACTCTGGGGCCCTTGAGTTCCACTTTCTGCCTTTTTGGATCTTCAACTTGCTTGGCTTCAGTTTTCTCAATCTTATCTGTCTTTTCTTTTTTACGCACTTTGATTCGTGAGGTCAATTGTCGCTTTCTGTTAGCGCTGAAGTCATCTTTAGTTTCGTCCGATGCTATGCCCGGAGGAACTTTTGTGAGCTTCTCCTGTGAACACAATAAAAGATTTTAGATTACATAAATAAATTATCTATGTATCTTTACAAGCTTTTATTTAACTTGTTCAAGTTAAGTCAAACAATGTTTCAAGGACAATCTAGGAATATAACCAGTTCCTCCAGACTGATTTTGCTGAAATTTGGCTTACACCTTTAGTTCTGGTGATAATACAATATGCAATACCCAATATTGTATATTTTTAAAACTATATAAAAGCATCAAGTAAATAAAAGTTTGTTTTAATTCAACTGTGTGACAAAAGGAGCAAGTCGGTGGCCTCATGGTAAGTGCCAGAAATGTAGTAATACTATAGCTACCTAAATAAATACTAGTAGAAATCAAAAGTTATTGATTTACCTCTACTTTCTCCACATCCTCAGATTTTTCAGATTTCTTGGTTGGTTTCAAAGCACCGAAGATTTTGTTTTCGCTGTCATTGTTGGCAGGAATAGCAAACACAGACTGGGGTGTTGTCGGCTGGCTTCCTATCCTCAATGGGTTAGCTGGTGTCAGAGAAGACACTGACTTCAAACCCGACCGCATATAAGGTGGCAACATGGCTGTCAACCCAGCTCTTATATTTGGTGGAACTTGGAATCCCTTCAGACACATCTTCAACCAGCAAGCTGGACATCGCGTTTTATTTGTACATGGTAATAATTTCCATTGCTGGGATCTGACAATAGGCGGTACATTACAGTTACCTAGAACAATTTACATAAATTAGTTTTTTTGATCTTTAAAACTATTTTGACTTTAAATTTAGTAAGTACCTTTTAGATCCTTGACACTATTGAATTCATGAGCTGTTATTATAAAGCTGACCAGATTGGAGCTGGCTTGAAATACACCGTTTTAAACTATCACAGTTTTTCACTACAACTGTGATAATTTTGCACAACCTTAACACGGTAAATATCCCATATATGATACTAACTGGCTTTAAATGTCCCATTTTCCCATTTAAGTTATTTAGGATAGGATACTAGCCCTGCCCCAGTTTCGCCTGCTACCTTACAGAAACAGTATTTTTTTTCAGGATAAAAAGTATTCCATATCTAGTTTAGCAAGGTCCATTTCAAATTACATACAAATCTGTTTAGTCATTAAAAAGATGAATGAAAACAAACACACAGTACAAACCCAAACTTTTGCATTTATTAATCTTTTTGTGAATGCAATTTTCAAAGAAAAATGTGGTTGTTGCGGGGGGGATGTTTTAAGAAAATTTAGGCCCCACTCAGGGGCCTCACACCTAGCTGTTTTAAACAATCCAGTTTAGGTAATGGAAAACGTTGCGCGACCGCAAACCATATCTGGGCGCGTTAAGGTTTACGTTCGCCTGATTTTCCGAACTGCGCTGTTTTAACGTTAGTTTGAGACCACGTAAGGAGTTGGGCGAAAGGCCCTAGTTCAGCTTAAGAAAAGGCCTTGGGCTCTAAGAATATTTTTTTTGTTCTTACCTTCTCCTTTCAAGCATTCCAACATCTGAACAACGCCAGTTTTGTGGGACAGTTTCTCTTTCTTCAACATCTTGGATATAAACTTGCGGCAAGACTCGCAAGAATATATTCCGAACTTGCGGGCTTGCTTCACAAATCTGTAGAACCTGACAGCACCGCACACTCCACAAGTTACTGTTGTGGGTGGTGTATTTGTAGCTGGAAGAAATAGTTTTTTTTTTGTGTATTTGTAATAACATTGTAAGAAGTTGCAAGCAACATTTTGCTTGAAGTTATCTTCTTAGTAAGATAAACAGATATATATTAATAACTGGCTGCTTCTTGCTGTTTCACCCGCGTGGATTACTTCTTATATCATCAGCTTTCTGCCAGTGAAAGTCCTTACAAAGTTGGTCCCACCGTTGGAGTCCATAAGGAACATACATTTACATACATACACACGTCACCTTTTATATTCAGGGTGTAAGGGGAACACTCTCGAAGCCAAAAGAAGTTAATTGTACTCATCATTATGAACAACTTTTACTATGGGACCAGCCCTGAAATCGCGAAAAAAATATCAGCTGTTCTATACAAAATGGTCATTGACACTCGACAAAATGTATGAAACAGCTGATATTTTTTTCGCGATTTTAGGGTTGGTCCCATAGTAAAAGTTATTCATAATGATGAATAAAATTACCTACTTTTGGCTTCGAGAGCCCTTACACCCTGTATAAGAAGAAGTAGAAGATTATGTGAATAATTTTATTATAAGCCAGTCAAGAATTTCATGTAAAAAATTATAATTAATAATGATATTTCGATTAAAAAGTCATTCATGAATAATTAAAGTTAATCATGTTGCATAGCAGTAGTTATTTAAATATTTTTTTTCCATTGTAAAAGTTGTTCATAATGATGGGTACTATAGACCCCTTTCAGCTTAGTACACCCTTTCCACGTAACCCTGTATAGCTAAAGCCCCTTTTTCTTGGTCTAATTTAGCTTAAAGCAATTGTAGTCTAAATGCACAGATTACTAAATATCTGTGTTTTAGTCTTTTTTGGTACAGCTATTTTTTTTTTGCTGACCCGAAACCAAGAAACCTTTTTTGAGAATTTTGTACCATAACCAATATTATAAGTTTGTAAATCTATGATGAAATAAAACAGAAGGGATACTTACGAGAAGAAGCTGTGGCCGTAAAAGGTCCATCTAAACCAGTTGGTGCAGTCGGAGTAGCCAGTTGCAGCCTTGCTTCCCGGATGATGACTTTGCCTCTGAGCAATTGTGACGCACAAGACTTGTCTTTCTCAGGGCTTGGAGGAGGTGGTTTTTCCTCTTCACCTCCACTGCCTTCCGGGCTGTCGCTGTCCCAACTTTCTCCAGTTTCCGATTCACTGCTTGTGCTGCTAGAGCTGCTAGCATCTGAGATATCCATCAGTTTACGGCCTGCATGCCCAGTCCGATCCTCTTTGCTCAATTGACTCTTGACATTATCCATGCTTTCCAAGTTTGAATTATCATCCTGTGGATATTCAGGCTCCTTTTCAAATGAAAACAAATCATGCACGGGTTGCCTTGGACCAGTGCCGAGGTTGGAAAATGAATTTGTTGTCTTGTCCTTGAACAGATTAGAGGATTTTATTTGTTTTTCCTTATCTTTTTCAATGATGTACTTATCAAGATCTTCTTCATCTGGGGTCTCGTCATCATCATGCAAGTTGTTGAAAACTACTCTCTTTAGTTTTGGCTTCCTTAGAACTTTGCTTGTTGTTATACTGCTTGCAGTACTGTGTTCTTCTCCATCTATAAATTTCTTGTTTGGCTTTATGACTCTGGATGAGTGTACACTCCTCATGGGCAATACAAACTTTGCACTATCTTTGTCGACCGGCGACATATTTCTTGGGGGAGGCGATATACAACGGCTTTCACTAAACTGAGAGAATTTATTCATAGGTTTGGACAAAGGATTCAAATTCTTTCTTTGATATCCCTCTTGATATTCTGATGAGGATTTTGAGCTTAAATCTGTTAGTTTTGCTGGTTTGAGAATACTGTTGAAGGTGGAGTATTCTGTTTGTTTCAATGCAGACTTTTTCTTGATGATTGGCACGAGAGGAGCATGGTGTTTTGTTGGAATTTTCTTTAGTGGGAAAAAGATGTCTTCGCAGCTCTCCACTGTGCCAAATGTTACAGTTTTCTTTACTGGTTTTGGTTTATCACCTTTGTTTGGCTCCATTTTGTTCTGTGATCTAGTCCTCACTGGTGACTTTGATGTATCACTGGGGTTCTTTTGCAAGTTATCTGGTTTATTATTTAATTCATCTGAGACTTGCTTTTCTCTGTTTTTATTGGTATCATTCTCATTATTGTTTTCTTTCTTCTCTTCCTCCTGTAAATTTTAATATTTTGTTTATATATAAAGCTTTGAAAACCTTACCAAACAGTATAACCTCATCTTTCATAAAATAAGATAAAATATATATATTTATTGCCAAAACAATGGACATAATTATAATGGATATATAAAATGTGTCCCAATAATCTGATTAATAATGCACTTTACTGAAGTCACTGTTACTGTACTTTACTTTTATTAATGATAGCATGCAATTTGCTACCATAAGAGTATGCACTGAATTGCTATGTAATCCTCTTATGCATAAACACTCGATAAGCTATCGCTATAATGTCAGCTTTCCGCTGACAAGAAATGCCACTTGTTAAAGCGAGAAGATAGAACCATTCAGCTTATTAATGTCTGGGTATCTTCAAAATGCGAGTGAATTGTTTTTTTTATAAGCAAGCGTGTTTCATTGTAGACTGCACCATCGCTTAACATCAGGCCAAATGGTGGTTAAGCACAAAGCTATCTTTCAATAACAGCATTTATGATTAAAAAGGTAGGAGTACATAATTTGTTCATCAAAGTTTTCATCAAACGAAAAGAAATTGCAGTCATTTGTCATATGCATGAGGTGAGTTAAAACCATCGAGATACAATACATATATAGTCACAATCATGCCACAAAAATGTCAGAACCAAAACTCGGCGTACGCTACGAATTGCGCAGACTTTTTGGTTAGTTAAAAGGTAACCGCGATCAGACTACGTCACGCGATGCCAGAGCTACAATGACATAGCGAACAACTAACATTGAACACTATGTAAGCAACATAATGTCTAAATTGGAGTAAATGTGGCATTGTGAGGTATATAATTGATACAATGTATGTACAATGATGTTCGGTCATTCGGACGTTCGGTTTGACTGTTTTCACTGAGCGAGTGTGACACTATAGGAATTCAAATTCAAATTATTTATTGAGAATAAAAACGGACAAATTCCACTAACATTTATCTCACATACTGTTAAAACTAAAATAGATTTCCTAGTAAAAATAGGAATAATATTATAAAATTACTAATATAATAAATACAACAAATTGCTTGCTGTAAAAATATGTCAACATAAAATAAGTATGTCATAGGAATTGTATCTCGTTGGTAAAAAACTTAAAAATATGTACTTTAAAGCTTAAAAAGTTTTAATCACGTATAGTTCGGCCTCGTACCTACATAAAGATTTAACATTTACCAATGCACAGTTATAACAGAAGTTAGTTGTGAAATTCAGTGACATGACATCAATTACGCTATTGACTCTACATGAACCAACAATGTTTTGGCTCAATAATGAACAAGGATGCTATCAAATTGATAAGCCAGTATTTATCAGTTACTAACTCAAATTGTTAAGTAGGTGCCTTGAGATTTGTCAATGAAAGACAAAAGAGCAGAAATAAATATGAGGTTATGTTGGGTCTATGTAAAGTTGTTTTTGATGATTTGTTTACAAAACTTCAACTAATACAATCAATTTTGTATATTATGTTTAGCATGACTTATTAAAGGGTAGAAAAACACTTTGCAAAAACCATTTTGTTGACATCAAAATGGATCACAGGCTTGTCAAAGTATCCATAGTAGGATCGCAGATACGACATGCAAGATGCTACCAATGATTAGCGCCTCGTAACGCTTGTAGTTATTACGTAAACAAAACATATCCGTATGTTGACCATTATTTTCACATAATTGATCCACAAAGGGCACAGAATGGCACAAAACAAGGTTTACCTCTTGTTCCCCAGCAAAATCATTAGTAGTATTGCCACGGGCGGGCGGATGACTCTCTGGAGCAGTCTCATGGTAAACAGTTCCCGATAGAACACTGATTCGCTTTCTGTTTTGAAACTTAAGTGGTTTCCCTGGGAATCTCGACCTTCCCATTTTGATATGCACGTAAACGTAGAACACTCAGTGCGTTCCGAGCGAACGTGGGGAAACTGGCGCGCATGCTCGGGCCCGCGCGCTCCGCATCGCCATTTCACTCGTATAACCAATGTGTTTTGCCGATTACAACGTAGTTTTCATCACATTTACACCCGAACATTAACACCAACGGCACCCTTCACTCGATTCACTAAAACTAACACTTTGAACTGTTTTTGCAGAAGACAACATTATCCATCATTTTAATGGTCGACTGGTTGTTAACGCCGTAATCGCGTTACGCTTCCATTCAATTCAACGGCAGACCATAGTAGCTAATCGTGAAACAAAAGAGAACGCAGTGATGCACTCAATACCGCCGCACAACGCGTCATTCCCGCGAACTTTTTGTTTTGTTGCATTTGATTAAAATAAACACACAAACACGAATTAGTTATTTGAGTCGCTGTAATTTGACAAAGATGGCTGTTCGGCGCGCTTTAACAATAGCGAACACGAGTGATTAACGAGACGAGGCGCGAGGCCGCGGTGTGAACGACACCTGGCTCTCGGGGCCAGTTATGGATTTTGAACCAATCGCGACGAATAATTCGGACCGGTCGCCAGTACATATGAAAACAAACATCGCTACGCTTACTTATTTCAACGGATCTAATAAAATTATTTTATGTAATTTTATAGCCGTTTCTGATTGATAAGCTACAGACAGACCCTCAACAAAAATAACTGCGCGATCATAGGGGTGCGAGCGGGCGCGGGGAATTCGAGTTCGATTCGAATAAAAACTTTAAAAATTCGAATAAGATAATAAATTAATGTACGTACTTATTCAACGCAGTGAAATTTTTAGGGTTCCGTACTGAAAGGGTAAAAACGGGACCCTACGATGTCTGTCTATCTGTCCGTGCGTCCGCCCGTTCGTCCGTCCGTCCGTTTGTCCTAGCTTTAAACGGCTGTATCTTTCGAAACGTAATAAATAGCCACATGAATTTTTCACAGAATAGGTATGTAAGTTACGGCGGATTAACTAAGAAATAATAAAAAGTCAAAAAGTAAAAACTAAAGCCATTTATCAAGATTCATACGTTCAGTCTTTAAAACTTCAACCGTACACCACTGACCCTCTGACCTTTTGATCATATTATCCTCTGATTACAACACTAGCGAGGCGATTGATCGATTATTAATGTATGTTTTGTGTCGGTACCAAAGTGATAAAGCGCGATAAGTAAAAAATAAATCAAAACGAGATTTCCATACAGTAGGTATGTAATACATAATAATATTTTTCTTAGTTTTCGTAAGTAGTTCTCGGGGTAGGTAGGTAGTACAGTTCTGTAAATGCTGTACTGTATAAATTGATATAGTTTTGTTAGGTAGGTAGTTACTTTATTAAACTATTCATAAAATCATTACCTTGTGACATCGATCTATTATGTACTACGTAGTACATTAAATTCTTGTGTTGCGACCTAAGATTTTTAAAGTAAGTAAGTATTATAATAATAGCATGTAATTACATACTATTCACACAAAAATTGTGTGAATAGTAAGTAAAACTTATTTTTTTAATGATTTTTAAAAAAGTATCAAAGTGTGGATAAAATAACAACAAAAGGCAGTGTGCATAATATAATATGCAATGCATTTTAAACTGTACTGTCTGTACTTTATTATTAAAGCGTGCTTTGTAAAGGTAGGTACATACGATACTTGTCTCGTCCCACATCCACACACTGATACCGGGCCAAGTAGGTACTCAACTCAACGCTCACCACAGTAGAGAGTAGGTACCTATCTATACATGTATGCGTGCTTTATCGCACCCTACCCTACAAAGGGAACCCCAAAACTCCGGTCGATCATGCGTAAAGGGCGGAGAAGGGATGATAGAGGGAAGCTTGTCGGTGATTGAACTTTAAATATGCACAAAATAAATTTGTTAATTCTTTTTTTTTTATCTACATTACAAAAACAAAACTTTAAAATAAGTCCATACTGACCTCTAGCGTAAGTTATGAGAACGAAAAGTTCCTTGCTGAAACGCTTCCTGAAATAGGCACGTTGAGAACGGCGGCATTTCCTCAGACTTGGATCGAAGCGGAACAACTAAGACACTTTTCTCGTAAAATTTCACTTAAAACTCTGTATGTTTCACACGAATTTATATCCATTACACTTGCACTGCATGTTGAACGTTTAAAAATAACAACTCGCGCGAAAATATCACCGTAGTAGTAATTATTTACGTGAGTTTCATTGCACTGGTGTACGTACGTGAAACTGTGGTAGCGAGACTGGCGTAGAGACGCCGCGCATGTCGCGAGGGACTCGATGTAAATATAAAAATGGACAAACTCCCCTTCTTGGGGGCTCACCCGAATGAATCACAGTAAAGCACGAAACGCCTCACACAAGCCTCACATTTGGAATTCAGTTTTTTATTGGGCAAAGACCTTTGCGACATGTTTGATGATCGGCGTTTCGTAGTTGAATCACTGGCTTTAGATTTTAGATTAGACGCTATTACATTTAAACGATAATTAATTTCTATTAATATAGTTTAAAATAAATTTATTAATCGTACAGATCGTACGAGTACAATATCTTACATCGACGTTTCATTTAGACCCTATGTATCTAAGAAGGAAGGAGATAATCGCTGCTGTTGAATCAATCGTCGACATCCGCATTGTGTCCAAATCTTTGAGACCTTTTTTGTGGCAGGTAGATATTTTTTGTGCATTGGGATTGGGACGGAATTCGGAAACCACAAGTTATACGAGTAAAGTAGGTAATATAGGGTATTATAAGTATTTAAATTTATCATAAAACACCCAGCACTGATTTTTATTTTGGTACTTAAAAATTTAATTTAATAAAATATAATAAACATATATACTTAGAATAACTACACAAAGAAACCAAGTACACTCGCAAAATTTAAGCCATTAAAATGGTGTCATATATGACACCAAAAAATATATAAATTTTTTACTATGACAATTTGCGCGGTGAAATCGTACCACAACAAATCAGAAAAGCAGCATAAGAGTTATGGTGTGACATTCCACAGGTAATCCATTAATTTTCTTGCTTAAATCGTTTAAAATACCAATCGAAACGTAAGCTACAAAGCGAATTTGTAGCTTACGTTTTGAGAAGGCGTTGTTTGGAAACTTACCTTCTCTGAGTAGTTATTCTAAGCAAAAATACCTATTATGTATCGCGTTCTAGTTTTACAACCATGTAAATTACCTTGATTTGAATGTCTGTAACAGCGAACTAATAACTACTGTAAAAGCAAAAGATGATCAAACACATTATAAATTATAATATACAGGGTGTAAGGGGAACACTCTCGAAGCCAAAAGAAGGTAATTCTACTCATCATTATGAACAACTTTTACTATGGGACCTGGGGCCTTACGGACAACAGCTAATTGCGGCACCTAATCCACTCAGTTGGAAAATCACGCGAACGTGAACCTTATCGCGCCCAGATACGGTTTGCGGTCGCGTGATTTTCCAACTGAGCGGATTAGGTGCCTGTAATAGCAGTTGTCCGTAAGGCGCCAGCGCCAGGCCTGAAATCTCGAAAAAAATCAGCTGTTCCAAACATTTTGACGAGTGTCAATGACAGTTTTCTATAGAACAGCTGATGTTTTTTTCGAGATTTCAGGGCTGGTCCCATAGTAAAAGTTGTTTATAATGATGAGTAGAATTACCTTCTTTTGGCTTCGAGAGTGTTCCCCTTACACCCAGCATATTATATTAGGTAGTATTGCTCTATATAATAGGAACGTCATGAGTTTTTATGGAGAAAAAAATTAAGCTTCTTTACAAATTTTACATAATGTAATAGGTATATACCTTACAGATGAGCAAGGATATTCATGTAGGCTAGGACTAACTCGGTATTATCTCAACTGCACTCGTCACCTTATACTAGGTTCAGCCCTGGGAAACATCCTTTACAACTCTACGAATAATAAAATAGATCTTCTTCTTCTTCTTTCGAGTCGATGTTCCGCAAAATACAATTCTATTTTCAAATCAAGTTTCTAGACTAAAACTTTGCCACCTCAATGGCAAATAAAATAGATAATAGTAACTTTGTGGTTTGTACACTCAAAATTTAGACAGAATATATATTTGTTTAAACGGTGATAAATACTCACATAGCCCTAGTCACATACCATCAGTCGAGTTGTTGGCCAACCGTAGATCTATTCTTAATAAATAAATAAACAGAGTAGACGGTACTTCGAAATAAGTTAATCTCACTATTTGTATCTACTAGCTACTATCTTGATTCTATTTTATGTACCCTGTTCGGGAAAGCAAGACCCTTACGGGTTGATTTCAACTTTCAGAGGTCTGTGATAGTGTTTTTTTAAAACACAGATATTGTAAAATATTATCCCCAATAGAAAAATAAAAGTGAAAAAAGTGGTCAATTACAGCAAAGTCCTTATGAGAAAAAGAATTTAAATCACGGGTGCCAAGTTTTATATTTTTAGAAAATAAGTTTGAAACGTTTTTAATAATTATTATCCACCGGCATGGCAAGTTACTGAAGTTACCCATGTCTAATATTTTAGAAATGCAAGCCCCGGGGAATCAACTTTTTCAACTTTGGCGGGCCATATTTCGCAAAGGGACACTTGATAAAATGTGATGTATTAAACCTTACCTTCATTTTATAATACCTGGGGCCGTACCGTCACCTGTTTTAAGCGATTCAGTTTTGTTGATTACGGAAAATCACGCGAACGTAAACCTTAACTCGCCGAGTTAAGGTTTGCAGTCGCACATTTTTTTTTAAAGATGGCACGGTTCCCGGTACCCTCTCTTCTGTTTAACGATATCCCAAAAAGGAGGCAGCAGCGAAAAAAATCATACCAATTTCACATGTACCAGAGATGGACAGACGGACAGACAGAACTAACTTATAAGGGTTCCTTGTGGTACTACGGAACCCTGAAAAGTGATGAATGAAACCGTACCTTCATAACAAAAAAAACAAAAAAAAGCAAAAAAAAAACCATCTCTATTTCACATGTACACTACCTACTACCTAGTTTAACCACTCATAAAATGCAAAATTATGTTTATTCGTGCTTTCAAAATTGATATCTATACTGTAAGTGTGTAAAGTTGCATGCATTTATTAGAATAGGCATGATGACTATTTTTTTTTTATTACCTCGTAAAAAAGCTGATCATAAATAGAGCACATCAACAAAAACAAAATTAAAATTAATTCAAAAATAAATAAGATATAATCATTTTAATTTCATGCCAGACAGAGAGCGCACTATACTGAGCCATGACGTCATCACGTCACGGCTCAGGAGCGCCATACAAATGCTATACTAACACAAACTTTGCGAGAAAGGGATAGAACATCCCCTCTCTATCCCCACCTAAAACTTTAAATACTCATATCTCAGAGATTTATCAGCCAATTCAAATTATTTTTCAGTATGTGTAATGTATTTAGTTATATTCATCGCTAAGTCTGCTATTTGTAATAAATTAAACATTAGGACAGTTGGAAGGTTCTGAAGAATAGTGACGAAAGGACAGACAGACTGACGGACGGACATATAAAGAACCCATGTAGAACTGGGAAACCCTATATACCATGCTCCAAAAAAATGTATGGAATGTTATACCAACAGTTTCCCCCTTAGTACCCAACCAAGTTCTTGCTCGGCCAGCTTGGGTATAACTCACTAGAGGTGAGGAGATTAATCGACCAGCTCACTGTCTGCTGTAAGGTGCTAGGGGCAGTCGATTCTATAGACCTGGGGCCTTTCGGACAACTGCTATTGCGGCATCAAACTAATGTTAAATCCGCTCAGTTGGAAAATCACGCAAACATGAACCTTAACACGCCCAGATACGGTCCGCAGTCGCGTGATTTTCCAACTGAGCGAATTTAAGGTTAATTTGGTGCCGCAATAGCAGTTGTCCGTAAGGCCCCTGCATAACCTCCTGTTAGAGTTGTTCGTGCCGGACGAACCCGGAGTCCCGGCAAACAGCCGCGGTCAGCTGCATGACTTATTTTACATTAACAGCGATCGCACGGTGGCGCGCTCTATGTCGCCTTTAATTCGCGCCCGTCGTCACCTCAATGCACTCGTCGCCGCCAACAGCCCACCACTGAACTTGACATTGTATTTGACAACTGGAAGACCCTTAATTATTGTATACTAGCTGCACCTCGCGGTTTCACGTACGTAGTGATAAAAAAATGGTGATGATGCTGATGAAAAGTAGCCTATGTCCGTCTCCTGGTTCTAAGCCACCTCCCCAGCAATTTTCAGCCAAAACGGTTCAGCCGTTTTTGAGTTATAAATAATGTAACTAACAGAATTATAAATAGTGTAACTAACACGACTTCCTAGGTATAGAAGATTTCCAAACATATTCTGAAATTTTAAATGACCAGTGACCAATGGATAGATGCAATTTGTTCTTTATTATTTTTTGTGAGCTTGTTTTTGTAATTAATGTATTTCCTTCCTTATTTTTTATGCATAGTTGACCGTGTAGCTCTTACACCCCACCCCCCCTGATCATCCGTTCTATTATCTCGTTTGCAGTTGTGTGCCACTCAATGAAGTGTGCAATTGTAGAACTAGTAGGATGAAGTTGGAAGCTTCTAAAATTAGGACGAACAGACAGACTGACATACAGAACGAACTTATAAAGATTCCTTGTAGAACTACGGAACCCTAAACCATACTATGATCCGAAAAAAAATTGGAATGTTGTACCTCGCCACCTTCAGTTTTTGGCAGGCATATTTCGGTACTAGCTCGAGTTTAAGGCAGCTCCAAACTATTATCAAAGGCTAAAGGTAACGTTAACGGTTAACGTTACCATTAATATATTTTTTCTGAGGTTTCCACGGTTTTCATATAGGCGATTTTACGCGCAGAGCCAAAAATCTCGTACATAAATTTAAAAAAAGATTGTGAAACAGTCGCTGTCAAAATGATATTGGCATTTAACACAGATCAATAACGAATATGCCACAGATATACACAACCAGATAACTCTGGTTACCCTTCAACACGTACACAACCAGATCGGCAATACATTTCAGTGAAAGAGACAACTTGATATGGCTCAGCACAAGTACAAAAAGGACATAAATAGACTTTTTTGTTCTTATCGGCGTGGCCTCTTTTTAGTACTGGGAACACATCTACTAACTATAGATTTCCAATGAGCGTGGCTAGCTCAGTGCCTCTCGCTTCAACAAGGTGTGTTGCCACATTAAAATGATTTGCTATAAGTTAGGGTAATTTATTGTTGTTTATTGTTTATTGTTGCCAGTGTACACATTACATGAGGTCCTTAAAACTACATGTCGGTACAAAGACCCTGTTAGGGCGCTGCCTACTATGATGGGTAGTGAATCTTCAATGAGTAATTTTGGAAACAATACTACCTTTTAAATATTTCTATTTTATACACTATCTGCTGCAACCCGCGGTGCTACCTGCAATTTTCTGGGAAGAAAAGTACGTTGTCTGTCCTCATGACACACCCTATCGTCCTGACAAATTTTGTTAAGGTTGACTTAGCCGTTTCCTCGTAAAAAACAGACTGAAAGTTACTTTCGTTTTTATTATAATTATTTGTTAGGATTAGAATATAGTACTAGAAAAAAGGTTGTGAAGTAACCATAGCATGATGGTTGGGCACTTTGTAGTGCTTGGCTTGCCTAACTACAACTTTCAAGATGTAGGTAAGTAGGAAGTACCTTACAGTGTGTTATAATAATAACTAGCTGGTGCCCGCGACTTCGTCTGCATGGTGTTAAAAATAAAATAAAAAATATCCTAGGTAAAAGGGATGGAAGGATAATCTGAAAAATAGTAAGCAACAAAACAAATTAATAAATTAAGATACAAAATTTGTCCATACAAATCACATGGCTTTAAATAATTTATTTTTCCCTTTCTGATATTGGATTCGGCATTGAAATGACTCGAACAAATTCTAGTATGTTTTGATGGCACCCAATTTTCACGACCAGTAGCACTGATCCATTTTATTTGTAAGCCAGGATTGGTTGGAAACCTGCAGAACGAATAATTTATGTTAATTGTGGTGGGTAATTTCATTTATAAACTGGTAACATTTATTGTTATTCTTCTAAGTAATATTTTTGATAAAACACAGGTAAAGACCACAAATCGACCTAAAAACTGACTAATTATGAATAAAATATTTGCGAATTGATATCCTGAATTTATTTAGGTGATCGTTACAAGCTTTATATGTTTACTTACGTGTGAAATGATATTTCATCGTATTTTTGCTCACTGCGCTTCTTGCAGCCCAAAATGCTACAACCAACCATTGTAAAATATCTTTTACATTTATTTCTCAGAGGAAACACGCATTTATCACATTTAATCACCAAAAAAAGGCAATAAATAATATTCAGACCCGTTTTGTTTGTCGCTGATTATGACAGATTTTGACAAACACGCATTTATCACATTTAATCACCAAAAAAAGGCAATAAATAATATTCAGACCCGTTTTGTTTGTCGCTGATTATGACAGATTTTCTGGTACCAAAAACAGGTCACGCCGATAAGGACAACAAAATCTATTTATGTCCTTTTCGTACTTGTGCTGAGCCATATCAAGTTGTCTCTTTCACTAAAATATATTGCCGATCTGGTTGTGTATATCTGTGACTGGGAACGTCAAAATCTGACGGTGCAATGACAAACAAAACGGGTCTGAATATTGTCTGAATATTGTCTGTATTGCCTTTTTTTGGTGATTTAATGTGTTATGTACGTCTTTTCTCTGAGTAATAACTGTAAAAATGGTTCTACAATGCTTGCTACAATGCTTGGTTGTAGCATATTGGGCTGCAAGAAGCGCAGTGAGAGACAAAACGATGAATTATTATTTCACAAGTAAGTAAACATAATAACGCTTGTAACGATCACCTAAAGACATTCAGGATATCAATTCATAAACATTTTATTCATAATTAGTCAGTTTTTGGGTCGATTTGTGGTCTAATTCTATGAATTTTATCAAATTATTACTTAGAAAATAAATGATGAATGTTGCCAGTTTATGAAAGAAATTACCCACCGCAACTAACATAAATTATTCGTTCTGCAGGCTTCCAACTGATCCTGTCACATTGCTGAAAAAATGCTGGCACATTGCAAGAAGTGCAAAATACCGACCCTTCTATGCCCATATGAATATGGTGAATGGTAATATTAAATATATACTAATGAGGCCACAGTTATGAAGCTGGAAAAGCAAAAGGCGATTTCGGCGAACCGAAATTTGTACTGTAAACATTAAAGAGTTTTATCTATTTATCTAATTATTTGGAACGTTATACATAATTCCATTCATGAAAAACTAAACTGACCAAGCACGAGTCGGGCTCGCGTGCTGAGGGTTCTTTACAATCACAAAATACATTAAGTTGTGCAAAAAGACAACATCACGCCCAGGCTGTCACCCATCCAAGTACCGACCGCGCCCGACGTTGCTTAGCTTAGTGGTAAACAGAAATTTGTCACTGACTCGCACTTGGCCAGTATTTATTATTTGTTGTATTACGTTGTCGTTGTTCTCCAAAAAAAAAAAGTCAAAGCTCAGAAAAATAAATAAATAGAAGCGTTATACCTACAGTTTCCCCTTTTGCACTCGCCTGCCTTAAACCAGGGCAGAGCTTGTTCAACGATATAATTTTTTATTTATTGAACTTGCCGTGTGCACAAGACGTGCGACGCCAAAATCTTCAGGTAGGTGATTTGCTTATGAATCCCCTAACGTTTTGCCTTTATGTAATATGTACATTGTTGAAATACTAATTATTGTATTAATTACAACTTTTGTATATTATTAAAACAAAACATATGAACAGGCGGTATGGCCTTAAAGGCTTTAGGCAGCCCGATGGGCGAAAGATAATAAAAAAAATTAAAAAATCAGGTGAAGGAAAAAGAAATCGCCATAGCTATTTTGACTCAATGCAGTGTCACTTTGACATTTGTGACAGTGACATTTGTGACAGTTACAATGGTAATATATGATAACTGCGCAAAGCCAAAAACTGGTTACAAAAAAAAATAAGAAACCATGAATAATCTGCTTTGTATTTCGTAGTTTTTTTAAGAAATGAACCCTATATTTTCAAATTGATCTCGTATTCGGTTATGAGTCGAACGCCTATAATATTTTTTTATGATCTCCGTCTAATTTCCATTATTTTCATCCGATTCCAACAACAAAAACGTGAGGTTACATGAAGATTAGAAAAGTGATAAATTAAAGATCCTGCGTTACTGGTTTGTGCTGGCAATTTCGGGATAGATAAATTTGAATGGGAGTTTTGGCGCCAACGCGGAAAAAACATGTCGGCTCGTTGGATTATTTTCCTAAACTTGTGTATTTTCGAGTGTTAATGTGTACTAAATGGTGAATTATTATTCATTAAGTGCTCGTAAACGTGCTCGAGTGTGGGCAAGTGATATAACGAGGTGAAACGTGTCTTTTCGTGTTGTTTCCAAAACTCCATAGGAGCCTCTTGTAAAGTCTTCACCACTTTACAGGGGCATGAGTTCGACTTGACCGTGACTTACTTAGCTTGACTCTGACTGTGACTATGACTTGTTTGACGCTAATAAGACAAAATGAACTGTTTAATATTACGAGTAAAGGACATTGAATCCACGCTCATGAAGATTTTAACAAAAAAAAAAAAAAATATTTGAATGCTTGTGTGAAAATCTTTGATTGTGTTCTTGTCATTTTACATTGGTGTGTATGTGTGTCTCTATAAATGAGGTTTGTTTTGGCTATTTCCACGTCATACCAACGTATGTTATGCAGCACATGCATTCTTGGCAGTGTGGGTTTAGAGTACATTATGCCGTGGAGCAAGTGAATAAGGGTGTGGTAATGTCATAATGTTTCCATGTGTTCGTACAAGACCCTGTGTACAGAAATGATTACGTTCCTAGATACGGAGGTCTCACTAAATTAATTATTTTTCAGCTGACAAATCTATAATCTGATTTGGGCATGTAGGTGGTATTGAAATACGTACGTGTGTCTTATTCCACCCATCAATTAATAATTATGTTCTAATTATTGGATTCCACCCCTTCTGGTCTGTATTTAGTTCAAAGTGGGGGTGATAAGACTGTCACTTACAGTGCGTGCGACATAAAAGA
Source organism: Agriopis aurantiaria (assembly GCA_914767915.1). Classification (NCBI taxonomy): domain Eukaryota; kingdom Metazoa; phylum Arthropoda; class Insecta; order Lepidoptera; family Geometridae; genus Agriopis; species Agriopis aurantiaria. Next base: position 8,060,239 of record OU612001.1, on the reverse strand, counting down.
TTAGAAACGGAACGTCTAACGTTGTTAAATGTCAAACGTGAAACGTCTTCTTTCGTTTACGTTAAGAGGTTAGAGTAAAGTAAAATGCAAAAATATCGGTTGTGTATTAAATTAAACGCTTAAAATGTAGAATCCACCGGATATTTTACTGAACAGTGTTTATTGCTGTTTTAGTAAGTTATTTATTTGCGATAGTGGCGTCCTTATTATATTCTACTCTTGTATGTCGCACTGTACATCCCGCTTGGAGTGTGCGTACGTATTATGCATTTGCCGGCAGCCTACCCAAACCAGCCGAGCTCCTACCTCCTGATTACCAATGCAGAGGTACTGGGTCAAATCACAATCCAATCTAGAAATTGTAGAATCCAGAACAAAGAAACAAGAATCGTCCCTGACGCATGTCAAGACGCGGAGAGTGGCCAGAACGTACATGGACAACAAGAACTATGAGCAGGTCTCAAAGAACATGATTGAACATCGGGAGTCATAAATAAAATGTATTTTGGCACCGAACCTAAAGAACAAAAATGAGCAACTGACGTTCACTATACTGACAGTGCAGCCATCATCTATGCAAACATGCAAATGCTTTCTACCCATCGATAGATAAGAGTAACCAACAAACTGCTCAAGTTAATTAGGTCGGACCTCCGTCTAATGACAGGTACCATCACAGGTTACTGTGAACAATCACTTGTTCAACATTAAAGATGCAGATAATCCTCTGTGCCGAGGCTATCTACAGGATAACGAGCCGTAGAGCATGTACTACTGCACTGCAAGCCCACAGAAGACATACAATTAAGATCAGGACTTCTTGAAGAAACTCTTCAATAATGCTCCAATGCCACAACACCTGGCGAAATAGGAGTACAACCTCAGATCAGACAAACAAGAGAGATATGCCTTCGTACAATTAGGGTAGAACGTAGCTGAGAAGAGTGTTAATTTTAATACCTCCATAGTCTAAACGGCTAGACCAATTTTGATGTGCTAGGCGATGATAAGATTTTTCTCCATGCCAAGATTATCCTTGAAAGGCTACATTTTGAAATTGGATATTTTCTTTTTGCTTCTATAAGTATGTAGATCGCCAGTTGAGCTCGCCTGATCAAATGCATGTAATTTGAACAGCCGTGCACCACCAGTAGACATAGGAAAGCAGTGTACAAAACTGGCACAATCCATGTGTACAAAATGTATTTGGAATAAATAAAAAGAACTTGTTTAGAATTAATTTATTTTTATTCTCCTTGGAACTATTCTATCCATTGGTTACAAACACAGGGGTGTTGGGTTGTGGACAATATCCACCAAAAAGGCATCGTCATCATTATAAACAACTTTACAATGTTACAAAATCTGAAATCATGCAAAATAAAGCAGCTGTTCCATAGAAAATGTCATTTAAATTTAACGAAATGTATGGAATAGCTGTTTTTTTGCCATAAGTGTTAATGATGAGTACAACAACTTCCTTTCAACAACCTAATTTCACTTGTAGTATATATTAAGCATTGCTATACTTCGCTGCACTATACTGTGCTGGCTAGTCTGGTTCTCTCCGCAGTCCTGTGTCCCCGCTCCGCTTGTAATTCAACTCGATACCATTTTTCTTATCTCTGGTATAACTGATTCAATTAAAGAGTGGATTTCAAGAAATGTGATTGTGATTCCGGCACATCTCTCTGCCTGCTTCTGCTGTGGCAACGCCCGCTTATATTGCACGGGTGTAATTTACGTGCGAAGTCGGGTCTACAAGTAATGGCTACAGTAAGTTCTTCGATATAGTTCTGTGATAACAACAAACTCTCCAGAAATCAGAAATCGTTATCACAACACACGTATTAGATCCATATTAGTCGTACTGACTGGTCTAATTTCTGTTACATTTACATACAAACAATATGAAAGTTTACGATCACGACGCTACAACAAGCCAACCAAATTATCTACAAACTTGGCCGAACTATGCGTCTTCGAATTTTAATGAGTAAACTGCAAGTTTTTTTCAGAAAAACGATGATAACAATGAAAAAATACGAAGGCTAGATCTATAATCGCACTAACATTGTTTTGTTTTTATTTTTACGCTCATCATAGGGTTGGGATGTTGTCGATAGTCTATCTTAAATAATGTCGATAATCGATAGTCTATCTTATCGGAAAATCGTTTTTCAGAGTAAAATTATCGCACTAATAAATGCGAAAGTGTGTGGGTGTGTACGTTTTTTTTGTTACTCTTTCACGCAGAAACCGCTAGACGGGTTTGGATGAAATTTAGAATATACATAGCATAATAATATAGCAGTTGGCTGTAAGGTTCCAGCAGGGCAATCGCGCTAAAAAATCACAGACGAATCGATCACGAAACGCAAACGATCCACGAACTTTTGGTCGATTTCGTATCGCGCTAATGATTTTAACCGAAGACGAAACGCAACCCGATCACAGTTGGATCGCAGACGCTGTCAAACGAACGTTTGTGCTAAAGTTAGAAAATATCAACTTTTTCGCGAACGTTTCGTGATCGTTGGTCGTGTTTTTATCATTTTGATAGTCAATTTAGTCTTAAAAATGATGTATGCGTACATATATCTATTGGAAAGGGTCCATGAATTGGATATAGTGGTGGCTCGGACCCAAGCAAGGAAGAAAAAGACAAGTGCAAGAACAAAAAGTATGGAAAGTGTGGAACTTTTGATATGTGTGTCCGGCAGTTTCTAAAACGGTACTTACAGACTGCCAACTAGCGGTACGGTCGCCCTCGTCAACTTATAACAGAGTTTAACTTCTCAAAAGCCACACTTAAGTAGATCTGATGCTTTGGATGTTGAAACTAAGGTAAGGTTATGACGATTATTATACCTACAAGATGATTAAAGTAAAGCATTCAAAATGTAATATTGGTGGTCCCGGACTGTCCTGTGGTGCCGATCTGCCTGGTTGGTGCCCGTCTGTCCGGTGGTGCCAGACTGCCTGATGGATCTGGACTGTCATGTGGTGCCAGACAGTCCATTGGTGCCGGTCCGTCCGGTAGTGCTGATCAACACGGACTCCTATCATTCATATAAACAACTATCCTAACAATCATAATTATGCACAACTATTCTAACATTGAAACTTTCTTTTAAAGTTAGCCCACAGATAAATCTTGACAGAATTTCAGTTTTGACTTAATTTTTAGCTTCCAGTCCCTTTTCTATGCACACTCATCATCACAAGCCGGCTTTCTGTCATTGTTGACCATAAATAAGTTTGGTGTAATCATAGTAATCATCGACTCAATACATTTATGCTTTAGGCTCTATGAATACAAATAATATGACCGGAAGAAAAGGAAAGGAAAGCTGTAGATAAAAAAAAATTGGTCACCCAGATGTCATGCCAAGGCCAGGCATCCAGGATGGGGCAAGCGCCCCACCCTACCCCAATGTGCCTATGCCCATGCATACAGTCCCATCGGTAGGCAAAAGCAAAATTATATATATATTTTTTTTGTTATTGATTACTTTAGCGTTTTTCTATGCCGCAGTGTCTTACCAGGACCATTGTAGGAGACAGTCTGAAACATTGTGTGTTGTGTGTCTGTAAAGCAACCTGGCAAAATGGCCTTAAAAGCCAATTATAATTAACAAATATACCCAGAACCCGACTCCCATGAAATTTATTATCAAGATTGGTACTTGACAACGAGCATGGTATAATGTTCATCATTTCAGCCATAGGACGTCCACTGCTGGACATAGGCCTCCCCCATCGATCTCCATAAGGGCCAGTTGGAAGGGGCCTGCATCCAGTGTTTGCCTGTGGTCTCATTTAGGTCATCTGTCCATCTTGTGGGTGGACGTCCTACGCTGCGCTTACCGGTCCATGGTCTCCATTCCATAACCTTTCGGCCCCATCGGTCATATGTTCTGGGTGATATGTGCCCAGCCCACTGCCACTTCAACTTGCTGATCCGGTGGGCCATGTCGGTGACTTTCGTTCGTCTACGGATCTCCTCATTTCTGATTCGATCTCGTAGAGAAACCCCGAGCATAGCCCTCTCCATAGCTCGTTGTGCGACTTTGAGCTTGCTTATAAGGCCCATAGTGAGAGACCACGTTTCACTGCCGTATGTCATCACTAGTAACACACACTGGTTGAAGACTTTCGTCTTAAGGCACTGAGGTATTTTTTGGTATTTTGCTGTATGGTAATGATATTGTGTTTTAAAAGCTTGCTTCAGGATAATATAATTTTCTAGCAAAACAGCCATTTATATAGGTTTTCTTTGCAGGTGCTTATTGGTAGACAGAAAGTTATTCACCGGTAGTGGCTGCACCGGTAGTGCATGCTGTGTAGCTACATAATATGGCACACCGAGCACACACCCCATTGGCGGCGGAGCAGGAGATGCGTGAGCGCAGGCAGACCGAGGGTACCACAGTGTGTGAGCGAGGTAGACGCCAGCTGGAACTCGGACGTGGTAACCAACACTCGCAGCGCTTGTGGGCAGATAGCGCTATCAATTTAATTTAGTGCTCACATTATAGGTTTATAGACATTTATTCTCATATAAGATGTTACATCACTTCCATGAGAACACTGCTAACAATAAATTTACAGTTCGTTTCATTACCCTAATTATATTAATAACTAGCTGTTGTCTGTGACTTTGTACGTGTAGACTTTCACATTAACTCGCAACCTCCTTAATCATGCCTTTTAAGTAAAATCCTTTTTTATTTATTGTTTGAATTATTTTTCTAAATTCCAGCTTCATTCTTCAAGTAGTTTTTTAGATTTTGTGATGAGTCGGTTAAGAATTAGTAATATTTCGCATTTATTTTTATATTTATACTAATAGTTGCGCCCCACGGTTTCACCCACGGAGATTACTCTTTATAACATCAGCTATCTGCAAGTGAAAGTCACGTCAAAATCTGTCCAGCTGTGTCGGATTCCATAGGTCACATGCATACATACACCCACCGCCTTATATATATATATATATATATATAGATATAAAATAAAATACTAAGGTAGTAATTGTTCAATAAAAGGTAAAATAAAATCCATTAAATGTGTTTGATTTCAATGTGTAATAGTAACTAAAATCTAAGAAATCGTTAATAATAGTAGATTATGCACTAAGGGAATAAAGCAGTGTTTTACGTCGCGGGCGGCATATTGAACTCTGAGCGTAACGTGGAACTCTAGAGTTATATATAGTCCTGAGTGAACCAATGGGTTCAAGCTGCCTAAGACGAAGACAGGCTTTATTCCAGAGGAGCATTCCTCTCAGCAAACCTCTTTACAATGCCATATGGGCATTTTTGTACTTAGAAGTTTTCCACGAGTTTCCACACGAATTTGATGTTCCAAATTGAAGTCACTTTATTCCCTTTATTCCTGTCGTCATTCCATTTCAACAAAACATACTTATTAACTATTTTCACCCCTTCCTCGTGGAAGTTCCAAAGATTCGTACTCAATTTGGGTCATTTATGATACGTACTGCCTAATAATGGAACTCCCTGCCATCCTCCTTGTTTCCTGCGAACTACAATCTAGGCATCTTCAAGGCTAGAGTGAATATATTTCTTCTAGTTCAACGTGTTCCATCCTCAGCCACACCGTCGCTTACCAGTATCTACTCAGCTCTAGTATATAATCTTTGCCAGTATGCAAGTTGGTGGTCAACCGTAGAACTATTCTATGAAAATATAAACGTGCCTTCTCAGCATGTTCTAATTTATTCTTAGACGAATACTTATCACATTGATAGCTGCCAAAGCGAGTGACGAGTCATGAAATTTAAGAATTAAATAAAATTATAAATTGGTAGGTACTTACAATAACAACAAGTCAATGATTTTAAATAATAATAATAATATGTAAAAGTTCAAATGTAACTGTTTTTGTATTATGTCAAGGAAATACAATATCAGTCAATTGAGTACAATAGTGCAATAGTAAATTATTTTAACCAAATATAAATATTAGAAAAAAGAATGAAAAATTAAAAAAAATTGCCTAAAACTCAAAATGTCAAATAATCGTAAAAATAATTTACAATTTAACTATACATATTAATATCAAGTCACGTAGTATTACATCTATATAATATATCTACTTTTATTACACAGTAAAGTCAACTACATTTTAAAAAGTCCACCGGGCCCTGACTCTCCATTACACTGGCCGCATTCCCCCGTTGAATCACTAGGGAAATCCGCTGGACCAGACATCAACCCGATTGGGGATCGGGCCCTTTTTCTCTCATGCGGCGTTCTAGGTCCAGTACAAACTTCTGTGTTTCCGCACACCACGCCGTCTCAGTGGCATACGGTATGAAGTTGTACACTGACCGCAGGCAGGTGTATTTGAGGTATTTGCCTCTGGCCGCTGTCTCCGATCTCGTGCCAGCGAACTGTTAGGTAGTGGGGCGATAGGATGCAAACGTGCTTACGCATGTAGCATCCCACATGAGACGGCGGCTTCTGCGCTGCACCATTGCCGCTTATTAAACTGGACGTTAAGCGTTTCCTCCAGAACAGGCTTAAAATCCTTGTGGAACTGCAGCACTTCTTCAGGAAATTGCCTGCGTAAGTTACCTTGGGCATCGTAAAGCAATTCCTCGGATGCTTTGTGGTTGGAACTAAAACAAAAAATAGAAAGTTTCATGAGTACTGTTTATGGGTAGAATATAGTTAGTCTGTGGTAAGAAGAACATACAAGATGGTGGTCTTATAAAATAAAGCTTAATTGATTCAACGCACAAACAAACTTTTAATTCAATATCATCACAATGGATATTACACAAACAAACAAGTACCAATGGCTATATAAAGACAACAGCTTCCTTGTCCTTATTTTTTCTACACAACCTATGTACACAAATACAATAATTAAACTCGTATAGGTAAAATTAGACAATTTTCATGTTTTTTAGCAATAATCCTAAAAGAAACTAATCATACTTAAAAGTTTCGAGCATCGTGAAAGGGTAATTTGTAGTACTAGGTGTAGCTACCACCCTCAAGTTCAAAGAAAAATCGGTAGCCAAGTGCCTAAAGTACTCTTCGCATTTCTTCGATGCAAAGGACCATCAACTGTGATTCTTCTTATGCACATCAGGCAGATGAAATGATATATAAAATTAATTGTTGTCAAGTTATATTCTCCCATGTTTAGTCTGTAGCTTTTATTTATTTATTTAATAATGCTTGCGTTTGACTGCCAACTAGTCTGATGTTAAGCGATGATGCGGTCTACCATGGAGCACGCTTGCCTAGAAGAAACCGATTCACTCGTGATTTGAAGACACCCAGATTGTAACTATCGTGGAACACCTATTCAGGCAGCGCATTCCGGTCTAGCAGTTCACACAGTAAAAGTGGAATCAAAGCGCTTCGTATGGGTTTTCGGAACATCAACCGTAAAGTGGCATAACTAAGATTGTGTCCGCGCAGGTGGGGTATGTATGTTCACACAAAATAGATGGCGGAGGGGAAGAAAGGTACTGGAATGGAGACCACGGACCGGTAAGCGCAGCGGAGGATGTCTACCCACAAGATGGACAGACAACCTAAAAGAGACCGCAGGGAAACGCTGGATGCAGGCCAGAAGCGGCCTGCACCGGCCCTTTTGTAGATCGATGAGGGAGGCCTATGTTCAGCAGTGGACATCCTATAGCTGAAATGATGATGAGGTGGGGTATGCTCTATCCTTTGTCTTACTCATTCTGTTGATAGATGAACATTTTGAAAATCAGTTTTGATTAATAAACCCTCAGGTTGGTATAATGAACCCATAAAAATGCACTGCCACAAACCTGTAGTTTGTAGTGCTCCTAGGTAGGTGTAGGTGTTCCGGGAGGGTGCAGGCTGTACCTTGACTGTACTGACTGATTAAAGTTCACCCCCATTTAAACTGTAAAAGTAAGGACAAAATATATTTTAGTACCTACTCTGTGTTTGGTGGAAAAAGAACCTCGAGATAGAATTGAAATATCAATAAACACAAGTGAGACTCAGTCACTCCTTCGACCAAAATAAAATGAATGGTTAAGCGAGACCTTATTTTAGCACATTATTATGCCTACTAACTTCTACTTACCTATCATCATTGTACTACAAGAAATTATTTATGTACTAATAGGCTTGCGTTTGACTACCACCTCGCCTGTTGTCGCAATAATGCGGTTTACGATGACAAAATTATGCATTCGTATGCTTTCCCGAAGTGTAAATACATAAATAAAACCGGTATCTACCTATTTTTTGCAACAAATATACTGTACATTTTTATAATTAGGTGTTGAAGTATATGTCCGACGGTTTTAACTCATGTTTACTGAGCAAGTTCAATGGTTAGGGCCTGTCCATTCATTTAATTTTGGACGAAGTATCACTATACCTGAAAAAGGCATGTATTTTTTTACCTCGAAAATTTAAGTTAAGCAAGTACCTAACAAAAATATTTTCTTTGCTTATAAACAAGTAAATAAATACCTTAGCTCATTCCTTCTGTTCTGGCAGGTCTTTCTAAATAGAGCGTCTCATTCTCGTCATGACCGAGCTGTAGCTGCATGAGCCTCAACCTTGTAGTAATGAAATCTTTGGCCTCAACATTATCGGTCCCATTGGGAGGGAGGTCTCAGTGGCCTTCGAAAAACTGTATCATGAGCTCTAACTGATGTACAGTTGTGCATCAGGAGCACTCTTCCATTTCCTAAAAGATTTCAAATCAAGATTAGAATAAAATCCAATGCGTTCACCCACTATCACCACTTTAGTATGATACTTACCGAACATTTTGTGCTTAAAATAGGTAAGTATTGGCATAAAAGTACTTTAACACAGTACCAACCACTTCAGCAACTTCAATAATATGAATAATACAATGTTTATTATCCAAAACACTTGATAAACAAGTTTTTTTGTAATTCAATATTTATTTACTTTAGTCGACGAATGTCGCGCTGTCATATCAACAGCTGCTGTCAGAACTAGAGTTGCACAAGATGTAGCAGATTTAATGATATCATGCTAAATCGAGTGCGATTTAGCACGCTACTTAGCGTTCTGTAACACACACTGTTACTGAAATGAGACATCTCTAACAACGATTGACAATGGGCTACGATCCGATTTCGTATCGTCTTTGATTGACGTTTGAACTTTAGCGTAATACCGAATTTGGCACAATCGAACCGAAGCCCGATCACACTCGCAAACGATACATTCACGAACCATACACGTTCGCTGATCTTTCAAATTACCGCGATTGCCCTCCTGGCCTCTTTCCATCGTCACGCGCATAACCGCTCGGTTAGAGCACAGCTGTGACATTGGCGGTAGAGTGCGACATTGGCGGTGGAAAAAGCCCTGCGGATGATGTCGTATAAAGGCTTTTAATATAGCTTTTTTTTTAATGGCAAGTGCCTTTATTAACTATACAAAATACAAGCTAAAACTAACAATACAAATACAGTTAGACTGCCCATAGACCGTTGAAGGTCTAAAAGACAATCCAAATACTCATAGTATTATTAAACAAATCAATTTAATATAGCTAGACGGATAGAGCTATTTTTAAGGGTTCCGGGTTGAAGTACTACGGAACCCTAAAAACAACTGACAAATTGAAAGTCGAAATTACTTTAATAACATAAAGACTCGATCTCGTCGATAAGCATTTTTTTTTCAGTATGTCTCTACATCCCTAGTTTGTCAGTTGTCAGTGTCGATTTTGACTTTTGAGTGTAATTGACACTAGCATTGACATACAAATTCACAACAAAAAGTAAAGATCCTGTTCATGCACTTCGAATCGTCAGAATATCGATACTTTGAGACCACATGCTATGGCAATATTGAACGAATGATTTTATCATCTGTGCTTTTTTTTTTCTCTTTTTTTTGTCTGTGGTGATGTGGAAATAGACGTTGCCGAATTTTCGCGCTAATTTCTTAGTCGAACGAATCAGTTCTACGTTTCCTTGCTCGGTGTTCTTTGTTTTCTTGATTATTCGAAATTTTGTGGGTTTTTAATTTATTGATTGAATAAAAAGAAGCTAAAGAGATCCCAAAAACTACATAGATCGTCAAGATTTCTCGTCTAATAAACAGTATTACAAAACTCCTAACCATGTCTCTCGAAGCTACCGCTTTGAAATTCACGCGCTTGAGTGAAAATGCATTCCCACCGATGAAGGGGTCAGAAAAGGCAGCTGGATTCGATTTAAAGAGGTAAGATTAGTATAAGATTCGCATAGTAAAACAGTAGGTATGTTAACCTATCCACGGTTACTTTGATATTTGGTTCATTATTCACGCATTATTTTCAGTGCATATGACTATGTTGTTCCCGCTCGCGGTAAAGAACTGGTGAAGACAGATCTGCAAGTCGAATTGCCTTCTGGTTGCTATGGAAGAGTGGCTCCACGCTCAGGATTAGCTGTGAAGAACTTCATTGATGTTGGAGGTAAGCATACAGAAAAACCTGCACCTCTGAACATTTGCAGATGCAGCCTGCAGTTTTCTCCTTTTAAAATCATTAATTTTTCATTCATGTCGCTTAACACCAGGCGAGATAGCGGCCAAACGAAAGCCTATTATTAAATGAAATAAATACTACAATTTGATTTATAAAGATTATGAATAAATAAAATAAATATAACTAAATTTGCTTAACTCCTTGAGTAGAAACAGAAAATGAACATCAATAAATAAATAAATACTGCAAAGAAATCACATGTGTGTGCAATATTCCACTTTCCACATGATTTTCTGCTGTGTAATTCTGCCATTTTATAGATGATAGACAATATTTTATTTGTAACAAAAATCCACACACACTTAGAGCTACACACAAATTTAAAACTAAAAAACATTGTATTTTTGCCACAAACCAGCCCCAGCTCAGCATAATGCCGTTTGTTGTCAAACGGCACTGGTCTTCCGATTTTCAAACATACTTTGAAAAATGTACTTGTTTTCATTTCAGCTGGAGTAATAGATGAAGACTACAGAGGCAATGTTGGTGTTGTTCTGTTCAATCATTCCGATACTGATTTTGAAGTTAAGAAAGGTGACAGGATCGCTCAGCTCATTTGCGAGAGAATCTACTATCCGGTACTGCAGGAGGTTACCAACTTATCTCAAACCACAAGAGCAGAGGGTGGTTTTGGTTCAACGGGCACTAAGTAAAATGTTGGATTGTGGTTCTGTTTCCTTAATGTAATTTTTTTAGGTCTAAAATTGAAGAACGGTATTAACTTTTTTCGATGAATATCTTCAATCATTTTGTGATGTGATTTTTCCAGACATTTAAGGATTAGTGATTGTTACTGAAGATTTTAATATTATTCATCAAGTTAACATTTCGTCAATGGAGAAACTGGTTTATTATCTCATTAAAATATCTTGATTTAAGAAAAGTTGAATAGGTAGCTTTTAAGATTAGTTTTTAAATAAAACTAGTTTTTAATACATACATATTTTTATTACCATAACCCTAAGCAATAAGGCACAATGTGGTGACTATGACTATACCTATAATTTCTGGAATGTAATTTTGTAAGTAGTGTGGAGAGAGCTATGCTCGGAAATTCTTTGCGCTGATAAATCTGAAAAGAAGATATTTGCAGAAGAACCAGTCACTGACATAGCTGCTCAGATTTGCAAGTAGAAGTAGCAATGGGCAGACATCGCTCGAAGAATGGATAACCGATGGGGAAGAAAGGTTCTTAAGTGGAGACCACGAACCAGAAGATGCAGCATAGGTATGCCTCCCACTAGGTGGACTGACATAATCGTGAGAGATGCAGATGGCAGGCTGTTGTTCAGTGTGGAGTTCTAAGGGGGAGGCCTATGTTCGGCAGTTGACATTTTCGTGCTGAAGATGATAATTTTGTAATTAGGTACATTATTGTAAGTACAGAAATAAAATTTATAAGATATATGTAGACCTAACTATGCCTAGGAGTAGTATAAACATATTTGATATAAAATTATAATTATTGAAAGTATAACAAAATATGAGGAAGCAAGTGAGTCATAAGTTGATAATAGTGGGTAGATTGAAATAAGTATCTATAAAAGTAAAATATTACGAACTAAAGTGTGAAAGAATGCTGTTAGTTTCCATAATATTATAAAGAAACTGAACAACGTATACTTATTAGTTTTTAACTAAATTAGATATATCAGGTCCCTGCTACAGTCTTACATTCAAAAACCTAGCAAAAGTGATCAGAATTTGTGGGTTTTATTCTCTTTTCAGCTTGTTACGTTATTTTACATCAGAGCAAACAAATGGAAATAATATAATGGCATTTCTCTATGGAACAGCTACTATTTTTTGCTGTTTCGGGGTTGGCCTCTTGGTAAAACTTGTGCATAATGATACCCATCATACAATGAACTCCTTTCGGTTTAGCACCACTGCCCCATGTATCCTTAGATTAGGTACCTGGTATATTTGTCAAAGCATGTATCCTATAATACCTACCTACAAAAGTCCCTAACCCCCAGTTAAAAATTATGATGGTGTATAAACTGTAATAATAAATATTTAGTAACGTTTTACATCTAGAATAAGTAATTATAAAATACAGAATGTAACAGTAAATTAAATGTAAAAATCAACAGTAATATATGCCCATAAACAAAACAATGAATATTCATTAGGTACTATCCTCGAAATTATTCACAACACTTTCAAAGTGCAATCTCTCAAAATGTACAACATTAGCAACAGGAGTACTACTATTTCTTTTTAAGAATGGTTTTAGTAAACTTTTTAATTTATTTTCATTGTTCACTCCAAAATCAGTTTCTGCTTTTTCAACTTGCTTCTCAAGGAGCTCTATGTTATTTTGCAATTTTACTATGACATATGTAAGTGTAGCAATTTTTTTGGAAAGAATGGTAATCTCACTTCTGTATTTACTGATATCTTCTGAAACAGATAACGCACAGTCACTGTTTTTCAACTTGATAATCTGCAGCACACTCGTCAATTCTTCGAGCCTTGTCAGCATGTTATCGACTACATCTTGAACGGTTTGGAAGCCATCAAGCACATCTAGTTTGAAATAAGCAGCATAATCCTCCACAACTTGCTCCAACATCATAGGGAGTTAGTCGGTGCCGAAATCTGGATATAAATATTGAAATACACTTAACACACTTTCAAAACAGTCAGTAATAACTTTCGTTAGCTCCCTAAATGTCCGAGGACACACACGTAGAAGTTTTACAAATAACTCCATGGTAGCCTACCATGTGGTTACGCTAGTATTTAGTATATGCCATTACCTTCAAAGTCTTGTGAAACTTTTGTTGCTAGAACCTGCTACCGCAATACAATTCAAGGCCGCGACTTGATAATCGTTTCGCAATAAAAAAAGCCAAGAATTGAAGAAAATATACCAAGTATTACAGGCTCATAGATGTTGTGTTGACGTTTTTGTGAACTTTTATCTTGAACATTATCTGGGGTGCGTTTACGGAAGCCAGATAATTTTTCACCAGATAAAAATAAAACTGGCGGGCACAGATATACACAACCAGATCGGCAATATATTTTAGTGAAAGAGACAACTTGATATGGCTCAGCACAAGTACGAAAAGGACATAAATAGATTTTGTTGTCCTTATCGGCGTGACCTGTTTTTGGTACCTCAAGTGTCAAAATCAATAATAATCAGTGACAAACAAAACGGGTCTGAATTATATTTATTGCCTTTTTTTGGTGATTAAATGTGATAAATGCGTGTTTCCTCTGAGAAATAATTGTAAAAGATATTTTACAATGGTTGGTTGTAGCATTTTGGGCTGCAAGAAGCGCAGTGAGCGAAAATACGATGAAATATCATTTCACACGTAAGTAAACATATAAAGCTTGTAACGATCACCTAAATAAATTCAGGATATCAATTCGCAAATATTTTATTCATAATTAGTCAGTTTTTAGGTCGATTAGTGGTCTAATTCTATGAATTTTATTAAATTTTCACTTAGAAAATAAATTATGAATGTTGCCAGTTTATGAAAGAAATTACCCACCGCAACTAACATAAATTATTCGTTCTGCAGGTTTCCAACTGATCCTGTCACATTGCTGAAAAAAGCTGGCACATTGCAAGAAGTGCAAAATACCGACCCTTTTATGCCCATATGAATATGGTGAATGTTAATATTAAATATATATTAATGAGGCCACAGTTATGAAGCTGGAAAAGCAAAAGGCGATTTCGGCGAACCGATTCAAAAAGCTACGCGCTGTTCGTGAAATTTGTACTGTAAACATTAAAGAGTCTATTTATCTAATTATTTGGAATGTTATACATAATTCCATTCATGAAAAAACTAAACTGACCAAGCGCGAGTCGGGCTCGCGCGCTGAGAGTTCTTTACAATCACAAAATACAAAAAGTTGTGCAAAAAGACAACATCACGCCCAGGCTGTCACCCATCCAAGTACCGACCGCGCCCGACGTTGCTTAGCTTAGTGGTAAACAGAAATTTGTCACTGACTCGCACTTGGCCAGTGTTTATTATTTGTTGTTTTACTTATGTTCACTATAATCCGCTAAATTTGACGCTTGTACGGATTACCGTTTTTACACTAGAACAAATCCAAAAATACGTTTAACGTTTGTTGCATGGGGGCCCTTCCTTTGCCTTTCCGTTTTAACTCTTTGACTTTTTTATTATTTTTAATTAATCATAAAAAATCATGCTATGGTTACTTTACAACCTTTTTTCTAGTACTATATTCTAATCCTAACAAATAATTATAATAAAAACGCAAGTAAGTTTGTAACTTTCTGTCTGTTTTTTTACGAGGAAACGGCTAAGTCATGGTATAATAATATACTCCGCCAGGTATAGCAATTCGAGAAAAAATGTTTACGTAGGCGTCCCGCAATGATGTCATGATGTCAATTTACAACAGGTTCGAGAGAGATGACGATACACCACGTAACAGCTGATTGAATAAAGTGGCAACTGGACAGTGACGTCATTGCGGGACCACTCCCAGATTGCTAGACCTTGTTTTCTTAGATCATGGGCTAAGTCAAATTTTGTCAGGACGACAGGGTGTGTCATGAGGACAGACAACGTACTTTTCTTCCCAGAAAATTGCAGGTAGCTCCGCGGGTTGCAGCAGATAGTGTATAAAATATAAATATTTAAAAGGTAGTATTGTTTCCAAAGTACTCATTGAAGATTCACACCCATCATAGTAGGTAAATTACCCTAACTTATAGCAAATCATTTTAATGTGGCAACACACCTTGTTGAAGCGAGAGGCACTGAGCTAGCCACGCTCATTGAAAATCTATAGGTAGTAGATCTGTGCTGGCGGGGGTTCGCTGAACGGAGTCATAGATTTATGTCAAAACTGATTGTCAAATTTAATTGTCATCTACAATATAATATATATATATTTAATATTCGCCCATCGGGCAGGCTAAAGCCTTTAAGGCCATACCGCCTGTTTATCTGTTTTGTATAGTCTTAATATCGTCAAACAAGTCATAGTCACAGTCAGATTCAAGCTAAGTAAGTCACGGTCAAGTCAAACTTATGCCCCTGTAAAGTGGTGGGACTTTACAATAGGCTCCTATGGATTTTTGGAAACAACACGAAAAGACACGTTTCACCTCGTTATATCACTTGCCCACACTCGAGCACGTTTACGAGCACTTAATGAATAATAATTCACCATTTAATAGACATTAACACTCGAAAATACACAAGTTTAGGAAAATAATAGCACAAGCCGACATGTTTTTTTCGACCTCAAAAGGTAGATTTAATCCAGTCAGGCGAAAAACTAAACCAGCTGACGCCCGACAGGCCCGGCCGCCGACGACGCCCGTAAACGCACCCCTGTACGGTATATCTGTGCCTGAACGGAACGAACGAATGGTACGTCAAATTGAACTAATGACATTTTATGTCATGTCAGCTTACAAAAAACAGCTGATTTCCTCCTTTTTTCCTCTGTCTAGAGCTTTTGGCTCGATGCGGTCGGCGCATTTGCTACATTCCGAAAACACGAAAGTAAATAAAGCAAAGGACTATAAATACCCTAAATGATGTAATTTCCTTGAAATTATTTAATTTAATTTATTTCAAATTAGCACCGCACAAAAACGATTTACACTAATGACATCAATAACATTTTTAAAAACACAAGATCATAACAAATGTCACAAGATTACCTACAATAAGCAAAATAATAATAATTAAAGAGATTACAGTCAAAGGTATATGATTTCAAAGAAGGTACATCATTTAGGGTATCTAAAGTCCTTGCTTTATTTACTTTCGTGTTTAGTTAGTACACAGAAGACATAATAGACTTAGTTTGTGTAATAGACAGTTAGTATTCGATTCTCGTAGTTTTTTTTCAGTACATGAAGTTTTTTAGCCTATGCATGTCTTGTCTATGGAGCCTTCATTCAAATTCACTCAATTCCAAGTTTCATTCATTCGAATTTCTTTATCGCTGAATTTGTTTTGTAATTTTAATTATTAGTTTACCTAGAATAGAGTTATGCTTCCATCGACAGGTTATTTCAATGGAATTAACTGTCCTTTCTATGAAAATGGTCCTTGTGATAGACCTTATTGTCATTTCCGTCATGCGAGAAAAGAATTGCAAAACACGACTAACGAAGGTATGGAAAGTGGGGCGATCCTACAGAAATTAGTGTCCGCAGCAGTTCAAAGAGTTCTACAGCAGACAGAGGCGTCGGCAGCACTAACCTCTACGCAAGTTACTGTAGTAGATACAATCGCTGACATCAACAAACCAAATGTTGTCTCCTCGACGACTAAAGCCACATACAACCCTACACCAATAGCAGAACTCAACAAGATTAACAACACAGATGCTGAAAATAACGACGATATCAATGAACAGAGAAAAAGACACATACCGGTCCCATATACGCCAAGAAAACCTGCCAGCATACCTATAAAGAGACCTGTGGACACAAACGGATCTTCAAAGCCTTTCGTTTATAATCCTCCACCTCTAAAATACACGCCGGGTTCCGCTGAAAATGTTCTAAACGATACTTACACACCGCCTGGTATTATTGAGTCCAAGGAAAAATATTTGCCGGGGACAGAAAAAGAACTGCCAGAGTATATACCCGATCCAGCAACTCAAGACACATCTAGCAAGCGAAACTATGTCCCATCATCTGACAAAAACGTAAGTAAAAAGAAAATCTTGGAATATAAACCCTCGAATCCTGTTAAAAGCAGTAAATCATTAGTCACATATCAACCGACTCCTCGATCACTAGCACCTTGTTTTTCGAGTGATGAGGAAGAGCCAGCAACTAAGAAAATAAAGTTATCTAGTGACTTGAACGGCTTAGATGACCTGGGGCCAGAGTTTGATATCTTAGATGAAATAATATTAGATGAAGGGAAAACTACTGAAGAAACTAAAACCAAGTTGCAAACGATGGTCGCCACTAAATCTAAACTTTCTACATCAGATAGCAAAGAAAAGAATGGAGATGCTTCAAAAGGTGAAAAAGATAAAACTCACAAATCTCATCACAAAAGCAAATCAGATAAAAAAGAAAAAATATTTTCAGAAAATAAAGATAAGAAAGAAGATAAGCATAAAAGTAGTGATAAGAAAATAAGTAAAAGTTCAAGTAGGGAAAAGGAAAAAGCCCAAAAACATAGTAAAAGCAAAGAGAAAGAGCACAAGGATGGCAAAGAGAAAGAGCACAAGGAGAGTAAAGATAAAGAACACAAGGACAGCAAAAAGAAAGAACACAAGGATAGCAAAGAGAAAGAGCACAAGGATAGAAAAAATAAAGAACAGAAAGATAGTAAGGATAAACAAAGTACTGATAAGAAGAAACATAGTTCTAGAAGTTCAGATGATAGTCATAAGCATTCTAAGCACATCTCATCTAAGAAGTCTGAAAAACATTCTGATTCTAAAAGTTCTAGAAGTGAATCTAAACATAAAGAAAAGAGGAGTAAAGAAAAGGACAAAAAGCACAAAAGTAAACATGATGATAAAAAGAAAAGTAAAAAGAAATCAATATCGGCAAATGTATCTGATGATGAAGATTTCAGTACTCGAGAAAATGGTGATGAGGATGATTATGATTTGTCAGAAGATGATGAAGAAACAATTGCTATGGAGTGCAAAAAGATTTTTGAAGAATATGTACCTATGGAGCAATCAAAAAATTCAGAAGAATTCCTCAAAACTGAAGATGTTACTGAAGAAGAATATATTCCAGGGAAAAAAAGAGTTTCTAGGACAGTTGATAAAAATATAATAGTGATACCTAAAGCCCCCATTAAGCCTGATTTCAAAGTTAGTGCAGCTCATGCAATGGCTGACAGATTGGCTAAGGTTAGAGAATTTCATAATTCAAGACAACCACCAGCCCTAGCGCCTCCAGTCAATGTCGAAAACACCAGTGTCAAAACAGATATATCTAAGAATACTCTAAGTGCTACAATCGCTAGTTCTAAAATTCGTATAGCACATGTACCTTATGCATCAACTATGTTGAACGCTAAAAGAACAATGCCACCTCCGCAGACTAAAACAATAAGTCAACCGTCCACAAGCTCTACTATTTGCCAGACAGTGAAGAAAGGCGCACAGAGAGTAGCACATATGCCTAGTGAAAAATTTATTGACAGACCGGGAGTTCTGGAACCTCTTGCATCAAAAATTGCAGCAAACATTAGATCAATATACCTCAATATGATGATAGATGAATGTCTTAAATTATACATCAGTGCGACAGATGCCTACGCCAGAGCTCAGCACGAAGAGCTCACTACTAGTAAGAAATGTTCCACCGTACAAATATATAAAAATTCAGCTGTGTTAGCAGTGAGTAGACTAAGAAAAGAATTGCAAGAATGTAATGGAGTCAAGAAAACAGGTTCTTCTTGCTCTGTCATAGGTTCAGATAGTTCTACCAGCAAGTCCTCGGCTGGCTCATGGAGCATAGAAGGTAAGAATAGAAAAGTCAATGATCATACTCATGAATTTGTTGGAGCTAAGTTTTACAACAATATCTCTAAATGGGTGCTCACTGAAGAGCTATTACGAAGTAATGGATATCCTTTTCCTCATGCTAGCGGAGAAAAAGGAAGGGCTATTATCTATGGTCAAAATAAACAACCACCACCGAAAGGTTATTTAAGAACCTGTTGTAGGTGTAAAAAACAATATATGGTGACTAAGAAAGGCTTTCCAGCCACCAATGAAGAGTGCATGTATCACCCCAACAGGATGTACAAGGTCCGAGGGGAAGCTAAATATCAATGCTGCAGCCAAGATGCTACCTCTGATGGATGCTGCATAGCTCCGAGTCATGTCTATGAGTATGTAGATTTTGAGAACTTGAAAGGTTATGTCAGAACATTGCCTCCTGAGAGGGTTATGGATGATTATGGCGTTTACTCACTAGATTGTGAAATGTGCTACACTACTCATGGCCTTGACCTTACTAGGGTAACTGTAATAAATTCTTCTTGTAAGGTGATCTATGAGACCCTAGTGAGGCCATTACACCCTATCATAGATTACAACACTAGGTACTCCGGTATTACTGAAGAACAAATGGCAAATGTAAGAACAACTCTATTAGAAGTTCAAGCAACTCTCCTAACAATGTTCAATAGTAAGACTATATTAGTAGGACATAGCTTAGAATCTGATTTCAAGGCCTTGAAACTAATCCACGACACAGTAGTTGACACCAGTGTGTTATTTCCTCACAAAATGGGTCCTCCCTATAAAAGAGCTTTGAGAAATCTCTCTTCCGAACATTTGAAGAAAATTATTCAAAACTCTGTGGACGGGCATGACAGTGCTGAAGATGCGATGGTGTGTATGGAACTTTTACATTACAAGTTGAAAGAAGACTTGAAGACCAGATGATGACTATGTAGATTCATGTAAATGTGATACTTATAACAAGTATAATTATTATTAATTGATAGTATTTGAGATTGTTTCTAGGATTGTTCCATTGTATGTTACAAATGTACGAAGTTTAAATGAAATAGGTCATCTCATATATGAACTTTTTTATGTATTTTATTTTAAATAATTTGGATGATATTAGAGCAATACATTTATGTACCTTGTGGTGAATGTAAATTATAATTTTTCAATAAATTACTATTTTTAAAATGTTTATCAGTTTCTATCACCTCTGCTTCAATGTCATCAAATATATAGGAGAAAATTGAAACAATTATATAAAACCAAAAATAATATTTTACTAGAAGACAAAATATTACACATATATGTAAATGTCCTGGAGCACTTAAGACATTCCTTAGTATTTATTAATAAAAAACGAGAAAACTGCTACACTTTTCAAAAACATTCATTGGGACCATGCTTTAACCCTACTACTAACAGTAGATTTGGATTTGGTAAGTTCTTTTTGTAAGAATATTTGTGCAGCAGAATTGGAAACAGGCAGGTAGGAACAATAATATGAAACACAATCTATAGCTCATTTAGCAAAAATGAAATACTATAATCACAAACAAAACACTTGTACTATTTTTAGGTAAACAATTGTTGGCCACTAACTATATGGACAAAAATACATAGCAAAATTTTCAAGTACTTAGTATAAAGTTACAAATTGAAATATAAATAGCAGAGATGAATAAGAGCAGTCCATACAGTAATTATCTTATTACCCATTAAATAATCGATGCAAAATAGCTGTACAATACATGTTTGCAATCTCTAGACTCTAGAGAAATAGTTCTTTCATAAATTGCCAGATGATAAATACATTATAATAGATTAATTAATCAGGCAAGTTATGCAGTGATTGAATACAGATTATATATTTACTGTAAACACATAATTGAATAGGTTAGGTATATTCATGAATGTATATTGTTTTGTAAATATTGCTTGATTGATTAATTACAAAAGATTTAATGTAATCTATTGGAAAATATAAAATAAATAAGGCATTCAACTACATATTTACTAATAGAACTAACCTTCAAGTGATAATTACATTTATTAACAGTTACTCAAGACTATCGACACTATCTTTACAATAAAAAAGTATGTTGAAAGCCAATGATGGAAATTCATGTTCTAATTTATTAATAACCGGGTGCTAAGAAATGTTTAGTTTGTATTGTTAGTAAAATTATGTTTTGAAAACCCACACTTTGCTCCGATTTACGTGTTCAGTGCATAATGAACGTAAATTTACACATTCGTCCCAATGAATTAAAAAGGAGGTATCGGCTGTTGTCAACTGCAGTGCCGTTGCGCACACCACTGAGAGAGGGTGCTGGCTGGGCCGTGCTAGTCAATAAACGATTGTTCTACACATGCTTTAACCCGTTTTTCGTATTCTCGCCGGTTCTCCTTATAAAGCTGTGCTGCCATTGAGTTCGCTGGAGAGTTGGGGTTGGGATCACTTAATAATGACTGAAATGAGAAAAAAACTGCATT
The DNA here is from genome assembly GCA_914767915.1 of Agriopis aurantiaria. Lineage (NCBI taxonomy): Eukaryota > Metazoa > Arthropoda > Insecta > Lepidoptera > Geometridae > Agriopis > Agriopis aurantiaria. The sequence goes on along the minus strand of OU612001.1, from coordinate 8,038,720 downwards.
ACTCACAAAGTCCACATCTATCAACAGATTTCTCATTGGTATGAAATCTCTAAATAATAATAAATATCCAGATGATGACAACTCACTCCATACTCCTTTCAAGTTTTCTTTGGCTCTGACAGTTTTACAGTAGATTTATTCTTATTAGAAGAATGTTTTAATGAAATATTAAAAAACTTGGATGGAGTATAATTGAAATTTATGAGCAAAGTACACATTTAACTTCCTCTAAGATATATGAAAAGGTGATGCAAAAGCGCCTAAACTCCTTCTGTGAAAAGTTTCTATTATTTGATGACTCCCAATACGGGTTTCGAAAAAACCGGTCAACGATATTGGCAGTTTATCAATACGTGCAAGAAATATTAAATAAAATTGATGACAAAGAATACGCGGTAGGAATCTTGTTAGACATGACAAAAGCTTATGACAAAGTCCAATATAACATATTGCTAGACAAACTGCATGACATCGGAATACGTGGAGTAGCACATGATTGGTTCAGATCTTATCTAAGTAATCGGGAGCAGTATGTAGAAATCGAAAACTTTGACTATGAATCCAAAATAATAAACATAGTAAGATCGTTAGCCACTAAAATTAATCACTCTATTCCTCAAGGAAGTGTCATTGGGTGTATCCTATTTTTAATCTATATAAATGACCTGCCTAAAATTATAAAAGAGTCCTGTGTCCTTTTCGCGGATGATATTTCAATCCTGACATCTTGTAGAAATAATTTAAATTTAAATAATAATTTAGTTGACATTTTTAATAATATTATTAATTGGATGAATAATCATAATCTTGAGTTAAATTTTGCTAAAACAAAAATAATACAATTTAGACCACACCAAAAAGCTCCTCTTGACATTAATTTCTCTTATAATAACAATATACTTAAATGCGTCGACGCGACTACTCTGCTAGATCTAGAACTTGACACAAATTTAAATTGGAAAACGCATATACAAAAAATCAAAATGAAATTGAGCAGTTTTACTTACGCGCTGAGAGAACTAAGACTAGCTACGGATCAAAAAACAGCCATTACTGCATACTATGCATACGCCTACTCATGGCTCAGGTACGGCATTATATTATGGGGAAACAGCGTAAACGCAGAAGATCTCTTCATTGCTCAAAAAAAGTGTATCCGTATTTTGGCCAACATAAAATCCCCTGACATTACTATTACGAACTTCCATAAATCCTATTTCGTTAAATTTAAAATCCTATCATTGACATCAATATACATATTAGAAATTAGCAAATTCGTAAAAAAATACCCAGACTTATTTAAAAGAGCAATCGACAAGCCGCGTAAAATCAGATCACAATATAGACATAAACTTATTGAACCGAAATCTAATCTAGCAATTCATAGTTCTGGCCCTACATCTATGGCTGTAAAAATATTCAATAAACTACCAAATAAAATAAAAGACATAGAGAAAGAAAACAGCTTCATTAATGTTCTCAAACATTTCTTGGAATCTAAATGTTACTACACCCTAGACGAATTTTTCAAGGATAACTTCGACGATGTACAAATAGACCGTTCCGTTCTTTCTGTTGCCATACCCTAACAGGGTCATATGTACTACTTGTAATTTTAAAAATATAAACATGTTATTTAAGGTTTGCATGCATACATATGTCGCAATAAATATATTGAGTATTGAGTATTGAGTAATATTATGGATTTATAAAAAATTCTTATAAGACGACAGAAAAATATTTTAATATTAAAATAATTTTTGCATCTAAGAGCATAGCAGGGGGGGCTGCTATCCCAGCCTTTATAGCTTGTAGTGAGTGCTACTAAACCAAATAATTTACAGCAACATTGCATTTGCCTCCCCTTCATAAATAATTGGCTACCTTGTGTTCATCCCTTTTGTGAATTTGGAATTTTAGAAATAATAGATCATTGAAGAGATTTAATAAAAGTTATACCACAGCGAGATAGAGAAGGGAGCTTGTGACCTTCGAATGGTGACTAGTGTCGAAATAACTTATATTGAGTAGAGCAAAAAAAAAAAAAAAATCATATCACACTAATATATAAATACGAAAGTGTGTGTGTAAGTTTGTTTCCACTCCATAGCAGCTGAATGGATTTTAGCAAAATTTGGTATGGAAGCAGCTTATATCCTAGCCCTCTGGTCAAGTTTGTCCAAAATATTCTAGCATGCACTGGATTAACACAAGCTCCTGTTTATAAAAAAAAAAACCTGCAGGATTTGGGTTAACTGCAAAAAGCTGCTAGTAATATTGTAAATGCAGAAGTAACTGTATCACAACTAAATGGCTGATTTTGATGAAACTTTGATAGGAAGTAGTGTGACGTATTGCATATTTAAGTAGTGTTCTAGAAACATGCAGGAAAATGGAAAAATTGCATGCAAACCACAGCATATGGCAGGTTTGAAATAAAATTTAATGAGTAAATTAAAACATGTAAAATAGCAAGATGTTTACCTGTATAGAGGTTAAAATAGCAGATACATCATATGTAGGGCTCCATCTGTTCTGAAGGATGTCTAAACATATTCCACCATCAGCATAAACATTGGGGTGGAACATTTTGGAAACAAATCTCACTGTGGGAGGTTTGTTAGGGTATTCTTCTGTGAATTCTATGGTAAGTTTGAATGTTCCGTCCTCAAACGGGGTGTCGTGAGGTCCAAATATCACAGCATTCCAGATCATAATGTTGTTGTCAGTGGGGGCTCCGGACACCCCGGTAGGCGGGTCTTCTTGTAAACTGCATAAACAACAACACCCATTATAAATCACACTAATATTTCTAATGCAAGTTTGTGTATGTTTGTCTACACTCAATTTAACTCCTTAACAGCTGAACAAATTTAAATGAAAAGTTGTATGGAGATAGCTTATACCCTGGATTAACACTAAAGCTAATTTATCCAGGAAATCATTTAACAGAAGTAAAAGTGTTGCTGTCCATGTCTCAAAAACAGATATGAAACAGCATCTTAGCCTTGTTTTATATATATAATTTAATTTAGAAAGTGGTATACATGTATAATAGATCGAAGTCACCAAAGGCACTTATACATCAAAAAATAATAATAGTAGTCTGTATTTAAAGTAGGAACCAAAATTCTGTGATTGTGAACTTTTTATTCATTAGCATACAAAGGCTAAATAGACAAAACAGTTCTTCAAGGTCAGGATTTGTAGAGTCGTAAAAACGAAATGAAAGCGACCCGTTATTATTTACTATGTGTGAAAACAGTATTTTGCTCAAAGTACTGAGAATGTAGGTGGATATTTGGATAACCTAGATAATGAATACCAACAAACAACTTTTATCTTGTGACGTAGCTTAGAACTGCGGATGAAATAAGCTACTCATTGCAGCCTCTCAGCACGAATATAAAAGATTGTATATTTGTAGCTAAGAATAAATCTCCCAAATGGATTAAAGAACAAAATAGAAATCGATTGTATGGACAGTGATGTAATTTGATGAATCAGCGCGACGACCCAGAACAAAGGTATCTCCAGCTCTGAGTTATTTGAAGGTATTCGAGCATGACGTGTTTATTGCTGGGTTTCAGAGGAATTTCTAGCAATAGGTACGTACCGTTTAAAATCTCTCATTAAGCGTCTTCTGGCAGGAGTTGACATTTTGATTTCACGCACTTATTTTCACTATGAACGTTCACGTAAACCGTTTGTTGAGCTGGTAAACCTTTGGTTTATTATAATTAACCGTTAGATAAAGACCAGTTTTGCTTGTACACAAAAGATTCTGCCTTTGTCGTATAAAATTTTCTGTCGTCACGGCCAGTGAGATGGATGTCTGCTAGATAATCGTGAAGTTAGCAACAGATTCCACGTAACGTAAGCCAAAAACAAGGATTTTTTATTTTTGTAATTTTGTCCTTCTTGCAACAAAGCTGTTCAGTTGAGTTATCACCACAGATTAAAAAATTATTGCGTTAACCCTTTTATGATATTATCTATGTAAATTTTTTCACACTTCACGTTGAGAAAATGTAGAGGCGATACGCACAGATCTGTGGCGATACGCTATAATGGTTTTAGCGTGTCCTGTGGTATGTCACATAGAAATGTAGGCACAGAATGTAGGTATGTTTGTGGCATGAACGTAGTATTAGTTTATGGTTTCCCTACTAAATCTAAACCAAAGATTTAAAACGCATACGACCTGTGCTTGTACCTATATGGCAAGTGCGTCAATCACGCGGAGCCAAAAGCCCCAACACGGGAAAAAAAAAAAGACCCATATGTTATTTAGAATTTGTTTAGAATGAATTGTTTTTTTGGTTTGTTATCCAATTAATAAAATAAATTTACTCTCTTACATACGTTACTTACCTTCCATTTTCTCAGATTAGTTAGTGTTAAACCCATAACGGGTTGTTAGTACCTAGTAACAGTGGTAACTTCTACACTAAAGTTCGTAGATTTGTAATTTCTTTGTAGATTTGTAATATTACCAAAGTTGAGCGTGCTAGTAATTTCGTTGTTTATCTAGTACAACACAACGGGATGAGCAAATGTGTTTCTATTCCTGTTCATCGGTATTATACTAAGCTCTCCTAGTTAAAAACTCTTTATTCGCCTTGAAACATGAATGTGCAACCCAATAAGAAAATTCTCTTCAACAAGTCCTCTGTAAGTATATACGCACTTGCTCTGTCGATATTATTCTGTAATTTCTGTGTAAACATCTGGATTACCTTGAGGCAATCTAGAATTTTGATGTAATCTTTGGTAAGTTTGATTTATTTTTTCACCTACCTACTTAATTTGCTTGATTTTTAGCTACTTAGCTTAAAAGCTGAGCTCTATAAAAAGCGAGAAGAGGTAATTGACAAGAAGCAGCTCCCTGAGAACCGCATTGAAAACTATAAACGTCCACCGTCCAAAGCAAGTGATAAATCAGGAGATAAAGAATTTAAGAAAAGTTTCAAAGATGGACTTAAGGCAGTTGATACGGAAGAATTGGAGGCGTGTAGGAAGTCTAAGTATGTTCCAATTTCTCATCTATGTCAAGAGATTATAGTAACTATACAGCATTGCATCGTTCATATGAACGATCACATCATCAGCCAGTAAACGTCCACTGCTGAACAAAGGCCTCCCTCTTAGAGATTGGTGCTGCCATATTCCCCACTCTTGGCAGGCGGCTTGGAGATCGCAGTAGGTTAACCGTGTACTAATAGGACGCTGCCGCCCATCCTTCTGTGGTTCTGGTTGCAGTTTTAGGACATACCAGGGTTAACAATCATCAAAAAATCATTAACAAGCAACAGGTGAACAATCATTGATCAGAAAATCTTTATAAAGTCCTACCATTCGTCAACCGTTTACTTACCAGTTAACAGTCAGTTGAAGGTGTCACATGCATATGTTGTTCTGCATTTTGCCATTTTGCTTACTGTTGGATCGAGTATAGTAAGAAGCTAAGCTTTCATGTTTAGTACATTATTGTGGACAAAGCATAAATCTAGGGGCAGTCAATGTGCCTAAGTTCGCCATTGCTCATCGTCATTCACCTATGTGGCCCAGAGCTGGCTAATGCCAATGTGTATACAGCTCATTTGGTTGGCCTTTCCACCACTCGAGATAATTCTCCATGACTTGTCTCACTTCGGATCAGTGTCGATTTTTTTGGCCAAATTAAGGGAACTCTTTTGCACTCGGCTAGCTGTGACGACATGTTGACTGACTTTGGTTGATCTCACACAATATAGACAGTGGAAAGTTGGCAGCTTTCTAGCTTAGTAAGTAAACTAGACCAGGGTCAAGTTACATTGGACTAATGTATGTTGACTGCTTTCTAGGTTAGTATGTAAACTAGACCGGGGTCAAATTACATTGGACTGATGTAAGTTGGCTGCTTTCTAGCTTAGGAAGCAAAAATGACTAGTGACTAATGACTGATGAATGTCCAATTTAAGTTGACCGGCGTCAACTTACCTTAGACCAATATACGCTGGCAGCTTTGTAGCTTAATAAGTAAATGAGACTTGGGTCAAGTTACAATGAATCAATGTAAGTTAGCTGCTTTCTTGGTTAGTAAATAAACTAGACCGGGGTCACGTTACATTGGACTAATGTAAGTTTACTGCTTTCTACCTTAGTAATAAGTAAACTAAACTGAGGTCAAATTACAATAGACCGATGTAAGTTGGCTGCTTTGTAGCTTAGTAAGTAAACTAGACCTGGGTTAGCTTACTCTTTAGCGCTTAGTTTGCAATAAATGTTTTTTAGTGGTAGTGATTTTCCACAACATTGTTACTACCACTATTATAGACCTATTAATGGCTGTACTTTAAAATAATTAATTAAAACTCTTAGAATAACTACACAAAGAAACCAAGTACATACGCAAAATTTAAGCCATTCAAATGGTGTCATATACGGCTCCAAAAAAAAATAAAAATTTTACTGTGACAATTTGCGCGGTGAAATCGTACCACAACAAATCAGAAAAGCAGCTTAGTTATGGTGTGACATTCCATAGATAATCCATAAATTTTCTTGCTTAAATCGTTTAAAATACCAATCGAAACGTAAGCTACAAAGCGAATTTGTAGCTTACGTTTTGAGAAGGCGTTGTTTGGAAACCTACCTACTCTGAGTAGTTATTCTAAGTTAAAACTACTGTATATTTTTTTGTGCTGTCGGTCTTAAATAAAGATAAAATAAAATACATTAAACCAATGTAAGTTGGCAGCTTTCTAGCTTAATAAGTAAAATAGACTGGTGTCAACTTACATTAGACAACATGTCGAATAACTGCTTTATAGCTAGCGCACTGCAATATAAAGTTTTTATCCATATATTTTCAGGTTAGCATTAGAAAAGAAAGCAGAGCTGTATGAGCATCTAGCAGATAGTGCGGGTAACTCGCATCTCGCTGGCCAGTTTCTGGTGGACTTCAAGACTAAGAAGGATGAGGCCAAGGAGTCTGTCAAGCATGTGCCGGAAGTTGAGGAGGTTGAGGACAAAGTTGACAACACTATTGAAGATGATGAAGAATGGTGATTATCATTTTCTGTTACTATTTCCACACAGAAATTTGCAAGACAGTTACCTAATCTTGCAAATGTGTACTTGGAAATTTTCTGCATTTAACTTAGAAATATATCAACCAACCGAACTCAAGTTTTGTGATTGACATGTAAAAAGTCATCTTACATTGTTTTAGAATGTCATAGCATACTTTCTAGTTGCTGTTTTGGCCTATGAAAGAGAAACGTCTCATGAGGAACAATGTAAAAAGCTGTAAATAACAGTTCAAAAACCCTCCAGAATGGCGCTAGCGTACATAAAGGGTATGATAATAATAAAATAAAAATTTAAATTTTAAATTCACTAGCGTTTTTTTGTTTTTTACAAAGCTGAAATTTTCTTTCCTTGTTTATTTTTCTATTCTACTCTAATAACTTTTGCCGGTTTCTTTAAAATTTACTTTGCTGCTGTAGCGCCACCCTAATTTAACGCATTTCAACAACCACTTACACAGACGGTTCTCCTAATAATCCATATAAACTATAACTAAACACGGTCCAAGCATTTATTTGCTCTGTCAGTTGTAGTAACATTGTAAATAGTTGAATGAAAACACAAATTCTGATCACTTTCGCTAGGTTTTTGAACATAAGACTGTAGCAGGTAACCAGGGACACTTCAGTGAAATATTTAAAGAAAATGTTTTTATTCAGCTTTTTACAATGTAATTGCAGCTGTCAAAGCAAATACATAATTGGCCAGAACTGTTTTTCTGACGAATCTCTAATGTGATTCCGCTTCTACGTCGCTTCCAGTACAATATGGAATTTGGAACAAATTGTTTTACTCTATTGATTACACAGATTGACAGAGTTTGGCGGATAGTCTAACTGTTAGTCTGTAGAATGCGCTGCCTGAATGGGTGTTCTCCAATAGTTACAATCTGGGTGTCTTCAAATTGCGAGTGAATCGGTTTCTTCTAGACAAGCATGCTCCATCGTAGACCGCATCATCGCTTATCATCAGGGTCGGTGGCAGTCAAATGCAAGCCTATTACTTAATGATAATAATTAAAAATAATAGATTTGTTTGCCATTATAATTTAGTAAGATGCTATAATAAGATGATGCTATGTTGTTTTTCTATAATAAGATGCGAGATTTTATTAATATTTACTTTTTAATTTCAGGGTCGAATTCACAGACTGCCTCGGCAGAACAAGGAAATGCCACAAATCAGACCTGGATATGTTTAAAGAAAGGGACAAGGACCTAATGAGGATCATGTTCAATGAAGGCGAAGGCCAAGAAGGAAATGTGCCAGATGGAGAATCTACAGATAATCAGGTATTTACATTATAAATTCGTCATATGGAATCTTCATTATCTAGGTTATTATGAGACTATTTTTCATACTAAGATAGCAAAATAAAACAAGTAAAAGGTCAACCCACACTTATTCGTACCACTTTCAACAAAAATCCTAGAAACATACTAATCTTTATAAGAAACTGATATGTTTTTTTACCATAAATATATATTGTACGGGAACTACTTACGCATTATTGAGCTGGTTATTTCGAATATAGTTTCATACCATGCGCGTGAGCAGGACGGGAGATGAACATCATCATCACCTGACTCACGGGATAAGTCCCCAGTCGGCCCAACATGCGCGCCGCATCTAAAATCTTGGCTTATTCCCGAATTGGTCCAAGCCATTGTTCTCTGAAAATATAGTTTCATACATCTCCGAGCTCCGGAACAAAAGTCGATAAATCCACATAATGCCCGTTTTTTTATTATGTCTGTTAATCTTAGTATTCATACATACCATATATCACTCAGATTGCCGCAAATATCATTAAAAACGCACTAAATAAAGCTCTATAGATGTGCAGCAGGAGCTAAACCCGACAAATACACATATTATCGATTACGTAAATCATTCTTCTGTGTTTTCAGTAAAATTACGAAAAATGTATTTATCAGATTTTGTTCCAAAGCTCCTTTCCCATAGAGGTACAAAAAATTTAAAAATTAAAAGAAATTAATTTTTCATTCCCAATCTGTGTCCTAGATTTGTTTCAAGTACAGTCAGGAAAAGAATTCCATAGCGACACAATAAAAAGCGCCGTGAACCTTCGATAAATTATTGTTAGTGTAATTTGTTTTGACATATCAACATAGGAGTCAGAGATTCACCTAGCTTGTATATCTGTTAGTGTATATGTGGATTACCCGTTGATAATTTGTCTCATTCAATGAATTTCCCCATTTAGTTTCTTGCTCTTATCGTCACTTTATGTCGAGCGAGACTGTGACACGGCTACCTTTTCGTATATGCCTGTCTCGCTTTGGCATGATGAAAAGAGTCGACAAATTTTGTCGCGGCGCGTATGCCTCACTGGTCCCAAGTTTCAAGAAATTCTTGTGATACATTCTAGAATAAAGCATTCTTTATTTTCTAGGAGCCGCAGAAAGAAAAGCCACTGCTGGTGCGAGCAACCAATGACTATCTGCAGTCGCTGCGACAGAAATGGGAAGAGAAGGAGAGAGATCTGCTCTCTAAGGACAAGGATATTCATTACCAGGATATACTGTTTGATGGTTTGTATCAAACTACTCTTCATTACTGTTAACAACCTTTTTGGTCACCTTGACCCGCCTTCCGTTTATTCTTGGTCACATTGATAAGCGATGATGGGGTCTATGATGGAGCTATAAGATAGACATAGAATCCTGCAGGACCATAAACTTTTCCAAGATGAAAAGTAGTCTGTTAATCGAGGATATAGCTACCTCCATACCAAATTTCATTCAAATCGGTTTAACTAATATTGAAACTTTGCCGGCCGGTGTCGGACTGTCCTGTAGTGCCAGACAGTCGGTTGGTGACATGAATCGTTTGTTATGTTGCTAGTATTATACATAATGTTATTTGCATTGTTATTAATTTTGTTGTTGTGTGGTAATGTGACTATCGATTCATTTAGTAGAACTTTATGGTTGCGAACTTGAGCCACACTGCATGGTTATTGTTAAATAAGAAATTTTCATCCCCACTTACGTAAATTTGTCATATGAAAATGCCAAATGAACTAAGTAACTGATTGACATTTTCAGAGGCGAGAATCCATGGCGTGGGCTACTACGCTTTCAGTACGGATGAGACTGAACGCCAGAAGCAGATGCAACAGCTGCTCAAAGAGCGCGAGGCCACACTTCAAGCTCAGAAGCAAGCAGAAGAACAAAGGAAGAAGCGAGACGAAATCATGGCAGCCAGGATTAAAGCAGCGCGCGCCAGGCAGAGGATGAGGGCTGGGCTGCCGCCTGAAGAACCTGAAGGTATAAATAATACTTGTTGCTATTAAACTACGACGACTGGTATGGCTCAGTGTTATTTCGTAGCTTAATAAATAAATAAATTTAAATACACTTCTATTACCAGCATGTTTTTTTTATAGTCTAACAAATTTAAATTAAAAAATATTTTACATTAAATTTAATTATCTGCTTTGGGTCTGGGTGTTACCCTTCCGTGTTATTGTGTGTTCTATGGCATGTGCACTGCGAATCATAGCAGGAATTTATGAGTTTGAAGCGTTTTTTTTAAATTTACAATGTTAATATGGTCTTGTTTAAATGCACAAACCGTACAGAGCCGAAACGAAACAAACATTGTTGTTAGTGTGTTACTGTGAGATTGATGTAAGCCTGTCCTAGAGGATATCAACCTTATTTACCTTAAAATAAGACCTTCTATGAGGCGCGAGTGGGATGGTATGCTAAGGGAAGGCATGCCATCTCTCTTACTCGCTCAGCTCGGCTGACTCATCTCGTTGTGCGAGTTTTCACCAATTGCATTGCGATTAAACTTTGACATAAAACATAGTCTGGTGCTGTTTAGCTATAACTTTATTTTTTCTTCTACTCATTCGCTTCTCTTTTGTTTAATTCTCAGATACTATAAAAGACTTCAACGCTCACCTGCTAGAATTTTTAACGCAGCAAAGAAATGAAGCAGACTCAAAGGCTAAGGAAGAAGAAAAGAAGAAGAAAGAAGAACTCGAAAAAGAGAGACAGGTACTTCGCGAAGCTTACGTAAGGGAATGGGATCTTGGTAAAGAAGGTGTTGATGACAAAGTCAAGAAGTTCAGAGAAATGACCCAAGAGGAATACGTTGAACAGCAAAGGGATAAAAGAATCGACGAATTTGCGCCGCCTAAACCTTCTAGTAGTAAATCTAATTACATGTTCGATGACCATGGAAAAATGCTAGACAGCAGAGAACCTAAGTCTTGGTCGGATGTGAGACCAAAAGCTGCGGTGCCTCCACCACCGGAAATTGGCGATATCAACGAACAAAAAGGCCTTTACTTCTCAACAAAAAAACAAGAACCTAGTCCATCAGTAACAAATATAAGGCATGAAATACCACCACCAAGCATAAGTAAGAAAGAAGTCAAATACAAGAATTTCGTTCGACCTCAGGAACCCACTCCTATAGTTAATGAGTTGAGTGAAGATGAATTTGATGTAGAACGAAAGGAGCCTCAACAAATGAGTAATCAAATCAGTGGTGTAGAAGTGGCCCCTCCACCAACTTATGATTATTATGGTCCAGTGCCTAAAAAGCAAAAGTTTGCAAAACCATTTGACTCTGATATAAGAGAAGCTTACGCGCAAGGAACAAAGAGTTTAGAAGCTAAGTCAAAGTGTAGAGAAATATCTAAAGATTACGATTTCATGTTCGACTGAATTATTTATCAAATAAAACAATGGAGTTATTTGTGCAGCTTATAATTTTCGTGTTGAATCCAATCACGTGTAAAAACTAAATTATTTACATCTACTTGCTAATATCACAATCACTGTTTGACAATAACATTTAAAACTTATAAAAGTACTTAAAGCTTAGTTTTTAGAGATCAATGCCAATTCGGAGCTGAAACATTACACATTAAAATATATAAATTCTAAAGGCAATAGTGAAGAAGAAACGATATAACAAATATGATAAGATATGCTAGGTTCTGTTCACCGCTATTCTTTTTGTTTGGGTTATTTTCAATAGGTAGTGTTGTTTCTATAATGTGATTTTCAGTGCTCATGACTACTGTTCCCATGGTTGTGACTTCCAAACCTCTAGTCGGAGTGACGTTATGTTGCAACGCTTCTGCTGGCGGAATTTTCTCTAGCGGAGCACTGTTTTGGACTGCGATTTCAACAGTTGATTTCATAAATGTTGTAGCGGTCACCGCGGATACGTCACTTTCTTTGACAATTTTAACTACTGCTGTAGTCGGGTTATCTATTTCTACATTGGTAAGCTTGCCTGTTTCAGATTTGCCGAGATGCTTGTCAATTTCAGCATTGCTATGATGTTTGTCTGCTTCAGAATTGTTAAGATGGTTGCCTATTTCAACATTATTATATTTGTCCACTTCACCATTGCCAAAATTATTTTCTGCATTATCAATATGCTTGCCTATTTCAACATTGACAGCATGTTTGTCTGCTCCAGAGTTGTTAAGATGCTTGCCTATTTCAGCATTGTCAAGATGTTTATTCACGGCATTGCTAAAATTCTTGTTTTCTTCTGCGTTATCAATGTGCTTGCCTATTTCAGCCTTGTCAACATGCTCGTCAGCCTTAGAATTGTTAGAACGCTTGTCTATTTCAACATTGCCAAAATGATTATCCACTACATTGCTAAAATTCTTGTTTTCTTCTGCATTATCAATATGCTTACCTATTTCAGCCTTGCGAACGTGCTTGTCTGCTTCAGAATTGTTAGAATGCTTGCCTATTTCAACATTGTCAAGATTCACGACATTGCTAAGATTCTTGTTTACTTCTGCACTATAAAGATGCTTGCTTAATTCAGCATTGCCAAAATTCTTGTTTGCTTCAGAATTGTTAAAATGCTTGCCTATTTCAACATTACCAAGATGTTCTATCTCAGTATTGTTAACATGCTTTCTTACTTCAGTTACATTGCCATATTCTTTATTCGATTTAGCACCCTCAAGATGTTTATCTCCGGTGACCTTCGTAGTTCCTACGTTATGAAAGTTATTTTCGTCATTGCTTTCTGTTTGGTTTAGAGTAGCGGAATTTATTAATTTTTCACCATTCTTCATATCTCCGTGGACGATTATTATGTTATCCTCAACATGTTTCGGGGTAGGTGTATACAGATTACTAGTATTTTCGTTTGGTTGGTCGCTTTGGATGCTGTAAATAGTATCGTTTTCTTTACTTATGATTATGACAGTTGCGTCGTCCTCGTCGGTCGGTGTTCTGGTTTTAACGCTGATGAAGTGAGAGACGAAATTTCGTTTGCGTGGTTTAGTTTTGGTGAACTTGGGGAGTAGAGCGAAGGCCTGCGTTTCGCGAGTGGTGCGTGGCCCGTTGCAGAGGTCCCCGCGGCACGCGCACACCATGCGCCATGTCTTGGTGGAGTTGCAGTACAGGGAGTAACATTCGTCTTGGTAGAACTTCACACATAGTCTGGACTCTGCGTACGCTGCAAAAGAATATTTGTGTTAACTTTTGTTAAAAGCTTCAAAGTCAAAGGGTACGTTTATAGGTAAAATTTGAAGGATAAATAATTTTACCCGGCACTAGATCTTGAAACTAAAACCGTCTTACTAGAAAAGATTTAAGAACGCTTTAGACATGTGTTTAGCATATTTTTCGCAGTGAAACAATTGCTAAACACCTGTCTCAAGCGTTCTTAAATCTTTTGTGGTAAGACGGTTAATGTTTAGAAAGCAAATGTGGTAAAAGGTGCATTTTCAATCAAATTAATTTATATCGACCAGTTTAATTATAAAATTGTTACAAAAAAACATAATAAATACATATAGGTATTTATATGTACTACGTAGTACATTTAGATCAATGTAAAATAGGTTTTTTTAATGCCATAGGCGGCAAGCAAGCTGACGGGCCGCCTGATGGTAAGCGATCAGCTTCGCCAATGGATGCAATACCAGGGGCATCACAGATACGTTGCCGACCCTTAAAGACTCTTATTAACAGCCCTTTTGAAGAACCCCATGTTATAGTTACTCGGAAATGTCGCCGGATGGAGCTCATTCCACAAATTGGACTTAAAGGATTCATATGATATAAATAATAATATATGCTACCACACACCTTTCACCTTTTTTACTTGGCTACTGCCCTTTTGGGTGTTGGGGCAATTTTGCCATCAACAGTGAGGGAGGAGAATGGAGATAGGTGCTCGAGTGTGGATAGGTAACTTTGCCACACTCGAGCACGATTACGATAACTTGACTCGTAGAACCGATGCCCGATGAGAAAGAAAGGTTCTTGAGTGGAGACCACGAACCAGAAGACGTAGCGTAGGTAGGCCTTCCACTAAATGGACCGACGACATTGTGAGAGTCGCTGGCATCCAGTGGATACAAAAGGCAGGCTGTCGTTCAGTATGGAGGTGAAAGGGGGAGGTACTTTTTAACACTCGAAATAACGAGAGTTTAGAAAAATAGTACAATGAGGTGACATTTTTTTTCACGTTGGCACTAAATCGTCCTTTGTTTCTTTCGGTGTTGTTTAGTACCTCTCGATACCTAGGCAGGTAGTGTATTATATATACCTACCGGTGATGGTGTTATACTTAGTGTGTCGCCTCATCGTATTATTTTCCTATAATGGTGTATTTTTGAGTATTATGATGGTGGATTATTAAATAAGTATTAGTGGTATTATTTAATAAGTGTACATGGACACTGTGTATGGACAGTGTGGGTAGTGATATAACGAGGCAAAACATGCCTTTTCGTGTTGTTTGCAAAACTCCATAGGAGTAAAGCTTTCACCACTTTACTAAGGCATGAGTTTGACTTGACCGTGTCTTTCCTTGATCATGACTGTTACTAAAACTTGTTTGACCAATAAAACTTTAATATAAATATTTAAATACTTGACAATGGCAAATGCACAAGACGTGTGACGACTAAATCTTACCAAGAGGAAAGAAAAGTACCTCATTGATAGTACTATATTAATGGAATACTCTTTTGACAAAGGAAACTAAAATACTCACGTGGAGAAGCCGCCACGATGGCGCAATGCGTGTATCCTTGATCGCAGAGCGTCTCGTGTGGCTCCAGGTTGAACATGTCGCAGGAGGGCGCGCGCTGGCTGCGGTGCACTTGCTCCGCCAGCGGGCCGCACCAGAAGCACCGAGTGCGCTCCTCCGCACACGACGCTGCAGAAATAAATAACAACTTTAATATCTTGTAACCACAGATCTTTATCAGCACAGATCCCACGAGCAAGTAAGTTTGTATAAAAATCCAACATCCAATCCAGCAAGGTTTTACGCACCGCGTTGACAGTTTTCGTCCAAGACGATGCGACTAACCTTTATTTGACTCGGACTTGTTTGACTTTATTTAATACAATACATATTAAGTCAAGTTGTTTAGTATTACGACCAACGGGCCTTAGTTCAGGCCCAAATCCACGCAGTTTGTCTAAACGGTACCGCCGACCACGTTAAATGGTCGATTTTCGGTTGTCGATATGGTGTTTGGTATACTACTCGCGATGATGACCAACACATGCATAGTAAAACGCGATTTTGTTCATTCAATCCGTTAGTCGGTACGCTTATTTAGACGCCAGGGGCCTTACGGACAACTGCTATTACAGGCACCTAATCCGCTCAGTTGGAAAATCACGCGACCGCCAACCTTATCGCGCCCAGATACGGTTTGCGGTCGCGTGATTTTCCAACAGCGGATTAGGTGCCTGTAATAGCAGTTGTCCGTAAGGCCCCTGGCGTCTAAATAAGCGCCGATTCCTTGTCAAAGTAATGAAAACTGACTGATTTTAAAAAGTTAGTATTTACCAGCTTTTTAAGAACCGTAATCATCAAATTAATTCGTTAAATCAAGGAAAACGTCTAAATAATAACCAGGAAATACAATAATGCCTACCTGAAAGATTGGTACGCAATATTTTAAGCTAAAAACAGTCAAAAGTGATAATTTACTCACAAGATTCCAAAGTGAGCTAGTTATATCATTCTCCGTAACTATTTCTAGAAACCATTGCTTACCAAGGAACTCTTCTTAAAACCTAATAGGAAGGACAGAGTGGCCAGCATCAGGTCAGTTCGATGGTTAGCTAGTTACAAATAAAGGGTGTAATTAATGATTCCTATAGACTACAAAACGAATATTTGCCGTAGCTAATACTACGAAGATATCCGTAGGCTTCGCGTAGGCGTCTTTCACCATGTAGAACATGTATAACGAGTTTTGATGGAAAGGGCATATTCTGTACATTATAACTCATAACCAACAACTTTTGTTTCTACGAATTTAGAAAATTCGCGATAAAAATATCAGCAACAAAATTAATAGAATATTGTTGCCGGCAATGAACTTTTAATAATTTTCAAAAGTTGTATAAAACTAGTTGGTTTTGAAGTACAGAAGAGGTGACTGGTTAATTAAAAGTAACCCAGCATATAGTAGGTATAGTAACAGTAGTTATATATAACCTATGTGCGAACTTGCATCTGCAATTACAAATTTTAATGCCCCTAGTGATAAATACTGTTTGCGGGTAGTTTGCCGGATGTTTGCAGCAGCGCTGTTTGTTCACGATTGATTGCCGCGCGTGATTAGTTCATGTTTCAGCTGCTGCTATTAATGCTGCGATTTCAATTAAATCCGAAAGTTATAATTAGAACAATGCATTGTTTAGTCGTTTTTTGATTGGAAATGTTGAACCGACTAATCTGGCGGGTTATTACAAACTCCAAAACAACTGTATAAAAAAAGTTTACAATCGAAGTTTAATTTGAGTTTGAACAACAAAGCCGCTCCTACGTATTATTTATTTTTTATTTCTTATAAAAAAATCATAAATTACTGTTAAAAATAAACTACTTAGTGATAAAGTGGCATCCAATATACCTGCACATCCAACCCGAATGTATCATCATCATCATTTCAGCCTATCATGTTCCCGCTGTTGGAATTCAGTCCTTTTTTCAGAGTGTAGGTATACCCGAATGTATACCTACCTACACAGCGGCGTGGCTAGGTAAGCAAAGGCCCTAGAGCAAAAAAACAAATGGGGCCTTATCTAAACTGGTTGGGTTTTATCAAGTAAAAATCCTTACTAATATTATAAAAGCGAAAGTAACTCTGTCTCTCTGTCTGGATGTTTGTTCGCTTTTCACGACTAAACCGCTAAGCCGATCTTAACGAATTTTGGCAGGATGATAGTGTACATCATATGGACGGACATAGGGTAATTATTCTCCCAGAAAATGTGGGAAAACTGGAAAATCGCGGGTAGCACCACGGGATTCAGCTAGTATTATTATAATTATATGAATAGGAAGTGAAAAGCTTCATAATACATGTAGGTATGTGTATGAGTTGCCATGATTGAAGTGATATTGCAACCTGTTATTTATATTCTGAAGGTGGGGAAAATTTTCGCAAGTTCAGTTTGAGGTTTGAGGGCCCCCTGAGCTTGAGGGCCCCGCTGCACTTCACCACCTAGCCCTCTGCTAGCTACGTGACTGTACCTACAATATTCTATACGAGTCTACAAGTACGTATTAGAACAATTCTCCGAAGTAATTTCCCTTAAGACGTCTAATTAGCAAATTGGGTCACATTTCCATGACCTCACACTAATTAAATATCTACTTACCTACACGCTTTCCTTCCGCAGAACAAGGTAACTCAGAACAGAATAGCGTAGAGGGAATTAAAGAAAAACAAACAGCGAATGTTGGCTGATCCATGGGAGCGTACATCTGCGGGGAAGGTCGCCGTATATTACACTGAATACTTAATGATAGGTTCACCTACGTACGACAGCTGTGTGGACGTAATTAAGACGGGGCCGTGGGGCGACGTCCAACGTAGAGCTGTAAACGCTCCAACCAAAATAAGAAGGAGCAAAAAATAAAAGATTTACGCTCTACAATAATGACAAAAAAGTACTTTCAGGCTTTATCTTGATTAGTTGATAAATAAAAAGTATATTATAGGTTTTCTTTTATAAATCTCTAAGTACTTAGGTATTTTTTAAACCTCCTTATGGCTGATTCGCATAAAAATGGCAACGCTGATCTATATAACCTTACTATAGTCTCTTTGTCCTCGTGTAGCCGCGCACCTGCGGTGGTAGGTATTTCAAACGTCTATGTAGGTAGGTATTTCAAACTTCAATTAAAAATAAGCTAGTTTAGCGCTGCAATCTCGGCAGTGGCGGATTAATAGTTACAGCAGTAACAGGCAAGTTTACGTTATCGGATGAAGTCGAGGAACGAACAAGATGGCCACCGGACCCAATTGTCCACACGAGTGAGATTGATAGATAATCCGGTCGTTCTGCACCGGGCTGGTTACTCGCACCTCCGCTTTACCTACAGGAGGGCAGAGGCCCCAGAGCCCAAGCCTCAGCAAATATTAGAATGGTCGAGGCTGAAATCCCCACACTCCCTAGGAGAGAGGGAGAACCAGAGATTGATTGAAGTTTACGCAAGTACCTACAGGCCCTATGGAGCAGAGGGGTACGCGACGGACAAGAGCGCGCACGAAAAAATGTGCCTTTGATTTAGTGCGCTATAGTCGCAAGACGCTTATAAGTACGAGTATAATTAGCTGCACCCGCAGTTTCACCCGGGTCGATAACCTCGATAAAAGTAGCCGAAGTTACTCCTTATAATATCAGCTATCTGCCAGTGAAAGTCCTGTCAAAATCGGTCTAGCCGTTTTGAACTCCGTAGGGAACATACATTCATTCATTCAACATTTAAGAGCGAAGCTCTTGGCGGTGGAGTAACTTACATACACACATCGATTTTTATATGTAAGTAATATAAAATTGTAGTACCTTATATTTTTTACCTATTGTGCCGACAAACTAAACACTCTTCCCCCACACCCGTGAATCAATGTGGCAGCCAGAGGTGGGTGCCAAAGAGGCGCTTGCCATATTTAATCCATCCTTTTTCCTCCTCCTTATATCTTCCAGCCTTATATCTTTACGCAGTTTGATTGGCCCCATTTATGTCGCTCTGGCTACCCCCCTGAGCAGCTGTAGGTATGCATTTTTTATCACTGATGTCCGTTACTTTTTAGTGTGAAATATAGACTTAGTTTAACCCATAGAATCGTGTACTACAGTAAAATTAACCTATGATTATGGTTTTAATAATTAATGGCATAGAGCCCGTATTCTCAAACTGCTTACCATAGATATATATTTAGATTTTAGTCTACAACCTATAGTAGGTAGGTAAAGGCATAATTAATTGGTTCAGTAATGTCTTTAGATTGATAATGTGTTTGTATCAGATAGAGCTAAGCTTTATTAATATTAATGGAGTAATTATTGCTTTGGGTCTTCATAGACTATAATAATTATATTATGAGGAATTTCCCACACGCAGGTACTGTAGGATGACGCGCCCTTCTAATCATGGATAGTGGAGAGGTACTTTTCTAATTCTTTATTCGTTAAAGTTATATGATTATTTACGGGATATTTACCGTATTTAATAATCATATAACTTTAGTGAACAACCGTGATATTTTAAAACAGTGCTTCTTTATTCTTTATTGCAAATATGTATAGGCATCAAAATTATAAGGAACGTTCGGGCTAGGGTAAACTTAAAATCTTGCACCTACCAAAGCAATTTTTAAACTTTCGCGACTTTTCCTTTTATCTTAACAAAATAATGCGCGATCAGTCTCCAACAAAATACAAAGCTAAAAATCATACCAACTTTACCTATTTTATATATATATATATTTTTGGTGAATATTTTAAGTGTTGTGTTAATAACAAGGAAGTAGCCTGTGAGAGTTTCTTGGCATATTAAAAATAATCCGGAATACTCACCTAACAAAACGATTAGCGCAAGCAAACTCTAAGTTAGGCTAACATAAATTAAAATAAAATTACCTCTACATTATTTTTTTGTACCTACGTATCATTAGTTTCTCCTATAAATTCAGAAACTTTTCTAATAAAACAGCATGAAAAAGTTTTAGCTCCGAAAAATATTTATAACTACCAGTTGTAGATACTTAGGTGAATGTCTGCAGAAGTCAGAATGTTTGTACTTACCACTTAGTAAAATAAAAAACACAACACTCGAGACAATCCACGGTCGTAACTTGAATCTTGAAGCCATTTTAATCACATAAGTTTTGTATTTTATAATGCGTATAAGTTTTGTATTTTTTTGCTGTTTATAATGCGTATTTTTATCTATCGGTTTTTTTTGTGGTAAAAATTCATAAATGTATGGATAGTATCAATTGGGCGCGCAAGTGGCGGCGTTTATGCGTCGACTACGTGGAGTCGGCTGAACCCACCGCCTAAAGACTTCTACGGGGTAAAGCAACGCGCACACTGGACCAAGCTTCAACTTTTATATTAGTTTTTATGGTATAAGGCACTTATACATCTAATACCACTGATATACTTATAAATATCATCTCTGATGATCATGTAACGGTAACGTTAATAGTATTCTGCTTTAGATTTTTTAAAGATACGCCGTAGGGATGAAAATTGTGGGTCAAACCTGGTCAAGCTGGCTTATTTCCGATAGGTCCAAGCCATTGTTCTCAGAAAATAATGTTTTAGTAAGTACACTAACTCCAGACCAAGGACCAGGAAAAAGTAGTTCTAAGGCAGAACAAGTGGCGGATATAAGAGATTTTAGCTAGGTGATAGGTATGTAGGTAGGCAAGCTAAGTAATATGCGATCACATCGGGCTGAAACTGATGATGATGATGAAGTAGGAGATGAAGTGAATATGTAACAGTAGGTAGGTCGATAGGTATTAGGTATTCATGTACTTACCTGCATTTTGGGAACAATTTCCACTGGTAGCTGTTTAATAGTTTTGTTTTTAGTATTTAGCATTAAATTTAGTACCTACTATTTTAAGAATGCCGTCAAATTGAATTGTCTATGGCATTATCCTAAAGTGTGGAACAACATTTAGGATAAAAACTACTGTAGGATTTTACTGCTCCTTGGTATAAGCGGACTAAAACTGCTTTTTATTCTCTAGTACATAAAAGTCTGCTTTAAATACACTATAGCTATAGTGCCCACATATGTTAGCTCTTTAAAATTGTTCAAAGAGGTTCAGATTGTAAAATAAATGTTTTCTTTCTTTCTTACATATATTTTGTAGAATGATACGAATGATATACTCACATAAAACTTTCATTTAATCGCAATTAAGGTGAAAAAACCGTGCATAAAAACCCATCGATTAAAAATATGTAAAAACCCATTTTATCCTCGATTTAAATATCCGTTCTCGCCTCACCTTCGGGCTTAAATAAGCGTCTTGACTAAAATGGCTCGTTTTATGCACTCGTTGTACAATATAGGTACTACAGGATTTAATTTGTTTTTCTTTGTAATTATTTGTTCAACAATTAGGTAACAGTTTAGAATATTTTTGTGACGTCCACGCAAAATTGTAAGAAAAATATACCTACCTAAATGGAATGTTCAATATTATTTATCAAAGGTTTTAGTCATCAATGCCCATTTGATATTATCAGTACAAATATGTAGATATCCATTAGTATTTCGATCACGGGTTACGGACGTAATACACGCAATTAAGTTGTTTATAGACACTTAATACAGATTGCCGTGAAACGTTTAAAACTAGATAATAAGCTTCAGTGGGGAGCTCATATAAAAGAACTTGCTGGCAAACTTAGTTCAGCTGCTTATGCAGTGCGTAAAATAAGAGGACTTACTGATGTTGACACGGCAAGAACAGTGTATTTTAGTTATTTCCATTCCCTGATGACATATGGCATTTTACTATGGGGAAATGCAGCAGACGCTGTTAAGTCCATTTTCGTACTGCAGAAGAGAGCCATTCGATGTATCTACAGGCTTGGGCCAAGGGAGTCCTTGAGAGAGCTTTTTAAATCAATAAATATATTGACAATGCCAAGCCAATACATTTTCTTTAATTTAATGTATGCTAGGAAACATTGTAGTGAATATGTAAAAAAAGGTGATGTATATAGTTTCAACTCCAGATATAAGTCTAAATTTATAATTCCTAGGACAAGACTAGTTAAGATTGACAAGTCATTTAGAATCAACTGTGTGCGTTTTTATAATTTATTACCCGAATGTTTGACAAGTTTAAATGACAAATGTTTTAAAACAACAATTAAAAAAATTCTAAATCAAAAAGCTTACTATACTATTAATGACTTTTTAGAGGACAAACGGGCTTGGAAATGTTTGACTATAGGTAATATTGACATTGTATAGAATTTAATTAAGTATAATTTATTTGACATAATTATTTATGATATTTATTATTAATACATTTTTATTACAAATCATTTGCATTGTATAGCTTTTGACGTTCAAAAGTGTACATAACTGTACCAAATTGATAAAATAAATGATTGATTGATTGATTGATTGCCACAAAAATTTTTGATATTTGTATTATAGCGTTAGTAATATTTATTTCCTTAAAAGCGATGAAAGTGAAGCATCGCGCAATGCAGCGAAGCAGCGGCATCGTACTAAATAGTAAAAAAAAAATGCAATTTACCGAAATAAATTGATTAAAACCTTAAAACCTCAGAATATAATAGAATAGAATAGAATAACGTTTATTGCTTGCTGCAAGAGAAGGTAAGTTTCCAAACAACGCCTTCTCAAAACGTAAGCTACAAATTAGCTTTGTAGCTTACGTTTCGATTGGTATTTTAAACGATTTAAGCAAGAAAATTAATGGATTACCTGTGGAATGTCACACCATAACTCTTATGCTGCTTTTTTGATTTGTTGTGGTATGATTTCACCGCGCAAATTGTCATAGTAATTTTTTTATATATTTTGTGGAGCCATATATGACACCATTAGAATGGCTTAAATTTTGAGAATGTACTTGGTTTCCTTGTGTAGTTATACTAAGATTAAAACTTTCAAATTGCTTCAATGAAGCTTTGTAAAAGCACATAAAGGTTGTTTTGTTTATTTCAGGATTCCGTGCTCTATACTATAGACCCTATAGAGTCTATAGTCTATAATTGATCGATTTATGTAATTGATATGTCGAGGTGATGGATATCGCGATCTAGACAATCATATCTATTAATTTGTAGCACTCCCTTAACAACATAGATCAATTTGATAGGACTAAAATAATCTGCGTCTCTTTTCATTTCAATACGTAAAAAAAGGACGGCGAAAATTTTAGACTTAGTTTCGTTTAATAAAAGGTAAGTATAACAGAATCAACGTAAATCTATCTTCTATAATTATAAAAATGAATCCCTATTTAACTTGGTCACGCCATAACATGAGAACGACTTCACCGATTTCATTCATTTTTTTTTTAGTTTTTCAAATACTTTGTAGAAGGTTCTTACGGAAAGAAAAATTTACAAAATTGCGTAGGAAATTAAAAAAAAAAACAGAACCCTTAACGTCGAATTTAACTCGCGGGTGAAACCGCCCCGGCGCAGGTAGTACCTAATAAAATAGTAACCTAAAAATAAGTGTGATGGGCAACGCCAGGAACAGAAGCTCAATACCTCAATAACGTATTAACCGTAACGTAGTAACGTGTCAGTAACGTATGAAATTATGTACAAATAGGCAATTTGGTAAACCAACATTCAATGCATATTGAATCGTGTAATATGTGGTCACATGAATACGCGACCTAGTTCAGAAACAAAGTGTTCAATAATGTAATCTATCTACACATAACTTACATTCGGGTCAACACAGCGATACGAATTTGTTACTTTTCATATAAGGGACCATTTGTAATACCTACCTAAGGGTGTATCTATTAGGATTAGGTACCGGAAAAACGGAGTGAAGAGAAAATAAACTTTCCTATAAAGTTTCCTGTCGTTGTGTTAGTTGTTATGCCATAGACTTCGCTATTGGTCTCGACAGCAGCGCCACCTACTGGCTTCAACTATACTATAGCTAAGAACCATTCAGGTGTACCCCAAAAAAAAACATCAAAATTGGTCAACCCGTTTAGTAGGAGAAGAATTATGAACCGGAATTCTACCTGTGAAGAAGATAAGTCATGAGTGTCATAACACAAATAATAATTGTGTAGAGGTACGGAAACCTCAAGGGAGTCCGACTCGTACTTGGACGGATTTTCGTAATCAACAGTGGGTGAAGTACGAATATTCGCTACGTATTGAATTCCATACAAATTTCGATTACGTAATTCAAAATTTGTATGAATTTGGATACGTACCTATTTTACGTAGCGAATATTCGTACTTGGCCTACTGCAGTTGTACATTATTTCTTTGTACACAAAAGTGTTGTGCTTGAGCATAAACTTCCAAGAGTTCAACTGTCGATAAGCCAGCCACATCATTCTGAAAATCTCAGCCCCCAAGCCAAATGGCCGGTTTATGTGTCTATTGGCAATCCATATTTAATGTACCGCCGTAAAGACCTTATTTTACGCGGAGACAGCCATTTTGCCAGTTTCCTAGTTGTTGGCCGCACATAAAACACGTTTCTAAGAAAATAAGGTCGCTTTAGAAAATACGATCGTATAGCGACAATAAATTGGAGCATGAATAAACACTCAGGGAAATAGATTACCTAGCGGCGTGCGACATGGCCAGTAGGGTTGCCTCTACACGTAAAAAGATTGGCACTAAGAACGCTTGGGAAGCCCTATTTTTGCCAGCCCTTGTTAGCTCTTATTAGATAGGTACTGCAAACGACACCTCAGAAGAGATGTAAATTTAAACGACTGACATTATATTTAACACAATTTTCCTAAATTCCCAACATAAATTAGTTTTCATCGTTATCATCTTCATCATCATTTCAGCCGTAGGACGTCCACTGCTGGACATAGGCCTCCCCCATCGATCTCCAAAAGGGCCGGTTGGAAGCGGCCTATGCATCCAGCGTTTCCCTGCGGTCTCTTTTAGGTCGTCTGTCCATCTTGTGGGTGGACGTCCTACGCTGCGCTTACCGGTCCGTGGTCTCCATTCCAGAACCTTTCGGCTCCATCGGCCATCTGTTCTGCGTGATATGTGCCCTGCCCACTGCCATTTCAACTTGCTAATCCGGTGGGCTATGTCGGTGACTTTCGTTCGTCTACGGATCTCCTCATTTCGGATTCGATCTCGTAGAGAAACCCCGAGCATAGCCCTCTCCATAGCTCGTTGTGCGACTTTGACCTTGCTTAGGAGGCCCATAGTGAGCGACCACGTTTCAGTGCCGTATGTCATCACTGGCAACACACACTGGTCGAAGGCCTCCGTTCCGTTCGTAAGGTTCGTAAGGTTAAATAACAAAACAAATGACAGAGCAGTCTAGCGGGAAGACGACAAAGAAACAATCCATACTTTCAAATCAAAATGGGATCCAACGAGAATTAAAAATCTCAATAGATCCATCGAGGAACTACTAATAGATCTAGTGAGAAAAAAAGTTCTCGATAGATCCATAATTTTAGAACGGGATCTAAAGAGGAAAAAAATCTCTATAGATCCATTATGGATCTTAACATTGGATCTATCGAGAATGATCCAACACCATAGCGCGGAGTGCATGATGTTTGTTTGGCGTCTTTCCGCTAGATCGCTCTGTCAGTATCATTTGAAGAGTTCCACTTTCCATCTACTGATTCCCATGAGATCAGTTCGATGGTACTTATTGTAAATTATACCGAATCACATATTATACTTGTATCATCATAATCATAATCAGCCTTTTAACAGCCCACTGCTGGACTTTTAGCCTACCCCCGAAAGGGTTGATTGGAGGCCTTATCCACCACGCTGGCCCAGTGCGGGTTGGTGGATTCACATACGCCATTGAATTCCTTCTCCGTACGTAAGCAGATTTCCTCACGTTGTTTTCCTTCACCGAAAAGCCAGTGGTATGAAAATCTGTACATAAGCTCCAAAGAGCTCATTGGTACGGGGGGCCCGGGGATTGAACCCGCGACCTCACGCTTTCAAGTCTAGTGGTCTCCCAAATGGGATACCACGGCTTTACTTGAAACTATATATACTTGTATATGTAGTTTCAAATCAGTATGACAATTATTAGAAGTAGGCAAAAACGTTTTCCGATATTTGATTACATTGTTGGTTACAATACAATTGAAGAATAAAGCGTGTCAAAAATGTACAAATTGAGCTTTCTTCTTTGAAGACGCTTAAAATTGTTCTCTAATAATGACAAGCCCTGCATGAAACTCCCATGGAGCTCCATGGGAGTTTCCATGAACTGCGTTGGAAAGCTATCTATAAATAACAGTTAGGAAGGTGGCTGCCAACCCTAAGTTCACACGATGGGGTGCTTTGTTTTCATATTGCTGAATTTAAATATCTAATCATATGTACAAGAAAACAACAAGTATTTACAAACACAAAAATTAGTCTATGATATTATTGTAACTTTCTAGTAAATAATCTTTGCTTATTACCAACTTATTTTTGACTTAATGACAGAAAAGGTTAGATAAATGATGGAAATTATTTTAATTATAGTTTAACGACCC
The DNA here is from genome assembly GCA_914767915.1 of Agriopis aurantiaria. Lineage (NCBI taxonomy): Eukaryota > Metazoa > Arthropoda > Insecta > Lepidoptera > Geometridae > Agriopis > Agriopis aurantiaria. The sequence continues at coordinate 8,012,100 of OU612001.1, read as the reverse complement.
ATTTCTGAACATGTGTGCTTATTCTCAGGAAATATATACATATACCTACCTACTTATTTCTGATACTATTAATAACGTACCCAGCGTACCATTGCTGGGTACGCTGCCAACTGGTAGTGGGTTTGAGCATTTGGATTGCCTTTAGGCCTTCAACGGTCTATGGGCAGTCTAACTGTATTTGTAGTGTTAGTTTTAGCTTGTATTTTGTTTAATTAATAATGGAAGTGACACGATTGAAACTGTCGATTCTCTATATATTGCCCGTTTCAACTCCTAAAATGGCTGTTTTGCAAATTTGCAATGTAATAATTTACTTTCACTAAGCGTTTTGACATTCCAAGGTGCCTAGGTATTATAGTGTGATTTATTATTCGTATTCCACTCCAGTGTATTTTATGGCAGTGGCAAAATAAGGGAACAAATTATTTCTATAAGAGGCTAACAGTTTTGTTAAAAGAATACGGTAGTGGCTCCCCTACTCAACTGAATTGACCCTCCTGTACTGAAGATCATTGAACTTGGCATCCAGCCCTTACCCAAATATCACAATGAGTAGATAGGTATGGTTACATAGTTTGTATGTAACCATACCTATCTATGAGTAGATATAGCAGATGGCTGTAATCTAGCAGTCGACGGCAGCTATCATTTTACCCCCACTTTCATCATACGCCTACCTGTCGCATAAAAGATTCAGTTCGGCGTATGAGCAGTGCCGAACTAAGTGAGCAAGTTTATTGCACTAGTTTGAATGTTGACCACGTTGGGCACCAATATTAGTAGGTACCGTTGGAGATCAATTGCTACGCACGCTGAGCGTCAAAACTATAATAAGTCATTGGTACATAAAACATTTAGTTAGTTATATTTCTCTATTATTAACTATTATTAAAGGGTCCGTTTTAAAATGACGTTGGTAAATGGTAGAGTCACATTTTCAAAACTATTTTACCACGTTTTACTTATTGAATAAAGAAAAAATGCTATGATAAAGGGTTGCACGGCATTGTTTTACTAGTGGCGCCCAACATGGGGCTTAGACAAAATTGTCTAAGAACCACGTTGGACACCACTGTTGTGACCTGATACGATTATTAGTTAGAGGTTGAGAAGTTAAAATAACTCTTGCTCTTAGCTATCTATCGATTTAATGAAGTATTATATTTGTAATTTTATTATGTCTGCTGCTAATTCTTTGATTTTGATTTAATAATATTAATTTATGGATGATTTAATTAGTTTGCTCAGCTTCAGTAAGTGCGCCTCTGGCTACGAGTAGCGCACCGCATTGCAGGCCGATGCTACGACCTACTTTCTAACATAAAGCCTCTTTCGGCCACCGGATACCTCAGATTACATCTATAGTTTTGCAGAAAAATGTAGATAATAATGGGGACGCCACTATCGCATATAATTTCCTCACTGAAACAGCTTGTAAGGTATAATGCATTTTAGTTGTATGTCTCTTTAGTAGACATTTCGGTGGATTATTCATTCAGTTTGGTAACTCGGTCCAAATATTAGTTTTGACAGCTGCAGTAACATTGTAAAAAGCTAAATAAACCATCTTTTAATATTTCACTGAAGTTTATCTGGTACCTGCAACAGTCTTACGTTCAAAACCCCAGCTAAAGAGATCAGAATTCATGGTTATCGTGTAAAAATATTTTTGGATCTTCCTATGGCAAAATATAATATATACCTAAAAAAACTCGTTTCTAGACTTTAGAAGCTATGAAATCATAATAGGTGCCGCCCAGCAGTTTAACTCGCTATTCTAAAAGAACGATACATTTTCCGGAATATAATGGGTAAAGCAGTCTTAGTACACACATATTTTTGCATTGATAATATTTGTGTGATTATGCCATGAATGGTTACCATGATCATTCAGAATGTCTATTACTATGATATGAAGTTTTAAAGATAAATAATTTATGTAAATCTATAGATTACTCCATATTGTCCAGTGGCGGCTCTAGCCCATAATCGAGGTAGAGCGAGATTCCCTTTCGGCGCCCTTTTTTTTGGTCTACGCTTTCACATCATAAATTGCCCCGCGCTTCTCAAAACGCGCCATTAAAATTATATTTTTCGCATTTGACATTATGGCGCCCCTTGCTACCTGGTGTCTAGAGCGACCGCTCCTGTCGCACTACCCTTGGGCTGCCACTGATAATGTCTATACAACCTAATCTGAATTACAGCCTTAGTCCTAGCCTAGGTTTGAGCTACGAGTTTCTCCATATCCATTCAGACACAAACACACTTATACACATACATTTTATCTGTCAATAGATTCGTTTATAATGTGTCTTACACACAATGTATCAAACAACAATATAACAAACCAACCTAACCTACCTATACAATACGTGTATATAACCTAACCTAATAAAGTTTTATCTGTACATTTTAATATTCCTAGTTACCTACTTACTTGTACTCAACTTTTATGGATATCGAACTTTTCTTGCTCTACATTGTAGAATCTACAATGTTTTATAGCGACCATAGGTATCATAACTAACCCTTTAATCTGTGGACCTCGTTCGGGTCCCAAATCTATACAAATAGAGTCGATCATTTATCGCGAAGCCCGCCAACAGCCGCCTACAATGAAGATGGAACGCCGACTTAGAAACCTGACGAATAAATCGAAAGATTTTCGGCAGATTTTTTTAATGCCATAGGTGGCAAACGAGCTGACGGACCGCCTGATGGTAAGCGAACACCGTTGCCTATGGATACCTGCAACATCAAAGGCATCACAGATACGTTGCCGTCCCGTAAAGACTCTATTAAGCCCTTTTCTGTATTTCTGTTTCTTTTGAAGAACCCCATGTTATAGTTACTCGGAAATGCCGCAGGAGGCTCATTCCACAAATTGCAGGTGTGAGGCAAAAAAGATCGCGTGAAATGCACAGTGTACGATTTACACTAACCTATAATATGTAGATGAACTTTCAGGCGGCGGATAAAACGCTGATGGCGACTGATGAAACCGCGATGCTGGCATCAGAGCATCTTAATTTATAGGTACCTTGATATAATTGCGGCCGGTGAACTAAGTTTTGTTTGTATTATTTGTTTTGTATTATTACGCTATCGTAACTTTTAACGGCTGTAATTTTCTAGCTGCAATAGTAGCTATCTATTGAAATATTCACAGAATAATGTTATGTTACGGCATTGACCTATAAGTACTACGTACGGCGGATTAATTAAGAAATAATAGTAAAGTCAAAAAGGAAAAATTAAAGGGTAGGCATACAATAATAGTAGATTGTACAACGAGTGCTTATAACAAGTCATTTTAGCCGAGACGTTTATGGATATTTAAGTAGAGGATAAAATTAGTTTTAGGCACGAGTTAAGTATAACACACTGGGCTTTTCACTTTAATTGCAAGGAAATGAATCAGTGATGTTGTAAGTAATACTTATAGCGACTACATTAGAGGCTTCTATGGAGTTTTGGAAACAACATGAAAATACTCATGTTTTACTTCATTACATCACATCACATTCCACACTCGAGCACAATCACTAACACTTAATAAATAATAATCCACTATTACTATACATTAACAATCGAAAATACACAATTTTAGGAAAATAACACAATAAGAAGACATGCCTTTTCCATTTTGGCGCCAAAAGCAAAACACCGAAATTTAACTCATTTATATACCGCTCACTGTTGGGTAGGTTGGGCCATTGAGACCAAAGTTGGCGCCAAAACCTCTTTTATTTGACAAAAGTTGTTTGGGTCTTAAATAATACCCTGTTATTATTAGAGACCGAAGAAAACTTCCTACATGAACCTATTACAAACTGAACCTCTTTGAACAATTTTAAAGAGGTTTACTTTACTTTTATGCACTAGTGCAAAATATTCTTTTATGCACTAGAGCATAAAACCAAATTTTAGTCCGCTTACATGGGGCATAAACAATAACTTTACGGATTACAGAAATGGAATTTTCTACTGATCTTTCTATTTAATAGAATCAGGGCGTCAAAAAAGTTCGTTGTTTTTTCCGTCAAATTTTTCCGTATTTTTTTTAATTGTTTCAATATATTGTTAATATACGATTAACAAAAATACTGCACTAAAAACCACTCTGGTTTATCTTGGCACACAGTTTCACCCCGCGCTTACAAACAATACGTAGGGTACTTACGCCAGCGAATTCGCTGATCTATGCTGACAAAATAATAAAATAAAAATAATTGAGAAAGAACTTGTACAAAGTAAATCTAATTTTTTTATATACCCACATTATTCAAATTCGAGAGGGCTTTTAAGAAGATAAACAAAACATCCGTGTAGACATACGTAACAGCTCTGATTGACCAACCATCGGAAGAGTTGCGTTATGCGCAGCAGATTGTTTCGGCCGTGAACTTCCAGCGTCCACGCGCGTAATTGCAGCGGCCTATTTATTCCCCTCAGCTGACCCTACGTCCAGCTATATAAATAACACTTGAGCGTCCTATCATGCGTCAAATAATCGGCCCATCTTCGCTGAGCTGTGACTCAATGTCGTGTTTGTTTTACTTTTATGCCGGCTGTACACTCGCCGAGATGCTCAAAGACCAGGGGCCTTACGGACAACTGCTATTACAGGCACCTAGTCCGCTCAGTTGGAAAATCACGCGACCGCAATCCGTATCTGGGCGTGATAAGTGAGCGGATTAGGTGCCTGTAATAGCAGTTGTCCGTAAGGCCCCAGGCTGAGAGCGAGTGTGTATTTATCTTGCGGGGTCTCTCACACTCACACCGTGGTTCAGTCGTAAGGCGAGACACTAAAGAAAGAGTGTAACTGATGACATTCTAAGTTTATTAGATTTACGTAATTTTTTTTCAACAGGCATCACGAATCCTTCTGAATTCTTAAAATAAAATTAGATACGTTTTTATTTCATTTTCTTAAATATTATGTTCCCGTGCATTTCGCGGCCGATTGTAGCGCGCGTGACTGACGCGACCACAGGACGCGACAATACTAGTACTATGAAAATGTATAGCGATGCCAGTTGTCGGCAGAGCGTGTCTATCGCATCGGCCGCGTGCGTCTTTCCAAGACCTCGGAAGTGGCGCCATACATTTAATAGTGCGAGTATTGTCGTATCAGCTGCGCGCGGTCGGCAGCGTGCGGCTGCGATCGGCCGCGATACACGAAAGTCAACCTTTACCCCGACTTTTGTGCATTCTTTTTATTGTTTTTTTACTGGGCAAGTGCCTTCAATAACTAAACAAAATACAAGCTAAAACTAACACTACAAATACAGTTAGACTGCCCATAGACCGTTGAAGGTCTAAAGACAATCCAAATGCTCAAGCCCACTACCAGTTGGCAGCGTACCCAACATGCTGGCGGCATTACCACGTTGAATGGCAATGCTAATGCGTTGAGCCAGAAACACGCCAGCATTTTGGTCACGCGTCGTTTTTTTGTTTGACCGCCAACTGGCCTAATGTTAAGCGATAATATACGGTTTACGATAGAGCATGCTTGCCTAGAAGAAACATTGAAACACATTCACTCGCGACTCGCGAATTTGTAGACCGCCTGAAGCCCAAGTGAGGTAGGCCATGGAGGTTGTAAGGCAATAAATGTTTATTACTTGTTTTTAGCCGACAAAAAAAAAGAGGCGGTTCTCAATTCGTTTTTTAAAAAAATGTTCTTTACCTCGGAACTCCCGTCATTTATAAACCATTTTTTTGAGAGTATATAATTTCTTCTGATTGGTCCCATAGAAATTTCATCAAAATCGGCTCAGAAGTTTTGGTTGGAAATAACTCGATAATTAGTTTACTTGAATGACATAATATTGTCATCAAAGTATAGGTAACCGAAATTGCGTACAGTACTCATATTGGAGTCGGTTTTTAAAATTTATACCTACTTATGGTTTTGCTCTTTGGTCGTTGTGGACGTTGAATACACACTATTATGAGCCTGGAATAAGCAATATTGCGATACTTTTTATATTTGTTTTTAATTTCTTTCCAACAGGGATAGACTTTTTTCTTGTTTTGGTTTTGCTAATTCTCATGTGGTACCAAATCTGGACTCCCGCGGGGAAAGCTTTAATGGAAACAGCATTTTGCAGGTGCGCGACCGCGTACGTGTAATGCATTTTTAAGACACGCTTATAAATACATTTTATAACAATAGTTGGTTTCACATTTATTTTGTATACCTTTGAGCTTTAGATTGATCACGTGATGTGGGTAAGGCTACGAACGTTATTTATCTGTGGGTGAAATGAAAAAATATCGAATTCCATTTAAATTTCAATTTCAATATCCTAAATTTGTATGGAATTGGTGGAATCGAAATTGGTAGGTTATTCTATCAATCTTTGGATTGAGACGTTAAAAGTTAATAAATTAAGTATTTTTAAACGAAGCTCTGCCAAAAATAACAAGGAATAAGAACATAACAGATTGGTCAGTCATTAGCAATCATTAAGGAAAGGGACAAAGAAAGATTAGCCATTAGGGATCCGTTTACAGTGCACGGAACAGTGAGTAATGGAACCGAAATATTTGTACATTTTCGACCGATTTCAGGGGGTTTTTTCTTTATTTCATGAGAGTATTTTGGAGTCGCAATAGTGTTGTGCATTTGCAATGTCCAGTATTGAAATATTTTCAATTTATACTAGATTTCATAAAACAATGTCAGTCTTAGAATAACTACACATAGAAACCAAGTACATTCGCAAAATTTAAGCCATTCAAATGGAGTCATATATGGCTCCAAAAAAAATATAAAATTTTTACTATGACAATTTGCGCGGTGAAATTGTACCACAACAAATCAGAAAAGCAGCATAAGAGTTATGGTGTGACATTCCACAGGTAATCCATTAATTTTCTTGCTTAAATCGTTTAAAATACCAATCGAAACGTAAGCTACAAAGCGAATTTGTAGCTTACGTTTTGAGAAGGCGTTGTTTGGAAACCTACCTTCTCTGGTCAGAGTCAAGCAAAATAAGTCACGGTCAAATCTAATTCATGCGCTAGTAAGTTGGTGGAGACTTTATTAATAGAGGAAAGTCACCAAATATGGAATAGTATCCTAATATGGAATACCTTCATTTCTCTAAGACTTAAGTATGAAACGCAACACTCGACCACCTACCACTCTACTACCTATCGCCGATAGGTAGTAGACCGAATGAAACAGAAGATGGTCGAGTGTTGCGTTTCATACTTAAGTCTTAGAGAAATGAAGGTATTCCATATTAGGATACTATTCCATATTTGGTGACTTTCCTCTAACGTAATTCTATGGAGTTTTGGAAGCAACAAGAAAATATATCTTTAATCTCGTTATATCTCTTCCCCATACTCGAGCACGTACACGAACACTTAATAAATAATAATCTATCATTCATAAATAAGATACTCTTACTTAGGTACTCTTTTCTTTCTTCTTATAAGAAGCTTTGGAATATACGAAATAGTAGATTATGCAGGGGAATAAAGGGAATAAAGCAGTGTCTTACGTCGCGGGTGGCATATTGAACCCTGAGCGTAACGAGGGACTCTAGAGTTATCTCCCGATCGTAGCGAGGGAGTTATATAGAGTCCTGAGTGAAGCGAGGGGTTCAAGCTGCCCAAGACGAAGACAGGCTTTATTCCAGATTAGCATACTCTACTTTTCACACCTGCGAGATAATAAAAAGGCAGGTTTCACTGAAAATCACAGCACCAAACACCGTCTTTCGTTTCACATTCTTTGTAAAGGCATCTTTTTTTTTGAGTTCTGCTTATGGTGGCCAGTTCGCTTTTCGAACAAACCTCTTTACAATGCCATATGGACATTTTTTTACTTGAGTTTCCTCACGACACATTGTTTTATATCCCTTATGAGATAATGATTTACTTTACGTTGAGGTTGCATGATATGTAATTGAATTGTCGAGCAGGTGGTGTGAAAAGGCATATTTCACCGTATTATACCGATCACTTTCCCCTCTCAAGCATGTTCTCGAATACTTAATAATTAATAATCTATCATTCATTATCGTTCGAAAATAATAGATGGGCGATATGATTTTCTCACGTTAGCGCAAAAATCCTCAAAAAATGCTTAGAAAAGAAAAAAGGTGTTGATTCAGTTAAATAATTAAAGTAAAGTAAGTAAGGAGATTGCATGAAAGGTGGGAAATCTTTAATTAAAATTTTAGGACAAACGGTTGTCCTCTCAGCTTTATTACATTTTGTCCCTTCAGTTTTATGGCCTTTCTACACTTTACCGGAAAAATATCTTGAATTTTTTACGACAACTGAAATGACTTGTTACTCAAAGATTGATGTTTGAAAACGCTTTGTGCTTCGTTAATAATTATCAATGTACAAAAATCGGCTTCAACATTTTATTTAAATCACTCGAAATAAATTATTCGTATTATTAGAATTCGTTCAAAAATACCTGAGCCAAAGTTAATGAAGTTTTTGTAAGATCACGTCGAAAGCATCTATATAAAAAAATCACGTAAACTGGTTGACAAATTCGGAATACAATACCTCCATAAAAAAACGAACCGAATTGAGCACCTCAATTCAGTTAAAATTAAGATTATTTAATTGAGCCAATTTTAAAATCGTTGTCAGGCTATTTTAAATCATTTTGATAAAAAAAAAAAAAAACATTAAAAAATCAATGATTTCATCAAGTCTTTCATTTACTTCTTTGATATAAATAAACTTTACATGTGATTTACTCTAAAACTAATGTATCTGTCTTAATTGTAATATTTGAACAAAAATTTACCAGCTTTTTCGTTTGCCCAGTCAATACAAAATTTAACTAAATTCAACGAATGAAACTCGTTTGCGCGGTGAAGTTTACAAAACACCGTGCCCTTCTCCTTTTCTCCGACAGCAAAGAACGCGTTCCATTTTACGTTTTTTTTATTGAAGCTAACAAATTTAAAAAATTCAAATTTTTGAATTTTATCAAATGATAAAATTAATAATCTAAAATGGCATGATATATAGGATTTACTTTATAAAAACATATTAAGTAACTGGATTTATTTAAAATATCACGATTTTTTCCAACCCCGAGTTAAACTACCACTAATTCTACGTCACTAGAGCGTGCCACAATTTTTGCCTTAATAATTGCCGCTCGGTTTTCATACAGCTTGACGTGCGGTATCTATTTTGATATAGGTCTGTGGCGCCATTCATTCCGACGCTGTATTACAGATAAAAAACATATAGTCGATTGGTAACCTCCTCCTTTTGAAGTCGGAAAAAAAAGAGTCAGTGTAAACTACGTAACTACCTTGGGCCGCGGCACATTTGGTAAAGTCAAGCTGATGTGTGTCCAAACCGCCTGACCTACCAGACCGACCAACATATTCTTTAGATAACAGTGGAGCCACCAGACTAATTTCAAAGCAAAACTGACAGCTACCCGATGAAAATTCTTAGTACCTTCATTTGTCCAACTCTACAATAAGTTGTTTACGTTGTAAAACACCTGCCTAGAATTTACAAGCCCCTGTCTCTAATTTAGAGTTAAATCCTGTCGGCTCTGTCCCTTTGGAAACTAGTTACACTGAAATACGTGTTTAATTACTTACTGAATATGGAGTTAGAGAATATTAGAGCATTACGGATGGATTTATTGTTCGGTGCTAAAGTTAAATTGCTTTGCTCTTGTTCAGGCTTCCGAGGCAGCATATTGAAATAAGTACCTAAACAGAAGTACAGTTACCTAATAGGCTACCAGATAGTGTGTTTGAGTTGTAATAACAAGCTCAGTGTAAAATATAATTAGATAAATGTTATATAACTACTAAATAAATTATTTCTATCGGCTAATAAAGTTCTGAGAATATAAGACTTTAAAGATTTTGTTCGGATTAGGAAGGGATGCTCTATCTATCCTTTTTCGCAAAGTGTGTGTCAGTATGGAGTTTGTATAGCGTCATATGGCATCAAAGAGGTTTACATAATATACTATGGCATACTCATATTTGACGTTATTTTTGAGTATAGTGTGGCGCGCTAGTCTAGCAAGACATGAAAATGCTTACCTATATTCTTAATTTTGAACAGAATTTGATTTTGTTTTCAGTGATCTAGTTAGTAGTTATTATATTCAGTTTTTTAAGATAATGAAAATAATCATTCATGTAGCCTATTATTGCTCTGAGGAATAAGCAGCGCAGCCATTGAAACCTCTTTTAATTCTACCCTCTTTGAGGATTTAGAAGTAAGTGAGACTTCAAAATCCTCGAAGAGGGTAGAATATAAAAAAAAAACCTTCCTATATCCTAATTTTCGCGTATCGTTTCCCTACCTTTAAATTCTAAAACTAAACTCATACGACTTGTATATGGCAACTGCATCAATCATGCGGAGCCAAAAGCCCCAACTTGGGGAAGAAAAAAAAAAAAATATAAAAAAAGATTGTAGACTTGTGCCACAGATATACACAACCAGATCGGCAATATATTTTAGTGAAAGAGACAACTTGATATGGCTCAGCACAAGTACGAAAAGGACATAAATAGATTTTGTTGTCCTTATCGGCGTGACCTGTTTTTGGTACCTCAAGTGTCAAAATCTGTAATAATCAGTGACAAACAAAACGGGTCTGAATTATATTTATTGCCTTTTTTTGGTGATTAAATGTGATAAATGCGTGATTCCTCTGAGAAATAATTGTGAAAGATATTTTACAATGGTTGGTTGTAGCATTTTGGGCTGCAAGAAGCGCAGAGAGCGAAAATACGATGAAATATCATTTCACACGTAAGTAAACATATAAAGCTTGTAACGATCACCTAAATAATATCAGGATATCAATTCGCAAATATTTTATTCATAATTAGTCAGTTTTTAGGTCGATTTGTGGTCTAATTCTATGAATTTTATCAAATTATTCACTTAGAAAATAAATTATGAATGTTGCCAGTTTATGAAAGAAATTACCCACTGCAACTAACATAAATTATTCGTTCTGCAGGTTTCCAACTGATCCTGTCACATTGCTGAAAAAAGCTGGCACATTGCAAGAAGTGCAAAATACCGACCCTTTTATGCCCATATGAATATGGTGAATGGTAATATTAAATATATATTAATGAGGCCACAGTTATGAAGCTGGAAAAGCAAAAGGCGATTTCGGCGAACCGATTCAAAAAGCTACGCGCTGTTCGTGAAATTTGTACTGTAAACATTAAAGAGTCTATTTATCTAATTATTTGGAATGTTATACATAATTCCATTCATGAAAAAACTAAACTGACCAAGCGCGAGTCGGGCTTGCGCGCTGAGAGTTCTTTACAATCACAAAATACAAAAAATTGTGCAAAAAGACAACATCACGCCCAGGCTGTCACCCATCCAAGTACCGACCGCGCCCGACGTTGCTTAGCTTAGTGGTAAACAGAAATTTGTCACTGACTCGCACTTGGCCAGTGTTTATTATTTGTTGTTTTACTTATGTTCACTATAATCCGCTAAATTTGACGCTTGTACGGATTACCGTTTTTACACTAGAACAAATCCAAAAATACGTTTAACGTTTGTTGCATGGGGGCCCTTCCTTTGCCCTTCCGTTTTAACTCTTTGACTTTTTTATTATTTTTTATTAATCATAAAAAATCATGCTATGGTTACTTTACAACCTTTTTTCTAGTACTATATTCTAATCCTAACAAATAATTATAATAAAAACGCAAGTAAGTTTGTAACTTTCTGTCTGTTTTTTTACGAGGAAACGGCTAAGTCATGGTATAATAATATACTCCGCCAGGTATAGCAATTCGAGAAAAAATGTTTACGTAGGCGTCCCGCAATGATGTCATGATGTCAATTTACAACAGGTTCGAGAGAGATGACGATACACCACGTAACAGCTGATTGAATAAAGTGGCAACTGGACAGTGACGTCATTGCGGGACCACTCCCAGATTGCTAGACCTTGTTTTCTTAGATCATGGGCTAAGTCAAATTTTGTCAGGACGATAGGGTGTGTCATGAGGACAGACAACGTACTTTTCTTCCCAGAAAATTGCAGGTAGCTCCGTGGGTTGCAGCAGATAGTGTATAAAATATAAATATTTAAAAGGTAGTATTGTTTCCAAAGTACTCATTGAAGATTCACACCCATCATAGTAGGTAAATTACCCTAACTTATAGCAAATCATTTTAATGTGGCAACACACCTTATTGAAGCGAGAGGCACTGAGCTAGCCACGCTCATTGAAAATCTATAGGTAGTAGATCTGTGACTGTGCATTTGCCAATGTCAAGTATTAAAATATTTTCATGTTTCAAAACCACAGAATAAGAACTAGTAGTTATAAATTGAGCGTAAACGAATTAAACATGTTACATTCTTTACTCATATGCCAAAATTGTTGTTACCAGAACGAAACAGAAATATTTTTGACAGGACGACAAATTGCAGGGTTGGACACTGTTTTAATGTACCAGGGACCTGTAAAAGGCTCCAAAGGCTACATACTATTTGACTAATGGCGTGCTATGCTTTGAAATCACGTGACGGATTCTATGCTAGCCACAGATCTACGCTAGCCCATTTTCTTAGTTCATAACCAAAAGAAAAAGAAAGGGATAAAAAAAAATAGAGGGCGTGTGGAAAGTCCTACTTCTACTACGGCATCAACTCTAAAATAGTAAAAAATGGCCGTAAAAAAATCGAGTGTTCGTGATTATTATCTATGGAACAGCTGTTTTTTTCTAAGACTTCATAGTAAAATCTATTAGTTAATAACGAGAAGGAATAGGAAGTACCTCTTTGGCTTAGGAGCGTCTTTCCGAAAAACTCTATCAACAAAAACGACTTTCAAAATCAAGTTCCGACCTCCATGCTCTACGCACTTTTCTGCCGGATCACAAGTATCCCTCTTGATTTATCGTATATGTTTCTCAAGCCAAGACAATGAGTAATGGTCGGAGACGTCATAGCGCGTCCGGCTGCAAGGCAGGACATGCGACGAGCCACGAGACCTTGTCATTCTTCATCATGTAGGAGCTACGGGTTCATGTTTGTAAGGTGTATAATTTTTTAATGTTACTATATAATATTTTGTGAACTAGATTTTTCCTTTTCTTCACAAATTTCGTTATAATATGAAAACTCACATTAAAGGCTCCAGGAAAATAACCCATGCACCTATTGTTAGATTTCGACTTTAAAAAAAATCCCCTAGCATTGCACTAAAATGGCTTTAAAATGTTTAGTGTTTTTTAATCGATATATTTTGTTGTACGTTCGATGACAGTAGGAAACCAAACAACTAAAAACATATATTATTTTTGTGGCCGATTAGAAGGAAAATATTTAAAAAGTCTTAAATATTCATAAATCATGTATGGGATATTTTCATGTAAACTTTGGTGGAACCTAATTATTTCGTTTTGTCGTAAGATTTTGGACCAATCCGGATAGATGCAAATAAAATTGTTTAAAAAACGAGTCTGGCACAAAATGCTTACAATAGTGCACGGTATAATTAGTTGTATGTTACAAGTACTTATTTGATTTACATTAAGTACTTATAACATAATTGATTTATTATATGTAGGGTACCATCATGTTTTACAATGTTCTAAAATTATTATTATACTTATTATTAGACTTATTAACAAATCTAGCCTGACGATACTCGTATTATACGGTGTGTAACAGAAGTGTGTAGTAAATACATAAGGGTGTTGATGGTTTCTTTTTGAATAGTAAAACAATTTGTAACGTACTGGATGTTACCCATGTTGTTAGTGCGGTAGAAAGTTCTTCATCAAAAGCAGCTTGTTGAGATTTTAACTCATATAGTGCGCACACACTAACTTTACCGTTACGGTAAAAAAGTTACACGGTATATCTATGCCATATTTCTTTTAGACTTTGTCAAATTGATCAGAATCGCCGCTAGAATCAAAGTCACTTTCTGTCACTTTCACGCACTAACTTTTCCGTTACAGTAAAAAACTTACCCGGTATGTACATATTAATACCATATTTTTTGATCTTATTCAAACTGATTACCAGCTCTCCCTCTAGTATCAAATAAGTCGCTTCGCTAAATACAGGATGTCACGTCAACGTCGCTCCTAGTAATTTTTCGTAAAAGCCGAGCCCTTTCACACGAGTCTGACCCGTTTCACTGCTGCAGGTTGTAACTTCTTTGTAAATAGAGGATAGCACTCACCTTAATGAATCTTAAGGTATTTTCACACTACAGCGGAGTTTCTAGGTAGGTAGTTCTTATATCACATCAGGGCGTTTCCACGTGTCTAAACTAGTTGTCAATTATCTATTGACGCAACTTGTATAAAGTACTATAATGGACTATATAGAGTCATATGCACAAATAAATAACAAATATCTAGGTACTTAATAACTACCCCAACAAAAAAGATTGCCAACAGAACCAACATAGCATAACCTTCATAGTTTTTCACGCACAGCATTAAAATTACAATAATACGATACAATACAATGCAATCCAATCCAATGCTACGCAAAATAATGCAACGCAATGCAACGTAACGCTACGCAACGCAACGCAAAGCATACATACAACGCAAACATATATACATTTTGGCTTGTTATACCCATAGAAAAGAGAAAAAAAAACATTTTCTTTTTTATGGTTATGTCCGTTGAATTTGCAAACAAACTAAGTACCTACATCAGAAGCCTTACAATATTTTATTGCAACATGTCATTGATATGCAAGATGAAACGGGTAGGCGACTACACAGAGCCCGGGGGGACTCCAGCATTGATGGGCATGACGTCGGAACAAGATTCGTCAGCCGCGACCGCCCAGACAGGAAGCTGAAAATCCAGGTGCAAAGACCCGACGGTATGCCATATGATGTAAGTTTGAATAGGAGCGCCTTATGTCAGACTCTGTTAAATACCTTGGCAAAATCAAGACTAACCACAGAATAATATTTTTTTACTTCTCTTTTCTGTGAGACTAACATGCCTACCCCTACTCTCGATAGCTTTATAGGCCACCAGCACCAGAAGTGACCCGAAGGTCACCAGCTGACAGGCCATGGTGAAATCCGTATTGATGATCGCTGATCAGCTGGTGCTCTGGATCACGGGATCAATCATTGCGGGTACAATTTTTTTTCTCGAATTTTGCAAACTTGTGTTTTACAAGTTGTTTACATTGAGGAGTAGAGCAACACAACGCCCTTATGTTTTACCACACCTTTCTATTACACTCCGTATAATTTGACTTATCAGCTTAAACTTGTTGTTTGTACTTGTTGTTGTGTTGTGTTGCTTTAGCTTGTTGTTTGTCTATTATTTAAAAAAAGTTGAGTCAATTTATTACAACTGTGTTTTTATTACAGAGCTTATTATGTTAGTTATAAACGTAACAGTTATTTTATATTATTCGCCTTATCTCTAATGAAAAGTTTCTCGAGATTGGGAGAGTATCAAAGCGGACAGATATTCGATACCGTAATCCTTTCGACGACAGACAGAAGGATTACACCGATAACTGGCAACGACTCGCGCGATCCAACTCGCGAGCCTTTGAAAATACTGAGCCACGCTGATAACGGTACCTAGTACCTACATAAACTCAACCTTTGAGTCGATTTGAACCGATCCAAAAGAGCTTTGTCCAGTTATAGATTGAAAGAATTGGGTGCGGATTAAATAAGCAATGGCTTCGACCAATATAGTTGCTTAGATAGCGTTGAACGTTTTATTTGAAAACATATTAATGAACAATTTGTTGTATCACGTATTCCTTGCCGAAATTTTTCTTCAAAACTGTTTCTTAGACTAATCTCAAGTTTATAATTAGTAGTAATATAATGTTACTACCCGTTCCCAACTGGTTGGTCTTAAAATGAACTAAGACAAGACGAAAATCATGTCCAAAGTCCAATGTCGTATACCCGTGCCGGTAGTCGTTGGAAACGATACTCTCGAAGTTGTTGACCACTATATCTACCTTGGAAAGATTGTTCAGTTAGGTAGGTCCAACTTAGACAAAAAGGTCGCCCGAAGAATCCAACTTGGATGGGCATTGTTCTAGAAATTACTTGACATTTTCTCGTCCAAAATACCACAGTTCCTAAAGACAAGGGTCTTTTTTTTTTTTTGTTAAAATCTTCATGAGCGTGGATTCAATGTCCTTTACTCGTAATATTAAACAGTTCATTTTGTCTTATTAGCGTCAAACAAGTCATAGTCACAGTCAGAGTCAAGCTAAGTAAGTCACGGTCAAGTCGAACTCATGCCCCTGTAAAGTGGTGAAGACTTTACAAGAGGCTCCTATGGAGTTTTGGAAACAACACGAAAAGACACGTTTCACCTCGTTATATCACTTGCCCACACTCGAGCACGTTTACGAGCACTTAATGAATAATAATTCACCATTTAGTACACATTAACACTCGAAAATACACAAGTTTAGGAAAATAATCCAACGAGCCGACATGTTTTTTCCGCGTTGGCGCCAAAACTCACAAGGGTCTTTGACCAGTGTGTGTTGCCAGTGATGGCACATGGTAATGAGACGTGATTCTTAACTGCTTGCCTTTTGGAAAAACTAGTCACGCGGCGGGCAATGGAGAGAGCTATGCTTGGAGTTTCTTTGCGCGTAGAATCCGAAACGTGGATACTCGCTAAAGAACCAGAGTCACCGACATAGCTATTAAAATGTGCAAGTTGAAGTGGCAATGGGCAGGCCACATCGCTCTAAGAACCGATAACCGATGGGGAAAGAACGGTTCTTGTTTTGAGTGGAGACCACGAACTGGAAGACACAAAACATTATCTAGGTAAGTAGGTACTGTAAGTTCTTCACTGTACAAGCTGTCCACTGTTACGAAATAAAACCTGTGTAATTGTACGTGCGATGCCTCATTTCCTCGGCCGCTATACTCACGCCGTAGAACCACGATATCTGATACTGACCAGCCATCGACCACCGGCGCCTAATAATTTATATTTTATGGTGCACCACCGACCGCGCGTAACCCATCTTTTTGTCCTGTCCATCATTTTCAGTGTGTAGTTAAAGAATATTGTATTGTCTGCATCGAGATACAAAACATGTAGAGTCACAAACGTGCCAAAAAATGTCCAAAACAAAACTCTGCGCACGCTATGCATTGCGCCGACTTTTTGGTTAGTTGTAAGGCAACCGCGATCCAACTACAACGCTGCCTAATGCCAGTGCTGCGATGACATAGCAGACTAGCGACGTGGAACACTATGCAAGTGACATAACGGCTAAATTGGAGTAAATGTGGCATTGTAAGTTATATAATTTATGTCTCGACGCTCGGACATTTTTGACTGTTTTCACTTAGAGATTGTGACTCTATACTTTTATAGGTATTGTATCTCGATGATCGTATGTCATCCACTGGATGCCAGCGACTCTCATAATGTCGTCGGTCCATCTAGTGGAAGACCTACCTACGCTGCGTCTTCCGCAAATCTACATCTATTAAGCTCCACGGCAACCACCTTAATTACGAGTATTTATCTACATCCTACATTCTCGCGTGTGATGTACGTAAATGAAATTAAATAACCCTGCCAATTGCGCCTGGAGGAAAACCCTGCTCCCAACGTCGAGGAAAACCTCCGAAAACACGGTTTATTTATCGCATCATCGCGGTAATAATTTTACTTTCTGACGTCCTTACATCAACGTGAAAGATAGCACGTTTTATGATAGAAAAAGATATATCATAAAAGTTTGTTTCATTCATACTGGGAGTTACATCGAGCGATGCTATTTTGCGCGAATATAGTCGCGATGTGATGTGAAAAGTCTTTGCGAAGATATTGGCACTAAGCCATTACTGTCCATCAGAATCTGGTTACACAGTTGTTACCATGTTGGAACTAAGTTACACAGTATACACAGATACATAGATACACAAATACACAGACACACAGATTTAATTTAACTTTATTTATTGTTCATTACAACAATTTTTACAGGATTAATCTAATACAATAGTGTAGTCACGAATGTCAACGTTTTAATTATGTATTTAAATTCATCATTCAAATATCTGCCCGGTTGGGTATTGAACCCGGGACCTCCTGCTCAGGTTTTATAAATAGAGAAGACGTCATACTCGTAGAACACTAAAACATGGCGATATTTTACCATAGCTACCTACATAGTGTAGAACAACTTTAGTTTAATCATTTAATGGATAGATGAACTAACAACACCATTATAATGAAACTGTATTGGCGAAGTTCACACGTGTTCGTTGACAGTTGACAGTCTTTTGTCGACTGCCAACGAACACAGTATATAAGTGGCGGTTGCATTGCAATCACCCTCTTTCTTTGCTCGAACCTCGAAGCGATAACAAGTGTAAACGAATTGTGTGTAAAACAGTTTAAAAAGGTGATTTCTTGGCTGAAAAGCTAACAAATCAGAATCGGGATTAATAAGTTACAGATGTCTTCTTATTTTCCCATGTCCACAGAGTGTAATTTGTCTTTTGTTAAGTGGTTCAAAACCTGTTTGCTAGTCATGTTTTTTTTAGAGCCCTAATTAATAGTTATTTTACAAAGTGGCTGTTTTATTCCTTGCGTTTTCTTGATTATAATTTATTTACTAATGATTAATTTAATACTAATTACTAAATAACTGTGCTCATGTTAAAAGTTCTTCAGATTATATATCCGATTAGTGTACTTATTGTTATATATGCAAATTTCTGCCGCCGATTCTGCGGCTGAGCCTGCTGTCGAGCCTGCCGTTGAGCCTGCTGTCGAGCCTGCGGCTGAGCCTGCCGTCGAGCCTGCGGCTGAGCCTGCTGTCGAGCCTGCCGTCGAGCCTGCGGCTGAGCCTGCTGTCGAGCCTGCGGTCGAGTCTGCAGCGGAGCATACAGCGGAGCCTGCAGTGGAGCCTGCCGCGGAGTCTGCGGCTGAGCCTGCTGTCGAGCCTGCTGTCGAGCCTGCGGCTGAGCCTGCCGTCGAGCCTGCGGCTGAGCCTGCTGTCGAGTCTGCCGTCGAGCCTGCGGCTGAGCCTGCTGTCGAGCCTGCGGCTGAGCCTGCTGTCGAGCCTGCCGTTGAGCCTGCTGTCGAGCCTGCGGCTGAGCCTGCTGTCGAGCCTGCGGTCGAGTCTGCGGCGAAGCATACAGTGGAGCCTGCAGTGGAGCCTGCCGCGAAGTCTGCGGCTGAGCCTGCTGTCGAGCCTGCGGCTGAGCCTGCCGTCGAGCCTGCGGCTGAGCCTGCTGTCGAGCCTGCCGTCGAGCCTGCGGCTGAGCCTGCTGTCGAGCCTGCGGTCGAGTCTGCAGCGGAGCATACAGCGGAGCCTGCAGTGGAGCCTGCCGCGGAGTCTGCGGCTGAGCCTGCTGTCGAGCCTGCGGCTGAGCCTGCCGTCGAGCCTGCGGCTGAGCCTGCTGTCGAGTCTGCCGTCGAGCCTGCGGCTGAGCCTGCTGTCGAGCCTGCGGTCGAGTCTGCGGCGGAGCATACAGCGGAGCCTGCAGTGGAGCCTGCCACGGAGTCTGCGGCTGAGCCTGCTGTCGAGCCTGCGGCTGAGCCTGCGGCTGAGCCTGCCGTCGAACCTGCCAGCTGAGCCTGCAGCGGAGCCTCCAGTACGCAGTTACGTAAGAGACATTGTACGCAGTTGCGTAAGATCCGGTGTACGTAGTCGCGTAAGAGCCGATGTACGCAGTTGCGTAAGAGACATTGTACGCAGTTGCGTAAGATCCGGTGTACGTAGTCGCGTAAGAGCCGATGTACGCAGTTGCGTAAGAGACATTGTACGCAGTTGCGTAAGATCCGGTGTACGTAGTCGCGTAAGAGCCGATGTACGCAGTTGCGTAAGAGACATTGTACGCAGTTGCGTAAGATCCGGTGTACGTAGTCGCGTAAGAGCCGATGTACGCAGTTGCGTAAGAGACAGTGTACGCAGTTGCGTACTGACTTAACTAAACCAGATTCGGTTTTAGTCTGATATGATGTGCTTTTCAGTATGCAGTTGCATTCTGATATTATGTAACATAAAACGATAGTATAAGACTTCAAAATAAGATTGTAAAGTACACATTTAATTAACACGTATAACGTCTATTATCATATAATACATGACACGTATACACGAGGACGTGTAATTGAGTCGGATGGCCGAATGTAGAACAACTTTAGTTTAATCATTTAATGGATAGATGAACTAACAACACCATTATAATGAAACTGTATTGGCGAAGTTCACACGTGTTCGTTGACAGTTGACAGTCTTTTGTCGACTGCCAACGAACACAGTATATAAGTGGCGGTTGCATTGCAATCACCCTCTTTTTTTGCTCGAACCTCGAAGCGATAACAAGTGTAAACGAATTGTGTGTAAAACAGTTTAAAAAGGTGATTTCTTGGCTGAAAAGCTAACAATAGGACCCATAGAACTTTACAGCCTTACAGCCTTTAACAGCCGTTCCAGTAAAAGTATTTCACTTTCTGAACACAGAACATGGCATTTTTGATAACTTTTCATACTCTAAGTATTTCTCATAATCGCGCATCGTAAGTTTGCGTCGTTGCCAGACATAATTAGGAGTCTGATTATGTCTGGGGTCACTCGAAACTAATTAACTTGTGTTTGTATAGGTAAAACGTATCTCTATCTACCAACCTACTGTTTACGTAAAAACAACATTGAAAAAAAAAACATTATAACCACTATCTTTGTCAAATGATGGACCGTGAACCCTAACACCACGTTAATGACATTCACACAGTCACGAAATGTTATATTGAAATATATTCCGTCCCAAATAAACATACTACACGGGATTTATTAGATAGAATAAATAAAACCCTAGGTCACACGGACCCCGAGGCTGTATTCCGATCAATTACCTCCTAAAACTTGGTTATGAATTTTATACGAGTTTCGTGGACATCCGTCACATCGCATGGGACCTCCTTTTCGGAATTTTAATAAAAACTTTCTGGAATTGTATCAATATTTTATGTGCGAGTGAATTTTATACGTGTCGGTACTTGTACGAGTATCCTCGCATAGGCAAGTGTTTAGGTGTTTGTACGTTTGGGTTCCTAGGTTAATTTTGGTGTGCTTCGGTAGACTTGTGAAAAATACTTCGTATAATTCGACTTCTTTACTGGGTGACTTGGCTACGTATGAAATTAGTAATTGTACAGCACCTCCTCCTCGAGATTAGTACACTAGGTTAACACATGTAGTAACGCATAGTTTTCACCACTCTTGCACTTAGTTTAGAGTTTTTTTTTTTTTTTTTTTTTTATGTGGGTACCTTGCCCTGATCCGTCCTGAGTTGTCTGTCGCTCGTCATTCGCATTCAAGTGCTCAACCACTCTAGACGTCCGCAATTCTAAGTGATTTCGCAACAAATATTTAAATTCTTTTTACCATGCTGAAGCACAAAAGACCACTAAAATGTGAAATTTATCGTTATAAAATCAAAATTAATAAGTTTGAACTAAAAATTCGCGTCCGATACAGTGAAAGTGCATCGGAACCAGATTTGGTAGAAGCAGCACCTCTCACAGGGACATAGAAGCAGGTATTTACAAGATACTTGGTTAATCAATCTGTATAAATCTGGAAGTACGTTTCTACGTGCTACATTATTTTGCAATCGGAATAGTCATTGGGGCTATTTCAAAGCATAAAAGACGGTTGGCGTCCCTTCCGCTGGGGATTGTGACCTAACCATAAAAAAATTTAAGTACGTATCTACGTGCTGCATTGTTTTGCAATCGGAATAGTCATTGGGGCTATTTCAAAGCATAAAAGACGGTTGGCGTCCCTTCCGCTGGGGATTGTGACCTAACCATAAAAAAATTTAAGTACGTATCTACGTGCTGCATTGTTTTGCAATCGGAATAGTCATTGGGGCTATTTCAATGCCTGAAATTCGGTTGGCGTCCCTTCCGCTGGGGATTGTGACCTAACCTTAAAAATCTGAAAGTACGTATCTACGTACATTCATCATTGTTTTACAATCGGAATAGGGCTATTTCGATGCATGAAATACGGTTGGCGTACCTGCCACTGGGGACTGTGGCCTAACCTTAACATTTTTGGTATTTACCTACCTACTCAGACATGCAGATATCAATCTGAACATTTTTCTCTTATAACTCTTTACGAGGGTACCTGGTGCTATTATCATTTAACTATAATAATTTACACATACACACGCTTTATAGCCTGACGATTGGTTATTACAATGGCCATACGAAAAAATTATTCAAAATGTTCCAGAACCCTAGCTGGGCCCTAATAGGTACCTACCTCAAAATAAATAATACCGACAGACAAATGCTATCGAGCAACACAAAGAAATTTTAAAAATGTTGGGCCACAAACCAGCGTCCAGTGAAAAATTTGGACCGGAAATACGCAGCAAATTTGCAAATCACCCGTTAAACGTCGAAATTAAATTAAAATTAAATAATAATAATATAATAAATTTGAAAAATATATTATATAGTAATATAGGGTATACAAAGTCCTTGTAATATATTATAATAATAATAATAATAATACCTAGAAATTAAAGCGGCAATTCCAGATGCCGCTGTAAAACGTGACAAAGGCATTGAGTAATAAGCAAAAATAACTGACCAGCGCCGCTATCGATCTCTTCAACTAAAATAAAATTCTGTGCTGTTTGCAACACGCAGACTAATTTACAAGGATAAATTTTATCCTGTTTCGACATGAAAGAACAATATCTAAAATATACCAAAATTTATTCATATTTATATTTAGCGAGAATTTGGCAGATACCTTAAAAACGGCGAAGGCCGTAAATAGGTCAGAAGTCGAGCTAAAGGCCGATTCCAATAAAGTTAATAATAAATTCAAAGGAGCTGCATCCAGGCATCTAAGCCGCAGACCTCCCCCTTAGGCGCGCAGGCCGCCAGCGGGGGTAGCGCCACCGGTGCCGCGGAGTCGCGAGCCTGTGGCAGCGCGCGTGCCGTATCACTCGACAAAACTCACCAGCCACCATACGCGCAATCATCGAAGACGTCGTTGCAGCCTTAACAGACTGCTTATTATTGCCGTCGATACTAGATACAGTTAAGTACGCAGGACGCGTATCGCAATTCATTAGTCAGTGGTATCTCATTACAAGATTAAATGATCAAACTGTATTATCTTGGATGCGCAGTTATAAAAATCAGTTTAAAGCACATGTTGTGCAACATACCTTCCTTGCTAAGCAGACTTATATAGATAGTGAACTGACTCATTATTCAAAAGTTATAAATAAATTACAAAAAATTGACGACATAAAAGAATTCTAATTCTATACATGCGATAATCAGATTAAATTGTAAAATATAATAGAAAACCTTAATAAATATAAAATAATAAACTAACAATATATTTAAATAAATAATATATCTTGTAATCATATAAATTTCGGATACGGATAGTGAACGACCGTGATAGTTTAAAAAAGTGTCTTGAATAAATAGTATATGAAGACAGATCATTTTAAGCTAGAACATCCAAGAACTGCTCTAAACCTAATTTTATACGATTGCCAAATGGCTACAATCGACCATAAAGATGCATATTTCGTTAAATATACATGAAGAGTCACGAAAATATCTCCGATTTACATACGACTGCAAATTATTTGAAAAACGCCTTACCATTTGGTCTCAAGATGGCGCCATATAAATATATATTTACAAAGATAACTAAACCCATAGTTAAATTGTTACGTTCTGCGGATTTATTGTGACTGTATACCTACATACCACACTATACCATTGGTTTTTTCAATCGGAAATTCTTATCAGGATTGCATAGTAAACAATTATTCTACTAATTATACTTCTTAGGCATGCTCATATATTCGCGCAGTCTACAGGTTTGTTTACCTAGTGATAAAATATTATAGATCAAGACACAATTAGAATTGTTTTCAAAATTAAAACCTTGTGAAATCAGGCATTTCGCAAAATTGTTAGGATTATTACTATCGTGCTGTCCAGCTACTAAATACGCGTGGTAACACTCTAAAGAGATGGAACGATGTAAATATCTGAGATTAAAAGGTCATGAAGATTACAACAGGTTCATGAATTTACCTGAATCATACATACTTTCAGTGGTGGCTTAATAAAATAGAACAATCCGTGCATAAATTAAAATCGATGACTATGAAGTTAAGATATTCAATATATCGATAAACAATCTGACGTCTCAACTACGGGGTGGTGTCTGCAATGGAAGGACGACAAGTGGCCAATGGTCAAATATTGAACGTTCTCATCATAAAAATTATTTCGAACTTCTTGCTGCTTTCAGCGCTTTAAAGATATTCTCAAATGGTTTATTCAAAACCTAGGTCCGTAGATAACACTATACAGCAATATCGTATATTAATAAGATGGGAGCTATACAATACCCCCATGTAACACAAATTCACTCGTGATATTTGGAACTGGTGCGAAAGTAAAGAACTGTTTGTTGTAGCTTCTTACATAAAATCTAGTGATAATAATATTGCATTGAATTAATATTAATATTGCATGAATCACGAAAACACTATCCAGACATACGATGGGAGTTTGTCGGATTGGGCTTTTGATACCGTTCAACACACCTTCGGATTTCCAAAATCGACTTGTTCGCAACTCGCTTCCACAAAAAATTTAACACTTAAATATCCTGGCACAGGGACCCAGATGCTTTAACAAAAGATTAATTTACAGTATCCTGGAACTGTTACTTCTTTTATGCATTCCCGTCTTTCTCGGCCATACTAAAGACACTTAGAAAAATTGTTACTAACAGGACACGATGTATCGTTTTAGTATAGTACCCTTCTGGCCAACACAACCGTGATACCTTGTTTACTTCTCTTTTGGTCATGACATTTCGGATGGATATTTTTGTAAAATTATGGGACTTTGAACTCTCGTAGGTCAGCCCTATTTCTTATATTAGAGCCAGTTCTAATGACAATAAATTTAAAAGTTTTTTAAAGAAAGTGTTTCGATTGTGACCGCCGCGACCTAAATATAATACCATCTGGGATACTAATCTCATACTAGACAAATTACACACAATATGGGAATATAATGACAATTTAGACTTAGAAAAGGTCACGCTTAAAACCCTTACCTTACTCTCCCTTTCCACGGCTCATAAGATTCAAACTTTATCAAAAATAAAACCCTGTAACATTCAAAATACTTTTGAATGGTATAATGATTAAAATACCGGATTTAATTAAGACATCAAAACCTGGTGGCAGGTGGCAGCATATTTACCCTTTTTTGCGGAAAAGTCAACAATATAGAACGCAAGATGTTTTGTTCATCGGAATTAGAAAACCCCATAAACCGGTCGGTCGGGCCTCAGACGCTCAGTTGCTGGATAAAACGCACAATTGGCGAGTGCGGGGTTGACACGAGCGTATTCAGCGCATACAGCGCACACAGCGCACGGCACGTCGGGGAGTGTCGCGCATACTCACTCGGCACCAGCCTCGACACTAGCAGGAATACGGCTGGCTGGAGCAGGATTTTTACAGCATTTGCTAGATTTTATCAAAGAATCATTGTCAATGATACGAACGATACCGCATTAGCCGATTCAATTTTTAACCATAATCGGTATTAAGTTGTAATTATGTATGAAGACTCTTTAATTATCCTGTATGTTACATAAATTTACTCTCACATTAAATATGATTAATTAAACAGAAGTGAACTGTAATAGTTATTATATAATAATAATTATTATACCACAGTTGATTTGCACCTTAAATAATACTGTTTAAAATTAAATTACTCCTTCAAAAGTGTAAGTACAATTACACGACTACTCTTGTTTATAATGTACCAATGAGTATTTGAAATAAAATGTATAGGTAATGCTGATACAAGTATGGAATCATTGATGTTATTCCCGATAAGGCTCTCAAGATCTACATGTGTTAACCTAGTGTACTAATCTCGAGGAGGAGGTGCTGTACAATTAATGATTAAACGAACTTACCTGTATGT
Source organism: Agriopis aurantiaria (assembly GCA_914767915.1). Taxonomy (NCBI): domain Eukaryota; kingdom Metazoa; phylum Arthropoda; class Insecta; order Lepidoptera; family Geometridae; genus Agriopis; species Agriopis aurantiaria. The sequence goes on along the minus strand of OU612001.1, from coordinate 7,986,047 downwards.
GAAGTTCTATCATAATTGTACAGCACCGAGTCCGAAGAGATTAGTACAAACCCAACCCCAGAATAATATTATATGCCAAGGCACCCATCCCCTATTATCCCGGTAATACATCAATGACGGTAAGGATCAGGTTATGCTCTAAACTTAATGACGAGCGACAGACAACTCAGGACGGATCAGGGCAAGGTACCCACATAAAAAAAAAAAAAAAAAAAAAACTCTAAACTAAGTGCAAGAGTGGTGAAAACTATGCGTTACTACATGTGTTAACCTAGTGTACTAATCTCTTCGGACTCGGTGCTGTACAATTATGATAGAACTTCACATACAGGTAAGTTCGTTTAATCATTAATTATTTTTTCAACCGACTTATAAAAAGAGGTTCTCAATTCCAGCCTATTTTTTGTTAATGTGTGTATGTTACGCGATATCTTCGCCGATTGTGAGCCGATTTTAACGAATCGTGTTTTAGGGTTCGGTAGTTCAATTAAATTCAATTCTTTATTTCTACCTCTTAACATTATCTCAATGTTCTTAGGTAATACTACAAGGAATCTTTATTAGTTCAATATGTCCGTCTGTCTGTCCATTCGTTCTAATTCTTTAGAACCTGCTAACTTCTATAGTTTTCAAAAGTTAAGTGCATGAAACATTGCACAATTACAGTTTTGGTATAGATCTCAATTACAAAATCAGAGTTGGCGGCAAGGAGTGCATTGAAATTGCGGCAGTCGCAGGGGCGCTATGGCAACGCTTATTCAGTACATTCAGTTATAGAGGCCATTAACCCAAGAAGTCAAGTCAAGTCAGTGCGTATAAAAATCAAATTCACGCCATCGTTCCCAGCGCCAGAACCTAACTGACGCCTGTCACGGAAGCGCCCTTGTTACCAAAGTGATCGAAATGTCCATTTTGTTATTAATTTTTCTTTAAGGAATAAGATTATTGTTTATCTTGTCATAAAAGAGTATTAAAAGTTGAGTATATGACAGTGTAAGTCAATGCGTAGACTTTTTTCATGTAGAGTTCGTAGTGGGTCTACAACGTAGAAGGATATATTTACTCAGAACCACCCTTAGAGCACAGTGACGAATCAAATGACTAAATATGTGAATAAGTTAATAAACATGCCTTAGAGTGAGGTGAGTACCAAAATAAGTAGAGCCCTTTTTCTCTATCTCACGATTCCTTGCCATAAAATATCTGATAGCCCTGTTGGTCCAGTTGGCTTCTGCACTTGGGGTCGTCGGTACGATCCCCACCTAGGACAAACATTCATGTAATGAACATTTGTGTTTGTTCTATATCTGGGTGTTAATATATATTTAAGTATGTATTTAAAATTATATATGTATGTATATCAGTCTCTGGCAACCATAGAACAAGCTTTTCTTAGTTTGGGGTCAATTGACCGTAAGTATGTGCAAAAATTTCATAACATGAAAATGTAATTGAAAAAATGGGATCGATTTTTGAATCGTTTGTATGATAATTCGTAGGAAAATATCATGCGGAATGAAAGAGGAATGAAAGATTTTCATTATGACCGAGACGGAATCATTCGAAGCCACTGATTGTATCGTTTCGATATTAATATTAGTTTTTTGAAGCAAGTTTGAATAAAAATCAAATATATATATTATATATATATATTAGGTATATATTATGTAGAGCTCACTCAACAGATTTCATAAATATATAAGACTTCTATGAAATACTTAGTAGTTTAGGAGATAAAGCGGTATGAGAGAGCTCTGTATCTACTACGAGTATAGTTATAGATATAGGTACGCAGCGCGCCGCTGTTACTTTTCAGTTACTTACCTGTAGGCTCCACTCTAATATACCTACATACATTATTATTTCAACATATAAATATAATATATATATATATTTTTTTTAAATATTTAAAAAAATAAATTATACTATTTATACTAAAATCCAGTTGGGTTATGTTTTTTCAATAATGTAAGTTACTTGTTTATTTTAGCAAGGCAATTTTTTATAGATAGATTAATATTTTCTGTAGAATTGCAGGTGAAACCGCGAGGTGCAACTAGTCTAATTGGGAAAAAGATAACTCTTTCCGGTTTACCTTTGGTTCATATGCGAAAACTGCTAAATGGTGTTTAATTATTCAATGTATCAGTAATCTAGTTATTTATAAATATATGTTTTCCAAATAAAATAAAATAAAATAAAGAAGTCCTGCTGTATTTCCGCGTCGCCTTAGTTTTCTGCCTCAGATCAAACAAACAAGGGAGATATGCCTTAGTACAATTATCGTTCGTGTTATGTTCAATTTTAAAGTTAGTTTGACTAGAGGCATCAAACCTTTTTTAGGCCAGATGCGTGTGAACCGGGGTGACCCGGTTCGGCATAAGCCTTTCTTCTTCCTACTCTTTTTTATCGTAGGTAAATAAAAACTCACTACCTACAAGATTATTTTCCCCGCAGAGTATTACCGGGTAAAATTTAATCTCGCTTGTTGTTCGCAACTCCGCCAAGGGAAATTGGTCGCGTGATCAAATTAGCCGCGCAATCTTCGGAGTTCTTACTTCCGCCACCACTCTGAGCCAAGTGTTTGTCACTTAGACAGCTGCAATATTACTGATCCTCGCAAAAGTAACCAATTGGGGTTATGGCGCCAACGTGAAAAAACATGTTCATTACATTATTTTCATTAACTTTGTATTTACAAGTGTTAGGGCCGATTTTCAATGCTCTGTTACTGACAGGGGCGGATCCAGGATTTAATTTTGCGGGGGGGGGGGTAGGAAGGGCGTCGCCAGCCCATGGCTCAGGGGGGGGGGGGGAGAAGTAATATTATATTTTATTTATTATATTTTATTTGATTTATAATATTATGGAGGATGAGAAAATTATTAATTGTAGGTACAGTCAAGGGTTGACGTGCGGGATTTATCGGCAAAGCAAGACAATTGCATGGCCTTAGGACTTTGGTAGCAGCTTCCTTGCCAGCACCCTCGGCGACGCCCTTGTGGGGGAGCTATTCTGACATTGTTCGGAGCTTAACTTTTATGGAACTTTCGATAATTTAAAACTTTAAAAAGACGATAGGTAAGTACTTTGATGGAAAAACTAGAAGAACATCACATACATTAGTAATGCAGCGCGAGCGAAGCGAGCGCGAATTTGTTTTAATTTATTTTACAGGATAATTTTGCCGGGATGTAGAGAGGTATCCTACAGGAATTAATAATGTTTCAGGGATAAAAAGTTGCCGTTGTGCTTATCTTATCAATAACTGTTTATTAATTTATATCTACTAGTAAGCCAATAATAATTATTGTGGAGCCAAGTTATTAAAAAGCAACAAAAATGCGCCAGAGGAGCGATAGCGAAAATTTGTCGCAATGTTGATTTGTTTCAATGTAAATTAGATTCAAGTACACGATAGGTTATGAAAAAATATTGTATTGTATATAGTAGTAGTATGTAGAATGATGCACGAGAGAAGCGATTGTATTTTGACAAACCACACAATAGGCATGTGTCCTAATGTTTAATTTATTACAAATAACCGGCTTAGCGAGGAATATAACTAACATTACACACACTGAAAAAATAATTTGAATTGGCTGATAAATCTCTGAGATACGAGTGTTTAAAGTTTTAGGTGGGGATAGGGAGGGGATGCTGTATCCCTTTCTCACAAAGCGTGTGTTAGTATAGCATTTGTATGGCGCTCCTGAGCCGTGACGTCACGGCTCAGTATAGTGCGCTCTCTGTCTAGCATGAAATTTAAATGCTTATATCTTATTTATTTATGAACTAATTTTAATTTTGTTTTCGTTTATGGGCTCTATTTATGATCAGCTTTTTTATGAGGTAATAAAAAGATATTAGTCATCATGCCTATTGTGTTATGACATTTAGATACCCACAACTAAGTCACGAGACCGAATTAGTGAAGTAGTCTTCGAAGTCGTGTTAAACTTGAATCATCACTCTTCCGTTAACTCCTTGTTTGTAAACTCGGACGTTACCTGATCTAAGCTCGGACGCCAGGGCTGTAGCGTTGAGATCTTTATTGTGAGAAAACTGTCAAACTCTTCGAGGTTTCACTGAGCTTGTGTAATGTTTTACTGAGGGATAAAACCCTTTTTGATGTGAAACATCTATTGGCGCGCCTTGGCAGTAAAACCAACTCGTAAGCCGTGACGGCAAACGACAAGACGCTCTCTAAATCTCTGGTTTCAGATAGCGGTGCCGTCATTAATATAGCGGGGGAATGACGTCACTAGAACGTTGTCAATGTAAACAAAATGGCGCGGTTTCCTAGAGACAATGACGAAATAATAACTATTCTTAAAGCTAAAGAGCGGTATTTGACACCATAACGTCAAAAAGTGGTGTTGCCATTTGCATGACAGCCGTTCAATGACTAAAGACTTCCATAAGCTCATTGCAGCTGTTGCATCCGTAATGTCATAGGTAATGTTGCGTTCGCTACGTGACGGCGCCGCTATCCAAGGAAACCAGCAGTGCAAGTACCGTTCTTTATCGATCGTCAAATTCGTACAATCATAGCGAGTACTGATCAAATGGCATATTATCGAATTTGAAGATCTCAACTGTCAAATTTGACGTTCGATAAAGAACGGTACTTGCACTGCAGAGCTTTATGGTGTCATGTTTCACATTTACCCGGCGTACTGTGACTGCCAACTTTTTCAAATCAGTTAAGCTGGTAAGCAAGGAACCTTTTTAAACTATCACGGTTGTTCACTAAAGATATATGATTATTTACGGGATATTTACCGTGGTAAGGTTATGGAATGAGCTCCCGATATTTCGGCGCAGTAAACGGTAAATATCCCGTAAATAATCACACAACTCAACTTTAAATATAATGTTTGAAAAAAATTAAACTAGCTATATTATAATAAAATATACTACCTGCGCCCCGCAGTTTACCCGCGTAGATATCATCGATAAAAGTAGTCTATGTTACTCCTTATAACATCAGTTATCTGCCAATGAAAGTCCCGTCAAAATAGGTCCAGCCGTATTGGAGTTCATAGGGAACATACACACATACACGTCAATTTTTATATATATAGTTGAGAAGGTCCTCAAAAACATGAATGCGTAATAAAATTATTTAAATTTTAACAGTAACCGTTCAAGCTGTCGTTCCCGCCCGTTCGCTCGAGTTGGCCGATCAGTCGGGCGACTGTCGTGTCTGCTCGAGACCTCGTTGTAGCCATGACAAGCTCTGACAAGGCTTTTATCTTGTGCAGATCTGAGGCGTGGTTTGTATAGAAGAGGCGAGCGGCGGAAAAGCGGCGGACGTGCGGGCACACAATACATATTAGTGCGGGCGAGGCCAAGTTGTAGAGGAAACACGCGACGCCAGGACGCCACCCGCCCGAGTTCCGTCTCACGCCTGGCATTCTGAATGATCACTGACAAATAACACACAGCCTAAACCACTGGATTTAATCTCATGAAAATTTGCTCAAGTGCTACTTATAATGGGCTTGTATATATTTATCTATGTTAACTAAACAAAATACAACTACACTACAAATACTACACTTTTTTTATCTATGTAATGGGTTACGGCAGAAAGGGTCTGCTAAGCCAAAGACTTGGGGGGTGGGGGGAGCGGTGTCTATAGTAGGTACTCATTATTATGAACAACTTTAACAATGGGAGCAACTCTGATTACGCGAAAAAAAACAGCTGTTCTATAGAAAACGGTCATTCACACTCGACAAAATGTATGAAACAGCTGTTTTTTTTGCGATTAGGTCAACCCTGAAGTGCAACCCGTAGGTAGTAGAAGTTGTTTTTTCTGCTTAGTGCGCCCTTTACGCGTAACCATGTATAACAAAGGTGAGCACTAAGATTTTTTTTTTAAATTCATTCCCTATAAATATGGTTCAGCCGTTTGGGATCTACGATGCCATAGTAAAGCCACACAGATACACACGTTAAACTTATAGCCCCTCTTTTTATGTCAGTTGCATCCTGAAAAGTTACCGATGAGAAGTCCCATTGGGCAAACGGCCAGTAAATAAATAAATCTATAGATGAGACTTATTTTGTCCGCGCTACAACCTCGTCGCGTTACGCCGCTCGCCTCTTCTGTATGAACCACGACTAAGGACTGTTTTACTTTATCGTGTGTTAAAATTCCCTTTTGTTCGGCAAAAAGGATAAAACCTACTTTCAACTAAGCCCCCATTGTCAGAGTTGATTATCATGACAACTATTCTTATCTACCTACTTTAATCCGTACCATGTCAATGTAACGTACAGTGGGCGTACAGTTTTATCAAAGACTACTATATATATACGGAGAACAAATAAGCAGAACGTTGTTTTTGTTCGTTAGCCAATTTTTTTATCACACATTGTAGCGCGTCCAAATCCTTGTGGTTTATAAACCACGAAGTGCAGTAAGTGGCCTTTTCACCCAGGGGAATTTTATAATGATTAACACCAGCTAATGTGGAACTCACCACCAAAAGGATGTTATACCACAATAAATAACCCTGAGGTGTTGCACCACTGGGGCTGCAGGCACGCTTGCGCAATCCTTCGCTTCGCTTCGACTTCGACGGCGCTAGCCCTATCCGGGTTCCACCTAACCTGCGCTCGTTTCATCATGATGATTATATGTCCAACGTCAGACATATCGTGCATCTTCCACTTCGGGTACCAACCCAGCAAGTACCAGCCCGCCTCAAAAGCAGTGCCGCGCCATAAAGTACCGCAACCTTTATTCAGACTGTTTCAACGTTATCTTAGAAGAAAAGTCCAGAGAATCAGATCCTTAACATCCCCGTCTGACCTAAGTATACGTAAATTCTATACATCCAATGGTTGCCTGGGAGATATCTGTTGCCGCAGCAAAAAAAAATAGATCTGTTGCTTTAGTGATAATTATGGATAAGATCCACCTCCATGACAAGGCCTCAAGAGCATTGTCACAACGCATTGTCGCATTGTGTGTTGTATACATTGTCTATGTATATGTCAACTTAATTTACTTTCTAATTAATTTCTAAAGTTAGGGTGCTAGCATAATAATAGGATTTTGCCACATATTTTTTTAATGGTTGGCATGTTTAGGCGTTTGACCACATCTCACCTATTTGATAGGTGAGATGTGGTGAAGGTGGTAAACACTCCTAACCTGGGATGGCAAATGGCTCTCAAGTGAACATCACTTCGTTGGAAGAAACTGTTAGTCATGTAGATTTGAGGGTGGTAAGTAACCACCATGCTAAGTACAGGTACTTTTTGAAATATATTTTTCGCACCACCTGCTCGAAAATGTCCAATTACATATCATGCAACCTCAACGTAAAGTAAAGCATTATCTCTTAAGAGATATAAAGTTGTATGAAACTCCCTAGGGAATAAAGTGATTTGAATATGGAACGTCAAATTCGTGTGGAAACTCTTGGAAAACTCTATTTCATAAGTAAAAAAATGCCCATATGGTAATCTAAAGAGGTTTGTTCGAAAAGCGAACTGGCCACCATAAGCAAAACTCAAAAAAAGGTGCATTTACAAAGAATGTGAAACAAAACACGGTGTTTGGTGCTGTGATTTTCAGTGAAACCTCGCTTTTTATTGTCTCGCAGCCTGATCTAAGTCTCGCAGAAGGTGTGAAAAGTAGAGTAAGCTTCTCTGGAATAAAGCCTGCCTTCGTCTTGGGCGGCTTGAACCCCTCGCTTCCCTCAGGACTCTATATAATTCTAGAGTCTCTCGTTACGCTCAGGGTTCAATATGCCGCCCGCGACGTAAGACACTGCTTTATTCCCGTAGTGCATAATCTACTAATATAGAATACATTTAAGTTTCGCCACCAACTTACCTGATGGAAAGCCATGTTGTGGCCGAAGATGGAGTACGCAGACCTAGAAGGTAGGTATTTATTTACTCTGGCCTTGAAGACACCTAGGTTATAGTTTTTAGGAAACAAGGACGGTGGCAAAGTATTCCAGTCCCTATACTGGTGTATGCTTGTATTTGCTCAATTTATGCATAATTATCCAGAGCTCGATTTCTTGGTGAACTTCCGCGGTCTAACTCGAGTTAGGATCTATGTACAGTGTATCCCACCTCGCCAAAGTTTTGATTGCATTCCGTTCCAGGATAGGTATCATTCATTGAATTATTCAAGGGGAGGACTGTACCTGTAGCTTAATTTAAAATTGCTCGGTTGGGCTAAGTTTAAAGTGAGTTAAGTGGGTATGATGAATGCTAAGATATTTATTAACAGGCGTCGCTACTGTCCTCAGATCAGACAAACAAGGGGGATATGGTAAGATGGCTTGGCAGGTACGAACGCATCTGACCTAAATCAGGCTTCATCGGGAGCTCATTCCACAACCTTACCACGGTAAATATCCCGTAAATAATCATATAACATTAGTGAACAACCGTGATAGTTTAAAACAGTGTTTTGATGCCTTCAGTCAAACTCTCCCAGCAGATAATTTTGTTGCCTTTTTTTGCATGTTTACTATTAGTTAGTTCATTGGTGTTGCTACAAGTGTGCGCAAAAAATGTGTAAGTGAGCCGTATCTAGCCGTTAATTGATTTACCTATCGATATACTGAAAAAAATTATGAATAATTAATTATCAATTTAGAAAACCGACTTCAAAATTAGTAAAAACACAGTTTTGTTTACTTGGATGACATATTTTTTCCAATAATTTTATTTCAAAACGGATTTTGATGAAATTTCTATGAGGCCAATCTGAAAGTACCTACATCCATTCAAATAAATATTTTTTTTTATAAATGGCGGATTTCTGAGATATTAAACATTTATTTAATTAAACAACTGAATTGAGTATCCCTTAATTTTTTGAAGTCGGTTAAAATGGAAATACTTTAACACGAACGATAATTGTACTAAGGCATATCTCCCTCATTTGTCTGATCTGAGGTACTGTCACTGTTGCCGGCGGGATATGTATATGCCTTATAGCGAGGTATATGCTTTATTAGGAAAGCTCTGTTATGCTTTATTACGAGAGCTTTGTTATGCTTTATTACGAGAGCTTTGTTATGATTTATAGATTTAGAGATAGATAAACTCTCTATTGTTCATACCATACTAATTACATACACACAATAAAAAGGCTAACCGTCTTACCACAAAAGATTTAAGAACGCATGTGTTTTGCAGTTGTTTCCCTGTGAAAAATATGTCAAACACCTGTCTAAAGCGTGCTTAAATCTTTTGTAGTAAGACGGTTAAAAGCTAGTGCAACAGTCAGCGGCCTTATCGCTAAGACCTACTTATGACAGCCAATGACTACGATAATGAACTGACAATCTGCGGTCATACTGACATTATTTGCCCATAAGGGCTGTTAGTGGATGGACATGATTAATTTAAGACCTTATAACTAATTAGCAATCAATTAAAAACTTTTGACTTTGTAAAATATAACTAAAATTCGAAATAAGTAGTAGTTCATTAATTTTTTACGGCCCAATCGGGGGCTGGAGGTAGGCCTAAGTTCAAGAATATATTACAGAATCGCAATGCTGATGATGATGGAACTTTCTATATGTAGGAATACGGCTATTGTAGGAATTCTCCAAGATCAAAGTCAAATCTCTTGCGGGTTGACAATAAACAATAATCTTGAGTGAAATAGGAATCAATTATTCAGAGAAATCTCAGACAGTGAGTGACGGAGCTCTGAATGTTTCATGAAGAGCCTGGCAGCGTCTCGCTCACAAACAAATTGTGCAGGTTATTTCATTATTTATGTTTCGAGGCTATCTACAGAAAAAAGTCTGCTTTGAATGTTGTTGGGTGAATTTTCTAGGCCAAAATGGTTTGTGTGAAATTGGACCAACTCCAATCTAAGACTGATATTTTGTATTTTGATGAGAACCAATACGGCGCAAAAAGTTCCTTCGTGCCTTCGTTGGCGCTATAGATACTTATAAGCTAAAGCAGCTCAGTTGGTCGACTTTAAACAAAAGCAATATCGACGTAATCCTCGAGCGCGCATTCGCGTTGTGTGTTTCGTCAGCGTAGAAGGAACCCTCCTTCTACGCTGACGAAACACAACTTCTTTTTCTTAAAAAACGATAATAGCGACCCTAGCTTTGTTACCGACAGTAGGCGTTAAATGCAAAGACACGTTCGAGACAAACAACTGCTTTACTATACATCTCTGTGCTGTTAGTGTGAATCAGAATGCGCACCCAGCTACCTCGTCTTTTCTTGTCATTTCCATTTTCTTCTTTCTTCAGCAAGCATTTTGACCTTACTTTCGCCGCTTAAACCTTTATTTGGTCGACTTCTCGACCTCAATTTAACCAAAAACTAGGTATCATTTTGAGGCTTCTCGGTCTTCCCTTGTCTGTTTCCTTTTTAGGTGGTCTTGGAATTTTCATGGCGTAGGGCGAATCAAATGGTCAAACCAAACACTTTTCCTTTTCTCATCTCCATTGTGGACGGAAAAGTTTTTAATTGATTGAAGTTTTTAATTGTTTTAATTTAAGATAGGAAACTGCTTGATTCAAACAATTTGAGGTGTTAAGAAAGAGATTGTAATATTTTAATACTGAAAAATGTAAAGGTCAGACAGTAGTTTGTCACGGTAGAATATCGAATTCATACTTTCCGCGCTAGCGGATAAATACGACTTTAGTGCGCAGACTTTAAACGACAAAGAAATCCTTTCCGAGCTGGTGGGGTGAAAAAGTAATTTTGTTAGCTTCGCTTGACTGGCTTGAACCGTGAATTTGAGTTTACATGATCCGAATAATTCTAGTTGTGGTGTTGTAAAGGACATTGCTTCAGTACTATTTCTACACATGCTGGTCTAAACGAGTGTACCTACCTAAAATAAAGCCAGCATGTGTTATTTTTTTATTTTTATTAAAAGGCTTACGTTTGGCCGCCAACTAGCCTAATGTTCAGCGATGATGCGGTCTAAAATGGTCTAGGCAAGCTTGCCTAGAAAAAACCGATTCACTCTTGATTTGAAGACACCCAGATTGTAACTATCCAGGAACACCCATTCAGGCAGCGCATTCCACAGGCTAGCAGTTCGCACAATAAAATAGGAATCAAAGCGCTTCGTACGGGTTCTCGGAATATCAATCATAAAGCGGTGTCGATTTTTCGTGCCCGCTCTGGCAGCTCTTTCTTGCAACATAGTTTGCAAAGGTCACCCCCACATCTTACAAAGCTGGAATTCCCACACTGTCCGATTTTTCCGCTCCTTTATTCCACAGACCTGCAAGGTGTAGAATATTCTATCTCGCCCCAAAGGTCTTTCCACCGAGCTTCAACATGAAGCGTTTCAAAGATGGTGTCTAAAACTACCTCTCCGGGCTGGCAAAGCACCATGTTTACTGGTTTCTGCTTACCATCAGGCAGACCGTAGAATTGTTTGCCGCAATTTTCATAAAAAAAAATTGGTTTCAATTAAAATCTTGTTTGTGTGTCGATGGTGCAACAAATCGGTCGCTTACGGTGCGGTTGGACTAGAGCCAGGGAGTTAGACTAGTGAGGCAGATGTACGACTGTACGTACCTACATGCTGTGAATTGTCAACACAGTCATGGTTAAATTACTTTCTAGTTTCCTACTATTGCCATAAATTAAATAAAAGTTGTGCTAGTTGATTTCGGGCACGCTATGACGTACGGGTGCTATATGACTATCTGCGTACAATCATATCAGTATTATAAATGCGAAAGTGTGTTTGTTTGTGAGTTTTTTTTGTTTGTTTGTTTTTCTTTCACGCAGCAATATAGCAATGGATTAAAGTGTTTTCTTTTTTTAACCGACTTCAGGAGGAGGTTATCAATATGACTGTTTTTTTTTTTTGTATGTTTGTTACGCGATTACTCCCTCAATATAGAATTGTTTTCGATGATTTCTTTTATATTAGGTAGGCCAAAAATCATAGTTGGTCCCATATTTTTTGCATATATAATTTTGTTAGAGTTTGTGCCGGCAAGTAATCTCGATTATTTCAACATTTAGAACTTCGTCTTTCGACAGTTCAAACTCCGCGTGGAAATGCACTGCGCTCGTCACCTGTTATACTATACAGGGTTACGCATATAGACTCTACTAAGCCAAAAGGAGGTTATTGTACTCATCACTATGAAAAATTTTTACTAAGGGACCAACAATAAAACCGCGGGAAAAAAAACAGCTGTTCCATATATTTTGTCCAGTGTCATTGACCATTTTCTATGGAAAAGCTGATATGTTTTTCACGATTTTAGAGTTGGTCCCATATCCATAATTAAAGTTGTTTATAATGATGAGTACAATGACCTCATTTCGGCGTAGTATAATCGATGTGCGTAACCTTTTATAGATATTAGATGTTAAATTTATTTGTCTTTAAGGCTTATTATTTTACAGCGACTAAATTATTAAACGGCAATTACATAAAGACCAAATTTTTTTTAAATATTTATGGCCTGTAATTTTACGTAACATTATTTGCTACTGAGTTTGCTATGATCAACCGTAAAAGGCATATTTCAACTGAAAGCTTCCAAAGTTCAGGCGTCCGCACAGCGTACCTACCCACCCGATACGTATTAGCTTCATCGAGAAAACTTAGTAGAACTATCTACGCAGCCAGTGAAACTATTATTCAGTTCACGGCAGCAATATTGTATATCCGCAATTCACAGCAGTTTAGTTCAGATAACGTTGTTCACTAGCTTTGGGAGTGCAACACTCGATGAAGCAATTTCGAACAGCAAACAGCAATTTCCGGGCTTCGTTGCGAGTTCTTTTGAAATAGAGTTACACTGAACGGTGGTACAGAATGGTGAAGTCGAAAATTATTTCATCATCACTGCATCTTTTTTTAAACAAGATAAAGGTAAAAGAAACTTGAACCTTACCACGAAAAATATATCATAATAGTTATTTGTAATATAAAAATTATTAAAAAGAAATGGATTTTTTTGTGTGACTTTATATTATATCCTGTAGAATAGTAATGATAGCTTGGTTTGGGAGGAATGATGGTAGGAAGTAGCAATTGTCCTCCCACAGATCCAGTGACTATTTTATTATTGTTTCTGTTCTGTGAAAAATAAGCAAATGATAAACAAAAACACCTACCTACAATCTCTATGGGCAAAGCAACCAATAAATTACGCTAAAGAGAGAGTGACAAAGCGAGGGAGAGCTCCAAATGAACATATGAAGCGCTCACTTGATAGACGGCACAATATGCATAATTAATAAGGTACTCACTTTGTTCAGCGCCGAACATGTTTACAGAGCCATCTCATTATGAGCTAACGTATTCCGTCGGCAACGGCCTTGATGTCAGGTAAAATTAATTCGTAGCACCTTTTAACGGAGACACCCGAGACTACGGTCCTCGAGGGGCGAGAGAAATTTATACGCCGCATTGCCTATTCAAAAAGGTCCCCCGGCTACAAAATAAATTGAGAACACCGACTGCGATAAATGTAGCCGGAGAGAAAATATAAATAATCGACGTGGCGTTGTGTGTTCGTCAATCGGCGTGCGCCCGTCGCCCACGCTGAAAATTCAGGACATTTATCACACAAAACCGTTCAACGTATTATTTCCGCACTGCAACCGCAATATGTTTGATTGCGGTGTTTCACAAAGGATGCGGCGTACGTAAACTTTATTAATAACAGAGACATGTAGAGAAATACGAGAGGATCTCGTTGTTCCGTTTCATCATCATTATCATTTCAGTCATGGGACGTCCATTGCTGGACATAGGCCTCCCCCATCGATCTCAAAAGGGCCGGTTGGAAGCGGCGTGCATCCAGCGTTTCCCTGCGGTCTCTTTTAGGTCGGCTGTCCATCTTGTGGGTGGACGTCCTACGCTGCGCTTACCAGTCCGTGGTCTCCATTCGAGAACCTTTCAATCCCATCGACCATCTGTTCTGCGTGCTATGTGCCCTGCCCACTGCCATTTCAACTTGCTAATCCGGTGGGCTGTGTGGATAACTTTCGTTCGCCTACGGATCTCCTCATTTCTGATTCGATCTAGTAGAGAAACCACGAGCACAGCCCTCTCTATGGAGCTATGGCTCGTTGTGCGACTTTGAGGTTACTTATAAGGCCCATAGTGAGAGACCACGTTTCAGTGCCGTATGTCATCACTGGCAACACACACTGGTTGAAGACCTGCGTTCCGCTCGTAAGGTTCCGTTTCAGGGGCGAATAATTCTCGTGAGTGAAGAGGCCGTTTAATAAATCTGTGAAATGTTTCAGCTACTACGTTATGCAGGATTAGAGGCGGAGAGGGCAAGCCGTTAAATTAAGGGTGTTTGCGTCCCACCGATGCGGTTAATGTACGGCGGGGGTCAAAGTTAATAAGGACGAGACGCCGCGACAGCCTCAAACAGCTGCGCCGCGCTGTCGCCGGGCTATTGCTCCATAACTCAACGCTATATGTCCCGTGACACCGCTAACAATGTGCCAAATAGTTACTGTAAGCGACACATGCACGTCATTAGCTTTAAAGTGTACATCCTGTATATAAGACTAAGCCGTGACTAGGTACGAGTCTGTCAATACATGTTGGATATACGAAAAGGTACCAACGTCTTCATAAATAGTTTAGTTCAACCTTCACAGGTAAACCTAATATCTGGCAGAAAATGCTTGTCAGGAATATGAAATTGTGACGAAATTGAAAATATTCAGCTCAACAAGACGCGACAGTAAACATATTCCGCCCGCGTCAAGTCCCCTACAAATTGATCTGAGCGATTTCCAATCGCAAATACAATTACGTGCGATTGAATGCGTCCCGCCGTCTGGGGGTATTGTTTGCTAGATTAATCGGCGCGCAGGACACCTGCTGGTCCGACCAATACCGAATTTTATACAGCGACCGGTAACCTGATGTTATTTCAGAAAACGTTGCATGCATTGGAGGATAGCTATATTACTGCGGCGGCAGCAAACAGAAGTATTTACGGATGAACATGAAAATGGTCACCGAGGCCAGCATACGTCAGTAACTGTAATTGTTTAGTGGCTGCCCAGGCTTGTTTAGTACTTTTCTCAAACTTTACGTGGATATTCACGTTAAAATAATATTTAAAATATTTCACACTTGCAGTTCTAAAGCTAAGGAGTTAAACGAACTACTGGGACTATGAATTCTGATCTAACCATGAAACCAATGAATATGTATGAGGATTCCTTTTTTGGCAGAGATTTAGATGCTTATATTTTTAAAGTACAAATAATCAGTCTGCATATCATATGTCATCTGCCGGTGATTATATTTGAAAATTCACGGTCGCTGAACATATCGGAATTTGAAAATGCACTCCAATTTTCGGTTCTGCACTATTTAATCAAATGCATCTTTCATTCGCAGGCTCTGCATGCATCTGTGAAGTCACGCTTGGCCAGAGCCCGCGTTATGCCGCACCAATTCCGCAAAAAGCCTGGCTGAATAAGTGAACGCCTTTTGCCGTCCTCTGTGGAACGTAAAATATAGCTTTGCATTCTATTGCGTCAGGTATGCTCTTTGTGTGCAGCTCTGGGCAACAGGGTTGCTTCTATATGCACACGCGCATTCTATATGCGACGTAAGGTCGTTGCTGCTTAACATAACCACCATTATAGCTTTGTATCTGAAACACTGAGGGTTCCGTACCACCACAAAATTCATTAATGAAATTACCAGTTATAACTTGGTAATGAACAGAAAATTGTCACTGACTCATGATTGCCTGGTATGATTATACGATAATACTCACTCTAAAATATAACAACAAATAATAAATAATGGCCAAGTGCGAGTTGGTGAAACATTACTGTTCACCACCGGTTCTCGAATGATCACCGAAGTAAAGCAACGTCGGGCGCGGTCGGTTCTTGGATGGGTGACCGCCTGGGCGTTGATTTGATGTTGTCTTTTTGTACTACTTTTATGTACTTTAGAACTAACAAGTTATGTGGTGGTACGGAACCCTCAGTGCGCGAGCCCGACTCGCACTTGGGTGGTTTTATTTATTGGTTGTGGCGACAGTAACCCAGCAAGGGGGGAGCCTTGTGCAGGTCCTGTATTATACAAGGGTTTGGACATTGGGCATGATCTAATAAAACAAGGTTTGGCATTCCAGAAGCGATACATGCTTATGTCACTGTCCAGTTATGTCCAGTTGCCACTTCTTGCAACAAACACAGTAAATAATCTATTAAATAAAATGCAAAAAGCAATTCAATTGTCATTTTGTTTGTCCGCTCAAGGGAAGCAATTAAAGTTAAACATGAATCAAAATGCCTCAATCATATTTTGTCCTTTTCGAAATTTCAATCTGTCCACTGACATCGTGGACATGCCCTCACTTCCCGCGTGGGGATTATACGCAGAACGCTGTGTGCGCCTAATAATAGCATGGCGCTGCAAGAGCATGGAGTGCAAACAATAGTTTTCGATAATAGTCTGTCGCGAATAAAAAAAGACTCCACTACCAGAACACACAACTGTCCTGAGACACAGAACTGTAGGCACCTACCAGGTACACTGTGCTGTGCTATGAACAACTATTTACACAGGGTTACGCGGAAAGGATGTGATAAGCTGAAAAGGGTCCATAGTACCTAGCGTTATGAACTTTTACTGTGGGACAAACAATGAGGTTTTACTAATAGAGACGTCATAATCGTTAAAAAAGCACTAAAACATGGCGATATTTTACTATAGCTACCTACATAGGACCCATAGAACTTTACATCCTTACAGCCTTTTACAGCCGTCCCATTAAAAGTATTTCCCTTTCTAAACCCACAACATGGCTTTTTTTATATATACCAAAATCGCGCATCTTACGTTTGCATCGTGGCGAGACACAGGACGGATTGTGTTCAGTCAAGCTAATTAACTTGTGATCGTATCGCCGCGCAGACCGCGGTAAAACGTATCTACCTCAGTTTTTATAATATAACATCAATTGAAATCGCGGAAATCGAAAAACCCAACCCTGAAATCGCGGAAAAAAATATCAGCTGTTCATTCGTTTTGTCGAGTGTGAGTGGCCGTTTTCTATGGAACAGCCTCTTAGAATAACTACACATAGAAACCAAGTACAGTCGCAAAATTTAAGCCATTCAAATGGAGTCATATATGACTCAAAAAAAAAATTTTTTTTTACTTTGACAATTTGCGCGGTGAAATCGTACCACAACAAATCAGAAAAGCAGCATAAGAGTTATGGTGTGACATTCCACAGGTAATCTATTAATTTTCTTGCTTAAATCGTTTAAAATACCAATCGAAACGTAAGCTACAAAGCGAATTTGTAGCTTACGTTTTGAGAAAGCGTTGTTTGGAAACCTACCTTCTCTGAGCTAGGGGAGCTAAGGGAACAGCTAATATTTTATTCGCGATTTCAGAGTTGATCCCATAGTAAAAGTTGTTCGTAATGATGGGTACTATCCCCTTTCGACTTAGTACACTCTTTCCGCGTAACCTAGTTTAGTGAAATTGATGCCATCGTATTTTCTGAACCAAGCTGATAGTCCCAAAAGAAACATTTACCACCTGTAGGCGGTAGGTAGGTGTAACAAATAAGTTGTTTGCTCTGGACCAATCAACAATGTATAAGTGCCTGACTAACATAAATATTAATTAGGTACTCGCTGTACGATTAGGCTTGGCATAGCATAGGACCTATTGGGAAATCAACTGAGCCACCAATTTCTATGCAGGTTGTTTTGCCACAGTCCATATGAGAATATCTAGATAGTCCCAGCTGTCAACCCAATATTGGTCGGTAAATAAGTAAATAACAATAATGCTCGCAACGTCGCGGTTACAAAACCACGGACCAGTGGAATTTAGAAACTGGTAAAAAATTCGGATACGAATAAACTTGGTTTTATTAGGTTCCTTATTGCTCTCGAAAATAAGTTCATAAAACAAAATTCAATTACGTTATCAGCAATTGTATAACCATCTCTATGTTAAATAAAATAAACAAAGAAAGTTGGCGAAATTATTATTTTTCTACCAAATTGCGTTTCTTTTCGGAAATAACGATGACTTGAATTTTGCCAAAGGAAAATGTGAACTTAGCCGGGCCTTCGCAAACAAAAAATGTTACGAGATTTTTGCCGGGAAGGCCGACGAGATATTGAAATACTTTTTGTCTCTAGTTTGTTAAACATTTAACTTGGGAAAGACACTTTTCCGGGTCGTTATGTTTAACATGCAAGGGCCCTTTGATCATCCGGATCTTTTGAAAGAGGTTCGTTTCGTACGTCATACAAGCCACTCACGCAATATTTGACGAAACATTTTATTCTAATGGCGTCATCAATCCGTTTTTAACGAGAACGATAACTTTCCTATTTTAGGGTTCCGTACCCAAAGGGTGTAAACGGGACTCTATTACTAAGCCTACGTTGTCTGTCTGTCTGTCTGTCTGTCCGTCCTACATATTAACGGCTGTATATTTCGAGCCGTAATAGATAGCCTGTTCAAATTTTCACAGAATATCCAATGTTACGGCGGATTAACTAAGAAATAATAAAAGAGGCAAAAAGTAAAAGCGAAAGGAGGGTGGTCCCCATATCACAAACGTATTTTTTTATGTATTTTTGTATTAGCTCTAATGTAATACGTGCAAGCGTCAGATTTGGCATGATTATAGTACACACTAAAGTATAACAACAACAAAAAAATTGCCAAGTGTGTCGGTGACAAATTTCTGTTCATTACCAAGTTAAGCAACGTACTTTTCAACTTAGATGATCTTTTCATTTTGTCTTACCGAATCGAAATGCCACCATAGTTTACTAATTTTGAAGTCGGTTTTTAAGTTGATAGGTAATTATTGTATTAATTGGTGGTACGGAACCCTCAGTGGACGAGCCCGACTCGCACATGGCCTTTTTTAGGGTTCCGTACCTCAAAAGGAAAAAACCGAACCCTTATAGGATCACTTCGTTGTCCGTCTGTCTGTCCATCTGTCCGTCTGTCAAGACCCTTTTTCTCAAGAACGCGTAAAGGTATCAAGTTGAAATTTATATTAAATACTTGGCTCTACGGTTTCTTTCGGTTGTAAAAAAATAACAGTTGTAAGTCAACGCAATCAAAAGATATGAACGCTTATGTCGCATATTTTGCGATTTCACAGGGAAATCAAAACCTATAGGGTACTTTCCGTTGACCTAGAATCATGAAATTTGGCAAAAGGCAAGGTCTCATAGCACATATATAGGAATAAATCTGAAAATTACAAATTTGAAGTTATATCATAAAAAAATAATTATTTTGCTATTACAAACTTACATTTTGTAGTTGGAATGTATAGAAGAACCTTATAGTCAACTACAAAGTTAAGTTTGTCTTTCAATATTTCAACTTTAGTTTTTTTTTTGGACTCGCGCTCTGAGGGTTCTGTCCAACGGAACCCTCAGAGCGCGAGTCCAACTCGTACTTGTCCGGCTTTTTTTATTTTCCCTGTTATTTATTGTTATATTTTACCCAAAAATTTAGATGGAATAAGTATGTATCGTCTATAAACATTCTAGAGCTTGCTAAAATGTAGACTCCATGGAGACACTACGTTTGGATTACATATGACTTGCCGTGAACCGTCATAAGTTATGCTCTAACTGGGAGCCATCTGAAAATTTATTTACTGCAGTATATTT
The DNA here is from genome assembly GCA_914767915.1 of Agriopis aurantiaria. Taxonomy (NCBI): domain Eukaryota; kingdom Metazoa; phylum Arthropoda; class Insecta; order Lepidoptera; family Geometridae; genus Agriopis; species Agriopis aurantiaria. The sequence goes on along the minus strand of OU612001.1, from coordinate 7,966,376 downwards.
ATAACCTTACGATACTACCTACTACGACAGAAAAACTTATCATGCTCATCATAATCGTCATCTTGTGCCTTACATTTGTGTGATGAACGTTTGTGTCTGTTCTATATCTGGGTGTTAATATCTATTTGAGTATGTATTTAAAACTATATATGTATGTACATCAAGCTTTGCTTAGTTTGGGGTCAAATGACCGTGTGTGAAAGATGTTCCGAAATATATATATTTCATATATTTATATATAATCACTGGGCGAAACATGAATATGTCAGTGCGTAAATACGTATCAATATGAAATTTTTATGACATTTATTCCATACATACATTTCTATTTCGAAATTTGTATGGAATACGACACGTTTTTTTAAATTGAAAATAGGCTTGTGCTTGAACGCCATCTCGCCATGATGCGGTATACGAGAATACGATGAACCATGCTTGTTTATAAGAAACTAATTAATGAAGACATCCAGATTGTAACCGTCTTCGGGTAACACTAATTCCACAGAATTTTCAATACGTGAATATTTACTGCATTTAATATTTATTGTACTTCGCCTACAGTTTGCTACCAGATCAAACTACTAAACGTATTAGCCCTCAATATTTCCTCCATCAATAAGGTTCGATGCCTTATCAGGCTCCATGTAATGGCTAGCTCAGTCGTAGAATTGTTTCGGCGTCACCCTGTCACCCCCGTGACGAGGGCAACGGCTAACTAACTGCTATATAATCTGCTGGGGTGGAGCACAAAAAAGGGTAACGCTTGGGGATGCTCGCAAAAAAGGCGCGCATTGGAAAAAGCGAACGATATAAATCAGAAGGTGATTTTGGAATCTAATACATTACGGTTGCTAATATTAAGACTGGAAGCCCCGGATAGCCCGGATATATATTTAAATAGAAATACCCTCGTTTTATTAAATTTACTGTGGAAATAACAACCGTCTTAAATTTTGGCATGGGTCCAGTGGAGTAGATAATTGGACCGTTTTATGTTTTGCTCTAGATTGTGAGGTTACTAGCTAGTCCAGATACCGTCCATCTTGGAAGAACTTAGCAAGTAAGTTCCAAAAAATGTGGGTCGAGTACACAATTAGTATTTATAAATGCCAGTAAAGCAAACTTTCCTCCTCTAATCTAATATAAAAATCGATGTGTTGTGTTGTCTATGGACTCCAAAATGGCTGGACCGATTTTGACGAAACTTTCACTGGCAGATAGCTGGTAAGGAGTAATCCACGAGGGTGAAACTGCGGCGCGCAGCTAGTTGACTTATAGTCAACTAAGAACCAAAGAAGTTCGAAGATAAGTGGCCTATATGGTCCGCCATCTTGAATTTTCATGAAAATGTCGCTGTCTGAAAGCTATGTACATCGATAGAGGGTAACTAGGTGATCTATTTTGGGTATTTCGAATTATTACGTATTACTTTTAGACCAGAATAGGTCAAAATTATTGTCACCCTTATTTTGAAATATTTTTAATTTTTTGGCAGACAACAGCAAGGTAGGTTATATACAAGATCTTTGAACAACAGACAGAAATGTCTTTATTCTAGAAATATACTAAGATTTTTTTACTTAAATAGAAAACCGACTTACATAGAAGGAAGGTTCTCTAATCCGTTTTTTTATTAATATTTCCTATATGCACAGACTTTTGTGTCACCACCTAACTTAGAATGTGAAATCAAAATAGGTTTCTCTGTATTTCCTCGACCTACTTTCAAAGCTAGAACTCGTACAATCAAAAACTTTCCTAGAATTTAGTTCTGAGTAAAGTTAACTCATTTTTCCTTCTGTTTATAAGAACTGGCGGTCGACTCGGATATGAGTGGTTTGATTTAATTTTCTTGGAGAATTAAATTTAATATTCGTCTCGCGGCGAGACGGCGCTCCCGCCACGGTGGTTGAGACGTGATTGATGTTGGATGACTTTACGTTCACATGTTCACTTATTAAACTCCTTCCTAAGATTAATAGTAAGTTCCTAAGTTCTTTTGGTGATCTTTCACTCTGCACACCATAATATATCAAACTTATGCTACCTAAGCACGTACCTGTTTACAATGTTTACATTGTTATAGGTGCCATTTACTATCCAGCCCATTGAGTATTTGTATTGTATTTTTTTGCTTGACCATTGATACTGAGTCCTTCAGTCGTAATATTAAATTAAGTTTACATAGTATTAAATAAGGTCAAAGAAGTCATGGTCACAGTCAGATTCAAGCAAAGTATGTCACGGTCAAGTCAAACTCATGCCCCAGTAAAGTATGGAGGCTTCACAAGAGGCTTCTATGGAGTTTTGGAAACAACACGAAAATACATGTTTCACCTCATTACCATCACTTGACGACCAACTCGAGCACGTTCAAGAACACTTAATAAATAATTATGTACCATTACACATTAACACTCGAAATAACAGAAAATTTGGTAGTTTTTTCTTAGTTTTTTGGATACTTGTAAATTTAAATAATTTTATTGTAATTATTGACAAATAAATAAATATTCGGGACATTTTTGCACACACGGTCATCTGACCCTAAACTTAGCAAAGCTTGTGATATGGCTCCCAGAGACTGATATACATACATATATATTTTTAAATAAATACTTAAATAGATATTAATATCCAGATATAGAACAAACACAAAATGTTCATCACATGAATGTTTGCTCTAGGTGGGAATCGAACCCAAGCGCAGAAGACAGGTTCACTACCAACTGGATCAACGGGCTATCTCATAATTGATTATTATTTACGTTAAAATTTATGATATGAATTATTAATTAATAATTTTATTATAATTTAAGTGTTGTTTTTCTATCTTTTTGTATACATTTCGTAATATCTGTATTGACTTGTGAATTTATACTTAAGAATAAACGAAACAAACGTTTTATTTTTAGTCATCATCATCATCATCATTTCAGCCGTAGGACGTCCACTGCTGGACATAGGCCTCCCCCATCGATCTCCAAAAGGGCCGGTTGGAAGCGGCCTGCATCCAGCGTTTCCCTGCGGTCTCTTTTAGGTCGTCTGTCCATCTTGTGGGTGGACGTCCTACGCTGCGCTTGCCAGTCCGTGGTCTCCATCTCAGCATGATGCTCGAAGGCCTCAATCGAGTCTCCCAACAGGTGGGCCTTAAAATGAACATGGACAAGACAAAGGTTATGTCAAATATCCATGTTGTGCCCACCCCAGTATCAGTTGGGAACTCAGTTCTTGAAGCTGTTGACGCGTACGTCTACCTAGGACAAACCGTCGAACTAGGTAGGTCCAACTTCAAGAAAGAGGTCAATCGGCGAATCCAACTCGGCTGGGCAGCGTTCGGTAAACTACGCAACGTCTTCTCGTCCAAAATACCTCAGTTATTCGTTACCTTCGTTATTTTTAGTAATGAGTTAATAATTTTATTTTAATAACTTGTGTCGAGCCGAAATGTCTTTGAGGAGTATTTTTTCTCCAATATCTTGAAATCTTTTAATGTTTTGTAATATTGTGTTTCTCAGACAACGCTATTAATTTTCATTGAAAGCCACACCGCGAGAGCAATCAGGCGACGTCGACCTAATGATGCCGAAAATGGTTATCTATTTGTCGTTGTTGAGGTCCACAGAATTAATTTTGCATTGATTTCGTTATGAACGCCCGAGGGCGCCCATATTTGCCAGTGAAATGAATATTTTAGTGCCTATAAATGTTATTATGCTTTGACCGCCAACGATAGAGCAAAAAGTTTGTTATACTCATGAATTTATAATAATCCCATTGCTATAGAATTTATATTAATTTATGTCAATTTACAAGTATTTAAAAGGTAAATTATTACAAAACGGCATATAAAATACTCACGTAATGATTATCGGTCGAGTCGACGGACTAGTTTTGGAGCCATCAGGGGAATACGCGCGCTTTCGGAGACGGTCGCCCGCGCGACCCCTACGCGGTTTTGAAGGTATACAAATATGCATACTTACTAATTGTTACCCGCGACTCTGTACGCATAGACATTCATATAATATTTCAAATTCAAATTTTAAATTTTTATTTGTCAGAACGTGGTTGGTGCACATACATATAAAGTAGCATACATGGTCGTAGGAATGGAGACGTATCTCATGTCCTTGCCTGTTACAGCGTACAAATGTTAGTTTTTTATATGTATATATTTTTATTAGTTTTTGATAAAGTTAAAAAGAAAAAAAAAAACGAAATTATGTCTATGTTAGAATATTGTTAGTATCATATTTTGGTTTAGTTGTATTTTATACCTTAATTAGATGTTTATTACTACCTATATAAGCGATTATTATTATTATTTTATTTATTTATGTCTACATCACATATCAAAACATTTTTATCATTAAGGAATTCTGAAATTTCATAGTAGCTTTTTTGTGCTAATAAAGTTTTAAGTTTATTTTTAAACATTCCATTATTTAATTCTCTGATAGTTTTAGGAATTTAGTATATATTAAAGGAGCCATACAGAATACACTTTTTTGCATGAGTGCAGTTTTGGCCTACGTGGGCAAAGCTTCATCTCGGCCTGTGTGCGAGTTCGAATACCAGCATCAGTCCAACTATCAAAGAGATGTTTATTTAATTTTACAAAAGTAGCTATTTCTCACCTATTTCTAATATGTATAGAGATGGTAATGTCAAAATCTTGTGTTTTAAAAAGTACGGTTTACAGCTATCAGTCTTATGAAGATGAAACATAAGATTAAATAATATTTAAACCCCCTTTTGCCTCCCTTAATTCAGCCCTTTCGCAAAATCCTTTCTTAGCGGACCTCTACACCCCATAAGTAATCTACTTGCCAAACTTCAGCTCCGTAACTACAAAACTTTCAACAAAAAATGTAAACCCCCATTTCCCGTAATTAATACCTCTTTATCGTTTTTTTTTATGTATTTTTAACCAGTAACCTGAATACCGAACTTCATGTCCCTAACATCAAAAACAAAGGACTTTCATACAAAATTTCAAGCTCCATTTCCCATTTTAATTCAGCCCTTTCGCAAAATCCTTTTTTAGCAGACCTCTACATCCCATAAAGTAGTTTCGAGACTACAGTTAGTGAGTAGATGAATTTCGCTTTTATATTTATATAGATATATAGATTAACAACAACAGAACGAGGAAGTTATATAGTTTTTTTATTTATGGGGTTAGAGCAGAATGTAGTACCTATACAACACAGGGATCTTCATCATCATCATCAGTCTGAAGACGTCTATTGCTGAACATAGGCCTCCCCCTTCAACAAACAAAGGGATAGAGGTAGTTTACTAAATGTTTTTTTGTTTGTCACTTTTTTGCTCAAAAAACAGATGGACCGATTTGAACGCAATTTTTAATTTGAAAGCTGATTTTATTGCGGTGGTTTTATCTACATTTTACTTCAATTTGTCTAGCCCAGTGGTTCAAAAGTTATGAGATTTTTTCAAAATTGGTCGCAGGGTTCTAAAAGTTTAATTTAAACTTACTTGTCATGAGTCATTTGAAAATAAATGTTCTTAATAACTTTATAAGTGAACCTACTATTACATTACTTCAGTGGCCGGCAATAGAAAGACGTGAAAATGTGGGTCAAAGCGTAGCCGAGGCCAGCATACGTGAGTCCATAAAAGCTCAGTTGCAACCAAGGCTTCTATAGTACTTTTATGAAACCAAACGTTAAAAAAACTAAGTGGCTATAGCGTGTATATAAGCCCATCACAGGTAAGGAATTTGTATACCCTAAATCACAGGACACCATTTGGAAATGTCAATGATTTTTTGTACCTGTAAATTCTTACATAACCTTTGTGCATTCGCCTCTTTTAAGTGGAAAAATAAAATCATACCTGTTTGCAAAGTGAAATATTTTATGGTATACACAAGATCTTTGGAAATATTGTATACGCACGTACCTACAAGATTTTAGAGGAGATACAAATTAGCCACCAATTCTTTAAGGCCCCTTAAAATAAAGTTTTCCTCAAAAAGGGGTTTTTTAAATTATCGTTACATTAATACCATGTTTCAGAAAAAATAATTAGGGAAATAATCCTAGTAATCTGAAACCGGCAAGGGTATGGTAGGTCCTACTATTCATGGTACAGTTTAATTCCATCCCGAACCATCCATAATTTTCAGTTCAGCTGTATGTACCTACGTATAATTATACGACGCTCAAACCTGGGATTCTGGGCTGTCTATGAAATATGGGCGGTAAAAGCTCTAGTCGGATGTAGTATTATTTGCAGGAAGTAGAGTGGGATGTAATACCTACCTATTTGTGAGATCTCACGGCAGATGGGAATAACCCGCACCTGCTCGCATCCCTCAGAGATTTGCTTCAGCTTACGAAATGTCCATTCTTTCGGAAAACTTGTGACGGCGAACCGTGAAGTTATTCAATGAAACTAACAGCAACATGCAGAGGTGGATACTGTGTATGTATCTACACTTTATAGTTCGTATATATAGATATATATAGATAATGTAGATTATATATACAGTGGTCGAATTGGACTTACTCAGGAACGCATTTCCCTTCAAACCTTGCGAACTTTTAACCGACTGTCCAAGAAGGAGGGTAATCTTTTTGGGTTGCATATAAGCATGTATGTATGTTTCTGGGTTCTTGTAGTAATTCCTGTAGCCTAAACGGATTGGCCTATTTTGACGAGTGAGGCGTCTTTGGATTCCTTTACGAAACGGAACGGTGATTTCACGATCCGGAACGGCATTCAGTACCATTAGTACAAGTTTTGATAGTATTCGAAAACTTTTTTCGTTTACCTATTGTTTCATACATTTCTGGGCTGAAAGGTATTCGAAAACTTTTTTCGTATTAGAGTGAAGCAATCTATACCGCCGATTACTACCAATTTTAGTTCCTCCGCGTTTCCGCTGGAGGCGTTTTACTATGTACTATGTTTTTTTTTTGTTTTCGCTATGTATGGAACAATACGTAAACGAGAAAAGTTTTCGAATACTATCAAAACTTGTACTAAGGGTACCGGTCCATTTCTAGCACTGGATATATAGATCAGTATAGATAGTATATATTTGTGGACGTCTTTTTTAAACAGAACTGAGAAAACCTGAGTGAAGCGCATGCATGCTCATGCTTCCAACTTGGTCAGCATTATTTCTGCAAGGCCGTAGGGAGAGGGAGGTTTTTGGGGGTTCTAAAAATGAATTCCTAGCAACGGCTTTGTGTTTCTGCACTAATAAACTATGATGCAATTCAAAGTTTAATATGGCTTCAGAATAACCATACTATAATATACCATAATATACCATACCATAATATACCAGAAACTTGATGCTTTTTTATTATACAGGGTCACAAGGAACTAAGCTAAAAGAAGTCAACGTTATGAACAACGTTTACTACGGGACAAACCCTGAAAAGTGAAAACAAATGTCAGCTGTTCAGAAAAATGTAATTTACTCTCATGGAAATGCATGTATCTAATGTCTGATATTTTTTCTCGCGAGCTATTGCTGGGCTATTTGAATACGCAATTTTCTTCACAAAATAGATAGGTACAGAAGCCCGGCTCCATACAACGATTGTTAACACAAAAACGCTTTTCAGCGATATCGGTACAAGTCGTAGTCGGTCGAATGTCAACCGCAAGTGCCCGCGCTTTGGCAAAGCACGTAATTATAGTTTCGTTTGAAAATTGATATAATTTACAATGAGTAAGCCCTATCAGAGTTGTTGTGTGTTTGTTTGTTTAAATACAATATTAAACAATACGGACTTGACGTTTTTTAAGTTAAAGTAAAAAAAAAAAACACTGAGTTTCGAGTAAGAAATTTATCTATTTGTGCTTGATAATGCATCAGTTATTAATGGTTAGTAGGTATTACAATAAACAAGCGTTGAAACAGCTAAGATATTACTTTATAGGTAGTGCATTAGATAGTCAAATGGGGGCTGAAGAAATAAATGTGTTTTAAAGTTAAGTCAAGTATAGGTTCCTAATAAATTATTTTTAATTGAAACTCCCTAATCCAAACTTTTGACAAAACACTTTTATAATTGCTTTGCCAGCTATCGCTACGGCTGCACGTAGGTTATTAAAATCAAGGTCAGCTGAAACTAGCGTTCTGTGCCTATTTATTTTGTGCTTTCACGGTAATATATTTTGGTGTGGATAAGAAATCGCAAAGGATTTCACATATTCACATCACAGTCACCTTTCAATGTGAGAAACTTAGTTGGAAAATATAACAAGTCAGGAGAGTGCCAGCTAGACTTAGCATGCTTCACCGCACCCAGAACTTACCGTACATACTACCGAGAAAAGGCATCAGGCGCTGAAGCAAAGAAGGCAGGAAGCTGGCTTTATTTGAAATGAAAATGAAATGACAGCCTTTGCAACTACATTTTTACTACCAGATTGTTTCTTAAATTTATTTTAAAGATAGTTCAGCATGTTACGTTACATTGTGTTTTTGGTTTCATTGGGCGTCAGTGGGAGTGAGGTTCGACATTCCAAGATCTCATTAATAAGAACAAGTTATACGCAAACCCATTTTTTTATAGAAACAACCTTGTATCCTCTGTTATAACGGGCAGTGCCTGCAATTCGGGATATAGAAACTAGGAAAGCTGGTTATGAAATACACGCGGTAAAGCGCGGGTAGAATGCACTTCGTAGTGGCAGCTGGAATCCACTCGCACCTGCGCCCCAAGCTTTGCTTTACAATATCCGCTCACAATACTTCTGTAATATTATTACATTTTCTCTGTACAACTGAGAAAACTACATTTAGACATAGACATAATTTATTAGTGGCAAAAAAATACAATATACAATTCTTGTATATAAAATTATTTCTGCGACTACCTACTCACTTCCTATTAGCCAATAATAACAGCAATAATAACAATACATTTCCTAAAAACAAAATTAGACCATAAGCACATAGTATTTTGGTATTTATTAAGATCAGATGGCACATTTTTGATCATTTGTTCGCCTTTTCGATGAGAGTAAACAAATTTCTTTAGCTTCACTCTAAAACCATCTAGGTATACTCTGTAGGTTCCTTCTTGACCATCATCATCATTATCTGCCTACTATCCCACTGCTGGGACACAGGCGAAGAAAATATAACCACTTGATCGCGCACGAGTCGTAATTTGCTTGTGCAAACGTGACGTATAAGCCACGTCGAACAAAGGGTGGGTATCGTATGGCTCGAAACAGATTATGCTGCAAATATTGTACCTTTCGCTTACGGCGGGGTAAAGATGTGCAGAAAACCCTTCAGAAGCTTCTGGTAAAGGTCTCCACCACTTAACAGAGGCATGACTTGAACTTGACTGCGACTTAATTTGCTTGACTCAGACTGTGATTATTACCTTGTTTAAACATATTTAGACGAACTTAAAATTTTCAAAATTGATATTGGCAAATACACTAAATGTGCGATGCCAGAATCCTCCCAGAGGAAAGAAGAAAAAGGGTACTAACTATGTCAACGTCACTTTGACAATAATAATAGCTAGCCCCATTCTATTTCCAAAGGAAATACACTTTAAAATAAACAAAAGAAAGCTCTTCTAATCAGTATTTAGCTCAAGCCCCCGCATCGCAGCTATCTTCATCACGTCCAAAGCCGGAGCGAACGAGATCCTCTATAATGGTGCAAGTTGGATAGTTTCGGTGCTTTTGCACGGGAACACAAAGAAGCAATTTCTTTACTTCACATTAATCAATGTGTCTGGAGATTTCGTTCATTTCATTTGTCTTGCCTTAGTCAGGTGCGCAAAAATAAATGTTGAATTTCGATTCTATAGGTATTACTTATTTTGATCAATATGTTCTGTGTGATGTATACCTATGTGCAATGGAACGTACCTATGAGTTATGTAATGATTTATTTTGGCACTTGTATTTTTATAATTATTAAATTAGTATTTGAGAAATGTTATAAATAAAACAATGGTACAATACATTCATATTCCAACAGCCAAACTGGGAGTCGGAAATCCATATAAAAAAAAATACGCATATTTTAAAAGCTGTATTATTGGGGCATTAAAAAATCAATTTATTAATTATTCAATTATTTGTTATCAATTACGTAGGTCTATAACTACTCTTAAAAACTTTCTCACTTTTACCTCTATTCACCCCGTTCCATTCACTCCATTTCACAGGTCATCATTATCATTTTAGCCATAGGACGACCACTGCTGGTCATGGGCCTCCCCCATCGATCTCTAAAAGAACCGGTTAGAAGCGTCCTGTATTCAGCGTTTCCCTGCGGTCTTTTTTAGGTCGCCTGTCCATCTTGTCCTCCAGATTTTCCAGCTTGTCTTGTCTTCACAGGTATCTATTTCGAAAGTTATCATTTTCGTAGGTTTTGTTTTATAGTTGTATTTCAATGTCACGGAAATTACGTATGATTAATCCGTTTACTCCGACTATAGTTTCAATAGCATTCGGCGGTCTTTTTCAAGGTATGAATACGCGCATGGCTCGGGTATATTCAGAGTAATCGGCTTCCCTTGTCATATAAAATACAAAAATATGTTAAAATATGTTGTAATATGTTGTAATATAAAATATGTGAAAACCACATCAGTTTTCATAGCTTTTATCGTGTAAATTAATCATCCGTTCCGCTCCACAACTCGTTGAATATAAATAAACGCTATTAAAACTTTAATCAGTTCTTCAGAAGATTTATTCGTTTACCGGTTTACCGATCCTCCGGCGCCATAAGCACTGGTTAGATCCCAAAATTAAAAATTACCGCAAAACGAGACGGAAGGAATAAAATGTAGTATAGTATAGTATATATAGTATATATAGTATAGTATAGTTAGAAGGGTATAAAGCGCACTTTGCCCTCTGTATAAGAACTCCTAAATTATTTTGTTCATACCTATATATTAAATACTTGTGCCACAGCTATTTCACCAGTTATATAGATGCGACCGCTTTAAGCGATATGATCGCCTTTTGTGCGTTTTAAAGCCTTCTTCGTTTTGTAGTGGTATTTTTGGTGCGGGATTAAATATCACCCAATAAATATGCCGCTATTCGTACGCAATAAAAAAGGGGAGCAATTGCCTCGAGGAATTCTGCGGATGTGGCACATCAAACATAATGTATTTTAGGGAGCCCCGATAACCACTGATTGGATGATTTGTGACAAACGTTCACGTATGATATGTTTTGTGAAATCTAATAAACTTGAGATTACAACATAAGTAATAAAAATCTTCATCCTATAAGAGTCCATGTTTCGTGATTTTTTTATTTAAGTTTTTGGATCAAAATTTGGCCACCCCAGTGGCGCTCCGTGGCTTCATTCAAACCGTCTACCATATTATACTACTCTTTGCCGTCTACTGTACACTACGGCATTATTGTGTACAGGTTGTAAGACACGCTGCACAGTCCATCAAGTGTGACATTGTCTGAGGGTTCACACCACAAAGTCATTATTAAGGTTTAAGCTACCTCCATACCAAATTTAATTAAAATCCGTTAAGCTATTTGTACAAAAACTTGCGCATTTATAATAGTAGTGTGATTTAACTTTATTATGTGTCTATGTAAGGTCTATGTCTATGTAAATGTTGTAGATGTCGTCTTTTCTCACAAAGGTAATGAAAGCATTTTGTCACGATCTAGTTAATTGAATCCGAATTAACCAACGGATTAAAATTAGTGGACTTGGAATGAATATTTTAATAAGGTTGGTAATTAAGTAAAATATTATTCTTATTTTTTACACTTTAACTTTGTTTTTTTTTTTAATTACTAGCTGCACCCCGCGATTTCGCCCGCGTTATATACCTCCTTGAAGCAACCTCCTTGGTAGCGACTGCAACCCCCTTTGACTTGGATGTATTTTTTAGGGTTCCGTACCTCAAAAGGAAAAACGGAAACCTTATAGGATCACTTCGTTGTCCGTCTGTCTGTCCATCTGTCTGTCCGTCTGTCAAGACCCTTTTTCTCAAGAACGCGTAAATGTATCAAGTTGAAATTTATACTAAATACTTGGGTCTACGGTTTCTTTCGACTGTAAAAAAATAAAAGTTGTAAGTCAACGCAATCAAAAGATATGAACGTTTATGTCGCATATTTTGCGATTTCACAGGGAAATCAAAACCTATAGGGTACTTCCCGTTGACTTAGAATCACGAAATTTGGCAAAAGGCAAGTTCTCATAGCACATATATAGGAATAAATCTGAAAGTTATAAATTTGAAGTTATATCATTTAAAAATAATTATTTTGCTATTACAAACTTACATTTTGTAGTTGGAATGTATAGAAGAACCTTATAGTCAACTACAAAGTTAAGTTTGTCTTTCAATATTTCAACTTGAGTTTTTTTTGGACTCGCGCTCTGAGGGTTCTGTCCGACGGAACCCTCAGAGCACGAGTCCTACTCGTACTTGTCCGGTTTTTTTTCTATGATGTAATATGTCAATGTATAGACTTTTGACTTCAATTCTGGCCGTTCCTTATTAAAATTATGAAAAAATGAATTTTCTTCATAATGATTTTTTTCGTGAATTTTCCGATAATTTAATACTTATTCTGATATTCGGGGCGGAGAGGAATCCAACAAATCAAAGATCAGAAAAATCGGTCCGCCGTCCTAGAGTTATAAATGGCGTAACTAACACGACTTTGTTTAATATATATATTACTAGCGACCCGCCCGCCCGGCTTCGCACGGGTGTAATTTACGTGTGAAGCCGGGGTGGGTCGCTAGTTATATATAATGTATCTAATTGATGGTGAAAACCGCATCAAAATCCGTTGCGGCGTTTAGGAGGAGTTAGCGGCCATACAGACAGACAGACGCGGAAAGCGTCGTATGATGCTATGCTATGATGAGCTATGTAGAGATAGAGATATATTGCATATATCAATTATACGTAGGTATTCCCAATAAAGGTATTTAAATTATTTAAAAAAAAAAAAAAAATGAAATGACACAAAAAATTACAATTCCGGGCGCATTTTTTAACTTAACCACCGCTCTGAAGTATGGACGGAATTAGTATTTAATTTATGTCTTAAGAATATTTTATGAAACTGACAGCTCCTTCCCAAAACTATACAGCAAAACTCCAGCGATAAACCTCGTGATAGGTAATTACGAGAGTTGCAGACAAAAGTGGTGCCGTTATTAATTGGCTGCCCGCAACACGCGCAGGTAAGGAACTCTACAGCGCCTCTAGTATTTGTATAGGGTTAGACAGATTTGATATACTAAGCCGAAAAGAGGTCGTTGTGCTCTTCAATTTGAACCATTTTTAGGGTTCCGTACCCTAAAGGGTGTAGGCGGTGTAAACAGTGTAGGCGGGCGTTAAGGGCGTAAACGGGAACCTTTTACTAAGCCTACGCTGTCTATCAGTCTTAACTTTTAACGACTCTATCTTTCGATCCATACCTAATGGATAGCCAGTTGAGCCAGAATATCTATAATGTTACGGCGGAATAACTACAAAAAAAAAACAATAAGCAAAAACGCAAGCAAGGCCACAGCAAGCTCGCAGGGGGAAGCTTTGAGCAGGTCCGGTAGAAGGCATCGGGGGCACGAGAGTAGGTGCGACATGGTCTGCGCAGATGCTCCACAAGTGCCTTCTCACTGTCATCATCAGCCAGAAGACGTTCACTGCTGGAAATAGGCCTCTACCTTAGAATTCCACACTGTACCATCTTACTGTATCCTCACTTAACCAGGTTGTCCCTGCAGCGACCCACGTAGTCCCGGAGTCGATTTAACGAATTTCACGTGGGCCACGGGAGTTCGTTGCCTGCTGGGAGTTATTCGGTTGGCAGTACAAGTCCCCACGTTCCCAGTTGCGAGTGGTGCGAGCGTATCCTTCCATAGTTTAGATAGGCTACGTTCAGGTGGTAAGTTAGGGCGGTGATTCCTGTTAGGAAGCTGTTCCAGCTCTTGAGACGACTGCTTGCCAGGTCCGTAATAAACGTATTTCATAATGATGTACACTTACCCCATTCGGGCTTAAATAGGAGTTCTGTCTAACCCTGTATCAGCCGAACTCGCGCCAAGTTTTACCTGGCTTATCTTAAAGGAACTGATTCCTCTTTGTAAATGCACTGCAGTTTGAGGGCAAAGACATAAAGGGAGTACCTAAATAATGTGCTGCTGACTCCAGAGTTTTTATATTTATTTGTTTGTTTACTGTGGTTTAGCTCTAGCACCACCTTTCTTGCCGGAGCTTTCATCTATAATGTTGTTAAAACTTAAACTACTGGAAACAAAGAGTTCTCATAGTAGAATTTACAGGTGATCAGAACGATTTTTGTTGTTGTTAAATACTAGTTATTCCCCACGGCTTCGTCCATGTTGTGAACCACCTATGTCAATTTCTTACAGTGAAAAAAAACAGTGTCGGTTAAGCAGTTTTAGGGATTACCATGCACAATTACACATACCCAAACATAAAATATCACAAACTTTAACTATTTAGTATAAACTAGCTGTTGCCCGTTTTCGTACGCGTAGATTTTCATTTAAATGTTTAACCCTTTCTGTCTCCCTATATTCGTTCGTTTTTCAAAATCATTTCTTAGTAGACCTACACCTCATAAGGAACCCAGATACGACCCGTGCACCCACCAGCTCAGCCCACCGTTGGGATGAGGGCGGAAATGATCTGCTGGATGAGTTCCACTGAGGCATCATGATTTAGGCCAGATGAGTTTGCACCCGTCACTGTCTATTATGTCTTCTGTGCCGTCACGCTACCTTTCCATATCTCCCTTATTTGTCTGATCTGAGGATAGAAACTTTATTGTGTGCGAACCAGAAATTAAAATTACATAAATATAGAGCAACTTAAGAGCTAGTGCCAGGCTACCATTAGATGGAAATAATTTACGTACTAGTATTAGAGACGGGGAATGTTGTGATCAACAAATATTATTTTTCTAGATGTTTTCACATCAGTAAGAACAGAACCACGGTTTTTATATATCTCATAAAGTGACCCCATGAAATGGTGCCAACTAAGAGTATTTAAATTACTTGCTGTATTCATGAAGTTCGGAGCCAAAGCCGACTCGAAGATAGAGCTCATGAAAGAACTCTAATTAGTCAAGCGTGAGTCGCTTCACCAATTAGAGGGTTTATTTATAGTTTGTAATTCTGTATACTCGGTCAAATTTTTATTAGCTCCAACAGCTGCAATCTACTTAGATATAATTATCACTTTAAAAAACCGACTTAATTATTAATCATATCTACGCAGTTTCACTTTGGATGACAGATTATTGCCAGTAATTTTTACTAAAAGAAAAAAAAAAAAAAAAAAAACCTACAGTCGAATTGATAACCTCCTCTTGAAGTCGGTTAAAAACAGAACCGATTTTGGTTCAAAATATTTTGAAATATTAAAATGACCGAAGCACATTTTTTTGAAGTAGACACAGTCATTTTATATCTTAAGAAACATCAATCACGCGAGCGAGATGTTACCATATCCGGCAATATATGTTTTCGCGATTTCAGGGTTGGTCCTATGGTATAAGATGTTCATGGTAAAATTAATTAATTTCATCTAATAATTTTGGCTTAGTACCAGCGTTTTGTATAATCACATTAAGAGAGACGCATTAGGACGGCAAGCTCCAAATCAACTTATGTTTGATCTAAGTAATAATTCAGTGAAAAGGTAATCAATCAAAATTAACCTAATAAAATATCTGCCACTCACATGAGCCAGACAAGAAGTTAGAGCAAGAAATTAATTTATAAATTGAATTTGGAAAAGTTTGAGTATTAAAACACGGGAACGTGGTCTAATCCACTCGTACGTGCAGCGAAAATCCGTGGTTTCCCGGAATCCGCGAGTTCCGTGACAGTGAAATTTGAAAATTTTGGAATTTTGTGGGCTAGGTAACCGAGTTGCGGCGTGAATAATTTACACGAAGCGTGTGAGCTCGGCCTAACAATCGCAGACCGCTCCGTAGGGTTGTCTGCTAGGATTTTATGAGAGCCAAAGTAACTACCTACATATACCACCTATAGGTAGTAAGTAAATACTAAAAAAAACAGCGGAAATTGGTTAGCAAATTTTGTAGTAAACTCATCCCCTAATTTTCCACCCCTAGAGGTGGAATAAATTCTTCAGATTTGAATCAAATTTGTTATATTCATAATATTAGTGTGATATTTAATCTGTTGAAGCACTCACAAAACTAAACTAATTTGACAGGACTAAAATTATATGAGTCACTTTTCATTTCAATAAGTGGGATAGCAATAATTTTGGAGCTGTCTAATTTAGTTTAGTTTAGAAAATGTTACAATGGGATCGCCAAAATTACCTACAAGCTGACGTTTGTATAAAATTCGAGGCACGTTTGCTAGATTTATCAAATAATAATGTGGTAACCCTCGCCACGGAAAAATACACCGGTGCAAGACTCAAATTAAAAAAAGAAGTAACAGACTGAAACTTACATTTGCATCTATATATCTGCATAACCCAGGGCTGCAAACTTGGTGTAATTCCACAATAGGCAGTGTTTACCTTAACCCCGGTAGGATAATTTGAACATGCTTTTTACTTTTTTTGTGAGTTTGTATTAATTGTTCGACGACAACTTGCGTACCGTTGATCCAACCTACATGAAATTTTGTGAACAAGTTTATTTCAATCGTTTTTTAAAGTTCTATTGAGTCTCACGCTACTGTTTGCCGACTCGCAGTCTCCACTCAAAAACATGTCTAGCCCAAGGGTTATCGGTTCTGCGACAGACATGACCAGCCCACTGCAGCTTTCTAATACGCAGCTTTCTAATACGTAGAGCTATAAATTAATTAATTATGAGAAAAACATGAGAAAATAAACCGCATTGTCTTTCGAATTATTTATTCATTCTTAGTTTGCAGGTTAGATAAGTGAAACTAGTAAGATATATTATAGATAACAATGTATACAAGTTTTTTTTAAACCCCGATAAAAGAATCGATAATCTTCAAGCTACTAAACAGATTTTTTTAATCATTGCTAAGAACACTCTCGATCAAGTCACCTTTCATACAAAAGAAATTAAATCCAAATCGGTTCAGCCATTTGGAAGCTACGATGCCACAGACAGACACTCAGATATACATATACACGTTAAATGTAAAGCACCTCTCTTTTTGCGTCAGGGATTTAAAATATACCTAATTATATATTAATCTTTCAGAGCTCCTGGTTAATGCGACGCGTGACCAAAATGCTGGCGTGTTTCTAGCTCAACGCATAAGCATCAACGTGATAATGCCGCCAGCATACTGGGTACGCTGCCAACTGGTAGTGGGCTTGAGCATTTGGATTGTCTTTAGACCTTCAACGGTCTAAGGGCAGTCTAACTGTATTTGTAGTGTTAGTTTTAGCTTGTATTTTGTTTAGTTAATAAAGGCACTTGCCCAGTAAAAAAAGTATATACTTTTTTGTTCTGGTGGATCAAACTTGTGTGTAAATTAGGAGCGTGTCAAGCTGTGGGGGATTATTCCATCATCATCATCATCAGCAGCCAGAAGACGCCCACTACTGAACATAAGCCTACCCCTTAGAACTCCACACTGTACGACAATCTGCCAATTGCGACTCTCACGATATCATCGGTCCATCTAGTCGGCTTACCTTCGCTGCGTCTTCTGGGGGCCTAGACAAGATCCACTTTCTTCTAGCGTTAACGCCTGCGGAAAGATGAAATTGTATGAAAATGACAATGACATTGTCAATGTCATTTTCATACACTTTCATCTTTCCGCAGGCGTTAACGCTAACAGAAAGTGGGCGTTGTCTAACCCCCCTGGATCTTGGTATCCACTCAAGAACCGAGGATCGTTACCTACTTATTTTTTAGAACTCAAGAACGTAACCTGAGTTAAAATTATTTCTACAGTAGCATTTTTTCATTTACGGTTCAGTTAGGTTGTGGAGCGACACGCATCGCCGCGGGCCGCTGTCTTCTCAGCATCAGTTCGTTTTGCAAGGAATTATTACATCAGTCAGCCGAGCGCCGCGGGCTGCGCCCCACCGAGGGGCTGTCTGTCTGTGGCTCACGTCGTAACCGAATTATGACATGAATGGTTTTTGATTAAATCGCTTGATCAATTAGCATTATTTAGTGCCTTTTAGTATTGGTGGTAGAGATTAATCTGGTGGTGAGAGATGGTCAACTCAACGATTTTTTAATCTTGTTCCTAGCGAAATATTCGTCTTTCTTTTCATCTTAGCTAGTATAGATCTTATTCTATTTTTTATTCAGTTTATTTTCTAGACAAGATAAAATTATTTACTAATTATGTTCTATTTAAAATACAAAATTATTTAACTAACACAGTTTTCCAGCATTGAAGTCACAAAAGTCCGCTTGGCGAAAAAAATACGTTTTTACCAATGTTGCGAGGTCTGCAGTTTTGTCGGTAATTGTCCTTCAGGGTAGACCCATACTGATAATTGGCTTTTATTTTCTGGTTCATATTTATAGATCCATGTTTCGTCACCAGTAATGATTTCCGAAACACGTCTTGATGCCCGAATGCCCCGTGTGGTGTGATAATGTCTTGATGCCCCGTTTTCAAAACGTAGCCGCATTTCACGGCACCAATCCAACCAATCTTTTTCGCTTTCGGAGAGCAAACGAGGGACCCAACGACAACAAAGCTTCCTCAGTCCAAGATGTTGATGTTGAATGCTATGAACGCTCCCCGAACTAATGCTTAGGATCTTCTCGATGTCCGTGTATGTGATTCATGAGTCTTCTCGCACCAACATTTCAGTAGTCCACACATTTTCTGCAGTTACTGCTGTTTGCGGGGCTTCGCTTCTTTGGTCATTCATCTTTTATATTACTCCTTTTAAATTCACCAAACCACCTAAAAATTGTAACCGTTGTAAACATAAGCCAAATTTAAAATCGTAATATATCATAGCGCGCAAACGCTTTAAATAAAACGGGCTGCAGCAAAATGATAAAAAAAATATTTAACAAATGGCTTATTGAGTTCATGTTTAAATAAATTTTCTTTTTAAAGACATAAAACAGTGAACTCCATTTTTAAATTTTGAGCATCTCATAACTTATTGAGTAACCTTAATATTAAGCAGTTAACCACGATTAACAATTCCATCCGAGAGTATTGTCCATTGTTGTTATCAGGTTCAAACTAAACTATAAAAACATTTCATTTCTATCAATATAGATCTCTTTCCCCGAGTACAAGCCACGCTAGGCTTGTAACGGATTTATTGCAGACGGAGAGCAAACACCCGTCGGCTACCCCGCAGGGCTCTACTCCGTTTTCCGCGAATGGATGCTGCAAAATGGTTCTGACAATAATTTTATTGCATCGTCGTTTTACAGACAGTAAAGAAAATGCGGAGTGCATACTATTCCTTAGGGCTTAGACGATTTAGTAAATGATAAAATGATTTGAAACTAGCATGTATTATTATTATTTGACATTAATCTATATCAATTGTGTATCGTAATGTAAAGTGTAATTTTTGTAGTACTTTAATTTTTTTAAATCGCGAATAAGTTTCCATTTGCCCACCGCGTTTGTCCACCAACCTGTTGGTAAGCGACGATGTGGTCGAAGATGAAGCACGCAGACTTAGGAGATCCCTAAGTATTCATACTGGCTTTGAAAAGGCCCAGATTATATCTCTCAGGAAACTAGGAAGCCGGCAGGTTGTTCCAATCCTTGGCCGTATGGGTTAGAAACGTAGAATCGAAACGTTTGGTAGGTACATATCCAAGGAAAGTCCACAATGTATGGATCCACAATGTATAATAATAATTTCATTGCTATTTGTCATTAATCTATGTCAATTGTGTATCTTAATGTAAACTGTATCTAATTAAACTGTGGGTAATTTTACAAAAAAATCACTGACCTTTGTGTTAAGCGTTCTGAATTTCGTATAGTTTTATCGCTATATCTCAAAAAGTAGAAATAACAAAATGTTTGAAATAATTTTGTATTAAGGTTTTTAAAACCTATCAGCATGTCAAGTTCCAAGTTTCTATGTCTATTGTTTAGGAATGCAAGGGGAGGGCAACTTTTTGCCACTTTGACCGGCTATATTTCTCAAAGAATACACATGATAAAAAAGTGAACTATAAACCTTAGCTTGGTTTTAAAAGAACTGTTCAACGATACCCAGCAAGAGGACTAGAGCGAAAAAATATAGTCAAAAAATATTTCATCACTATTTTACACGTAGTACTAGAGCCAAACATCATAAAATGCAAAATAGTACCTATATTTTATACTTTTAAAATTGAGATTTATACTAAAAACTTACCTCAAAAACTATAAGTTAGAATGTTCTAAAGAATCAGGGCGGACAAACGGGCGGACAGAATTAACTTTTATGGGTATCTTGTAGTAGGTACTGCGGAACTTTAAATAACGTGTAAGTAAAAAAAAAAATTACAAGGAAGATCTTGTTTGGTATTGAGGCTTCAAACTTATAATCCCTTGTGTCGTTACTACATACAACCCAAGAGATACAAGTTTTGGGTGTAGTGCCTAATCACTTCAAGTGTTTAATTGCGCGCCTACGTATTTAAACAATTGTACTTGCTTGTTTGTTTGTGACCTACTGTGGCTGTACTTCGCTCAAGTTCCGCGTTCCACGTGGATTTAGAAATGGCGCTTTGCATAACTGAAGTACCTACTTACGTTGTAAACTTTTATCTACTGCTACTATATTCAGTCCAAACTTCTTAGTTCTGACAACTGGGGCCATACGGACAACAGTTAATTGCGGCACCTAATCCGCTCAGTTGGAAAATCACGCGACCGCAAACCGTATCTGGGCGTGATAAGGTTCCCGTTCGCGTGATTTTCCAACTGAGCGGATTAGGTGCTTGTAATAGCAGTTGTCCGTAAGGCCCCTGGTCTGTTCTGGTTCTGGCAGGAGATGGTAAAAAGCTGAATGTGGCTATTAAAATATTAAATAAATGGCTATAACAATTTGAAATATTTTTATTTGTGTACAAATTAATATAACCAAAGCGAACAAACAAAAAAGCCTTTATTAATAAATATTTTAATAGCCTTAATGGCCTTAATGGCTATTAAAATATGTAATAAATTATCTAACGACTTCTCACATACAAAACTGTTTTTTTCTGACGAATCTCTAGTGTATTTCGAATTTGGAATAAATGATTTAACTCTATAGATATTTGCTAATGACGCTAATTTAGCCTAACCTGAAATAAAAATTCATTACATAAAAGCGAAAATTTACCTAGCCTGATACAAAAATCATGTAATAATAAAAAAATACATATTTTCAGCAACTGATGTGCAATTACTATAAATAAATAATTACGGTAATTTAAATGTAAAAGAAATAAACAATGATACCCGTACCCTTAGTAGGTGTATATACACTTTGTCGATACGTGTTTCACCTCTTCACGAGGCATCCTCAGGACGTGTTGACTCTTCGAGCGTTAGGCCTAGTTACCTATTGATTTATTGTTTTAGCTTATTGTTATTAAAGTGACGTAGAAGCGAAAATACACTAGAAATTTGTCAGAAAAACAGTTTTGAAGCAAATGAAGATCAGAGGTTCTATGAGAAACAATCAATAAAGTTTGGGGACTTCTGATTATTTGCTAACGTTATTTCATTACGCTGCGAGTATAATTACTACCTATCTAGTTTTAGGTCATTATTATCATCAGCTCGAAGACGTCCTTTGCTGAACATAAGTACATCCCTCTTACAACTCCATACTGTACCACAGCCTGCCATCTGCATCTCGCAACTCTCACGATGTCGTCGGTTCACTTAGCAGAAGTCCTACCTACGCTCCGTTTTTAGTTTTTAGGTAAAACTATTTACAAATATCATGATTCATGACCGACACCGTTGAACTTAATGACTTGGTAATAATAAGCTGGTGGGCAGCTTATTATTACCAAGTCATTGAGTTCAACATATTTACGTAAAATAACAAAGTACTTCAATAGCAGGGCTTAAAAATATAAGAACAGTGGCGTGAACAGACGCGGCATAAAGTGTTCAGCGATGCGATGAAAGAACTTCCCCCGCATTATTCCTTCCGAACGCGGAGTCCAGACACTCCAACGCAATCCGAGGCTCTACGGCGTGACAAACTTTGATGTTCAGTTGAATAACGGAGCCACCGTCATAGTTTCTAAACAAAAACGTTAGTTCTCTTCTTTGGCCAAATCCGCAGATAAGTTGGTGGGGCTGTGTGGGACCTTGTTATTAAAGCTTAAAAAGGACAGGTGACAGACGTTTATGAAAATAGTTTAACACGGTAATGCAAGATTAAACGAAACGGTGATTCTAAGCTAAAAGAAAAAAAGCTATTACAAACCTAAATTTTGTAGTTGGTATGTATGGGAACCACCTGTTTACCAACTACAAAGTTAAGTTTGTCCTTCAGTATTTTAACCTTTTCTCGTCGAGACTAGATGATCTATCTACATACATATTGTTTAAGTTACGGATTGAAATACTCTGGGCCCGAGTCTTACTTACACTTGTTCGGTTTTTTATTCAACCAACTGTGTTTCAACTAACAGACTAGTCAGAAGAAGACCTAAAAGAAATACTATTAGGAGCATACGTAACACAGCGCCATCTGAGATATACTTTAACTTGTCTTTTCCACTACATATCAAAGTTTATATACCTTGTAATAAAACTTGTAGAAGGTAAATAATTGCAAGCAATTTTCTCCGTATAAATCTTATAAATACTTAGCTCATTTTTGGATTCACTTTCTGCAAGTCGCGCCTGCAATAAAGCTTAGATAAGGTACATTAACTTGTCAAAGCAATAAATTTAGTTTTTGAGGGTTTAAACTTTAAACTCCATTTAATCGGAGCAGCCAAGTAGGTATACCAGCTCAAAACTTTTTGGATTCGGTAGACCGGCGTGCTATGAGGCTGATTGGTGACAGCAAACGAGTCGCCAAAAAATTACAAAGCCTCGAGCACCGCCGTAAAGTAGCTCGTCTGTCTATTTTCTTTTGTTCCAGATACAATTCGGCGAGTGTGCGCAAGAGCTTATTCCACCCTCCCTCTTTTAATATAGGACAAGTAGAAAGACTGCACACTACCACCCCTTTATCGTGGAAATTCCAAAAATTCGTTCTCATCGATCTCGAGTCGTTATTTATGACGACTTATGATATGACGTAGATGTACTGCCCAAGAATGGAACTCCCTGCCGTCTTCCTTGTTTCCTGAGAACTACAATATAGGCATCTTCAATGCTAGAGTAAATAGATTTCTTCTAGATCAACGTGTTACATCCTCGGCCACACCGTCGCTTACCATCAGGCGAGTTGGTGGATATATTCTGTATTAAATAAAAACTTAAGTGGCAGATTAAACAACAGTTACTTCTCTCTTAATTTGTAGTCGCACTGGATGCTTAGATGTGTCTGGGAATACTCTAATGCTCTAAATTATAACTAGGGAAATTTGAACGGGCGAAAACTGGAGAAAACAATGTCGTCGGTGAATTTTGACGCCACCGTTTGCCGAACTTAGTTAATAAGATTTGATTTTTCATTAAAGTAACAAGGCGTGAGCCAACTTCTGACAGCTAATCAGGGAGCGAGAACATTCTTACGATAAATGAATATGTATGGATTGTCTACGTACATAACTAATTACCAATACAGGGTGTAACAAATATTCTGTCGAAAAAAATATCTATTGTTAACAATCATAGAAATTTATTTACTCAGAAATCACTTGACACTAATATATAACTGGACCAACATGACTAATATGTGACCGGCTTAATCTTACGTGAGTAATTCCCGTGTAATATAAATAAAACTAATATATATTTTATATATGTAATTTTTATATAATTTAAATAAAACTCGTTATTGAGGTAGCTTATACCCTGGAATTCATGGGCTACATTTTACCCCGTTTTCTAAATAGCTTTTGTATGAGAGCAGGTAAACCGCAGCTCGTTGTTGAGTTATTTTTGAGGGAATTTATAAACAACTATTATCTACTCAACGAAAAACAAACGAGTAACTTTCTATTACTTCATGTTTGAAGCTACGATACACCGGTATATAGACAGCCTTACCAGGAACGTTTGATTTGGAAATACTGTGTATATAATTATCGCACTAATATTATGAATGTGAAAGTGTATTTGTTTGTTGGTTTGTTTCCTCTTCGTTCACACAGCAACAGAGCAGCGGATCAACGTGATTTTTTGCATAGAGATAGTGGGAGAGTGACATAGGATACTTTTTATCATCAAAAATGGTTCCTGAAGGAAGGTCCACGCGGGTAAAAACGAGGGGCACCTGGGGCCATTCTGGATTTCATTTTGGGGAGGGCATCTGACAAGGTTCGAAGGAATCAAATCGAAAAATTGAGTCGAATGTATGGAATTGCTAGGTGTTTTGGGGGAGGCCATGGCCCTCATAGCCCTCCCCCTGGATCCGCCAATGCGGGGCACAGCTAGTATAATATAATTTCCCTCAATAAAAGTCTCTTGAACCACGGATAGCGGTACATTTAGAGCGACTGTTGACGCAGTAATCCACGCATTGTCTCCATTGTCCCCATTATGCTAATGCTCTGCGGAACCCTTCTGTATTAGAGTATTCCCAGCAGAGCGCGATAATCATCTTATATTAATGAATGGATTTGGTACCAACAGTCGCCATGGAACCATAAACGTAGATGTACTTACAGATAATCCCATATAATTGAAGTACATAATGGGCGAAGTGAGTTAAAATAGGAGTTCCCCGTTAGTTATATACAACCTGGGTGTCTTCAAATCACGTGTGAATTGGTTTCTTCAAGCGTGCTCCACCGTAGACCGCATCATCGCTTAACATCAAGCGAGATGGAGTCCAAACGCAACCCTATTATAAAAAAGTGTGTGCTTTAGATCACACGACAGAAGTTAAAACTTCATCAAGGTTGACTATATCTCTCTCGCTCTCTTAGCCGACTTTACCCGAACGAGTATCTGAGCGTGACGGTCACGCGAGTTCAGTGAATTTTCCTTATCCAAAAAAGTGCCCAACGTGCCTAAAGAAGTTTTCACTTCATTAAATTAAGTAAGGAAAACAAATCACACCCGTTGTTAACTTACTGACTGACTGACAGACAATGTGCTTCCCAAACCGCGGAACATAGAAACGTAATATTTGGAGAGTGTATTTATACAGAGTTGAAAACGCACATTAAGAAAGGATTTTGTAAAATTCGCTCCTCGAGGGGTTCAAAAAGGAGTAAAAGTTGTAACAAAAAAAAAAAATTACCGAAACCATATACTCAAATCCCACCCAAAATGACGAAAAGAGGCCACTGTAGATAATTATCATGAACTTTAACTAGGTCCAATCCTGAAAGCGTGAAAAAAATCAGCTGTCCCATTGAAATATGTAATTCACACACAACGCCATGTAAATATGGACTGGCCAATGTTTCTAAGAGAGTTTAGGGTTCGTCTGATTTTCAATAGAAAAAGTTGTTCATCTTTTCGACTTAGTACATATGTTTCATGTAACCTTGTATAATAATGTTAGCAACGAGTATGATTTTGCTTTTATTTCTTTTTTTTTTTACAAATGAATAATTTCTTAGGTTTTCGCGATAATAAATACACGACAAAAAAAAAACATTTTAATAGAAAAATACGCTGCGCTGGTTATTTAGTAGGTTGCTAGATTACTTTTTTTACTTAGATATTTGTAAAAGTTTTGTGCAGGCGCCTGGTGACCGGAATATGGCCAAACAATTAGCGTTAGATCAAGGTCCTTTCTTTTCCAAATATGTGTAATTTTCTTGTTTAAATAAATATTCCCGTACGATGCTAGTTATTTAGTAATCATAATATTAGATTATTATACAGTACTACTACAGTAAAATGATAAACATAATAAATATTCGCCCTATGATAACGATTATTTGCACACATTTTTCTGAAGCTTTTTGTACTAATATTCTCCGAGATATTTTCCTTCTATGGCTATTAATATAAGCAAAAACAAGCGTTTTTGTCCGCAAGGAAGAATTTCATTACGCTCATCCGGCTTATTCACAAAATTAATAGACAGCTGCTGAGGGCACTCTGAAAATGAAATAGCTCGGAGGCGTTATATTATTGTCCTTCATTTGCACAGCAGGCGTCAAATGTCTTGTATTTCTCATTTCACAATGAGCAGGCCTCATTTTACATTACGCGACAAGGCCCCGATACGAACGACTAGTCCAATACAAAACGAACATTTTAATCATGGAATTTAAATTAGTTCTCTTTGAAGCGATCGACGTACGCAGCTCTCCGACTTGAAAAGAAAAATCTCGCACAAAACCTGCTCAGAGACGGAAAATAATACGATACTCTAAATCCGCGCCTTTGAGACACAAACGTGTAACAAAGTGTTGATGCGGATTATTTTCCAAGGTAGGGAAATATTTAATGGTCCCAGGAATTTGATTTAAAGATTTCGATTTATATAGGCATATTTGCGATTGTATATAGGCAACGTTTCAATTAAATGTAAAAGTTACCCCATGTAAAAGTTACCCCTAAATATTTATGGATATTTTTACGTGAATATCCACGCAGTATTTGAAAATGTTCTATACAGTCTTTGATGGCAACTGAACATTTATGTAAGTACTTGAGTATATGCTAGCCTTGGCTACGCCTTGGTCTACATTTCACGTTTTTCCTAGATACTTTTGTTATCTGCCGCTGTATTATTGTACTATTTGTTTAGTACCTTGAGATAAAAGTTTTACTATTAAAGAAAATATTAATTAAAAGTCGCATATCATTTAAACATAGGTAAAAGTATACGGAACCTAGGAAAAGACATATTTTATCAGACGATAATGTAAGCTTCCAAGGGGAACAAAAGAACACATTAAACCCTAAATAATAAACTAATTGATTAATCCGCTACCAGTGGGAATTGTTCCCAAAACCTAGGAAAATGAAAACCGCTGTTATGGTTTTATTATATTTATTAAATCACATTTCCTTTTGATAAAATCAAAGGACATTGATATAATTAATTGACTCTATAACTATATGAAATAATATGATGAGTAATTATATTACCAAACAATTGGACGTTGCAGCCAGTGATTATTTTCAAATCATAATCACGAATGTTTAAAGTGCTCGAGTGTTAAAATTCCATCATAATTATGTATATTTGTTTCAAAAACTTACTTAGATACTATATAATTTGAGAACTAAGTTGTAATTGAAAATCCATTATTATATTCGTACTTAACTACAGTCCAGCCGCAGAGATAATGCGTCTGACAGCTGCAATAACACTGTAAAACCGAAAGGAAAACATTTTATTTAATATTTTAGCGTATGGCTTTAAGCTACAATCTTACGTTCAAAAAGTTAGTAAAAGTAATCAGAATTTACTGTTTTCGTTCAGCTTTTTACAATGCTGTGGCAACTGTCAGACGTATTCTTTTAATGACCGCACTTTACATATTTTTGTTTGATACAGCGTAATAATAACTAATTTCGCTGGTTTGATATCATTTTTATTACGAATCGATGAAGTTTCTGTACGTAGTAAAAATCCTTCTTCAAATAAATATTACACAAGAACTTAGCCTATGTTGTATTTGTATTTTTAAATAGATGAAAAGTGAATTCAGGACTTTTATATACTAAATATTTTATATCTAGCTGAATTTTGAATGTCGAACCCTATCTAACTATGTATTCTGATTTGAAATCTAATCTAGAAATCTCTAAGACTTATTATTTATACGATAGGTACTTTCTCGCGAAACTCACGAGCTAAATAACCGTCTTATGCTGGTGAGCAAGGACGTTTATAACCTAATGGTGACGTCCTTAGTGGTGAGACAGCGGGAATACTCGGGGATATCATTGTACTCATCATTATGAACAAACTTTACTATGGGACCAACCCTGAAACCGCGGAAAAAAATCAGCTGTACCATATCTTTTGTCGGGTGTCAATGAACTTTTTGTAGGAACAGGTGTTTTTTTCGCGATTTGGGTTTGATTCTTAGTAAAAGTAGTTCATAATGATGAGGACAATGATATCCCCGAATATTTCCACTGTCTGACCAGCCACCCAATTAATATACAATGTTCCTATTCGTTCTTTGGCACGTAAGTAAAGTTACTGAAAGGTATCACAAATCACGTCAACATATGAACACTTGGGGAGTCTGTTTCAATATAAATCGAACCCTGAAAATCATATCTACAGAGAGCTCAAGCCCTCTTCACGTTATAAAAAAGATTCATCACGAAAGCAATTTCCAAATAATTTCATCAACCGACATAATCAAAGTCATCTATCTATACCTCATAATACGTACTTATTTGTTCCCAAAAGGTTGATGCTAATTAAATTCTCTGGGTAATCAATAACCTATTTATATAAAAGCGAAATACCACTGACTGACTTATCACAAAATCTCGTAAATTACTTGACTATGAAACTGAAATTTTGCAGTTAGATTCTTTATAGTAGAGTAGAAGTCTGCTAAGAAAGAAATTTGCAATAGGGCCGAATCCCGGAGACAAAAAGGGGTCAAAAGTTTTTAGGAAAGTCTTCGTACGAAGTCGCGGGCAACATAATTATAGTCTCTTATATTAGATAAATTGGGACTTTTCATCTAGGGTTTCCTATGAATTAATTTTCTTTAGTAAATATGAAATCTTCAGATTAAAGTGCAAAATAATAGTAAAGGTGGGAGAATCAAGTTTGGGAAAAGATAAACGGCTTTGTTTTCCTCGGCCGGTAGGTAGGAGCTCGGCGCCGCCGGCGCAGAAGCAGAGTGGCTTTGAATGTGAGATCTGGAGTCCTCGTAAGTGCCACTGCCTTCACTTTCATCTTCATCATCATCGGAGGGAACCGTGGCCTGCTGCTTTAATGCCTCAACGCGCGGCATCGCCTCATCGCGTCGCGTCACTTCACCCGCGGAATCAGACGACAAAGTAGCAACTTCGGAAGCATTTCTCACAGGCGTTATCGTCGGAGTCACATCAACGGTTATGGTTTTATAAATAGCACTTTCAGAGACGTTAGCGAACTTGGATAGTTTAAAGAAAGCTTCAGTGAGCGCGCTGTCGTTCGCGTTCGGAGATGAAAAATTGGCAAGTTCGTTCCGTAGTTTGGTAGAGAAGGGCGCATTGCAAAGTTGGCCGGCGCAAATACAGGTCAGCTCTAGTGTTTGTCTTGGGGAGAGCGTTAATGAACAGGCAGGAATGGCCGCCGCACACCCCAGCGATGTCGCGAAATCTGAAAACAAATACCCATATAACCATAAATATACCAGTATAATAATTACATATCTCTGTTGACTCGCGCTGGTCATTAGGTACGGGAGAGGAAACATGCTATTAATAACGCGATTTATCTTCTAGGAAAAATTACTTTCTCCCTCATTACTGTTATTTATAAGCGTCCCGGAATTCTGGTAATGGATGTATGTAATTAGTGGGGTACATAAAATGCCAGGGGATTATTATTTCGGGCTGTGTTATTAACTGTCTAATCACTATTCATATCGAGCGGTAATGTTAATTTCTATGATCACATTTACGGGTTTAATTGAGGCATCGTAAATTTATCATACCTTGAATACGGAATCAGAATTCAGTGAGATTTTGTTTTTGTAAAATAGCTTCCTTTATTTGAGGTAGTGTCTTCGTTGGACAAAAATGGAAAGAAATAGACTGGGGTGGGCTGAGCGATCGGCATCTAAGAAACACAGCATGGAGTCGCAGTTTTGTTAACTTACTGACTTTTAAACTTACAAAAATAGATTTTTATTTATAATCGTATTTCATCATCAGCCAGAAGACACTGTTGAACATAGACCTCCCCCCCTTAGAACTCCACACTGAACGACAGCTTGCCATCTGCATCCATAGGCCCCTCTAGATGGACCGACGACATTGTTAGAGTCGCGGGCATCCAGTGGATTATTATTGTTTATTAACTAAAACGGTAAAGACCAATTACATTAGTTAAAAATTCATGTTAAATTATATAAATTAAATTAAATATCACACAATAATTGTCAAAATAAATGAATTAAAATAATAATGTATTCATAATGTCAAGATTAATAAGTAAAACTACTTACAGACTATAAACAAAATAAATTAAAAATAATTGTCATTAAAGTTATAAACATAAGTCATATTAAATATCACAGAGCCATTAATACAAAAAGTCAACATCCGATTCTGTATCTTTCACCTTGCGCACCTTCTCCTCGCAGTACTCCAGACACATCGACAAAACACTCTTCCATTCATCGGCAAACATATCACATTCAGGCGTCCTGGCCAGGAGGCGATTAAACGCAGTGAGAGTGTGCTGTATAGGAGATTGGCCGTGAGCAATAGTTCGCCCTGGGGGGATAGAGAACACTGGATGGCACCCTCGACGAAGGCTACTGTCTGGATCAGGGACGAAAACACGTGACAGCTTGCTTAGTAGGTTAGGTGCGTCAATCTTGTTTTGAAGAATCTTACACATAACTACCATTTGGTTACCATTTGGTGAATGCAGAGGGCAGGTTGTCGTTCAGTGTGAAGGTTAAACATAGGAGGCCTATGTTCAGCAGTGGACGTCCTCTGGCTGATGAGAGATAGTGGTGCGCCTTATTATGGGGCTTTAACATTGGTGATTCTTTAGAAACACCTAGTCAAGCTACGGCACTAGTGATAGTGATGATGGTAAGAAAGGTCACCTGGTGCGGCTGCGACGGTGGCGCAGTAAGGTCGAGCGCTGGGGCATGTTGCCGTCAGCCAGCCCTGCGCCTGCTCGCACACCGTCCCGTTACTGGGAGAACACTGGTGGCACCGACGACCAACGGTATCTGTAACCGATCATTAGTATCATAAGTATTGCCATTCAGCGTGGTAATGCCGGCAGCATGCTGGGTACGCTGCCAACTCGGTTATATCTTATTGGTGTTCTCATTAAAATTTGAAGAACATACCTCTTACTGAGGAAAATTAGGATCAGGATAGAATAAAATAGAATCCCGTTTATTGAACTTTTATTTTTTGTAAAAAAGTGTTAGGTATTCATCGTAATATTTTCAGACCTACTAAAATCCAAAAATGTACCAAAGTCACCCTATTCACCCATCTATTCTATTTTTCCCGTTTTAAAGTATTTCACTAAATTTCTAGTACAACACGAGTTCCTCAAGAAAAATATCGAGTCAAAAAGCTCGAATACATAAAATTAGGACGTGACAAGTCAAAGACTAAAACCTAATGGCATAGTTAGTATGCAGAATTTCACTATTGTATGTAGAATGGACTAATTTATGGCTACTTTTTCTTACAGCGGAATATTACGAAAAGTGACTTAAAAAAACTATCACTCTCAATGTTTACAAGCTTTTATTTATCTTGCCCTATTAGTATGTACGCTCGCGGAATGTGGGACAAATATTGCAACTGAATTTTAGACCAGATATTCGCAACCGATTGAACTGAAATTTGAGATACTTATGTAAATTCGGTGACAATGCAATGTTATGGTACCATTGAGCTGATCTGATGATGGAGACAGAAGGTGGCCATAGGAACTCCTAAACGAAACGACGTAACGCCGTCGAGTTTGGATTCGTTGGATTTGTCTTCTTAAGCACTTTGGTCCTAGATGATAAATTCAATATGCCGAACAAAAGCCCCAAAATGGCGGATAATTTTTTATTACCTACTATCATGATATGGGTATCAAATGCTGAGAATAAAACAATAAAGCTTGCTGAGAAAGGTTTGCTGAGAATAAATCAATAAAGCTTGTTTATAAAAAGTTTTTTAATGATTAAAATTTATTTCGTTTATTCCGTGGCTACGCGTTTTTGTAGCTTCGCATAGCATATAGCGTTTTACGAATAGTAATTGGTGCTATGCATTTCAATAACATGCTAGCTACGATGTATCACAATGAGCTAAAAGTACTTATTGCTACGAAGCTACGAAACTACTTTGTGCTACGAACTTATGTATGTCGCAAGTACTCTGTTACTAAGCTACAAAGTACTTCTTAGTGCTACAAAGTATTATCCCGTGCTAAGAAGATTTAGAATAAGTATATACGAGCACAAATTCCACTCTATCTGTGAACACGAAATTTCACAAAACCATTGATCATCATACTTAATATTATAAATATGAAAAGTTTGTTGGTTTGTTTGTTCCTCTTTCACTCAGCAACAGAGCAACGGATCGACCTGATTTTTTGCATGGGTATTGTTCATGGGCTGGAGAGTGACATATTTTTCATCATCATCATCACCAATTTTCATCACTACATGGGTGAAACCGCGGGGCGCAGCTAGTAATAAATATATTACTTCGTAAGGACCGGGCCGATTTAACTTTATCAAATGTTCACCAGTTTGAATTCAGTCGCACGTTGACTACGTAGATGAGCAGTTGTTATATGTACTATTTTTTCCTCCTAAGAGCATTTAGAAGTCGCATATCTTGCGCATTTGCCAGTGCTGAATATTAAAATATTTACAAGATTTTGGTCAAACAAGTCATAGTCAAGCAAAGTTAGTCACGGTCAAGTCCATTTCATACCCCAATAAAGTAATGGAAGCTTACAGCACACTCGAGCACGTTCTCGAACACTGGATAAAAAATAATCTTATATTATGTCTTCTGTGTTAGTACCTCCAAATTACAAAAGTAGTTTTTGTAAATCATCACAGGGAATTTTTTAGAGTGGATTTAGTTAAATTACTATTATATATTTGTCTTGACAATTACGCCTTTATTTTTTCGTTTTATTCCTCTTAAATCCAAAAACCTACTGAAAATGGAACGATGCATTTTGTAATACGGCTCTTAAGAGCGAAGTGACGTAGTTAGTTGACAATGATGCGATGTAGTCATTAGACATTTTTGAGATCTTTGCATAAAACGAATATATTTTACACTTGTGTTTTGCTTGATCTTATAATTGGCGCGTCAAATAAACTTGCCTTCAGGATCGTAATCACAAAGCGTGTCAATTACGAGTAAACACAATGTATAATTGTTTCACGCGGTCGTTTCATAACTCGAAGTCAAGTTGGAGTCTCGAGCACAAGTCGACAACTAAAGGAGCAAGAAGGCGAGGGTTGTGGCGCGAACTCCGCCCAACTTCGCGCGACTCGTGACTAGTGTACACATTGCGTATTATACTTTATTAAGCCGAGTTTCCACGATAAGACTGCGCTCAGAGCGAGTGCGTTCGGATGATTACTGGGATGCTAGTCGTATCGTGTTAACACGTCATCTAAGTGCACTCGGATGCTGATATTCGATTGTTTTAAGGGTCACAGTCCATTTATCGCCTCAGCGCCCGACCAGTACCCGACCAGCTCCCGATCAGCACAACCTCAAATGTTTGCCACTAAGCCCGGTGCCCACGCGCTTTCCACTTGCCTTCAACATAGAGACCGGTTCGCTAAAACAAACACAATGTCCTGGAGGAGTTTCAAGTTCAAGTATACCGGAGTAAACATAGCGAGAGGCACGGAAGTGCAGGCGTTGGTTACGCGCGTGACGCGCGCTTGGACAAGATGTCAACTAGCCTTATCGATATAGACAGTATTAGACAGTGTGACACTGTGGTGTTCCTGCGTTGCTCACTATTTTCACTTACAAATTAAAATAGAGTTTATGCCACATAGCTTTACTCCGTTTTTAGGGTACCGTACCCAAAGGGTAAAAACGGACCTTATTACTAAGCCTACAATGTCCATCTACCCGTCCGTCTGTTTGTCTGTCCTACCTATTAACGACTGTTTATTTACTCGATTGTGATGCGAGGTGGCGCTAGTCGGGTGCTGAGTTAATAAATGGACTGCAGCCTTACGGAAGATTATGTCCAAGAACCTCAAAAGTTCAAAGATGTATGACATTCACACACATGCACTGGACCAGCATGTTGGATTAGGGCCCATCTTCTCTCTCTCTCTGAGAGAAGGCCTGTGTTTCAGCAGTGGGAAAAAGATAAGCTGATAAAAATTTGATGAAGGTTAGTCGGTTGCGGTGAAGTGGATTAGAATGATGTTCAACTTTGACAAGCTAACTCGGATGAAACTGTCAAAACATAAAGGCGTCAACTTCAATAATACAAGGGCCTCGTGCAAAAAAAAAGAGCTTAACACATTACAGTTTGTGTTGTATATAATCTTTGATATGACGAAGTAAACTACAATCCAATTCCCATACGAGGTCACGTCCGAGCGCACTCAGTCTGAGCGTACTCGGTCTGAGCGCTTTCGTATCGTGAAAACCCAGCTTTACAGACATCTGGAAACTGTTGAAGTAAGCTATGCAGTTTTAACTTGAGAAAGTTGTTCAAAATTAATACTTATTGAATAGCAAAATAAGAGTTCAGTTATAAAGTACAGTACTTTTTTATCAAATACGCAGCAGCTTCCCAGCGTGGGGGCTCTAGCAGTGCCCCGCGGTTTCACCTGCTATCCTGAACGACGAATTTTTCCAGGTATAACCTATAAATGGCTTTGAAAGTTGGCCTAGCATCAGCCGTCTTATTTATTTATTTTTTTTTATCATTGCGAGTCCGTCATATTCATAGATTCAGTCACAGATATACACAACCAGATCGGCAATATATTTTAGTGAAAGAGACAACTTGATATGGCTCAGCACAAGTACGAAAAGGACATAAATAGATTTTGTTGTCCTTATCGGCGTGACCTGTTTTTGGTACCTCAAGTGTCAAAATCTGTAATAATCAGTGACAAACAAAACGGGTCTGAATTATATTTATTGCCTTTTTTTGGTGATTAAATGTGATAAATGCGTGTTTCCTCTGAGAAATAATTGTAAAAGATATTTTACAATGGTTGGTTGTAGCATTTTGGGCTGCAAGAAGCGCAGTGAGCGAAAATACGATGAAATATCATTTCACACGTAAGTAAACATATAAAGCTTGTAACGATCACCTAAATAAATTCAGGATATCAATTCGCAAATATTTTATTCATAATTAGTCAGTTTTTAGGTCGATTAGTGGTCTAATTCTATGAATTTTATCAAATTATTCACTTAGAAAATAAATTATGAATGTTGCCAGTTTATGAAAGAAATTACCCACCGAAACTAACATAAATTATTCGTTCTGCAGGTTTCCAACTAATCCTGTCACATTGCTGAAAAAAGCTGGCACATTGCAAGAAGTGCAAAATACCGACCCTTCTATGCCCATATGAATATGGTGAATGTTAATATTAAATATAATTATACTAATGAGGCTACAGTTATGAAGCTGGAAAAGCAAAAGGCGATTTCGGCGAACCGATTCAAAAAGCTACGCGCTGTTCGTGAAATTTTTACTGTAAACATTAAAGAGTCTATTTATCTAATTATTTGGAATGTTATACATAATTCCATTCATGAAAAAACTAAACTGACCAAGCGCGAGTCGGGCTCGCGCGCTGAGAGTTCTTTACAATCACAAAATACAAAAAGTTGTGCAAAAAGACAACATCACGCCCAGGCTGTCACCCATCCAAGTACCGACCGCGCCCGACGTTGCTTAGCTTAGTGGTAAACAGAAATTTGTCACTGACTCGCACTTGGCCAGTGTTTATTATTTGTTGTTTTACTTATGTTCACTATAATCCGCTAAATTTGACGCTTGTACGGATTACCGTTTTTACACTAGAACAAATCCAAAAATACGTTTAACGTTTGTTGCATGGGGGCCCTTCCTTTGCCCTTCCGTTTTAACTCTTTGACTTTTTTTATTATTTTTAATTAATCATAAAAAATCATGCTATGGTTACTTTACAACCTTTTTTCTAGAACTATATTCTAATCCTAACAAATAATTATAATAAAAACGCAAGTAAGTTTGTAACTTTCTGTCTGTTTTTTACGAGGAAACGGCTAAGTCATGGTATAATAATATACTCCGCCAGGTATAGCAATTCGAGAAAAAATGTTTACGTGGGCGTCCCGCAATGATGTCATGATGTCAATTTACAACAGGTTCGAGAGAGATGACGATACACCACGTAACAGCTGATTGAATAAAGTGGCAACTGGACAGTGACGTCATTGCGGGACCACTCCCAGATTGAGATTCTAGACCTTGTTTTCTTAGATCATGGGCTAAGTCAAATTTTGTCAGGACGATAGGGTGTGTCATGAGGACAGACAACGTACTTTTCTTCCCAGAAAATTGCAGGTAACACCGCGGGTTGCAGCAGATAGAGTATAAAATATAAATATTTAAAAGGTAGTATTGTTTCCAAAGTACTCATTGAAGATTCACTACCCATCATAGTAGGTAAATTACCCTAACTTATAGCAAATCATTTTAATGTGGCAACACACCTTGTTGAAGCGAGAGGCACTGAGCTAGCCACGCTCATTGAAAATCTATAGGTTGTAGATCTGTGGATTCAGTATACTGAATCTATGGTCATATTGGATTTATAATGACGTTATTTAGCTAACAATACCTTGTCATTTGTCATCCAAACTAAACGTGTATACAAAATTTCAGCTCTATCGTTTGGGGATAACTGTTTTAAAATTCAGTTGCAAGATTTAATCCTAATTGTACTAATATGTATTCTGTGTCCAAACTAACAAGGCGAGTTAAATAAAAGCTTGTACAATAGCTCCTATCTTCAATGTTCAAGCTTTACGTAATAACATACGCATATATACATATAAATAAATGCAAGGATATAAATAGTGGGACATGGCAGAGGGCGCCTGTAATGTGGCCGATGACCGCCGTTATGTCCTCCGCGACTTACGAGATACATAGTTACATACTATTAGTAACGCTAATGGAAACGCTTTGTTGGATTAGTTACAGAAAGTTACGGAAAGTAAAATACTGAGAAAGTAGAATGCGGGAACGTGACATACAAACAACATTATGGTAAAATAATCTTCCATGATTCACGCTTTTTAGTTCTAGTAGTTCGTTAGTTCCAGTTTAGTTTTAGTTCTAGTAGTTCGACCCGAACCGTGACCTCGCGGTCCACATATCTTCGTAACCTCTGGACTGATTTTACTCATATTGATATATATATATTTTTTTTTTTTTTTGTTTTTAACTAAACTAACAATACAAATACAAATACAAATAAATACAAATAGTTTATTGATCGAAAATTAAAAGACAACAATATTGTTAAAAAAGCAATCGAACTGGACATAATGATAACATTTAAAATTTACAATGTTGTTTGTGTGTGGAACTGGCTGGCACCCGTACTAGTAATTAAACTGTGCTACAGGCACCAGCGTCCTCCGTTTGAACACTCATTGGGTTTAGTTAAAAATTAGACAAAAATGATATATATTACATAAATTTGGTCAGGTAACATATTATTATTACGTACAATAACACTACACAACAGACTGCCCATAGACTGTTGAAGGTCTAAGGACAATCCAAATGCTCAAGCCCACTACCAGTTGGCAGCGTATCCAGCATGCTGGTGGCATTACCACGCTAAATAGCAATGCTTATGCTTTGAGCCAGAAACATATTACAAACGTCGGCATGATTATAATAGTACACTCTATAGTAAAACAACAAATAAGAAAAGTCAGAGCTATAAAAAACGTAGAGTAAGTATACTGTAATTTTACCCGTAATTCTGCGAAAACTCATTTTCTTCCATTACCGATTCGAGTTTGAATCGAGTAACGAATGAAGAGAGTTCATTAATAAAACTTTATTCATTACACTTTGAATCATAGCCTGTAAACTTTCATAATATCTAAGAACCCAAAGATATTTAAAACCATTGATGTTTTATCAGCGCTTAAAAAGGTCCGAACATAAGTAGACTAAAACCAGGGTAATATGTGTATTTAGTCATACTAATATTATAAATGCGAAAGTGTGTTTGGTTTGTTAATTTGCTGGTTTGTTTGTTCCTCTTTCACGCAGCAACAGAGCATCTTATCGACCTGATTTTTTGCATGGGTATAGTTCAATGGCCGGAGAGTGAAATATAATATAAAATTAGACCACATTCACACACATTACCCCCCCCCCCCCCCCACATACACACACTCACATACTCATTTACACTTTATACGTTCCTCAACCTTCCCATTTATCAGATTCCTAATTATAGTGCACCAAACATATATTCAGAATTACTTCTCCTTTATTTCTCCTCACATTTAGTAGTCTCATTGTGTAATTCGTTTTTGTCTTATATTATTAAATCATGACTGTATGTATATTGTCCAGCGGAAGCTATAGTTACGCCAACGTCATCATCATCGGCCAAAAGACGTCCACTGCAGAACATAGGCCTCCCCTTAAACATCTACACTGAACGACAGCCTGCCATCTGCATCCACTGGATGCCCGCGACTCTCACAATATCGTCGGTCCATCTAGTGGAAGCCTACCTACGCTGCGTCTTCCGATTCGTGGACTTCGTGATATCCATTCTTTCATCAACCTCTCTTCCCCATCGGTTATCAGTTTTTCGAGCGATGTGGCCTGCCCATTGCAACTTTAACTTGCAAATTTTAACAGCTATGTCGTCGACTCTGGTTTTTTGGCGAATATCCACGTTCCGGGTTCTATCGCGCAAAGAAACGCCATGTTACGCCATAACACAGGTTAATTCCTAGATTGGGTAACATATATGGCTCCTCATCCTGGACTATGGAGTATGTGATTGAGGAAGACATTTTAGTAAAAAATTATGATCATTAACGTTTTGAGACACCAAATATATTTACATTTCATTTCATTTCAATATATTGCAAGCCAAATTATACATTGTTATAATGAAGTTAGGTTTAAATTTGTATTGTCGTTTCTTAAATATTTTCACTTTTTTCGCACTAGACTAGATTATCCATTCTTTTGTTTGTAAATCAATGAGAACCTTTTTCTTTTGGCCGTTTTATTACAGCAAAATTTAAATTCACAGTTTCTAAAAGTCAAACAATGTAGAGAGCACTTAACTTTACCGAGTAAAGCTAGTTCAGAAATTTTAATATCAAAAGTCTTCCATTAATCCATTTATCAACTTTGAAACTACGTCCGGTCATAAAGTATTGTAAAGTTAGCGCGGTGAAAGGTTTTTTTATGCTAATTTCCGTTTCGAAATCACAAACGAAAGTTTTAATAAATTTGCGTTAACCTGCTCTCTTTGATGTGGGTTGGTCCATTTAACCGCGGACTTCGTTCTGTATTTTGGTTGGTTGAAGTTACGTGGCCACTTTATCAACAGAGCTGAATGAGGGCGCCACCATCGAGTTTCCTGAACAAAAGTGACAGCCATTCGCAAAATTTTTTTCGTTCCATCATTTGACTCACAGTACGAAAAAGTTGGTCGGACTGTACATGACTTTTATATTTGTTTTTAAATAGAATACGACTTATTTATTTATTCGGCTCACGGATATGGAAATAGGTGTGGGCAATATTAATTCAAAATTGTGATTGTTGTCTAAATTTATGAATATTTGGGAAATTTAACCAAACAGAATACCCGGTATTCCAATTTAATTAAAGCCTTGTTCCCATTACAGACTCAAAAATCCTAAATTATTTATTTTCCAATATTAATAGTACTTTACAATAATGTTATAGCGCTATTACCCGAACTAAACAAAGGTAAAAAAAAGTTAAAAGGTAAAAGGTATAAGGTATATATTATGAAAGTCTACGCGTACAAAGTCGCGGGTACCAGCTAGTTTTTTCATATTGTATAAGAGTGGCATATCACTTACCCTGTTCCAATGCTCCAGTCCTGACGTCCATGACTAGTAGAGCAACGATGCTCATCACCCATGTTTGGAAATACATGTTAATTTGATCAATATCTATATTGTCCATTCACTGATGTTAAATTATAAGAAACTATGTATGCGTAAAGGGGGCAAATTAGTTTCAAATTTTCACAACAAAAGTAAAATAATTAATATACTTAAATTTGAGCTATGTTTACCGAAACCAAAATTAAGAACAGGTTCAGTACTAACAAAACCAGAC
This sequence comes from Agriopis aurantiaria, assembly GCA_914767915.1. NCBI lineage: Eukaryota > Metazoa > Arthropoda > Insecta > Lepidoptera > Geometridae > Agriopis > Agriopis aurantiaria. The sequence goes on along the minus strand of OU612001.1, from coordinate 7,926,282 downwards.
GTTTAAGGACTTTGGTAAAATAAGGTATTTATGTTACTCCTAATACCGAATGTTTACACAACTTTGGTAAAATAAGGTATTTATGTTACTCCTAATACCGAATGTTTACACAATTTTGGTAAAATAAGGTATTTATGTTACTCCTAATACCGAATGTTTACACAACTTTGGTAAAATAAGGTATTTATGTTACTCCTAATACCGAATATTTACACAACTTTGGTAAAATAAGGTATTTATGTTACTCCTAATACCGAATTTTAACACGGGTGAGGTATTTATGTTACTTTAAGGTTAGTTTGTGTACTTATTTTTACCAAAAAACGTAATTGATAATAATTAAGCAATACGTTTGATTTGACAATGTCTAGACGAAACAACAAAAAAGTAATAAATTGTTTGAAACAGTGAGTCAACTCTGGTGTCTTGACCTAGCAATCGACTAAAATATAGATTGAGAGTTAAATAAAATTCTATATTGAACTTAAGAGCCACATTTTAACTTTAACTTCTAAGATTTGATGATAGAGCAAGTAGTTTAGGATATTAGTGTTAGTAAAGTACGAAGTAATCTCTGAAACTGCTGAACCAATTCAGAATATTTTTTAAGCTATAATGATATGATAGATATACATAGATTTGTTCCCAAGCCAGTCACAGCTGTAGGAAAAAGCTAGATTTTTCTGTACTTTTAATTGCATATTTAATACTATGACTCAACTAAATAAGCCTTAAGCAGATAGCAAGTTGCTAAGTTAAGAGCCCTTGTTTCTTAACGATGCTAAGCTAAGAGCCATTGCTCGTTAACGATGCTAAGTTAAGAGTCATTGTTCGTTAACGTTGATAAGTTAAGAACCATTGTACATACAACGTGGTAATGGGGCCAGAATTTTGGGAACAGTTCCCAATGGTAACGGTTTAATAGAATGATAGTTAAGTTTTAATTTGTTGTTTTTTTTATAATAGAGTAAAGTAATATACTGAATTACCTAATAAAGAACTTGTACATTAACGTTGATAAGTTAAGAACCATTGTACATTAACGTTGCTAAGTAAAGAACCATTGTTCATTAACGTTGCTAAGTTAAGAACCATTGCTAGTTAACGTTACTAAGTTAAGAGTCATTGTTCGTTAACGTTGCTAAGTTAAGGATCTTTGTTCGTTAATGTTGCTAAGCTAGAGCCATTGTTAGTTAACGTTGCTAAGATAAGGTCTATGGTTCGCTAACATAGCTAAGTTAAGAATCATTGGTCGCTCACGGTTCAATTCTCAAAGCTACTTTCCAAACAAATACGAGTACTTGAATAAATATGTATACATATTCCTGAATAATGACGGAAGGGAATATAAGTCCCAAAGAAATACAGGAAACCGATCGCAATTTATCCGTCCCCGCTCTCGCCTCCACCGTCAGTCTAAATACATGTTGTTTGGTATAAAAACTGATTGTAAGTACATGGACATCAGAAAAAACACTTATAATTATTACATAAAAACGAATTGCAAGTATATGGACTCCAAAAAAAATGCGACATAAACGGTCAAATTTTTTGATCGCGTTGACTTACAAAATTGTTTTTTTTTCACAGCTAAATGAAACCGTAGCTTCGAGTATTTGATATAAATTTCATCTTGATACCTTTACGCGTTCTTGAGAAAAGGGGTCTTGACAGACGGACAACAAAGTGATCCTATAAGGGTTCCGTTTTTTCCTTTTGCGGTACGGAACCCAAAAAATGCTTATCTTTACTATATAATTATTCTAAAACGCTGAATTGAACTTAACAGTAAGTAAGGGTATCTTTTTATGGTTGACAATGTAGGCGTTTGACCATAGCTCATCATTTGTTAAGTGACGGTGAAGTCGAAGATGGTAAACTATCCATGGTAACTAACTATGGTAACTGTTCATTTTCTATTAGACTGCCAGAGCGGGCACGAAAAATTTACACCACTTTATGGTTGATGTTCCGAAAACCCGTACGAAGCGCTTTGATTCCACTTTAATTATGTGAACTGCTAGTCTATGGAATGCGCTGCCTGAATGGGTGTTACCCGATAGTTACAATCAGTAATCTAATCAAGGGTTAATCAGTTTCTTCAAGGCAAGCTTGCTCCATCGTAGACAGCATCATCGCTTAACATCAGGCGAGTTGGCGGTCAACCGCAAGCCTAATAGGCCTATATAATCATTTCAGCCCTAGGACGTCCACTACTGGACATAGGCCTTCCCCCATTGATCTCCAAAAGGGCCGGTTGGAAGCGGCCTGCATCCAGCGTATCCCTGCGGTCTCTTTTAGGTCGTCTGTCCATCTTGTAGGTGGACGTCCTACGCTGCACTTACCGGTCCGTGGTCTCCATTCCAGAACCTTATCTTCAAATCATGAGTGAATCGGTTCCTTCTAGGCAAGCGTGCTCCAACGTAGACCGCATCATCGCTTAACATCAGGCGTGATGGTGGTCAAACGCAAGCCTATTAATTATTAAAAAAAAACCTTTCGGCCCCATGGGCCATCTGTTCTGCGTCTATATAATATATTTAATATAAAAAAACTAGCTTTGCATGGGAATTGGCACTCAAGTAAGGCGGCCAGACCACACCATACGCTTATTGAAATCTGTTACATTTACTTGGTTCGAAGGATCATTAAGTATACCAGATTTATAACTACGCCCCCTTACTAATAACGTGGAGTAGTCTCAGAATAGTCACGCCACATTCTCTCTTTCTGAACTCGATCGAAAAAGATAAAAGACGAAGTAATTATTCCATTCCATGGCTACTCCACGTTTCTTAGTAAGGGGGACGAAGTTTATTATTTACTAACATACCTACATTGACTCATTCATTGAAAAAGCATGTGTCAAAAGTGATTCTGTTAATTAATTATTTTATAACCTGGCTAGATACCACGAGTTGGTACAGAATTAACTAACTTCACTGATTAACTGAACGGCATAAAAATTTAAAGTTATGAAACATAAAAACAGCGTATAAAATATCTCATAAAAATCGCATTATGAAAGCCGCATAAAATTATATGAATTAGAATTTGGAGGACAATTACGGGATAAAATCTATGAATTAAATCCCACCGAAATTCCCCCAGTGGACAAATTTTGGTGGGGATTTGTGTAAAACAGAAATAACGAACTCACGCACGTGTTTACCCAACCGCGAGAGGGTACGTAGCGCGGCTACGGCGTAGCAACCCCGCTACGGCTCATAGCTAACTGCCGTAGGCAACGTAGCGCGAGATATTCGCGCATCTCCGCTGCAAAATCAGCGCCGTAAAGTTATGCTCTTATTGTACCAGTGATGACGGACGGTCGGACACTAATGGATTGGATACGATTCGTGTGAACTGGACTTACCTACTCACTTAACGTTTGACATAGCGATATCGAACAGAAATACTGACTCAAGATAAAAGTAAAACTAGCGGACACATCTACACTAATAAACTGCCTGACGTAAGTATAGGCCTTCCAACAACCTAATAAACCGGTTAAGTGCTAGTTGGGCTTGCGCTCTGAGGTTCCGTACTACCACATAATACAAAAATACAATATCACGCCCAGGCGGTCATAGATGGTCTGTTGGACATAGGCCTCCCCCATCGACATCCAAAAGAGCCGGTTGGAAGCTGCCTGCTTCCAGCGCTTCCTTGCGGTCTCTTTTAGGTCGTCTGTCCATCTTGTAGGTGGACGTCCTACGCTGCGCTTACCGATCCGTGGTCTCCATTAGAGAACCTTTCGGCCCCATCGGCAATCTGTTCTGCGTGATATGTGCCCTGCCCACCGCCACTTCGATTTGCTAATCCAGTGGGCTGTGTCGGTAACTTTCATTCGTCTACGGATGTCATTTCTGATTCTATCTCGTAGATAAACCCCGAGCATAGCTTTTTCCATAGCTCGTTGTGCGACTTTGAGCTTGCTTATAAGGCCCATAGTGAGAGACCACGTTTCAGTGCCGTATGTCATCATTGGCAACAAACACTCATCACTATGAACATCATTAACTATGGGACAAACCCAGAAATCGCTAATTAAATTATAAACTATTCCATATACTTTGTTGTGTGAATGTCATTTTGCTATGGAAGAACAGATATTTTTTTTATTTTTTTTATTTCTTTGCGATTTCTGTGTTGGTTCTACTGCTGCTTGTGCTATAATTAGTACAATGACTAACTAATGAACACTAGTTGTTCCTAACGACGAAACACGCTTGTAAACAATACCAAGTTGCTAGTCACTGGATTACGCTACCTGTCTGGGTTGCTCCGTCGAACACATGCACGCAAGGAACGGAGCTGTCGCCTGGGGGTTTACATGGAGAACTGAACGTTATCCATCGTTTCTCAACCTTAATATTGTGGTGATTCTTTTAATGGTGGGATTCTTTTTATTTACGACTAGCGGTCCGCCCCAGCTTCGCACGGGTATAGATTATAGCCTATGTCACCCGGGGATAGTGAAGCTTCCCAACAGTGAAATAATTTTTCAAATCGGTTCAGTAGTTTCGGAGCCTATTCAATGCAAACAAACAATCAAATCTTTCCTCTTTATAATATTAGTATAGTATAGATAAGTTACCTAATTGACAAGTTTATGTAATTATAATTTACTTGACATTTGAATTTTTAATATTTTTATTACTACTTTGAAATTATTAATTTGTAGTTTAAATCAATTAACGTTCATTTAAATTATTGTTTTAATTTTGTAGATCTTCAGACGCCTTGGCGTCACGTTAGTGTGACAAGTATTTGTTTATTATTAAAAAATCTTCACTATTCATTCAGAAAATTTATTAGCTAATCTCGGTGATAGTTAAAAACAAGTTATATACTTTATGTACAAGCATAATTATGTACTTGTTACCTGCAAACTCCTACGCGTAAAGGGCAATGTCCTTTTCATACAAACTCTCTTTCTCGCCTTTTGAGCCCCTGAATTCATCCCTGTCGTGAACTATTTTTGAGCGGTCGTCCACAACACATACTACTTATCAGTCAAAATTCACGTGGATCAAAGAGTTTTTGACATTTTGTGATCGTCTTTTGTGAGTAAGAGAGTTAGTAAGTGGTTTTGACTTATTATCGGCCAGGCATTCGAAAGAAACAACACGTTTTAGTATGCCTCGTAAGTAAATTAAACCCTTCACGACAAAGTGCTAAAAAATGGCAAAAGAGTTTCATTGACTGGATTTTTCATATATCAATTAATTTATAATTATTATCATGAGATATTAATTACTAATATCTTTGAAAATAACTAGTTTTTTGTTTGAGATTTAATTAATTCCATAATATTTAACATTACAGATTAATTAAAAATCGGTTTCAGGTAGAACGATTTTTGTTTCAGATTAGGTTTAATTAGTATTTTTAACAAAATGTTTTCTACAGTGAAACATAAATAATAGGCTACAAACATGTATTACAAATTAGTTAATGGTTTAGCGAGGGATATAATTTCGGGACATTTTTTGCACACACGTTTCTCTGACCTAAACTATGCAACGCTTGTGATATGGCTGCCAGAGACTGATATACATACATAATTATATAGTTTTAAATACATACCTAAATAGATATTCACACCCAGATATAGAACAAACACAAATTGTTCATCACATAAATGTTTGTGCTAGGTGGGAATCGAACCCACGCCCCCAATCTCAAAAGTTAGGTTCACTACCAACTGGACCAACGGGCTATCAACACATTAAATACATTACACACGTTCAAAAAATATTTAAATTAGCTGATAAACATACAAGCGACATATAAGCGTTTAAGTTTTTGATTTTTAATGGGATTGAGATAGGAGATGCTCTGTCCCTTTCCCGGAAAGCGTGTGTAAGTATAGCATTTGAATGGCGCGCAAGGCTTGACGTCATTAATTGTTACAGTGCACTTTTTGTCTAGCATGAAATTAAAATACTTATAACTTATTTATTTCTGTACAATATTTTTTGTTGATGGGCTCGATTTATCGACATCTTTTTATGAGGTAATCTATACTAATCTTATAAAGAGGAAAGATTTGATTGTTTGTTTGTTTGTTTGCATTGAATAGGGTGCGAAACTACTGAACCGATTTGAAAAATTCTTACACTGTTGGGACGCTACACTATCCCCGGGTGACATAGGCTATCAATACCCGTGCGAAGCTGGGGCAGACCGCTAGTAAAAAATAATTATTTAACTAATTTATTGATTCCTAATACACGATTGTACCTGATACGGTGTTAAAGCGGAAATACACCAGATATTCGTCTAAGAAATAGTTGTTTTAAGAACAGCTGTTTTTAAACCTTTATTTACCTTCTAATAATAACTCTGCGACACAGGTCATTTGTATGATTAATTCATCCCTTTATTTTAGGGTAACAAGCACCTGAAAATGGAGCTATTTTAGGCAACAATACAAAGGACCCCTACATGCGGCGTGTCGATTTTAATTAAACCCTCGCGGTCAGTTTTAACCCAATCCCCTAACTTGTAGGGAATGGTTTTGTTTTTGTTCATCTACTTTGCTTCTGTTCAATTGCGGTCAGCTAATTTTTTTATCTAAAGTACTTACATATATTATTGTTGCCTAAAATAGCTCTATATTGAGGTGCTCATTGACGTAATAAAAAAAAACAAGATTTAAGACCAGCGATCAGATCAAGTGCCTAAAGACAAGGGTCTTTAACCAGTGTGTGTTGCCAGCGATGACATATGTCACTGAGATGTGGTCTTTTGGAAAATCTCAGAATCACAGAGTGGGCAATGGAGAAATATGCTCGCAGTTTCTTTGCGCGATAAAATCCGGAACGGGGATGGGATATGAGTCGAAAAACCACAGTCATCGACATAGGTGCTCAGATTTGCAAGTTGAATAGGAAATGGGCAATTTGGGCAGGCCACATCGCTTGAAGAACTGATAACCGATGGGGAAGAAAAGAAAGGTTCATGAGTGAAAACCACGAACCGGAAGACGCAGAGTAGGTAGGCCTCCCACTCCCACGCCATGGGCTGACGAGATCGTGAAAGTCGCAGGCATTCAGTGGGTGCAGATGGCAACCGATAGTTCAGTGTGGCGTGCTCAGAGGGAGGCCTATGTTCAGTAGTGGACGTCTTAAAGCTGATGATGAAATGTGCTATTATAAAGATAATGCCTATTGTGCACAGCACGGTCTTAAGCCCTCAAAAGTTCATTAGCCTAAGGTAAGGTATAGTTAGAGCTATTATTTTGTAAAATTGAAAGTGTTAGTTACCGTTACCACTGAACTCCGTAACGGCTGAGTAGATTTAGATGAAATTCGGTATTGAGATTAGACTTTTTGTTTCAGAAAAATGAGTCCTAAAGAATTACAGGCGTGATGGTGGTCAAACGCAAGCCTATTAATTATTAAAAAAAAAAAAAAAAAAAAAATTATTACAAGATTTTATTTAACATGCAATGTTTTTATATTAGTTTGTTTGTTTGGGTCAAATCTTGCAAGCTGAATTAGAACCACTTCACCTTACGTAAACCGGACGAGTCCATAAACGTAATCTTTATTATACTTAGATTATAATAATAGATTTACTCTTATGACAATAAAGAATATCTTATCTTATCTTATCTTACGGAATAGAATTTATACATGTTGGTTCAGTTCCAATGACATTGCATTTTTTTGTGTAAGCATGACCTGAATCGAATTCTAGGATTAGCTCCAAATGGAACTCTTCGAGAGTCAACAGCACAGACACGTAATTTTGTATATGCATTTTATTATGATAGCCGGTTTTAAGTTTTTCCATTACATAGGTTGCTGCACTCAGGGTTGGGTACTGACTAGGGAACTCCGCACAGACATGAATGGTTGTATACGCATTCAATTATGATAACCCATTCTAAGTGTCACCATGACATGGTGGATTACATTTTCTTTGCTAAAGCTATTATCTCGTTTTTAGACAATCTCACTATCACCTCCCTCACTGTTAATGGCAAAATTGCCCCAAAAACCAATGGAACCGTAGCCAAAAAAAAAACCTTGTTAAACTAACAAACTAAGTTATTATCTATTAAATCTCATCTAATACAATGAAGTACATTAGGTCCTTGGATCACCCATGCGTGATCCTCGACGAAGTAAACCAGTCACGACCCTTATCTCCAAGGGATAGAATGGCGAAGAAATAATTATTTACAAATAAGAATAATGTATTCAGAGAACAGGAAAGAACGGAATAAATCTTTTCTCTGACGAAGGTGCCTGGAGAATTATTTAGGATAAGGATACAATAAAAAACTAAACGAATTAAATCTGTTTCCAATAAAATAATACGCTTCCGGACTTGCTATTTTGTATTGTCTTATACAATACTAGCGGTCCGCCCCAGCTTCGCACGGGTATAGATTATATACTAAATAATATATAGTATATGCCTATATCACCCGGGGATAGTGTAGCTTCCCAACAGTGAATGAATTTTTAAAATCGGTCCAGTACTTTTTGAGTCAATTCGTTACAAACATACTTACATACAAATCTTTCCTCTTTATAATATTAGTATAGATATAAAAGGCGATGTGTGTATGACGTATTTATATGTTATGTCTGTATGTTCACTATGGATTCCGAAACGGCTGGACCTATTTTGAAGTGACTTTCACTGGCAGATAGCTGATGTTAAAAGGAGGGGAGGGGTTCACCCCGCGGGTGAAATTGCCAAACAGTACTTTTTTATCTTCAAAAACAGTAATAATGTTTTAGCAAATTAGCTCTGGCAAGCAGTTCGTATTGAATCGTTAAAAAAATTACCCGGTCTCACAGACTAGGTAAAGCTATGCCCGGATTACCATCGTAGTTAGAATAGCTAGCTAATTTCTCAGTGAATTTTGAGCAAGCAGGATTATTTTCATGTCCGGCGCATGCCAAGTCGAGCGCTACAAAGTCGAGCTAGACCGTACTAGTAATTTACTAACCCACAAATAGGAGGAAAGCAGCATGTGCTCAGAGCCTTACTCGAGGTCGATGAGATACGATGCCACAAGTCCACCGGGAGCGAAACTAAGCCTTGTGTAGCTTTGTTAAGGAACATTTTAAATAAATCTTAGTGCATTATCGGTCGTGCTTAAGTTCAAAACCCGTGGCGTGCTTTTCAAACCGCTAAACAATTACAATAAAAAAATTAAAAAAGTTACCTACCTTTTTTCAAGATTTTTAAATAGTAATGCAAAGTAACGCCTGATTCAATCAATACTGATGATGTCGAAGCGTTTTTTAACATTGTTTTGGCTTGTTTGATTTTTTCTAAAACTTGAATTTATCGAATACTTGAAAAATCAGTTGGCACAAGACAGGCTAAATAGGCAAGAAGTCGGGAGCCAAAACAGAAAAGTGAAAAACGAGTTAAAAAACTAAATAAGAGAGCTTGAAAAATAAATTTAAAAAAATTTACCTATGAAGGTAAAGTTGTAATCTTTATTAGTAGATACTGAGAAACTGAAAATAACACTGCAACTATGATTATTGTGATCAAAATGCTGGTGTTTTTCTGGCTCAACGTATAATTGCCATGTAATGTCGCCAACATGCTGAGTACACTGCCAGTGCTTATAGTGTCAGTGCCAAGGTTTACGTTCGCGTGATTTTCCAACTGAGCGGATCTAACGTTAGTTTGGTGCCACAATAGCAGTTGTCCGTAAGGCCCCTGGTAGTAAACTCGAGCATTTGGATTGTCTCTAGATCTTCAACGGTATATGAGCTATTCAACTGATTTTTTGTATAATATATGCGAAGTAGCTTAAAAATTTACCCCCATATTTATAAACGCAATAAAGGTAAGTACTTACCTCGAATTTTAACCTTGAGTGCTCACTTTGCTAACGTTTGTTAGTCCTCCAAGCCTCCTTCATGTTTTCTCTCAAGACTTCTTCAATTGACCTCAAATGAGAATAAACTGAAATATTACGGCATACATGACGTCTTCAGATCCGTAGACATCAATTTTTGAGGTAAATTAAGATATTCTTAAGGAACCTTAAGAATATTTTAATTTATTGACTAAAATGTCAAAACAAGACTTAAACTTAAAGGTTAAACTTAAAGAATAAGGTGAGGTAACCTTTATAAATACGAGGGTTAGTGTAAGTTAGCTTGTATTTTGTTTAGTAAAAAAAATTATAATAACTATAAAAATTGATTCTTTCGCTCTTGGTAGAGTCCGGGCTTGCGAGGGATTCTTCCAGCGGACACATTAATAGGCAATTTCCCCGCGCGCTACCGTCCCTGATGCATTACCTATCTGCACAAATATCTGCTAATCATGATCAGTTCCTGCGCCAGTTTTAATATGCAGTCAATTAGGACATGTCCCTTGTGTGGTTGTGTTAATTGCATATATTTTAGTTCGATAGATTCGCCAGTTTGAGTATGCGCTCAACGGACATGTTTCTTGTGTTGATACGTTTAATGACCTATTAAGTCTATTTAGCCGCTCATTTAGGACATGTCCCTTGTGTGGTTGTGTTAATTGCATATATTTTAGTTCGATAGATTCGCCAGTTTGAGTATGCGCTCAACGGACATGTTTCTTGTGTTGATACGTTTAATGATCTATTAAGTCTATTTAGCCACTCAATTAGAATATTTTATTCCGATAGATATGAGTATGCGATAAATTAGAACATGTCTATTGTGTTGATTGAACATATTTTATTTCGATAGATTTGGTTTTTATTTGCTTACCTTAAAACAACAAGGGTAAAAAAGCATCGAGATAAATAGTAAGGACGCGGCGAAGATATTGAGCACCAGTGTTGGTTGCTCGCTGACTTCGTTGATGCGCAGTCCTTGCGCGTCACGACATTCTTAAGAGCAAATATATTATTAGACACATATCACACTAATATAATTATACTAACTGTTGCCCACATTTTTGTACGCGTAGACGTTCATATTTACTTTCTACCTCCTTCTGTCCCCTTTAATTCGACCCTTTCGCAACATCCTTAGCGGACTTGTACATCTTATAAGAAATCTTCTAGTCTAGTTTCAGCTACGCAGATAAGTAGTTTTTGAGATTTCGTGATTAACACGTGAAAGCACGATAGACGTGAAGTACTTAACTGAAATTTTGTCAGCGCATATTTTTCAAATGCTGAGCACATGATTTGTTAAGATGGTCATCTTAAGGCCGATAATAGTTATTTATGATACAAGTGCGGAAAGTTGGTTATTACAAACGAGTAGACGAATGTAAGCCCGAGACGAAGTCGAGGGCTTACCATAGTCACGAGTTTGTAATAACCAATCCGCACGTGTGCCATACAACGTTTTACAACACATTTGCGAGAAAAAAACAAAAAATGGAAATTAAAAAAATACCGTAACGTACACGCACGGTGCTATACAACGGAGCGTGCGGACAAATTCATTACAGCACGCTCCGTTGTATGATTCGTAATGTTTAACTTTCGAAAGATGTATTCAGTTATCGTAAGTGCACTTTTTGAGCAAATGTGTTGCAAAATTAATTTTTAAATTTGCTAAGTAGGAAGAAATAAATGATTGGGTAATAATTTTAGGATATTATTGAAAACATTAGAAGTTTTATTTTGGCGGAAGAGATTGAAATAAATAAAAATAAACTATTTTTACTCCAATTTTATTTTATTCAAAACTTTCCCTATGTACGCAGCTGTCGCTCGTGGTGTTAACAATTTGATTAATTTGATGACTGGAGCCCATGCCGGAGGGACTTGCCAACCATTCTATTAAAATTTTGACGATTTGGTTGCCTCGGGCAGCATCATTGGTAACCAGTTCGATTAAAAAGTTGTCATAAAAATCTGCTACCTTCAAACAAAGGATAACAGAAAAACACGTCGATTTTGCGGAACTATATACTAACTACGTAAGAAGATAAGCAAATAGGGGAAGCTCGTGCGGCCATTTTCCTCTATCGGTCCCTAACGTATTATCTTTCGGCAAGATAACGACGTTCATTTGCGACGTCCGATCAAGTGGCAGATAAATGATTTGTAACAAACGTTCCGTACGCTTTCCGGTTTCGGACATAAAACGAAGCGATTAGATTGATTTAACATCACGAATAAAAATACTATTACAGTACTAAAATTGTAGACTGATTTTCAAACGGCCGTACATAAACCAACCACTCTACCACCAACGTCTCTATGGAAAAAATATCGTAAAGGCGTGCTTCACTTGCACGGCAACAAAATGCTATGGTGCCGTGAACGTCAATGTTGTTGTTGCAAGCAGATGATCAAAGTATTTTATGTAGTTAGTGTAGAACAACTTTGGTTTAATCATTTAATGTATAGATGAACTAACAACACCATTATAATGAAACTGTATTGGCGAAGTTCACACGTGTTCGTTGACAGTTGACAGTCTTTTGTCGACTGCCAACGAACACAGTATATAAGTGGCGGTTGCATTGCAATCACCCTCTTTCTGTGATCGAACCTCGAAGCGAGAACAAGTGTAAACGAATTGTGTGTAAAATAGTTCAAGGGGTGATTTCTTGGCCGAAATGCTAACAAATCAGAATCGGGATTAATAAGTTACAGATGTCTTCTTATTTTCCCATGTCCACAGAGTGTAATTTGTCTTTTGTTAAGTGGTTCAAAACCTGTTTGCTAGTCATGTTTTTTTTTAGAGCCCTAATTAATAGTTATTGTACAAAGTGGCTGTTTTATTCCTTGCGTTTTCTTGATTATAATTTCTTTACTAATGATTAATTTAATACTAATTACTAAATAACTGTGCTCATGTTAAAAGTTCTTCAGATTATATATCCGATTAGTGTACTTATTGTTATATATGCAAATTTCTGCCGCCGATTCTGCGGCTGAGCCTGCTGTCGAGCCTGCCGCTGAGCCTGCTGTCGAGTCTGCGGCTGAGCCTGCTGTCAAGCCTGCGGCTGAGCCTGCTGTCGAGCCTGCCGTTGAGCCTGCTGTTGAGCCTGCTGTCGAGCCTGCTGTCGAGCCTGCGGCTGAGCCTGCTGTCGAGCCTGCGGTCGAGTCTGCGGCGAAGCATACAGTGGAGCCTGCAGTGGAGCCTGCCGCGAAGTCTGCGGCTGAGCCTGCTGTCGAGCCTGCGGCTGAGCCTGCTGTCGAGCCTGCGGCTGAGCCTGCGGCTGAGCCTGCTGTCGAGCCTGCCGTCGAGCCTGCGGCTGAGCCTGCGGTCGAGTCTGCGGCGGAGCATACAGCGGAGCCTGCAGTGGAGCCTGCCGCGGAGTCTGCGGCTGAACCTGCTGTCGAGCCTGCGGCTGAGCCTGCCGTCGAGCCTGCGGCTGAGCCTGCTGTCGAGCCTGCGGCTGAGCCTGCTGTCGAGCATACAGCGGAGCCTGCAGTGGAGCCTGCCGCGGAGTCTGCGGCTGAGCCTGCTGTCGAGCCTGCGGCTGAGCCTGCCGTCGAACCTGCCAGCTGAGCCTGCAGCGGAGCCTCCAGTACGCAGTTACGTAAGAGACATTGTACGCAGTTGCGTAAGATCCGGTGTACGTAGTCGCGTAAGAGCCGATGTACGCAGTTGCGTAAAAGACATTGTACGCAGTTGCGTAAGATCCGGTGTACGTAGTCGCGTAAGAGCCGATGTACGCAGTTGCGTAAGAGACAGTGTACGCAGTTGCGTATTGACTTAACTAAACCAGATTCGGTTTTAGTCTGATATGATGTGCTTTTCAGTATGCAGTTGCATTCTGATATTATGTAACATAAAACGATAGTATAAGACTTCAAAATAAGATTGTAAAGTACACATTTAATTAACACGTATAATGTCTATTATCATATAATACATGACACGTATACACGAGGACGTGTAATTGAGTCGGATGGCCGAATGTAGAACAACTTTGGTTTAATCATTTAATGTATAGATGAACTAACAACACCATTATAATGAAACTGTATTGGCGAAGTTCACACGTGTTCGTTGACAGTTGACAGTCTTTTGTCGACTGCCAACGAACACAGTATATAAGTGGCGGTTGCATTGCAATCACCCTCTTTCTGTGATCGAACCTCGAAGCGAGAACAAGTGTAAACGAATTGTGTGTAAAATAGTTCAAGGGGTGATTTCTTGGCCGAAATGCTAACATTAGTATCTTGCATCTGCTTTCAATCTCAATAAACTATACCTACTCAATACTAGCTACACTCGTACAATCTAACGTCCTAAGCTATTTACTTTTACTTAAACTTGCTTAGTTACTTTTTAGGCACCTTGCTTGTTGGTCATCGTGCATAGTTATCCTACCTTATTAGCCATCTTGCTCTTTAGCAACTCGATCAAAACTTATAAGAGGCTATGCAAATTAGATCATAGAGTGCCGTATCTTTAACCTTTGTTCTTGGAGATCTTAGGTTAAAATAAATTACGTTAAGGCTCTCCATGGACGTTTTATAAGGCTCTCTCAGATGTCAGATAATTTTAATTCTTTTCATACAAATTTACTACCTAGTTAATTTATACTTCTTTTATTCGTCTGATTTTGGTGAAACTTGCCGTCAAAAGCATTACAAACAGGAACCGATGAGAAGTTAGAAGCCAATAAAAACATTCAATTTGTTCCACTGCCTGGAGCGATTCCAAAACGTTTAGCTACGCTAGATAATACGTTAAACGAGCTTTCTAGAAAATTGGTTAAAGTTTCTAAATATAGCTAGAGGTCTCGAGTACGTGATATTTCTGGGAGCACTTGAAATTGCTCACGACGTTCTTTCATAAACGCAGACGTGACATTGTTGCTAGCATATTTGAGGAGATCCGGAACAAAGCGGATTTTTTTTTTTTTATAAAGAAAACAAAAGTATTGATTATTGATTGAATGATTATTACGTTATCGATAAAAAGTAAGTGTATTTGTCGGGTCTAGCTCCAGCTGCCCATCTTTAGAGCCCTAATTAGTGCGTTTTTAACGAAATTTGCAGCAATGTATAGTATTTCACATACTATACGTCACTCAGATCGCACTAATTAACTATCGTACAACAATCGTATGATCAATCGTACAAAAATCGTATGACAAATATTTTTTTTTATCTGGCATAAAATGGATTTATCGCCTTTTTTCCGGAGCTCCTCATTTATGAAGCTGAGATTTTTTTGTGGTAAAGAAGGAAATTGGAATGCGCAATATTGAAAAATAAAGGTAATTGTTGAGTGGTTTTATTTTATTTTAACTATATTATTATTATTCACAATTTAGTTTACAATCGCTAAAACAAAATAAAATCAAAGCACAAAATATTTTGATACCACCAATCCCCACTGATCCATTGCTATCCTATAAATATAAACCTACCTAAAAACGAACGCTAAACTAAAGGAAAAATATTGTATTTAATTAATTGTATTTATTTTAATTATAATAAACTCAGAGTGGTATAAAGTAAAAAATTGAAAATTTACGTGCCATTGTATGATTTTAACAGAGCGTTCACCTCAGAGTCACGCAGCGGGCAATGGAGAGAGCTATGCTCGGAGTTTCTTTGCGCGATAGAATCCGGAACGTGGATATTCGCCAAAGACCCAGAGTCACCGACATAGCTGTTAAAATTTGCAAGTTGAAGTGGCAATGGGCAGGACACATCGCTCGAAGAATCGATGACCGATGGGGAAGAAAGGTTCTTGAGTGGAGACGAAGACGCAGCGTAGGTAGGCCTCCCACTAGATGGACCGACGACATTGTGAGAGTCACGGGCATCCAGTGGATGCAGAAGGCAGGCTGTCGTTCAGTGGTTAAAGGGGGAGGCCTATATTCAGCAGTGGACGTCTTCTGGCTGATGATGATGATGATGTATGATTTTAAAACGCTGAAAATATTATAGACAAATTTTTCCCATGAGGCTATGGCTGACTCTTTTCTGATAAGTTCATCAATATCGTATGGTGATACACCCAGAAAGGCACATAATGCTTCATGTGTAAATCTAAAAGTGCTGAATTCTGGACACTGAATTTTTTTGTTGTTGATGTAATGATGGAAATTGGAATGCGCACTATTAGAAAATAAAGGTAATTTTTGAGTGGTAATGAAGGAAATTGGAATGCGCACTATTGGAAAATAAAGGTCATTTTTGAGTAGCAATGAAGGAAATTGGAATGCGCACTATTGGAAAATAAAGGTCATTTTTGAGTGGCAATGAAGGAAATTGGAATGCGCACTATTGGAAAATTAAGGTCATTTTTGAGTGGCAATGAAGGAAAGTGGAATGTGTGCTATTGAAAAATAAGGGTAATGATTAAGTGGTAGCGCGGTAAACAAGAATTCGCATTATTGTGAAATAATGGTAATTTTCGTAGCCATCACAAAATTCATAATAATACCTAGGCCCCGGACTTCGTTATGAGGCTTGTTAAGGGAAATCAGTCGCATTGATCAAAATATTTTAACTAAGCCTACCAAAGAGATGTCAATAGCTTTAAAAGCGGACTTCATAAGCAGATGCCAAGGTGTAATTACCACAGTCTTCTCAATTCGTTTTTTTTTTTGGGTTCCCCGTACCCAAAGGGTGAGCGGGACCTTATTTTAGTAATATACTATTATTACTGCTACCTACCTACTATTACTAAGCATGTCTGTCCGCCCCACCTTTTATAATGTCTGAATTTTTCGAACCGTTGAAATTTTCACAGAATAGTATGTAATGTTTCGGCGGATTAACTAAGAAATAATAATAAAATCTAAAAGTATAACTAAATGATAACAATACAAAAAACTTAACTTTTATTTTACTTAACTTTTTAACTTATTTTTGGTTTTGCTCTAGTGTAATAACGAAGTACAAGCGTCAATTCTGGCATGATTATAGTACACACTCTAAAGTATAACGACAAATAATAAATAATAGCCAAGTGCGAGTCAGGGACAAATTTTTATTCACCGCCAAACTAAGCAACGTCGGGCGCGGTCGGTACTTGGATGAGTGACCGCCTGGGCGTGAAGTAGTCTTTTTGCACAATTTTTATGTGGTGGTAGGGAACCCTCGTGCGCGTGTCTGACTCACACTTGGCTGGCTTATTATACGTAAGTCCTGTTAAACAAACTCAAAGCGAAATTTAAATGCTCCGTGTGTTTGGGAAACAACAAACAATGTACACATTCTAGAAATCCTAAAAGAGAAAAGGTCATCTTGATAGAATTTTATTCATATATAACCTTTGAAATTTTTTGAACAAAGTTTTATTTGAACGTTATATACTAATATCTGATCCGACACGTCTTGGCAAAATTTTAATCTTTGGTTGCGTTCATACATATCTAAAAGAAAAAAAGAACGTTCAGTTTTTCCCGCGGATATATAAATTTCCGGGAAACTTTTCAAGTTTTTATTTAACTTACTACTTCGTTCTAATCGTTAAGTACTACTTACCTACTCAGTCACAGTATTTACCACTTATTCCTACGATTTATTTTACATGAGTATTTTTGTTTGAGAATAGATAATGCACTTTTCTGTTTGCTGTTAACAAAGGAGAAATTTGATGAGGTTTGTGATCGTTCACCCACAAGAGACTTCAGGAACAAATTAATTCGCGAAAGTTCACGTTAACAAACTCCGAAGCCTCGAAGGCTCTTAAAAGAAAAACCGTCTGAAAACATATGACAAAACAAAAGCGATTAGACCGTGGGGTCGAGCGATATCTCATTTTGTACATCATAAAAATGTCGGTCCCGTCTGAGATTTAGCTGAACGAAGGCTAAAAACAGTTTCATCGGTTCAATTAAAAGTTTGGGCCAGGCCGGGCCGAGACGGAGCGGCGCATAATTACTGGTGTCACTCAGGGCCCGGGCGGCGCGCCAGGCTTTGGATGGTCAGACGGAAGCTTTCACACCCTCTGGATATTCGCGCTGGAAATTTCGTCGCACAGGATCGTAAAAAGATTGACCTGGTAGTTTATTTACCACTTTTCCCGCAGTTTATCGAGACTAAAGTATCCTATGTACGAACTATGCTTCTATTATTTATTTATTCATGTTTCTATTTGCTTTTTGCAACATTTTATGAAGATCGGTGTCGCGTCACGGCTTGACGTCATCTCGTGCTATAGTGAGGTCTCTGTCTAGCATGAATTTTTAAATACTTATAATTTGTTTACTTTTGAAATATAATTATTTTTTTCATTTATAGGCTTTATATATATAATCAGCTTTTTAATGAGATATTAAATAAAAATTGGGACACTGACCTATTATTGACGCCTACACCAATATGAATTGTATTATCCTAGCAACAAATGAATCGTGTCGGCTACCCCAAGTAGCCCGTAGCAAGCAGTTTCGGTACAAAACGATGGAAACCTCCGTGACGATGATTACGTGTCAAAGTTTATGAGAGTTCCTTTGTCGAGGTCCCATCGCTTTGTTCCATCAAGTATCGGTGTTGTTACTCGGCGCTCGGCTTCGCCGATACTCGCTTATGAATTAGCTTCTCAATATAAGATGGGTAAGCGTATCTCATTTAGACCATTTTATTAGTCTTTATTTATTAGTTTATTATTAGACCATTATATCAGTATATCAGTCTCTGGCAGCCATATCACAAGCTTTGCTTAGTTTGGGGTCAGATGACCGTGTGTGAAAAAATGACCCGAATATTTATATTCATTATTATAGTTAAATTTGATGAAAGTTTGTATGGAAGATCTTAATTTATGAAGTCAGATACGTGGAAGTTGGTATTTGGACTTTCTACCAGACTATTTATAAGTTAAGGTTAGTTTAATCCTCGTTTTTGAAAACTCATTCCCTAAACGGGTTTAATAAGGAATGAAAGTTAGTAACTTTTTAACCGACTTCAAGAGGAGGTTATTAATTCGACTGTATGTTTTTTTTTGTTGAACTTACAATCATGGAATTTGGTATTTAGACTTTAATTTTGTTTACAAAAGTCAGCTGTAAGCGTTTTTTGAAATTCATCCCCTAAGAGTTAATGGGATGAAAGTTTGTACAAGCTTCGTCATGAATCCCTCGGGCACATGGCTCGTAAATACTAAATACTATTTCGTCGATTTCACTTTTTTATTCTGGATAATAGAGAATTCTCACAGTTATTAAAATTTTATTACGTAAAGATACTTATGGTTTTGAAAAACGACAATTTCATATGTAAATATATTCTAAAATAGATAAGTTTTAATTTGTTAGTTTGGTTTCATTTGTTTTCTCTATACCTACATACTTCTTTCTGTTATTGTAAGTAGATATACCTGCAAAACAATTCAAATGCTTATTTACATCTGGTATATTTACTTCCGCATCTCAAAGCGTTATCGAGGCCGTTATCCGTCGTTATTCGTTATAACAGGACTAATTTAACGTTATTACCACTGTCTTCGTAACGGAAACGTAATTTACTTAAATTAAATAGGTATTATTTATTATCTCAGATAATATTATCGATGGAACCCGCAGACATAGGCATGATGACTAATATTTTTTTATTACATCATAAAAAAGCTGATCATAAATAGAGCCCACCAACGAAAACAGAATTAAAATTAGTTCAAAAATAAATAAGATATAAGCAGATATAAGCATTTAAATTTCATGCTAGACAGAGAGCGCACTATACTGAGCTGTGACGTCACGGCTCAGGAGCGCCATACAAATGCTATACTAACACACGCTCTGTGAGAAAGGAATAGAGGATCCCCTCCCTATCCCCACCTAAAACTTTAAACGCTCATATCTCAGAGATTTATCAGCCAATTTAAATTATTTTTTCAGTATGTGTAATGTATTTAGTTATATTCCTCGCTTAGCCGGTTATTTGTAATAAATTAAACGTGAGGACACATGCCTATTATTATTTTGAAGTAGGTAGTTGACATTTTAAGATTATATATATTAGGGAAGGGAATTAATTGATAATTATTGTAATAAAGTTTGCTATTGAAGCTGAACCTATTTTAAGATCTAACTGATACCTAGTTATAACAATACCTACACAATAAAGTACCTACCTCTGCTAAAACTTTTTTGTTTGCGAATACGTCTACTAGATTAGGTACTTCACCTGATTATTGAATCCGAAATTAAATTTATGCATTAATTTAAATACAAGTACCAATATATTGAGGCTGGTGAAAGCGAGTTTAATTCGCGAGAGTCGTAATCAGCGCAAACGGTTTAATCAGAGAGGTTGCGACCCTCCGGCTGCCAACTAACGCAATCACCCCCCACATAGAAAATACAGAAGGTAACCGCTGTTTGTAATTTGCACTGTAGTCCTGACTAACTGACACACGTGGCATAAACCTATCACCCAATACATGGTTACGAGGAACGATGGTACTATACCGAGAGGAGGTCATCGTACTTATCATTATGAACAACTTTCAGCATGGGACCAACCTCAGATTAAACAATAAAGGGAGATATGATCATTAACGGGATATTTACCGTGATAATGTTGAGGATGGAGCGACAAGAAGCTCATCAGCTACGAATCCCTGGTGCAAAATAAGTTTCGCATCGGCGCTAGTCTATCGGTTTTATATCGGATACATTTAAGAGTGTGCATTAATGGATCTACATCTAATTCCCTCCTGCCCATTTTTTCTATCGGACTGCCAGAGTGGGCACGAAAAAGTGACTCCGGTTTATGGTTTATATTCCGTAAGCCCGTACGAACGTTCTGTGGAATGTGCTGCTTGAATGGGTGTTCCCTGATAGTTACAATCTGGGTGTCTTGAAATCGCGGTTTCTTCTAAGCAAGCGTGCTCTATCATAGACTGCATCATCGCTTAACATTAAGCGATCTGACGGTCTAACACACACGCACACACTCATTCTCTCACACACACACACACAAACACACACACACACCCACACACAAACACACACACACACCCACACACACAGAGATCTCGAGAGAGAGAGAGATACACATACATTCCATTGTGTGAATTTAAATATCTGCTCTGGGTACTTGTCTTAGTCTTTCTGTGTCTTCCGTGTTCAGGGAATCCTATTGCAGAGCTATGAGTGTAAATTTAACTTTTTTATAGTTTGTCTATGTTATCTCGCTACACTGCGGCACTCTACTCCGAGACGTCCGCAATACACGGCAGCTTTGTATTAACCATTTAACCTCAATTCACTCGCTAAATTTAACCCAGTTTCGGTGCTACGATTGCAACTAAATTTATTAGTGACTCGTCAAGTTGGCTAGCTCGAGAGAATCGAGGCTTGGTTCTAGAATATTCGATATTCGGAATTTTAGTAGCTGTTAAACGAGCCTATACCACATCATATACATACATGTACCTATATGTACCTGTACCATCTATTTAGGAAGGCCCCTATTGATAAACTTTTACATGGTTTCTCTAACAAGAATAATAAGTTCGTTATGGGCATTACATGTTCAAAGCAAGTTATGCCCGCACTTCATAATCTATTGTTTTTGTTCCTATTATACATAAGAAGATAGAACCAGTATATATCAGTGGTAGCAGGACTAGCACGCCTGTCTTATGAACTGGAGGTCCCAGGTTCAATTCCCGGCCAGGCAGATGCTCTGGGTCTGAGTGCTAGTTGTCTGTATGTCTAAGTGTGTGTATTCCATGGCGTCCCCGACAAAGGGAGAATCTTAGTGGGGTTAGGACATTTACCGATACAGTACAGTACCGAAACAGTGACAACACTGCAATTTTTCAAAATCAAGTAATGCACGATAAGCCCCGATAGACATTTAAAACATAATGTTCAAACCGCGAAAGCTTAAAAGTTACCTTTTTTCTTAGCAGCTACGAGTCTGTAGCCTCGTTTGTTTTTGTTTATAGATAGTGTATCTACTATATTTAGTATATTTTGTAAAATACTGTTGGTCAACCCGACTACGACAAAAAAAAACACCACAAATGCAATTTCAATAAAAAACAAGCAACAGTTTTACTGTTTCCAATTTTGGTAGTTCAGGTTGTTACTATTTTATTTTTACTTATCGTGAAACTTTTTTCTTTTTTGTTTCACCGACGCGACAGTCAGCATTTACTTTTACGAGTGTAGCCATTTGGTCAGTTTATAGAGCAAGATGGTGCGGTCAGCCAAATCTACAGCTCAGGTCGACGTCCCCGCATTCAGGTCAACCATGTTTAGCTTGAATTTTTAATATTGTAAAAAGCTTAAACATGAGCATTATCTTGAAATGTTATCTACACAACTTTTTTATTGTTCTATAATAATATATCTTGAAACTCGTAGACTAACTAAAACAAAACGCTGTTAAAAATATTTACTGACCGCTCACCGTATCAGTAAACTGTAAAGTTGAGAAAGTGGTGGAACAAATTTTTTTTTTGACGGATGGTGCCCTATTCAGTTCTACTCAAAAGTTGGTCGTTCTGAATACTGTTAGGTACTTTCTTTCGTTTTGACTAGTTTTTAGGTACCTACTATAATTGACTATCATAAAATGATTGAGATTCTCTCACATACTTGTCACTTGCGATGCTTAATATTGCTGACCCGCTATGCTGTAGGTAGGTATGTATACCTTTTTGTAAGATGGCCCGGCTGAACCGCTAGGTTATTTAGGATTTTGGAGGCCTGCCTCTGTACCAGACTGAGGGCATCGAGATCTCCATACGATCGCCCCGGTAATTATAAGCGTGCTTTACAGGGTTACTAGTGATCAGTTAGCATACTAGTTAGTTAGCTATTAAAATTTGCAAGTTGAAGTGGCAATGGGTAGACCACATCGCTCGAAAAACCGATAACCGATGGGGAAGAAAGATTGTTGAGTGGATACCACGAACCGGAAGACGCAGCGTAGGTAGGCCTCCCACTAGATGGACCGACGATATTGTGAGAGTCGCGGGCATCCAGTGGATGCAGGTGGCAGGCTGTCGTTCAGTGTGGAGTTTAAATGGGGAAGCATATGTTCAGCAGTGGACGTCTTCTGGCTGATGATGAAGATGATGATGATGAGTTAGCATCCTCTTAAGGGCGGCCCAGTACCTCAAAACAAACTACTTGGGTTCTACGGTTTTTAGATATTCGCCAAAAAAAATTGCCGTTCCATACAAGAAATCATTCACTCACGACAAAATGTACCAAACAGCTGTTTCTTTCCGAGAATATTGATAAGTTGTAGAACAAGAGTAGTTTGCTTTAACGTCCTGAAGCCAACTGATTATAACCCTGTATATGCCTACCTAAGTACATAGTACCTACTTTACAAGAATTATGTTTTCAGCGCTTTCGTTTTAATTTTTCACCGCAGTTAAAGTCCGACGTTTTTCCGGCATTTTCTTTTGAGAAATGAAATAAACATTTTCTCATAACACATGAATATGAATGAACTTATCCAAGTTATCCATTTGAGGAAGATTTGAAGGCGCTATTCACCTGTACAAAGAGTATGTTCCTTTATTCTCTGCTTATAATATTTTTCTTTCTAGGAAAATTGTCCCCCAATTTAAAAGAAAAAACCAGCGCGGTCGAGTTTCTCTGCGTTCATCGTAAAAAGTATGTTATAAAAGCAGTAATAAAGGAAAACATTATGATAACTTTTACTGGTACGCTGGTTATTGTTATACTTTTTGACTGTTCATTGGAATGTATTATGCAGGTATAGGTGTGTTATCATTGGTCTGTTATCATTGGTCTCTATATATTGTTAGTCTGTCTGAGTAGTATGGGTATTAGGTACATCTAGATTTTTTCTTATTAAAGTTAGTAGGTACCATGCAGTACAGAACAAATCAATTTAAAAATATTGAAATGAAGCACTATATACCGCGACCGCGCCCGACGTTGAGTGGAACATAAATTAGTCACCTTAGCCATTCTTTATTATTTTACTTTAGAGTGTGAACTATAAACATGACAAGTTTGACTAGTTTATTTATTTATTTATTATTATTATATTTTACTTTGGCTGCCAACTCGCCTGATGGTAAGCAACGGTGTCGCCGAGGATGGAACACGTTGATCTAGAACAAATCTTTTCACTCAAGCCTTGTAAATGCCTAGATCGTAGTTCTCAGGAAACAAGGAGGACGGTAGGGAGTTTCGTTCTTGTGAATTGATTGTACGTACGTATTAACGTTTTTACATTAGTGCAAAAACAAAAATACGTTAAAAAACGTTTGTTATATGAGGTTTTAGTTTTTTTTAGTTTTTAGTTTTACTTTATTAGTATTTCTTAGTTAATCCGCCACGACATTACATATTCTGTGAAAATTTCAACTGACTGCCTATATAGCGTATAGTTTACCTATGAAATATAGGCAAGCAATGTCCACGGACAGTCGGACACGTTATCTGGGGTAATGGTTTAGGGCTGGGCTTTACACGGCGCCACGAGCGCAAAGCGGCTGTGATGTCGATATTAAAAGTTAGCTTGCCATATCGCGCAATTTCACGATAAATTGCGTGAATTTATCACTCGATTGATCGCCAAATTCGCACTCAGGCCACCCCTACCAACAATCTATCAGCTGAGTTACGTCATTTTGGCGCTTCGTTTATAACCGCAGTACAAGTAGTGTGCTAGGTAGGTTTAGCTAGGTTTATGAAAATGAAAACGAGAACACTAGGTAGGTACTTAGATTAGCCCTGGGGCCGGGGCAATAGAATACGGCACCGGTAACCCCTGCCGGTGGTAAGAGGCTACTAAAAGGAGACCTCCGGGCTCGGGATGGTCAAAGTTGGGGCTCTGATCATCGACTTAAGACTGCCCTGAGAGAGAACTGGTCACACAACGTTGTCGTGGGCGGAGGAGCTGAGACAACAAGGCGGTTGTCTCGGGAGGAGCCGTAGCGTAGGGCCGAGGGCTCCGGTGCGTTCCTCTGGAGATCCCGTAGCCCTCTTGTCAAGCACTAAGACTGGTCTCTAAAAGGCTGGCAGGGTTTTAGTGGGTATAATCCCACATAACCTAGCCGCACCCCAATGCAGCCATTCCCCCTCGAAAACAAAAAAAAAGGTTGGTACTATGACAGATGAATAAACTCTGTTTTGTTTACACCAAAAATCTCCCACTCTGTCAAAACAAAATGGTTGCCTGGAAGAGATCGCTTATAGTGATAAGACCGCTTTAAGTGGTAAGTGTTTTCTGTTTGTATTTTTTTTTCTGGTGTACACAATAAAGAGTTTCTATCTTTCTATCTATCTAACAAAATGGATTATCACAGTCTTGTGGTAGGGATCAGTAATCCGGAATGTCGGCTTGACGCGCTTTAGTCATTGCTGGCTCATAAATCTTGTATTGGCACCGCGTTTCAAGAGAAATACTTATTCATGTCATTTCATTCACGGAGATGGCTACTCTTTATCAATAAAACTGCCTTAATGTTTGTTCTTTATCTTTAGGGTTTTAGTTTTTAAGATTTTCTGTCTGTCCGTCTGTCTGTCTGTCCGTCCTACCTTTAAATGGCTGTATCTTTCGAGCCGTAATAGATAGCAAGTTGAATTTTCACAGAATATGCAATGTTCGGCGGATTAACTAAGAAATTATAAAAAAGTCAAAAAGAAAAAACTAAACGGTCCCATACAGCAAACGTGTTTTTTTAACGTATTTTTGTATTAGCTCTAAAGCAAAATGGTAATACGTACAAGCGTCAAACTTGGCATTATTATAGTACACACTCAAACAGTGCTAACAGGCGCTCGAACGCGGGTGACCGCGTTCGAGCGTCTGTTAGCAGTATAAAGTATACCAACATAAATAATGAAAGGCCAAGTGCAAGTCAGTGATAAGTTTCTGTTCATTACCAAGTTATAGCTGGTAATTTCGTTTTTAACCAGTTTTTCTTTATTTTAAAGGTTGTACACCCACCAGAACTATCTCTTTAGAGACATTTAAAAAAAACACTATGAAGGAATAAAAAACGTTTGTGCTTGTCTCGAGAATGTCTCTGTGCAATTTCGATATTACCTAAAATTTTGGTATAAAAGACAAAATTAGGTAAAATTGCTGATTAATAATTTATATTTAAGATGAATAGCAAAGATTATTACGGTCGTCAAATAAAATTAAACGATTAATCAAATCAACGATAGGTATACGAATCAAATTACTACACTGTAGAAACAGTCTAATCAAATTACTAGGTACTTCTAAGTAGGGAGTAAATTTGCATTTTATATATTCTCGGTCCAAGTTTTTTTTTAGCTCCAACAGCTGCAAAATAATGTAAAATCCGCCATGACCTTAATTTGGTGAAACTAGTAGACTAACAAAATAAAACAAAAAAGGCATATCTTTTCGAATTTTTCCGGGTACCTACACAAATAGTATACCTACCTGAAGCAATTTTCATGTTTATGTATAAAATACAAATATGTTAAAATAAACACACACACACACACAAACGTGTGTTGTGTTTCCGGATTAAAATAGTTAAAAAAAACATTTTTCTTGTTACCATATTACTTTTTGCAAATTCATACTCTGTGATTTTATATCTTCAAAAATGTGAAAATACGCGAGCGAGAGAGCAGCAGACGTTGTACAGACCGCTTATTGTCATCTGTAATAATAAACGTTACTTAAGAGGGGGAAAACCTCGCCGTAATGGAAAATAAATACATAAGTAAGTTATGTAGCGTCTATCTACCTTCTCGTAGAAGCGACGATAGCAACGAGACGGCAGAACTCTGCCAATTACCGACCGCTGATTTATTTCTGTTCGAAAGTGCAAACAACGAGACTACGGAACCGAACTTAATTATTTACTGCCTGTCGTCTCAATTATTCTGAAACTAGCGTTTCTCACGACTTCCCTTCTTCTCATTTAATTTATTTTTAAGCTTGGCTAAGGGCGTGTTCGCTGGCCTGAATGTGAATAGCAATACGACTTAATCATCATACTAATATTGCAGATGTGAAAGTGTGTTTGATGTAACTCCTCTTTGACTCAGCAACATAGTGCCTAGTGCAAGTTTTTCCAACTTTATTGTGTATAACTATACGAACGCGAAAAACCCTAAAAGAGACCGCCTAAAGGAAACGCTGGATGGAGGCCGCTTGCAACCGGCCCTTTCGATGGGGGAGGCCTATGTCCAGCAGTGGACGTTCTATGGCTGAAATGATGTTGATGATGATGGTTCGGTCGCGATAACGTTAAATACGATTTGTATAAAATAAAAGTCTTATGTGCTATGTAAATGGCACTCCTATAGGAGCAGTGCCTGTACATAGAAATAATAGGTAAACGCAATTGGAAAAACTCGCACTAGGGACACAGATTTGGGTGAAACCGCGGGTTTATTTATTTATAGACTATGATATTCTTACCTACACAAAACAGCAGCTCCAACTGTTTACTCTTTAAATAATGCATCCGACAGTTAACACTGTAAAAAATTCTGAACAAAAACAGTCAATTCTGATCACTTTTACTAGCTTTTATGTTGTCATTCAAATTTTTACAATGTTATTGCAGCTTTCAGACAACAACAATAGCTAACTACTTGGTCCCAGAATAGATATCTGCGAATAGTACCTACTTTTTTATTGAAAATAGACTTGAGCTTGACCGCCATCAAGTGAAGTCTACTTTATATACATACATGCAGTGTCATGCACGGATACTAAGAGAAGCTACCTATAGGTAAGTACTGAGAGAAAGACCTAAAATCAACTAAAAGTTTACCCATTATCAAGTTTGTTTGTGTTTACAATAAACGTTGGGCGCGGGCGTGCGATTTGGACTCCGCTAGGTTATTGGGAGACGAAAATTGAATCGTTAAACATCTGAGAGGTATTCCGGCGTCTAACTGTTAAGAAAATGATAAAAATTATAGCAAAAGACTAGCTATTGGCTGGTGTAATTACACCAGAAGAAATCGTGAATGTACATATGCAATAAAATCCGGTCAAATTGTTTAATTTCAATATGTAATTGTCGTGAAATCCTAAGAAACCATTAGTAGAAATCACATAAAATAAACAGTAGCATTGACTTATATATTATTTCTTAAGGACCAGGGGGCTTACGGACAGCTGCTATTGCGGCACCAAACTAACGTTAAAACCGCTCAGTTGGAAAATCACGCGAACGTGAATACGGTTTGCGGTCTCGTGATTTTCAACACCAGGCACACGCCGCGCCGCCACGTGCTTGAGAGAGTTTTTGAAAGAAGACGCAAATTTTGCAAGTACGATAGAATCCGTTTATTATGACATCGAAAGGAATTGACAAACACGTCATAATAAGCGGACGTCATACAAAGCGTTTTGAGGGAAAAAAACCTTTTTTTATTTAACTATGTACTTAACTATTTTAATAGAGAAACATAAGAATGTTGTTTTTAAAAATCATTGAGACCCACGCCAAATTCCTTTGCGAGAGATGAGTTTCATTCTCCATTTTCTAATCTGCATATTATTGCACCTTTCTCCTCAATCGCAAATGCTTTACGGCGTTTAGATGATTTGTTTTTCACAGTACATACAACTGTGACATACAATGAAAAACACAAACGACAAACGAAAAACAATGCGTGACCTTTAAGTGTCAATTACTCACTGAGATTCAAAACAAAAACGAGCCACGTGCCGAACGTCGTCAAGAATCAACGAACATTACCGAAGGTGTCGGTCATTATAACCGGACATAATTTATTAAAAATGGGTCATAAGCATCATAAATGGTAAGCGACATTTCTCTGTAAGGGAAGTCATTATATCCGACTTTTTTTAAAAAGAATTTTATTTGAAAACCAAACTTTGTAGTGTAATTACGTCATAACAATCGGTTGGTCAATATAGGCGGAGTCATAATAAACGGATTCTACTGTACTAGACTTACTGGGGACCAAAATATTCGGATAAGCATATACTTATTTTTAAGCATTGCTTTTAAGATAGATGGAAGATATCGTGCACTGTGGTGCTATGGTATGTTTTTGTAGATATAGGTACCTACCTACTATATGGGCACAAAGAGGAGTTGTGTCGTGGGTAACAAAGGAGCAATGTAAAAAGTAAAAAGTAGCATGTGAGCTTCACAATCTAACAGCGCCCGGTTCGATCCTCGGCCCTGCACCAACGACTTATTTAGTAGGTACTTAAATAAATAATTAAATATTCGTGACATTTTTGCACACACGGTCATCTGACCCCAAACTAAGCAAAGCTTGTGATATGGCTGCCAGAGACTGACATACATACATTTATAATATATACTTCGCTTCGCACGGGTATAGATTATAGCCTATGTCACCCGGGGATAGTGTAGCTTCCCAACAGTGAAAGAATTTTTCAAATCGGTTCGGTAGTTTCGGAACCTATTCAATGCGAACAAACAAACAAACAATCAAATCTTTCCTCTTTATAATATTAGTATAGATAACAAACATGCTAATCTAACTTTACGGAAAGCAAACACAACCTGATACCTTTGAAACATGTGATCCAGAACGGGTGGAACGCGGGCCCGGGGCCAACTCGAGACGAAAACGGAATGCAAAATAGACGGCCTATACGGCCTTTAATTGATTCCACGAGGTATCACACGCCGGCGTGAGATAAGCGCATTTTTAACCTTTTGTTTTAAAAATGAAGACTTTACCCGATGCTGGGTCGCCCTAACTCCGAACTCTGTAAACAGGGGACCCTTTTTACAGCAATAAACCCTTTTGTAATGTTGCGAATATTTTTACCAGGCCGATATTGCGAAAATAAATCGACTAACACGGGTTGGGAGATGTGTTGTTCCTCCGATAAAAAATAAGGATTCTCTGTGAACGCAGTTGAATTCATTTACCTACTTACTTTGCACTCCTATATTTTTTTAATTCACCACGGAATGGCCAATTGGTTTGCGGTTAGAGGTTTTTTATTTATTTATCTCAGTGAAAATAAATACCTTTCAGAGTTACACAACTCTGCAACTCTGGGACACAGACAGGCCTTCTCTCAGAGAGTGAGAAGATGGGCCCAATCCACCATGCTGGTCCAGTGAATGTTGGTGAATGTCATGTCTTTGAACTTTTAAAGTTCTCGGACATACCGGTTTCCTCACGACATTTTCCTACACCATTTCCTCATGATGGCATTCAAACTGCACATAATTGATAAGTACTGAATAAGTCATTGGCAGGGCTAAGGATTGAACCAGGTGCCGTCAGATTGTAAAGCGCACATGCTACCGCTCGTCCACCATCGCTCTCTATCTCATCGCTCTCATAGGTAGGTTACCTATGTATGTAATACAGGTTAACTCTTGATTTTCGACTAACATTCTATGCGCGAACCTCACCGATCCTTAAATCTGATATGAAACCATATCATACCAGATATTAAGTTTTGCCGAGCGAGATAGCAATCTAATCGAACCGAGAATTCCGGATTGAGGGAAGCAAGATGAATACTAATCGACGTCTATTGGGGAATGGCCGTTCGAATGCATGAGGGATACCGGTCTTACAAATCCTCTGGTTGGCTTCCATAGAAACACTTCACCGTCATAAAAGGAGTGAAATGAGCTCGTATAACTCTCGCTTACTTGCGCTTTTCCTCAATTCTTGTAAAGGAAATCGTTAAATATGAGTAGATACGGAAAGACGAGCATAGGCTAGATCAGGAATAAGGTAGATATGGTAAGTTGGCGTAGCGGATGCGAATTTGATGTTATTGGAACTCACCCTGCCGCCCATTTCTTTGCATGTGGACTATTGGTGTCGCTGCAAGTTACGTAGTGTGTGTGAAAAATTTGTAAGTTTGCTGAAACTTGACGTTTTTGTGATAAGCAGTTTAGCGGTATTGTGGTTAATATATGGGAGATATTTGAACACAAACGACAATATTGTACTAAGGCATATCTCCCTTGTTAGTCTGATCTGTCCTAAAAAAAAATCAGTAGATATCCACTATGTATCTAATGAATAAATACACCTGGTCACATCAGCATAGGCACGTTGAGGCAGGGTGGGGGCTAGCCCCACCCTGGCTGGCCCCGGCAAGTCCTCTTGGGTGGCAGTCTTTTTTCAAATTTACAGCACTTTCATACACTACAGCACTCATAGAATGGTTTGGATGGGATTTTCTGCCACCACGTAGATAAGCCCACTCACTACTTGGTTAACGTTAGTTATTATGTACATAAATGAGGGTGTTGGCGAATTCTAAGTACTAAAAGATCTAAAATAGGGAGAAACACTTTTCACTACAAGTCGTAAATTGTCCCTTATTTCACGATCCTTTTGAAAAGGGAGCATATTTTGCGATCGCGTATAAAACCTCCGTAGCATGGTAGAGCGTGATAGATAACGCTACGTTGTCTTTATAGCGCCATAAAGTAGTTATTGCTAGAGCGATAACACGCGATTTATAACACTTTGCTCGCAGTGCGTGGTCCATTCGAAGCCTCCATAAGCAGTTCACATAAAACACTACGCTGTACCGCAGAATAAATAATAGTTGGTTTATTGTTTTTTGTCTGTGATTTTTTTAGGGTTCCCTACCCAAAAGGTCATAACGGGACCCTATTACTAAGTACCTACGATGTCTGTCTGTCCTACTTTAAAAGGCTGTATCTTTCGAACCGTAATAGATTGCCAGTCGAACTTTTTACAGAATATGTACGGCCACGTTACGGCGGATTAACTAACAAATAATAATAAAGTCAATAAGTAACATAAGCCTTTTTTCAAAATGAGTGTTTATCAATCTCTCCACATTCTACAATGGGTGTTGATTAGACACAATTAGGTACTTTATTTAGTAGTATTTATTTGATGATAGGCGAGCAGCATATTATGCTAATGTGCGTATATCACACAGTGTCAAAAAACATTATATCTATCTGTCCAGTTTGTTTTTAAATGCATTTATTGATTTCGAAGCGACCACCTCCTCAGGCAATCTGCTGTTCCAATTGAAAACGACTCTGTTGCTGAGGATGTGGTATGCAGTGTTGGTCTGTGAAGGTGCAGGCCGCAGGAGGGTATTGTGACGTCTGCTTTCTCTTGTGTAATCTCTTAGTGAGTAGATGCCGTGTATGTTAGGAAGGTTGTAGAAGCCATTGAGAATTTTAAAGGCTTCAATTAGGTCACCGCGCAAGCGTCTTTCTTCTAGAGTAGTGTAGCCGCAGTGCTTTTAAGCTTTGCTCGTAGGGCTTGCGACGAGAGCATATGGTATTTTTGTGGCTCTTCTTTGAACACTACTATACCTACCTACCAATTTTTGTGGAAAATCAGTCCATAAAGGCCATAGTTTACCCCAATTATTTTCAGTGACTTTTACCGCCCAAAGCGTGAAATACTAGCACAGGGCTGGTAATTGTAAAAGCTGGGACGGTCGTAAAGTAAAATTTCATTGCGGTGTGAGCCGACTATACCGACGTAAATATGGATCGTTGTAGGAAATATGGTCGCATAGCAGCTGCGAAACGGACAGACGGACAATTAATGGGACAATATTAAAAATACTTAGTTTATTTTAGTTACAGTTTTAAATCATAACGTAGGAGTGGCTTTGTGGCGAGCCGTCGGTGAGTGACGACACCGTGTAACCTGATTCCATGGGGCTAAATGAGACTATATTAAAAAAAGTTAATTTTTGTTTTAGTTTTAAATTTTTTGAATCTAATAATTATCGGGTCTAGCCTGGACCTTTGACAGGGTTTGAGGGGCCGTAGCCAACACCAAGAGGCCCTGATGAGTACAAAATTTATAATTATGTATAAAATGGAATACAAAACTATTGTACAGTATAGGATTTTTAAAAAACCTGGCCTATTGAGGTGAACAGCTTGTGGGTGGGATAGCATGAGAAACAGCACCTGTCTCATCTCAAAATATATTTAGGCAGGTGATAACTTGCCACCCACTAAATGGGCCCCCCATAATGGCTGCCGCATCTTAACACCGGAGGGGCAACATTGGCGTGGATGGCTTAGGGTGTCGAGAGGTGTGCTGCACTTTCACTAAGAGCTACTCGCGGCGTTATGCCCTATAACACTTCCACCCTGGAGCTCCGGTTCTAAGCTCTTGCGGTTTCCACCCCCAGACGGCCGAAATTATTATTTTAATTATTATTATTTAAACACGCTTATGTAAGCTTCATGAGCGATGGTGGCCGAGCGGTAGCACGTGTACTTACAATCTGACGGCACCCAGTTTGATCCTCAACCCTGCACCAAGGACTTATTTAGTTTAGTACTTACTTATCAGTTTTTGGGAGACTCTTTTCGATACTAGCTCGAGTTTAAGGCAAATCCAAACTATATATAATATACATATTATTATACTATTATAATATATCGTATACATAGCCACATAGCCACAAATAATATCTAAACTAGGTTAAATTGAATTAGCAGTTATACTAAATTACTAATATTGAACAAAGTTTCTAAAGGATATAGGTAATTGTGAAAAATTCAAAATGCCATTCTGCAAAACGTGTAACGTTGACGTAGAAAAAAAATGTTGGTTAGGTCACACACGTACATTTTTACCGATGTGTGATGGTATAGACATTATTGAGTCAGCTTTTATATTATTATTTTATTATACATATTATTATACTATTATAATATACATAAACAGATAAACAGATAAACAGATAAACATTTTTATTGATAATTGTGTGAATTATAAGTCAGTCAATAAAAGTACATTAAAAAATTGTTCAAAATAAGTAGTAGTACATTACAATTGCTTAGTAAATAAATTAATTACATTTTCTATGCCCTTCTTGTGTAAATAAATATATTCATATATAATTAATTAATTAAGATTGCGACCATAGTTATTGGAATAACATTTTGTCTCGCTTTTAAAAAAGTCGTCGATAGAGTAGAAGGTTCTATCAACGAGCCAATTTTTCAATTTAATTTTAAATATGTGCTCACTAGCGGTACTCGTGATACGGTACCGGTGAGCGGTACATATTATTATACTATTATATACAAAGATATATTCTGACTATAGCAGCACCCGGCGATTTCACGCGCTATCTTATATACAAGATCTGAAAGAAAGTAAGGAAAAGTGGTACCTATCCATATATTTTATTCTCATCTAAAATCAAATATTGTTAAATCAAATATATATTTATTTACTCAAAATTTATACTTAGTCAACCAACAAGTTTTGCAAGTTTAGAACCTAAAAACCCAGTACCAGTCAGAGTTCTCCCTTTTATAATAGTTAGCTATATCCATACCAAATTTCATTCAAATCCGTTCAGCTATTACAGGGCTGAGTGCGAACAAAAATATACAAAAAAAAAAAATTAAAAAAAAATTTAAAAAAAAAAAAAAAAACTGGTTACGTTACACTTGAATGGCACAAATTATAATATCAGTATGGTCATCGCGTGGTTATCGTAATCAGCTATAATTATCTCGGAATGTAGCTATCGACCAGCTGTCCTGCTCCCTAATTTTAATAGCACTTAGCATTCACATCCGATCCAGCAGTTCAATTGTGCCGTGCGACCAGTTCCGCCGGTCCCGTAATTGCATTTGTTACAACACCGCGTGGTATTCACGGTTCGTTACTAACACGTAGGTAGCTAATAAGTAGGTAGCTGTGCTCTCATATGCACGGAATAGGCATCCATACGCGGATATGGTGATGGATTGGGAAGCGAGCCTCCACCCGAACTGATGACCACTCTGCCTTGTACTTATGTAGTTTAGTCTTATGATACGTACGTGTGTACGACTTTCATGTGAATAAACCTTCATTTGCCCCTTTAGTTTGCCCTTTCGAAAAATCCTTAGGGGATCTCTACATCCCATTAGGACCCTACCTGTCAAATTTCAGCATCGTAGGTCAAGTTGTTTTTGAGATTTCGTGATGAGCCAGTGAGTGAGTGAATCATGAGTGGCTGCCCCAACTATACATATACCTACCTACTTTCGCCCTACCATACACCTACATAGGCACCAGGTAGGTACCCACCCACGTCCCTTGTAAAAGTTTTATCATACAAACAAAAGTGTTACAGTTTCCGGGCGTCGCCCAGTTTGAAAACAAAACCGCCGTTGTATTTACTGAGACTTTATTTACTGAGTTTTTGGTAGCCTCTGGCACGTAGACACATTCGTAACTAGCCAAAAAGTAACGTCTGTTTCCACCAAGGACAATCTATATATATAAAAATTAATCCATTGGTCACGCCATAACCTAAGAATGACTTTACCGATTTTATTCATGTTTTTTTTTATAAGTTTTCCAATACTCTGTAGAAGGTTCTTACGAAAAGAAAATTTAAAAAAATTATGCAGGGAATGGGAATGGGAAAATGTCAGAAAACTTAACGACGATTTTAACTCTCGGGTGAAACCGCGGGGTGCATGCAGCTAGTATCCTTATAATTAATCTTTGGTTTCACCAACAAACCATTGGCAATTTTAGCTCTACCGGTAACCAAATCTATGTATAACTAGCTGAATCCCGCTACTACGTACGCGTAGAGCTCGGCCTTCGGCCTCGCTACTATAAACCTAATGCTATATACCTCACGGAGCCCGAGACCTTTCCAACGAATGCAAAACCGTGGAAATCGGTTCGTGCGTTCTGGAGTTATAGCGTCAGGAAGGAAAACCCGACTTATTTTTATATAGTAGAAGATATAATATTAGCCTATTAGGTATATAATTACAAAAGTTACCCAAACAAAGCACTTTGATTCCACTTTTATTGTGCGAACTGCTAGTCTGTGGAATGCGTTGTCTGAATGGGTGTTCCCTGATAGTTACAATCTGAGTGTCTTCAAATCATGATTGAATCGGATTCTTCTGCAAGCGTGCTCCTTCGTAGACCGCATAATCGCGCATTAGGCGAATTGGTGGTCAAACGCAAACCTTATTGTCCAATTTAAATTGAAAATAAAACTTTTATGGAGTTTTAGAAACAATACGAAAATACATGTTTCACCTCATTATGTCGTTTTTCCACACTGGAGCATCTTCACAAATACTAAATAATAATAAATAGATTAATAACCCAACATTTATTTTATTATATTACCTACTCAAAATTACACTTGGAAAATAATACTTGGATAGTTTTACATTGGCGCCAAAAAAAGAGCCAAGCCAAACTCGTGGAAGTACTTTACTTATGTACTGTCCATGGAGCCAACAAGTTTCTCTTGATTTAGTACGAGTAGCGCCATCTACAAGACTTACCTAGAACCAATAATATTGTTCAAAAACGACAATCCCACCATCTTTGCTTTTCAGTTAACAACATCGCTAATGGAGAACAAATTTATTGCCACCTAAGATAATCACCAAAAAACTGTAGTTCCAATTTTGCCCACCTGAGCAGCCTAAGATTGTGGCTGTATAATATTGGTTGCGATATTGTTCTTTTTTAACCGACGAAAAAAGGGAGGTTCTCTAGTCAACGCGTATTTTTTTTAATGTATGACCATGCGTAATTTCAGTGAGCAACAAATTTTGAAGAATCTTTACTTTTTAGGGTTCCGTTGTCTAAGGGTAACAATGGGACCCTATTACTAAGCCTACGCTGTCTGTCTGTATGTCCATCCTACCTTTAAACGGCTGTATCTTTCTAACCGTAATACTAACCGTTTCTAACATGGTGTTCTTTAACTTATGTAAATATATTATCATGTGCATGTTACCCATGTTTCCGCAAAATAAATATTTGAATTTTAATTTGAAATTTTCATAGAATATGTAATCTTACGGCGGATTAACTAAGAAATAATAAAAATGACAAAAATTCAGTTCATTACCAAGTTATAACTGGTCATTTCTTACCTGGATGACATCCTTATAGTTTCACCTAATCAAAATGCCATATCTTACTGATTATGAAGTCTGTTTTTTTTATTGATAATTATTGTATTTTGTGGTGGTATACGGAACCCTCAGTGCGCGAGGCCGACTCGCACTTGGCCGGTTTATTATTATTATATATTTTATTACCTATCATTCTTTACTTGAGTAGTATTTGGATAGCGATAATTATAGACAAATGTACATTTGTCTATGGTTATTCTACAATTAAAAAACAGTAGATATATAAAAAAATGTTAATTTAATCAATAAATATCTTGAGGTGGTGGTCTGCCAAACAAAAGCTTCCAAGAAACAGGTTGTACCAGCTGTGCCAACAGATCTGTTTTGCTATCAAACACCGGCAGGATGCTGTTCAAATAGTGAATCATCTCATATGCATCGGGTATGTTGTCACCTTCCGAACAGTACTTGTAGAAGATCAAACAAGGCAAGGAATTCTCCACACAAAGCTCGTAGAGCATTGCACCAAAACCTCCTCCAGGTATCTTGATTCTATTATCAAGTGATTCATGCTCTAGCCAGTTCAAATTGGTGATTTCACTGTTGTACGGGCAGACATTATTGGCTACATATCTGAACGGAGAGGTTAGGATGTGTTTTTTCTCATAAGCAAAACTGCTAGTTAGCACGACGACGTCCTTTATATTCTTACTTTTGAACTGCTCGACAAATTCATTTAAAAATGTTTTGGCGTATTTATGTACAAGGGGTGCTCTCAACTGTAACACAAGCAACTTATTGGCACTACACTGGTATAGGTCGCAACTGCCTGAGAGAGACGTGGACTTCAGGTCGTATGGATCGTAACCGAGCACGGGAATAAACGCTGGACTGTGAACTGTTGCTATTTTGGTCATTTTTAACGAGGATATGAGCAGGTCGCAAACCAGCTGCCCGACGTTTCCCACAGCGACACTTGGTACGATGAGAGTATAGTCACTTAAATCACTCGTGTTGAAAAACTTCCAAATATGTTGAGACATGTTTTGATTGGGTATTATGGTCAATTTATGTATAAAAATAAACAAAACCTAAAACCGATTCTCAATCAAAAATCAAATGCAATGACCAATGACTCCACTTTTTCGAATTTCGTGCTTGACAACTGTCAATGTCAAAAGTGAAAGCAGTCACTGTGTCACATGCCCAGTGGGAAAGTTGGTCTTATTGCCACAACGAAATCAACACAGTCACTTTATGGTCACTTTACATGAAAAATAATTAGCAAACATAAAATTATCCATATTATATTGAATGTACATACCTCATCTTTAATTTATTCAATTATTTCGTTATCTATTCCTTCGGTTCATTTTTTTTTTCTTCTTCCCCGTGTTGGGGCTTTTGAGCGGTTCATTTGTTAATACATTAATGGGTTCATGGTTCATGCGTTTCGCTGTCAAATTATAAAGAATGTTAATGTCACTGTCAGTGAGCACCGCTTTCTTCCTCGGCTCGGATTCTAATTTTTTCACGAATGATTGATTTTTTAGAAATTCTCAAGGATTCTTTCCCGTACATTTAGTTGCAGTCTCTTTTAAAAACTCAGGAAAACGTTTTGTACATAGATTTAACTGGATTATGACTGAAAAGGGAAGTGTTGACCCACAGTTGGAAAACTTTATTCTCGCTGAAACACAGAAACAACGTTTTCAGGTTAGATGAATCAATATTTCAACAGTAAATAATTTAGTGATTGCTCTTTCAATCTTACTTGTTATTAGAGCTAATTTAAGCCTTTCGAAAACCAATTTGTCTCGTCGTTATTTTCAGCAAATTTACTCAAATCTCATGTTGATTAGGTATTATTAGGTGGCTTACCTATAACAAAGTAACTGACCTTTGAACTAAATGACCGTTTATAAAAATACTTAATTATACCTATTGTGTATACAACGTGTGACCTTACGCTATGCTAATTCTAATAAGTCAATATACAAACTCATTTTGTTGTTTCCAGGTACTTGTTCACGGTCTGACAGATACGTGCTGGGAGACATGCGTTGGGCGGCCGTCTTCGCGGCTCGACTCCAAGACTGAGGTTTGCATTATGAACTGTGTGGAGAGGTTCATCGACGCCACCACATTCATCACTAGACGTCTTATGAACACCACCAAGTACCGCTCTGACGCACCCCTGGAGTTTCAGTGAACAATTCAAATAAACTACAAAATGTTCTCCAGCATCAGAAACTTTCTGCACCGCCATCGGAGGAAGTTTGTCATAACTGGAGCATTAGTCGGAGGTCTTTACTTACTGTCCAGTTATGCACAAAAAAAGCTCAGAGAGTGGCAGGAAAAGGAAGCGAAGAAATTCTTTGAAATGTCAAGGAAAAAGCAACACTTTGAAAGTACAGAGAGAACTTGCAATCAAACCATATTGTCACTCTCGAAAATCGTGTCAGAAAGCATTTTGAATGTCATAAACACAGAGGAAATAGTACAAAAGTTGCGTGATAATCCAGATGATAAATTATCTCTATGGGAACAATTGAAGATTATGATATTCACTCGCCTCTGTGTGCTAGTGTATGCCTTGTGCATTCTGCAAGTAACCTTAAGGGTCCAGCTCAATGTGATTGGAGGCTACTTGTACCGAGACTCGGTCCACGAACAAGACCCCCTCGTGGACAGCGAGCTGCAATCTAAATACTTATCTCTCTGCCACCACTTCGTTGGTAATGGAGTTGAAGACTTAGTCAAACAGATTGAGAAGGCAGTTAAGAAAGTAGTCGAAGGAGTTTCGCTCAAAACTAAAATAACACTACAAGACGTCGAGCAGATGTTCTGGTCTATCCAAACCATTTTGTGCACAGATACTTATGCTGGCGATCCTGTTAGAAAGATGGTCCATTATTTGGTTGGCCATACTGATATCAATGAAGCGAAGCTAGACACAATTGTCAAAGAGACAATGGACATCCTTGAGAGTGATGAAGTGACTGCTATTGCGA
Source organism: Agriopis aurantiaria (assembly GCA_914767915.1). Lineage (NCBI taxonomy): Eukaryota > Metazoa > Arthropoda > Insecta > Lepidoptera > Geometridae > Agriopis > Agriopis aurantiaria. Next base: position 7,886,555 of record OU612001.1, on the reverse strand, counting down.
CTTCTTCTGTCAGCCGCAGCTTCTCCCTTGTCATTGATGAAGTGGCCAACCTGTTTGTAAACAAATCCACACCAACAACCAAAAACCACTTGGAAGTAGAGGATCATATTATAACCAACGGAGCTCTCAATACTGGAGCGTCTACATTTGTAGATGTGAACAAAGTAGAGATGCACTTTGTGAAGCTACTGCCCGTTATCAATGAGCTTATTACTAAGAATAATTGCAAAGGCAACACCAACATTCCAGATTTGATAACCCAGCAGCTTACTCTCAATGAGAAGCTGAAACTGCTTGGTGCAAATATTTATGAAGTCTTTAGTAGTGTATAAACATAACTACCTAATTTTATATGGTAAATAACACAGGTAAATGTTCGAAGGGTAGTTACAGTAGTAGAACTCAAAATTTAAACGTAATTTAGAAAATGATATCTTTGTAATATGAACTTAGATCGGTATCTCTCTTCATCACTACATCATAACTATTTATTGGATTATTACTTATTATTGAAGTTATTAGAATATGCCAAAGATCTTTAAAACTATAGATTCATTTACCAATCCTTACTGTTTCTTTTTGTTTTTTGATTATTCGGTATTTTTTTCTTTGATCTAAATTTTTTGTATCATCTTTATCAGCCAGAAGAAGTCCACTGCTAAACATAGTTCTTGTTATTAGAACTCCACACTGAAAACCATCTGCATCCACTAGATGCCAGTGACTCTCACGATGTTGTCGGTCCCTATAGTGGGAGGCCTACCTAGACTGAGTCTTCCAGTTCGTGGTCTCCATTCTAGAACCTTTCTTTCCCATCGGTGATTAGTTATGGTTAAACCAACCATACTGCTATACCGTTAAAACTCACTTCACAAATTCACGACTGTGAGTAATGGCGTCCTTAACGCTTGTGCAAGCGCTGCATTTTGTTACCGTTTTTAGTACGTTGATATTGAATCTATAGTATCAAACACCTTTGGAATATACATTTAGACATTGTTTTGCTGCTCTTAATCCTAACCAATGATGAGATAATTATTGTTGTAAATACACACTTATGCAGAAACACCAAATTAATCATGCTACAAAATGTTCTGTTAGCTTCTCGCTAATGAGAAGTGCCATGCGTGAAAAAGAGAGCACATATTGGCTACGGTATTGTTGGATGTTTCTGAATAATGCTGATAATTTAAAATGTGTTCCAATTATGATTGTGATTTATTATCTATATCTATAGGCTTATACCTGCCTTAAGGTATTGTGACCAGCGGACATCTTAAGCGAAAAACCCATCCAAAAAATAAACTAATTCAGAGTGTTCGGTTTCTTCTAGGCATGCTCCACCGTAGAACACCGTCCACATTGTCGCATAGCATCAGGCGCAATCACAGACTCAGCTAGTCGAATATCGTTGTCCATCTTGAATGAACGTGAATTGTTGTGCAGTTTTTAAGTTATTTGCTGGTCACTGTACACGAATTTCTTTTTCTGGTCTTTGTCGAGCTGTTATAAAATAAATGTAAAATAAGGTTAAAGTTTTTGTAATGTAATTGATGTCTTTGGGGAAATAAAAACTATATTATACTTTTGCTGTATTTATTTTATTTAAAAAAAACCGGACAAGTACGAGTAGGACTCGTGCTCTGAGGGTTCCGTTGGACAGAACCCTATGAGCGCAAGTCCAAAAAAAACTAAAGTTGAAATATTGAAAGAAAAACTTAACTTTGTAGTTGACTATAAGGTTCTTCTATACATTCCAACTACAAAATGTAAATTTGTAATAGCAAAATAATTATTTTTAAATGATATATCTTCATATTTGTAACTTTCAGATTTATTCCTATATATGTGCTATGAGACCTTGCCTTTTGCCAAATTTCATGATTCTAGGTCAACGGGAAGTACTTACCCTATAGGTTTTGATTTCCCTGTGAAATCGCAAAATATGCGACATAAACGTTCATATCTTTTGATTGCGTTGACTTACAACTTTTATTTTTTTACAGCCGAAAGAAACCGTAGACCCAAGTATTTAGTATAAATTTCAACTTGATACCTTTACCTTTTTTCTGTAATTTAATTTTTTTTTAAACATTTTTAGAAACATGGTAGTCGTGGAGGCGGGGTAACTTGTCAAAGATTTTATTTAAATTTCGAATTTGCTTGCTAGAAAAGCGTTTTGTAACACGACATTGAAAGCTGTATATAGAAAAAAAAATAGAGGATATATTGACGCAAGAAAAATTATTATTGGTGGAGTTTTGGCGCCAACGTAAAAAAACATGTTGCTTCATTGTATTATTAGGTATCCTAAGCATCGAGTGGTGAATTATTATTTATTAAGTGTTCGTGATAGAGCTCGAAACATGTAGGTATTTTTCGTGATGTTTCCAAAACTCCATAGAAGCTTCTAGTAATAGTTTTTTTTTTTTTTTTTTTATTCTTGTTGTTATTTGAGACATTTAGTCTTATATGACTATGTCAGTCCCATAGGAATCACCAAGTTTATATCCTAGGGTCTATCCTAAAATAACCCGTAGGCAGACTGATAGAACGTCCTAGCTGCGCTAGATTTTGGCGCCGCTAAGACGCTCAGTCTTACATCTAATACATTTAATTTATAAGTACATTGGTTCTAGACACATTTTCTCTTATATACACACACACACCTGTCGGGCTAACATGCGCGCCGTGACAAAGTTTGTCGACTCTTTTTATCGTGCCAAAGCTAGACAGTCGTATACGAAACCGTAGGCGCCTTGTCGCGTTCTCACTCTACAAAGTGACGACAAGATTTTGTCGCGGTGCGCATGTTAGGCATGCTGGACACACTCAAATCCATGAGGAAGTGGTAAACATCTTCAACAGCTGCGCCACATAAGTAAATCGCAACTAGGACTATCAACTTGTCTCATTATAAATTTAAAGTGGCCGTGACTTTGACTCTGACTGTGGTGACTATGACTTGTTTGACGATGTTTATTAAAACATGAAAATATTTTCAATCATTGACACTGGCACAAGACGTGCGACGCCAAAATTCTCTCACGAGGCAAGAAGAATAAAATACGTTAATTCTGATTTTACAATTGTTAATTTAATTTGACAAAATTAGTTCCAGCGAAGAATGTGAGGAGAAAATATTTTGACGCAACCTGAAATCCCGGAAAGTCATCATCATCATCATCAGCCAGAAGACGTCCACTGCTGAACATAGGCCTCCCCCCATTAACCTCCACACTGAACGACAGCCTGCCTTTTGCATCCACTGGATGCCAGCGACTCTTACTATGTCGTCGGTCCATCTAGTGGGAGGCCCGGAAAGTAGCTTCGATCAAATAAATAGGTAACAAAGTAGTTCTCTTTTCAAATAAAATGTTCTAGGTATCATACTAACTATAATAGTGCCAGCTTTCGCGCATTATCTGAGAAAAATATTATACAAGCCCTGACTGAGCATTTATGGACTCACATTATATATGCTGGGCTGGGTACGTCCTAAAACTGCGACCAGAACTACCAGAGGATGGGCAACAGCGTCCTCCTACGTGCATGGTGGAAAGTTCTGCGATCACCAAGCCGTCTGCCAAGCGTGGGGATTGCCGTTCATGTTCAGTCTGCTGGGATACAGGCCTTCTAGGATGGGCCCTAATCCACCATGCTGGTCCGGTGCATGTTGGTGAATGTCATAAATATGTCTTTGAACTTATTGAGGTTCTTGCGTTTCCTCAAGATTATGTTTTCATTCGCGTTTTTGAGCAATGGCATCGAAACGGTACATAATTTATTGCAGTGCCTATTAAACAAGTTATTGGTTGAAGATCGAACCGGGTGCCGTCAGATTGTAAAGCACACATGGGGCGGTGGTGTGTGGCGCCGGCACCCGGACTTGAGTAAGTAGGTTAGTTTCGAAACGAGTGACATTCGACACAGAAGAGTCCGTGAAACGCTACTTTTCATGGACACTACATCACGTAAATTAAAATATAAAATAAAAAAAAAAATTTAAAAAAAAAAAAAAAAAAAATTTAAAAAAAAATTATAATAATAAATAAATAATATTTAATTTTTTTTTTTTTTTTTTTTACGTATTTAAATTTTAATTTTTTTCGTGCCGGATAACTTCATTTTCTAAATACTAGTCTGCAATTTGAATTTATTTTAATAAATATTTATTACATTAAAATTTCATAAAATTATTAATTAAAATAAAACCTTTTTAAAAACAAGCTTTTCGTATTCTTCTCAGCCAAACCTTTCATTTGATACCCATATAATTGGGATGCATAAAAAATAGCTGGTCTGCCATCTATGGGAGTCCGCCATATTGGATTTAGAATGACGTCATTTAGCTAACCATGCATTGTCATCGAACTAAACGTGTATAATGTCAAATTTCAGCTCAATCGCTTGAAGATATCTGCTTCAAAATTGAGTTGCAAGATTCCACCCGAACAAACATAGTTACTAATAGGTATACATAGTAAGTTAAATAAAAGCTTGAAATAAAATGACTGCGTCTAGGTACCTACTTTTGAAAAATGTGCTTCGTTCATTTTACGAGGTTAATATCTCAAAATAATCAGTTTTTTTTAGTTTTAATATTTTTTTATCATGACTAGAATAAATGGGTATTACTGTGTATCCAATTTTTTGTAGCCATATTAAATAATAAATATTTTGAAATATTAACTTTGCAATATGACCGACGCACATTTTTCAAAAGTAGACTGAAATTTTGATTTCTGCTAAACTTAGCTTGCCCATTGTATACCTAAACTAAACTGCTTTATCCTACTGAATAAAATAAAAACATAACTAATCGCTAATGAAGTGTCCACATCTCGTCTGGCAAAGTAAACATTGCGAGAAAACGCGTGAAAAATGCTCGCTTGACGTCTGTGTTCGAAGTGACAGCACGACGCATTTCACGTCCGATACCCTTTGTGTTATAAATAAACAAGCTGGACCTGCGGGGAAGTAGTCCATCCGGCGACTTATGCAATCAACAAGATATTCCGATTCAAAACCCATAATTAACACACGGGTTTCACTTTCATTCATTAACAGCCTATTATGTTCCCACTGCTGATTCGAGACAGGCCTCTCAGAGAGACAGGATGGCCCATAAATCACAATGCTGGCCCAGTGCGTGTAATGTCCCAGGTCTTTGAACTTTTTTGCGATTACAAAAAACTGTTCTCGGGAAGATGTTTTGTGATCACAATAGCTTTTCACGGGTAGTTGTGCAGACTATGATGCCGATGTGTGATGCAACTAAAATATACTACCACGGCTATTCACTACAGTTATATGATGATAAACGGGATATTTACTGTGAAAATTAGGTGTCGGTCGGGTTGAACTCTATCTGTGTGGTTGGAAAAAATAATACGTTTTTCTCCTACTTCAAGGAAATATCTAAGTTACAGTTATATGATCATTAACAGCCTATTATGTACCTACACCCCTCTCTAAGAGCGAGGTCTTTGTTCAGCAGTGGACATTTAATGGCTGATGATGTGATGTTATGGGTAGGCGTGGTAGACGTCTGAGCTCACCCGAGCCACGCCACGGAACCTGATCTGATAAACAAACCATACCATGCATATCAAATTACCGTTCAGAATAAGTAGAGCCGATGCGCCTGTCGATCTGCGACTACACTACAGCTACCGACCCACATCAATTTACAGACAGACAGCAACGTGCTGTATTATGTATGTGTAGGTATCATACGAGTGGGGAAAGATAGCTAGGTAAAGTAGGTAATATTATAGCAGTTACCTGTAGAATATGGCACTACTTATTCGACATTTTTTTCAAGTCAACTGTCTGATGGTAAGCTCAGTACCACGCCGGTAACCGGTCTTGCTGAGTGGTAGCACGTCTACCTCGCGAGCAGGAGGTCTATGGTTCAAGTCTGGACTGAATAGATGTGTGACCGATGTATTGAAATATCTAGGTCTGAGTGTGGTTAGTTGACCGTATCTTTGCTTTGAGTGTGTTTAATGGAATCATCGAGGGGAAGTATGAGTGTAGTCATAAAAAAATCGTTCGTTATCTTATAATCCTGATGAATCTCGTGGAATATTTCACTGGAAACATTGCCATTTTGATAACATTTCAATTTGTATCCCAACATAATATTTTTGCATATGTCGGGTACGAAACAGGCACCAAGCAGTCTGGGAGACTGCTTGGCGCCTCAATAACTAGCAAAGACGTGACATCTCCCAACCCAACCGTAATCTGTGAGAGTTTCTAATCATCATCAGTCCATATTAGTCTTCTGATAGAGATAGCACTGATGACTTATAAGCCAAGCCACTCAGCTCAAATCTACATTTTAAAATTATGTTTGTATCGATATCCAAACATCATCATCATCATCATCATCCACAGCCTTCCTTATCCCACTGCTGGGTATATAGGCCTCTCTCTTGCTATGCCATCTGCCTCGGTCCTGTGCTAATCGAGTCCAGGCTCGACCGGCGATCCGCGATAGTAATAACGAACTTACTTACTATCCAAACATAGGTTTCAATGCAAATTTCGAAATTGAAATTTGTGTGGAATTTCATATGTATTTACGCACGTACAAGTACATATTCGTATTTCGCCCACTGTTCCAGACTAATTGCCTAACATTGCAACAACTAAGGGTTCTACTATCACAAGATTCACAAGCAAAACGAACTTAATACTAACCTAATAATACTTACCCTCATATTCATATAGACGTAACTAATAAAGGTCACTCGAATCTTCACGTCACCCTCAAGTGATGTTTTATATGCCAAAACACCACTTGAGGGTGACGTGAGGATTCGAGGTACCTTTATTTACGTCTATGAATATGAGAGTTAGTGCGTCCGTCAATGCGGGCGGAGTGCGGCATTGCCACCAGTATCAGGGCGGCAGTTGCGCGCGCACCCGGCGCATGTCGCCTCGCTCACCAATACGCCAGACGCAGCCCAACGCGTCTCCGCGCATATCGACGTGCAATCAAACCACACACCCGCACAAATACATCAAAACTGTGCCATTATCGGAACAACCCTGTGCTATTCAATAATAATAAAACAATCCAGCTGAAATTTGTTTTGTGGCCAGCGGAAAAGTGCAGAATTTTCATGTGAGTACTGAAAAAAAAAGTTCAATATTTAATTGTTTTGGGTCTGTTCTAGAAATGTTTAGAGAAAGTGTTATCGCAAACCCGATAAATATTATCAATAAATTTGCATGTATTGTTATTTCTATAAATTGGACTGCAATTTAATACAAAAAATAGAGCAACGGAGATCGACTTTCTTTTATGAATTTATAAATTATCCTGACGGATACCTACGTCAAAGTTACGTGTGGGTTTGTTATCAATCCCTATCTTTACGTAATGTCATCGATAAATAAATAAAAATTCGACGCTTAGCTGTTAATTACGGTAATTGTTTACATGCACCGCGCAGATCAGTTTGAAATATTTTTACAGATATTTTCTCTAATGTACTCTAACATAGCAAATGTTGGTACTTAGCTAGCTACGTAGGAAGTAGTAGGTAAGTGGGACCTAAGTACTTTTAAATTAAATAGATAATTGTGTGGTAGGTATTTATAATTTAAAATGTCTAAGATAAGGTAACTTATACCATAGATAAACAAATACCTTATACTTACTTATATTTTTTAAATATTAGTAATAATAATTATATATACTGTGTCTACCATTTACCTGTGTAACCATTTATTTAAATAATAATAACATTATATACTTACACCTATGGATATAATTATATTCACGGTGATCCAAGGACACTAAAGAGTCGCCTATATGATCACCCAGGTGATCAATGTGGAATAGACCATAACATTGTAAGAACATAAAATAATTAAAAAAATCTTTTTTATTGTTTTTTCTTTTCTTTTAAGGCCTTTATAGATACATAAATATGTTAAATAGATATATATATATATATATATATATGTAAAGAGGCGAAGTTAAAACATATAGAGAGCATAGAGCAATGGTCGTAAGTCCCATAGTGACCAGCTTATAGAAAATCTATGAGGTAACAATTAGAATATCATGGCACTATAATAAGACCTATGATTTATTATATGTCTATGGTTTAGTAAGTTTTTTCTTCTTCCTACAATGATTTTGACGTCGATTTATTGATGATGCATTCTCCAGTCAAGTCAAGTATTGAAATATTTTCTATGTCAAACAAGTAAGCCACTACTCTAGTAAAGAGTAAAGTTAACTAGAGGCTTCTATGGAGTTTTGGAAACATCACGAAGAGACATGTTATGTTTTGTTTTTTAATTTATTTATCTTAGTGACAAAAGATACATAGGTACATAATATTAGAGTTACACAACTCTGCCAAACTGCGTAGCAGTTTGTATAGGCGGACCTCGTTATATAACGTGGCCACTCTTGTGCGCGAATAATCATTTTCATAAATAATCATCATCATCGGCCTATTGATGTTCGTCCACTGCTGAACGAAGGCCTCTCCTCCTCTCTCAAGAACGCCACGTGAGGCACAATCTTCTATTTTTCTCATCCACTTGCTCCCAGTCGCCTTTCGCAGGTCGTCGCTCCACCTGGCTACAGGCCGTCCTACTCTACGTTTGCCGATACGCGGTCTCCACTAATAAATAATAGTCCATCATTATTACACAACACTAGTTTAGGAAAATAATAAAATGAAGCGAATTTTTTTTTTACGTTGGCGTTGCGTTGGCGCCAAAACTCATCTTGACAAAAGTTTACATATACGTTACCTATAGTACCTATAGTTCAAAATCATGAAGGAAAGGAGAAGGTGTATGCGTTTAGGGAGAAAGAGAACGAGGAAGAAGGGGAGGGGTTAAGGGGGAGCGGGTGAGGGGGAGAGGTTGTTTGTGGAGTGCAAAAAAAAGTGTTAAGCCATGGTTTGAGGAGTAGCATGTGCGCTTCACAATCTGACGGCACCCGGTTCGATTCTCGGCCCAGCACCAATGACTTATTTGGTACCTAAATAAATTATGCGCAGTTACGATATCATTGTAAAAAAATTGTAAAGGTAAAACATCGTGTTTCAATTTCTTTAGTCCTGCGTCCATCCAAAGGTTGCCTGGAAGAAATCGCTTAAGGCGATAAGGCCGCCCATTATACTGCCGTATATTTGTTTTTTATGTTAGTTTAAGTTTCATTTGTATTTTCGGTGTGTAATAAAGAAATATTGTATTGTATTGTATCGTGAGGAAACCAGTATGTCCAAAAACCTTAAAAGTTAAAAAAACATGACATTCACCAACATGCACTGGGCCAGCATTGTGGATCAGGGCCCAACCTCACTCTCTCTCTTTGAGAGAAGGCGTTAGTTTCAGAAGTGGGAACGTGAACGGCTGAAATCTGAAATGAAATGATGAGAGCAAAATAGAACAGATGTAGTTTTCACACATTTTTTTTAAAATATACAGAAATTACTTAAGTAATGTCACGACAGGCGAGACAAAGCCGAGCGCGCTCTCACCTTGAAAAGGACCACATAATGCGGTTGAAACATTGAGGTATTATTCCTCAATGGGTTGAAACTATAGTTGGAGCTATACTAGACCGTGGCGGGCACGAGCCGTGGCACGTGGATGAGGCCTGGATTTAACACTTCACGAACATTTTATATGAAGGCGTAGGTGCCGGGACGCGGCCGACACATGGTGTAGCATAAATAATAAATAATATTCGTGACATTTTTGCACACGCGGTCATCTGACTAACTAAGCAAAGCTTGTGATATGGCTGCCCAACCCCGTTTAATTAGTACATACCATAAGGATATTTTAATGTACAGGGTTACGCCGAAAGGGGTCCGTTATACTCACCACTATGAACAACTTTTACTATGGAACCAACCCTGAATTTACATTTTATAGATTTTATTTTACAAAAAAAAAAAAAAACTACTTATAGTGTCAATATAATATATTCTGGAAATTTGTAAATTTTGCAAAAAAATACCCAGATTATTTTAAAAATATATCTTAAATATTGCACAGTGCTATACGTACGTACTGTACGGGATATTTACCGTGGTAAGGTTGTGGAATGAGTTCCCGATATTTCGGCGCAGTTACATGCACCATGTTCACGGGAAGACTGAAGAATGCGGGTGGTTGGTCGACCAGTTAAAAAGTTAGGTGCAGACATAACGATCTACCCTCTTTCTTAGTCTTTCTAGTTCTAGTCTCCTTAGTTTTCTTTAGTGAACAACCATGATAGTTTAAAACAGTGTTTTAATATAAAATAATACATCCCGTATTACTTTATTGAAACATGTAATTTAAGAATTTCAGGTACCTACATAATATCTGCAATAAAGTATTGAGTATTGAAAAAGGCGGTCTTATACTACAAGCCATATCTTCCAGACCCTTATGGATGAGTAGATAGATAGATATTCCTACTGGAATATGGACGGTGGTGTAAAATACGTCGTTTTACGTGTCTAAAGTGTTATATTTTAGTACGTACATTATATTCTTGTGTAAGTAGACGCGAACATTCAATTAAAAGCAATCCATGTACTTATTTAGATAAGAGCTAAACTGATTTGAAATCGAAACCGCCATGAAAACATCAGAAAGTATCGATAAGAAGCCAATAAAAATACGTTCATTTTTTGATGTGATGCTGGTTTGTTTACCACAGCATACATTCACTATACATAGGGTTCTTATAAAAAGGTTATAGGTATACCACAGAATAGGTAGAACAGTGTGCTAGATACGTGGATACAAAAGAAAAGTATTTGTTAGCACTTTGCAAGTTGCAACACATGGATTTCGGTTCAGTGCTCAAAAACGTCCGAACAAAAGATATACAAATATTACCTTTTGTTTTTACTTTTTGACTTTATTATATTTTACAACACATTTGCTCAAAAAAGTGCACTTACGAAGCCTTACATCGTTCGAAAGTTAAACATTACTGATCATACAACGGAGCGTGCTGTAATGAATTTGTCCGCACGCTCCGTTGTATAGCACCGTGCGTGTACTTTACGGTATTTTTTTAATTTCCATTTTTTGTTTTTTTTCTCGCAAATGTGTTGTAAAACGTTGTATGGCACACGTGCGGATTGGTTATTACAAACTCGTGACTATGGTAAGCCCTCGACTTCGTCTCGGGCTTACATTCGTCTACTCGTGTGTAATTACCAACTTACCGCACTTGTATCATAAATAACTATTTTTAGTTTAATCAGCTGTAACATTAAATATACTGGCTATCTATTACAGTTTGAAAGATACAGTCGTTAATATGTAGGACGTACGAACAGACAGACGGAGAGACAGACAGCGTAGGCTTAGTAATAGGGTCCCATTTACACACTTTGGGTACGGACCCGGAAAATCATTAATAAAGATTTATAGCATGTTCAAATAATAACAATATAATTAAGAATTTAAAAAACTGTCTTCATTATTAGTAAATAGGTATTTCCGTTTACTAATTGGTAAACTAAAATAGGCGAGTAAAATAACGTACCTTCATTTCAGTGGTCAAACGTGGATTTATTCGCGATAAAAAAATGGATGCCATATATTTTCCAGTTATTTTAATTTATAAACCAAAGTAGGTACTGATACGCTTTTTATGAAATTGTTATGGGACTAATCTATAAGTATATCTTCCTTCAAATAAAAAATAAATAATTTTTCTAATGGATTTATAAATGACGGAGCACTGCGGTAACAAACATAAAAAACATACAACTGAATTGAGAACCCCCTCCTTTTTTTGAAGTCAGTTAAAAATGGGTTCACAGTGGGTGAAGATAATATATCGCGTAAAAATAAAATAAAAACATAAAAGCCTTTATTCTAATACCTAGTATATGTTTATCTATGCTAATACTCACAAAACATGCACAATCAACCGATAGTGTTACACTCATATAATTATTATGTAAAATACTTTACAACACATTTGCTCAAAAAGTGCACTTACGATAACTGAATACATCTTTCGAAAGTTAAACATTACGGATCATACAACGGAGCGTGCTATAATGAAACGCATCATACAACGGAGCGTGCTGTAATGAATTTGTCCGCACGCTCCGTTGTATAGCACCGTGCGTGTACGTTACGGTAATTTTTTAATTTCCATTTTTTGTTTTTTTCTCGCAAATGTGTTGTAAAACGTTGTATGGCACACGTGCGGATTGGTTATTACAAACTCGTGACTATGGTAAGCCCTCGACTTCGTCTCGGGCTTACATTCGTCTACTCGTTTGTAATAACCAACTTTCCGCACTTGTATCATAAATAACTATTAGGTAAAAGTATTCTCACTTCATAAACGAAATATATATACATTTTTAGGGTCCCGTACCCAGATGGTGTCAACGGGACCCTAGCTATTGTTAAGCCTACGCTGTCTGTCTATCCTACCTTTTAACGGCTGCATCTTTTAAACCCTAATAGATAAGCCAGTTAAAATGTTCACAGAATATCTAATGTTACGGCGGATTTACTTACAAATAATAACTAAAAAATACAACAAACCTATTTTGGTCTTTACTCTAATATAAAAACGGTAATGTCGAACTTTGCATGATTATAGTACACACTCTAAACTTAGATCAAGGTATATTTGTCAAAGAGTCTAAAGTAAAAACAACAAACAATAAACACCGCCTAAGTGAGAGTCGTATTACTCGACTTAATGAAAGAAAACACATTTTTTGCTGCGAAATCTTTGGCGCGCGAGTCCGGCTCGCACTTTAGTATTTTACCTGTGTACTCAAGTAATCTGCTAATTTGGTAGTCAAAGTTAGGCAGAATGGCTGACTTGGCTCATCTCCGGATCTCATTTTTTACGGCTAAAATGCAGCGAGACTTGGTATGTTTAAATGGCATATCGTATCTTCTGTTACGGGGCCACCTCCGTCCATGGAGCCACGCACTGTCTATGCCACCATAGACAGTGCGTAACAAAAACCCTCAACAATAAATAAAGGATTTTAAAAATTGTATATAGCTTGTTTCGTCGGAATGTTTTGCAGAACTGATGAATCGGTTATGAAATAATTTTTAAACAAACGGAGCACGCTCTGCAGCTATCATTGTTCCTAGGCCGCCTGAGCCTGTGACCGTCCGTCGTCAGCCCGACCGAGAGAGATATTGTTTCAGGGTATTGTTCTCTGAATGACATCACTTTATCGCTTCAGTCAAATGAGAAAGTATCGCTGTCTATCAAATTGTCTCTCCAGATAAGTACAGTATTTTATCGATCAAATAAAGGAAAATGGGCAAATTGTTCCAAAAAGAAATGAAAAAATCACAATGTGTGTTTAAAAGACGATTATAAATACAAAAAAAACGTATAACGAAGTATACGGTTTTTTTTTGTATTACGTATAATTTAGTATAAAGAACAACCTGAAAAGTGACATTCTATTTTCAATACTGCATTGTTATTAGAGACGATTACCTATGTAATGTAAAACCAATGTAAAACCTATGTATGCTAACCTCGGCAGTGGTTACATATTTGAGGCGTTTGGGGTCGAGACATTGGGCCCTTGGGGACCGGGAGCTCACCCCATTTTCAAAAATCTTTCAGAGCGCCTGGTTAATGCGACGCGTGACCAAAATGCTGGCGTGTTTCTGGCTCAACGCATTAGCATTGCCATTCAACGTGGTAATGCCGCCAGCATGTTGGGTACGCTGCCAACTGGTAGTGGGCTTGAGCATTTGGATTGTCTTTAGACCTTCAACGGTCTATGGGCAGTCTAAGTGTATTTGTAGTGTTAGTTTTAGCTTGTATTTTGTTTAGTCAATAAAGGCACTTGCCCAGACAAAAAAAAAATAACCTACGCGATCATTAAAAATAAATTAAAGTTTATTAATAAATACTTTTGCATTATTTTATGTTTTCTCCCATTTCCCTGTAATATAGTTTTACATTAGGTTTAACTCTTTATACTCAGAACCTTACACGAATAGTAAATTAATTGAAAAAAAAATACGCAGTTTTAGAATTCAACAATGTAATACAAAATATATCAGACGCTGTGTGTGACTTTTTTTTTCTCTTCCGCCAAATACAACATACTCATTATACTCAATGTTATTCTAAAAAATAAGAAAAATAAAATAAAATATTCGGGACATTTTCGCACATACGGTCATCTAACCCCAAACTAAGCAAAGCTTGTAATATAGCTGCCAGAGACTAATATACATACACACACATATATATGTTTAAATACATACTTAAATAGATATTAACATCCAGATGTAGAACAAACACAAATGTTCATCACATGAATGTTTGTCCTAGGTGGGCATCGAACCCACACACCCAAGCGCAGAAGGCAGGTTCACTACCTACTGTGCCAACGACGTTATCAAATAATGCCCAATATATTTTTATTTATTACTAGCTGACCCGACAGACGCTGTACCTGTCTTAGAACTGTCAAACGGGCAAAGTTAAAATATTCGTCAAGTTTCTGAAATTTTAAATTTTTCTGGGCAACATTTGTGTTTGTTCTATATCTGGTTGTTAATATCTATTTAAGTATGTATTTAAAAAACTATATATTTATGTATATCAGTCTCTGGCAGCCATATCACAAGCTTTGCTTAGTTTGGGGTCAGATGATCGTGTGTGCAAAAATGTCCCAAATATTTATTTATTTAATTTTCTTATATTTTTTTCCGTGAGAACCTTCTACAGAGTAAGAGAAAACTTAAAAAAATTTAATGAAATCGGTAAAGTCGTTCTTAAGTTATGGCGTGACCAAGGTAAATAGGGATTCATTTATATATATAAACTATTATAACACCGGCTTGCAGTCACGATTATATAGATATATATCGTATAGGTAGATAGATAGATGTAAAGCGCTTTTTTTATTAAGTTGAAAATGTGCGAAAGCGGTAGCTCTCACCGGTGAGCTCGGCCTTAATATTGAATGAAAGTGTGCTTTGAAGTGTAAACAATCTCGCAGGATATTTTGTTTCCCCGAAAAGTGTGAACAAAAACTGGAAAATATATATAATTGCTCTATAGGTCTCTACGTCGTAGCATTCGTAGCAAAGCTACGGTCGCCTACGAAATTTTCGGTTCGGGCACAAAGATGATGCATGAGCGCAATCTTGCAACTTTTCCCAATACTTCTAACTATTAGTAACGTACGTGGGTTATGCTCTGGGCATTTTTTTTTTAACTCTTTACCTGGTCCAAGATCTTTATCTTCGATAGCTGCAATAACCAATATAAAAAATGAAAACATTTTCGTTTAATATTGCACTGCTGTAGGTATATCGGCTCGCAGCTACAATCTTACGTTCAAAAACTTAGCCAAAGTAATAAGAATTTAAAGTTTACTCTTTATCAACCGATTTCAGAAAAGAGGGGATTCTTAAGTCGGTTTTAATTTTTTTTTGTTACTTCAGTTCTCAGTCATTTAGGAAACAATTTGATTTTTTTTTTATTGATATAATGTAGTTGCACATTTGTGAATGTGAATTTCATCAACTTCGGTTTAGAAGTTGGGCTTTTAAATCAAAATAAATTAAAAATTCAGTTACTTAGATGACTATTCTTACATAAAAAAAAAAAAAAAATTGTAAACAAACATGCTCCGGGCCACCTGATGGTAAGTAGTCACCGTCGCCTATGGACACCTACAATACCCGGGGCATTGAGGGTGCGTTGCCTAACTTTTAGGACTCTATTCACTCTTCGTCTGAAGCAATTGGAGGAAAACCCGAAATTATGTCATGAAATTGTGTTTTAAAAACACCATGTTTAAAAAAAAAAAAACTTTTTACAATCTACTGCTTGGACTTAGTATAGTTACTAGAAGCCTAGCTCTATGTAGCAGGGTAGTGGGTAGATGCTGAGAAAGATAAGTATGCTACCTTAGTAGCGTAGGATCATCTAGGTCGCTAGGCATTGATAAACACCCGCATAAATAAATCGTTCATTGTTGTTACTGCAACGGTAGTATTTATGGACGAACGTAAAAATGTGGGCCGAGGCGTAGCCGAAGCCAGCATACCTGAGTCTATAATTGATCAGTTGCCACCAACGCTTGTATAATGTATAGTTATTCATTAGGGTACCGTACCCGAAAGGTGCTAACGGTCTGTCTGTCCGTCCTACATTTTAACGGCTGTATCTTTCGAACCGTAATAGATAGCCAGTTCAATTTTTCACAGTATATGTACGTCAAACGTGGCATGATTTATATTATAATACACGTTACACTCTAAAGTAAAACAGCAACTAATAAATAATGGCCAAGTGCGAGTCGGTGACAAATTTTTGTTTACCACTATGTTAAGCAACGTCGGGCGCGGTCGGTACTTGGATGGGTGACCGCCTGGACGTGATGTTGTCTTTATGCGTTACTTTTTGTATTTTGTGGTGGTATAGAACCGTCAGTGTGCGAGCCCGACCCGACCCTTGGATATATGTATAATTAAAAGCGCAATACTAACTCCACTAACTCCGTTTTTTTTCCTGGATTGACTCATCACGAAATCTCGGAGAAAATACTTGAATAACGATTTCTACAACGCAAGGTCTTTTCAAATTTGGCAGGTAGATTCCTAATGGGGTGTGTGTAATGAGGACTGGGGTGTATAGAGAACCGCTAAGAAATGATTCTGCGAAAAGGCCGAATCATGAAAGTCTAAGCGAATGACGTTAAGGCGTAGACAACAGCGTACTTACTCAATGATGATACTACTCTACTGAATTTAATATCAGCTAATAATACTCTACTGACGCACTTAATTGGTGCATATTAGCCCTGACCACTATTGTTCCCAACGATAAGCGATAAGTGTATTTAATAAGCGATAATGAACGATAAGTCTGTATTTATAATCCGGAAAATCCACTTATATGTAATGTATCTATTTAGAACTATGATTTAGAAGATCTATGTCTATGACTTGCAGGAGTGACAGAGTAAAATAACTACCGACCTTTTTGTGGTAACGGAGGGAATAATTTCCAAAGATACTCGTCCTTATTTGTTGCACGTGTTTCTGTCTTTTGTATCACATTATGCACCTAGTTTCTGGTGTTAACAATAAACCTGCCAAATGCGAGTCGGGCTGGCGTACTAAGGGTTCCGTACCACCACAAAATTAAATAATGAAATTAGCAGTTATAACTTGATAATGTACAGAAACTTGTCACGATCACTCACACTTGGCCATTATTTATTGTCATATTTTAGAGTTTGTACTACAATTATGCTTAGTTTGACGCTTACGTATTACCGTTTTAACATTAGAGCTAATACAAAAATACGTTTAAAAAAACAGGTTTGTTGTATGCACAATTGGACACCCACCCCCTTTTCGTTTTTACTTATTGACTTTTTCATTATTCCTTAGTTAATCCTCCGTAACGTTACATATTCTGTGAAAATTTCTGCTCTATCTTTTATGGTTCGAAAGATACAGCCGTTTAAAGGTAGGACGGACACACAGACAGACAGACGGACAGACAATGTAGGCTTAATAATAGGGCCCCGTTTTTACCCTTTAAGTACGTAGCCCTAAAAAAGAGTTTATAATATTATCTGTACTGGAATACAGCCAGGCTATGTAGGATTGTACCAACTAAAAACCCATCGGTGGCCTGCATCTGTGCTAGACGGAGGGTACTGGGATCTCCATAGGAACATACCGGTAACGTAAAATGTCGCCAGAGGCAAAGCTTCCTGAAATTTCCTTTTATTTTTGAAAATTTGCCAGGAGCATTCCCTTACTTTACTTTATTCGTGGTGTGACCCGCGCACAAAGGAAAGATACTAATTACCTAGCTTCAACACTATATCAAAAACAGAATAGAACATATTTACGTCAGTACATTATGATGAACATAATTGTTCGGCATAACACAAAATAATTATTTCTTAGGTTTTAGTTTTTTTAGGTTGGTATTATTACACATAATTTAATTATCTCACTTTAACGGATTTATCAAGTGTATTTTACATTATTTGAAATCCTGACGTTGACAATAAAAATAATAGGAACTTCCCACATTTCTATAGAAAATGTGACCAGGTGTGTGTTGGAGATAAATATTACCCAATTACCTATAGTTACTATAGAGCCCGCTTTTTCCTTACTTATAGGTGTAATCCCACTGCATTAGCCTCGTCCATCTTCTAGAGCAAAAAAAAAGTAAGGATATACAATACAATTCCTAACATTTTAGTACCTATCCACCAAGAATAAAAAGTTGTTATATGGAAGTTAGGCAAGATGTCAGAAATGAGTAACTTATTATAATAGGAATAGCGTAAAATTATTGAAATATCTACACATGCCATTTAAAATTATTTACTGTGTAAACCAGAGGTTCGAAACCTTTTTTTGAGCGCTGGCTTTTTTATTAAACTGTCATTATGTTGTAGAATACAAATTGAACAAACGAAGCGAAAGTCTCTGAGTTCCTAGAAAAAAATCGGAGTTTGTAATTATATTTGTCTGAGGTAGGTAGTATGTACAGTTGTTAAACGATATTTTGCGCGTCATTGGTTGATCCGATATCCATAAAAAATTGTGGCAAGTAGGTAGTTCATCTATACTAATATTATAAAGAGGAAAGATTTGTTTGTTTGTTTGTTTGTTTGTTTGTTTGCGTTGAATAGGCTCCAAAACCACTGAACCGATTTGAAAAATTCCTTCACTGTTGGGAAGCTACACTATCCCCGGTTAACATAAGCTATATTATATTTTCAAAAAAAATAGGGATCCTTACTAAAACTCCAATAATGTAACCCAAGGTGTAAAAAAATAAGATTTACAATTTTGACTTTGCGTGTTTGACAGTTCTAAGACAGGACAACGTCTGTCAGGTCAGCTAGTGATTATATAATTTGGTAAACGGTTTTTATAGTTAATTCGTAAGAAATGGCTGCCAGCTCAACCAATAGGGAAAAAGCAAATCATGGCACGAAATTTGAACGTGGATAGTTTAGTATCCACGTTTAGTAGTATCTAAGTCACCGACATAGCCCACCGGATTAGTAAGTTGAAATGGCAGTGGGCAGGGCACATATCATGCAGAACAGATGGCCGATGGGGCCGAAAGGTTCTGGAATGGAGACCACGGACTGGTACGGATGGACACGGTACCAGTTCGTAAATACTAAACTTATCATCATCATCATCATTTCAGCCGTAGGACGCCCACTGCTGGATATAGGCCTCCCCCATCGATCTCCAAAAGGGCCGGTTGGAAGCGGCCTTCATCCAGCGTTTCCCTGCGGTCTCTTTTAGGTCGTCTGTCCATCTTGTGGGTGGACGTCCTACGCTGCGATTACCGGTCCGTGATCTCCATTCGAGAACCTTTCGGCACCATCGGCCATCTGTTCTGCATGCTAAGAGCCCTACTCACTGCCACTTCTACTTGCTAATCCGGTGGGCTATGTGGATAACTTTTGTTCGCCTACGTATCTCCTCATTTCTGATTCGATCTCGTAGAGAAACCACGAGCACAGCCCTCTCTAAAGCTCGTTGTGCGAGTTTGAGCTTGTTATACAGGCCCACCACCAATCCGCACTGGGCCAGCGTGGTGGATATGGCCCAATCACCCTTTCGGGGGTAGGCTAAAAGTCCAGTAGTGGACTGTTAAAAGGCTGATTATGATGATGATGATGAAACAGGCCCATAGTGAGAGACCACGTTTCAGCGTCGTATGTCATCACTGGCAACACGCACTGGTCAAAAATTTCGTCTTAAGACACAGGTATTTTGGACGAGAAGATGTTGCGAAGTTTACCGAACGCTGCCCAGCTAAGTTGGATTCGTTGATTGACCTCTTTCTTGAAGTTAGACCTACCTAGTTGGACTGTTTGTCTTAGCCTAGTTAGCTGTTTGCGTTGGGCCTTACCTGGTATTAACCAATAAATGAGAAACATTCGTCATTGCCTCAAAAGTGCTGTTATAAAAAGATCTGAAATGACAATAGGATCATCTTGTAATGCTTATAATACCTACATAGGTATATCAATGGAATTGCTGGTAAACACATATACAATTTTTACAAACCGCAATCATCATAAAACGCCAATTATGAAAGTACATATTGCCTTCATGTGTAAACGTAGCTCACGTATGTCTTGTATGTATATTTCTGTGTCGCTTTTCACTGTGTTATCGGAAATGCCACACGCGTATTGCATTTAAGGTTGTCAAAAGGCCCTTGGTAAAATACAACTCGAGTTTTTTGAACGCAGTTAAGGTAGATAAGAATGTTGGTTTAATGCTAATTGGGTACACGTATGTCATGGAATTGGTGTTTATTCCAGTTATGCGCTACCTACGCATACGTCATAAGTACAGTACAAAAGTGCAATGTAGAAACCGAAGGTGTAAGTCATGGCACAAAGAATAATCTATAATTTTGACCAGCCATCTAAGTCCAAAAATATTATTGTTTTCTTTGTGCCGTGGGATTCTGGTCAACCCATTACATTTCTACACTGCACTGTATTATGACTTACCTAGAACACTAACAGAATTAGTTATAGGCAACTACTTTTACTCCGCTATAAAACGTTTGCTATAAAAATCGATATCAACATAGGGGTATGGTTAGATTGCTTAGCTGCAACTCGATTACCTGACTCAAGATAAGTTGCTTGTAGCTAAGTTAAAAACTAACACGGCGCAATAATACTATCATCATCATAATAAATAAATAAATATACGGGACATTTTTGCACACACGGTCATCTGACCCCAAACTGCCTAAATTTTTTGTTTTTAAATACATACTTAAATGTATTTTATTTATATTACACGGTAATTACCGCCTAATGCGGTTGAAACTATAGTCGGAGTGACCGGCTTAATTATACGTGAGTAATTCTCGTGTAATATAAATAAAATGTGTAAAAACCACGTCAGTTTCTATAATACTTAAATATAATATATTAACACCCAGATATAGAACAAACACAAATGTTCATCACATGAATGTTTGTCCTAGGTGGGAATCAAACCCACGCCCCCAAGCGCAGAAGGTAGGTTCACTACCAACTGGACTAACGAACGGGGCATCATAATCAGCCTATGCTAGCCCACTGCTGGACTTAGGCCTTTCCCATAGCTTGTCACTCAGCCTGATCTTCGTATTTTTGCTTCCAGCCACTGCCAATTGCCGTTATATCGTTACTCCATCGAGTGAAAATACGTTGATTAACTTTTTGTAATTTTTATTATTTCTTAAATATTTAATTATTCTTTTTATCTTTTCTAATAGTGAAAATCTATTACGATTCAACTTGCTATCTATTACGGTTCGAAAGATACAGCCGTTTAAAGGTAGGATGGACAGTCAGACATCGTAGGCTTGGTAATAGGGTCTTGTTTTTACCCTTTGGGTACGGAACCCTAAAAACGGTAATACGCACAAGTCTGAAACTTGGCGTGATTATAGTACACAGACACACTCGAAAGTATAACAATAAATAATGCCCGCAAGTGAGAGTCGGTGACAAAATTCTGTTCACCACCGATTCTCGTACGATCACTGAAGTTAAGCAACGTCGGGCGCGGTCGGTACCTACTTGGATGGGTGACCGCCTGGGCATTGAAGGGGTGGTGTCTTTTTGCACTATTTTTTGTACTTTAGTAGGTAACAAGTTATGTGGTGGTACGGAACCCTCAGAGCACGATCCCACCTAGCACTTGGCCGGTTTTATTTTACAATGTTATTGCAGCTATCAGACGCATTCCCTCAGCTGCCGACTATAGGTGCAAATGTGTCTCAGTATTGCTCTGAGTAATGGCAGCCCTATAGATTGTATCGCGACAATGATTAGCGTGCCATCACCATTGATACAGAACAAACGAAAACATACTACTCAAGTATATATAAACTGTCCATTTACATTCACACTCTAACACTCATTGTGCTCTGCTGATGACTATCGTAATAAAGAGCTCTACATCATTTCCCACTATTTCGGAGCAATTATACTATGGCGCAATTTGTCATTTTTGTATTGACGTCTGTCGTACTACTGTCAAGACGACCGAGATCGAACTGAATTAAGTTGGAGCATTGATCCAACTTAAAACGAGTTTGATGAAGTCGCGGCATCTAACTTAATATTATTGATACAGATATGTGATCTTAGTCATAGGTACTGTACAGGGTTACGCGGAAAGGGTGTACTAAGCTGAAAGAGGTCCACAGTACCCATCATATGAACAACTTTTAATGTGAAAACTGAAATCGTGAAAAAAAACATTAGCTGTTCCATAGATCACAGTCATTGACACTTGATAAAATGTATGGAACAGCTGATCTGTTTTCGCGATTTCAGGGTTTGTCCCATAGTAAAAGTTGTTCATAATAACTAGTAATAGTGGTGTTTATTATCTGTTAGGTACAACAAGCTGTAGTTAAAAATTAAAAAACACGACTGCATAAACTTATTTTTTTTACCGCGCCACGTCGTGTACAATAAAAAAAATTTAAATCACGAACCTACTATTTTTTTATTGCACTGCGTCTTACTCTATCTGCTTTTGCTAGTAAACTACTATAATATGTGTATTATACGAGTATATATATTTTTTTCTACAAAAAAATATAGACTTCTATAAAAAAAATTGCATGCAAAAATTTGGCTGATTTAAGTCCCATAGTGGTCCCATAGTTATAATACAAGGATTCTCACGACGACACTCACATCAAAGTTGGTCCAGCCAAGGGCTCGATTTTTGAGTCGCTCGTATGATATTTCGCACGATGCGTAATTACTGACTTTCGAACGAAATCTCAAACAATAGTAGCATTATTAAAAAAATCATAATATGGCATTAACGCAACGTGTGCGGATTGAACCATTCGAATTTGCCTTCTATCAATAGAAAATCTTTAATTTTGCATGAAATTTTAGTACGAAATCATACGAGCAATTTAAAAATCGTGCCCCAGGTTTTCGGGAGGTATGGCGGAATTATTTTTCCACAGATCATCGAATTACTGTTAGGACAGAATGGAATAAACGAAGGGTTCTAGTTTCATGTATGTATGTGGGATACTATACAAAACATACATACCAATATGCTATACCAATGCTTCTAATGTGCTCGTTCCTTTAGCGAGCATACTGAATTAAAATAATAATTGAGTAGCTATGTTAGTGATATCGTTTACAGTGAAAATCATATCACATGTCAATCTATAACTAACTGGTACGTCTACTAATTTATTGCGAACAAATAGGTTAATCATTATTGTTATCGATGAAAAATATGGAACAGGGGCCTTAACGATTCTGGGTTCAGGTGATTACGGAAAGTTGCGCGACCGCAAAACGTATCTCGGCTCGTTAAGGTTCACGTTCGCGCGATTTTCCGCACTGCGTTGTTTCCAGCCCGCGTTAAGAGGTAACCGTTAAGCCCCTAGTGTTTTATTTGTTAAAAATAACAGGCTTATAGTGAATAATATATGTGCAAGCTGTTGCCCGCGATTTCGTACGTACATTCAAATAAACTTTGAACACCCCCTTTGTCTCCTTTCGCATAATCCTTTCTTAGCGGATCTACATCTCATAAGAAATCCACTTGCCAAATGTTCAGCTTCGTAGGTCAAGGTAGTTTTCGAGATTTCCTGATGAGTCAGTGTGTGAGTATTTTGTATTTCGCTTTTATATATACAGGGTTACACGAAAGGGCTATACTAAGCCGAAAGGTGTCTATAGTAGGTATACCCATCATTATAATTATAAATGACTTTTCCTTTGGGACACAACCCTGATAATGCGAAAAAAAACAATTCTAAAAATTTCTATTGAAAATTTCCGTTGTCAAGAGATACACCTGGTATAGGCGTTTAAAGTTTTGGTCGAATTAGTAAGGAATGCTCTGTCCCTTTCCCGCAAAGAGAACGTAGATAAGTAAGAAATATTATCACCAGAAAGACTCACCAGAAACTTGACACTAGTTACCTACCAATACCATCATGATATGGGTATCAAATGAAATGGTTTGCTGAGAAGAATACGAAAAAGCTTGTATTTACCTAAAAGTATTTTTAAATTAATAAAGCGTATTGCATCTTACTTTTTACTTTGTAAAAACTGTGTATTAGTGTGTCCCGTTTATACCCTTTGGGTACGGAACCTTAAAACAGACGAATGATTACCTACCATAGACGTAATAGGTTATTGGGTAATAATACCTCTATGTTGTTGTTGTTGTCTACCTCCTTTTTAGGGTTCCGTAGTACAACAAAGAACCCTTATAAGTTCTTTCTGTCCATCTGTCTGACTGTCCGTCCGTCTGTCCTATTTTTTTTTAAACCTTCCAACTTTTTTAAAAATCTGTTCAAAAGGATTTTCCTTCATTTTACTATAGCATCATTGGACAACGAATGGACACGTATGTTTTGTTTACATTTTTGAAAATGAAAATAGTGCTAGTCGTTGCCCTTGCAGTGACATTATTATTAGAACAAACAAGCTATTCAGAACATGTATAACGTTACCTGATTAGCATGTACCTAGCACGACAACAAAACCACACAAAACGGTACAAAAATTAGCGCTTTGCCGTACCTATTATTGTCCAAAATTAGATATAACTAGTGTCAAGTTGAACAAACTCTGGTCGTACTTAGATAAAGGCCTTCAACAGCCACGGAGTGAAATTTTATCGCGGATTAAAACAATTAATACTTATCTTCAAAAATGTTGAAACGTTCGAAAGATATAGCTGTGAGCGCAGCCTTAACAAACACATGCATGTTGCGTCTAGTAAAAATAGGTGTAAACGAAATAAGTGTCCTTAGTATGGTGTCAT
Source organism: Agriopis aurantiaria (assembly GCA_914767915.1). Classification (NCBI taxonomy): domain Eukaryota; kingdom Metazoa; phylum Arthropoda; class Insecta; order Lepidoptera; family Geometridae; genus Agriopis; species Agriopis aurantiaria. The sequence goes on along the minus strand of OU612001.1, from coordinate 7,861,694 downwards.
TTAGTAACTTAGATACAAACACAGATATACACAACAGATCTGTGGATACAAATCATTGTAGAATTATCATCAAAAAAACCTATGTCATCAAGACAATGAGTAGGCCTCACTGTCTTCTGTCATACTAAACTAAACCAATCTGACAGGACTAAAATTATCTGCCTCTCTTTTCATTTTGAGAAGGATGGCAACAATTTTAGAGCTGTCAAATTTAGTTTAGTTTAGTTTGGAGTGTATCAGAATCGATGCTAGTGTCTAATTAGGCATGCACAAACAGTATTTCAAATGCACAGGGGCCGTACCGTGAGATCTAAAACGCAATTCAATTTAGGTGACTGTAAAAGGTTACGCGACAGCAAACCGTATTTCGGCGCGTTAAGGTTCACGTATACGTACATATAATTACCCGCGGTAGCCTAAATTGAATCGCGTTAAAGAGGTCACGGCACGGGACCAGCTACTCCCTTCGATTCGTTTTTTTTTGTACAGACCATATAAATAAATAAATAATATTCGGGACATATTTTTTTTGGACACACGGTCATTGACCCCTAATTAAGCAAAGCTTGTGATATGGCTGCTAGAGACCGATATACATACATAATATAGTTTAAATACATACTTAAATCGATATTAACAACTTGATAGGTAGATATATAGAACAAACACAAATGTTAAATGTTTATATCCATACATATAAGTATCCATAGTTTTATCATATCATTAGCTCTCTGTCAGGGAAAGTCCCGTCAAAATCAGTCCAGCCGTTTTGGAGTCCATAGGGATCATACATACATACATATACACTTCGTTTTTTATATATATTAACTTGGCTACGGCCCCATTCTATGTTGGGGCAATTTTGGCATCAATAGTGAGGGAGGAGATAGTCAGAATGTTTAAAGACGTGGTAATCCTGGTTGATGACACCCCGATGTATCGTTTGCACCATTGACTTGCACCATTAATGGTGCAAACGCAATTAACGTTTTCACCTCGTACCGTTTGCACCATTGACTTGCGACATCAATGGTGCAAACGCAACTGCTTTGTATCGCAATGGTGCAAACTGTACATCAGGGATGACACTACTAACAGAAAATAGCACATGGAAAAAGTAAAGACGGATACACTTATGTATTATTAGATTGAATGAAATTAGTTAATGAAATTAGGGGCATTGTGCAAGTTCGTCTATACAGGCGACGAAGCTAGTGTGGGGATACGCGTTTTGTTTTTATGACCGCAATCGAATCGTGTTTATTTTACACATGCGACTGTTCATTATTCTCACAGCTCGACAGGTTGTTACCATAGTGACCATAGTCCAACTCTTTTTACTTTCATTGCAATGAGGAAAGAACAAAGATCTTGTATATACCCTAAAGTAACTTCCTTGGGAAAGAATACACCTTCAGTTCACCACCAGTTTCATTGCACCTTTTTTTCTCACAGAACTTCAAAGAAGTTGATAATCAAAGTCGTGGAATTGTCAAAGTCTTTGATGCTATTATGTCTTCTTCTTCTGTCACAGATATACACAACTCTGTGTCTTCTGTGCTATTTGTCTATGATTTGTCAAAACTCAACAGAATTCTCCTTCTCCGTATATATATAGCAAAGAGAATATAAATACTACGTAAGAATATATAGTAGTCTTTGTTCTCCTTGCCTTTAGTTGTCTCAAGCACGAACAAGTAATAGTGTTCCGTGAGCACGAAGTAACACGTTTTTTGTCCGCATCACAAACTAGGTACTCCAGTGGATCCAGTGGGTGGGCATCCAGTGGATGCAGATAGCAGGCTATCGTTCAATGTGGAGTTCTAAAGGGGAGGCTTATATGTTCAGCAGTGGACGTATTCTGGCTGATGATCTGATGATGATCAAACTAGGTACCTACTATGTATATTTGACTCAAAGAATCGTGGAGCGTAGCGTACGCTTTGATCTTACCTTGTCTCTCAGAGAAGGTTAAATCACTAATAATCAGTCTCATAGTAGTGGCTTCCAATGGGTTTGTAACACGCGAGAAACACAGGCAGGTATAGGTACTCTCTAGGCTCTAGGTAACAAGCTACTTATAACCTTAGAGGAAATATAATTCTATGCTTATGCGTCTATGTAAACACATACATCATGCAACATCTAGTTTTTTACATAAGTAGGTACACATACCTACATGGAAGCAAGTTACCTATTAGGTAATTATTATACGTACCTACCTAAGGCGATATCCTAAGCCTTTGTCTTTCTGTCTGGTTTAGGGATCACCTATGTTTAGTTAGTGAAGATTCCTAGAACAGTGATTTGATATAAATAGTTTAGACAAGTAGGTATAAATAAATAAATATTTCGGGACATTTTTCACACTCGGTCATCTGACCCCAAACTAAGCAAAGCTTGTGATATGGCTGCCAGAGACTGATATACATACATATATAGTTTTAAATACATACTTAAATAGATATTAACAACCAGATATAGAACAAACACAAATGTTCATCACATAAATGTTTGTCCTAGGTGGGAATCGAACCCATGACCCCAAGCTCAGAAGGTAGGTTCACTACCAACTGGACCGACGGGCTATCCATAGGTAGTAAGTATAGGTAGTAGATAAGTAGATAAAGTTGCCCAATACCCAGATATGCAGGTCAAAGGATTTTTTTTATATGAGTACAGAAAGGGTAGATTGATTGAATCAGGCGTGACTTTGCGGAAGTTCATCTTTAAATAAAACGGTCAAGTGTGAGTCGGGCTCGGGCACTAAGGGTTCCGTACAATAAAAAAAAAACAGAAAGTACCTAGTGCAAAAAGACAACATCACGCTTAGGCTATCACCCATCCAAGTAAGACCGCGACCGACGTTGCGTAACTTGGTGCTGAATAGATTTTTTTACCGACTTGCACTTGGCCATTATTTATTATTTGTTGTTATACTTTAAAGTGTGTACCTACTATAATAATGGCAAGTTTGACGCTTGTTTGTATAAGTATTACGGTATTACCATTTTTACATTAGAGCAATGACAAAAATACGTTTAAAAAAATACGTTTATTGTATGGGGATTGGGGACCCCCTTATAGTGTTAACTTTTTGATTTTATTATTATTTCTTAGTCAATCCGCCATAAAATTAAATATTCTGTGAAAATTTCAACTGAATATCTATTACGGTTCGAAAGCCCGTTTTCACCCTTTGGGTACGGAACCCAAAAAAGCGCGATGCGGAAACACTCTAGAGGTTCGCCTAAAAACTGTTCTAAAGATGGATGAATTGTTGCAGATGGTAGGCGTAGAGGCATGATAGCCGTGAGGATGGCAGCGGGCGAGGTGTGTGTAGCGGGCTCCACGGGCGGGTAGTCGTGATGCGGATGCGGGCGGCGCACATGGCGCGCGCGCTGCGGCGCGTGGCGCTGGTGCTGCCACTGGCACTGACTGCGCTGGCGCTGTTGCTGCTGCCGCGCCCGCCAGCACTGCCGCCGCCGCCGCGGCTCGCCACGCCCAGCGCGCCTCCGCAACAAATACACTTACAGGTATGCGCGCCTGGAGATGCTCTGTCACGCTTCACCTCAACGCGACATGCGAAACATGGCTTGAAGAATAGAAATTCAGTTAAGTAGGAAATCAGCCCACTGCCATCCATAGGTACATTGTGGATTTTCCTTGGATATGTACGTACCAAACGTACGGAGAGTGTGCAACGGAACTTCACGAACTTGTTCCCCCATCACCTTTTCATTACCGGACGTCCAAACGAACGGCAAAGCGTCACCCTTACTTGGTCGAAATACCATTTATTCGCACCAAGCGTTTTGACTCCACTTTCTTAATTAGAACAGCAAAGCAATGGAACGCCTTGCCCCTGTCTGTGTTTCCGCAGCATTACAATCTTGGAGTGTTCAAGTCTAGGGTTAATAGGTTATTACTGGGCAAACGTGCTCCATCTTCGACCGCATCATCGCTTTCCATCAGGCGAGATCGCGGTCAAACGTTAGCCTAGTCCGATGTAAATAAAAATAAAAAAAAACGTTTCGATTCTACATTTCTAATCAAACAACAGGAGGTCAAACGCGGACTTATTCATGTTTTCTAAAAATGTTTCATTGTATTTAATCATACTAGACTAATATTATAAACTCTGCAACCTAATATTGTTTGCCACCTATGGCATAAAAAAAAAAAAAAAAAAAAAAAACGCACCGCGTATCGGCAAACTCAGAGTAGAACGCCCTGCAGCTAGATGGAGGGACGACCTGCGAAAGGCGGCTGGTGTCAAGTGGATACGAAATGTGCCTTGTGGCGTTCTTTAGAAGGCTTACGTCCAACAGTTGACAAAGATCAAATAGGCTGATGAATATTATAAACTAGAAGCGCCCCGCGGTTTCACCCGCCATCCTACAGGATCCTTGATTTTTTTCGGCATATAGAGTAGCTTATGGAAGCCACCCCATACCAAATATCATACAAATCCGATTAGTTATTATATCGTATCCGCTGTTACGGAGTTGAGCGCGGACAAACATACATAGGTACTTGCACACTTACACGCAAACCTTCGCATAATACCTATTATGTGTAGGTATGTGAATGAGTGAGTGATGCAAAAGTGTGTTTCTTAGTTGGTTTGTTCGATCCTCTTTGACACAGAAACAGAGCAACGGATTGACGTGTTTTTTTTGCACAGAGATCGAGAGAGTCGGAAGTCGGAGAGCAGGAGAGTGACGAAATAATGTATTTTTGTTTCCTGCATGAAAGAACGCCCTCGCGGGAAAAACCGCGGGCGCAGCTTGTAATTAATACCCAAAACCAAGAAACTATTCAAATCGATGTTTTCAGCCAACGTTCAGCCCTGAACCAGAGGAAGAGGCGCCGCGAGACCTCGACAACGAGGAGTCGCGGCGACCGTGGTTCATGCGGGGCGGCGAGCAGCGTCCCCGCAAACACGACCTGCATGCTCGGCTCTTCCCAGAGGACGCGCCAGGAGATGACAGGTACTGCCACACCAACCAACCACCAAGTCCAACAACTTGATGTAACTTATAGTCATGCAAAGTCAAAGTCAAAAGTGGTTTTTCATGGTCAACAACGACACATAGTTAATGACTGTTCAAGAATTTGCTGAAATTGCAGTCCTGCTAAATTTATCGATAGGAATCGATAGCACTGGGTAGTCGAATTCTAGAGTGGAGACTGCGTTGAAGTAGTAAAACGTAGTAGGACGTCCTACGGTCAGGTAAATGAAATCGCAAATTTTTGATTTCAGAATCGTCCAACAGTTAATGTACACACTGCCAGAAAATGAAAAAGACGTGCCTATAAAGAAGATCCTTCTAGCTAACGGTTTAGGCGCATGGGGAGTGCCTCACGGTCGAACCGAGTTTCTACGAAACAAGTGCCCGGTGGACCGATGCTTCATCACTGCAGACTCCAGAGAAGCGGCTACGGCAGACGCGATTCTCTTTAAAGATCATCACACACCATTCAATGTCAGACGTCCCCCTAAACAAGTAAGTACATACAATGTTATATTCATATTCATATTCATATTCATTTATTTTGTAAATATTATTTACACGTCAAATTATTAAGGAAAGGAAAAAAAGGTTATTAAACAATAATAATTAAAAACATAATAAAACATTGGTACACTAACAATTCTAAATATTAGTATTGGTAATATTGGTATACCAATTATACAGCAATTACATTATATTTTCCTTTCAAGGAACTCCTTGAAACTGTAGAACGTCTGATCGACGAGCCAGCGCTTTAAGCGACATTTAAAGCGCACCAGGTTGGGAGCGGCAATGACGTCACTTGGCAGTTTGTTATAAACCGTCGGTCCCATAACATGAGTGAGCTTGTCAGACTTAGCCAGGTTCCTAGGAACTTGCTTAAGCTGCCCTGCACGTCGAGTAAGGTCGCCATACGCCGTGTACATATGTAAATTTTTCCTGACGTATAACGCCACTTGTAGTATGACAATGCAGGGCAGCGTAAGGATTCCTAATTTTTTAAACTGTGGTTTTGCAGTTTGGTCACTCCCAATGCCTACTATGGCTCGTACGGCCCTTTTCTGCATACGACCTGTTATACGACCAATTTGCACAAAGACCTACTCCAATAACTGTGATCACTGACACGCGAGAACAGCTCTGAGTTTGTACTATTAGTTAGCTCAATAGCATTAAACTTGTAAAATTTAACACAAAATTGCCATCGTATGTACATTGCTGACAAAATACGCAACTAACGAGAGTAAACTAGAGTAAAACGAATCCACCAGTGTCTGTAATGTGAATAGGGCCTAAAATGCAAGCCCGAAGATCACCGGTGACTTAACGGAACCGATTTTATGCCCAGGAAAACACACAATTCTGGAAAAAGTGACATCGGCGAGAAGATAAAAACTTTTCAGCGCATGCAATTCCAATTGTTTTCCAAACACCAATGTTTAGTAAAATATTGTTGTCATCTGACAACAATGACGATATAACCACATCTTTGTCTGACAACAATATTTTGGTTGTCCTCGCATTTCTGTAGCCTGGATTCTTTCATGTGTAAACGCTGATAAACAACGCTAAATAAGACAAGTGAGCATTCCTACCTTAGACAATCTGTCTGTCACGAAGTTGGCATTGAAATGGATAGCGCTTTTCATAATTCTCATTCATATGGAGATTGGAGATACCAAATAATGCAAATCAAGAGCCTTGACGGCTACTTCTTGCTGCATAGCCAAACAAGAATCCTAGCCATTGTAAACACAGTGTAGCAATTAGCTAGACACGGCGGATTAGCAATCGAATTTCGGATTGGATTGCTTACATACCTAACATTTGTGAGAAAATGTGTGATTACCAAACTGGAACTAAGCGTTTATTAGACAAAAGTATGTTTTTTACACGTTCAAATTTAACTTTCTACTCTGTAGCAGTTAAAAACTTTACACTATCTAGTAGGTATATACCTACTCTGATTGAATTCAAGACTCCTTTCAGAATTTGAGAAAAGAAAGTGTCAAGGGGAGGTTAGGTTTAGTTTTATTAATGCCATAAATGCGCAAAAAGCTGACGGGCAGCCTGATGGTAAGCGGTCACCACCGCCTATGGATACCAGTAACACCAGAGGCATCAAATACGTGGCCGACCTTTTAAGACTATTAACTCTCCTTTAGTTAGGCTAAATAGGTATGTTCCTACGTTCCCAGCTAGACAGTTTAGGATGGCTTTCGCCTTCCTTATTTACTGGCGTTCCACGATGAAGCCAAAGTATCCTCCTACGGCATTGTTCCAATCGGACAGCCATGGCGTCAGACCAGCGGTACTTAATACATCCTACCGGAAAACTTCCTGGCGGCTGTGCCAAGTACGCTATCTTGGCCACTCCACCCTCATCCATCCACGCGATGTGACCGAGCCACCGCAATCGGTGTACCTTTACTTCCCATAAAATATTCGGTTCTGTGAATAGGTCCTTCACCTCTGAATTTTTTTCTCATTTGGTAGCTGCCGTAAGCCCTGTGCACTGGCTCTAGTGTATTTGCAGGAAGATTGCTTTTATTTCTGGGTCTGTTTCCAGTTTGCACGCTTCGCATCCCGCCTGACCACGGTCCTACCTTCATGGCTCGCTCTAATTAGTATTCCTAAAATTTGAATAGTGTAATCACGACTTGAAACATTGATTGAATATGTTCTGATCGTTTCCAGATCTGGATATTGTACTATCTGGAATGTCCGTATCACACTGCGTCGCTGCGGCCGTCTTCGCTGGACGTGTTCAACTGGACGTCGACGTACAGGCGCGACTCAGACATCGTGGCGCCCTACGAGCGCTGGGTTTACCACGACTCTCTCATCACGGAGAAACAACTCGATAGGAACTACGCCGCCAATAAGACGAAAAAGGTAGCTACACTACCTATCTTATTTAGTACTTAAATAAATTATGTGTAGATCCACCGTGCCATCGCTCAACAAACCAGCCAAGTGCAAGTCGGGCTCGCGCACTGAGAGTTCCGTACTACCACAAAATACAATGAGTATAGGCATAGTCGTTTTCTACGCTCCATCACTCTCTCTAGTCGCAACCACTGTATAGCGATATTTCTTATTATATTGTATGGTCCTAGAATATCGTAAAGCATTGTGGCAGAAAAAAACTACATTATTTAAATTGCTAGTACTTATTTCACGGATTAATAGAACGGGTTGGAATAGAAAACTTAGTTTCAACTAATCTATAATTTATGCCGATTTTTATAACTGTATGGATTTCATAATACACGGATTATCAAGATAAGTATGTATCTAACCACTACCTCTACTGATAGTTATAGTTAAACGTTATAACTTTCAGGTGGCATGGTTCGTATCAAACTGCCACGCCAGAAACCGCCGCCTGCAGTACGCACGACATCTTAGCAAGTTCATTCAAGTGGATATCTACGGAGCTTGCGGGTCCAACCACTGCCCTCGCACGGACCCCAATTGTTTGGAAATGCTGGATAGGGATTACAAGTTCTATCTAGCATTTGAGAACTCAAATTGTAGAGACTATATCACGGAGAAGTTTTTCGTAAATGGATTGCAGTAAGTATATAAATCAATAGACTTGTTTCGACGATTATTTTCGACTGCATTATCATATATAAAAATAAATAAATAAATATTCGGGAAATTTTTGCACACACGGTCATCTGACCCCAAACTAAACAAAGCTTGTAATATAGATGCCAGACTGATATAGGTACATACATAACATCGACACTGATATCGATCATCTTACATTATTTTATTTGCTAAATTGAATAATAGTTTGTGCATGAACGCCTTCATTATTATAAATTTTTTTTCTTTATTCCTGGCGTGATGTTAAACAATGATGCGGTCTACCAGTGACGGTGACTACCAATTGGCACTACCATCTTCGCCGCTCAAAGTCACCGCCACTGGTGGCAATCGAGAAAAGAGATCCCTGTTGCCAGTTACCAGTGGCGGTGGTCAATAATGTTTTCGTCTCAGTTACACTTCCCCAGATTGTAACTATCGGAGAACCCCTTGGCCTTACCCTTAAAATCACTCGTACGTTGTACGGTGCTGTAGGCAATGAGGTTTGCAATTCATAGGTTTCGATTTTTTTATTACTTGCTTTTGACCGCCATCTCTACTGATGTTACACGATGATGAGGTCTACAATGGAACACATTTGTATAGAAGAAACCAATTCACTCGCGATTTGAAGAATATATTTACGCCTCGTTGGTACGGGTTTTCGGAATATCACGTTCATTCATTTGTCTCCATCCATGGTCTACTTTTTCTTTATGCTTGACCGAGACCCCTCGTTAAGGTTCTGTAATGTGCAGGAGGTAGGAAACCGAGAATAAGTGAAGCATTATTATTTTTTTACTTCATATATTGTATCGACTTTAGTGAGGCTGCTCCTGCAGCGGAACTTGGGTCCAGGGTCGGTTTAGTGCATAATTATCTATTTTTTTAAAGAATTTCAAAGGTGTGCTCGAAACAAATTATTGCCAAATCAACAGGCGTTCAGACATAATTATTCATACTATTAAAGCTGTTTAAAAAACTACTGAACCAAAGCTAAGGTAATTTTTACGGGACCACCTAGAGCTATAGCCCGTTGGTCCAGTTGTTAGTGAACCTACCTTCTGAGCCTGAGGGCGTGGGTTCGATTCCCGCGTAGGACAAACATTTGTGTTTGTTCTATATCTGGTTGTTAATATCTATTTAAGTATGTATTTAAATTATATATGTATGTATATCAGTCTCTGGCAGCCATATCACAAGCTTTGCTTAGTTTGGGGTCGTGTGTGCAAAAATGTCCCGAATATTTATTTATTTATTATTTAGCTTTCTTTTCATAATAAAAAATAAACACGTAAATCAGTTCACAAATGTCGGAGTAATCGACACACAAAAAATACAGATCGAACTGAGAGCCTCCTGAATTCGGTTAAAAAGCATTGGCGATGGTTGTTGTTACGCAGACACAACGCTGTCCCCATAGTGATGGGAGCCCGAGCGTCGGAGTACGCGGCTGCAGCGCCTCACAACTCTTACATCCACGTGGATGAGTTCAAGAACGCGGAGGAGCTGGCCGCCTACCTTCACCGGCTGGACGAAGACGACAACCTATACAACTCATACTTCAAGTGGAAGGTGAGTTCACACTTTAAATTGAGATAATTTGAGTATCTAAGGTAATTTCTCCCCTAAATAATCCAATAAGGAAATACGACGACTTTCGTTGCATTTAGGTTGCGATCACAAGTGGATCACAAGAAAATTAACCTTATAGTATAGTATAGTATAGTTATGCATTTGTCTCTGGATTACTGTCTCCGAATATGGACATAAAACGACACTACCTTATTATGTACGACTGATGGCTACTCGCGCCAAATTACACATACCATCCGCGCAGGCGGGATGGCAGACGACCACCATATTGCCACCAGACTTTGCAATAAGGCCCTAGACTCGCATTATTTGCGAAAGAAGGACAGCAGACGGACACCATTCCCATTAGACTTATGCGATAAGGCCCTTGCGCCGCACCATCCACACGAGGATGGCAGATGGAGACCATTGCCATCAGATTTACGCGATAAGGCCCCAGATTACAGAGTAAACCCAAGAAGCATAATATATCACAACGCTCTTTCTACTATAGATATTTATATTATATATATTTATTTCTATTATTGCAAATAATTATTTTAATTTGTTTATTGATATTAATTAATGACTTATTTTAATTTGTATTGTTTTGTATAATTATTAATATTAAAATGTAATTACGTATTTAATTAATTTATTATTTGGTAGTAATAATTATATTAAGATAACTTTTAAATCAGTATTGGACATGTACCTATCTTTCTGATATCAATAAATAACTATGAACTATAAAGAGAGCGAGATCGCCGAAAGATTGAAATACCTAAGCTATACAAGGTGGTGATAATCGAGGTTTCGAATAGTGACGATGACACGCCTATCTGTTTCAGGGTCAGGGCGAGTTCATCAACACGTACTTCTTCTGCCGCGTGTGCGCGATGGTGCACGCGAATGATCGACGGCAGCGGTCGGCGCACTACAGCGACGTGCAGGCCTGGTGGCGGGAAGGAGCTTGCACCCACTCCGAGTGGCGCGCGCTGCCTGCAGGCGGCGAACCCGGATAAAGGCACAGACATTCCACTTGCAACGTAACACAAGGACACGGATCGCTTCGTAAGCCTCACGTAGGGCTACCAACACACAATTTATACCTAACTCGCAAGTCCAGACATTTAATTGAATGCCTGATAACAAAATACCAATCCCTCGCACAGCGGCGATGTGAAGCCTGGACTGCGAATCTGTCATGGACAGCAAAATCCGGACTAGAAAAAGCAGGATATGTCCGAATAAACCTAGACTGTTGGTAACCGTAGTAACGCCTGCTAATAAGCCGCGCGTTACATTACCGCAAAGGGTCTGATGATCTCACTTTGACTACACTGCTCAGTGCCTGTTGTGATGTGACATTAGATGCTAACGAAATACCTAAGTACTTAATCAAGTGAAAATAAAATGTTCATCGTGAACAGCGATAACGATCGACAGTATTAAAATGACTGAGAGACAATATGCTATGAGAAATGATAGTAGATACCTTACCTAGAAGCTTTAATAAAATTACCCTGCTACCACGGTGTTTTCCAATGCTGCTCGAATACTTCGAGTTGCAACACCTTTGCGTCGTTTACCGTCAAAATGAATGTTCGCGTCCATTGTTGCAAACCTATTTGTACCTAATAAATAAGTAGATACATGATAATTCGGTATCTACTTGCATGTTATTGATAGATTGCCATTCAATCGACGTGTTCATGTTGTTCCATAATATTTTTGTATATTGAGTAATGAAGCATAGGTAGGCACTTAATAGGATGTTATTGGTAATTTTGGCGCCCAACATGGAACATAGGGTAGGTGTCATGCGGATGTTAGTTTATGTTGTGCATGATATCTGGATGAATTTTCTCCACAGAGAAATGTGTATTTATTAGGCATTAGGCCAATATGGACTATATAACTATTGTCTATAGTCGCTAGGCAATAGTCATGAATGTATGAATTATGTTGTGGTAGTAGGTTTGTTCAATATTTAAATATCCTAATGGATGTTACGTATGTAATTATTTTTTGTAATGTATAAATGTAATATACCTATTCAGTATTTTCTCGCACAAAATACTTTTTTTAGCATTCTGCTTTTTATATTTAAAATGTATTATATTAAATACTTTATCAAACACTGTTTATTGTTGACGGATATATAATATGTTGAACAGGATACTTACATAGATATCAAGACATACAAAATGATGAATATAAGTACTAATTATAAAGTACGCACGCACTTCTTGTTCTTGGTTGCCAAGTATGTATCGAGACCAATGATTTTAGACTAGGGGAATAGAAAACCAGGTCAAGTGATGTGTGTACGTTGATTGCTCAAAATGGCGCTTTTCATTTTGGATGTTTCTTGTTTTTGACAGCTAATGTATCGCTTGGTATGCAAACATGGCCAACATGCCAGAAGATTCCAGATGTTACTATATGACGCGTCCACTTTTTGGAGCGTCTTTGGTCGAGACACGCATATAGTGGGGTATATTATTTAAGCTAAAGCAGTAGTTTGATTCGGACGTATCTTTGAATTCAATGCGTACTGTTAGTCACAACACTACTATCGGGTTTTAAGATAATTTTCATTATTTTGTTGTAGTCCAACGACACGACACGGCGTATATGAATAACGCGACGCGTGCGACTATCGCTCTGAGCGTACCGTGAAGCTCTTACGTAGTATTTATATTCTCTTTGCGTGAAGTATCGAAGCGGGCGGAGGAAGGGGCGCTCGTTTGATTACGACACTCGATTCGAGAGTTAGTTTAAAGTCAACCTACTGATTTAGCTTACATTATCTACTGTGGTAGGGATCTAGAAATATTCTCACATTGTACTAAGGAACAGTACACGGGTCTTGCAGTGCTACGAATCTCAAAAAGTGAGTGGAGTCTCGGTATCCGTCAAAACATCAGCACAAACACGATTCCAAATTCCAATATGTTTTAGACACAAATATTTGCGCACAACATTAAAAGTATTTCGTAAGTTGACTGTTTTATTATTAGTACTTTTTATTAGTACTTATTAAATGTACTGTTTTATTAAATAAGTATTTCAAGTGACTTGCATTTATTTACATTGATTTGATTTTAACTTCTATGAGAAGTTTTGTTCCATTTGCACTTATTGTTGCATAATTTTTAAGTTTCATGTTTTCTAGTTTATACAGTTATTTATATTTATTTCAAAGGTGTTAGTGATTATTAATAATTATAACTGTTACCTACTGTATAATGTACTTTGTACGGTATTAGAAGTCATGGTATTATTGAGATATTTTTTTTTAGGTATGTTTAAGATTGGACAGGAGTTCGTTTTTTTTTCATACTAACATTAATAGGAAAATATGTGTATGACTTTGATGAAAATTGGTATTTTAAACTATCACGGTTGTTCACGACAGTTATATAATTATCATCGGGATATTTACCGTGATATGGTTGTGGGGGAGCTCTTGATATTCCGGCGCAGATACATGCACCATGTTCACGGGAAGACTCAAGAATGCAGATGGTTGGGTCCATCCACAATCTTATCACGGTAAATATCCCGTTAATAATTATTTAACGTGGTATATATTTTGCCAAGTTATAAGGTATATTATTGGTAGCCACATTAGCCACGCAAGGGTAAGCGTAGCCCCGGAAGACCAGTCCAGCGGTGGCGGATAACATAAGGACTAGACTTAAACATCCGAACATTGGCGAAAGAGGTAGAAGGCGCTTATGTCCTGCAGTGGGCTGAATGACCTGTCAATGATGATGATAAGGATATATAATTCCAGTTTCATTGTTTTTCAAAATCTATATATGTAATGCTATAATACTTTTTTTTGTATGTAAATGGCCCGAGCTCCGGTCCAGCTATAAATTAATCATTTTAATTATGTTCCTATGATTAAGTTTGTTAATTACAGGTTTTAACTATTTATTTACATAGGGATAAATATGCCAATGAAGTTATTTTAACACCTGACCACAAGTTAGCACAATAACGCGCCTAACACACGGCGCATTCCGCAGGTAGAGAAGTGTGCGCGTATCACATTACCACGGTCTTAAATTTTCGTGGCACTTTTTATTTGTCAAAGGGATTGCACGTCTATCGACTTCAATTGTCGATTATTTCTCTACTTTGGTTTCATGCGAGTAAAAATACATATATTTAAATAAGCTGGAACTGTACCTACGCTAAATAAAAATATCCAAATGTTTTATACAGCTTATAAACATAAGTACCTATATCCACATAACAAAAAAAAATATACACCGTTTATTAACATAAAATAGTTATTTTAGTATAGTTAAATAACACATTAAAATCAATAATTAATGTAATTTATTAATTAATATATCATTAATCATAATTATTATACTGACATACGTCTTTAAAACAAGTAAAAGTCAATGGAATAATTGCCAGTATCAATATTATAAGGACCTAACAATCTATTTGAGGTTTAATACATCGACAATCGGAAGTCGATAAACGTGCAATCCCTTTGACAAATTAAAAGTTACGAAAATTCCGGACCTTGATCATTACACACGTGCATCCTGCTCTTGCACGCGCATACTTGCACCGTGTGCAAGACGCATAAGTTAGTTTGTAGTAGTATTTCTGATTTTGGGTAGTTTTATTTTATCAGGGTATGTATGATCTTAGTAATTTTTAAGAAATGATACCTCGCTTCAAGGTAGAAAAGTTATAATGAGACAATATGTGACTGAAATTATTCACCAAAAAATGACAAAATTAAGTACTTACTTGTAGATTTAAAGTTATGAATGTTAACCAATTTGAAATAGATTTTAATTATGGTGTTTTTATTTAATTACCTTTTATTTTATATATGATATACAGGGCTACGCGAAAAGGATGTACTAAGCCGAAAGGTGTTCATAATATCCATCACAGACAACTTTTATTATGGGACCAACCCTGAAATCGCGGAAAAATATCATCTGTTCATCATAGAAAACCGTCATTCACACTCGACAAAATATATGGAGTAGCATCAGAAAACATAAAGGTGTTTTACCTACAGTTTCCCCTTCAGCTTGTATACCAAGCGCCTTATAAGCTGATTGGTCGTTCGTTTGTATAACTAGCACATAATAGTACAAGAACTAGTAAGAATATGTCAGTATATGCAATACGTGTTTACCTCGCCCCCTTTTTTCGGTACTAGCTGGAGTTTAAGGCAAATCCAAGCTATAGATGATCAGGGAGCAGCTAATATTTTGTAGTTAGTCCCATAGTAAAAAAAAAAACATAATGAGTAAACCTTCCCTTTCATCTGAGTACATCCTTTCCGCGTAACCCCGTTAATTATTTATAGTACGGCTAAGCAGCTAAATCCTCCACTGCACTATATTATATACCTACAACCGCATTCGTCAAACACAACAAAAATCCATTAGGAGTCCATGTTAAATAGTTTTTTTATTTTTTATATGAGTTAGAAATTTGTTGTGTAGTAACGCAACAAACAAATTCAATGGACTTCTTTTTGTGATTTCATCAATTTATACCTAGTCTTCTTAAGTTTTTAGGTGAATGTAAAATCAATAAAGCGCAAGACACACTCAAATGTGACAGGGCTATCATGCAAGCGTTCTATTTAGTACTTTAAAGCAATTTCCACCTTAATGTCTTTTTAATCTATATGTATATATAAAAATCGATGTCGGTATGTATGTTCCCTATGGACTCCAAAACGGCTGGACCGATTTTGACGGAACTTCCACAGCATATAGCTGATGTTATAAGGATTAATCCGCCCGAGTGAAACCACGGGGCGCAGCAAGTACGATATAAAACATAAATGGTAGCTGCCGTGTCCCACATCTCTTAATTTTTTCTTATTGTTTCTTTTTCGGTGCGTTTGTAAAAAGCTTACAATCTAGCCTAATATTAGGCTAATAAATACACTTCTACGCACTTAATAGGCATGTGTCCTAATGTTAAATTTATTACAAATAACCGGCTTAGCGAGGAATATAACTAAATACATTACACATACTGAAAAAATAATTTAAATTGGCTGATAAATCTCTGAGATATGAGCGTTTAAAGTTTTAGGTGGGGATAGGGAGGGGATGCTCTATCCCTTTCTCACAAAGCATGTGTTAGTATATCATTTGTATGGCGCTCCTGAGCCGTGACGTCACGGCTCAGTATAGTGCGCTCTCTGTCTAGCATGAAATTTAAATGCTTATATCTTATTTATTTTTGAACTAATTTTAATTTTGTTTCGTTAATGGGCTCTATTTATGATCACTTTTTTATGAGGTTATAAAAAATATTAGTCATCATGCCTATTATTAAAACGAAGAATATGTTCAATAACACGTTTCTTATTGTCTCTACTAACGGGAATATACTTTGTTCACATATTCTTTAGAGGTTAAACACTACACTACCACTAACACTTAGTTTTGCACTACACTAACTCGAATGGCTTTGTATAAATCTTCTAACAATGTTTGTATTCCCCAAGGTTGAAATTGCTTTGAACGAAAGCACCAATGTTTTCGCTCTGTCTCATGAATGTATCTAGTGGCTAAGAAAATGACTTCTATCAAAACTTTATACCGATACAAGTTGTATCTAAATATAAATAATACCTACAAATGTTCTCCTGCTTAACCAAATACACTGTGTAATATACTTTTACCAATATACACAACCATACAAAATACATGTGATCATAATATTTAAGTATGTAGCATCAATACTCTGTTCTTGATAAATCATGCCAGATTGTGACTTATTATAACACCAATGACCATAAAAATATATGATTACAATTATGTATATAATATTATTATTATAAATTGGAAAATATAGATAGTTTGATCCAAGAAGATATCGCCCTGCTCTTTCTCCTAATCGCATTTAGCGCAAGTGAGCAATTTTCTGCTAGTTTCTTAGTTTATATATATCGTAACACACTAATTATCTATGTGGAGACAAGCACACTTAGGGTCAAAACACATAGGCACTACACAACGACATTGCGTCGTGGCACAATGTGACATCGTGTCGTGGAAAACTGCAAAGTTCAGCCGCGATTGACGACACAACGTCGCGTCGTTTCGAGATACGATGCAAGACATCGCCTTTGAAAACTTTTAAAAAAATGCCACAGTTCATTTTGAAATATGGACATCACTAAACTTCAGTGTTTTCCTCCCACAGTTATTAGGAAAACGATTACGATTGACTTTGACGTTTATTCCATTCTGTCCGACTAGTAGTTCGATGAACGAACTGTTTGGAAAAAATATTCCAATTTGTTAGACTGACCAGTCGAACAATATGGACACGCAAATTTTATTCCAGATAGTAGGTCCAGATATAGGTAGGTAGGTAGTAAAGAACAGTGAAAACAAAAACGTTATACCTACTTATTTTTTTATTATTGAACATCTTTAGAAATGGACAAGTTAGGAAGTGGACAAAGTTGACCAGAGGGGTCTTGCCGTGCATCGTACTACGTTACGACGTTGTGTCGTCAATCTCTGCCATGACACAACGACGTATAGTGCCCTTTTGCTTTGCACTATATATTGCAAACTCTTGCGTCGCAGTGCGGTGCATGTATGTACATTCTTACGCCCATCGACGAACTAAACTGGCAATCAACCCTAAAATGAGTTGACTAATCAATAACACAACATTGAGCATTTGCACAGTTAACTATTAAGAGAAAAGGCAGGGTGCATCTTATTGATTAAATCTGAAAAAATATGATGTAAAATATATAGGATAGGTATTACCTATTATAAATACTAGAAAAAAAAAACAAATGAAACAAGGCTTTGCAGTACAGCTGACATGTATTTATTTTTATTAGCGGTCATTCATCTTCTAACTAAAATAAAATCAATGAAATCACTAAGAATGTGTTTCTCTTTTCATAACATTTACAGCCTACATAGAAATGAAAGTTAAGTTAATCTATGGTATAAAATTGCTCGGTCTCGTTTTCCCGACAAAACAAATTCTGTTGTTGGAAATTGTCAACAATTTACATCAGCGAGAAGTTAACACAGAAATGTCAAGTATGACTTAGTGTATTATATTATTGTA
Organism: Agriopis aurantiaria; assembly: GCA_914767915.1. Lineage (NCBI taxonomy): Eukaryota > Metazoa > Arthropoda > Insecta > Lepidoptera > Geometridae > Agriopis > Agriopis aurantiaria. The sequence goes on along the minus strand of OU612001.1, from coordinate 7,843,386 downwards.
ACTAATGTATTGGTCGCATCGAAATCAATAAATGCGTTTAAAAACAAACTGGACAGATGGATAAGAATGAAGAACAACAACAGATAAATACTACATATTGACACTGTGATATAGGCACAAGAGCCTATGCTGCTTGCCTACCATCAAATAAATAGATAATCATAAGTAGGTAAGTACTTAAATAAATAAACAAATTAACAGACCATACACTTAGTATGAATTAAAATTATCTTGGCAGTAATCCATCATCTAAACAATACAAAAAAAAACTGTGTAACTAATCCTATGCATTGAAATAATTATTTTGTTATTCTAGTTAAAAAGTTGTTAGCATATCAAATACCAACAAATATAAATAAGTAAAATAAAGAACATTTAGTAAGTATGTCTTTTAACATCAAAGACTATACTCGTTCTACACTCGGATGCACTCAGTGGGGATAGTGACAGCTGCAGTAGTAAAATACGAATGAAAACAGTAAGTTCTGATCACTTTTGCTAAGTAGGTAGCTGGTAGCTGCAACACTACAGAGAAATATTAAAAGAAATATTTTTGTTCTCTATAGAAAATATATACCTAACCCCTCTATTTCCACTTTTAGCAATTTTGGTCATTCTAGTTTTAGTTTGTCTACTTCCATGGTTAGCTTATAATTATAATAATGGTGTCATAACCAAATTGAATATTTTATCTGGGAAACCGTAAGGACCAAATCATGATTAAAGACATTTAGTTCGACAGAAAAAATTATTAAAGTAACACTGATTTGCGCTTCACTCCCTGTTTTTTTGGATTCAGTCAAATACTTATTCACGAAATGATGTCTACGATATTATTATCTTAATATACAGATTTCACAAATATAGAGGACACCGTAAAGGTACATTTTACATTACAGCTATACTTTTCAATAATTAGGAGAAAAACCTCAAAAATATAAGTTGCGTAATGCACGACTGTGTGTGTTTTGCTTCACAAAATGAGACTATCGTAGACATCATTGATTAATGAAATTTAAACAGTGCGACTATGAAGAGTTATCTCACTTTAACTTTAAGATTACAAGTCTACTAATGAGGTTGTGAACTGGCCGTCACCTTCAACTGATCAGCACAGATACAATCAGAACATAAAAATAGGATATTTTTGTTTGATTGTTGTTTTCTTACAATCTACTGCAATGCACTATGCAGCTGTCAGCTAATCCCAGTGAGGGCCACGTTTATGGACTGTTTTATGCTACTATATCATTAACATTTCAAGACTATAAGTGCATGCTCCAAAGTTAAGTAGACTGATCTAATGCTTTATATTTCTTTAGGGTTACTATATCTTCCAAGTTCTTAACTATCTGAAGTTGAACATTGACACATTCAACGACAAAATTGATGGTATTCTGGAAGATTCCTTGCGCTTTGTGCAAGTTCTGAGGAACAAGCACACCAAACCAGCGCAAGGGGTTCACTTTGCTCTCTCCGTTGTTATCTACTACTTTCAACTGTTTCACACCATCTTCCTCAACAGTTTCACATAATGTAGATGCAGAGAAATCAGGACTACACTCTGTAGGTAATCTTGCAGTACTTACAGAACTCTGGCCCATGATGTATCGAGATTTAGCGAGGTGAATAGTCCCGTTGTTGATGCTGGACTCAATATTGAGCTCGCATTGCATTTTTTCCTCCATAAGATGTAACTGCTTCAATACCAACTTGTCTAGTAAGTTACAAGTCATGTCCAGGTCGCAGTTTTTGTTATCTGAAAGAGAATTTTAACGATAAATTTTACCTTAGAAAGCGCTAGTACTGAAGAACCGGATTTTCGTACCTGATAACTTACCTGAAGCCATATCCATGAGTTACGAGCGTAGTTTCCTCGTAGATTGATTAATGTAATTCAATTAAGATTGTTAACAATGATTTCAAATGTTTATTTACAATCTTTCTCTAAAGTTTTCTTTTCACTTTTCATCAGTTCACCGTTTTCACGATCACATCACATGACATGACATTAATGACGCAACGGTGACGGTGACGGCGATATTTTTTTTTTTCTCTGGAAGAATTTTGGCTTCGCACTCTTTTGCATTTACCAGAAACATGCAGTCAAACAAATCAGTGACGAGTCAAGCAAAGTCACGGTCAAGCACCGGTCAAGTCAAAGACATGCCCTAGTAAAGTGGTAGAGACTTTACAAGAGGATTCTATGCCACATTTCCACATTGCTTACTTTACTTTGACTCTGACTTGTTTAACGCTTTATAATACTATGTAAACTTGTTCAATATTACGACTGAAAGGCTCAGTATCAAAGGTCAGAATAAATTTACAACAAAAAAAACTTCAATCAACTTCCGAACTTCCGTTCGGTTCGGTTGCGTCCGCCATTTTGTAGTTTGGTTTTCTTTCCTTCCTGTGCCGTGTGAAGTAATATTTTGTAAAATCTATTCGAAAATAAGAAGTAGAAAGTCGTCTCGTGATGTCGAGCAAAAAGCGTCTCAACATCAACGATCTTAGAGTAATCGACTTACGCGCTGAATTGGAGAAACGTAACCTAGATAAAAGCGGCGTCCGCGGTGTGCTCATCGAACGTCTGTGGAAGGTAAAAATATGACGTGTGAGATTGATCAGACAGTAATTACCACACATGTCCATCAGCGACAGTAATAAAAAAAATGTTATTTTGTAGCACTTAGAAGAGGAGGGCCACGAACCCGAGAAGTTTAATTTTGAACTGGCTGACACCAAGACTCCTACCAAAAGAACGAGGCGCGCGGAGAGCGCCATAGAACAAGAGGCCGAAGAGACTCCGGCTATGGAAGATATGATAGTGCAGGACGACGCTGGAGACGAAGAAGAAACTGAACTCTCGGGTACTCAAGAGAAAGCAGAGAAACCTTCAGAAACCACTATGGAAGTCGATGAGAATGAAAAAACTAGTAGAAAGCGAGAGTTGAAAGAAGATTCCGAAGCCACTCAAGCTAAAAAAGCTTGCCTGGAAAAAGAGAAAGAAGATGAACACAAAAATGAGAATAATACAGATGCCGAGGACAGCATCAACTTAGACATAGGAGATGATGAGCTATTAAATGAAGAGGTACGTTTCTATGTATTCAGTGTCACAGTAAAATTACCCTCTCATAGAACTAAAGTGTCAAATGGATACTCAAATGGATACATGATGGACATTGACTAAAATAGAAACTTGTTGTAGGCGTGTTTTTGTAAATAAACCTGCTACTTGGCAACAACTTATAGGTTTTTTGTGTAGATAAAATATATTTGTTACTATCAAAATAGTTTATTTCTCTTTCTAATTGTCAGTTAGCTCTAACATCATATTGAATACATCAAACTTTAAAGTTGGCAGAGGATTCTGTTTGTATCAAATTAATTTTAAAGTATGCACAGACAGTCTGATAGTACAGTTAAATATATGTAGTTGAATTGCTGGAGGCATGCCAAATGCTGACATTCATTGACGTTTCTCTTCCAGACGGACAACGCAACTAAAGCAGATGTCAAAGGTAAGATTTAATATTTTTAGAACAGTTTTAGGTTAAAAGACATGAAGTGGTTTGTAATGTGGGAACAAATTGAACAAAATGTATTTACATTATAACTATGTGACGGCATTGCATCACTCAAAGATGAACATTACAACAAAACTAGAAGGGCACATTACTTGAAGATATATATTGCTGACAAGAATTGTTATAAAGAAGAAAACTATGATAGTACATTTGCCTGGAGAGCACCAAGTGGAAATTGCATTTTTTGCTGGAGCTACGATCTTCAAAAACAGAATATTCAAAATTGCAGCATTCGGAGAGTACCTGCACTCGGTTGCAACAATTTTACAAAACAAGAATGTGTACATGGTGCTTCTAATGTCAGTGGGGCTGCCCTCGGGACACTCCTGTTCTTCGGTAATTATATTGCCAGGATCTAGTGGCTCTGAGCGACAGCTCTCCATACGCAGGCAGCGGTGCTAATGTCCAATCAAGTTTTCAGGTCAGGAATTTGTATATGTTCAACATGCAAGTAAGAAAATTTCGAAGAACACCTACATCCTCACATCGAGTCCTCGCGTTCGCGCGCCACCCATCCATAGCAAGGACGCGTCCGCGAGAGACAGAGCCGGCCGCTCCCAGTTGGCGAGCGACCTGCACTGACTCAGCTGACAAACAATATTGGCGTAGATGAAGCGGGGGAGGAGGAAGCCGTCGAGGAGCAGGCCGGCGAGGAGCCCGTGGCCGCCGACGCCGCGCCCGATGCCGACCAGCAAGCTAGCGAGGAAGCCGCCGCCACTAGGTTGGTGCACGCCGCACGGCCGTCGCGACGCCCGCCCACGCGCCACTATCCTCTCCGACTAGTTCTACATGTTTTACTCTCAATATCGCTACAAAGTTTTGCACCATCGTTGATGCCTCGCTCGGATCGTCGACATCGGGCCGCGGTTGATAGAATCTGCGGTGCATCTGTACGTCGAGTGAAGTTGCGTCACGGTGCCATCGTGATAGTCTCCGTGCGACTCTTCAAGCGGCGCACGCTCGCGTTTAGCGACGCTGCGCGGCGAGGCGGTGCCTACGAGCGACGAACGCCTGCGTCAGCGGCAATCGGCCTGCTGATCAACTGGACCCTGGTGGAGTAGCGGTGCAAAACTTTGTAGACGATTGTGTGACGTTAAACCGACGATAATATTTGAACATCTCCAAACGCAATAAGTGACACCACCGTACAAATTGTTTGAAATAAATATTTTCTTTTTCAAATTTATTATACGGAATTGGCCTATATCACGTCAAACACCACGCCATTCTATGAATTGCAAATAAAATGTTAAATTTGTTTTTCAGCAATGATGCAGAGAAAAATGACAAGGAACAAAAAGGTAAATATTGACCATTTCGAATTAAATTAGCTATGATAGGAGTGCTCTTTTTTACATAGTTCCTTAATTTTCAGATGAGACAGACAAAGATGGAGATGGTGAGAAAAAGGAAAAGAAAGATGATAATAAAGAGGGTGGAGCTCGTAACCTTTGGGTCAGCGGTCTGTCAGGTGACACTCGCGCTAAGGACTTGAAGCAGCTTTGTAGCAAACATGGAAAGGTAAACATTTCACTTTAAAAAAGAAAACTCCCATACACCTAAGAAAAGATCTCCATCAGGCAGCTTTGTCTGCTTGTTTGCCACCTACAGCATAAAAATAAGTTACAAACAGGTTTACTTACGTTAGTAACGATTTTTTCAAAAAACCCATAAAAGCTAATAAATCCTAATTATTTATGACTTATTTTTTTGTTTTATATTAGCTTTAACGGCCTCTTATACCAAATTTGACGGTTTTAAATCTATTTTATTCAGTTAAATTACAATACATATTTGAGTTGGAAAAAAATACATGTCACAGATACATCTGTGTTTGAGTTTATGATTTGGTTCAAAACACGAAAGAATAAAATGTCCTCGATAAAATAAAAAACTGAAACAAAGCCGATTTAGTTTATTTTTTTCGTTTTATGCTCTAATGAAAGCTCTTAACAACCTGGAAATTGCATGTACTGAAAGGCAATACTATTCAAAAAAATTTGGTTTGGATAGATTTTTGATAGCGAATAGTTTCGTTTTTTAGTGAAATTAAAAGCGTAATCTTACATTTGTTGAATGTTGTGTTGAATGGGCAATGAAAAAGCCAGTTTTTTTATTACCTTAATGATATTTATACATCTGATGTATGTTGATTTTTAAGTTTATTTCTATCAAAGAAGTAAATTAAAGATATTGATGACAAAATGATTTAATCGTACCAACCCTAGTTTCAAAATATTTTATAACTTATACACATGGGGGCATCGAGATACAATACATATAAAGTCACAATCATGCCAAAAAAAAAACGAACCAAAACGGCGCACGCTACGAATTGCGCACTTTATGGTTAGGTACAAGGTAACCGCAATTCGACTAAAACGCCGCGCGATGTCAGAGCTACGACGACATAGCGGACAACTAACGTTTAACACTATGGTACGTAATGTGTAAATTAGAGTAAATGTGGCATTGTGAAGTATATAATTTATACAATGTATGACAATGACGCTCGAAAGTTTTCACTGAAAGACTGTGACTCCATAGGAATTGGTATCTCGATGCATAGGGGTCATATTTTTATTCCTTAAATATTTTAGACAAAATCTGTAAATTTGTCGACAGGTTATTGGAGCTAAAGTTGTAACCAATGCACGGACTCCCGGGTCTCGCTGCTATGGCTATGTCACCATGGGCTCTGCTCAAGATGCTGAAAACTGTATCAAGAATCTTCACAGAACAGGTAAAATTTCTAAATTGAACCTTCAATTAAATTTGTTATATCACAATAGTATCTAAGATATTCTACAATGACTTCAGGCAAAGCCTACTAAAAGTCTGGGCCCATATCAGAACTATAACTGTATTGGAGTATGCCTAAAAGTATACATTGCATTGCATAAATTGTTCAACACCCCCTAGAATATTCTGTCACCTACACAAACACTGTTGATACCAACATGGCTCTGAATTCACAAAGTATAGTGTCAATACATCAGACCGGTAAGCGCAGCGTAGGATGTCCACCCACAAGATAGACAGACGATCTAAAAGAGACCTCAGGGAAATGCTGGATGCAGGCCGCTTCCCACTGGCCCTTTTGGAGATCGATGGGGGAGGCCTATGTCCAGCAGTGGACGTCCTACGGCTGAAATGATGATAATGAGTATCAATACAGTTCTAGTGGACCTCTTATAATTTTTGCAAGTTCTTACTATCAAATCATTATTTCAGCCTATCATAATCCCATCGCAGGGACTCAGGCTTTCTCTTGGAGAGAGAGGATGGGCCTTAATGCACCATGCTGGCCCAGTGCATGTTGGTGAATATCATGTCTTTGAACTTTTGAGGTTCTTAGACATACCGGTTTTCTCACGATGTTTTTCGTCACCGTTATTAAACAATGGCATAAAAACTTTTTTTTAAAGTACTAAATAAGTCATTGGTGCAGGGCAGAAGATTAAACCAGGTGCCGTCAGATTGTAAAGCGCACATTCTACCGCTCGGCCACGATCAAGTGAATAGCATTACAATACAATTTTTCTATATTCCATAGAGTTACATGGCCGCATGATTTCTGTGGAAAAAGCAAAATCTGAATCGGAGTCTGCTTCTCGCCGCCAGCCCTCACGTTCAGAACGACGATCCAGCAAAGACTGCAAGGACGAAATCAAAGACAAAGATGTAAGATTCCTATACCTAATTCATCGATCATATCAGTTCTAACTTAGGCCTCAGTCTCATCAACACAATCAATGACAAAATTCATACTTTACTGCTGTTCGCGATTTAAATTCCTGCGATTTTGCGGCTGAGTTGGGTTGGTTGGCAGGTTGAGTTGGGACGTGACATTTGCTATAGTAAACGCATTATCATCTGGGTCATACCATAAGACCTGGGGCCCAAGTCTGCTAATTTATGAATGTTTCAATGGAGTGTCGATAGAGTGTCGTTGGAATAGTTTTACACATTTGGTATTCTGCTAGTTATTTAAGACCAGTGGATTTCTAATGACCTTCCATCGAACTGCCATTGTAATATTTGGTATTCTGTTCTTCAGTGGCGTATCAGTGTAAATTCAATAGTTGAACATTTGGTATTCTGCTCGTTATTTGACGTTTGTTTCAATGGCCTTCCAATGGACTTTTTGACATCGAACTACGATTGAGTTGCTATTGGACAGACACACCTTTTTTTGTGAAAGTGCAAGGGTACAAGTGTTTATTAAGGGCTTTAAATAAACACAGGAGCCCTAAAAAGTAAAAGAAAGTTGATTTACAAAATGAGGCCTGCAGTACCAACATTACGTTGGCGTATTTTATCATTAGCCAACGTCAGTGACCGCCGACGCCAACTGCTGCTCCAGCGCCGGAAATCCCGCGCTTTATTAAGGCTTACTATAGATCCTTTTCGGGATCTACCTGAGGTTCTACGCGACTGGATCTTACCAGACACTAGTTGGCCAGAGTGTGTTTCACAACGTCTTACAGACCACAGTTACGAGGGTTGTGAGACAAGACACAGAAGCGTTGAACCACCCCTCTGTCTACAAAAAATATGTCGTATGGCCAATGCAGCGTCAAGAAAGGTATCAAATTAAGGCAAGGTGAGTACCTACATAGGATTACTTATTGCTATGGTAACTACTATATTTGTATGTACTTGAGGTATGCTTTTAATTCGAATTTATTTTTGCTTGGTAAGTACATACATATTCAAATAAAAAATTAAACTAAAATATTGTATTGTGTGATGTCTTTATTGTTATGTATCTACAGCTCACAATCAGTCACTAATAATTTAACTTAATAGTAAAAACCTTTTTTTAAACAAGCATTTATGGGGGCAACTCGATGGTGTTATCTTGTTGCGTTCATTAGTTCCTACCTTCCGACTCCATCATCAGAAAAGCTCCATTGTACTATTATAATGCATTGTCATCCAAGTTACATACGTGTACCACACTCTAAAGAGGTTAAAAGAAATTAAATCCAAATATGCCGCACAATACTCCTTCGTAACCTCAGTACATTAAAAACTGGCTAACGTCTAAAGATAGCGAGAGTATTGCAGTGATGCGCAGGTTTGCAACCAAGTTTCTGGGTGGCACTGTAACTGTTATGGGTAGGCGTGGCGCTTATCATCAGACGAGCGACTTCTCGTTACTCGATAGTATCAAAGATTATATACTAGAGGCGATAGTATTAAAAAAACTTTTCTTTAATCATTTTCTGCTTCCTATAGGTTAAAGATTAATTAAGATCTGGAGCGGAGAGTATATTCGACACAGAATCCGCATAACCGCCGTGTCAACCTCGAACTTCAACGGGCCGCGCATTGCAACAGGCTCTCGTCGACAGGCTGTGGAGAGAAAGAAGACTTTAAAAATATGTAAGTATACCTATACAGTCACGTCATGGGTTAAAACATGCATACATTTCTATTTACTTTATATTTTTTTGCATGACAGTGTAGGAGATATTTAATAATTAGTAACTAAAACATCACAATTAAAAACAATATTTTTGTTACAGATTCCAGGTGCACATTTACATTGGAGATGCGGCGATTATACAATAAGCATAATATAAATTACTATTGAAAATAGCTTTTATTTAAAACAGTTTTATTTAATTTCATGATAGATTCAAGTCCATAGTCATTTTATTCTTTAATAATAATTATCAGCTACCTACAGAGATACTGAAGATCTTGTAAAGCTTCAAACTTAGTTCACTTTACTCATCCCACCCTCACATACCTACACATCCCTGCTCCATCTAATTAATTTCTGTTCTAATTAATTTCTATTTCACGGTCAATAAGAGACTGGCCTAGCCGAGTTTGGGGCCCACTGTTAAGTCAATTATAACCTATATTAGACTATGTATAACTTACGCAGATGTGATATTGTAAAAGCGTTTCAGAAATAAATGTTTATGTTACTTAATAAACTTTATAGTTCATAGCCTGAAGTCAATAAAAGCAGCATCTTGAAAACAGAAACTCTAATGGTATATTAGGTTAATAATTATTATAGCAATTACTTACTGTTTTGTTCTGATCCAAAACTTGGAAGGTCCTTAGGTGAGGTTAGTCGCTGTCTGAAGAGTGCACAATTCTGCAGTATCTTCTCTGAAAAAGTAAAAGTTTTCATGAAGATTGATAATATTATGATGTACATCTTGGAAAAGACTTCAAACCACACAATTTATTGAACATAAATCCCAAATAAATACTTACACTTCTTGCTCTTTTAGCACAGCAATCAGATACTTATTTACACTGATAAATTACTAGGTAAATAACAATTATGGATATTAATTTATTTATTTACTTTGCGCTGCGCTTTAGTTTCGTTTTGGTTTCGTTTTTTTTCTAATTATGTCACAGACAGGATACTTTTTTTGCTCTTTGGGCAAGCTAAAGCTTTTAAGGCCATACCGCCTCGTCATCGGTATTTTTACTGTTTATTTCCTTTAAACGCATTTTATAATTATAATTGGTGTGTTTTATTGATGAGGAAGTTTTGTACAATCAATACAATCTATAATATAGCAATTTCATTAACAAAAAAGGAGATAATAGTTTGGTATTAAATAATACAACTTGTGGTAGGTTTTGACAGGCAACATCGATCGCAGTTGGGCTGACACTCCCACGCCATTCCGTTGAAAGGCCACTGAAGTTTTAGCAGAATACCCTTTTTGTCACTTTCATAATAGAATCACAGTGGAGTGTCGTGGGAGTGGCAGGCCAATGGGATTTTAAATAAATTAGCAGACTTGACGCCCTGTGAGTGTGACCGTGATAGACAGATAATGATATATGACCTGATGACTGCGATGATGATGCGTTTACTATAATAATTGAAATTTTGTCTTTATTTCTATTTGTCATTCAGATGAGGTGATTTTTTGCATACATTGAAAATTTCATAAAAATGTGCCGAGTTTTGCAGACATGAATATCTTTTTCTGTTCTGAAACCTTGCTATTGTTGTAAAAGCCTTGAGAAAGGTTTTTTCTTCGGCGGCTGCGGAGAGTTTTTGCTGTGGTTGAGAGCTGCTGTACAACATACTTGTCACAGAGGATCATCATCAGATCATTGGAGGTTTTGTACCTCACCACGTTTTTCCCTGGTTCGGGTCTTGTTTCATATAACTAACATTTTGCGGAAGTATGATAATTTGACCATAATAAATACTACAAATGATGTATCGCAAAAATACTTACAAAATTATTTTCATTAGGTAGATAGATTAATTATTATAAATTTTCTTTAGGGCACCCAAAACAGGGTGAAGGCCTTCTCCATGCTTCGCCACAATCAAACCTTGATTGTGCACATGCTCAAGTTGGAAACTAGTTTCAAACCGCTTCGGCCGCCTACGTAAACATAGTTTCGCAACCAGTTACGATAGAAGCTAAATTATATGTTTCGTTCGATACTAATTACGTTAAATAAACCAATTGTTCTTTTATTAGAGCAAAGAAAGTGACAAAAGTGGTGAGGTGAAGACGAAGAAGGAAGGTGAAGACTCTGGCGCCGAAAGCACCCGGTCCACTTCGCGCACACGGGAAAAGTCTGCTCGCTCTGATAAGGTATTTATCAATTCAAATCACTAACACAACCTAATTGTAAGTACAGTAGTCTCACTAATCCGGCACGTCCAGTAGACCGACACTACGCCAACAGCCCCCGCTTTCTCTGCCCTCGCCTTCCCTATTCCTCAGCCGCTACCTACACCCATTTGCGCTTTCTTCCCCAGTCTAAGTAAAATCACCGAGAAATTTAAAATTTGACTGTTATTAAAATTGATTATTAATTGCAGTTTAGTTGTATTTTTTGTTTTTTAAAATTAATAAATTGCTTATTACAGGATCGGGCGCGTCGCAACACGCGAAGCCCACGTAGGAGGTCTCCCAGAGAGGTGCTCTCATTTAACAAGATTTGGGTGAGCATTCCTATTGAACCTTTTTTGAATTTGTTCTGTTCCCTTTTCCCGTCAACGAACCCGGGGTTTCGAAACTAGTTTCGACGAAAGCTTTTTTATATTTGTGCGTAAAACAGGTTTAGATGAAGGAATTGTCATGTGTCCCTTCGGAAGACGCACTTTACGCACAAGTTTAAAAATCCTCCGTTGAAACCAGTTATGCATAAGTATACAAAAACCCTTTGTCGAAACTCCGGTTACGCTGATGGCCGAAGCGCTTTGGCCGCCTACGTAGCCATAGTTTTGTAACCAGTTGCGATCGAAGCTAAATGTTCGATACTAAAAGCGAAGAATTATATTTCTGTTTACAAAACTAGCCGCCATCTTAACTGTAACTTCGTTACCAGACGAGGGAGAATTTATTTTCTTTTTATTTATAGTTTTTTGAATTGCAAAGTTAAGTTTGTCCATCAATCAAACTTACCTTTTCTTTAGAGCAATATCCGTTCAGTCAGTTGTTCAGTTCAGTGGCAACAAACGAAACCGGAGATTCGCAACTAGTTTCGACAAAGGCATATATATATATAATGTGCTTGGGCTCGATTCCCACCTAGGACAAACATTCATGTGATGAACATTTGTTTGTTCTATACATCATCGACCAATCATTGCTGAACAAAGGCCATCTTCTTAGAGAGGGGTTTTGATGTAATCCTCACGCTTGCCAAATGGCTTGGAGATCGCAGTACATTCACCGTGTACTAATAGGATGCTGCTGCCCATCTTTACGTGGTTCTGGTCGCAATTTTAAGACATACCCGGGTCCGTTCTATGTCTAATATTAATATATGGATGTATTTAAAAATATAAATGTATGTATATTGTATACCAGTCTCTGGCAGACATAGAACAAGCTTTGATTAATTTAGGGTCAGATGACCGTGTGTGCAAAAATGTCCCGAATATTTTTTAATATTGTTTTGGTATGCAGAAGGAGCGCGACGTGGCGCGCGCCCGAGAGCGGTCGCGGGCGGCACGCGAAGAGGAACGCCGCCGGCGCGCCGCCGAGGAGGCGCTCCGGGACCGGGAGCGTCGCATGAGGCAGGAAAAGCAGCGCCTCGCCTTCGAGCGGGACGAGCTGCGCGCGGAGAGGTACTATTAACCATACCTTTTTAGGGTTCCGTACCCAAGGGGTAAAAACTGGACCCTATCATCGAGCCTACGTTGTCTGTCTGTCTGTCCGTCCTACCTACCTTTAAACACCTTTCCTCCTTTCCTAACTTTATTACCTTGAAAAAATACATTGGCAAAGTTGCGGCCTTATTTCGGCTAAAACACTGCTCACAAGCCATGAACAAGTTGAAGTTTGAACAGCTGTATGTAGCTGCTGTAAACCGTAAAAGACAGCCAGTTAAAATTTTCACTGAATATGCCATGTTACAGCGGATTAACTAAGAAATAATAAAAAAGGTTAAAACGAAAGGGAGGCCCCCATACTACAAACGTATTTTTTACGTATTTTTGTAATGTAATGTCAAATAATAATACGTACAAGTGTCAAACTTGGCATGATTGACAGTACACATTCCAAAATATAATAATAAATAATGGCCAAGTGTGAGTCTGTGAAATTCTGTTCATTACTAACTTATAACTGGTAATTCGGTAACTTGGACCTTATCATTTCTTTCACCAAATCGAAATTTCAAACTTTACCTTTCTTGAAATCAGATTTTTAAATTTACAATTATTGTGGTTTGTGTTGGTACGGAACCCTTAGTGCCCGAGCCCGACTCGCACTTGGCTGGTTTCATTTTTGTTGAGGGAATTGATTGCCGTATTGGGGTGCATCTTGGGGCTATGTGGGATTATACCCAGTAAAACCCCCTGGTAGTCTTGGCGGCTGCGTCTCGCTTTGCACAAAGAAAGCAAAGCTCGCTTTGCGCAAAGCGAGACGAAGCCGCGCGCGTGCATTCACCTTGAAAAAGACCGCCTAATGCGGTTGAAATTATAACTAATATGTTATTTTTATTTATTTACCAACTGGATGATACAATGCTACATAGCATAGTAATGGCATGTCATTTAAACAGATAGGAACTAAGAAACGACGCAATGGTCTCGCTAACCTTTCTTATGTTTTCAGGGAGAAGATCGAGCGCGAAAAGAACGAGCTGCTTCGCTTGGAGCGCGAGAGACATCGCCTCGAACGTGAAAAGTTAGAGTTGGAAAGGCTTGAACTGAAACGCGCACAAATAAGGTAACCTCAATCGACCTACGTACTCAATTCAATATCCAATCTTTGAACAGGTCTTTCAAGTGAAACTCTATGATTGGTTATGTGAAGCGCTTTGATTCCGCTTTTACTGTGCTATCTGTTAGTCTGTGTAATGCGTTGTCTGACGATAGTTACAATCTAGGTGTCTTCAAATCAAGAGGGAATCGGTTTCTTCTAAGCAAGCGTGCTCCAACGTAGACCGCATCATCGCTTAACATTAGGCTGGTTGGTGGCAAAAAGCAAGCATATTACTGAATTTAAAAAAAAACTTGTTTTAAACGTTTATCGGGACTTATCACGTATTATTTAATTTAGGTAAAAAATATGTACCTTTCGCTCGACGTTTCGACCATGTTACAATGGCCGTGGTCACGAGCTGACTGAAAACTGCGGGTGAGTCCGGCGAGAAGAGCGGGTGTTTGTGAAAAAAAAACTGTTTTAGGTCTGCACATCAGAATTGAAAACTTAAGTAGTAATTCACTTATTTCACAAGAGATAGCGCTATCTGTCCGTGACGGTCACGCGAGTACAGTGATTTTCTCCATCCCAAAATGTCCAACGTGCCTAAAGAAGTATTCGCTTCAAAAAATGCATCAGTTCTTTTGCAGTAATTTTATTAACGGGAAAGTTTCTGTTCTTTACTAGTTACTTTTTGGAAATTCACACTCATTGATTTTATATCTTCAATAATGTAAAAAAAGTTTGAGCGAGAGAGCTGCAATCGGGAACAGTCCCCCTTAAGGGTTGTCCTTTAATCACATGTGGTTCAATTGGGGGGGGTTGAAATAACATCATGATATTGTGACATGAGGAGGGGGTTGCGATAATCATGTGTATATTTTTGTGCCTCAACATAAAATCCAGAACAAACGAAGTTGTCTCTAAAAAGCAACCTTTGTCTGCATGAAAACTTTTTTTGGGACATGTTTAATATATGTATTGTAAGAAAAAATACACGTTATGTTAGGGGAGCGAAGGGGAGGTGTAGCCTTAACCTCACGACGTATCACTAAGGGGGCGGAGGGGGTAAAAAAACTTCACATGATTAATGAACAACATTATTTGTGTGTCGTTTTTGCAATACAAAAAGAGACTATAAAATCTTGTTATCTGCATCAAGTTGCATCCTAGACCAGCTGGAATGAACCAGTGCCTCTGCACTACCGACTTTTCAGTTCAAAATGACAAGCAATAGCAGACGAATACTAAGCAATGTTTCGTAATACAGGTTAGAAGAGGAACGTCGCAAGCGTGGCTACGAGAACACCACGTACCGCAAGGCAGGCAGCCCACCTCCTGACACAACCTACGAACGAGACTCGCGGCACAAGCGTCCGCCGCCGCCGCCCATCGTCAGTATTATACCATTTCTATACATATAAAAGAAAGTCGTGTTAGCCACACTATTTATAACTCAAGAACGGCTGAACCGATTTGGCTGAAAATTGGTGGAGAGGTAGCTTAGAACCAGGAGACGGACATTGGCTACTTTTCATCAGCATCATCACCATTTTACATCACTACGCTGGTGAGACCGCGGGGCGCAGCTAGTTAATAATAATTGCCAATACAAAAGACACTTGTCGGCGCTTCTGAAGGTGCTTGAAGGGTCGACACAATCTCAAGTGGGTGCAAGCCCATGCCGTCCGTCTACCTGCATGGGCTGTTAACATAACTAGATCGTTGTTGTTTGCAGGCGTCAAGCCGCACGCAGTTCGAGGCGCCGCCGCCCCCGCGGTTCGAGATGACCGCCAGCTACGAGCGCGGCGCCGACAAGCGCGCCGACCGCGACCGCGACTACAAGCGCGACTACCCGCCGCGACACGCCTCCTGTAAGTCACGTTAGACGCCTTTACGTGGCCTAGAAACGAACAGATGAGAGTTCGCTATTTATGTACAGTTTAAACTTCCGGAAGGGAAACGCTACTATTTTACTCATCATCATCATCAGCCATCACCAACAGTTTTAATTATGACACGGGAATTACTCACGTATGATTAAGCCGGTTACTCCGACTATAGTTTCAACCGCATTTGGCGGTCTTTTCCAAGTTGGAACGGCAAAAAACAGCAAAATCTCGATTTTATTTGATTCAAAACATTAAATTTCCAGCTAGCAACATAAAATACTCCAGCAATGGCGCCGCCGGTGACGACACGAGACAACCGATGCCGCCCGGCACGAGGCCCAAAGAACCTGGGTAAGTATTTTCTGATGAAGATCCTTTTTATCCTACAACTAGCATAATACTTGAATACGTGTTCCACGATAGTTACAATCTGGGTGTCTTCAGCTCACGAGTGAATCAGTTTCTTCTCGGCAAGCTTCAAGTTTCTTAGCATCAGACGAGTTTTAATTTAAATAAATGCACAAAGCCCTAGTGAAAAATTGTGAATTGCATGTCTTGACAATAGGCCTGTCCTATTTTTTTTTATTACATCTTTAAAAAGCCGTTCATAGATAGACATCAATTTGTCAATTTATTAATATTTTAATTTCATGCTAGACAGAGAGCGCTCTATAGTAAGATATGTCGTCAAGACTTGCGCGTGCCATACAAATGCCATACTACCACATGCTTTGCAGGAAAGGGACAGAGCGTCCCCGCCAAAAACTTTAAACGCTTATATCTCAAAAATTTATTAGCCAATTAAAATTATTTTTTTCACTATGTGTAATGTATTTGATTATATCCTTCGCTAACCCTGTTATCAAAATATATAAAACAAGAGTCAGTTTAGTTACACCATTTATAACTCAAGAATGGCTGGACCGATTTTCATGAATTTAGATTTGTTGTATTTCTCTCCGCTCCGAATAGCAGAATAAGTATTAAAATATTGGAAAATTCCACGAAAAGTATATTATGCAATTAATTTTCCCATACATTTTGTATGGAACTGCAAGAATTGAAGTATACATAGTCAATTTTACATATTACATCATAGAAAAAAAAAACATTTAAGTCAAAGGAGGTTGCTATCACTACCAAGGAGGTTCCATCAAGGAGGTATATAATGTTAAATCCTTAGGTGTAACAGTTTCATGTTTTCCTTCACCGTTTTAAGTCATGACAACGAAACTGCACAAAATTTATTTAGGTACTAAATAAGTCATTGGTGCAGGACCGAGGATCGAACCGGATGCCGTCAGATTGTAAAGCGCATATGCTACTGTTCGGCCACCATTGCTCCTATGACAGGCCTTGAAAAAACTATTATTGAGGAGCTCCAGAACAAAAGCCAGGATAAATAAATTGTTCGTCATCATCATAATCAGCCTTTTAACAGTCCACTGCTGGACTTTTAGCCTATCTCCGAAAGGGTGATTGGGCCATATCCACCACGCTGGCGTGGATTCACATACGCCATTGAATTTCTTCTCCGTACGTATACAGGTTTCCTCACAGTCTCCTCGTAATTATACAGCAAACACAAAAGAATAATTTATGTAATCAATAAAAAATATGTGTATTTGTCTAAGTGCGTTTTTAACGAGATTTGTAGCAATCTCAGTGATGTATGGTATGTACGAGTACTATAAATAACAAAAAAAAAACGGGCATAAATTGGATTTATCGGCTTTTGTTCTGGAGCTCCTCTATTATTATAATGTTTTGTGTTACAGTCGTTCGTACGAGTCTCGCGACACGCGCTCGTACCGCGCGACTCCGCCCCCGAGCAAGCCGGAGCCGCGCTGGGCCGCATCCTCGCGCTACCCGGACTCCGCCGCGCCCAGCAAGAGTGAGTACTATCCATTTACCAAAATAATACTTCGCATCACATCATCAGCTGGAAACGTCCACGGCTGAACAAAGGCCTGATGATGACGATAAGCTGTTACAGAGATGAGCGAGGACATAATAAAAAAAGGCTTTAAAATTAGTAAATGTGTAATTATTTTGATTTAAAAACTAAAATACGGAACCGATTTAATTAAATTTCTATGCCTTTCCAATAAAAAATTCCACATCATTTTATAAATGACGGAGTACTGTGGTAACAAACAAAGAACCCCCTCTTTTTTGAAATCGGTTAAGAAATAACAATAGCTATGTGTGCTATGCTATTTATTGCTATGACCCGGGTATGTTCTAAAACTGCGACCAGTACCACCGGAGGATGGGCAGTAGCGTCCTATTAGTACACGGTGAACGTACTGCGATCCCCAAGCCGCCTGCCAAGCATGGGGATTATGGCACACTTTCTAAGAGCTTTCTAAGGCCTTTGTTCAGCAGTGGACGTTAACTGGCTGATGATATGTGTGTAATGTGTCGTACGCAGGTAGCGGCGGCGGTGGGGGGTCGAGCGAGGCGTGGTCGGGCGGCGGCGAGGCGCGCTATGCAGGCTACGAGGCTCGCTACCCGCCGCAGTACCAGCCACCGCCTCCCGGCGCGGCCTACCCCGACCGGTACGCGGCGCCGGCGAGGGACTACCCCCGGAAGTACTAGACAACAACACACCAGGTGACTTAGCTCCTCATTGATTTAAGGCCCAGAATATGGCGGGCCGCTATCTCACTCACGCTTTTTTTTATATATAAAATTACTGTCTTATTTTTGCTTTGGTCATTCGTGATGTTAGTATTTAAAAAAATTGAACAACTTTTAATATAATGACCATAAAAATGGACTTAACAGTTTTTCACATTCATTCTGGTAATTATAAAAATATATATGTAAAGTGAAAAAAACCGGACAAGTACGAGTAGGACTCGTGCTCTGAGGCTTCCGTTGGAAAGAAAACTCAGAGCGCGGGTCCAAAAAAAAAAACAAAGTTGAAATATTCAAAGACAAACTTAACTTTGTAGTTGACTATAAGGTTCTTCTAAACATTCCAACTACAAAATGTAAGTTTGTGATAGCAAAATAATTATTTTTAAATGATATAACTTCAAATTTGTAACTTTCAGATTTATTCCTATATATGTGCTATGAGACCTTGCCTTTTGCCAAATTTCATGATTCTAGGTCAACGGGAAGTACCCTATAGGTTTTGATTTCCCTGTGAAATCGCAAAATATGCGACATAAACGTTCATATCTCTTGATTGCGTTGACTTACAACTTTTATTTTTTTACGGCCGAAAGAAACCGTAGACCCAAGTATTTAATATAAATTTCAACTGGATACCTTTACGCTTTCTTGAGAAAAAGGGTCTTGACAGACTGACAGACGGACAACAAAGTGATCCTATAAGGGTTCAGTTTTTTCCTTTTGAGGTACGGAACCCTAAAAATAAAAACCGAGTTGGAAATAGGTGAAATTCAATTAAAGGATTTCATCGCCTTTTTTTTCTAACCTAAATCCTGGAGTTATGGAATATGTTCTTCAAATTTTAATAAGACCATTTTTCGAGGTTATGTTATAACATTTTCAATAATAAAACAATCACGAAAGAATCTATTCTCAATCAGCAAAGATATCTCGTAACTAACACACAAAAAAAAAACGAATTGAGAACTCTCCTTTTTTATGAGTTTAAAATAAATGCTTTGTTCACAGGTTTTCCTGTGCTGCGATTTTTTTCTGACTGGCCCTGGATATGGAAACTTCTCTTGACTGCTAAGTTCCAAATTAGTGTGCACTTAGTTTTACGTCAAATGTTAGGTGAGATAGCATCTATCTCAAAGAATTTTAATATTAAGTTTTGTGAATACGTATATATTTATACATGTACTGAGCATTCCCTTAGTTCCGGGATATATAATGAATTGTGTAATTTTACTTTAACTCTAATATTTTGTGTTGTGGTTCTCAAAGCTAAAGACTAATTCTTTGCAAGAGAGAGTGTGTAATATACGTTATATTTTATAAGTAAATACTAAGTATGTTGGTAAATCTTACTAAATACACATTTTTAATAAGGAAATTTTCTTTTTTTTTTGGAAGGATACCCTTTTAGGCTAAGGCTCTGGCCATATATTGGACACCACATTTTTTTTTCCGAATGCCAATGAACATAATTATTATAAAAAAAAGCTTTTCAGTAAATTTTAAGAAAGGATAATATCACCAACGGCGTTACTTATAAACATTACATAAGTTAAGCAAAGCTTAAAATTGCTGTCTTGTTTTCACCTGTGACAATTTCCGTCAATGAGAAGTTGACAGCAATTTTAGGCATTGCTTAACTTTTAAGTAACGTTTATAAGTAAGGCCGCAAGGGTTTACTGTGCTTTCCCCAAAGATTTCATAGTAATACTAACATACTTTAATCTAAGGCTTTCCCTCTTACCAGCTTGGGGTGTAGTATGCAACCCAATTCCTTGAAATACCAAAGTGATCGTCTTTGAACTTTTCTTTGACATATCAAAAAACCACGCAAACGCTTGTATAGTGTTCTATTTTTTTATTCTATGAGGAACTCTCATATATAGTGCTTAAGGGAACAGCAGTACCCCATGGCACTACTGGTAGTGTCATGCAGTTAAGGGTAAGTCACGTAAATAAAAACAACATGATAAACTCATCTAATGACTTAATTTAAAAAAATTGCTTATCATCTTATCAGCTCCTGATAACTTTATATATCGCTAAATTCATAAGCAAAACAATTTAATACATTATCAATCTTTTATAAAAATCTTATTTATATTATTTAACACGAAACTTGTTTATCAATTATTTGTGTGACACTGACTGGATGTGACACCATCATAATAAAACTACCAATTTGTTAATCAGTTACATTCAGTGTTAAAAAGACAAAACGAATAAGAGCATAATAATCAAACATCTAAATATGTGCCAAAATCTAATTTTGGACTTGAACTTGATGCCAATAAAAGACTAGTCAGTTATTCCTAAAATTTAGTTTTAAGGCTTCCGAAGACTGGAAGTATTCCCATGAAATTATGCTTATATATAAATCAGACAATTTAGTGCAAGAGCAAGGGCGGGTACTGAATCAACGCTAATAATCACCAACACGGCATGGGGAACATTTCTTAGTACCCATACTTGTTGGCTATCATTAGATAGATAAACTCTTTTATGTTCACACCAGAAATCACATACATAGACAAAAACACCTTAAAACATGTTAAACAGTTGACGGCCTTATCGCTATAAGCGATCCCTTCCAGGCAACCTTTATCTTTGGTTCTACCAATAGAAGTAGGAAAAATATTTCCCGGTTGTTCTACCAATAGAACAAGAAAACACAGAATAGGTTAATATTCGGGACATTTTTGCACACACGGTCATCTGACCCCAAACCAAGCAAAGCTTGTGATATGGCTGCCAAAGACTGATATATCTCCATATATAGTTTTAAATACATACTTAAATAGATATTAACAACCAGATATAGAACAAACACAAATGTTCATCACATGAATGTTTGTCCTAGGTGGGAATCGAACCCACGCCCCCAAGCTCTGAAGGTAGGTTCACTACCAACTGGACCAATGGGCTATCAGGTAAAGGACCATTAGCAATAGCTGCGTTATTTGGAACGCGCCTAAGACAAGAGAATACTAAAAATAATTTGTTTCTTCAGAACAGGTTGACTGCATACTTCGAAACAATGCACTGGGCATATTACTAGTCAAACTATTAAGTCCAACTGGTTTGACAACGAGGAATAGTCTTTCCTCGTGGTACGGTGGGTATAATTTGGAACAAGTGTGAAGTCAGTAAAAGCCAGTTGCAAGTGATGTTGCAATACTGAAGTAGGTCACTGACAATGCCCTGGGTATTGTAGGTGTCTTTAGGCAGCGGTGACCACTTACCATCAGGTGGCCTGTAGCTTGTTAGCCACTTAATCTATAAAAATAAAAAAAAGGTAATGTTAATATGAGGTATGATCCTATTTATATAATTTTGATCTATTTATTATTACTATTAAAACATTTATTTTTAACTGTTATCTAATACATCCTGGCTAATATTATATTTATGTAAATAAACATACTTGGAAGTATACTTGGCTTATGCACAACATGATTATTTTTTTACTTTTCTTTCCAATGTTAAAGATCTCATATTTTTATAAATCTAATTAATACATAATATAGTGATCTAAACAAAAAGCTTGACAGTCCAAAGCAAAATCAAATAATAGGTACATAATACAACACAGTACTCTACAATAGTTGCACTAAGTAAATGTATTTTATTTGAAATAATTCATATAAATACATAGCACTGACAAGAGATTAACAACAAAAACCCCACCACCATCTTAGCACTTTAAGGAAAACTTAGTACACCGTGGACTTGTGTGAAGCGGGCGCAAAAAACACATTTTCGACAAAAAGTGAAGCCGGTGGCACAATACTGTCCGTCATTAAGAGTGGATTGTGATGATTAACCCAGGTGTCATCAATTTCGACTCGTGGAGGCTCTGTTTCTACGTCAAGAGCCTTGAGAGCATCGATGGCGTCTTTTTGACCCTGCACGGCGGCGAGGCGCAGCAAGCGTGTCGCAGTTTCGAGATCACAAGCCAGGCCGCCTCTTCCTTGACCATAATAAATGCCAAGGTTGTAAAGAGCTCCTGGATGTTGCAGCGCAGCTGCTGACTTGTACAGCTCCATAGCCTGCCAATACAAAACATTTGCCATTAAATGAGGAATAATGAAACATCAGAATTTTACCAAGTAGATATCAAAATGTCTCCATCAAATTGTACTATTGTAATAGGCATGTGTCCTATTAATTTTTATTATCTCATAAAAAATCTGATGATTTAGTATGAAATACTTTTTTTTTATTTACAATTAAATATTTAGATTTAGGTTATTCTTTTACTCTGATTTTAGATCTTAGGTAACCTTGGACTACTGGACTGGACTTCTAGAGTTGATAAATGCATGTGAGACCTTAAATAGAGTCAGTGTCATAAAATCTACTAAGATCTTGTTTTTTCATATACGTACTAATATATTAATGAAATTACCGTTTTTTCATTGATGGTCACTCCTAGTCCCATTTCATAACATAAGCCCAAATTGAACATCGCGGGCGCATGATGACGATTGGCAGCAGACCTTGAAAATTAAAATGTAACAATTTTATTTTGTTTAAACAAAATTTATTTTGCTGTCTTGCCCTTGTCTGACACCCTTGCCTGATGATAAGGGGCCATTCAAGTATTACAGACTATATACAGTACTCATAATAATGAGCACAAAAATCAAAACAAACTAATAAGTGACAAAGACTGGACTTATAGGATCCAATTTACACAAAAAATTGAGCCTTGACATGAATTGTGCTAAGACATTTTGAAATTGGGTAAATATATCCTATCGGGCTATTACCACAATTTCTTAAGACCCTGTATAGTTTAAATGGTATATTACCTCAGCAAGTTGAGTCCAACGTGATGTTGGCCGCTCTCTATAGCTGCTAAGCCAAGTCTGTTTTCAATAGAGTTGAGAACATCTCCCAAGTCACTTTCAGAAGAGTCTGGTGTTGTAGAAACACCAGAGCTTGTGGGCTCATTTACTCCACTCGGTTCATTTGCAATCAAATGTACAGTAGGAGTGAACTCTTCCAAAACCTTCTCAAGTTTTGTAGTTGAGTTGCCAATGAGCGCCTTATTGTTTACAGAGTTCACATATGGTTTCAATGTAGCTATAAGATTATTGACATTGATGCATTGATTTCTCCCTTTCTCCAGCCGCAAATGATGTTTAATCTTCAAATGTATGAACTGGCTGGTGTACCAGCCCAATGCTAAGGCACTACTCTGTAATATAAAGATTTAGGTATAAACATGATCTAAGATAACAAAAGTATGGTGAATTGTTATCAGATTTTCCTGTTGTCTTCATTTTACAAATCTTATATCCGTGACTATCTTCTACAGTTTAGGAAGTTATATAAAGAAAGTTCTGTAAACGTAAATAAACCTTACCCATGTAATGGCACCAATCCAAGTTCGGTTCAGTTGTTCGAAGTTCCATTCGTTGTTGTTAGTGTTACGGGAGAATCTAGCCTTCCGTGCACAATTTCGGTGGCGGAACCAGGCCTGAATGGGACATGGTACACCTCCACCTGAACATGGATTCTTCTTTTCCTCGTGTATGTTTGTGGTGTTTACGACGTTCGTAGTAGGACGTTTGTCGAAGTGATTAGCGCTTCTCTCGAACGTATCTCGAAAACGACGAGTCACATACTTCCACATGTTTCATTAAAATAGAAAGATTACACAAATGGACTTAATAATTTTTTTCCATGGTCTTGTTGTCCTTGTAATTACAGAACATTTCAGATTGAATCTAAAGATTCTGAACATTTGCTAAGAAAGCAAAGCACGCAAAATATGGCGAAGAAGAACGACGTCGGAACGTCACTCACATCACAGATGTTGACTTTGACATGACGTTTTTATTATTATTCAGATATTTATTTTCCTACTTAAATTTACGTTTTTTTACAATATTTCCTATAAAAACAAAATATTATAAAAAAACCTAAACCTAGAGTGCCGCCGGCAGCGGGGCAGGGCCCAAGCTACCGGTGGTTAGGGCTGCAGAGTGAGGAACCTCCTGACAATACGTGCCGTGTCCAGGATTACCGCCTTCTGCATCTGACCCTTGACCCAACCATCTAGCGAGAGCCTCTTAAGATGTTGGTCGAGGCTCTTCGCTATAAGACCGTTCACCGATACTACTATCGGGACAATGATCGTCGAGTCAACATCCCACATGGCGGTAACCTCGTGAGCTAAGTCAAGGTACTTGCTGAGTTTGTCCTTCTCGGCCTTCACGAGGTTCTCGTCATGTGGGATGGTGATGTCGACGAGCACTGCCCGGCGCTGGGATCGGTCGACCAACACGATATCAGGCTTATTGGCGACAATAGTCCTGTCCGTGATGATAGAGCGGTCCCAATAGAGCAAAGCACGACCATTTTCGAGAACTGGCGCTGGTGCGTACTTGTAGTACGGCACCTCAGACTCGACAAGGCTATATCGAAGGGCAAGTTGCTGGTGGATGATCCTGGCCACTAGGTTATGCCTGTGCAAGTACTCGCCGTTAGCAAGATGCGAACAACCGGAAATGATATGACGGAGAGATTCTCCGGGACGGTGGCATGCCCGACAGATGTCGACCGTACCGTCCTTCATGATATATTTCCGGTAGTTGTTCGTCTTGATAACTTCGTCCGCAATTGCACAGGCAAAACCCTCGGTTTCCCCAAAGAGATCACCGAATCGTAGCCAGTTCACCGACGCAAGCAAGTCCACATCGGGCCCTGTTAAGGCCCGATAGAACCGCCCGTGCAGCTCCTTGCCCTTCCATACATCCCTGCGATCTTCGATGCTCAGCACCGATGGTTTACGCCAATTCTCGTTTGCCAAGGAGAGCGCCGTGAGGCCCCTATCAACAGCCACAACATGACGATGCATCCCACTCTCGCTGTTACGGAAAAAATCCCTGAGACTGCACACTTCGCGGTTGTGTAGGTTCTTGGCATTTAAAAAGCCTCGACCCCCCCACTTCCGCGGAATGTACAGTCTCATAACAGACGAGCGTGGGTGTAGCATGCGATGTGATGTGAGCAGTTGACGGACCCTCCTGTCCAGGGCGTCCAGCTCAGTTTGAGTCCACCTCAATATGCCAAAGGAGTATATCAGCAAAGGCATCACCCAACCGTTGAAGGCACGCACCTTGTTGCCGCCAGACAAAAGACTGTTAAGTACTTTTGTAAGGCGACAAAAGAAGCGTTCCTTCACCGATTTCTTGATGTTCTCTACCGATATACCCAACGACTCTGACATACCGAGGTACTTATAGGTCTCGGCCTCGGAGAGAGATCTGAGAGTCATCACCTCAGAAAGCTGTAAATTTGGAGAATTCACAACTTTTCCTCGCTGTACATGCATGACCGCACACTTGTCTACACCGAACTCCATCCTGATGGCACTGCTAAAAACCTCTGTGATTTTTAGCAGCTCCACCAAGTCTTATTATTATTATTATTATTATTCGCCCATCGGACAGGCTAAAGCCTTTAAAACTATACCGCCTGTTCATCTGTTTGTGGTTTTGTATAGTCTTAATAGCGTCAAACAAGTCTTAGTCACAGTCAGAGTCAAACAAAGTTAGTTACGGTCAAGTGAAACTCATGCCCCAGTAAAGTGGTGGAGGCTTTACAAGAGGCTTCTATGGAGTTTTGGAAACAACACGATAAGACACGTTTTCCTTCGTTATAACACATCCCTACACTCGAGCACGTTTGACGTTGACTATGTAAACACAAAATACAAGCTAAAACTAACACTACAAATACAGACTGCCCAAAACAAATGACAATCCAAATGCTCAAGCCCACTACCAGTTGGCAGCGTACCCAACATGCTGGTGGCATTACCACGTTGAATGGCAATGCTAATGCGTTGAGCCAGAAACACGCCAGCATTTTGGTCACGCGTCGCATTAACCAGGCGCTCTGAAAGATTTTTGAAAATGAGGTGAGCTCCCGGTCTTCAAGGGCCCAATGTCTCGACCCCAAACGCCTCAAATATGTAACCACTGCCGAAGTTAGCATATTTGAACTTGTTTAATATTTCGACTAAAGGACTTTGTATCCATGGTCATGAAAAATATACCAAAAAAATAACGCCGAATATAACAAAGAATTTAAAAAAAGTTATAAATAAATAGTACATGTACATAGTACATACCCACCAAAGATAATACAATCACAGATTAGTATATGTAATAATATGTATTTTAGCTTGACTCTGACTGTGACTATGACTTGTTTGACGCTATTAAGACAAAGTAAACTGTTTAATATTACGAGTAAAGGACATTGAATCCACGCTCATGAAGATTTTAACAAAAAAAAAAAAAGCTAAATACAATCACGTACATACAAACATATGAACAGGCGGTATGGCCATAAAGGCTTTAGCCTGCCCGATGGGTGAATAATAATAAAAAAAAAAAACACGTACATACCATACCAACTTGGAGCGTATTTTTGAATAGATGTTTCAAGGTTCATTAAGTAGTCATTACACCATTTACAGTGTTTACACCTCTTCAAGGAATATACAACTCTCTACCGAGAGTCACCTCTTCATTCGATGGCAGACAGTTAAGGAAAATGTGTGGGAGAACTTGCTTGTACGTAATCTTTACAACCGGACTTGATATCATGATTTTTTTATAACTGACGTGACATCGCTAAATATAGGCGCTCGTATATTATAATAATTATATTACCTACTAGCCGCACCATCAGCAGCTCGCAGAAGTGTTGCCTGCGCCGCTGATAAACATAGTCAGGAAACAGACTACCGTCATTCTTTATTTAACGTAGATACCTAGATACATGTAACAGCCGTCTCAAAAGCCGCAGAAGCTTTTTAAACCTTACAATAGCTTTCCACGGTCACCCCAAAGACGCTTGACTTGCCGTGTGGCAAGAACTACACAGTCCACCTCCAAATTACATTGTCCCTGCCGTCTTCGGCAGGGACCATCCCCCTAGGCCATAAAGAACATGGCCCACCTGGAAATCCCTAAACCGACTTCGGTCCCAAGTGGGCCGAAGTTGGTATAATATGGCAAAGTGGGGTTTCGTAAATGGTTCTGATACCGAATGTCTTTGTGATGTGAACCCTCAGTGTCACACTTGATGAACTGTGTAGCGTGTCCTACAACCTGCGCACCAGACGAGCTAAAGGAAGCCACGAAGTGTGCCATTGGGGTGGCAAAGTTTTGGTCTAAAAGCTTAATTTGAAAACAGAATAATAAGTTACGAAACATCGACTCGAAAGAAGAAGAGCTGCACCCCGCGGTTTCACAATCCCGTCAGTGAAAATCCCGTCAAAATTGGTCCACCCATTATGAAGTCCATAGGGAACATACACATTGATTTTTGTATTATTAAGGTAGAGTTTCTGTATGCGGGTACCCGTAACATTTTTAAAGACCGGTTGAGTCATAACAGCGGCATTCCTACAATTCCAACCAACCAAATTAATAAACTGACGAACACTTGCCGCACTACAGATTGACAGCATTATTGCTGTGTTTTTGTTTACCTTCCCAGCTTTGACAGTCCTGTGCGGATTTCTGCCAGAACCAATCTTATAAAAACATTTCTTTCTAAAAATTTCAGGTCACTGAACAATGATCAGGTGCAGTGCGCCTGCAGCTATAAACCAAAAGACAGCCGTCATTATATCAAGCCCGAGTGGTTGCCAGAACACAATGCTGGTAAAGATTATACTCCGTCACAAAACATAGCTCCCACTGATGTAACACCAATTCTAGTGTCTGCTTGTAAATATAGCAATGCCACTAGTTCAAAACAAGGCAGGATACTCAAACCGATGATGTGGGGAATAATACCTCCATGGCATAAGGTACAGTTAGTAGCTCTAAGTCGTCTGCATATTGAGCTCGACTAAAGGCATCCAGCATGATTTAGGCCAGATACGTTTGCACCCGCTACACCACTTGCCATATCTCCCTTGAATGTTTAAGGCTTTACCTCCTTGAGAGATAATATTGTGTACGCTTTCATGAGAATTTTGTAACTATGTCACTTTCCAAATACAAAAAAAAAACCTGTTATACCTAAAAGATATTTAAAAAAATTCCTACCTGGCCAACTTTATTATGAGCATAAATGAAAATGATATTTTGACCTGTACGCTTAGTCCCAGATTTGATAGTTTTCGAAAACTTTTTTTTTGTTTACCTATTGTTCCATACATTTTAGTAAAGCGCCTCCAGCGGAAACGCGGAGGAACTAAAATCAGTAGTAGTCGGCGGTATAGATTGCTTCACTCTAATACGAAAAAAGTTTTCGAATACCTTTCAGCCCAGCAATGTATGGAACAATACGTAAACGAAAAAAGTTTTCGAATACTATCAAAACTTGTACTAAGCGTACTGACTTGCCCAAAAAATTTGTCTGTGCTTCTACATTACCTCTTGTAGCGTGAAGGGCTTGACTGATTTCTGGAAAGTGTTGAATAGTAGTTATCTGGGGTGTCATTAGAGTTGTCTTTATTCCAGAGTGTCACTACATTTTCCAGTTGGGTTTTGTATTTTATTCTGGATTACCTATCCATTGGGCCCGATTTTGAAGGCACAAGTTAAATTTAGTTTAGCTTTAAAACTTGTTATATTTAAAAAAGCTAATCGGTATTCCAGAGGCACCACTTAAATTATTATAAAAACGTCAAAATCAAATTTTTAAATCGAATGAACGTAATGTGCCGTAAACTACTCAATTCACGTTTAAATGCAGTTTTGCTATTCTGAAGGCACATTTTAAATCGTTTTAGTTGCCAAAACAGCTGACATTTTAGCTTATAGGTTAGTTTTTTAACAAGGACCATTTGAGGTCCTCTTTAAAATAACTTGAATTTCAAAGTGAGTTTAAACTCATTATTTGTGTTTTTTGCTCAAAAAAACAAACGTGTCCTAATGATCAACATACAGATAAACATATCAAAGACTTAAAATCGTATTGGTTCGACGGGAAATGTGATCAAATGTGGATCAAACATGATCTACTTTTTGCGACTAACAAGTGGCACCAGTAATAGAAAAGTAGATTATACGTATCTGCTTTATGGTTGAAAACAATACAAGACAATACATATTACAAGATCTAGATGCGTGATGGACCCTGAAGGAATTATTATTATGCATCTCGAAGATGCGTTTATTCATTCCAGTGCTGTAAGAAAACTGCATAACATAGAGTTGGAGCTAAGGAGAACACACCAAGGTCAGCACCTACCAATACGTAAGATTCGCGGCGCCCGGCGGTTTTCTATTTTCCTATAATAAAAAATGTCTTTTGTCGGTTCGCATAGAGCACATCACTTACTGTTAAATTTAATCAAGATTGGTTCAATGGTCTAGTTATGTTGTGATAAATTGTTGAATAGGTACGTAGACAGAGTAAAGGCTGTTTCTATTGAAGCAGGGATGAGAGGAGCTGAGATGAGTAGACTTCAGTAGTGGAGACGAACAGATACGTGTAGTTGTGTAGCAGAGACGAGCGGAGCGGGAGCATGATCCAATAGCATAACTTTATACTTCGCTCCTTTCAGCTGCGCTAATCTGCTTGCCATACAATTAATTCCCTGTCTCCGTTATGATCCATTGTAGCAGAGCGGAGACTAGATAGCATGTCTCCTGCCCACTGTCCTGGTCTCCGTCTGTGCAAATGTCTTAAGTAGCTAACAGACGAGACGGACTTGGCTGACAGACCGCCGTCCAACCAATGGGAAAAAGAAAATTTACTTTTTCCCCTTTCCGTTGGTTGTCATCAAAATACACATGTCTGTTAGTACTTATATATCCAAACTAATAATGCACACTACTACCTTACCAAAGGGCATTATAGTAGGATCAAAAAAAGTAACTGAAAGAGAACCCATACTTATTTCATTCATAATAATTCAATGGTGATGAGTAAAGATCTCGCTCTATAACATTACAGAACGGTTACCAATTCTTCGACCAAAATACAATGAATGGACGGGCTATAACCATTGAACTTGCTCAGTAAAAACGAGTCAAAACCGTCAGACATACATATACTTCAACACTTAATTATAACCATGTAAGTACAGTACTTTTGTTACAAAAAATAGATAGCGGTTTTTTGTTGTGTATTTACACTTCGGGAAAGCACACGAAGGCATAATTTTGTCAGATGTTTCGTTATACACTTCCTACGGCTAGAGAGTGACTGAAACGAAGTGAGCGCTGGCGCTCATTTTGTAATCTTCAAAAATGCGCTTCTTCTGGGCCTGTCCATCAATTTTATTTTGATCGAAGTACCAATTGGCACATGCGAAAAGAAAGAAATAATGCTCATATGACTGTTCCATTCCTTGTGACCGGCCTACACTACACTGTTACAAGTCACACTCACAACTTAATGCGGTGTGGACAGAGTACTTAATAAAAAACCATAAAATTGTTTTTACTTCCAGGTGCTGCTTAAAGCTACAGATACATCACCCCCATGAAATAGTACTGCAAGGAATATCCTAATACTACTCTACCGAGTAGTACAGCTATGTCCGCTGTCCATCAATCTGCTGTGACTTCAGAGTTATAATGATTTGGGTAGATTCTAGCAAGGTTCAGAATGCAAAATACATAGACTACAATATTTATATAATTGAAAGATGCCATTGATAATATAAGTGGATTTAATAATATTTAATAGGAAAACTGTAAAAATGTTTCAAAACTTAATCTCTTTGAAATAAATACTACATAAATAATATATTTTTTTTATTTCATTTACATTTAAATACATATGTCAAATAAATCCAAAAATATTTGTTATTCACTAATATCTATTCAAATAACCCACCCCTAACCGTTCCCGGCACAAAGGTACCCAAAACACTCGCTGCATTACCACATTGGATGGCAATGGCCAACCTTTGCACCAGGAACGAGCCAGAGCGGGAGTCACCACACTTTATCTTGAGCCTGTGCCCTATCTCCGAAATGAGCTTCTTGCTCAACGGGCTCGAAATTGTAACGCGGCTCCAACGCCGCGTACTTTTCCCTTTTCTTATCAGCGGCATATTCCGCCCTGCTGACGGTGAGTGGACGGTGCGACTCAGGTGGCTGGCTGCGACAGTGCTGACGCAAGTAGCATCCCATATCAGGCACTTCCCGTTCTTCCAAGGCACGAGAGTCAGCCCGTCCGGCCTCTTCCCGTCAGACCTGCAGAGCCCGGAGGAAACGTTTGCTGACACAAAGGCTCTCCGTACTATGTCATTGAGTGCATGGATCCATTCATCGTGCTGAAACCAAATAATCTAATTTAATACTTGGCAAGATCGAATAGAAAAACAGCAGTCGATAATGGATTATCTTTTCATTTTCAATTGATTCGCTTTGAATTTGTTAGACCTTGCTAACATTTTAAACAAGTGGAAGTGTATTGCGCTGCGAAATTTTGAAAGTGACCCGTTAAAAACTACATTTGCTTTTCACATTCAATAATATTACAAAAGCGAGTTTGTAAATGCGTCTGTTTGGTTTCTACTCACAAAAGAACTATTTCTGCTGTAGGAGTGACTAAAATCACGGACTCTGCCTGTCCAGTATATATTCTAGCTACGGCCGTTGACCAGAACGACATAATGCTTTATCATAGTGAGTAAAACCGCGATACACTGCCTATCCAGCATATATTCTAGCTACGGCCGTTTTACCTGATGTTTAGTGATGTTGTAGTGGTAAAACCATGACGCTGCGTCAGCATACTTCCCGCTGTAGATACAATTGATGGCAGCTCTATGCCTGTGATGAATAGGTCAAGAGCCGTAGCATTTTAATCCAACTTCGTTCTAGATTGTGTATTTTCGACTGTCCAGCCAGAGTGGTCGTTGTTTTTTCGGTTATCGTTGACTTGATTCTGTTTTTCTGTGAATTCTGTTGATCCACTGACCAATAAGAGGTTTGTTCATCTTTTTATTTGTGGACACGGAGATAAATGTAAGAAGAAAATAACCAAAAAATTAAATGTTTTTACCAAATGGACGTCATCCGGCAAATTTTTATTTCTTTTTGTGACCATGGATACAGAGTCCTTCAGTCAGAATACTATTGAGGTTGACATGATATTAATTAATAACGTGAAACGACTCTCACAGGGAGAGTCGAGCAAAGTAAGTTGCGGTCAAGTCCAAGTTATTCCCTGATAAAATGGTGGATACTTTACAAGAGGCTTCTGTGGAATTTGGTAAACATCCGAAAATACATGTTTCAGGTCAATAAATCGTTTGACTACACTTGAAAACGGTCGATAAAACTTATTAAACAGTAATTTACTATTATTAAACGATAACACTCGAAATAACACAAGTTTAGGAAAATAATACAATCAGGAGACATGTTTTTTTTCACGTTGGCGCCAAAACTCCATGAGCCGGCTACATATAATGAATTGCCATAGCTATGAAATCTGAAATCGAGCCTTTATTTTTCCCAAGAATGTGTTATAAATCGCAAACAAATGTCTAACTTTCATTACCTGTGTTTGTTTTCCGTGGCAAAAGTGTCCCTTTGAACTTTAATAAATACATTTACTACGGTAACGAAAACTTTCTTGTACTTTAGTGATGTTTTGTAACAATTGAACTGTATGCGAACTATTAACATGTTTCTCTTAAAAATTAACCTGCAGAATAGCTGTAGCACCCGTCGGATCATCATCATCATTTCAGCCGTAGGACGTCCACTGCTGGACATAGGCCTCCCCCATCGATCTCCAAAAGGGCCGGTTGGAAGCGGCCTGCATCCAGCGTTTCCCTGCGGTCTCTTTTAGGTCGTCTGTCCATCTTGTGGGTGGACGTCCTACGCTGCGCTTACCAGTCCGTGGTCTCCATTCCAGAACCTTTCGGCCCCATCCGCCATCTGTTCTGCGTGATATGTGCCCTGCCCACTGCCACTTCAACTTACTAATCCGGTGGGCTATGTCGGTGACTTTCGTTCGTCTACGGATCTCCTCATTTCGGATTCGATCTCGTAGAGAAACCCCCAGCATAGCCCTCTCCATAGCTCGTTGTGCGACTTTGAGCTTGCTTATGAGGCCCATAGTGAGAGACCACGTTTTAGTGCCGTATGTCATCACTGGTAACACACACTGGTCGAAGACTTTCGTCTTAAGGCACTGAGGTATTTTGAACGAGAAGAAGTTGCGTAGTTTACCGAACGCTGCCCAGCCGAGTTGGATTCGCCGATTGATACAACCGTCGGATACAACTAATAATGTAAAAATTTATGAAGTAAAATGTTTACTAAGAATAATATCAATAAGCATTTTAGGTAAAAAGCTTGCAACACTTGCTATTTGCCTAATGAGTGACACCACAGGTAATCATGAAATGGGAACGAAATCGGAAGGAATTACCGGTTTTTTAATGATGTTTTTTCATCTGTTAATTCAAAATAAATGAACAAAAGTAACTCAAATTCCGGTCAATATTTTAGTTTATGGGTGCCTCTAGAATACCAATTGTTAGAAGTTAAACTTATAGTTAGAAATTTTAGTTAGCTTTCTAATTTTAAATGGTGCCTTCAAAATCGACCCCATTATCAACATGCGCTTAAAAACATTCTTAAAATTTAAGTACTTACCGACTTTAAATAGTATAAATGTATGATATAACTATCAATAATAAACCGGCCAAGTGCGAGTCGGGCTCGCGCACTGAAGGTTCCGTACCACCACAAAATTCAATAACGAAATTACCAGTTATAACTTGGTAATGAACATAAACTTGTCACCGACTCGCACTTGGCCATTATTTGTTGTTATACTTTAGTGTGTAATGCCAAGTTTGTCACTTGCACTTGTCACCGTTTTTACATTAGAGCTAATACAAAAATACGTAAAAAATACGTTTGTATGGGTCATGGGAACCCTCTTTTCGTTTTTACATTTTCAATTAAAAAAAAATTTTTCCAAATCGGTTTATAAATGATTGAGTTCTCAGGTAACAAACATTTTAAAAAAATACAACAGAATTGATAACCCTCTGAAGTTGGTTAAAAATTAATACAAACTTACATCTCATAATAATACGTTTTCAGGGTGATCACAAAAACCACAAAATGAGCACAAACAACTGTCGCATAGAAACTATCAAGGAATCAAAACTTTACAGTCCAATACTCAAGAATGGTGGCCGCTGTGTTATACTAGCAGAAGGATTCTATGAATGGCAAACCACTAACAAAGCAGCAAAAGTTAAACAACCATACTATATTTATTCACCACAGAACGAAATTATAAAGGTACAAGCTGCTCCCACAGTTTCATCTGTGTGAACATTCCCAGTCGCCGGCATCCAGTGGATGCAAAAGGCAGGCTGTCGTTCGGTGTAGAAGTTAAAGGGGGAGGCCTATGTTCAGCAGTAGACGTCTTCTGGCCGATGATGAACTGGCTGGCTGGCTTTTTTTGATGATGATGATGAACATTCCCAGGGTCGGACTGGGCCGGAAGGGCCTCAGTGGCTTCCCACAAGCCCGGGGTCCGAGACTGGAGACCCTCTATCCTACCAACCGCCACCTCGACTATTTGCCCAGTCCGACGGTGAACATTCCCTCAAGAACTACCAATTTATTTTTTCATGGAATCTATCATCTGCAAAAAGATTCCTTTTATATTGCTTTCTTCTTCAAATTTAATTTTTTGTTGCATTGAGCAACAAAAATCACAACAAAAATGAACATGATTGATGAACGAATATGTTTGAACACAAACAATAACTGTACTAAAGGTAGGTATATCTCTTGTTTGTCTGATCTAAGGTCAGGGTAGTCTCCACTTGTCACATCTAGCATTGTCCCCAGGTGTGACAACTGGGAATTTCAATATTTGTGATGCCTCTGGTGTTATACAGTAACTGCTTACCATCAGGCAGACTGTCTGCTTGTTTGCCACTTTTGGCATAAAAAAGAACCAACCAGAAATCATGAATTTTCCAGGTTGATGATCCAAAAACCTGGAATAACAGCTACAATGAAGAAACAGGCTGGACCGGCATACGTCTTCTATACATGGCGGGGATTTACAATGTATGGCAAGACGAAGGCAACATCATCTATTCTTACTCTGTCATCACCATGGAGTCCAATGACACACTGAGCTGGCTGCACCACAGGATGCCCGCCATCCTTGATACAGAAGAACTCATAGAGGTAATTGTTGACGAGTTTAGCTCTGCGGTTTTATCTACGATTCATCATTTCAGCCTATCATGTTCCCACTGCTGGGACTCAGGCCTCTCAGAGAGACAATCAACCTAATTCACCATGCTGACCCAGTGTATGTTGGTAAATGTCATACGTCTTTGAACTTTTTAAGATTCTTGAACATACCAGTTTCCTCACTATGTTTTCTGATCAGCCACCATCGGCACCGGTCATCCAATATCTGAGTACACATAAAAATAATAGTGTGTACATTGCGATAAAAATAAGAATAGGATTGGTCTAAAGCAGGGGATGTCCAACATACGGCCCGCGGGCCACAATGCGGCCCGCCAAGGTTCCTAATCCGGCCAGCGAATGAGTAAAAAGTTGGGTGACTTTAAACTTTTTTTAGACGTAATTTTGTAAAGAACGGTGATTCATATCTATATCATCTATATCAGTGTGCCTGTGCATGCAGTTACAAGTGAAACCTGCTGTGAATTCCGCCAAAAGGTTAATAATCATACCCTTTTTACCATTTTACTTATACAATCGGCTCTCGTTAATTCGAAACTCGAAGGACTTTTAAAATATTACGAATTATTTGAAATATCAAATGGTTAGAAATTTTCGAAAGAGTAACTGAAACTAAACGAACCAAACAAATTAGTGCGGAAGTGTGTGTCAAACTAATCATTACAATAATAAATCAATAACAAATGCTCATGCAACGATGATACAAGTTTGAACTTGTCTCAAAATGTACATTATGTACCTTTATGCAATTTGATAACTTTGAATTGTCGAGTGTTTGACGCTGATGAGTTCGAATTAACGCGTCGTTTTGTTACGTAGCAATGATTTTTTCGTTCGAAAATTACCGAGTGCATAAAAATGTATTGATTTGGTTCGAAATATAAAGAGATTTTCTACTGGAACTCGTGATAACTTTGAATTATAGAGAGGTTCGAATTATCGCAGGTTTGAATTAACGAGAGTCGACTGTATTAGACTTGATTTGCTCAGTTACAAAACATCTCTTGGCCCGCCATAGTTACAAAGTTAATAAATCCGGCCCGTCAGCAAAATTTTGTTGGACACCCCTGGTCTAAAGTCAAGACGGTTATCTTCAGTAATCTTGTACAATTTGTCAAAAAAATAAATATTAAAACATATATAATTATATTGAAGCGATTTAGAAGCGGAATTACGCTAGAGATTCGTCAGAACAGTTTTAAAATATCATAAACTTTTATATTTTTTAACATTTCTTTCATTGCAAATACCCGCCTTGACGGCACAAATTGGCGCTAGACCAATACTATTTTTATATTAATCGCATTGAGAGATGAAAAAATATTTGAAAAAAACCAGATATGAGCGTACATACCTAGTTTAGTATCAAATTATACTTTATACTACAGGCATGGCTGGACATTGAAAACGTCGATGCAGACATGGCTATATCCTACCTCAAACCAGTCAAAATACTCTCCTGGTACACAGTCTCAACCGGAGTTAACAACTCCCGAAACAAAACTCAAGACTGTAACAAAAAAATTACAAAGGATAAAACCAGCCAAAAAACTTTAAACACATGGTTTACTGCAACCAGTAAGAGAAAATCAAGTGACACGAATAGCCCGGATTCTAAAAGATACAATAAAAAAATATGCCAATAAGTAATAAACTAGTTTTATTTCAAGTTTAAAATAGATACAATTTGCATATTACTGCACCCGGTATTCTGGCCTTTAGGCAGCAGTTTCGTTCGCGCATTTGATGTTTTTTTAAATATAAAATGACTGTCAAAAAACGTACTTCGGTCATTGTAAGACGTTTATTTCAAATTTTTATAATGACCAGAATAAATGGGAAAAACTGTTTTCCCATTGTTGTGGTCATAATAAATAAAAAATCTTAAAAAAATACGAATTCAAAAACCACAAAACACAAACATTGTGCTACTACAAAGAACAAAATAATATTTATACACGAATTTTGAAGTCGGGCCGGAACTATTATCAAATTTAGATTTATTTATTTTTAAATGTAATTGAAAAGAAACATGCGAATTAGTTCACAGATGCGTAATCGATGGGTATACTGTATACATAAAACAAACAAAAAAAAAACCCGGACAAGTAAGAGTAGGACTCGTGCTCTGAGGGTTCCATTGGACAGAACCCTGAGAACACGAGTCAGACAACGAAGTAATCCTGGGTTCTGTTTTTTCCTTTTGAGGTACGGAACCCTAAAAACAGGCCGAATTGCGAACATTCCTCCTTTTTTGAAGATTAAAAAAAAACACTCCGTAAATGACCAAAGCACGTTTTTCAACAGAAGACAGTAATTTAAAATAATAATAAAAACATCAAATGTGCGAGTGAGCCAGCAGTGCGCCATATTCAGGGCCTCAAATGTCTTAACTCAGGTACAATTCAAGATATGATTGATCACACTTTCTGTGATCAAATTAATTACTGATTTAAAAAAAAAAAAACTTACATGAATGCTTTCACGAAAAACATTATCTTCCTCTTCGCTCACCGGCCAGAGCTATCTTTCGAACATTTTCAAAAAAAATTAAGATAAAAAATCGATTAATTGTCCGTGGTGGGACATTGACTCGATTTTCTTGCAAGATACTTGCAAGATCACGTGTCATATTTTTTCGGTGGGTATGGCTATCACATGTCTCGTCACTTATATGGACTTCAGGCATCGAGATACAATACCTATACTATAGTCACAAACGATCCAAAAAAAAACTCGGTGCACGCTACGCATTGCGCTGACTTCAGGATAGTTAAACCAGAACCTGCGATATTAGTATCACCGTCACTCTCATTCGGATTGACATAAGTGCGACAGAGAAAAAAAAAATATTGCATGCATTTTATTTTAATTAATAGGCATATAGAGATCTAGGATAACCTAAGTCCCTTACATGAGGCTGTGACTATTTCTCTTTCTCTAGTTGGACTCTAGTCGAAGTTTTGTGTCAATTAGGGACACCGAGAAAAAAATGCGGGAAATTAGTTTAAAAATACGGATCGAATTGAAAAAACGTTTCCTCTTTATTTTTGAAATCTGTAAAAAATCGGGAGATTAGTAATTAAGGATTGGCAAGTAAAAAATTAACGTTTTAGCAAAAGAAAAACAGGCTTGCCCCCAAAATACCATAGGCAATTGTTATCGTAACAAACGGTAACGGAGAAGTAACTACGAGGGGTCAAACTTTAAGGCTCTAATAGATTTAGTATAGTATAGGTACAGTATAATCTCAAAAATCCGGCACTATTAAAAACCAGAGGGTGCCGGATTATTGGAATGTTCGGATTACTGGATTATAGAGAAAAAATTGGTTGTCTGTAAAGTCGGTTTACGGACGATAGTTTAACGTGACAACGTCATAAGCCGAACGCTCAAGCCGATCGTGCCTTTCGCTCGCTCGTGTAGAGCTCTCGCTCCGATCGTAACGTTACAATGAGCGTAACGGGACAATGAGTCATCCTTTTTCGTGCGTGCAGCCGGCGTTCATCGATTTATTATACGTTGTCACGTCAAAAATCATAATAAATAAAAAAAGCATTTCATAAAGAGACATTTTTAACTACACACTATTCTCATTTTAAAAACAGGTAAATACGTGTACACGTTATAAGTTTTGAGATAAAAAGTACTCTGTGGTTTTGAGGTTAGACTGCTAGACGACGACGCGGCGACGGAGGGCATAGACGTAGAGGGGCGAGGGAGGCGCGGGTGGAGGGTGCCGGATTAGTGAGATTATACTGTTATTGCTAATCCAATGAATGTATGTATTGATTATAAGTTTTTATAAGAAAGTTTTCCGATTGATAACTAATTTGAACTGAACAATTTTAAATGGTAAAAATGTGGTAGCCTTACGGAATGGAATGGTAAATCAATAATCTCCCGAAAAATTGAATCGGCAATGCTAGGGTCAACTCACTGAATTTATTTTGTGAAAATGACAGTGGAGGGCATGCTGTTATCATGTCTCACAAAAGTCTATTGGCACAGCCCACATTATCTTTTCTTAGAAGAAGAAAGGTACTGTGTGGAAACATACACATGTAGACAGGTACATAAGCTAACATTTTAAACATAATAAAAATTACAATCTACAAGTTACTTTACCACAAGTACTAAAACCATAGACTGGGCAAATGCAGGCTCATTTGAGGTCTGTCTGAAACTAGCCTGAATAAACAAGGTAATAAAATAACAAATCATAATGGCTGCTTAAGTTCTACAAAATCTAACTCTTGAATTCAAAACTTAAACAAGCTACATAATAAAACACACGAATGCCCAAATCCTTCGCAAATTTTCAATCACGCCGCGTCATGGCAATTTCTACAAAAATACTAAAAAAAATAGTCTTTTAATAGGTACATTTTTAGAATCTGATCAGAAAGTTATTGAGGGTGTTATTAAATTTGGTCAGATTAAAGAAACTAACTACTGGTTAGATTTATTACACAAAAAAAAAATGGGCACTTGAGTAAAAACCCTCAGCTAATCGTTTCTCGACGTTGGGGTTAAAAACGAATTAGGTATTATCACAGAAATTTATTTGGGGAAATGATACGTGCGGCCGAATATTGCATAGGTGCTTACACGATCAGTCTTCAACAGTTAGGCTATGTGCCTTAGGCACCGGCACCACAGCAAAGGTTGCGTTTCATTATATACGATGCCTTAGGGCAGGGTTTCTCAAAGTGGGTCCCGTGGGGGTCCATAACGCGAGTGCCAGGGCCCTATTTCATAAAGCGAACAATAATAATAAAACTACAAATGTCAGTATTGTGACTGACAATCATCAGTCATTTCGTTGATTGTTTGATATATGAAACGTAGTTTGGCGTATTCGACTGACGTAGTTTTATTATAATTTTTTTCTTTTTGAAATAGTCTGGAGTCCACAGTTTCGAGGTTTATTTATTAGGATTGGTTTGAAGTATGCAACTATTTAAATAAACAAAACCATATATTTTTTTTAAAGGCATGTTTTCTTTATAGATAATACTCATCACCAGTAAACCAGGGGTCCGTAGTATTTCTGAAATTAGTGGACGTTACTACAAAAAGTTTAAGAATCATTGCCTTGTCGATTAATTGCATTTCTAAAAAGGGGAAGAGGGATCCGGCAACCTCTCATCAAAGTTCATTTAAAGGAAGCGGGGATTATTAAAAATGTCACATCAACTTTTTTCGTCCATGCGCCCCCAGAGTGCAATTACGCCGTTCATAACATCGTAAGTGTGAAAAACAGCCGTGGTAATGGACGCCCTCTTAGCGTGACACAGAAGAGCATTCAGACCGCGACGGTTTCTGAAGAATCTAGCAAGGACTCAGAATTATAGATCGCTCGCTGTGGGACCGCGCCGGTGCCTTAGGAGTTTTCTTTCACTGCGAAAACTTACTTAAAAATAAAATTTATACTTGGCATACCTTTTCATCCTTCCAAGGTATGTTTGTATACTCTTTAGCTAGCTAGTGTAGATAATTTTTTTTTCAACTGTAGGTATACAATGTTCGCAATAATATACGGGTGTTGATTTGCAACCATGAAATATTCACAGAACACCCAGTAAAGATCATAAATAGTTGTCTAAAATGACACATTTGCTCACCACTTTTATCTAGAAATGAAGTAGACAACTTCATTTCTAGATAAAAGTGAAAAAGCTCGGTTGAATAGCATAGCGGATTAAATGTTTTTTTTTTTTCTAATCTGGAATCAGTAGATTCCTCAAATATTGCAAGGTTGCAAATCAACCTTGTTGACAGTGAAAGCGGTTCAAAAACCGTCCGAATTAAGCTTCAGGCTTGCCTCAGCTGTTGCACATAGTGTACTAGCTTTCTCGAGCGCCTAGTACCTTATAAACGTATTTTTTAAACATAAACTCGAAACTAGAACTTCAAATTTAGGAACATAAAAATAAGTGTACATTAATGTACATAAAGATTCACTTGAGTAGCTCAGCTCACAAGACAGACGAGTTTTTTATGACAAGGCATAATTTGGTACAACATGCACATTGTCGATTCGGAACTCTTTGAAATCAGCTTCGCACCTTATCTTGCCGCGGTTTTCCAAGAAATCCATGACGAAACTTGTAACTTCGTGTTTACCTGTAATCAAATTTCAAAGAACAATAAATTTCGAGTGACAATGAAAACGAATACAGAAATGTTTATTTTGCGATAATGTTTAAAACCAAACATAATACACAAGTTTCAATAAGGTTGTGTTGTATTAAATGTTAATTTAGTATTAGAGTTGATAAAATATCAGTAGTGCACTTTTTATCAGCCAACCAATGATTGTTTTAAACATAGGAAGACAAGTGAGTCACTCTCAGAGTGGTCTAACGTCTAACGACATAGTTCAAGTTCAACAGTCAAATGTTAGCCATGTACGAAACAAAAATAACCTTGTACTAGAGATGAAACTGATAGCTGTTTAGTGTTTAGCCTGATACCGGATATCCGGTCAACTTTGAAGTCGGATAGCCGGATATCCGGTCAAACATTGCCGATTGGCGCACCGTAACGAGAAAGCTCGCATAGGTGGCGTACGAACGATCGGGCGGGCTCAGGTGAATTCTGAAGTTAACAACGTTAGCAAGGGTTTCGTTGATTTGTTGAATTGATTGCAAACACGATCACTTGAGGTTATTGTAAACGTGTTATATATATATATAATTATAGTTTAAGGTTATTATAAAGTATTTTAGTTGTAAACTGATAGTATGGTGATTATATTTGTTATGTGGATTAAATAAAATACCTAAATTTGGTATTAGGCTTTTTTATCCGGTATCCGGCCGGATACTCGCTTATTATCCGGTATCCGGCCAGATAATAAATTTTAGCCGGACAGGCCGAATATCTGTTACATCTCTATCTTGTACTGTATGTAAGTAATAAATGATCTGCTAATTAAAGACTCACTTGGATAAGGTTTGCATTTGTAGATAAGCTCGATGAGATGCCTTGCAACGCTCTTGTACAGCAACTTGCCTTGAATACGGCCCTTGGCGTAGTACGGCGCAAGGATGGTCATCACCCAGCTATCGATACGTGACTTGCAACTCGCCACAAACTCTGGGCTGTCCACCGGTGACATTATGCCTTCCTCGTCGTCGCTGTCCTCGCCAAATAGATGCCCGTAGAGCTCTTTTATCTGAAAATATTGGTACAATCTATATTCATACATGGCTTTATATGTCTGTGTCAGACAACTCAAACTCCTCGTGAACTTCACGTTTCTACTCACCGTTCGGCAGTTTGTGGGATGCTAAGGACACTTAACAACCAACTACTTGGCAACTATATTAACCAATACGCGAGTAGCACGCTCGTCCACATCTAGTGCAGATGGATTGGTGTCGCTGTTGTGCAATCAACAACAAAAATATATACTGGGTTACGCGATAAGGGTGTAACTAAGCCGAAAGAGGTTCATAAATTATCTTTGATAATACCCATAATTATGAAATGAAATCGCAAGTTTTTTTTTTTTGCTGTACAGCCTTTTTTTTTGCTATTAAAGATTTGGACACAGTGAAAATTGTTCATAATGATAAGTATAATAGACCCCTTTCAGGTTAGTACACCGTTTCCGCGTAACCCTGTATATAATTATACGTAAAAGCAAAATACACTTACTCATTCACCGACTGACTGAGTGGACACATCAAATAATCTCGAAAACTACTCGAAGCTGGCAGTTAAATTCTTTATGGGGTGTAAAGGTCTCCTAAGAAAGAATTTTGTGCAAGGGCCGCGAAAAAGGGCACTTTTACCATGTATAAATAAATAGTACAAGTAAAGAAAACTCATTCCGACATGACATTTAAATAAATAGAGACTTGCTACATACATTGCAATAAAGTTAATTTTATCACGCGAAGCGAAGCGTACCAAACTTCATATATACCTACCGCCTGTGCAGAACATTTAATGAATTGCTGTCACTTTCGTACTTGTTAGGTTCGATGCAAAAGTGGGTCACGGGCCGTGGACAGGCCTGCCTAGCAGTGGGTGGGAAATGGTTGAAGATGATGAATTGTTGGTCATAATTACCCTTGCTAGTTTCTGCCTGTTGTTATCTCCAATTTGATACAACAACTCAAAGAGATTCTTCTTTAAAAAGTACTCTTCACAAAACCATTTACTTGTGTGCTTTGATTTCTTTTGAACTGCTTTCTGTGGTTGCACCACCGCCGGCGTTTCACAGTTCACCAATAGCCCTGTCAGTGACGCCAGCCTTGCATCAAGAGATTTTATTTGTGCTGCATGATTTTCAATAATAGAACCTTGTGCACCATTCATCAAACCGATAAGATCTTGTGTACTGCCAACTGCAGAGTCTTGAGTAGTGTTCTGACCATTTACTGTTTTTACATTGTCTTCAATGAGAGTCCTTGTGAATAAGTCATCGTCATCTTTGTCACCTTCAAATAGGGCTTCTAATTGCTGCATGAGATCGTCTGATTCAGGGTTCTTTGGTGTCATGATAGGTTGGCTTGCATTATCAGTCTGGGTTTGGGAAGTGCTCACTACATCAGCTTGAAATGTCGGTATTTGGTCTGTTTGCATGTTTGTCACTACTGGTATTCTTTGTATATAGTTCGTAAAATTATTATTTTCTTGCAGTAACATAGATAGGGTTTCAACTCTATTTGTCAGGCTTTCTTTTGTTGTTTGGTCCAATTTTAGTGCGTTATTAAGTGGTTTTGCAGGGCTGGATCTTTTACGTCGTCTCTTTCTGTCATTGCATTGACAGCTGTCTCCGGTGACTGTTGTCTGCGTTCTTTTTTCGTTCTGGGGCTCAACGTGCAGACTTTCATACAATTTGTTGTAAAGTCGCCCCTTTTTTGTTTCGGTTTTGACTTCATTTATCTGAAAGATGCATTACAAATTATTTGCACTGCCTGAATGGTTCAATGGTGGTGTTCCCTGAGTCAATCAGTTTCTTCTAGACAAGCGTGCTCCATTGTAGCCCGCATCATCGGTTAACATCAGACGAGTTGGTGGTTAAACGCAAGACTATTATTTAATTAAAAATATTGTAAATTGTACTCCCTTTTTAGTAAACATACTTTCAGTATCATCATCAGATATACATATGCATATGCTGCTCGCCTATCATCAAACAAATAAATTGTACTGTAAAATAATGTCATGATTTTCAGAAAAATACAAAATAAAAATAATATTTTACTTTACGTGATTTC
This sequence comes from Agriopis aurantiaria, assembly GCA_914767915.1. NCBI lineage: Eukaryota > Metazoa > Arthropoda > Insecta > Lepidoptera > Geometridae > Agriopis > Agriopis aurantiaria. The sequence continues at coordinate 7,798,640 of OU612001.1, read as the reverse complement.
ACTGCAAACGCTCTATGTAGGTCAAATGTCCTTATGGAGTCACAGGCAAGTAATAGAGGCAACAATTTACTGTACGGTGAGTGAGAACTTGTTTGCTTGCTTGTGACGTCACTGAAGTCATGTGGTCCCATATGTTTCAAAGGAAGCATTTACACGGTAGTATAATAATTTTAATTGTCCATTTATAACACAAATACTGAAAATTATGAGGATTAAAAATCGAGATACAATTCCTATAGAGTCACAATCTCTCAGTGAAAACAGTCAAAAAACTTAATTGTACAAACATTGTAACAATTATATAGTTCACAATGCCACATTTACTCCAATTTAGACGCTACGCTTGCATAGTTTTCAACGTTAGTTGTCTCCGCTGTCATCGTAGCTCTGGCATCGCGCGGCGTTGTAGTAGGATGCGGTTACATTGTAACTAACCAAAAAGTCTGCGCAACTCGTAGCGTGCGCCGAGTTTTGGTGCGGACATTTTTTGGCAGGATTGTGACTGTTCTCGATGGGATTAAATCATAAAATTGCTGTTATAATAATTATTGTAGACAATTTGAGATGGTTTTGTAAAAAAAAGTCAAATACCCTAATGTTTTCTTCTGAACTTGTTCTGAAACAGACACTGTTGTATGTCATTGCAAGATGAGAAATGAACCATGACCATCACAGTGAGCTATAAAATAAAATCTCACCATTGTTACAGCGCATTTCCTGTAAAGTTGCACAACCATACAAGTTTGTGCCGCTTTCATCTCAAGTTTCTTAGCACACTTCCAAATAGCACTGGGTAGGTATATGTTCTTGTTAACAAGCCTCTGGTTAGTTTCATAGTTTGCTGACAATATTTTTACCATGTGTTCCATATAATGTTTGCGTACCTGGAAAAACAGGTTCTTATAAAGAATTATATTTATTCCCATACAATACAATATGTACAATATTTCTATATTCGCTTAAGAAAAGTACGCATACGGCAAGCGGCCGGGAGCTGGTCGAACGTTAAACGTCTTTCCATCCTTTTCTAATTTATACGATAGATAGTAAACAAAACAAGGATGATACTGTGTATTCCAAGTGTCACTCATAAACATTTTTCAAAATCTCGATTTTAGTGTCACGCGGCGATTTCGCGCAAAATTTCTGGTGGGCCGTCTGCCACGCGCGCCCAAATTCGCGAAATGGCGATTGGCCGTCGGACTGGATAATGTAAATATTTCTATTCAAGTTATATTATAGTTTATGTTGTGCTTTATAATTTACATAAACGGGTCAAGTGCGAGTCGGGGTCACGCACTGAGAGTTCTGCACCTCCACAAAATACTAAAAGTAGTGCAAATCAACAACATCACTTTTAGGCGGTCACCATCCAAGTACCGACCGTGCCCGACGTTGCTTAACTTGGTGGTGAACAGAAAATTGTCACCGACTCGCATTTGGTCTTTATTTATTGTTTTAGTTAAGAATGTGTACCTACTAATAATCATGCCAAGTTTGACGCTTGTACATATTACCATTTAAACATGCGAGCAAATTCAAAAAAAATATTTTAATTTTTAAATACGTTTGTTGTGTTTACCCTCTCGTTTTTTACTTTGTTATTATTTCTTAGCTAATCCGCCGTAACATTACATATTCTGGAAAAATATCAACTGGCTATCTATTACAGTTTGATAGAAACAGCCGTTAAAACAGATAGCGTAGGCTTAATAAGGTCCTGCTTACACCCTTTGGGTACGGAACCCTAAAAAATTATCAGGAATAACTACATAAACAGTGATTTAAAAATAAGAATGGCAGTGTGCTTACCTTGGATATGAGCAGGTGAGGTTCACACTCAATATCAGGTAATGGCATGTATGTCTCATCGTAATCACGAATTAATTGATCTATATCAACTTCAGGGTCCCATTTTGCGTTTTTATTCATGGTTTAAAGTAAAAATTCTGGACAAACGGGCGATACGAAAGTAGGTATGTTTATTTTCTTAATAATAAGGATGTGAGTGCTTTAATACCATTGTTAACTATTATCTTATGATTGGATTCCTCACTATTCGAGCAATTACTACAACAACAACGTATTTAAACTGTAAAAGGACAAATTCAGCATATTTTTTTATAAACCCGGCACGGAGCGGAACAATTTTTTATTTTTAATATTCGCCCATCGGGCAGGCTAAAGCTTTTAAGGCCATACCGCCTGTTCATCTGTTTTGTATAGTCTTAATAGCGTCAAACAAGTCATAGTCAGAGTCAAGCTAAGTAAGTCACGGTCAAGTCAAACTCATGCCCCTGTAAAGTGGTGACAAGAGGCTCCTATGGAGTTTGGGAAACAACACGAAAAGACACGTTTCTCCTCGTGATATCACTTACCACACTTGAGCACGTTTACAAGCACTTAATGAATAATAATTCACCATTTAATAGACATTAACACTCGAAAATACACAAGTTTAGGAAAATAATAGCACAAGCCGACATGTTTTTTCGACATTGGCGCCAAAAACCGGAACGGAACAAAAAAAAACATGGTTTTTTTTTAAAACTTAAAAGCTTCTTTTTCGTCTAGTTGGCGGGCTTAAGCCATCAAGGCCATACCGCTTCTTTTTCTGTATTTTAGATTGACGTTGATTTGGCTGACGGAAATCCTAGTGCGTCGTTAGCACTATATTAAGCACAGATATTAAGTATGCCCCGCTCGCGGCTGACAGAGTTCGCGAAGCTTTACGGCCCATGCGTGAATACTCTATCACTAGATCGAGGGCTTTTGAAATTAATCTTCAGTAAATAATATTGATGTAATAATATTATTTATAATAGCTATTATATTTATAATATAGCTGCTTTAATGATGATGAAATAATATTGTGTGCCCAGTGGTCTCCGTTACGTTACGTTGTTGAATTTTGATGAAGTGTCAAAATGAAATGTGATGATTCCAACTCTTGAACATTTTAAAGTCCTTCTTCTGCATAGATATACTGAATCTATGTTCTTCTGAGATTCTAATAAACTTGACTTTGGGCCCTGATTCAACTTCAAACTTCTAAAAGTTGGCTTTCATTCCCCAGGAAATAGAAGCAATTTTTTTCAGTTTAACATAACGCAACGCGTTACGTCGTGCTTAATGAAATTACGGAATCAGGGCCCTGGCCAAATAGTCAAGATGTTTGGAGCCAGTGTCATCACAGAGTGTCATGATTATATTATCGTTACCGTCAAAAAAGGCGTTTTTGCTAGGAGTGGGTAATATCGGATTTGTCGAATATCGAATCGAAACTATATATCGATATCTGACATCGGATTTCGAAATTATATATTTCATGAAACTATATATTTTTTAAATATGCCTAGATTTCGATGTAAAATCAACACCGTAGGTATAGTATCGAGCGAGTCAGATCGCCGCGCGCCGCTGGTCGGTGCGCACGTCTACGAATGCTCCGCAGATGCATGCCGCCACAAGCGTAATATCGTAATCGTACCAAATTAAAATGTTCTATTGATATATTTCACGATTTGTATTGCCATTATTTAAATCAACCTCTATGAACTTTCCTTCATACTTTACCAGGCTTAGGATTGGCTGCATTTTTAACAGTTTTTGTGAGTTTATTATCAAAATTACCTGCTTTAAAATTACATATATACATGACAAATGAATTGATAACACTTTTCGCAAAAAAAAGCAGGCGTATTTAGAAGTTCATATTTGATGATATGTTTACCTTTGATACCTTTGTAACTGTAGGTTTCTGTACAAATAGGTACTACACTTGGCTTTTTTGTCGACGGTATTCGTTTTTTCAAAGCAGTCCCACAAAACACTTGAGTTTAAACGCGACATCTTAGAATAGTTTTTGATGAGCCACAAAAAGGTACATACGTACGTATTTATTTCACTGTACACTGGGTACCATCCTAACAAAATATTATGTAAGAAAACAAAAATTTTGCTCTATTACTATTACACTTATTTTATTTACTATTTACTTTTCTAAACTAAAATAATTAAAATATCGCTGCTTGCTGAACAAACAACAAACAAATCAATGAGTTCACTTGCGTTCAATTATTCGTACAATACTAATGATTCAATCCAAATTTCTTCCAAAATTTATTAAAATCCAATTTTTTTGCATTATTATTAGTTCAAGGCTACAGGTCAACCACAACTGTATACCTAAGTGAAACATTCCGGAAGTGCATCATTATTCCTTACGATATAAGGTCGAAGTTGAATTAATGATAGCCCGTTGGTCCAGTTGGTAGTGAACCTACCTTCTGAGCCTGAGGGCGTGGGTTCGATTCCCACGTAGGACAAACATTTGTGTGATGAACATTTGTGTTTTATTCTACATCTGGTTGTTAATATCTATTTAAGTATGTATTTAAAACTATACATGTATGTATATCAGTCTCTGGCAGCCATATCACAAGCTTTGCTTAGTTTGGGGTCAGATGACCGTGTGTGCAAAAATGTCCCAAAATTGTTGATTATTGAAACTTGCCAAAATGTTCCCACTTAAGTAACTCCTTCACACACCTAGCCGTGTTCCGATGTTATTTGTACATTGTCAACCTTAAAATGTAGGACATAAGGACATGTTTGTATTCCTTAGACTTAAAGTTCAAATTTGTACTAACAATCTCGAGCAGACCGTCTAGGCATAGCGCGGGTGCGACGATCACGCCCGGCACCAGTGTGTCCAAACAGCGAACTACCAGCCGATATAAATCAAATCACAATTCACATCACAGGAATCCGATACTTGCTTTGATTCGGTTAGCTTCGGATTATCTATTCTGAACCTTAAAATGTAGGGCATATGAACGTTTGTATTCCTCAGACTTAAAGTTCAAATTTGTACTAACAATCTAGAGCAGAGCGTGAGGTGGTGGTTAGTTGTTATAAAATTTAATATAACCTATTTAAAAAAAAAACACATACACACATACACATAAAAAAAAATACTTTTAGCATTGTTATATCACGTTATATGTTAAAACTACTGGTTTGGATTTGTACGTAATTTTTAAGATTGTTATCGCCATCTATCATGACTTTTGGACAAGTATTGATTGCGCCAAGAACTTGTTAGTGAAAAAGTTCCGATTTTACTCGCAGAACACGGGCGCGACGATCACGCACGGCCGCCGTCGCCCGCATCGGACCAGCCGTCTACCGATACAAATCAAATCACATCACAGGAAAATCCGATACTCCACACTCCGATACGATACTCGGGTTTGAATCGATTCGCTTCGGTTCGCGTTCGGATACGATACGATACGATATGCGACGGATGGCATATAGTGGTTTGATTCGGTTCGCTTCGGATACTAACGATACGATATTATGTGACGGGCGGCGCGACGGAGCAATATAGTGTTTTGGGACAATATATAGATTCACCGCGCTTCAATATCGGATTTTCGATAATTCAACGATATAGCGTTACAATATCTATATACGATTTGTATCGCCCTCCTCTAGTTTTTGCCACTGTCATGATGATGTTAAGCTGCCATTCTCAATTCTCATTGATTGATTAGTAAAAATTTGAGAAAACTAAAAAATTGCAAATGGCTTTTGTGATACACTTGTTATACGCTTGTGTATTTTTTTTGTAGATTCCGAGATTTAATGGTTTGAAACATAGCATAGGTGGATAGAACATACAGATATAGATGCTACATGACCTTATCCTGCCATCCCCGTTCTACTACTGACAAGTAGGAAAACGGCCCACTACCACCCATACATTGTGAATTTTCCTTGGATACGTACCACTTGTATTGATACTACGTTTCTAATCCGTACGGCCAAAGATCGGAACAACCTGCCCACTTCCTTGTTTCCTGAGATATAATTATAATCTGGGCCTTTTCAAGGCCAGAGTGAATAGGTATCTTCTAAGTCTGGCGAGTTGATAGTCAAAACATAAGACTAAAAAAAAACTGTAATAGGGTACCTACAATCTATTAAAATAAAGCACATCTGTTACTAGTAGGTACCTATCAGAGATCTTGATCAACTTCAATTATTCTTATTTACAGATTACTCTGATGTCAAACTACACATCTGAAGAAAAATCTGACAAGATGAATATGCAGGATAGTCATTGACCTATAATATGCACTACGATGATAGTAGACAAAAGTTAGGGAGGAAGCACATAAAATTTAATTCAACCGAAAATACAACCAATTTTAAAGGTATAAAAGTCAAGAATCATGGAAAATGAAATATATAATGATAGTGAACATCAGATGCTATCAAGTTACCTAAAAGATGTTCATTTATCATTAAGGAAAACAGCCTCAAAGCTAGGAGCAGAGAGAGCATGGCAAGACCATTGCCAAAACAAAGATGCTTTAACTAAGTATGCCAAGTATATGGAGAAATTAGCTACCGAACATTGGATAGATAATAATGATGGGCCGTCAAGGATATCATGGGCTGCTGATTACTGTAAAAAATATTTTATAGAGAAATTGTATCTCACATACCACGAAAAAGAAAAAAGCATTGCTGTGAGGATAGGAAAAGAATTAGAATGTGAAGAAACATTTGGTGATAAAACAAAGCTCCTCGATGTCGGGAGCTGTTACAATCCTTTCAAAGACTACGAAACTCTTTTAGATGTTATTGCGATAGATTTGTGTCCCGCGAATGATTCTGTCTTCCAATGTGACATCCTAGAAGTTCCTATTGGAGCACAAACAATAATGGAAAACAATACAGTAACACAATTAGAACAAGAATCTTTTGAAGCAGTTGTTTTCAGCTTTCTTTTAGAATACATACCAACTTCAGAGCTTAGGATTTCTGCTTGTAACAAAGCCTACTCTTTATTAAAGCCTGGCGGCTTGTTGATCATCTGTACTCCAGACTCCAAGCATGTTGGGGCTAACGCCAAACTGATGAAATGCTGGCGTTACACCTTAGCTGGACTTAGATTTAGCAGGATTCAGTATAATAAGTACAAATTTATTCACTGCATGGCATTTAGGAAGTCATTAATGAAGGAGGTTGCTTCACGATGGGCTCTGCTACACAAAGAAACATATATGGAGCATGCTATTAACATCCCTCAAGATTTCAACACACATTTGGAGAAAAATGAAGAAAATAAGATACAAAAAACACTATCAAGTTTTGAGAATTTTGAAGAGATGCCCTTTTGTGATGATGATATTGTGTAAAAACTATCTTAGCCAAAATGTTTTACTGTATGACTTCTTATAGTTAAATAAATAATATTAATTGAGGAATTCCATTTATTTAATATTGATTTACACTGTCACTTATTAATTTAAAACATGGTTATGCATTTGAAAATTTTGCTTTACGTTTCTCCAACTTTTCTTTGTTTTCAATGTCCGTCATGATCTTAGACACTGATTGGCCAAATCGATCAGCTCTCTGTTTCAATTTGTCAAGGTTTTCACTTAATGTGCCACTAGAGACAGTGATGGCACTGTTGCCAGTGTTCTGACCAAAGCGCTTCATCCGAGCTTCTTTCCTTTCATTGTCACTCATCTTAACAGGTAGTCCAAAACGTTTAGCTCTTAATTCTAACTTGGTCTTAGTATCTACGTCAGCAGTTATTTTGACTTTATTACTCTCGGTCTGTGTTTCTGGTTTACTTTCCGTTTTCTCTTTTTCCTTATCATCATCTGCTGGTTTAGCAAGTGCTGTTATTGAAGTTGCTCTGTTTAGAACAATTTTTTTGGCTGTAGGTTCTTTATCCCCAGGTTTTTCATCAGTTTTAGCTTTGGATTCAGAAGTTATCTTTCGTTTGAATGCAGGTTTGTGTGTAGACTTGGGTTCTTCGACTGGTTTCGACGGCTCCGAGAGTGCCAATTCTTCGTTTAACGTGTCTACGGCGGCATCATCCAGTATATCCGTTTGGCTTTTATCGTCTTCATCTTCAAGAACACCGTCAGAGTCTATTTCGTCGGAGTCCAAGTTGATATCACCGTGATCGTCTTGAGACATTGCCGCTTGCAATCGACTGATGAGTTCAGCTTTGTCACCGATCGACGGCAGTCCACGCGTTTTTAATTCTTTGCGCAGCTCGACCACCTTCAATTTATTTATATCAGACACTGTTGAATCAGCCATTTAGGCGAAAGTAGTATACTTTATTTACGAAATAATGGCACACCCTCCACTTAAATCACAATATTCTTGATATGCTTCTAAAATAAAAAGATCCCAACGAAACCAAACATACTTCAAACTGGCTTTAGGATAGGGAAGGGAAGAGAAGTTAAATGTTACAAATCGATTACAAAATCACAGATTCTTGAGATCGATTCTAGACCACGATTCAAATCGATTTTTCTTACTACAATAATAATAATAGGGTATTTGACTGTATTGAAAATACGTCATTGTTTCTACGCTGCAGAACTCAAAACGTAAAAACTACAAGTATTAATTTTTAATTGTTCTCCAAGTAAAACATTCAATCAAGTTGTACAAAAAGTATGTTGTAGTAAGTGGATATCACTATTTTGTTAGGTTATGTCAAGCTTTACAATGTTTAAAAAGAAAGTACATAAAATAGTAATGCAATAAAAACATAAATTATAATAGAAATATATAGACTCAAATGTGTACCTCAAAATGATCTTCGCACTTAAAAACACTTGAATTAGCTCCAATACTTTTGGGTTCTCTACGAGCTACTTAGTTCCAACCACTTTTTGCGAGTTTTGGGGACCATTGGAACAGGAACGAATAGTTTTTCCGGTGTCTTTATGGAAGTATTTGTACATTGTGGCACTACACAACATTTATAAACCATTACTTCTACATATTAGTAATTTAGTGATTATCAAACTGTTGCTGCCTGGCTGCAGTTGTTTAGATCTGTGTGACGTCAATGAGTCGCTCGACCGGAGCTATGACATAGGTCTGCGTTTTGGCGCGATATTTTTTTATTCAAACTTTAACATCGATTTATATCGCAAATACGACTGATATCCAGAAATTATAGATGCAGTATACATTATATTATATCAGGCAATAATGTGCAATAGTTTCCCAAAAGTAGTCAAATACCCTAATTTTTAATGACCATGGATACCAAGTCCTTCAGTCGTAATATTAAACAAGTTATCATAAGTAAATAAAATCAAACAAATCAGAGTCAAGCAAAGCAAGTTACGGTCAACTCAAACTCGTGCCCCAGTAAAGTGGTGGAGGCTTTTTTACCTAGGGTTCCGTACCTTAAAAGGAAAAAAACGGAACCCTTATAGGATCACTTTGTTGTCCGTCTGTCAAGACCCTTTTCTCAAGAACACGTAAAGGTATCAAGTTGAAATTTATACTAAATACATATTAGTCTACGGTTTCTTTGGGCGTTGAAAAAATAAAACTTGCAAGTCAACGCAATCAAAAGATATGAACGTTTATGTAGCATATTTTGAGATTTCACCAGGGAATCAAAACCTATAGGGTACTTCCCGTTGACCTAGAATCATGAAATTTGGCAAGAGGCAAGGTCTCACAGCACATATAAAGGAATAAATCAGAAAGTTGTTAATTAGACGTTATATCATATAAAAAATATTGTTTTGCAATTACAAACTTAAATTTTGTAGTTGTTATGTATTGGAATATTCTTACTGTCAACTACAAAATTAAGTTTGTTTTTCAATATTTTAACTTTAGATAGGTAGTTGTTTATTTTTTGACTCGCGCCGACGGAACCCTCAGAGCACGAGTCTTACCAGGCATGGCGCACTCCGGACTTTAGGTATGTTCGGCCGGTGTCCCTTCCCAAGAGGGTCATAGCAGGGCAATCACCGGCAATCAGTGGCCGCCCGGCTCGCGCCCGACCCGCACGCTACGCCAGCCACGTCGCGCGTAATTAAACATATTTTCTGTCAGGGACCTTGACCAATTATTTTCAACAGAATCTGCAAATTAGGGCTCCCAAATGAGGTCTCCATGCTGTCGTGTTGATGTTATTATATTTTCATGTATGGTGGAGGGTACTCAATAAACAATCAGTCTTGGTCGAACCAGTGTTTTATTTACAACATGGTGACATAATCATCTATAGACTCGCCGTTCTCTTGATTTAATTTGAAAACTTAAATCGGGCCATAGTATTTTGCTTCTACCATACATGAAAATATAATAACATCAACACGACATCTTCACTCTAAATTAACATCATGCTTCATGTAGTTTTTCTCTAAATATGCATCGGGATAATGATTTTGTAATAGGCCTCTTAAACTTATACTTTTGCATGATTGTTATTGGACCAAATTCAGAATAAGCGTTAGTTTTTTTGTGCAGATTAAATGTCATTCCAATTAAAGTAGAATATAAAGTAATAGATAGATACTACATATGCTACATAGCTGGTAAGTAAATACTAATAAGTATTCTGTTTTACACCCCTCTCGAAGAGGGAGGCATGTGTTCAGCAGTGGACATTTACTGGCTGATGATGATGATGATGATTCTTTGTAAATATCAAGAAGCCCAACCCTAACGTTACACATGCCGCGTCAGGAGAGAAACAGCTACGTGATAGAAAGAGAGCGGCCTTCTTGGTGAATATAGCGAGCGGTATCTAGCGCTGTACGAGTTGAATTGCTACTTTATTGCCTCGTAGATAGTCCTTATTGTCTAGTGTTTAGTGTTTAGTGATTGTCCACTGCTGAAGATAGGCGTCCCCCTTTAACCTCCACACTGAACGACAGCCTGCTTTTTGCATACATTGGATTCCCGCAACTCTCACAATGTCGTCGGCCTACCTACGCTGCGTCTTCCGGTTCCAGGATTTCATTTTGGGGGGGCATTCAGACAAGGTTCGAAGGAATCAAATCGAAAAATTGAGTCGAATGTATGGAACTGCTAGGTGTTTTGGGGGGGGGGGGGGGGCATGGCCCCCATGGGACCCACCTGGATCCGCCAATGTCCGGTTCGAGCGTTGTGGCCTGCCCATTGCCACTTCAAACTAACGTTAAATCCGCTCAGTTGGCAAATCACGCAAACCGTATCCGGGCGCGTTAAGGTTCACGTTCGAGATGTAGAAAATAATATTGCAGGGGACTAAGGAATACCTATACCTACCAAAGACCAAATATAACAAATAGGGCAACATATTCACAGGAGTGTGAGGAATTTAGCCCTATAAAATTGAGTAAATATAATAAGAAACCGGTACGAAGACGATTTTCGCATATACCTGCGATGAATCACGAAACTTTCTATGAAATAAAAAATTAATAAACTTATTATTAAAAGATAAGATACCTACCAACTCGTACGTACCAGCTCATTGCCAGCTTAGCTGGGCGTCTGCTAGCTGACTGGCCCAGCCAGCCAGCCTACAATGCCGGACGAAGTAATATTAATTATACACCGAAATAAAAATACAAAAGTAACTTAAAAATAAATCAAAAACGGCAGTATATTAGGCGGCCTTATCGCCTTAAGCAATTTCTTCCAGGCAACCTTTGGATGGACATAATACTGAGAGACAGGAGTAGGGTCGACAGTATAGAACTATCTTTCTCTTTACATATTATTCCGAACTGTTATTACTATTAATTAGTCCCGAGGGTTTCTTACAATTTTCTCTGTACGCTTTTATCATCGAAGACAGCGCCCTAGGGTAAGGCGTAGAGATCAGGGTAGAGCGAGGATGGTCTTTTGGCGCGTGTCATTTCAGATAAATTGTATAGGATTCGAAAATAAAATCCGGAATATAAAAAGTAGCCCATGTGCTAATCCAGGATGTGAACTATTTCCACATCAAAATTGTATGCTGGTTCCGCCCCCGCCCCGAGGTGCGATCAAAATTTTATTTTTAGCCCGATTTTTTAGTTCGAAACAGGTAGCCTTAGCGGTTTCCATTAGGAGACATAAAAGTCACGAGGGTGACACAAGCCTCCGTCATCGATGTTTAATATTATTAAATTCGCGTTTAACTTGCAATTTCTTCGCTTGAGCGGACAAACAAAATTACCATTGAAGTGCTTTTTGTAGTTTATTTCATAGATTATTAACAATTTGTGTTTGTTTTAATGCAGTGGCAACTGGACAGTGACGTAGGCATGTATCACTCCCGGAATATCAGACCTTGATTCACAACAAAAACCGACAACTGTGTTTGCAGCTTTGGATGCACCGCCATCTGACCAAGGGGAGAGAAAGAGAGGGAAATACGTTATTCTCGCTCTTTCACTCCCGTTGGTTGGGCGGCGGTCCGTCAACCAAATCCTATCCAAACCTAGTCTTTTAGCTACATATATACTTTATTTTCGTCTCGCGGCAGGCTGATTATTAGATACAGTAACGTAGTTACAGCTCGCTAGTGACCACCCGGCTTTATACAGTTACTTATAGTGCTAACAGACGCTCGAACGCGGCTGACCTCAACCACCGTCTGACCAATGGGAGAGAAAGAGAGGGAAATATGATATTCTCACTCTTTCTCTCCCGTTGGTTGGACGGCGGTCCGTCAGTCGCGTTCGAGCGTCTGTCAGCACTATTACTACTGGCTCTCACGTTTAAAACACATGTCGCAGAATAATAAAATGCACTATAATATTATAGAATTTAATTAGGGTACATACAAACATTTTGTAATGTTGGAGTATAATCAAACTAATAAGCACTTCTTCAAGTAGCTAGTGAAAATTTGTGGTAAGTAGGTACATATCTATAGTTGTAATATATTAAAAATAAAACAAATTTAGAGAGGAGAACGCGACGTAATATTTACAGTTCCTAGGTCCCTATAGTAACAAAAATATATCTTTACTAATGCAATGTTAGTAGCGAGGCGCGAGCGTCTCGTTTCACAAACTGAACGGGCGGCGAATCGGTGCGGATTTACATATAGACTCCTCTCCTCACGTAAACAATAAATTAAACCGTGACGGCCAAGCGCCACTACAATATAGACAATAACATCTCCAGGGCACGCCCACTGAACCAGAGAACGTACTGAACTGAACGACAACGGCCTTCCGTTCCCAAACTACAACCAATCACAAAACTAAACAGGAACGGTGTCAAACCGACTCGTGGCCAAGTATTATCGTACATTACACGCACTTACTATGTAAAGAATGAACGAAACCGATAACTTCATTCACTTCGTCGCTACTTAGAATATGTGTAATGAAATCTGTATTACTAAGTACAGAGCGGCAACGGTGCAAATGAATGTGGATATTCGAACTACAGCTGCGTTCTTTTTTTCTCTTTAGTGTAGAGACAAATGTAGTGACAGCGCCCTTTAAGTTCCACATCCATTTAGATCTTTGTCGGTGTACTGGTGAAATTCATAGTGCCCTCTTCGTCGACGCCTGCCGACCTGCGTTCGTAATAAAGCTACGTGGATAGCGCGAGCGAGATTCTTTTTGACGTGATTGCGTCGCCTCTCGCCCTACACCAGGCCTCGACGAAGTTAAGGTGATAACTCATCGCCTCTATTTCATACAACTGTTAACATACTTGAAAAGTACACATTTTACCTTTTTTTTTATCTTAGCTTCACCTAAACGGTAACATCAAAATAAAAGAAATGCGAATAAAAATATTGTTTTTTTTTTTTGTTTTCGCTGTGGTCTTCATTAAGTGAGGTTAGTTACTACAATGTAGTAAAAAAGTATACTTTTCAAGTTCCAGTCGGCTAGTTGTGTGAAAATAAGGTGTAAAAGCCCTCAATCGATTAAAACATTCCATCACTATCATTTTTGTCTACGATCAACGAAATCACACCGATATTTGGGGAGGCAACAAAACAAACGCAAGCGTCCACTGTGGAGTGTTAGCGTGGTGTGCGTGAGCGGGGGCGGGGCGCGACCCGCCCGCCCCTACCTGCCCTCCGCCACGCCGCGCCCCACTGCGCCCGCGCCGCGCGCCACGCCGCCCTCCTGCAACACACACACGTACAAACTTAGCCTCTACCAATATATGATAGACTATTAAACGGCCGTCACACTCACGGGCTTATTAACTAGCGTCTGCGACGACCGCAGCGACCGTCGCTGTCAAAATAACAATAATCGCTTGACGTTGACTTAAACGAACGAAACCATGACTTGTTTTATACTATCGCGGTTGTTCAGTACAGTTATATGTCATGTCTTCCCGTGGTGTATGAAATATCGGGAGCTCATTCCACAATCTTACCACGGTAATATCCCGTAAATAATCATATATTTGTAGAAACCATGACTTTTTTCAGTTGCGGAACTATTCTTGGCCACCGTTACTCCTGGGCGAGTCTCTGCATGTTTCCATTCGATATCAGCACAACTCAACGTCAATCGAGCGATTATCCCTATTTTGACAGCGATGATCGCAGCGGTCGTCGCAGTGGATAATAAGCCTATGGAGCCGTAAGAGGAGTGCAAATGTACATAGTCGTGTTTAGTCGACTTTGTGTCATTTAGAATTTAAATTTTAGATGAAATCTCGGCCGCTCTTCTTCTCTTTAATATATATCGACCCTGGGCTCGATATACACTAAAACGGAAACGAACGAAGCTGTGAGATGTTGATCCATAAAATCGCACAAAAAAGACATAACGCCAATGTGTACACTTCTCTCCGTTTTGGTGGAGACCAGGCCACAAAATAAATAAAACAGAAGGCCAGCTTCGGCTGACCTTGATTTTAATAACACAACCGCAGCACTAGCTGGCAAAGCAGCTATAGGTAATGTTCTGTCAAAAGTTTAGGTTTGAGAGTTTGAATTAAAAACAATTTATTAGGTATATATGTTATTGTAAAACATAATTATTTCTAATGGAAAAAGGTATTAACCAAAAAAAAGTCTATAAATTGGTTACAAAAAAGTACTTTCGTTGATTACGTCGCGTACGAAAGGCACGATTATTAAACATATTTTAAGTATAATAAAGCCTCATTTTTGACAATGGAAAAATCATTGTAAGTTATGATAATTTTCACACTAAACGATAATTACGTGTATTGCCAAAGCGGCACAGCAGTGACTGGCGTTCGAACGACTTGATCCTAGATCGCTGCACTTACGCGTCTTTGTGTGCGTGCGCCTGTTAACGATAGTTGTATGGAGCCGGCCTTCTGTACCTATTTATTCTGTGACCGAGCCTTAGGCTACCTGTCCACCAACGCAGTGAAGCATAGAAATAAAAACAGATAGAAATTCGTAATTATTTCAGTTCGATTTGACAGTTTACAGAAAACAGCTTTGCTTCGGTAGTCAGGCGCCTTACTTACGAGTCTAACTAACGTTGGTCACAAGGGCCGCGAACTAGCCGATGCGCAGCGCGGCGCTGTTTTCACTGCCAAACAAATATCAATATTACGAACGTTAAAATTACGTTAAAAATACACAGTGCGATTTTCATTAAAATGAAAAACCCGAAGGGGATCATTGTGGGCCTGATCCTGAATAAATTTTACTATAGGTGAAGCCAGAATTGCCAGCCCTAGTGGGGCAGAATCAACCAAGAGTTTATACGTGTAATCAGCGTTGGCCCTATTAGCTTTTGATCAGGGTAGAGCGAGTTTGCCTTTCGTCGCGTTTAATTTCTGAAAACTATCATACCTACAGGGGCCTTACGGCCAACTGCTAACGCGGTATCAAACTAACGTTAAATCCGCTCACTTGGAAAATCACGCGAACGTGAACTTTAACGCGCTGATACGGTTTGCGATTGCGTGATTTTCCAAATGAGCGGATTTAACGTTAGTTTGATACCGCGTTAGCAGTTGGCTTTAAGGCCCCAGGAATCGATCATAAGTCCAGTAGTAAAAAGTAGCCCATGTGCTAGTCCAGTATATAAACTATTTCTACAACATTTTACGCTGGCTACAACGCAAGCGCGCCTCGCCGCCTACGATGTAAGAAGCGCATTTTTTAGCTCGTTCTTTTACCCTTTTGTCATTATAGCGCCTCAATAATCTGGCGTCTAGAGCAATCGATCCTTTCGTTGTACCCCAGGGCCGGCGCTGAGTGTAATGGGCTGGTTATGATAAGTAGGACAAAGTCCCTTAAAAAATTTCAATATTCCACCATGGTGCATACTCGTGAAGATATAGGGTGGTCACATTTGGAAACTACCACCACTAGGAACCATCTACTAGCATGATTTCACATCATGCTAGTAGATGTTTCAAAGCAAAATCGCGATTACTGTGTTGGTCACAAAGTAAACGTTCACACTGATGAGTACAATTGGCTTTCTTAGATGTGCACTTTACAAAAAATACAAATAAATGATATTTGTACGAACTGAAAATCGTGGTGCGCAGAAAAACTGTCGCTACGCTTCGGCAGGTTAGCATCGGTCTTAAGAGTACGTATAGCAATGTGCATATTATCTTTATACAGGGTGGATACTTTATTACAGTAAACGAAAACCTATTTTTCTTGCTGATCATAAATATGTATTTCAAAATCTGCAGTGCAAGTACCGTTCTTTATCGATCGTCAAATTTGACAGTTGATATCGTCAAATTCGATAAAATACCATTTGATCAGTACTCGTTATGATCGATTCTATGGCTTTTTTTTTTAATTTGACGATCGATAAAGAACGGTATTTGCACTGCTATAATGTTAAAATCAAGGGAAAGTCTTCTCAGATCGTTCTTACGAAGCTTAAGGCTGACACACATAAACAGTTTCCCTGATGTTAAGCGATGATGCGGTCCACGCTTGCACGGAACACGCTTGCGTGGAAGAAACCGATTCACTCGACTTAAACTTAATACTCGAACTCGAATAAACTTTCCACCCTGTATTCAATAGTAATCCTGCTTTTATAAATTAGCAATAAAATTAATATACCAGGGGCCTTACGGCTACCTGTTTTAAGCGATTCTGTTTAGGCAATGCGAAAAGTTGCGCAACCGCAAACCGTATTTCGGCGCTATAAGGTTCACGTTCGCGATATTCCGCACTGCGCTGTTTCGAGCCTGCGTAAGGTAGCCGTAAAGCCTCTGAATGATGAAAAACAATTAGATTAGTAGAATCGGAACCCAGATTGTTACCATTATATAGGTTTTTTTGAAGCAATGTCAAATAATAGTTATTTGTTGTACAAGAGTGCAAAGTTGCTTTTTGACCGAGTGCTCAATTTTGATGACCGAGCAAGTGAAGGATTCTAAAATTAGAATCCTGAGCGTTAGCGAGGGAATCAAAAGAGCATGAGGTGAAAAATCTTTGCACTCGAGTGCAACACATAACTTTTCATTCCACCCCAGCGAAGAAATGACAAATGAAAAAAAAAAAAAAAAATTGCGCATTATTAACTGTTTCAGTCCATTCTGTTGGCGTCAAATAAACTTCCTCGTCGCTAAAATCCATGATACCTACTAGGTATCATGCTAAAATCACTCATTTTAGGGGTTTCACTTGTTTTCAAGTTTCTTGTTTTTAACCCAAGATTTCAACAATATGACGTGAAAAAAATGGCGCGCGCAAAGCAAATTAAAATAAAGTACACCAAGAAGGTTCAGAGTCTGAGTTTTTAACAAATTAAAAAAGGTTCTATGATAAATTCGGCACCATGGAGGTAGAAGTAAATAGGTTTAATGATGTTTTGAATTCACAAACTTAGTGCACACGATGTTCTAAATTCAATTTTACTTTATCCTCTAACGGATAAAAACGGCTTTTGCACTCAGATATCGAAGAGCAAAAATACTCTTTCCGAGGTGGGGGGATGAAAAATGTATTTTCTTTCAGTTACATTCGTCCGCCTACACTAGAATCATGATTTCTTCTTCTTTCCTCGTCTTGAGAGAATTTTGGAGTCGCACATCTTGTGTATTTGTCAGTATTAAGTATTGAAATATTTACAAGTTTTATTAGATATCGACAAACAAGTCACAGTCAAGTCCAAGTCATCCAATCTCGTTACTTGAACTACTTGCCAAAAAAAATCATGAAGGTCGAATGAACGGTACTCAAGTTATCGTCGAACAAAACGTACAAACATAAATTTGTTTAAACGCTGATTTGTCCCACAGTAGACTCTTAGACCTCACTTCGCTCGGTCGAATATTTACAATGAGGCGACATGTTTTTATTTGCGCCAAAACTCGTGGGATTGTATATGAACGCGGAGTGTAGTTATTATGTGTCGCCTCTACTAAAACAAGTATAGTCTGGTGGTGGTCCACAAGATGGACAGACGACCTAGAGACCGCAGGGAAACGCTGGATGCAGGCCGCTTCCAACCGGCCCTTTTGGAGATCGATGGGGGAGGCCTTTATCCAGCAGTGGACGTCCTACGGCTGAAATGATGATGAGTCTGGTGGTGTGGGGGGTTCGTCGGTCACCTTGGTCCGGGGCTGCGGCTTGACGCGCAGCACGGCGTGCGGCGGCTGCGGGAGGGCGGCGCGCGGCGCGGGGCGGGCGGGCAGCGCGGGCGGCGCGGGCGGCGCTGGCGGCGGCGCGCGCCCCAGGGACGCCAGCATCAGCGCGCGCAACAACGCCGCGCGACACGCCGTCTCTGACGTCGACTGCTCCTCGCTGCCGCCTGCAACACACATCGACATTGTTGTAGTTCATGTTTTTAGGGTTCTATACCTAATGGGTGTAAACCAAAGATAATATAATCACTTGATCGCGCATGTAGTCAAAATTCCCTTTTGCAAAATGATGTCACGGCGGTCGCGGGGGGCAGCTTGTGATTGGAGACTCGACGCGACTCGACGCATGTGATTGGAAAATCAAAAGTCATTCATTCAACACGCGCTTAGGATTGGCCCCGCTGGAAATAGCTTAGGTTGACATGTTAGAACTTTTGCCTCATGCGGGGTAAAGGATGAGCAGTCAAGTGGTTATATTGTCATTGGTGTAAACGGGACCCTATTAGTAAGCCTACGCTGTCTGTCTCTCCATCCTACCTTTAAACGGCTGTATCTTTCGAACCATAATTGCCAAACCATTGAAATTTGCACAGAATATGTAATTTATAATATTCTGCCAATGGTGAGTCATTGCATACAAAAATTCCGAAATCTTTTTAAAATAAATAATTGCCGCAAGAAAAACAAATATACTAAAATTTACCATGAGGGTGTCGAGACACGAATATGATTGGGTTTTGTTATAACAGATAGGTAGTTAGTTTTGCCTTATTTTAGTTTGATTGATTGATTGATTAACTCTTTATTGTTCACACCATGAAATTAGATACAGAGGACAAAAAACTCTTAAAAACTAGTGTAACAACTGGCGGCCTTATCGCTAAAAGCGATCTCTTCCAGGCAAATAGGAAAAGAAAAAAGGAAAGGAGAATGGAAAGAAAGGATGGAAAGGATTTATAGAAGACGTAGAAGACGGGGTGTGCAATAGAGGATCGACTATAAAATTTTTACTTATACCATACACATACATTCTAATAGTAATACACCTATAACTTAAAATTATTTAATATAAATATACTAATAGATATGCAATTAATATGAATATATATATTTATATAATTATGTAATAATTAATGATACAAATAATACGAATAAGCTGTTTGCATGTTCGCTTCATAATCAGTAGGTATTTTTTTTGCTTTACAGGACAATCAACAGCTTGGTAACAATTTTCTTATAAATAGACTTCAATAGATACACAAAGCCAATTACATATACAGGCCATCACAGAGAATACAATGCTTAGTGATAAGGTAACAGTTGAAAACAGTTATATCAAACTAAATTAGAATTCATTGCTCAACCGCCTAGCCAACGCAATGCTCGTACAGAATTATTCTTATTTTTTTTTCTTTCTTTCTTTCTTTCTTATCTTTCTTATTATCTATAGAGTTTAAGGTATTTTTTTTAGTTTTTTTTTTTTTTAAGCTTTTTGTATTCTTCTCAGCAAACCTTTTCATTTGATACCCATATCATCATGGTAGATAAGAACATGTTGTCCGCCATATTGAATTTAACATCTAGGACTAAAGTGCTTGGGAAGACAAATCCAACGAACCCAAACTCGACGGGGTTACTTCGTTTTTTTAGGAGTTCCTATGGCCACTTTCTGTCTCCATCATGAGACCAGCTCGATGGTACCATAACATTGCATTGTACCGTATGCCTAGTATGCTTGTAGTATGCCTTTCAGCTCAATCGGTTGGGTATAACCGTTAAAAATTCAGTTGCTTGCAGATTTGATCCATGCTAACAAGGCAAGTTAAATAAAAGCTTGGAAAAATAATGGTTTCTGTAGAATAGCGGGTGCGGGGTGGAAGAAACAAAGTAAAAGTATAGTTACCAAGGAAGCCGGCGAGCAGGAACTGCGAGTCAACGGGTTCTGGCGGTGGCTGCGGCTGCGCAGCGGCGGGCTGCGGCGCGGGGGCGGGGGCTGCGCCTGCGCCGCCCGCGCGCCTCGGCAGCCGCTCCAGTTGCTGCCGCGCCGCCTGCGACATTGCAACAAGTATACCATTAAGGTCCAGAATATGGCACGCCGCTATCTTAGTCTTACTCAGGGTTGCCACCTGTCCCAATTTTGATGATATTGGCCCGCGTCCCGATAACCCTATAGTTACAATCTGGGTGCCTTCAAATCACGAGTGAATCGGTTTCTTCTAGGCAAGCGAGCTCCACCGTAGACCGCATCATCGCTTAACATCAGGCGAGTTGGCGGTCAAACGCAAGACTATTATAAAAATAAAACTTAAAATTTTATTCCTATTTTTTTGACCATGGCTCAATTCGTCTATTCACAAAGCAAAATGACGCGACGCAAAAAAAAAAAAACACCTTGACTAGAAGGGCATTAATTAATTACGTAAGGACGATTTTGGCCATTCCATTTTTAATTAATGTTTTTTTTTTTTTTATAAAGTTTCAGTCTACTTTTGATAAATGTCCTTAGGTCATTATGCGAAGTTAATATTTCAAAATATTTAAAACAAAAAAAAACAAAAATTTTTTTTATTATGAATAATATAATATAATATGGGATAAACAGTTTCTCCCATTTATTTAGTTCATTGAGTTATTGGTGCGGAACGACGTTCAACGGAGTCAAATTTTGATATGTTAACCCTACCGACAGGCGGTGCTAGTGGAGTTTTGGCGCCAACGTGGAAAAAACATGTCGGCTGGTTGTATTATTTCCCTAAACTTGTGTAATTTCGAGTGTTAATGTGTAATACTGGTGGATTATTATTTATTAAGTGTTCGTGAACGTGTTTAAGTGTGGGCAAGTGATATGAGGTGAAACATGTCTTTTCGTGTTGTTTCTTAAACTCCATAGAAGCCTCTTGTAAAGCCTCTACACTTTACTGAGGCATGAGTATGACTTGACTGTGACTTGCTTTGCTTTACTTTGACTGTGACCACTATTAAATTTATTAAGACTGAAGGATTTTGTATCCAAGGTAATGAAAAAAAAAACCAGCGACGCTAGTATACTCACGGTGGCTTGTTGGCGCTCGAGCTGAAGCTGCATTTGTAGCTGCTGAAGCTGGGAGGGCGTGCCAGGCTGGCCGGCGCGCCGCACGCCCGACAACTGCGAGAGCAACTCGGTGATAGGGTCGACGACTGCGTCGCGCGACGACGGCGACAGCGAGGCGATCCCGCCTCCCGTGCTGAATATGTAAGACCTTCATTTAAATTTAGAGTCGGCGCATACGAGCGGTGCGACTCGACACGCTACGGGCATACACCTGCCGAAACAGCGCACCACGGTATTTAATCTACAATAATGTTTTATAAAGGTAGTTTGTATGTTTATTAGAAACTAGCTGACCTGACACACGTTGTCCTGTCTTAAAACTGTCAAACACGCAAAGTCAAATCTTATATTTTTTTTTACATTATTGGTGTTTTAGTAAGGATCCCAATTTAAAAAAAAATATATAGCCTATGTTACCCAGGGATAGTGTAGCTTCCCAACAGTGAAAGAATTTTTCAAATCGGTTCAGTACTTTCGGAGCCTATTCAATGCAAACAAACAAACAAACAATCAAATCTTTTCTCTTTATAATATTAGTATAGATAATCTGAGGAACAGTACTCAGTAGGCTCCGATTTCAAAAATTCTGTCAGCAATATGAAGTTATACTATTATATGTTCTATATCTATACTAAATAACCATATTGGTTAAACTTGTGCAAAAAATTAAAATCAACTTCAACATTTTTACTGCGTTTAGATAGATAGCCCGTTGGTCTAGTTGGTAGTGAACCTGCCTTCTGAGCTTGGGGGCGTGGGTTCGATTCCCACCTAGGACAAACATTTATGTGATTAACATTTGTGTTTGTTCTATATCTGGTTGTTATCATAATTATATTTAAGTATGTATTTAAAAACTATATATGTACGTATATCAGTCTCTGGCAGCCATATCACAAGTTTTGCTTAGTTTGGGGTCAGATGACCGTGTGTGCAAAAAAAATTCCCGAATATTTCGTTGAAGTACCGTCAAAAATTAATACTCTTTCGCGCCTTTGTTCTCATTAATATAAACTAATTGTTGTTGGTTTTGCAGTGTGTACTGCGCTGCGCTACGTTTCGCAAGCTCAAAAAGTTTCGCTAAAGGTTGTCGCGCATTTTTATGCCTCAGTGTTTATATAATTTGTTAAGACTCGAAAATTATTTCAATGACAAATAATCTCGTTTCATTAAGTTTTTAAGGATGAAATTTCACGAGTTAGAAAAAAAATCAGAAGCGTTACGTGAGCATCAACCATTATAACGACGACCAGCCAACGACTTCCCATGTCTTAGAATAGGCACTGTCTGAAATTGTTCGCTCCATATCGCTATCTACTATAATTTATTAATTTCAACCACAGAAAAGAGAAGTAAATAGAACGGAAATGAGAAGGAAAATCTGTCGCTAGGCATTATGAGTGAACCTTGATTGAACATTCTTATTTAGATCAATGCGTCGAACTTCGCATCCAAAGAACTTGGACTTACCTTTTTAGGTTAGGTCACAAAGTTCTTTGTCCGCATCACAGTTGCTAACTGATTCCGAATGACTGAAGTTTCGTTTATATGGGTGCAACTGGCTACAACAAATTTCTTACAAAAATGCCTTGACAGCCGTTCTAAATTTAAAAAAAAACTTTTCTGTGATTTTTGCTGTATGTATAATAGTGTAAAAAAAATATCAAGAGCGAACAATTTCAGACAGTCTTGTCGCTACTAGCGCTGTGTCTTCTCTGCCCGCTAATGACACGCCATAATCATTCTAAATTCGCATTGCAAATGACTAATATTGTCTACACTCTACAGGGTAAGAAGTCGTTGGTGTCGGCTGGACTTTCTCGCCGCGCCCTAATTTATGTGACTATAAAGCGATTTAACGTTCACTGATATACCATACAGCACAGTGGTGGACAAATAAGAAGCTTAAAACATCGCATCACAGTTGTTATTTGCACTCTAAAAAGTAAACAACTCCTGCTCTTTTTTGCATGCATCAATAATGCATGCAAAAAAGGAAATGCAGTGTCGAATATATAGTTTTTAGGGTTCCGTACCAACAGGTATCAACGGGACCTTAATTGGCCCTACTACCAAGCCTACGTTGTCTGTGTGTCTGTTCTACCTTTTAATAGAAGTATCATACATAATTATACAGACGTAACTTTAGGGCGGATAATACTAAAAGGTAAAATTTAAAGGGTACATACAACCCCATACTAAAATAGTATAATATGCAATTAGTTAATATAGGACGGTTTAAAGCGAGGGCCATAGATGAACCACGAGCAAGTGAAGAATTTTAACGACTGAATCACGACCGTCGTGAGTATTCATAATGGTTGAATCACGTAACGAGTGTTAGAACCCTGAGCGACGCAAGTGATTCATGGCCCTCGATGTAAATCGGTTTTATTCAAGAGTTGCATACAATACTTTACACCATGACTACTAGAAAAAGAAAGATTTAAGGAGTTTTGTATCAAGTATTTTTTGCGCAAGGAGGTCGAATATATTGCGTGTGTTCTAAATTCAAACACCGAAATAGTGATTAAAAGCTTATATGCTTTTTATTTGATGTTTTCAGTGAATAAAATAAGCTTTTGTACATACCTTATTTAAGTCTATGTTTATGATAATAATATTTTTTTCTTTTTTTCACTTTTTTTTTTAAGGTTGAATGGTATAATTATATTTTTATGTTTGTTGCTCTAGTGTAAAAACGATAATACGTACAAGGGTCAAACTTGGCATGATTAGAATTAGGATCATATCGTCTGTATTGCAAAAAGCCTGTGTAAACGAAATGAATCAATGGCAGAATGTGTGGCACTCTAAAGTAAAACAACAACAATCACAAACACACAATAACAACAATCACAATAATAACAATCGGCCAAGTGCGAGTCGGGCGCGCGCTAAAGATCAAGACTGAAAGAAAGGAAACACGTTTTTTGGTTTGTTATCACTTCATTAAAGTCGCGTAAGTCGTAGTCACGCCATTATAAACTATGACAAAACGGCTTACACGTTATATTTAAAGGTCAAGACGAGCTCCCGACCGGTTTCAGCCATTAGAGCTCCTTCATCAGGGAATACGCGTGTTCTCGGCGACGGTCGCCCACGCACACCGACTAATAAACATAAGTGACATAACGTGAGTGTAAGCCGTTTTGTTTTAGTTCACATTTTTTGGGTGCGGAACCCTCAGTGCGCGATCCCGACTCGCACTTGGCCGGTGTTATTGTTGAACATCACTGTAAACATGCGTGTATTCACCTGAACTGCATATTGCTCCGGCGTGCGCGACTGACGCCGCGCGCTGAGTGCGGCACGCGTCTAACGCCACCATGCCGGATGCCGCTTGGCTCATCGTGCGAAATAGTTAAGGAATTACCATATAAAAACAAGAGGCAATTCTATTTTATTTTTGTCTTATGAAAATTTTGACTACAAATAGAACCGATCACCGAAAAAACTTATTTAAGTGTGTATTAGAATTGAGGAAGGTATAAACATTTTGATGTCTTGCTGGGGCATGATTCCGTAACTTTAACAAGCACGTAACACGGCGCTTAAGTTAACCTCTATTTCCTAAGGAATAAAGGACTTTTACAGGTTAACTTAACGCGCCGCGTTACGCGCGTATTTGAAGTTATGGAATCAGGGCCCTGGATTGAGAGCGCACTATACTTAGTTACAAATGACGTCAGTAACGCGAACATTAAAAGATTATATATCAGAAGATTTCAATAATTTCGATGTGTTCGATAGGCAATTTGGAGAGTGTCTTCCCTTACGATTTTATTAAAATTTACATGGGACAACCCTGGAACATATTATGCTAAAGCTTCTTCCTTTTTTTAAACCTGTTAAAAATATGTATCATTGCAGAATGACGATATAATATTTTTTTATCGCGAATAATTTCGCGTTTGACCACCAACTCGCCTGTTGGTAAGCGACGATGTGGTCGAAGATGAAGCACGCTGACCTAGAAGATACCTATTCACTCTAGCCTTGAAAAGGCCCAGATTATATATCTCAGGATACAAGGAAGCTGACAGGTTGTTCCAATCCTTGGCTGTACGGATTAGAAACGTCATTATACTTATATATATTCTGTGGCAAAAGCAATATTTGACTTCATACGCGATCAAATGGTTATATAATCTTTGATCATTGCATCAATACAATGAGCAACAAAATTATCAGCTAGGAGTATGCTGTCGTATTGTAAAAGGATATGAGGAACGAGATAAGATCTCGGGGCCCTGTCCGGTGCTCCAGTGTGAGATGGCCTGCGAAGTCCTCGGTCACGAAGTTGGGCTCCCCGCCCGGCATCGATGCGCACACTGGGCACACCACCTGCTGAAGGTGTAAGGGAATAGATTATGCCACAAAAATAACCCTTGCATTCACATCATGACAACTACCTTTCAAGCATTCAAATGTGAGCATTAAAATGACGTCATTTAGCTAACTATGCACTGTCGTTTAAACTTAACGTGTTTGCAAAATGTCAGGACAATCGGTTGGGGATAACTGTTTTAAAATTCAGTTGCAAAGATTTGACCCGTACTAACAAGCAAGTTGAATAAAAGCTTGTAAAATAATTGCATGCCATGAAACACGGACAACGTTTAAGGCCCATTTACACGATCAATTTTCTTGTATATACCAGAGCAATAATAGGCATGAAGACTAAAAAAAAAATATTACCTCATAAAAAAGCTGATCATAAATAGAGCCCATCAACGTAAACAAAAATAAAATTAGTTCAAAAATAAATAAGATATAAGCATTTAAATTTCATGCAAGACAAAGAGCGCACTATACTGAGCCGTGACGTCACGACTCAGGAGCGCCATACAAATGATATACTAACACACGCTTTGTGAGAAAGGGATAGAGCATCCCCTCCCTATCCCCACCTAAAACTTTAAACGCTCATATCTCAGAGATTTATCAGCCAATTTAAATTATTTTTTCAGTATGTGTAATGTATTTAGTTATATTCCGCGCTAAGCCGGTTATTTGTAATAAATTTAACATGAGGACACATGCCTATTGAACGCAATAAATTAAGCGCAATAATTGATCTTCAAGAATTGTAAGCAACTGTTTACACGCGGATACTAATAAAAAAAATGAATGCAATTATTGAAGGCAAATCTTGACAAGAAATAATTGCAAGTGTCTTTTGTTTACACCAATACGATTATGTTTGGGAGATTATTGCTTTCTAGTCTTGACTTGTCTAAACACAGACTTGTACGTGCGTGTACCATTTACTGGCGCGTTGCTTCAAGTATTGCACGTATTTGCATTGGCGAACTTTTCCTTTAAGTGTTGAACAATAATTTCATAAGAAATTATTGTATGGTCTGTTTATACCCAGAACAGTTTTGAATGAAAAATTGTCCAGTAAAGCAAGAATGTGACATGTTGTACAGACGATGCCATTCAACACGTCATCAGTCAGACGTTGTGAGTTTTATTGCTTAAATATTATTGTATGCAACAGGCTAGAAACTTGCATCGTGTAAATAGGCCTTTAGACGCGGGTATTATTACATGAACATTAAGCTATGGTGGTGCAATAACAATATTGCATAACAAATTTTATTTGTACGACAGTACAAAAGTGATTTCAAGTTCAACCCCTAGCATTTGTAAAGTGGGGTTCACACCAGGTAGTACCAGGTACTGTTTCAACAAAGTGAATAAATTACATTGCTTTATAGCTGCCTTCCTTTACGTAAATAAATATAGAAAGGTCATGATCTTTCTTGAATGATGAATTTCTTCAGGTTCTGGTTAAGGAATATCTGCCAAATATGGTCAACATAGTTTGTTGGCTGGGACCGAAATAATAGGCAAGATATGCTAGACATGTTAGCGTGATATGCTAGCGCACTACACTAAGATAAGTCTTGCAAATTATACTGCACCATGTCTTGCACCATACAAATTCTATACTAACACTTGCTTTGCAGAAAAGGGACAGAAAAATCCGTCTCAATTCCCACCAAAAAGGCTAAGGTATCTGGATGATTTCGATTTAATTTTCGGTCATGGAAATCAAACAGCTTCATCATCAGTATTTTTTTATGTATTAAGATTTCTTACCTATTTACAAAACCATTTCCTTTTCTTCAACTATTTAAAAGTTGAAACACATGATGGGCCCCACGCTACTACAACTCCTCGCGCCCACGCACAATACTAGTAAATATACAGGGTTATTTTCAATTCACCTAATACCTCTCGCAGTCAGCTTCACTACATCACTAAGGGGTCAAATGGGGGTTGAAAGATTATATGGAAGTCTTTGCATACAAAGTCGCGGGCTACAGCTAATGTTCTCTAATCTAGAGTCATATTAAAATACCACAGTAGGTTTGTCCTGGTACCTATTCAACATTCGTTCTGCGCTGATGAAAACCAATGAATAAAAAAACTGGGGAGTACTTACTGCCAGTGTGGTGTCGGCATGCTCGGCAGTGACATGCTCCATGAGAGCTGTGTCTGTGAAACCCATCCGGTTGCAGAAAGGACAAGTGTATGCTTGTGGCTGTTCTAGAGTCAATGCTTCACCGCCGTAATATAAATCTGTAAATTAACCAGATACAAATAGTTGAAATCAAACCATAATAATTTCTTTTTTATATCAGTTCTTGTGGCCTTGAAACCTTGGTTCTGTAAAATAGCTAACAGACAACACGGATTTGGATGACGGACATCCACCTGACCAATGGGAGAAAATTTTCTCTTTTTCTCCCGTTGTTTAGATGGCGGTCCATCAACCAAATCCACACATCTGTTAGCACTCTAAGAGGAGTTTTTTATGCTCATCATTGTGAACAACTTTTACTATGGGACCAACCCGGTATTTTTTGTTTTGTTTTGGGTTTTTATCATGCGATCAGTCTTTTGACTATAAGCAGATGAGGTGAAAGGCTTCTTAACGTGGAGGGCGATGCTCCCAGTGGAGCCAGCCCTTTCTTTTGCATGTATTTAGACAGTCAGTCAGTTGTCTAACTATCATCTCAGTCAGTTGTCTGGTTTCTTCTGTATCTGGGTTTTCCATGTCTGTCTTCTATCCAGCCACACCCCAAGATATCTGATCTCATTCCTGTGGGGTAGGTCCTCATTACTCATTAGTATACGTCATATCATTACGCATTATCATTAGTAGTTTCACTTTTAAAGTCACCTTTGCGAAGTGTAAACGTGATGTGTGTTGATTTTGCTGTACTAGCTTTTATTTCCCAGTTTCTCATCCACTTATTTATTTTATTTAGGTGTAACTGTAGTTGATCTGACGCTACCCTTGGTCTGTCTGACCTTTTAATGGCTGTATCTTTCGAACCGTAATAGACAACCAGTTGACATTTTCACAGAATATGTAATGTTACGGCGGATTAACTAAGAAATAATAATAAAATAAAAACTAAAGAACCCATACAAATGTTTTTTTTAAACATATTTTGTATTTGTTCTAGTGTAAAAATGGTAATACGCA
Source organism: Agriopis aurantiaria (assembly GCA_914767915.1). NCBI lineage: Eukaryota > Metazoa > Arthropoda > Insecta > Lepidoptera > Geometridae > Agriopis > Agriopis aurantiaria. The sequence continues at coordinate 7,769,676 of OU612001.1, read as the reverse complement.
CAAGCGTCAAACTTAGCATGATTATAGTAAGTACGCGCTCTAAAGTAAAAAACCAAATAATAAATACTGGCCAAATGCGAGGTAGTGACCAATTAATGCTCACCACCGGTTTTCGTACGATCACAGAAGATAAGCAATGTCCGCCGCAGTCGGTACATGGATGTGTACTTTTTTTTAACTTTAGTAGTTAATAACTTTTGTCCTGGTATCGTGTTTATTTCTTGAGAAATCAGTCAAATTTTAAAAGATAATTATGTTTTTGTATTTTATGTGGTAGTATGGAACCCTCAATGAGATGATTTGTGTAAAATTATTAGTGATAAAGATAATGTAAGATTTTTGGAATATTGTATAAAAATAGGTAATATTGTAATAAATAAGAATAAATAGCTAAATAAGAAGAGGCTGAATATATGTATTCCTTAATACATTTATATATCAGCCTTGTAGGTTAAATTGTTATAAAAAATGTATAGTTTAAATGTATACTTGTATTAATTTAAGATAATTATTGTAAAAATCAGTGAGAATAAAAAGTGTAATAAACCCCTGATTATGTTAGGGACTAGCTCGCGGGCCGGGCCTACAGGCGCCCGGACAGGGAAAAAAAAAAAAAAAAAAAAAAAAAAAAAAAAAAACCCTCAATGAGCGAAATCCGACTCGCACTTGGTCATCGAAACAATCACTTATTTAAACAAGTAATTCTTTAGGTTATTTTTGTCAATGCACTACAGTTTATTATTTGACAGATTATGCATCATGTAGATTATAATATATTCGGGAATATTCAGGACATTATTGCACACATGGTCATCTGACCCCAACTAAGCAAAGCTTGGCTGCCAAGGACTGATAAAAATACATACTTAAATAGATATTTACACCCACCCCATATAGAACAAACACAAATGTTCATCACATGAAAGTATGTCCTAGGTAGAAATAGAACCCACGCCCCGAAACACAGAAAGCAGGTTCACTACCAACTGAGCCACCGGGGCAGTTTTGCATTACGTATTATAATAATACAGTAATATGTATAGTAATATGATGATGCAGGGGTGCATATTTTTATCAATGCAATTGTTGCATGGCAGGCATAGTAAGACCTTTGAGGATGAATATGTCCAAATGTCCATAATCAAAGAGTAAGACATGAAGTATGTATGTTAGATCAATGTTTAGTCAATATAGAAAAGATGGGTTGTGTACAAATTACAATCAGTATGAATAATGCACACACTATTGTTATAAAACCCAGTGTTTATTTTGGAACTTTTGTACAAGTGTGATTTAGGATTTAGGATGGAATGCACAGGAAATTACATTTTTAGCTCATTTTGAGCAGCAGTTTGGTAACCCAGCCACACAATGGCTTGAATAATGTACACTTACCAGAGCTAGCCTGTGAGTTTTATCAAATTTAGAGACGAGTGAATATGAGTGACATAAAAATACACGACAAATTGATCTAACCACGATGAGAAGAGATGTAAGAATAGCAGGGGTTCTTACCAAAGTCACTCCTAGATAGAATGCATTGCATAGGATGCTCTGTCGTGTGTTGGTTTGTGGTAGCGCCGGATTCATAGCAGGCTGCGCACAAGTCGTAGTCGATGCAAATCAAACATTTGTAACGTCGTCCTCTAAAATTATTTTTCAAACAAGAATCACAGCTGACTCCTGAAAAGTTGTCAATATTTATGCGTAAGTATTTTATCGATTTCTTTGTCTAGAATATGAAAGCATTAAAGTTCATTGAATCCAAGCCAATATTACGCTGTGATGTCACTGTTTCAGTGTTTTTCGCAATGAAATTCGCAGTGACAATAGCATCGAACAAATTTTGATTATCATTACCCACCTTCATGGCGATTCATTTTCGCCAGAGAATGTCGTCGAAACAATCACTTTTAGGCACCAGAATTTCCGGTACTCTATGAGGTATTTATATTAATAATCTAAATTAAGTAGCACAACATATATTACACTAAAATACAAGATAATTAACAAAAATTTCCAAGCAATCCTAACCCAACCAGGCCATAATGACGTCACATAAATGAAACCACAGACAGATGTCGCTTTGTTCGCAACCTACTTTTGAAACATCAAAATGTGCAAAATGCATTCATCATCCTACAGTCTAGGGATAATAATAAATTAATTTTAAGAAAAATCATTAAAATATTGAGATATACAGCAATATTTTTTCACTGACATTGCTGATCAATTAGATGGTAATATGGCATAGGAGAAAATAGCATTTCAGCGTTAATTCTTGGTTTGTGGGTTTTGTGGTCCATGCCAACACAATTTTGCCAAATAATAGAAGAAAAATCTCTTATTTGCCTTGAGCTCTTTTGTAATCTGTGCTTGTCATTGACAGCTGGTTACTAGTGACGCTGACGTTGACAATAGAAAGATGCTTGACTTTGATATTTAGTCGAATTTATCAAAATTCGACAAATTAATCAAAATTAATTTTTCGGTTCGGTTTCAATCGCTGTTGTTTCCATGGAGAACAATTTTCGTTTAAAGCCTGCTCGCTTTGCTATTAAATTGTTGTTTTACTTCATAGGCTGTGTCGGATTCAATATCTGTTCCTTTTAAATTACAATTAAACAACGTAAAATTCAACTTCCAAGTACAAATCCATGCTACGCAACACGATAGCAAACTATCATTATCCGTTTGCTAGTTCCAGTTTAGGCGGGAATCAGTGGGTCCTCGTTTTTGATGAAAAACATAGTTCTGCAAGGATGACTGATGTGCTGTGCCATTTGGTTGTAGATGGGAACGAGGTCTTGGAGCTCAAGCTAGGTAAGTAGATAAGCATGATATATGTACATGTGTATGCACCACTGGTACATAGGTCGTTGTTTATGCTTATTTTTGCGGGTAAAGATGTTGTTGGCCTTTCTGTTGGAAAAGGTGAGCCTTACCTTAACTGGTATCATACCGGCAACTTGTTTATGTACTAAAAATACATGCTAGTGTCTAATATTTTTATTTTACATAGTTACACTTCCAGTTGAAGGGCCTAGTGTGAGGCTTAATTTTGAATTTTTAAGATTGTTATGTATTTGTTCAACATTGAATCAGTAAGTCAGCTGTCTTTTGGCAGCCAATAACTGACAATCAATGAGATTTGTCGTTTTACTCATAATGGCTGACTGGCTAGGCATTTCATGACAGCTCACCTGATGTTAAGTGATAGTGTGTTTGAAGCTGGATAACACACCTATCCTGGAATGGGAACTGGCTCTCAAGTGATGCTCCTGAAACATCATTACGGGCTTGGGAGCATGGTTGCCTAGAAGAAACCGGTTCAATATTCCGGTGTATTCCACAGTCTAGCAATTCGCACAATAAAATTGGAACAAAGCGCTTCTTATGGGTTTTCGGAATATCAGCCATGATACAGTGTCCCCTTTTTGTGCCGACTCTGGTTGTCCGTTGAAAAGCACCAGGAGGGATTAAGATCATGCATATCAGATGCAGAGATGATGGAGGGTGATCTTTTTTTTATTTTATTTTTTTAATAATAGGCTTGCGTTTGACTGCCAACTCGCCTGATGTAAAGCGAGTAAGTACTAAGTCTTAATTTTTTTATGTTCAAGAGATGTTAGTTTTGTTCACGCCAACTGCTATAATATCACTTAATAATTCCAGTGAGAACAGTGGATGATCTTGAGAATGACGAGACCAGCTTTGGCCCGGAGATGTGCCACCAAGTGTTTGGGGAGAACGAGAACATATTTGGGTACACAGACCTGCACATCAGATTGTATTACAGTGCCGGAAGCCTACAGACATACCTGGGTGTAGAATATTCAGAAAAGGCAAGTAGTTCACTCTACTTTTTATGTAGGATTAAACGGAAAGGATGTACTTAGCCAAAAGGGGTTCATATGAGTGTGAATAAGTTAGTTTTCTATGAAACATATTTTTATCGCGATTTCAGGATTAGTCTCATAGTAAAATAAAAGTTCATAATGATAGGTACTATGGATCCCTTTCGGCTTAGAATAACCCTTTCAGCATATCCCTGTATTAAAATAAGATCAATAGTTCTGCAATTAAAGTTTTTTTTCTTGGAATTGGAGTAATTTTTGTATCCAGGGGGGCCCCTACATCCTACTCTGGTATACTGAGTGTGGTAATGACTTCAACCCTGCCAAACTGGTAATGGCTAAGCTTCCATCACCAAATTCACCAATGATGAAAGGTTTTTTATGTGACTGTATTAAATAGCAATATTTTAAATTTAGATATCAAGTTATCAACACTCACCAAAATCGGTCCATGAGCTCAGGGGCCTTACGGTTACCTGTTTTAAGCGATTCTGTAATTTATTTTAAGTAAGATTCTGATTCAAAAATTTGCGCGACCGCAAACCGTACCTCGACGCGTTAAGGTTCACGTTTGCGTGATTTTCCGCACTGCACGTTTCGAGCCCGCGTTTAGAGGTAGCTGTAGGGCCCCTGGAATTATTATAGAATTAAGAAACCCACAATTACATGAACCCTAAAAACATACCACTTCTTAGGCAGTTGTGTAAAAACCCTCTACTTTATACACTTTCTGATTTGATATACTGGTTTTAAAAGTTAAGATTTTTTACAGATTGAACCCAGTAAATCAGATGGTATGAAAGCTGATGATGTTGAAGATGCACTAAAGAAAGTCCTAGCTCCAGGATATGTCACAAATCTGGATCACTTTGTCTCAAAATTGGAAAAAGATGCTTCTTTCACCCCACACGGAACACTTTTACATGCTTTCACTGTTAATCCATGTAAGTATCAACATTACATACCAATCACCGAATTTTGCTTGAACATAATTATAGGTAACTAGCTGCGGTCCGCGGTTTCACCCGCGTAGTGATGAAAAATGGTGATGATGATGATGAAAAGTAGTCTATGTCACTCTCTGACTCCTGAACTATACCCAGGCAAAAAATCTGGCTCACGCCGCGCAGGCATTCCGGAGCCGAGGATGTTGTGGATAGTGAAAGTGGTACCTAGTATGAGTTCCAGTGTTGGCTGCCAGAGCTGCGGCACGCTCGCGCCCTTTTGTAGCAACGCAGTGCATTGACCCCGAGTTTTGTATGCTTTACATTGCTGGTTGGCAAAATACTAAACCACTAAAACTTTTAGAGCAAATAAATATTTGTATTAGATTGTGTTTAGATAGTATAACCATAGCGGTAGTGTACTATAGCGGTGGCTTCGGTAGTGTTTTCCTTACACCCGGTATACTATGTACTTCTAATGGTAACGGTATGCACTTCAATGACAAGTTGTCCATGTTGTTGTATTCCAGATGATGGCGGAGACAAGCGCACGTTTGAAGTGTATTTCTCTCAAACATCTACTCCCGGCTTTATATCTTTTCATGAGAGATTACAGACTTTCCTCCTGTGGTATGTGGATGCAGCCTCCTTCATCGACATTGACGATGATCAGTGGACATTCTTTACAGTGTATGTATACTCCAGTCTTTCTCAAAGTATGTCTTGTGACCCACCAGTGTATTGTATTGGGTGGGCCCCCAAAACTGATATTCGTTCGACTATTTATTAATTACTAAGTAGCCTGCATGGTTACTTAGTAATTAATAATTTGTAAAGTGGAATTTGGGAAAATACTGCTGCAATAATATAACGCGGTTTGTTTCCTTAATGTTATGCACTTGGTGGGTCCCAAACTTTGTTTTTGTTTAGTTTGGTCCTGTCCCAACAACGTTGGGAACCACTGCTCTAGTCCATCACTCTAATGTAGGGTGTAATCTTCAAGATTGTAAGTGTGTATGTTTGTCTACAAGCAACTACGGAAAGGCTGAAAGCGGATTTGAATGAAAATTCGGTATCATTATCATCATCAGCCAGAAGACGTCCACTGCTGAACATGGCCTCTCCCTTAGACCTCCACACTGAACGACAGCCTATAGATAGACCCGGGTATGTCCTAAAACTGCGACTAGAACCACCGGCAGCAGCATCCTATTAGTATAAGATGAAGGTGAACATACTGCGATCCCCAAGATAAATAAAAAAAACAGAATGAGAAGTCATGGGTTGGTTATGTCTACCCTCGTTCCAGATTCGAGAAGTACGAGAGCAGCGAGGGTGGTGTGCGGTACGCAGCAGCTGCGTACGCGACGGTGTACCGCTACTACGCGTACCCGCGCCACTCGCGGCCGCGCATCTCACAGGTCCTCACGCTGCCACCCTTCAGGAAACTCGGCATCTGTGCGCATCTCATACAGGTACATTTATTATTAGAAGCCTTACCTTTGACCTTTATCAAGATAGACACCGCGATTTCACCTACTTTGCGTCTTTACTTGGATCAATGCTCTAACTTAATTCAGTTCGATCTCCATCGTCTTCTTGGTAGTAGCAAGTCGAACGTCAATACAAAAATATAAAATTTCGCCATAGTAAACTGTAAAAACTCTGAAAGCAGTTGGCCGTGCAAGTATAGATAAACTACCACTAAATTACACACGTGATGTCTATTTTTTTCTTATTTCATGAAATGTGGGTGATAAGTACTGAAATCCCGTTTGGGATGTATTGTACATTTGCCCCTCCCAGCCTACCTAAACCAGCCGATCACATTAAAATAACGAAGCACGGCTTTTGGTCATTCACTAATCTGTTCTGCCCCTCTTCTTTCCGTGACGTCATAGTAATTACCAAAATGCGGCATGCATGGGTATCTATCTTAATAAATACTTGTGTTAGTAGCACTCGAATCATAGCTTGACTTGTTGTATCTAACCAATCACTGATGTCCAGCAACGGACGATACCGTCAGTCTTCAGATGGGTTCGGTGGCAAATGGCTTTTATAACTGAGTGCTACTGTAGGTCAGATGGCGTTAAAATACAGGCAATCCAATTAGCCAGAAAGAAAATGTAAAAATAAGAAAAAGAGGATAATATAAAGATATGATAATATCATCTAACCTGTAAAATTTTATGACATTTTCCAGGCGATCTACTCTCATTTCACAATACAGTCAGACGTTGTGGACATGACAGTGGAGGATCCCTCACAAGACTTCCAACGGATCAGAGATTATGTCGACGCCAAAAATTGTGAAACTTTGCCAGCTTATCAACCTGCTAAACTTCTCCAAGGGTAAGTTATTCCAACTTGTGCTTAGCAAACTCAGCTGCGGCTTGTAATTCTTGTAAACAGTTTTATTTTTATTTGATTGGGGGATTTTTGTTATCTACGTGTATGCACATAGGCCAATCTGAATGGACAAAATTGGCTGGACTGGGTGCATGCACATAATATGATCAGTTGGTGCTTAGACAACTTTTAGTTACTTAAGCCGCTGCCTCCGTATGTGCCTAGACCTCAAATTTCCACATACAGAAAAAGAATACGACTGGAAGTAGGAAAATGGCCCATTACCACCCAACACATTGGATTTTTCTTGGATACGTACCAAACGTTTCGATTCTACGTTTCTAATCCATACGGCCAAGGGTTGGAACAACCTGTCGGCTTCCTTGTTTCCTGAGAAATATAATCTGGGCCTTTTCAAGGCCAGAGTGAATAGGTATCTTGTTAGTCTGCGTGCTTCATCTTCGACCACATCGTCGTTTACCAACAAGTGAGTTGGTGGTCAAACGCGGACTTAACCGCGATGTACTGTTTGATATTTTGTTTTATTGTATTTGTTATTTCAACATTCACGGAACTGGACTGTATCTCTGTTTTATTTGTGAAAACTATTACGACTTGTTTGTTCTTATTTTTCTTGCTATGTTTTATGTTGTTAAAGCTGTTTAACAAATAAATAAATAAATTAAAAAATCCCCTAGGATAGCACTGCAGGTGGAACTGAAAGTAAACCTGTCTTGGTTTACAGATTCTCCCAAGAAATGAGCTCACAAGCGTGTAGTAAGTTCAAAATAAACAAGAAACAGGCGCGGCGCGTGTACGAGGTGCTGCGGCTCAAGAACACTAACACCTCCGACAAGACTGCCTACCTCAACTACCGCCTCGACGTCAAGAACAGACTCAATGCACCTTTTCAAGTAAGATTGTTTGAAGTGATAACTTCTGTAGGCACGTTGGCACATAATCATAGAGATACAATACAGTCACAAACGTGCCAAAAAAAGGTGACATTGTGAACTATATAATTGACACAATGTATCTACAATGACGCTCGAACGTTTTTTGACTGTTTTCACTGAGAAATAGTGACTCTATAGAAATTGTATCTCGATGCACAGAATACATATTAGTACAAGTACAGAAGACTCACTCCGTAAAATCATTTGAATAAGTTGCGACTCTTGCTACTACTCAATAAAGTGCAATTTAGGACGCGCGAGCGCCAACTACTTACATCTATATTTACCTCTCTGTCTTACGTCGCGCTCTCTCTGTCTATCGCGCACACAGAAAAGATTTTGAACGGACATGAGAAGGAAAATCTGTTGCCAGGCATTATGACAGAACCTTGCTTGAACATTGTTATTTAGATCAACGCGTCGAACTCCGCATCACAGTTGCTAACTGATTTCGAATGACTGACGTTTCGTTTATATGGGTGCAACTGGCTACAACAAATTTCTTACTAAAATTCCTTGATAGCCATTCCAAATAATAAAAAAATAAACTTTTCTGTGATTTTTACCAATGACCTATATGTACTACGGTTTTTACCAAGTTTTTACACTTATGTTTTTTTGCTTGTTTTTGTGTCTACAGAAAAAGAAGTTAGACATGAAGAAGCTCCAGAAAGTGCTGAAGCCAGAAGAGTTCGCAGCCACCATCAGCTCCACGGGGCTCAGCGAGACTCAGGGTCGCCTCGCCACCCAGTACCTGGCGCTAGAGGAAGAATACCGGAGAGTCATACACAGAATGGAACAAGACTGCTAACTCATTAAAGCATGTTAAAAATACACATACGAAATTGAATCTGTTATGATAGTCACTTTACTAGCTTTTGCCCGCGACTTTGTCCGTTCTGTAAAAAGTCTATATCACTCAGGAAAATTACAGATTACTGATGTTTTTTTACCTGTTTTTCGGATTGAAAGGCAATATTTCCAGTGAAATTAAGTATAGATTTAACATCTAATATTTCAGGGTGACGAGTGTAGTGCATTAATGTTCACGATTTTGAATTTAATTGAAGTTCTAAAATGTGGGTGGCACTGGACTATTATGGGCAAGCGTGGCGCTTACCATCAGGCGAGCGACTAGCTCGTCTCATAACTTAGTTGCTTAAAAAACGAATTTCCAGATTTTTTTAGTTCCAGTAATCTCCGACAAACTAAGTGAAAAACTCACAAAACTTTACCTCCTTATAATATTAGTGTAGAATGGCCCAGTATTGGTCGATTTTGATGTACCTTTATTTTTCAATGACGGCCAATCATTCTCCGAGACAGGCTTAGTTAGAGCTAGAGTGTACTAGTCGCCATACGTAAAATTTGAGATTTGTCAGACAAAATATATCGGACGATTGCCGTGTCAACAGCCAATCGGCGGCGTCGACGGCTGATCGACGGCCGGCTTAAAAGATCGAGCACATTAGGACGGGGCGCATCGCAAAAATCGCTTTCATACATTTTATATGAAATATCGCACATTATGCCGGGCGCAGCCGGGCAGATTTCCATATATCACGCAGTATCACCACGCTTTACCTCGACCTCTATACAAGCTTGGTGATACTACGTGATCGGCTTACGCCGATAAGTGTTCCTTAGCAATTCTAAGGTGAGGAACTTGAAAAAGGCGGCAACCAGGCACGCGCCGCGGTTCGTTTGCGTCAGTATAGCATTGTCCCCTTCCTTCGTGAATACTACTTCCATATTTTATTTCTTTCCCTGTAGAAATGACTTAACCGCGGTCGGCGGGCGGTTTCTCCATCTATAACTAGACATTCTCGTTGGGTCTTGTCTCACGTGATCCGCTCTATGTTGCATCGTATTGAAATAAGAGAGATGCGTATTTGCAGAAATGTCAGATTAATGTAGAAAAAGGTACAACTCGATGACTTGCTTCTTTTTATGATTTGGCCGTATTTTGCAGGTGAAATAGCATTACGCAGTTAATTTAAATTTTTCTTATTCTTTGTACTAATGCAATGACAGTTTCAGAGATACAAACGACGGCACACGGATATGGATAGTGATGTATCGCTGTCCTTGTCACCCACGCAATAATATTTGTACGAGTGAGACCTTCGAACAAAATAAAATGAATGGACGGGGTCCAGAAGGATCGCAAGTTTGATGATTACAAAATGAGCGCTGGCGCTCTCTTCATTTCAGTCAGTCTCTAGCCGTAGGAAATGCGACACAAGATTATTGTTACATGACAACGAAACATCTGACAAAAATTATGCCTTCGTGTGCTTTCCCGAAGTGTAAAAACACAACAAAAAACCAAATTAAAAGTTCAGGTGTCACTTTTCAATCGTGAGTACATATTCATCATTCTATTTTGTCATAAAATTTAAATTAATTTCATCAAAATTCGATAACTAGTCCCCATTTTTTAATCTCGTGACCACGTCCATCCACGGCGACAAACGGTTCGAGAGCAATATACAACCACAGGTGTTCTCTTTTACTCACATACTTATATTCGCTATCAATTTTTTGCAACAAATGTACTGTACCTACATCATTATAATGTATTGAAGTATACGAGTATATGCGACAGTTTTGACTCGGTGTTACTGAGCAAGTTCAATGGTTATGGCCCGTTCATTCATTTTAATTTGGTCGAAGAGTGAGACAGCGTAGAGTCCAGTGTGAAAGACTCAGTTGCGCCGGACCAGTGGGAGAAATACGATAATTCGATACATAAAATAAGTATAGTACTTATTACATACAAATTTAAATTTCGTAATATGTAATACGTATTTTAGGTATCTATTATTCATACCTAGCCTACAGTTTTGAGAGTAATTAAGTCACTGTTTGAAACTGTCATTGTACCATTTCGTTCTGTTTTGTCGCAATGGGGTATTTGACTACTTTTGGGAAACTATTGCACATTATTGCCTGATATAATTTAATGTAAACTGCATCTATATTTTCTGGATATCAGTCGTATTTGCGATATAAATCGATGTTAAAGTTTGAATAAAAAAATATCGCGCCATAACGCAGACCTGCGTCCTAGCTCCAGTCACGTGACTCATTGACGTCACACAGATATAAATAACTGCAGCCAGGCAGCAAAAGTTTGATAATCAATTAATTTCTAATAGAAGTAATGGTTTATAAATGTTGTGTAGTGTCACAATGTACAAATACTTACGACACCGGAAAAACTATTTGTTCTTGTTCCAATGGAACCCAAAACTCGAAAAAAAAAGTGGTTGGAACTAGCTCGTAGAGAACCCAAAAGTATTGGAGCTAATTCAAGTGTTTCTATGTGCGAAGATCATTTTGAGGTACATATTTGAGTCTATATATTTCTATTACTATTTTACGTATGTACTGTTACTTTCTTTTTAAACATTGTAAACCTTGACATAACCGAAAAAAATAGTGATATCCACCTACAACATACTTTTTTACAACTTGATTGAATGTTTTGCTTAGAGAACAATTAAAAATTAATACTTACATTGTTGTTTTTACGTCATTCGTTACGTTAATCAGAATCATTATTGAAGAAATACGCAACCATAAATACATTAATTTTGGGTAAGTTACTGCTGTCTGCTTGCATAAAATATTTCTCCATTCTTCTCACATTTAACCTCCGGACTGTTTTTGGTGAAAAATCTGGATAAATCGCTATCAAAATAGCTTTACAACATTAAATTCGCAAATATCAATACAAAATCTGTTTGTTTAGATCTGTGTGACGTCACTAGGGATGAAGCCAATTACAGACCGTTTTCGATCACGTGATCAAATGTCGAAAACACAGTTATTTTATTCGCGTTTTTTACAAAAAATAAGCATATTTTAATTTAAAAATCAATGAAATATGCTTTTTCATTATGTCATGTTTATGGATGATTTAAATTGGCATAATATTTTCAATACAGTCAAATACCCTATTGATTGGAAAAGCTAGTTTTCTTTCCACTGGTAGGAGACTATACTCCCTTGCTACTGCACTGTAAGGAGAGCTACTCTCGTTTATATTCTTGGCACTCCATTTGCAGTAGGTCGTTCTAATTCAATAAATAATGGAATTATCGTTACTGTAATGACGTTGAGCTATATGCCTCTCAACTTCAACTTCAACTCTTATTTAATGGCATATATGCCTCTCGTATGTGAAAAAGAATGGTAAACAATTTTAGAACTGTCAAATGGTACTACAATTAAAATTGACACAATTCTCATATTTGTGAAGTCTGTTAGGTCCTACTAGAAATATAAATTGTTTATGCGTCTACCACACGGTGCAAGTAACCTGCGCAGTTTTATAAGTATCTCTCTCGCGCGCGCGCTCTTGTTATAAGTTGCGCAGGTAACTTGCACAATGTACAAGATGCATTAGTCTTACTATTCATCATCATCATCATCATTTCAGCCGTAGGACGTCCACTGCTGGACATAGGCCTCCCCCATCGATCTCCAAAAGGGCCGGTTGGAAGCGGCCTGCATCCAGCGTTTCCCTGCGGTCTCTTTTAGGTCGTCTGTCCATCTTGTGGGTGGACGTCCTACGCTGCGCTTACCAGTCCGTGGTCTCCATTCCAGAACCTTTCGGCCCCATCGGCCATCTGTTCTGCGTGATATGTGCCCTGCCCACTGCCATTTCAACTTACTAATCCGGTGGGCTATGTCGGTGACTTTCGTTCGTCTACGGATCTCCTCATAGTCTTACTATTAATGCTACAATATAGTTCGTACTACAAAATGTGTGTTGCATGTGGCGTGTGTCTGTCATTATTGAAACTGAATTATTAATGTTATGGCTGTTGGGTGAATGTCATTTAGCAATAAAACAATATCTTCAACTTAGAGCTTTATTTTCTTTGATCTAACATTTACAAATAGAGTTATCTATCTTCTTCTTCTATATTATAAAGAGGAAAGATTTGTTTGTTTGTTTGCATTGAATAGGCTGCGAAACTACTAAACCGATTTGAAAAATTCTTTCACTGTTGGGAAGGTACCCTATCCCCGGGTGACATAGGCTATAATCTATACCCGTGCGAAGCTGGGGCGAACCGCTAGTCAAACTATAAATATACACACTTCATACCTCAGATCAGATAAACAGAGATTTGCCTTAGTGCAATAGGCACGTGTCCAATATTTTTATTATCTCATAAAACTTGATCATAAATAGAACCCATCAACGAAAACAAATTAAAAAAAAAAACAAAAATAAATAAGTTATAAATATATATTTTATTTTGATGCTAGACAGAGAGCGCACTATAGCACGTTATGACGTCAAATCGTGTGCGCGCTATACAAATGCTATACTAACACATGCTTTGGTGATCCATAAACACTACACAGAACAATAAAATAACATATATATACAACTAGTAAAAACTATTAACAATCAGACCTATACAGCTTGTGTGATAAAAAATATTCATCGTGAAAGATCATAGCTACCTAATACCATTACCGCTAATACTGAAATGGACATAGTAATTGGGACAATTCCCATAAATTCGAAAAAACCTTGATTGCGTACTATATATCGCACTACTGAGTGCTCAGTGCGAGTATTTCCCATCGCGTTTACCTACTCTACCGCGCTAACTACGATTTGTATGAAAAAAAAGAGCAGCGCCATCTAGCGCATGTAGATGGAACTGCTCTTACTTAATACAAATCGTTATCGTTGACGCGATCAAGTAAGTTAACGCAACTGAAAAAACTCTCACTAGGCACTCTGACATCTTCAGTCAGTGTACTACAAAGCATTAAAATTGCATATTAAAGTATCTTCTTACAAATATAGAAGAGCAGTACCACAGAAAGTATTCTTGGTTCGACTGATAATGTCGGATCACCACCATGAAAGCAATACGCATGAACGAGTTGGTGTATCTGCATCAGAGTGCCGAGTGCAAGTTTTTCCATTTTTCGTTTACCTACTCGATCGTGTTAACGTTAACTGCGATTTGTATGAAGTAAGAGGAGCGCCATCTACATTGCGCTGTACATATTTCATACAAGACGTAGTTTTAATAAGAACAGCGCCATCTAGCGCCATGTAAATAGAACTACTCTCACTTCATACATATCGTAGAAGTAAACGTAATTGGAAAAACTCGCACTAGGCACTCTGTTCATAAACATTCAATGATACGCTTTACCATATTGAAACTCATCCTAGCTCAGTACCAATTACGGATTTAAAATCTGTTAGTACCGATATTGAGACCCCGTCTATGAATTTGACTGGTCATCAGTAAAAAGTTATAGTTGGGGTGAAGCTCATCGCATACCTACCTAAGATGTCAAAAACTACCACCTTTTTTTCATTTGTAACAAAATGTAGACACAATTCATTTATAGCATAATATAGAATTTTTCTAGCTAGAACTTGCCCTTTTTTGACAGTGTTCCGTAAAATATTATATTATGCAATTAGTGAATAAATGATGGATTTAAAGCGAGGGCCATATATGAATCACGCGCAAGTGAAGTATCAAATGTTAGAATCTTGAGCGACGCGAGTGATTCATGCACATAATTTGAGATGGAGGTCGATGATATTGGTGTGTAATAAATTTAAACGCTAAAATAGTGATTAAAAGTGCTTTTTATTCACTGTTTTCAGTGAATAAATTAAGCTTTTTAGAGGGGGAATGGTATTAAAATATTTAATGCTTATTCATGGCCATAGTCAAGTTGGTAAAGTACAGATACGGACACAAAGTTTTCTAAGCGTTTATATGCTATAAGAACTTCTTCCTGATGTCCGATTGAAATCTAAGACTCCAGTACTTTGATCTAAATATTGGTACAAAAAGATTTTAAATCCGTGATTGATACTGAGCTGGGACGTCACCATACGTCTACGCAGCTACATAATAATCTACGCAGCTGCCAACACAAACTACAAAGTACAAGAATAATTCAACATTTTCTCATTCTTATCTAATAAGAAAGGCTTTGTAAAGTCACTTCGATTCAGAAACACGATTCATACATCTAGAATAATCTAGATAGACTACAATAGTTATCACACTAATGAAAAACTAAACTAAAATTATTATGTCATTTTGTCCCGAGTTGGATTGCGGTCAACTTCGAATTTGGACGGCAGCCATTTTTTTGTTAGAAACTATAAAATGGCAATAAAAATCGGCAAATTTTACTGATATTCAAATATTTGGCTAATAATTTAGGAATGTCATTGTAATTCAACCGTTCGTCGTTAAGAGTGCGTATAAAGCGAGGAAAATTTCTGATTTCACCCGCGCGTCTCGCATCACCCGCATTAGTGTGAAACACAACCACGGCAGCGCGGCAGTCGCGCGCAGCTCCAGTACACATAACTCGCGTAGTCGAACTCGTCATGCGGCAAGGAGTAATAAACACAGGATAAGCATAATGTTGGCGTTTTGGCGATTAGCTGGGTTCGGTCGCGGCGCGCAAAACCGTAAATTGTTTATTTCAATTTTCAAAATTGTGTTTGTTGTATATTTTTAAACTTAATTTTTAAGTTATCTACAATATCAATATAAAATTAATAAATTATATAAATTAAATTGAAATTGCCTAAATTAATTTTCAAATTAAAATTTTACGCTTGAGACAGAGAGTCAGAGATCGTTAAACATTAAATCAAACTAAACTAAACTAATGCTATGCTATGCTACGCTACGCTATGCTATACTAAACGAAACACGCGAAACGAAATACCCGAAAGCCCGTTGGTCCAGTTGGTAGTGAACCTACCTTCTGAGCTTCGGGCGTGGGTTCGATTCCCACCTAGGACAAAATTAATGTGATGAACATTTTGTGTTTGTTCTACGAGTATACCTGGTTGTTAATATCTATTTAAGTATGATTTATTTAATTTAATTTAATGTAATTTAATGCAATGCAATTCAATTCCATTCCATTCAATTCAATTTACTAAAAAATATCATCATCATCCTTCACAGAACCTTCCTCATTATTTGAAGTCGGCCTAATATACCTACTGTTTGACCTACCAGTACCTACCCGAGCCAACCCGGCCGGTCTAACAGTAGGTATTACTACTTACCTTTTTATCCGACTTCAAATAAGGAGGAAGGTTCTCAATGCGACTTGTATAATCTTAGTGTCTCTGTCTACTTGGTCCACAGTGTTGCACCGCAGTGTTGTAAAGCAGTGTTGCACCGCAGTGTTGCAACGCAGTGTTGCAACGCAGTGTTGCAACGCAGTGTTGCAACGCAGTGTTGCAACGCAGTGTTGCAACGCAGTGTTGCAACGCAGTGTGGCAACGCAGTGTTGCATCGCACTGTTGCGCCGCAGTGTTGCAACGCACTGTTGCACCGCAGTGTTGCAACGCAGTGATTGATAATTTTATTGCATACCTACCTTGCCAAAAGATTCGCTTTTTTACCAGCTAAGGAAACATTAACTTTTTTCTGAGATTCGCCACTGTCAAGAAACATTTTACTGTTTAAAGGCAAAGTTTATTTTTATTGTTTCATTCAAGAGCAATGTTTATAACCTCAAATAAGCCACAAATGACAGCACCAGCGAAGGTGGCGCCATCTGAGATAAGTTTTGCCGTGGTTTGCCTGTAGCTTCTCATTACCCAAAATGTATGAAAAATACTGCGTTAGTTCCCTAATACTCACCCTGTGAAATCATTTACCACTGAATAAAACTCAAAATATATAGTGATGGTCAAAATATTTTCGGATTTGAATTAAATAAAGAAATTTCGTTAGTGAAGCTACTTCTCAAAATCTCTGAAATATTGGTGCCGTCGTTTGGCTTTAGACCTCAGCAGCCATAAATCGATGCCACAGACTTAAAATATTCAAGGATGGCTGAAATATTTTCTGATTTAACGTCTTCACTGAAATATTGAAGATGTCTTCTAGTATTAGAACTGAACAATCTATAATCACCGTTACTGATTTAAAATATGCAAGGATGGCAGAAATATTTTACGATACAAGTCATGATTCTCTGAAATATAAGAAACATTTTACTGTTTAAAGGCAAAGTTTATTTTTATTGTTTCATTCAAGAGCAATGTTTATAACCTCAAATAAGCCACAAATGACAGCACCAGCGAAGGTGGCGCCATCTGAGATAAGTTTTGCCGTGGTTTGCCTGTGGCTTCTCATTACCCAAAATGTATGAAAAATACTGCGTTAGTTCCCTAATACTCACCCTGTGAAATCATTTACCACTGAATAAAACTCAAAATATGTAGTGATGGTCAAAATATTTTCGGATTTGAATTAAATAAAGAAATTTCGTTAGTGAAGCTACTTCTCAAAATCTCTGAAATATTGGTGCCGTCGTTTGGCTTTAGACCTCAGCAGCCATTAATCGATGCCACAGACTTAAAATATTCAAGGATGGCTGAAATATTTTCTGATTTAACGTCTTCACTGAAATATTGAAGATGTCTTCTAGTATTAGAACTGAACAATCTATAATCACCGTTACTGATTTAAAATATGCAAGGATGGCAGAAATATTTTACGATACAAGTCAAGATTCTCTGAAATATAAATGCTCTCATCTAGTGTTGGACGCAAATCACGCAAAACCTCACCTAATCCTCAAAAAAAAACTCACCTATGTTTCCAACCAATTAGTTCAAAATATTCAAAAATAGCTATTTATTTTTTGATATAACTTCACTTTGCTGAAATACTGGTGGTGCCACCTAGCGTTTGATCTGAGAAACTCGTATTTTATGCTACTGATTCAAAATATTTAAAGATGGTACCGCACTGTTGTACCGCACTGTTGTACCACACTGTTGCACCGCACTGTTGCACCGCACTGTTGCACCGCAGTGTTGCAACGCAGTGTTGCACCGCATTGTTGCACCGCAGTGGTGGACTGCAATTCAACCAGTATAAAAAAATACTGGTCGAATTGAAGGTACTCTAAGGTAAATGAGAACCTTCCTCCTTATTTGAAGTCGGATAAAAAGGTAAGTAGTATTTGACTTTGACTAAGGTAAGTAGTCCCGCTAGTGTATTGTGCATTTCCCCTTACCAGCACATACCCGAGCCAACCCAACTGGTCAAACAGTAGGTACTTATGTTTTTAACCGACTTCAAAGAAGGAGGAAGGTCCTCAATTCGACTAGTATTTTTTTATACCGGTTGAATTGAGAACCTTGCCCCTGTTTTGAAGTCGGTTAAAAACATAAGTACCTATTGTTTGACTTTCCACATTTAATTTTTTTTTTATTAGAAGATGTTTTTTTGCTTCCATTATTACCAAGCTATTTTTTGTCTGTTAAAATTGAGAACCTTCCTCCTTTTGCAGAAAGCCGCTTCTCGTAAAAACGTGAGAAAATGTGGATGGAACTCTCAAGTCAAATTAACCATCACATTAATTTAAATGATTTTTAATTTTAATTTTATAAAATTATAATGAATCTAAATTATTTTATAATGTCATTTAATTTTTAGTTTTATCTTTCTGACTCTCTCTCTCTGCTTCTCTCCGTCTCTCTCTCTCTCTCTCTCTCTCTCTGTCTGTTTGTCTGTCACAAAGAAACACTCCGACTCTAATAGTTATATTACTGAGCATACATAATAATGGATTCGTTAGGGCCTAGTCGTATCCATTTTATTTGTATCTATGTTATTTTTTCGTAGTAGCTTTACCTAGTCTGTGCTCTAAGGTCATTGTCACCACTTGGTAGCCGCATCAAGTGGTCGCGTTCGAGCCATCGATTTTTTATATTATCCTTTGTTTGAAAATACAGTAGGTGTTGATATAATCGCACTCGGAAGATAAAACCAAGGCGAAAAGCAAGCGCGTGCGTCCTTCCCCGTTGAGGCACAGTGCGGTACTGAGGTTAAACGGAGCATGTTTCGCTATTTAGATGCAAAGCGCAACAGAATAAGACTGAATATCGGACTTGCCGTTTGACCGAATAGTTGCTTAGAACTAAAGGACGTAAGTCTCAAATCGAATATAATTTATTATGAGAGTACTAATTAATCTAGGTAAATTTTGTCTTAACACTGGAAAACAAACTATATTTTCCTTCGGTGAGTATTTATTTTAGATATGTAACTGAAGTACTTTCCAAGTAAAATCAAAAAAATTAGCAAAAAGGCACCAATTTCAAAACATTAAAGTATCGAGTAAATATCTTGCTATTATGTTTCTGTCTTAATGGCGGAAAGAAAATGAATTGAAAATTCACATATATCAATTATTACGGTGATCGGATATTTGGTTTAGTTAGAATATCATGGCAAATTAGCATAAAATTTCGGTTGCCCCCTCTTAAGTTCTGGTTTCCTAGGACAGCGGTGCCGTCATTAAACGTCCATAATGGCGGGCGAATGAGGTCACTAAAACGTTGTCTATGTAAACAAAATGGCGCGGTTTCAAAAGAGCGGTATTTGACACCGTAACCAGTGTTGCGCAACTTCCATACAAATTCTCGAATGTATTAAACGGATGCGAAATCAAACTTCTACGTTTACACTACATATAGGCATCTCATTTCATAGGCGTAGCACCCGTTTCATAAATATTTTTCTCTATGGAAGTCCCACCTCTTCAGCGTTAGCGGTTATATTCTCTTTGACCGTAACGTCAAAAAGTGGTACTGCCATTTTGCATGACAGCCGTTGCGTCCGCTACGCAAGCGAAGATACGGCGCCGCAATCCTAGGAAACCAGAGCTTAACGACGTGTTTCAGCCAAAATGTCTTGTCTCGTTTTCGCTCATGGCATTTATCGTTAGCAAGAAGTAGACAGTGCACTGTGAATATATTGTGGTCTAAGGAGGGAATCGAAAGACCCTCGTACACTTTCATAGCTAGGAGGAGCGAGAGAAGTTGTCGGCGTAGTAATAATGTTCGCCGAACCACTCGCTGTGCTCGTCTAAATACCTGGAAGAATATCAATACATTTTCACAAATAAACTTTATTAATTTATAAATACTTTTTAACAACAAGCTTTTTCGTATTCTTGTCAGCAAACCCTGTCATTTGATACCCATATGATGGTAGATAAGAACACGCCATCTTGGGGCGTCCGCCATATTGAATTTATCATCAGGACCAAACTGCTTGGGAAGACAAATCCAACGAATCCAAATTCGACGGGGTTACGTCGTTTCGTTTAAAAGGTAGGCCTCCCACTAGATGGACCGACGACATAGTAAGAGTCGCTGGCATCCAGTGGATGCAAAAGGCAGGCTGTCGTTCAGTGTGGAGGTTAAAGGGGGAGGCCTATGTTCAGCAGTGGACGTCTTCTGGCTGATGATGATGATGATGACGTCGTTTCGTTTAGGAGTTCCTATGGCTACCTTCTGTCTCCATCATCAGACGCTGGATGGTACCATAACATTGCACTGTCACCGAACTTACATATGCCAAATTTCAGCTCAATCGGTGGAGCTTCAGCTCTAACCTTGCAACTGAATTTTAGACCAGTTATCGGTGTAAAATTCAGTTGCAAGATTCGCCCTACACATACTAACAAGGCAATTTAAATAAAAGCTTGTTAAAAATAGCAACTGTAGTGTGTCAAAAACTAGACACAGTCATTTTATATATGTTAAAAAAACCATCTAATACGAGGATGAGATAGCGGCGCGCGATATTCTGGGCCTTAAGTATTAGTCTAGTCTAAGTATTCCAGTCCAAGTAGCGAGCAACAGCTAGCCGGCCCGGCCCGAGCATTCCTGGCGCCCAGGCGAAAGACTAGAACAGCGCCCTGTTTGGGGTCCCGTACTCAAAGGGTAAAAACGGGACCCGGGACGGGAAAGAAATAGTACTTAGCCTACATTGTACGTCTGTCTGTCTATAATACATTTAAATGGCTGTATCTTTTGAACCGTAATAGATAGCCAGTTGAAATTTTCACAGAATATGTAATGTTACAGCGGATTATCTAAGAAAAAAAAAGTTAAACACTAATAGCGTTAACACACGTATGGATTTGGTTGACGGACCGCCGTCCAACCAACTGAAGAGAAAGAGTGAGAATGTCATATTTCCCTCTCTTTCTCTCCCGTTGGTCAGACGGCGGTTGAGGTCAACCAAATCCATACGTGTGTTAACACTATAAAGGCGGGTGGGTGTCCCCATACAACAATCGTATTTTTGTATAAGCTTTAATGTAAAAACGGTAATACGTACGTACAAGCGTCAAACTTGGCATGATTATAGTACACACTCTAAAATAAAACAACAAATAATAAATTTACTTAACGCGGCGCGTTAATTTGACCTCTATTCCCTAGAAAATAAAGGCCAACTTTTTGACGTTAACGCGCCCCGTTACGTGTATGTTTGTAGTTAGAGAATGAGGGCCCTGTAATATACGTCAGGTACTTACTGGACAAACATATCGATGTGCTTCACGATCAATTTCAACTTAAAATCTGGCATCTGTGTGGCGTTCAAGAAGTCCGGCAACTTCACTGCAAACACAAGGAAACGTTATTTATTAATTGAACGAAAGACACAGCCGTTAAAAGGTAGGACGAACGGACGGACAGACAGACAGCGTAGGCTCACTAATAGACTCGTTAAGTTTTCTGAAATTTTCACATTTTCTTAACTTTTATTTCCGTAAGAACCTTCTACAAAGTATTAGAAATAAATAAATAAATATAAATGAAATCGGTAAAGTCGTTCTCAAGTTATGGCGTGACCAAACCAAGGTATATAGAGATTAATTTTTATTTAGTATATAAAGACATATAAACCTTCCGGTAAGAACCTTCTACAAAGTATTAGAAATATATAAATAAATATAAATGAAATCGGTAAAGTCGTTCTCAAGTTATGGCGTGACCAAACCAAGGTATATAGAGATTAATTTTTATTTAGTATATAAAGACATATAAACCTTCCGGTAAGAACCTTCTACAAAGTATTAGAAATATATAAATAAATATAAATGAAATCGGTAAAGTCGTTCTCAAGTTATGGCGTGACCAAACCAAGGTAGGTATATAGGGATTCATTTTTATATAGTATATAAAAATATATAAATCTTCCGTGAAAAACGGTGAAAACCGCATCAAAATCCGTTGCGTGGTTTATGCGTAGGAGGAGTTAGCGGATATACAGACAGACGCGGAAAGCGAGTTTATTTTATACTAGCAGACCTGACAGACGTTGTTCTGTCTTAGAAATGTCAAACACGCAAAAGTCAAAATTTAAAATCTTATTTTTTTACACCTTAGGTTACATTATTGGAGTTTTAGTAAGGATCCCTATTTTTTTTGAAAATATAATATAGCCTATGCTACCCGGAAATCGTGTAGCTTCCCAACAGTGAAAGAATTTTTCAAATCGGTTCATTCGTTTCGGAGCCTATTCAATGCAAACAAACAAACAAACAAACAATCAAATCTTTCCTCTTTATAATATTAGTATAGACTATTTAGAAGATAGAGATGTGACAGTTACCGAATAGTCTGGCAAGATGAATAGCGCCGTAGACGCGGCACGGCAGATGCTCCGTGCCTTCGCGCGGGATGATCTGCCATTTGGCCACCTGGAAGCAAATCTCCATCAAAATTTCGCCATGGTACGTTACTATCAAGGCGATAATCTCTACGTCACCTCAGAACCAGAAACCTCAGAAAAAATAAACGGAAGCGTTATCCATACAGTTTCTTCTTTAGCATTTACACCCGCCTCGGTCGTCCATTTGATAATATTTTGATCACATCGTTTGCAGTTGTGATGGGATATTTACCGTGGTAAGGTTGTGGAATGAGCTCCCGATATTTCGGCGCAGTCTTCCCGTGAACATGGTGCATGTAACTGCGCTGAAATATCGGGAGCTCATTTCACAACCTTACCACGGTAAATATCCCGTAAATACTCATATAACTTTACCACTAAATTACTCTTGCTGAACAATTATTTAATTATTGCTTAATTATAGCAGGTCCAAAAAAATGCTGGATTTTCATACAACTAAACGTGCTCGCGGCATTTATCTTGATACATCTGTAAATTGTACCTTTTCCAAGAGCAGCGAGAGTGGGGTCCGGGTGGGCGGAGCGGGCGCAGGCGCAGGCGCAGCCGGCGGCGCGCGCCAGCTCTCACTCGCTGAAGACCCACTGCTGCACACGCTACACATACATATACGTTTATGTTATTTAAGTAGCGACAAAGAATACATATAAGTACAAGTACAGCAGATTCACTCAGTAAAATCAGTAAAGTCCCAACTATTATGGTGCCGGACTGACCGGTGGTCCAGGTTTGTCCAGTGGTGCCAGTCCGTCCTGTAGTGCCGGACTGTCCAATAGTGCCAGACTGGCCTGGGGGGTTAGACAAGACCCACTTTCTGACATTTTCATTCACAATGACATTAGCTTGAGAGATGATATCTCAAGCTAATGTCATTTTCATACAATTTCATCTTTCCGCAGGCGTTAACGCTAACAGAAAGTGGGTCTTGTCTAACCCGTGACTACATGTGGTGCCAAACAGACTGTTGGTTTTTTATCTACGTTCCACGTTTGACCACCATCTGGCTTGTTGGTTATTAATAAATAAATTAACGAAAATATTTGGGACATTATATTGCACACACGGTCATGTGACCCCAAACTAAGCAAAGCTTGTACTATGGCTGCCAAAGACTGACATACGTGCATTTTTTTAAAAATAGATATTAACACCCAGATATAGAACAAACACAAATGTTCATCACATAAATGTTTGCCCTAGGTGGGAATCGAACCCACACAGAAGGCAGGTTCACTACCAACTGGACCAACGGGCTATCTAAATGGTGTTATTTAATAGCGGACTCAACTCCAAAACAGTTGAACGGATTTTAATGAAATCCCATCGGAACACCAGCGCCGGTTGGTAACAAACGGCGCCATGCTGCGACCAGTTTGTGGCACCAATCCAACTTTTTTAACTATAAATAAGTATGTAGCTGTAAATGTCTGTTGTGTATTTTTTACACTAAAT
Source organism: Agriopis aurantiaria (assembly GCA_914767915.1). Classification (NCBI taxonomy): domain Eukaryota; kingdom Metazoa; phylum Arthropoda; class Insecta; order Lepidoptera; family Geometridae; genus Agriopis; species Agriopis aurantiaria. Next base: position 7,745,566 of record OU612001.1, on the reverse strand, counting down.
ATTGTCTATTTGTCTATTTATTTCAGAGTTGGTATGGAGTTGGTTGGTATGGCTTATATTCTGGATATACATATAGGCTTTATGTTAAAAAAAAAAAACAGATCCTGTATAAAGTCTGTAGTGGAGAAAGTGGGTTGAAACCGCGGGGGCTGCTAGTAACAATATTGAAGCCTAGAGGGAGTTTTACAAACCACTGACTTGTCCAACACTGTCCATCCATACTTACAATCTTGGTATAGCATAAACAAAAAGAAAATTTTAATCACAATTTAAATGCGATGCGATGGTGGCCGAGCGTAGTATGGTGGTAGTATGTGCGCTTTACAATCTGATGGCGCCCTGTTCTAACCTTGGCCTTGCACCAATTGCCTTTTTAGTACTTAAAATATGTGCAGTTTTGATGCCATCTCACAAAAACGGTGAAGGAAAACATCTTGAGGAGACCGATATGTCCTAGAACCTCAAAAGTTCAACATATGGCATTCACAAACATGCACTGGGCCAGCATGGTGACTTAGAGCCCATCCCTCTCTCTGAGAGGTCTGTGTCCCAGGTCCCAGCAGTGGGAACATGATAGGCGATGAAATAATGGAAATAAAAGTATTTTTTTTAACTATTTTAGTGTCCAGTGGGGTGACAACTGGCAAAAAGAGCTAGCATAGCTCCTATATATTGGGAATTTCGACATGACAAAAAAGGTACGCCATCTGTTGAGTAGTTTTACCGAACAAGGAGTTTTGGCGCCAACGCCAAAAAACACATGTCAGCTCGATGTATTATTTTCCTAAACTTGTGTATTTACGAGTGTTAATGTATAAAATGGTGGATTATTATTTATTAAATGTTGTGAACGTGCTCAAGTGTAGGGAAGTGATATAACGAGGCGAAACATGTTTTTTTCCAAAATTCTATAGCGTCTCCACCACTTTACTGGGTCATGAGTTTGACTTGAGCGAGACTTGCTTTGCTTGACTCTGACTAGTTTGACTATATTTAAACTTGAAAATATTTCAATACTTGACACTGGCAAATGCACATGAAGTGCCATGCCAAAATCTTCTCAAGATGAATGAAACAAAAAAACTTTAACAAGTAATGCAAGTTACCTGGAGGAGACAGTTTCGAAAGCGCGCGGTTCTGTCGTCAATGTCGATAGCGTAGGATCCTCGCTTTCTGACTGAGACACTGCGGACTTGTGAGAACGAAGCCTGTACAAACATTCATATAGTTAAATTTTTAGAAGAATTTTTTTTTTGTCTTGGGTTAGTTATTTATAAAAATAAAAAAAAACTTTTATACACGATGACGTCAGCATCGGAAGAATATCAATGTGCGTAGCCAAAACTATTGAAAAAATATTTTTTAACTGTCAATGACAATGCCCGATGCCAGTATTGAGAGTTTGCTCTATGCAGTTGTTTGATATGGCAACCTTATATAATGCCAATGAAGATATTATAGCAAATTATCAACTACATGTATAAACGAATATCCACCATTATTTTTCAACAATAACTTGGTATCGTGATCCCGTGATATCGTGAGACTGTCCCTCCAAATAGTTATGTAATAACAATGCAAAGAATAAAAATAGAACTATCCACATTGAATGGTGTAACAAAATACCTGCGCGCGAGGTGGCCGCGACGCGCGTGCGTCCTGGTCCGTACATCGCTGACGAAGTCCAAGGTTTCTTCTAGCGGCGACAGGCGCTCCGCCCTCTCGTTAGAGTCCTCTGGCTCCTCTTTAATCTCCAACTGACAATATAACAATACCACATTGTGATACAAGTTTGAAAAACAAGCAATTTCAATTGAGGTAACGAAATAGCCGTCCAACTCTCCCCGTAAAAGTATTTACTTTCGGTAATTTGTTTGAAATTTCAACTTTTAAACGATGTGCTCAGTTTTTGTAAGGACACTTTTAGAACAATAAAAACTAATTACTAATTTAAAATCAAAACGCAACGGTATTATTAGTGTATTTTATATTTTACAAATGGTACAACTAAAGAAAAAATTGTGTATCTAACTTTATTTTCATTTTGAAATATTTTTTAACCTACTCAAGTAGGTTAAAAAATATTCACTGCCCCTCATCCCTCATGTATTACATCGAGGGGGTGCATTGAATATTTTTTCATCCCCATTTTAGTAGTCGCCATCTTGAATTTTTGATGACGTGACCCACCCAGGGACTACCCCTGAACATAGAGGAATATAATTTACAAAAATCTGTTTAAAAAAAAAAAAAAAAAAACGATTTTTAGGCAACACTTTTGTCTTTTTTATCGCGTTTATTTTACATGGCTTAATTCCTGACGTTTTGAACACTGCAGTGTCACCTACCTACCTATGAATAGATTTCTTCTAGTACAACGTGTTTCATCCTCGGCCGCAACGTCACTTACCATCAGGCGAGTTGGTGGCCAAACGTAGATCTATTCTAGGTATAAAAAAATAAAAACCACAGACAATTCAGTACCTATCCGAATCGTCAGGAATTAAAATAATGCAAAGAACACGCGATAAAATCTATATTATGTTTTTAATTAAAATTAAAATAAATTGTTATTGTCTTACTTTTATGTTAGCCTTGACTTCTTCAAATATTTCTTCTTTAACAACAACTTTGTCCTCTTTTTTCTCGTCAGTCCTTTTCTCAACTCTTTGCTTTTTCTTTCCGCGTTTCTCACTTGCCTGTCTGTCGTCTATGTGTTTCTCATTTCTCTTTCTCAAAGCCCCCTGAAGTTTCTCATTTTCATGTTCTGTGTTTTCTTCTTTTTTTTCTTCTATTTTGTCATCCTGTGTATCATGTTCGTCTTTAGCTTGCTTTGCATCAATGTGTTTTCCGCTTGTTTGTTTGATATCAATCTGTTTTCCACCCGTTTGTTTAGTATCAATCTGTTTTCCGCTTGTTTTTTTAATATCAACTTGTTTTCCGCCCGCTTGTTTAACATCAATCTGTTTTCCGCCTGTTTGTTTGTTATCAATCTGTTTACAGCTTGCTTGTTTCAAATCTTTTCCACCCTTTGATCGCAAATTCATCTCGTTCCCTCCTCGATTTACATGTATTTGTTTGCCGGTTTCTTGTTTTTCGTCATGGTCTTCGACTTTTGTAACCAATTGTTTTCCACTTCCTTGTTTTACATCAATCTGTTTCCCACTTCCTTGTTTTGTATCTAGATGTTTCCCACTGCTATGTTTAACATCTATTTGTTTTCCAGCTCCTTGTTTACCTCCTGTTTTTTTGACTTCGATCTGTTTTTCACTTTCTTCTTGTTCATGTAAATCATCAATTTTTTTCCCACCACCTTGTTTTAACTCCGATTGTTTCCCTCCTTGTTTCATGTCTATTTGTTTTCCATCGCTTGGACTATTATCAATTTGCTTTGCACTTCCTTGTCTCAAAATCATTTGTTTACCTCCATGTTTCTCATCTTTTCCATCGCATTGATTCAATTCCATTTGTTTTCCTCCTCCATGTTGTTTGCCACTTTGTTTCACATCAATATCTTTACCACTGCTTTGACTCAAATCTATTTGCTTACTACTATGTCTCAATTCCATTTGTTTTCCGCCTCCGTGTTGTCTGCCGGGATGTTTCACATCAACATGTTTTCCGCCGCTTAGACTCAAATCTATTACCTTGCCACATCCCTGCCTCAACTCCATTTGTTTTCCAGTCCCGTGTTTGCCCCCTTGTTTCACATCAATATCTTTTCCGCTGCTTTGACTCAAATCTATTTGCTTAACACCTTCCTGCCTTAATTGTTTCCCACCTCTGTGTTGTTTGCATACTTGTTTCACATCAATATCTTTTCCACTGCTTTGATTCAAAACTTTTTGCTTACCACCACCCTGTCTCAATTCCATTTGTTTACCTCCAGTCTGTTTAACATCGACCTGTTTCCCTCCGCCTTGTTTTTCCCCTTGTTTCAGATCTATTTGTTTACCACTACCATGTTTCCCGTCTGAATGTTTGACATCAAGCCGTTTCTCACTTTCATGTTTTACATCCATTTGTTTTCCACCACTTTGTTTCTCAGTCACTGGTTTGTCACTTTCTTCGAGCGCATTAATTTGTTTGGAAGTTTCCTGATCCTCATCGCCCCCCATCTCTTTTTCAAGTTCTTGTTCTACCTCTACCGCTGTTTGTTTACCGCTCCTTCGTTTTGAATGAGTTTGTTTTCCATTTCCCTGTTTCACTTCCAGTTGCTTACCATTTCCCTGTTTCGCTTCTACTTGTTTCCCACCTCCTTGTTTTTCGCCAGCCGTGTTCTCTTCTTCTTGTTTTACATCAGTTTGTTTCCCCCCTCCTTGTTTGACTGTCACATGTTTTCCACTTCGTCTCAACTCCATATGTTTACCACTCTGTTTAGACTCTGTGTGTTTTTCACCTTGTCCTACATATACATGTTTTCCACCCCCTTTCTTAACATCTATTTCTTTTTCACTATCTGATTTCGAATCCGGCTGTTTCCCACTACCCCTTTTGGAAGCAATTTGCTTCCCAGTTTCTTGTACCATACTAATTTCTTTCGCGTCATTTTTTACATCCAATTCTTTTTCACCATCTAGTTTGGCATCCAGTTGCTTTCCACCACTTTTTTTCAAAGTAGTTTGCTTCCCACTTTCTTGTACTACACTAATGTGTTTCTTATCATCTTTTACATCAATTTCTTGTTCGCTGCCATGTTTAAAATTCAACTGCTTTCCACCAGTTTTTTTCGAAGCAATTTCTTTTTCAATTTCTTGTACCACACTAGTGAGTTTCCCGTTACCCTTTATATCCATTTCTTTTTCACCATCTGGTTTCGAATCCAGCTGCTTCCCACCTTTTTTCGAGTCAATCTGCTTCACAGTTTCTTGTACCACACTAGTCACATTAGTGTGTCTCCCGTCATCCTTTACATCCATTTCTTTTTCGCCGTCTTGCTTCAAATTCTGTTGGTTCCCCCCACCTTTTTTCTGAACAATCTGCTTCCCACTTTCTTGTGCCACACTAATTTGTTTCCCATCATCTTTTACATCCATTTCTTTTTCGACGTCTTGTTTCAAATTCAACTGCTTCCCACTACCTTTTTTCAAAGCAATATCTTTTCCAGTTTGTTGTACCACACTAGCCACACTAATGTGTTTCATGTCATCCTCTATGTCAATTTCTTTTTCACCACCTGGTTTGGGATCCAGCTTCTTTCCACCGCCTTGTATCGAAGTAATCTGCTTCCCACTGTCTTGTGTCACACTAACCATACTAATGTGTTTCCCATCACCCGTTACATTATTTTCATTCACACCTGATTTTAAATCCAGCTGCTTTTCACCACCTTTTTTAGAAGCAATCTGCTTTCCAGTTTCTGGTACCACACTAGCCACACTAATGTGATTTCTGTCATCTTCTATATCCATTTGTTTTTTTCCATCTGGTTTCAAATCCAGCTGCTTCCCATCACCTTTATTGGAAGCAACCTGCGTTCCAGTTTCTTGTACCACACTATTATATTTCCCATTATCATTTACATCCATATCTTTTTCAGTGTCTAGTCTTGAATCCAGCAGCTTCTCACCACCTTTTTTGGGAGTAATTTGATTTTCAGTTTCTTGTACTACATTAGCCACACTAATGTGTTTCCCTTCATTCTGTATATTATCTTGTCGTTGTTCATCATCTTGATCTGAAAATTCTTGTCTTTCATCATCTGATCTCTCATCGACATCCATTTGCTCTTCTTGGGTTTCTTCCATTTCCATTTCTTGATTCTCATTTCTATGCTCTTCGTATTCATGGTAATCATAGTCTTGATCGTAGTACTCTTGGTACTCAGTATCATCTTCTATTTCATCTTTTATATCAATGTGTATATGGAGTTCTTCTTGAAATTGTCTCTGTTGAGGTTCATCATTTGGCTCTTCTTTGATCTCCTGCTTAATTATAAACACGATGTTTTCGACAATCGGCGTCTGCGATCCTTCTCCATGATCTGTAATAAAAACATTTTTATTATAAAAACGTCTAGTTTGTTATTTGCTCAGTTCATTTCATCAGCAGCTACTGAACTTCGAGAAGTTATTTTGAATGGTCTACGTAGAAAGAAAAAAACGATCATTAGATGTCAGTTGAACAGATTCATTAACATCTACGAGAGAATGTTTATAGAAAGAGACTGTATCATTTGTCGGTTTTTTATTGGATAAATTTCAGAGTGTGCATCAGATCCGCATGATCTAATTCCCTCCTGCCCATTTTTCTATCATACGGTCCCCATTAATGGTTGATGTTTCAAAATCCCGTACAAAGTGCTTTGATTCCACCTTTATTTTGCGAACCGATAGTCTGTTTAGTTCTTAGTCGGATAATAGCTCTTATCATTCTTTATGGAGTGTGTATTTTGGTGGTGTAGTGGAGTAGGTAATACCTTAGTGTGTGTAACTGGGGCTACATTAGCGGGCGAAGATTCGTGTCGCGTTGGCGCGCTAAAACTTCGTGTATGGGCATACGCGATGTTCTTGTCTACATTAGCCGGACTAAGATTCGGATCGCGTTGACTCCCTTTGATACCCGCCAGTTTACCGACAGTGCCCCGATAATACGTCGTCTTCGCCCGAATACTACGCGTTGCAACGATCTACACGGCCACACTCATCGCGTTAATACGAATATTCGCCGTAGCCCGCTAATGTAGCCCCAGCATAAAGGAGTGGGCAGTACCTCGGTCCCCGACAGGGTCTGGAGGTAGGTGGGAATACTCCGGCATGCGCGGGCTGGTGATCTCATCTTCTGAGCAATCCTCGCCCTCCTCTTGTGACATGCGTTCCGAGTCGTCTAGCTCTTCCTTTATGTGCTGCTCTTGTCTGAAACATCAATGATCAATAGGGTAGTTGATTAGTGCGTGATTTATTAAAAACTATAAGCTTAGCTATAAATATATTGTTATACTAGCTGCGCCCCGCGGTTTCACTTGCGTGGTGATGAAAAATGGTGATGATGGCGATGATGATGAAAAGTAGCCCATGTCATTTTCCAGCCCTTGAACTATACCCATGCAAAATATCAGGTCGATCCGTTCCTCTGTTGCTGCGTGAAAGAGGAACAAATAAACCAACAAACAAACACACTTTCGCATTTATAATATTAGAGTATAATTATGGTATGATTTATATAATATGTACACTGAAAAAATAATTTAAATTGGCTGAGATATAAGAATTTAACGATTTTGGTGGGAATCGTATGCTGTATCTTTCCTACAAAGCGAGTTTTAGTATTGAATTTATATGTGCACATTGTGCACACAAGGTTTGCTGTCATATCTTGGTATAATGAGCTGTCTAGCATGAAATTTAAGCGCGTATACATTTTTTAATTTTAAGCGGATTTTAATTTTGGTTTTCTTTGTTACTTTGTTTCAAAGTCATATTTTTTGTAAGGTAATAAAAATAATTTGTTAACTTGCCTATTAGGTTTATATATTGGTTTGACCGTGTGTTGATAGAGGGGCTGTGGTCTAATTTATTAGTATGGAGTTGACCTCCGATAATGTATTGGATTTGAAGTCAGCGCACATTATATATATCAAAAAAAAATTATTTTTTACACGTTCATCTGCCCTCAAACTAAGCAAAGCTTGTAATGTGGATGCCAGAGACTGACATACATACATATATATTTTTAAATACATATTTAAATAGATATTAATAACACCCAGATATAGTACAAACTCAAATGTTCTTCACACATGAATGTTTGTCCTAGGTGGGAATCGAACCCAAACCCCCAAACACAGAAGGCAGGTTCATTACCAACTGGACCAACGGGGCCATCATCATTGCTAGATCTTCCCCTTTTTAAGATATTCAGTAATTTATATGAATAATATTATCAACCGGTTGTGTGTTAAATAAGGGACCGTCCATTAATCACGTGAGGCTTGAAAAAGCCAAGGTTAAAGCCAAGCCAGGTTTAGCAAAAATCACGAAATATAACAAGGGCGTAGTAAGATATCACGTGTATTAGTTTTTTCGTCAAACGCGCAATTTCTAATCCGAAAAGCGGTGTGTGCTGTGACCTTGCCAATCAAAAACAACCTGCAGATTATACTTTGTACCTGTATTTAAAGATAATATAAAAAAAATAAGATTCTTTGTAGGTACTAAAAAATACACGTGATTTTGGGTGAGGGGGGGGGGGGGGGGTTAGTCCTAAACCTCACCATGTATCACCAAGGGGGGGGTTAAGAAATGCTAAAAAAAAACATAACGTGATTTTTTTTCATATAGATTAGAATTTAGATGGTAAGGTATATGGTAAGCGACGGTGTGGCCGATTTATTAAGCTGTTTGGGAGCTACAATGCCGCACACAGATACAAACGTAAGTTTTTAGCGTCGTGGGCTAATAATTATAATAAAATATAATACACATACAAACTTACTCATCTATATACTGTCCGCAGATCTCGTGGTACTGGTTGAGTTCTTGCTTGTAGAGCAGGTGTCCGCGGAGAATGAAGTCGAAATACAAGCGCAGCCCGTCCGCTACCTCGCGAACCAGGTTCAACCTGCGTTTATAGAAATACCAAAATTAGAAGCTGTGTCTTTTACGCAGAGATGTTGTGAGACTGGAGACCAAAATATTTTTTTTCAGCAAGGTTTAAGGGTTATTATCTATCAGAAGCAAGCTCAAAGTCGCACAACGAGCTATGGAGAGGGCTATGCTTGGGGTTTCTCTACGCGATCGAATCAGAAATGAGATCCTACGAACGTACGATAGTACTACGAACGAAAGTTACCGACATAACCCACCGGATTATCAAGTTGAAGCGGCATTTAGGGCATATACCACGCAGAACAGATGGCCGATGGAGCCAAAAGGTTCTCGAATGGAGACCGCGGACCGGTAAGCGCAGCGTAGGACGTCCACCCATAAGATGGACAGACAACCTAAAATGCAGGATGCAGACCGCTTCCAACCGGCCCTTTTGGAGATTGATGGCGGAGGCCTATGTCCAGCAGTGGACGTCCTATAGCTGGAATGATGAAAATTATGAATTTATTTATCTATTATCTATGGGACCAACACTGATATCGCGAAAAAAAAGTTAACTGTTCCATACATTTTCTTGAGTGTGAATTATCGCTTTTTATGGAACAGCAGATTTTTTTTTCGTGGTTCAGGCTTGGTCCCATAGTAAAAGTTGTTTATATGATGATGGGTACTATGGACTCCTTTCGGCTTTGTACACCCTTTCTTAACCTTGCGTAACCCAGTATAGCTACTTCTGTTGATGGCGGCAGAATACTTTAGTGACGTTTTACCTGCAAGAGACGTCGAGTAGGTCCGGCTTGACAGGCGGGTCTGCGCGTGCGCGCGGCTGGTGCCACGCGCCGGCGCGTGCGAACCACTTCACGAACGACTCCAGTATCTGCGCCGCGCAGGGGCTCGCAGGCAGCCGCGACACTCGCCCCCGCTTCACCACCAGGTGATAATCAAACGTCAGACGGTCACTGCGTCATAAATGAAATTAGAATTAAAGAGTCGATACGTCGTTAGCACTATAGCCGTGGTAGGCTATGGGAGACCGCTAGACTTGACCGCTAACGCCAGATTTTTGGGTGTAAAAAGAGTTTTCCCTCCAAATGCTAATTTCGTATAAATAGCTCTCAGCTTTCTCTATAACGCGTTTAGCGGGTCAGGAGAAGGTTAGTAACCCAAACAAGCATTAGGGTGGCGACACAGGCGACAGCAATACCATTTCAAACTACGCGTTTCCTAACCCAAACTTTCCCTCTTAAATCGCCTATAGCGAGTTCAAATTACATCTTAGAAAAGTTACTATAGTAATACAATACTTAATATTACTTTTCGCTGACTGCTGTGTTTGCGAAGACCGATGATTATTCTTAACATTAAAATGTAAAGCTATTTATCAGTAATGAACCTTATTGTAGTAAGTACTGATATTTGTCAATAAACAATTTATTACTATTTCAAACAGTGTTTTAAACTATCACGGTTGTTCACTAAAGTTATATGAATATTTACTGGATATTTACCGTGGTAAGGTTGTGGAATGAGCTCCCGATATTTCGGCGCAGTTACATGCACCATGTTCACGGGAAGACTGAAGAATGCGGGTGGTTGGTCAAACAATTAAAAAGTTAGGTGCAGACATAACGATATACCCACAACCTTACCACGTTAAATATCCCGTAAATAATTATATAACTTTATTTCAAACAGTTTATTGACAAATGTAAGTAATAACAAGGACAAAAAAACTGTTTGAAATTTGAATTTCCCGCCATAGGCGAAACGTTCTACCTTAAGAAAGAACTGAGAATCTGGAAGAGAGGCGACTTGGTATGTATAGACTAACCGCAGGGCGGGTGGGAGCGCGATGTGCGCGCGGCCGGCGGCGTGCAGGGGCGGCGTGGGCGCAGGCCCGGACCCGCCCGACGTGCTGGAGTCCGTGTCTGCTGTGGACGCGCCGCGCCCCGACCCGCCTGACGCTGACCCCTCCGCCTCCGCTTCGCCCTCTGCTTCTGAGACACACGATTCATATAAAATAGCTAATAAAAAAAAAACATAAGTTACATAACATTACATAATAATATAGTACTAGCTGTTCACTTTCATACTAGACTAGACTTTTATAACCCCGATTTGCTCATCTTAATTCGGCGCTTTGACAAAATTCTTCCTTAGCAGATCCTACGCTCCACAAGGTAGGTAGGCTTCGTAGGTCAATCGTAGTGTGACCTGCACATCGCTCGAAGTACCTATTACCGATAGGGAAGAAACGTTCTTGAGTGAAGACCACGAACCGGAAGCACAGAAGACATAATAGACACAGAAGGTTCACTCCGTGAAGAAATTTAAATAAATAAGGATTCTAACTACGAGGCAATAAAGTATCAATTCAACTCGTACAGCGCTAGATACCGCTCGCTATATTCACCTAGAAGGCCGCTCTCTTTCTATCACGTAGCTCTATCTCTCCTGACGCGCTATGTGTAACGTTAGGGTTGTCTTCTTGATATTTACACAGAATCATCATCCTCATCAGCCAGTAAACGTCCACTGCTGAACACATGCCTCCCTCTTCCAGAGGGGTGTTACACAGAATACTTATTAGTATTAACTTACCAGCTATGTCGCCTATGTAGTACCTACCTATTACTTATATTCTCCTTTAATTGGAATGTTATTTAATCTGCACAAAAAAATTTACGCTATTTCTGAATTTGGTCCAATAACAATCATTCAAAGTATAAGTTTAAGAGGCCTATTACAAGATCATCATCGCGATGCATTTTTAGGTAAAAACTTCATGAAACATGGAGACCTCATTTGGGAACTCTAATTTGCCGATTCTGTTGAAAATAATTGGTCAAGGTCCCTGACAGAAAAGATGCTTAATTACGCGCGACGTGGCTAGCGTAGCGTGCGGGCCGGGCGCTAGCCGAGCGGCCACTGATTGCCCTGCTATGACCCTCTTGGGAAGGGACACCGGCCGAACATACCTAAAGTCCGGAGTGCGCCATGCCTGCCGGAAGACATAGCGTAGGTGGGCCTCTCCCTAGATGGACTGACGATATCATGAGAGTCGCGGGCATCCAGTGGATGCAGATGGCAGGCTGTCGTTAATTGTGGACTTCTAAGGGGTAGGCCTATGATCAGCAGTGGACCTCTTCTGGCTTATGATGATGAGGTCAAGTAGTTTTCAAGATTATGTGATGAGTCAGAGTAAATTAGCGGTATTTTGCTAAAAAAATTAAAATAAAGAGATATATTAGTGTGGCTTACCATCAGGCTGCGTGCTGCTGGAAGAGCCGTCGTCGCTAAACCCGTGTCGCGAGCGCTTGGCAGCCGGCGCGCCCGCGCTAGATGTACTGCCTTTCTTACGCTCGCGACGGTACAGGTATGCGCCCCTGGATGATTAAGTTAAGTGTTTTTATTTTATTACTTTTTCTATATTTACGACCAAGAGAAAAAAAAACAATAATGACCACCTAGTTATTTATAAAAATAGAATAGCCATATTACAAAATGCATCGTTTAATTTTAGGTCTCAGGATCTGGAATTTCGGAAATAAAACGAAAAAATTTACAAACGAAACAACGAAACGAAGTGTTTAATTTAACGAAATCTACTGAGAGGTTTATGTAAAACTACTTTTATAAATTAGAGGTAATAAGTTGATATGTTGAGTTTCTCCAAAATTTTAAGACATTATTTTCGATAAAATAATACACATCTATTAATTACAGAAATTGGATTTTCTACAGATCTATTTGATAGAATCGAATATATGTTAGATTTAAGTGGTAATTCATGTCGGGTGGTAAAAATAAACAGCCAACATATGCCAATCGATCAAATTCATAATTGTTCAGTACTAAAAGTGTCGGTCGCAAAACTTCTTTGTTAATTTCCCCAGTTTCACAACTAATCGGAGCCGGGCGGTAAGAGCCAAATGAATGCCAAATATTATATGTAGTAATTGCTTCAAGTCCGCTTTGTTATTTAACAAATATTTCCAAATGAAATGTGCTGCTTAAGTGTATAGCATACCCAACATTTTAAAGCTACAAATCCTTACAGCTGAAGCTGTGATTTCTCAGCGAGGTCTCGCTGCAGCTGCCTGTTTTCCTCAGTGTCCTTCAAAACAAAGTCTTCACTAACGCAGCGGTCCCAAGAGGAGTTCCAGCCCTGGAAGTGGATCAGGTACTCGATAGTGCGCCGTCCGCGCTTGTCCTTGCTTTCTATCACTTCTAACACCTATGGAGATCAGTTAGCATTAGCATTGGGAAAGAAATCATAATTATATAAAAAATGCATCGATTAGAGAACCTCCACTTTTTTGTCGATGGTTAAAATATTGAGTATTGATATATTTCTTTAGAACATTTTTCTTGTTCTTGTTCTTGAATTGTAGTTTGTTCCATACCCCACATACATGTTATCGCCATTTGCCCCACCCCATCGACGAGCTCAGCTTACTAAGTACTAACGCCTTGTTAAATGCCTTCTAAATGTCTTCCCAGAACATCATATTTTTAGGTTATGTTATTGATAACAAACACTTTAAGATCGTAATTTAATGAAAAAAAAAGTTAATTCAGGTCTTACCTTCGAATCATACAGGACTTTGGCCTTGGTTGGATCAGGTTCATAGCACAAAACGCGCTCGCCTTCTGTGAATTTATATCTCACACCCCGCGTAGAAACCATTTTTTTATAACTTTTCTACAGACACACAGTTCTCCTGAATTAGAATTCGATATTGATGACTGATGACCGTGACCGAAGCGAAGTACAGGAGTACAAGCAAGATAAAGCAAGATTGAGAATAGGATTGATATGGCCGGCAACGGATAGCCGCAAAACCGCTCATACGGGCTATGAAAAATTTACTACACGGACAATTGAGATTGAATTCAAAAAATCTAGACCGATAATAGATCTGTATGAGCTGAGACGGAGACACGCCTGTGCCTTTTTATTTTGTTTGGGCGTCGGCTCAATTGTTTTGACTTTTCTCAAACACAAAAAATCAAAATCTTCAAACATAACAAATGCGACAACTGCCTTGATCAATCTCTATTAGTACGTAATGCGTTGGAATAAGAGCTAAAATACGGTAGCTGACTTTGACAGCTGGATTAATAAAATCCATAGACGATATAGACGTGGAAATGTTCCAGAGAATAATATTGTCAGTTTTAGCCAAAGGTTTTCACAATCTACGAGCACAGATCTACGGTTTTAGCTTGGTCCTTGGTCCAAGCATCATAATGTTTTTTATTATTTCCTCTGTGTGAATTTGGCGTTGCACTCTTATGCATTTGCCAGTGTCACGTACGAGCAAACCGAGTTTTGGAAACAATACAAAAATATATGTTTCACCGCGTTATATCACTTTCCCCCAGGACTTCCAAAAACACTTACTAAATAATAATGCACCATTATAATATTACGCATCAACACTCAAAAATACGAAAGTTTAGGAAAATAAGACTTTTGAGACGACATGCTTTTTTCATGTTGGTTTGGCGCCAAAACTCCCCATATTGTTTTCAAAGACTTGTCTGTAGTGGTTTCCGACTGGAAGCTATGGATTTCCGGAATGGGCCTGGCGCGTTTGGTTTGGTACTTTTAAAGTTTTTATGCTATGTATGTAACCAGTCAACAAGAACGTTTCATAACCTAATGTATTGTTTTTTTTGTTAAAATCTTCATGAGTGTGGATTCAATGTCCTTTACTCGTAATATTAAACAGTTTACTTTGAAACGTCCTTGCCAGTCAGTGATTGATTTGTGTTTTGACTTCAAATTACTGTATATTATAATTATAGATAAATAGACATTGCATTGTTTTATTTTAAGTGGGTAGATGCACGGTAGAGGTACCTAAATAAAGTACAGATTATAACTTCTAAGTGGTGCTTCGAAAGTATAGGTAGGTACCTACCAACTTAATGCATTGAGTTAGTTGGGGTCATGTAATAATAAGCAAGATAGCTATGTGGCGCTAAAGTACCTATACCTAGACCTACTCATGCTGAGTTTTCAAAATGTCAATAGGACGTTCTCAGACCTTTTAATGAACCCGATAACCTTACGGCCTTAGGGGACTGTGACTGTCTAATGTGGCGACTTGTAGTGTATCGACGCCTCAGAACGACGAAGACGAAAATGTCGTAACTTAAAAAAAATTAAGGTAAGAAGGTTGGTACCTGCTTAATTAATACATTTAATCAAGTTCCTAACGTTTTGCATCGACTTAAAAATCTTCACTTATCTTGGATTTAAATAGCAATTCGTTGGTATTATAAATATGTATGCCTACTCGTAACTATCGCTATCTATTAAGTTATATTGTGTAGGTGTTTAACTTAAGTACTTACAACAGCACTGCGAATGCTTATAGATACACATTGTTTTGTGAGAAATGATAAAACGAATAAGAGCTAAAAATAATACTACGTTTGTAGATTTCGTACAAAAAATAATTTATTATTCCACCTAGTGTAACAAACATCACATTAAATACGAATGCAGTTAACATATTGAAAATAATGCGTTAACTGCACTCTTAATTAGTTATCTAGGTTTTGGCATCAGCTTAGTGGTGGTAGACAGGGGCGGAGTGGTAGACTGCGGGGGCAGAGTGGTAGACAGGGGAGGAGTAGGCCACGGCGGGAGCGGCGGCGTAAGTCAGGGGGGCGGCGTACTTGGCAACGGGGGCGGCGTACGCGACAGGGGAGGCGGCGTAGGTCAGAGGAGCGGCATACTTGGCAACGGGGGCAGAGTAGGCCACAGGGGAGGCCGCGTAGGTCAGAGGGGCGGCGTATTTGGCAACGGGAGCGGCGTGGACCACAGGCGCGGCGGCGTAGGTTAGAGGGGCGGCGTACTTGGCAACGGGAGCGGCATAGGCGACGGGAGCGGCGACCTTAGCGACGTGAGTGAGGGCCTCCTTGCGCACGACGGCGTTGAACCCGTTGTGGTCGTCGGCGGTGTAGTCGACGGTGCGCTTGGTGCCGTCGGGGTCGACAACGGAGTAGGATCCGTGAACGACGTCTCCATCACGGCTCTCGTGCTGCGACTTGGAGTCGCCGGTGAGACCATCCTGCACGTCGTACGCGAAGCTATACTGGGGGTGCGTGTCGGTATACTCTACGGTCTTGACGACAGGCGCGGCAGCGGCGTACGCCACGGGAGCGGAGTGGACATAGTGAGCCGGGGCAGCGGCGTACGTGAGGGGAGCCACGCCAGCACTGGCAGCGGCCACCAAGCAGGCGAGAACCACAAACTGTAATAATAACAAGAATATAAAATCACACACTTGAATTCACTGACACTGGTTCACTACATAACTAGATCATTGCGTACAGCTCATTGATCACTGGAGCTATATGACCGTACCTTGAATGCCATTGTGTTGATTGAGTTGTCGGTGGATGTTGAATGATGTCGG
This sequence comes from Agriopis aurantiaria, assembly GCA_914767915.1. NCBI lineage: Eukaryota > Metazoa > Arthropoda > Insecta > Lepidoptera > Geometridae > Agriopis > Agriopis aurantiaria. Next base: position 7,729,584 of record OU612001.1, on the reverse strand, counting down.
TGGGGGATCGCTCGGAGTTTTTATACGAGTCGCGGGGGCGCACCCTTTCACTCATCGAAGTCTCGACGTCACGCGGCCGTGAGGTGAGCCCCGGGGCTTCGGCAAAGTTCCCTGTGGAGATGCTTTACTAAGCTTAGCACAGACTTTTCACACTTCTTTGAGTAGTCAAAACTTGAAATGTAGGTATATAATATTTTTACCTACATTTTTTCAATAAAGTTTTAGTTTTTTTTTTTTTTAGTTTATTTTTATTTTTAAGCGCTGCTGTTTGAAACTAATGTAACAAAGTACCTACCTAAAACTATAAGGTATACTTTTCAAGTTATATCTAATCAAAGTTGTTATGAACGGTGCTATTATAGAGTCCTGCGTAGGGAGAGCTTTGTATAGAGATAATGAAATGAATTAGAGGCATATTTATGCAATGTCTCTGAAAACTTAGCTAACTAGCCGGTAGGTACCTACCTACCTACTAGGCACCTACCACATGAGCATGGAAACAATCAGGCTTATGTTCGTTCTCATATAATTTACCTACTATGTGAGCTTTTCCTGTGAATGCCTTCCTATTCGAATCCGGACTCATATATTTTTTTGTGTAGCTAACCAGTGCATTTTAACCGACGAAAAAGGGAGGAGGTTCTCACTAGTACCTACTGTTACTTATTTTATTATGTTCAGTTTTAGTTTCAGTTCAAATTTAAGCCTTATGCCCTCGCTTTGACAAATGTACATACTTATCTAATTGCCCTCGCTAATATCACAACGTTTTACGAAGACTTTAATATAGATTGATAGCATCGAAAATGTATTTTTTATCGATGATTGATAGCTCTAGCAGTTTATTTACGGTGAATTAAGTCAGGTGTCCACGTTCGCATATCACCCGCAAAGTTCACTGGATCTTCGGACTACTATGACTTTTTCATTTTATTGCATAGATTTTAATACTAAAGTAATTATAGTATGTAAAATAAGTATAGGTATGTAAATGTATGTGCTACGGGAGAAATTGACTTGTTAAAAAAGAGGTATGACCACGGAAGAGGGAAGGCTCTTTTCTGTGGGAAGGACCTACTAAAAGTTTTCTTGAGAGGAATTTGGCGTCACCCGTCTTGTGCATTTGCCAGTGTAAGTATTGAAATATTTTCAAGTTTATTGAAATTTTAATATTGTCATACAAGTCAGCGTCAATGATTCTCACACAACTTTCGAGTAGTACCATCGGCTAAGTATTCTCCCTCTACGAGTAGTACTGAAATTTTAAAAAGTCTTTTTTTTTGTTTTTATTTGTCATTCTACTTTACATAGTGTCACGTGACAAACAAGGACAATAAATTAATAACCGACTATTAAAAAAACGCACTTTCTTTTGTTGGCTACATTTTGCAGTCGGGTATTTTATTTTTAATTTAAAATTTATTTTTATAGTTATTACATCACCTATAACCGCGTTGGTTCCGTAAAAGTTAACTTTACTGACCGGTTTTACACATGATCTTGATTCATAAAATTAAATAATAACGCTCTTATTAGTATTTCTCGTAACGAATTCCGGTAGCCCTTGACAGGCCGGAACCGGCAAGGTATGGATCAAGGTCTCACGGACGCACGGCGGCGGCGGAGCGGCTTGGAGACTCTGCTGCCGCAGGGTCGTACTTGCACTGCTTTCCAGAGTAAAATTTAAACACCTAGATTTATTTGAATGTGAAAGTCACTTTTATTTTCTATTGCACCCTCAATTGTTGTCCTCAATGCTTTATCATCTGGGCATAGGGCTACCTCTTAACGCGGGCTCGAAACACCGCAGCGCGGAAAATCACGCGAACGTGAATCTTAACGTGTCGAGATAAGGTTAGCGGTCACGCAACTTTTCACAATCATCATCATCATTTCACAATCCCGGACGCTCAAAAAAAATGCCGGACATTTCCTTCAAAGTTCATATTTCGCGGCATGACGAACGGTCTTTTTAATTTCATTTCTAGAATTCCGGAATATTCGGATTTACCCCTGCATTCCGGACAAATGCCTGAATTTCCGGACATGTCCGTAAAATTCTGGATGAATGGCAACCCTAGGCATAGCCCACTGTGGCATAAGGGGATTAACCCACTGATACGACTGAGAACTTGCACGGACTTTTATGAATTAATAGTGTAAAGAACTAACAAAACAAGCTTAGCTATTGAAGAGTTCCACTATCTATCTCCAGGCTCCATCATCAGATCATCAAGTGTAAAAACTCGCTAAAACAAACCAAAGGTGTACTAGTGGCCATTGAAGAAATTCTAGTACTAATACATCTCCTGATTTTTAAAAAAACGGACATTTACGAGTAGGACTCGTGCTCTGAGGGTTCCGTTGGACAGAACACTCAGGGCGCGAGTCCAAAAAAAAAAACTAACTGCAGTTGAAATATTGACAGACAAACTTAACTTTGTAGTTGACAATAAGGTTCTTCCATACAACTAAAAAATGTAAGTTTGTAATTGTAAAACAATATTTTTTAAATGATGTAACTTCAAATTAACAATTTTTTGATTTATTCCTTTATATGTTCTGTAAGACCTTGCCTCTTGTCAAAATTAATGATTCTAGGTCAACGGGAAGTACCCTATAGGTTTTGATTCCCCTGTGAAATCGCAAAATATGCGACATAAACGTTCATATCTTTTGATTGCGGTAACTCACAACTTTTATTTTTTTACAGCCGCAAGAAACTGTAGACCCAAGTATTTAATATAAATTTCAACTTGATACCTTAACGCGTTTTTGAGAAAAAGGGTCTTGACAGACGGACAACGAAGTGATCCTATAAGGGTTCCGTTTTTTCCTTTTGAGGTAAATAACCCAATTTTTTTAAACAAACCCTAAAAATTGCGTACTCTGCGTGCTTCATCTTCGACCACATCGTTGCTTACCAATAGGCGAGTTGGTAGTAAAAGGAGGACTAATTAGCGTTAAAAAAAATAAAAAATATTACGCTGACTTGGCACCGGCTTGTGATTGAAACTAATATTTTATTTTGTTGTGTTTATCTCGTAATGTCTTTGTTTCAGTCATAAATGCATATTTTTCTTTCTTTCTTTCTAAACAAAAAAGTGTTTTAACATCACCCGCGTTACGTACCTAAATCCATCTCTTTCCATCTCTTTCCATCCAATGGTTGGCCTTGAAGAGGTCGCTTTTAGCAATAAGGCCGCCAGTTGTGGCACTAGTTCGTAAGTTTCTTTATCTGTAACTTTTCTGGTGTTAACAATAAAGAGTTTATCTATTTATGTAAATCTTTGGGCGTAAAGTTCTGAATAACTTTCTTTCGAACAAAAGATGTCAACGTGAAGCCCATAGGAACTATTGTTTTATTAGGTACGTTTCTGTATCCTTTATATTACTAAAAAGGTATTCGTTTTAAATTTGGAAGTAATAGTGTTTCAAAAAATCTTCCAACAATCCTTGAATGGACTGAGATGGCTAAACTGTTTTATATTGACCTAAAAAGGAAAAAGCTTTGACCGAAAGCTCCACACCTTGCGAAAGCTACACTATATTTTGGTAGGTACATGAATAATCTTCGGGGCTATTCTGGGGCTATAGATATTATTTCTGACACCTACCACTCTTATCGAGATGGACACGAGTGACGGGGACGGCAACAATGTCGAGTGCGTCAGAATTACCACCATGTGGCTACTGGCTGATGTCACAAAATGATAACATACAGAAAATGTAATCGTGTAAAAACCAAAGACATTTAAATCAATAGATTCAACGTTACTACTAAAACCATAATAAATTAGAGGACTGATTTACAAATAAACGACCATTTACAAAAACCGACCATATTGCTATATCGTCACGACTAATTTCGCAAATGCGCAACTGTGAGTCGGTACCTACCTACCCAATAGTGTGCTTTCCACACTATTAGGTATTTAAACACTCGTACCGTGTACCCAAGCACTACGTGGGTCATACTGAATCTACGTTTCTGGAACTGGCCATTACTAATAATAATATAAAAATACAATTTCGTATATTTTTGGAAATGGAAGTCTCCGGAAGTACGTTACATAGTTAATTTGTGTGCTTGTAATTATTTTTTTAAATTATGGCGTTGTTTTGAAAACTGTTTGGCGGCATTACAGTGGATTTAGGTAACTCAAGAAAAATTATTCACGCCATGATTTTTATAATTTGATGTGGCCTAAGTCCACAAAAAAAATTCCAGACTTCACTTAGAATGTTGAATCTATAGGTTTTAATATCTTTAGTAAGAACAGATAAGCCGTTAAAGTAAAGCTTACATTGTGAGCTAAACGGCTATAAAGCTTCTGAATGATAATTTTGGACTAGGTCGTGACTAGGTTATAAAAGAGCACTATTAAATGTAGCTCGAATTACATGAGCGTGGTTAAATATTGTAATATCAGGTACTAAGATAAGCATGTTCCATAAATTTTATTATATAAAGTTTTCAATTTTTACAAACTATTTTACATAATATCATTGGTTTGATATCCACGGCCGCTTTTGGCCGCTATGCCCCCTGGATCCGCCAATGCGCCGAAGAATCAGAGTCACCGACAGCTATTTTGCAATTTGCATTTCGAAATTTGCAAGTTGAAGTGGCACTAGGCAGACCACATCGCTCGAAGAACCGATAACAAATGGGGAATAAAGGTTCTTGAGTGGAGACCTCAAACCAGAAGACGCAGCGCATGTAGGCCCCACTAGATGGACCGACGACATCGTGACAGTCGCGGGCATCCCGGGCAGATGGCAGGCTATCGTTCAGTGGCGTTCTAAGGGAGAGGCCGTTGTTCAGCTGTGGACGTCTTCTGGCTGATGATGATGATTATGTTGAACATTTTCGACGTGAGGTTTTTATTGCGGTTTTATTAGTTTTGCTTGTAAAGTATCAAACTATGCAAATAAATCTTGGAAGACGATTTTACCTACTTTTATTGTTGTTTCGATTTGAAACTTTGCAAGTACTACCACAGAAGACATAATAGACAGTACTACACTGTTTTAAACTATCACGGTTGTTCACTATAAAGTTGTATGATAAAGAATAAGTTAAGTTATATGGTTTATGATAAAGTTATATGTTAATATCTCGTAAATAATCATCTAACTTTTTTCATACCACTGGCTTTTCGGTGAAGGAAAACATCGTGAGGAAACCGGCATACGTACGGAGAAAGAATTCAATGGCGTATGTGAATCCACCAACCCGCACTAGGCCAGCGTGGTGGATATGGCCCAATCACCCTTTCGGGGGTAGGCTAAAAGTCCAGCAGAGGACTGTTAAAAGGCTGATTATGATGATGAATCATCTAATTTTGCAAGTACTATAAGCAATCCGGATGACAATGCCATAATTTGGTACCATCGAGCTTATCTGACGATGGAACTAGGAGGTGGATAGTGGTACTCTTCAATAGCTACCTGTAAACCCCTTGAGTTTGGTCTCCTTTGATTAGTTTTAACGAGTCACTTAAGCGTGTTTTTTAGACTGTAATAATTTACATAGAAATAAATTTTTAAATTAAGTATTATATTATTATTTTTTGTAAATACATCAGCCACTCCACTCCGCTTCCCTGCTCCACTCTACAAATAAGTTGGCTGGTGTGTATGACTTTATCAGTAGACTCGGCAAAAGCATAATAATTACATCTCCTTGCAAAGCATTTTATTGATGAGACCACATTTGAACGACGTGTTTGTAAAATGCTGCAGAATTATTTTGGGCATCGTCGCTTTCCATAAGGGTGTTTGTGTCAAATGTAGGTCTATTCCGAAGTAAACGATTTGCTATTTAAAAAAACACCTGACAACAGTTCGTGAGAATCGGGCATCCAGTGGATGCAGATAGCAGACTGTCGTACAGAATGGCGTTCTAAGAAGTGGAGCAGCCGTCTTCTAGCCCATGAGGATGAACGGTATTTTGGCGGATCTGATTTATTTTAAACAGTACAATTTGATTTTAATTGACATATTCAATGACGTCACATGATAGTGCAGACAAAAAAAAATCATCTCCACTGCGCGAAAATGTTCCTGACGCAGATCCATTTATCAATGAGACAAGATATTTCAACATAGTTCTCATAACAAATGTGGAGAACATTTAAAATTAGAACGTTCATATTTCTACTTGAAATCTTATTATTCAAAACAAATTATAACTGGCCAGTGTATCATGTATAAAAACCTTTTGCGCAATACTTTTTGCGCGTGTATCAGAAATGTGTGAATATTTGGCGCTGGGTGATTTTTACCCTATTACTTAATCATTTTGCGAAACAATTGAAACTTTTTTATTTAAACAAAGCTACGCGTGACGATAAATCTGACAAAGATAGGTACATTTTATCGGCGCAGCGCATGTGATCTCATTACAGTGCATTGCATAATGATCGCACCCAATCCAGCCAATCCCAAATCGCCCAATCTCAAGGATGCCCACCAGCACCATACATATTTTCATATTCAGATATTTAAGTTAAGGTGATACGAACGATACGTACGGCGAGTTTATAGTTCTATCAGAATTCAGAATATAAACAAGTAGGTAGGTACGTAAGATATAAATTAGTAAGCAATAAAAAACAAAAAAAAAACTGATCAACCGTTTTAAGATTATCAACACTTTTATTAGGGTTTTTTAATTTTCAATATTTATCATCATCATCATTATCATTTCAGCCATAGGACGTCCACTTCTGGACATAGGCCTCCCCCAACGATCTACGAAAGGCCGGTTGGAAGCGGTCTGCATCCAGTGTTTCCCTGCGGTCTCTTTTAGGTCGTATGTCCATCTTGTACGTGGACGTCCTGTGCTGCGCTTACCGGTCCGTGGTCTCCATTGGAGAACCTTCCAGTCCCATCGGCCATCTGTTCTGCGTGCTATGTGCCCTGCCCACTGCCACTTCAACTTGCTAATCCGGAGGGCTATGTCGTTAACTTTAGTTCGTCTACGGATCTCTTCATTTCTGATTCGATCTCGTAGAGGAACCCCGAGCACAGCCCACTCCAAAGCTCGTTGTGCGACTTTGAGCTTGCTTATGAGGCCCATAGACGAGACAATGTTATCCGTTTCTCCTATTAGTTTGAAATAACCAAGGTAACCTTACTGTGACATTGAGATAATAAAAAAATCACAAAATATAAAAGCATACCTAACGCTTACCATCAGGCAGCCCGTATTATTTTGCCACCAATGGCTTAAAAAAATGAAGCTAATATTTTTTGAGATATTTCAATACTTGTTTTGATTATGAAGTTAGTAAGATAAAAAAACAAAACAAGCAAGTACCACCTACCTACTTCTCAATCCCTACAGCTTAGTGCGATATCACCTTAACACTTCTTACATATTTGTCCATACTTAATTTAAAGACACAGGTAAATTTCACGTAATGCGACGTTTTATTTCTACCAAGTACCTCAAAATAACCTTAATTTGAATGTGAAGGACCGCGAAATCTCGCCTTGACTTATTCACGTATAGAGACCCTATCTTAAGGGCATGTCCAATTAAAAGGTGATGGTGCAAATTTTTTAAGATACAAAGAAAGAAGAAATATTTTTTTTATTTCAACATCTTATTTACCTACCTATTATATGACGACAGTGCAAGGTATGTGATATTATTAATGATTTACGATTTTACACCTTATTTATAAACATTCTCATGTTGGGAGGTTTTACTGAGCATTGAGTAATCGCCCGTTTGTGCAAAAAGGGTTTTCAGAATGAAGGCAGATTTATGTAATACTAGCTAGCTGCGCGCCGCGGTTTCACCCGCGTAGTGATGAAAAATTGTGATGGTGATGATGATGCTGGAAAGTATATGTCACTCACTGGCTCTTGAACTATACCCATGGAAAAAATCAGGTCGATCTGTTGTTCCGTTGCAGCGTGAAAGAGGAACAAACAAACCAACAAATAAACACACTTTCGCATTTATAATATTAGTATGATTTACAGTTTAGACTAACGTAGTCATGTAGTGAGTTTAGAACCTCACTGATAAGTTTTTTTTTTCCCTCTATATAATACCTTATCTATCTATTTATAGACAAAATAAAAGCGAAATACCTATCATTAATTCCCTCACCCACTCATCACAAAACCTCTGAAACTACTGGACCTATGAAGCTGTTTGGCAAATAGATTCCTCAGGAGGTGTAGAAGTCTGCTAAGAAAGGATTTTGCGAAAGGGCCGAATGAAGGGAGGCCAAAACGGGGTTGAAATTTTATATTAAAGTCTACACGTACCTATATACGAAGTCGTGGGCAGCAGCTAATATAGATAGATAGAAACTCTTTATTGTGTACACCAGAAATAAAATTACTATCAGTTAGAAAACACTTAAAAATAAAAATATCTATTCCAGGCAACAATTACTACATTTTTTGCAGTGCAGCGCTGGGTTTACATATTTTTACAAGAAATTATGCTACTGTTTTCTATCTGTTTGTAATTTTTATTTCTGGAGTACACAATAAAGAGTTTCTATCTATCTATCTATATCTACCTTATCTATATATTTTTTTGCTTTGACACATGAAAATATTTCAATGTAGTACAAGTACCGGCTGTTACGTTATTTTGTTGTTTTACGTTCAAAAACCTAGCAAGCTAAATAGTTGTCATAATTTACGATTTTCATTCAACGTATGCAATGTTATTGCAGCTATCAGAGTTTAAAAAACTTAGCTCGCGTATAAATAAGTACATACTCCATGCATAAAATATAATTATCAATGAAATAGCCTATACAAAGAGTAGGTATTAATTTAAGTGATTAATTAGCAAAGGTCTTGCGACTGCGGTCCGCGCCGGGCCGCGGGCGTGATGTCTGCCGATGAAAACAAAAGTGGTATGACGGGTGTGGCCTAATAAATTGTACATGTAGTAGGTAAATATAGGGCTGCCAAATACAGAAATTATTATCATAATAAAACTTTTATATTTTTGTATTAGGTATTTTCTGCTCTGTGTGTCCCTGCTCTGTGCTCTGTGAAATAGCAAATTTATAGAATTTTTAAGAATTTTATCGTCTTCTTTTTTTCAATGATTTAAAATAAGACACCCGTTTAATTAATGATTGTCTTACCTCATATTAATTTTATAAACACTGGAATGAGACTTGGTGCAAAAAGGTGCATTTTGCCTGCCTTTTGCACGATTTCAAAATTTCGCTCGATTTCATATTCGATCTAAATTATGACATTTAAAAAATTATTAAAATCGTCCAGATAGGCACTTAAGAATAAATACCATTTGAAAATCAGACAATTTAGAGAGTAAGTGGATTACAGTCTGAATTCGTAAGGCGCGGTCTCGAAATTCACGAATATATCGATTTGCTACCACAAATAACGTAGGTGCCGCAAGCACAGATATTAAATAAAGATTAATAAATAAAATGAATAAATGTTCCGGACATTTTTGCACACACGGTCATCTACGACCCCAAACTAAGCAAAGCTTGTAATATGGCTGCCAGAGACTGATATACATAATATGTATTTTTTATTATTGGCTGCATGGTAGGGAACCTAATGTACTTATACTGTACTTAATGTAATGTAATGTACTTAATGTAGTCTGAATTGTAAAAATATATATTTATTTCACAAAGTAATCGTAAGAAACAAATAAGTAAATAGATTAAAAAATTATGTTGTTTGTTATTACCAATTTCGTTGATTTGCTTCATCCACAGGTTTTCTTTTCTCACTACTGAAGGTTTTCTTTTATAATGCTATATGGCTAGGTAATTTGATAAAATTTACAACTTGGAAGGAAAATCTAATGCATTGTTAGCCAATGTTTAAAAAATGCGGAAATATAGTACCTACAAATAAATTATCTTATAAAAAAACGACTTCAAAAAACCACAAAACACAAGCTTTATAAGTTAATATGCCACTACAAAGAACAAAATAATATTTTTACACGGATTTTGTAGTCGGGCGGAAAATACATTTTATTATCAAACTTAGATTAAAAAATTTCAAAATGTATTTGTTGTTATAGTTGTGAAACACTTATGATAGTGGAATACTTAAAACCTTCTTTAACTCTGTTCGGGGCGAACTACTAGATTATTTATAGATACGATTAGGTACACATCCATGCATGAATACCTCCTTATTTTGACTTGAACAAAAGACTAAATAAAAGTATTGTAGTGACTTGTTATCGCGAAATTCGTAGGGACTCTAGCAAAAATCCTTATTATTTGAGCAGGTTTAAAAATTACTGAACCCTAATTAATTATTTTTTTGTGGAACCACGTCGCGGCCTGGCCGACTTGAGAATCTTCCTCCTTTTTCGAAGTCGGTTAAAAATCAGAAGACTATAAAGTCAAGATTTGTAAGACGTGGTACCATTAGGTACCATTTTATATTTATTACACGAGAATTACAAATATTATGTATTGCTGTGCAAAGCGACACGCAGCCTAGCGTGCGCATTCACCTTGAAAAAGACCGCCAAATGCGGTTGAAATTATAATCGGAGTAACCGGCTTAATCTAACGTGAGTAATTCCCGCGTAATATAAATAAAATGAGTGAAATCTCGTCAGTTTCTACAAGTTAGTAAGTACCCTTGAAAAGTAACAAAGAGGAGAACATGTTAGCTAAAGCTCTAACATGCGGAAGTTTGAATGAAAATACAACGGATACATTCATTTTAACAGTTGTCTGATGTATGACTTTGAAATTGAGATATAGTATGATCGTCTTATGGTATATCGGATGGGAAAACGGCAGATCTTCCGAAATGTTTTGAAGCCATTTGAGTTTAGATTTTTTATTTTACCAAATACGCATGAAAGTTGCTGTAAAATTTTAAAATGTTTTTTTTATCTCTTGAAAACTTGACAATGTTTAAACTACGAAGAGAGAGAGAGAGAGAGAGAGAGAGAGAAAGAAAAGCTTTCTGAATACAACTTGAGAACGTGGCAGCCCTAGGTTTAGCTTCTCAAGTATACGGCTCTATCACGGCCCGTCTACTTCTATCCGGCGTGACCGCCAGATCTGTCGCGTGGTTACGTTATTTTGCGCGGTTGTTATAATTCAAGGAACGTTACGTGCTATCGCTATGGAAACGCAAAAGTGGTTAAAATATTAATATTAGATGAGAGATTTTGATGGCCAGACGTAATTATGGGAGGTGGTGTAAAGCAGTAACCACGTGGAGGCCTATGCCCAGCAGTGGGTCACTCAGGGGTGATGATGATGATAATGAGAGATTTTAAATTGTTATTAAAGTAAAAAAAAAAAGATTGCACTAATTGGCCAGAGCTTTTCGCACTATTTCAAAACTATTGAAGATAAAATAAATAGAAAAAAATCAGAGTATAAACTTAAAAAAAAATAAGCTGGCGGAAGAGATAGACAAAAAACTATATTTTCGAGTATTTTTTTCTATCTTCACAGCCATACTATAAAATAATAACACGAAAATAGCTTTATACTATTCGTATATATCATATTGTAGCATTTGTAACAATACTTTTCGAAAAATATGAGAAAAACCTCAAGAATAGAAGTAGCGAAACGCACGACTGTGTGTAAGCGCCATGGTTTTGCTACAGTAAATGCGACTTATAAGTGCAACGCTTATTACTACAGATGGCCATAAGGCTTAATATATTGTATTAAAGTCGCATTTACAGTAGCAAAATTCAATTCGAGTCAATTTCCTGTTAAGGCGAGGTTTAATACCCATATATGGGTATTAATTACCGATAGGTCGATGGATTATCATGTTCATGGCATGACTAGTGATCTAAATAAAGATAATTTTTAGAAAAAAAAAAGAACCGACTTCATGACTATACCTTCATTTACAAACTGAAACTAAAAAGTAGAAAATAATATTTAAATAACTTCAAAGCCATGAGCATTAAAGGACAATCAACGAAATTATTAATACATATGTCATCAGTTATTTTTGGAGTCGGTGCCAGCAAAGGGTTAATCCTGCCTTTGTAAGTGGACCACCTATGAGATATGACCTACCAACCAAAAAAAGAATCATCAAAAACAATTCTAAATTGGCGGAGTAATCGCGTAACAAACATACAAAAAAAAACGTACGGTCGAATTGATAACCTCCTCCTTTTCGAAGTCGGTTAGTAAGTAGCCAGGTAAGTACGTAACGTACTGAGCATGAGTGAGTAGAGACTGTGCAAAAAGAGAACCGCCGTGGCAAAACGCTAAACTAAAAACAGTAAATTGCACACGCGTGACCGTAGAGGTCACTACGACGCTTCTTTTTGCACAGACTCTATCTATTTATAATCTAAACAAATAGCAAGCATCCATTATACATTTTAACCCCCGACGCAAAAGAGAAACACCCCTCTTTTTTCAGTTTCATTCGGTAATTTATTTCATTCAGTAAATTAGCATACGCGCGCGCCCTCAATTCTATGACGGTTCTCTTTTTGCACAGACTATGTACTATGTAGGGACATGATAGGTAAGTCGATCGACTTTGTGGACAGGCGTTGCATTCCGGGCCAATTTACATGCGTGATTAGTGAATTAAAATTCGATAAGTATTACATCAAATATCCTGCTCGTGTAATACTAGGTTACGCGGAAAGTATTAAGCGGTAAGAGGGTCTATAGTACCCATCATTATGAACAACTTTTAGTATGGACTATTATGTATTATGTGCTATGGTATCAATCCTGAAATCGCGAAAAAAATATCAGCTTTTCCATAGAAAACGGAAATTGATACGCGACAAAATGTATGGAAAAGCTGATATTTATTTCGTAATTTCCGAGCTCATCATTATTACCCTATCATGTTCCTACTGCTGAGATACAGGCCAGAGAGAGAGAGGGAGAGAGAGAGAGAGAGAGAGAGAGAGAAAGAGCTGATTTTTCTGCGTAACCCTGTATTAAACTTTCTTGTTACTTATAGAACAGACTTTTTCCGCAACTAGGCCAATCACAGGCCCATTTTGCGTGAACTACCTTCATATTACTACATAGTTGTTCGCTAACTGCCACCTCGCGTCCGGTTGCCTAAATCTTCTCAACCCCTGCAGGTCAAGCACGGGCTGTGGACAATGATTTCTTCTTCTTTTCTAAATGCCGATCGTTCCCGTATACTTTGAGCCTTTCGCTTTGCTCGGTCTATAACACTAACCACATCATTTTAGCCTATCATGTTCCCACTGCTGGGACTCAGACCTTTCTCATAAAGGCATCTCTCATCCTTTTTTATATTTTTAATAATATAGGCTTGCGTTTGACCGCCATCGTCATCAGGCAGAAGACGTCCACTGCTGAACATATGCCTCCCCCTTTAACCTCCACACTGAAGGACAGCCTGCCTTTTGCATCCACTGGATGCCCGCGACTCTCACAATGTCGTCGGTCCATTTGACCGCCAACTCACCCGATATTAAGTGATGATGCGGTCTACTATGGAACACGCTTGCCTAGAAGAAACCGATTAACTCGTGATTTGAAGACGCAGATTGTAACTTTTGGGGAACATCCACCCATTCAGGAAGCGCATTCTACAAAGTAGCAGTTCGCACAATAAAAATGGAATCAAAGCGCTTCGTACCTACGGGTTTTTGAAATAACAACCATAAAGTGGTGTCAATCTTTCGTGCCCGCTCTAGCAGTCCGATGGAAAAAAGGGCTGGATGAATTAGATCATGTAGATCCGATGCATGTTGATGAATGTCATGTCTTTGAACTTTTGAGGTTCTTGGAACAATATATTAAATTAAGTACTCTTTTCAGTAAGTAATGTATAACGACTCACATACGTTAGTAATTAATTTAGTGGACTTTACAACTGAATGTCAAGGTGGAGCCTACCATTGTTTCAAGAAACGTGCGTACGATAAGCTGTAGGTAATAAATAATAAGTAACGATTCATCGGCTGTCGATCCTACAGATAGATTAGAGTAATCATTATATAATACGCGTGTCCTTCGTACGTTTTAGGCTAGCGCTCTAGGGGGGCAAAGTGAAATAAATCCCACCCAAATATGTCGACTAAATTTTACATAAGTCTTCTATATACAGGGTTACTGGTAATCAGTTAGCATCCTCTTAATTAATACGTCATTGCTTTAATTAATACGTCAAAACAAACAACTTTTGATATACGACTTATCAAAATTCGCGAAAAAAAATTATTTCAAAGTGAAAAACCGAAAGTGATTTTTTTATGAACCTTAATTATTCATACAACATTATTGAAATTTGGACCAGGAGAACGTTTGTCGGGTCAGCTATTCGTAATTACAATAATAAGTAGGTACAATCTATGAAGCTTAATACTAATCAAGCAACTAATGTGCTGCATATCACAGGGCTTTACACGGTTCTTTTTTAGTTCTGAATTGACTTTGTATCAGTAGAATTTAGAAAACTGAACAAACCGTAAATTTTGGTCAGTTTTGCTCGGGTTTTTGAATGTGAGAATGTAGCTAGTAGTCGTTATACTACAATAATATAAAAAGTTTATATCAGTTGTTTATAATGTTATTGCAGCTGCTAGAATAAAAACAACTTGGACAAAGTATAATTGAACTTAACCAAGTCTTGACCTGTAACTTAGCCGATATCAAGAAAGAAAAAAAAACACATTTAAATGCGAAAAAGAACTGTTTCACTTTGAACTTAGATTCTAGGGCGTGACTATATCTATTAGTATAGGCAAAGTACGTTTTTAAAGAGCCAATTAACAAGTCTTAACCGTGAGAAGTAGCATTCAACGTTTAAATCTTTTTAAAGCCGTCGGACGTCCGTGAAGCCGTAAAACAGTCCGCGAAATCGCTTTACCGACCTTGGCCTACATTGGAAAACAAGTTGACATCTAGATCACACGTGGGAACACCAAAATACCAACAAGTACGACACTTTTTATTTAGATCGTGGTGATTCATTTGCTGAGGTGATCTTGGCATTTGATCATACCAAATTTTGTTTCATCATCATCATCATCAGCCAGAAGACGTCCAACGAAAGCCTGCACACCGGCATCCACTGGATGCCCGCGACTCTCACAATATCGTCGGTACATCTAGTGGGAGGCGTACCTACGCTGCGTCTTCCGGTTCGTGGTCTCCACTCAAGAACCTTTCTTCCCCATCGGTTATCGGTTCTCCGAGCGATGTGGCCTGCCCATTGCCACTTCAACTTGCAAATCCCTTATAAGTTCGATCTACACGTTCATCTGTCCGTCTGTCCCGCCATCCATAACATATATAAACCATAAAAAATATAATATAATATAATTATTATATAATATATTATACTTTTTATGGTTTAGCGAAAGAGAAAACTCTGTTTTAAACTATCACGGTTGTTCACTACAGTTTTTTTTGTTATGTTATATACGAGTACATTTATAACTGTAAAGAGAAAACTACTTGGGCTTTTTTGTTGTTCAGATCATTTTAGGAAAAGGTCAATGACGTTTGGGCTACAACTAAAATGTCTTGAATTTATTACAGCTTTAGCGCTAAACCTCAGATCACACAAACAAGGGAGATACGCCTTATATAGCCTTCCAAAACTGTAATTGTGTAAAGTTTCATGTATTAACGACTTGAGGGTTTTGAATTATTAGGATGGACGGAAAGACGGTTGGACTGAGCGAACTTATAAAGGGCTCCTTGTTATAATACATAACCCGAAAAAGTTATCATGTGATCCATAAAATATGTAATACACTGCGCGTCGAATTGAGGACCCTTTTGATAACGTCGTTGGTTAGGAAGACAAATGTAGCAACACTGTCAGAAGCGACATCCATCATTCAGTAGCTTTGACGTTCTCTATAAAGGTTGACTTCCGTGCATCGCGGCCGATCGCAGCCACGCGCGTCTGCCGCACGCGTGTAACGCGCACGGCTGATGTGATTTAAAAATGCATAGAAAGAATGAAATAATTTATGGATATATATGCTATATTTTATATAGCAACGTCTGTCGTCGGCCGCACGCGTCTGACGCAGACTTCAGAAGAAATAAAGAAAGAAAAATATTTATTTATGACAAAAACAAAAGATACAACATTACGAGTTAAAAACAATAAAACCATACATCGCAATTCGCACCATACATTTTCATAGTGCAAAGACTTGTCGCATTAGACGCGTGCGTCAGACACGTGCGGCTGCGATCGGCCGCGATGCACGGAAGTCTACCTTAACAGCTTACTTGAATATTAGTACACAGGTTATTAAATCGAGTAACTATGTTGCGCAAGGTCCGATCTAGTGATTCAGTAATCTAGTCGTGAGAGTTTTGATACTGGCTACTTATTGAGGTCAGATGTTTTTTATTCCAATTTCGGATGTATTAGTATTGTCTACCCGATTGAAAGGTTTGATTGTGAGAGCTGTGAGTGATTGGTATAGGTCAAAATAATTTTAGATTTTATTCTGAGTTAATCACTTCCCGGAGTTAGTGATTACTTTTAGGAAATGATAACGTTTAATTGACGCTTGCATTTGCGCTTTTGTTATGGGAATTTGATATTATGCCAATGTCAGAATGTATTTTTTCTAAATACCTACCTATATGGACAAAAATAGATATTTGTACAAAAACATATAAACGTACCATCGAAATAACGCCAAACCTCAAAATAGTTTGTTCAGAATCGGGAGTACAATCAATATAACTATTTATTTAAATAAGGAGGAAATATTTTTTTGCAAAGAAAATCTTCTGCTTATTATTTTAGTAGACGATATATCAATATACAAAGGCAATGTGATGCATTGTCATGATTTTATTGCTATTATTTAATTACAGAATACCTACTTAACTATTTTACGAAGTTAAACCTTAAGGTAACGACTAGTTTTAATCATATTTTAACAAAAATCATAAATTCAAGCTTTTTTTTGTTTTTTTTTGTTAAAGTCATATTATAAATGCGAAAGGGTGTTTGTTTGTTGGTTTGTTAGTTTGTTGATTTGTTTGTTCCACTTTCACGCAGCAACAGAGCAACGGATCGACCTGATTTTTTGAATGGGTATAGTTGAAGGGCTGGAGAGTAACATAGGCATATTTTCGTTGTCATCGTCATCATCATCATCACCATTTTTCATCACTATGGGGGTGAAACCGCAGGGCACAGCTAGTAGAAACATAAAAGTAGTCATAGTAGTCCTAGTACATTTTTATTTTATTTTGACATCATACCAGTTTCATTAAATAAGGATGTGCCAATATCTGAAGAAAGTTTTTTTCTTGTTTTGCGTATGTATATATTATGTGGTACAACTAAGTAAGTGTAGACCATAGCAGTTGTAGACGATAAAAATCTAGATGATTTTGTATTCTCGATAGCTTCTCAGAGGATACATATCTCAGCCAAATGACACAATTTCTTACGTCTTTGGACTCGTGCCGGTAACGGTGTTGTTATAACTCTAACATTTGCCAATAAATACGAGTACCTACTTGAGAATTTTAAACACGGACTCCCTACATGGTGCAATAATTTCACCTTACTGATATCACAGAATAAGTATTAGCTAGTAGGTAAATAAGACAAATCCTCTCATTTTAATTTTTTTTGTGACATTACTAGTTAATAAAAATCTTTTATCCAGCGCATTTCAAGAATTTTTGAAGAAAAAAAAAATTATCACACGACATTAAAAAAAACCAATTGGTGTCGGGGATTTGGGTTTTTGGATTGGATCTTTAATGAACAATCGTTTTTTTAATATCTTCTTGGCGAATGTCAAACTACGCTGCGCTTACTGGTCCGTGGTCTCCATTCAACAACCTTTCATCCCCATCGGCCTTCTCCTGATTCTCCCGATCATCGGATACTCCCTCAGAGAAGGCCTGTGCCCGGCAGTGGGAACATGATTGGCTGATAATGATATACCCTGAAAAATTGGCTTTTTATCTTGATAATATAAACAGATCCTGTATGGTAGTAGCTGAGTGCAGAGTGTAGTCTAGTAAGGAGTATGGCCTATTTTTTCATTCCAACATAATAGTAGGTATAAACTAGTTTTATGCTTAAACTTAGTCCAAGCATTTATTTCTCTACAGTTGCAATAACATTGTAAAAAGCTGAATAGAAACCACGAATTCTGACATTCCATTAAGAAAAAAACTTCTTGGATAACATTCTTTGTTATGATTATTTTATGAAAAGATAAATGGTCAAACCATGAGCTAGAATGTCTTGAATTTATTACAGTTGTATCGTTATAACCACAGATATACACAACCAGATCGGCAATATATTTTAGTGAAAGAGACAACTTGATATGGCTCAGCACAAGTACGAAAAGGACATAAATAGATTTTGTTGTCCTTATCGGCGTGACCTGTTTTTGGTACCTCAAGTGTCAAAATCTGTAATAATCAGTGACAAACAAAACGGGTCTGAATTATATTTATTGCCTTTTTTGGTGATTTAATGTGATAAATGCGTGTTTCCTCTGAGAAATAATTGTAAAAGATATTTTACAATGGTTGGTTGTAGCATTTTGGGCTGCAAGAAGCGCAGTGAGCGAAAATACGATGAAATATCATTTCACACGTAAGTAAACATATAAAGCTTGTAACGATCACCTAAATAAATTCAGGATATCAATTCGCAAATATTTTATTCATAATTAGTCAGTTTTTAGGTCGATTTGTGGTCTAATTCTATGAATTTTATCAAATTATTCACTTAGAAAATAAATTATGAATGTTGCCAGTTTATGAAAGAAATTACCCACCGCAACTAACATAAATTATTCGTTCTGCAGGTTTCCAACTGATCCTGTCACATTACTGAAAAAAGCTGGCACATTGCAAGAAGTGCAAAATACCGACCCTTTTATGCCCATATGAATATGGTGAATGTTAATATTAAATATATATTAATGAGGCCACAGTTATGAAGCTGGAAAAGCAAAAGGCGATTTCGGCGAACCGATTCAAAAAGCTACGCGCTGTTCGTGAAATTTGTACTGTAAACATTAAAGAGTCTATTTATCTAATTATTTGGAATGTTATACATAATTCCATTCATGAAAAAACTAAACTGACCAAGCGCGAGTCGGGCTCGCGCGCTGAGAGTTCTTTACAATCACAAAATACAAAAAGTTGTGCAAAAAGACAACATCACGCCCAGGCTGTCACCCATCCAAGTACCGACCGCGCCCGACGTTGCTTAGCTTAGTGGTAAACAGAAATTTGTCACTGACTCGCACTTGGCCAGTGTTTATTATTTGTTGTTTTACTTATGTTCACTATAATCCGCTAAATTTGACGCTTGTACGGATTACCGTTTTTACACTAGAACAAATCCAAAAATACGTTTAACGTTTGTTGCATGAGGGACCCCCGTTCCGTTTTAACTCTGACTTATTTATTATATTTTATTAATTATAAAAAATCATGCTATGGTTACTTTACAACCTTTTTTCTAGTACTATATTCTAATCCTAACAAATAATTATAATAAAAACGCAAGTAACTTTCTGTCTGTTTTTACGAGGAAATGGCTAAGTCATGGTATAATAATATACTCCGCCAGATATAGCAATCCGAGAAAAAATGTTTACGTGGGCGTCCCGCAATGATGTCATGATGTCAATTTACAACAGGTTCGAGAGAGATGACGATACACCACGTAACAGCTGATTGAATAAAGTGGCAACTGGACAGTGACGTCATTGCGGGACCACTCCCAGATTGCTAGACCTTGTTTTCTTAGATCATGGGCTAAGTCAAATTTTGTAAGGACGATAGGGGTGTGTCATGAGGACAGACAACGTACTTTTCTTCCCAGAAAATTGCAGGTAGCTCCGTGGGTTGCAGCAGATAGTGTATAAAATATAAATATTTAAAAGGTAGTATTGTTTCCAAAGTACTCATTGAAGATTCACACCCATCATAGTAGGTAAATTACCCTAACTTATAGCAAATCATTTTAATGTGGCAACACAACTTGTTGAAGCGAGAGGCACTGAGCTAGCCACGCTCATTGAAAATCTATAGGTAGTAGATCTGTGGTTATAACCAAAGAATACATATAGATCAATGGTTATAACTCAAAAAGTCAACACGCTAGGGTTTTGACAAGACTGTAAGCAGATACCCGACAACCCGACATGTTTCAGTGAAATATTAAATGAAAATGTTATACGTAACTTTTCGAAATTATTGTGCTGTTTCTCTTCTTAGAAAATCAGTCTTGTGGGGCAAAATTCAAATTTCTCTACGCTCTAGTCTACGACACTGCATAAAAAATTAATGTATCAACATTGTGTTACATAATATATAGTCACAATCGTGCCAAAAAATGTCCGAACCAAAACTCGGCGCACACGAATTGCGCCGACTTTTTGGTTAGTTACAAGGTAACCGCGATCCGACTACAACGCCGTGCGGTGCGATGTGCATTGTGATTTGTGAACTATATAATTGATACAATCTATGTACTGTACATGTACCTACAATGACGCTTGGACGTTTTTTGACTGTTTTCACTGAGAGATTGTGACTATAGGAATTGTATTTCGATGCGTATCGGGCTAAAATTATAATAAATCTGTATTTAATCAAAGGGAGTTGTTAGGTAATTGACGTGAAATAAAATATGTACGTTTCAATCCACCATTGTATTTGCAGAGAGTTGACCATAGATTGCAATCACTATAGAGATACCTACCACAGAAACTAAATAGAGATGGGAAACACAAAATTCAATAGGAGTAACCTAGTAGTTGGTAATTCAAATTTAATGTGAAGACCAAAATAATGTACGCTGTCACTTTCTTTGTCACGTCGCGTGTAGGCAGCCAAGCGTACAAACATGACCTTACTCATATGGTAATGTTAACACAATACATTTCAGCTGGACAGTATCTTACATCTCACAATAAAGACTAGAATACTAGAATAACCCTCTCATGTATAAATGCTCGATAAGCTAATTTCTATAAAGAAAGTTTGTAAAGGCTGAGTGGTTAACTTTAATGTCAGAATTTTAGGTTAGGCGACGCAGGTGTCAGGCATGCAATAAAACCACGGAACACTATTACTCTAAAACAATGACATTAATATCTTCAGCAACTTCCTTTTAATCCTCAATATTACAGTTAATTTAAAAATTAATCCAAAAAGTACCCCAGTAATTATCCCATCCATTATAATATGACTTTACTGTTGTTTACAGAAAAAAAAAACATTCCGCTTTAACTATATTGTTGCATCTATCAGAGCTAAAAAAACTTAGACCAATAGAGTGAATAGAGTCCTCAAAGGTAGGCAACGCACTGACAATGCCCCGGGTATTGTAGGTGTCTATAGGCGGCGGTGACCACTTACCATCAGGTGGCCCGTTGCTTGTTTGCCACTTATTCTATAAAAAAAAAAAAAAAAAAACCAAGTGTAACGGCAATGCAAGCCCATCGAGTTTGCCTACATTAGTATTTTAATGGTTAATGGTTGCCTGGAAGAGATTGCTTTAAGCGATAAGGCCGCCACTTGTGGCACTAGCTCGTAAATGTTTTCTATCCGTTTTTAATTTTTATTTCTGGTGTACACAATAAAGAATTTCTATATATTTATTTATACTAGCTGTTGCCCACGACTTATTATTATACGCATATAGACTTTAATATAAACGTTTAATTCCTTTTAAATCATGCAAATTTTTCTTTCGGACAGGCGCTCAGGCATGAAAACTTGACACGAGCGGTGTATGGTTGATATTCCGAAAACCCGTTCAAAGCGCTTTGATTCCAATTTTATTGTGCGAACTGCTAGTCTGTGGAATGCGCTGCCTGAATGGGTGTTCCCCAACAGAAACAATCCGGGTGTCTTCAAATCAAGAGTGAATCGGTTTCTTGGAGCAAGCGTGCTCCATCGTAGACCGCATCATCGCTTAACATCAGGCGAGTTGGCGGCCAAGCGCAAGCCTATTATATAATTAAAAAACTTTAGACGGATTTAGGCAGATTTAAATAATCTCTCAGCACAGATTTTAACAAATCAAACATCTGTCCGGTAGCCTATTGTTTCATCAAAGTTTGGCCTCTGTTTTCCATCGCAACGTGTAACGTCACTCGTATCCTTGTAGGCACTTATCATTTCGTTCTAGTTTTTAGCCTTTAACCGCAGGCGTTCTAAGAAATATTAGCAAGGAAAGCGTTTAGGCTGCCCGAGGCTAGCGTGGAATAACAATTAGATGCCAGCTCACCTGACGTAAGTGGACATTCCTGAAAACGGGGTCAGTAATACCAAGCAAGGTGGCGCGTGATAAGAGTGATAAGATAACTGCACAATTGCATTCGAAACTAAAATACGCGCTGAATTGAGAACCTTCCTCCTTTTTTGAAGTCGGTTAAAAAGGTTTTGATATCCAACATAATAAAATGAGAGTACGTTTTAGGCCGGATTTCAGTATTCCGATAAAGATCGTCTGCTTACCACTTTTGATATTTTACACAATACCGAGGATACAATTTTATTTAATGTGTGTGTAATTACCTCAATTTACTAGTTATCTTACTTTTATTTAGTGTGTACACGACGACTTATAAAATAACTTATAAAAAAGGAAATTTACAAAACTTAAATTAACTAAAAACTAAAACTTAAAATAAAATCTAAACAAACTTAACTACCAATTAAATTTTATATTACAAACTAAATATAAAAATAAAAAAAAACATTCAAATAACCCACCCGCCCTTAACCTGGTGCGAAGGTGTCCATAACACTAGCATTGTTTCAACCATGTTTCAACGAAAAAAATGTTTACAACACATTTGCTCAAAAAGTGCACTTACGAAGCCTGTATAAATCGTTCGAAAGTTAAACATTACGGATCATACAACGGAGCGTGCGGTAATGAATTTGTCCGCACGCTCAGGTGTATAGCACCGTGCGTGTACTTTACGGTATTTTTTTAATTTCCATCATAATTACATAGGACTTCCACAAAAGAGTTTCATATTACGAGAATAAATAAGCTGAATGATCAAACCTCCTTGGAAGCGCTTTTGCTCAATACGTTTGTCTCAGTTTAATACTAAAGAGAAAATGAGACGAAAGATGTAGTTCTAATTTTCACCACGTGATAGTGGCGCTATTTGCATGTTCGCGCCATTTTCTTATTATATTATAGAAACTATTGTTGTGACTGATATTAAGTTATAAACAAAAATTGTTTCATTTGTAGCCTTTTTTTCTCGCAAATGTGTTGTAAAACGTTGTATGGCACACGTGCGGATTGGTTATTACAAACTCGTGACTATGGTAAGCCCTCGACTTCGTCTCGGGCTTACATTCGTCTACTCGTTTGTAATAACCAACTTACCGCACTTGTATCATAAATACCTATTTTGGTTGTTTGCTATGTTCCTCGAAAAAGACATCAACGCGCTCCCTTCATCAGAAGAATTGTCAAACGAATACAAATAGGCAAATAGGTATGCGCAGAACTATGTGTGTAAAAGAATTATTTTAACAGTTTCGTACTAAAATAAATACAGGGTTACGCGGAAAGGGTGTACTAAGCCGGTAAGGGCCCATAGTACCCATAATTATGAACAACTTTTACTGCGGGCCCAACCCTGAAATCACGAAAAAAAAATAAGCTTTTCCATAAATTTTGTCGAGTCTAAATGACCGTTTTCTATATTTTTAAATGTAGGAAAACAATATTGGTGAATCTGTACTATTATACCTACTATTTTCTACACAGAACTAAATTAAACCATTTTAAAATTGTTGCCATCCTTTTCTCACGTAATAAAATAACAAGAGATGCAGATATAATTAATCTTGTCAGATTGTTTTAGTTTCACTCGACTAAAACAATGAATAGAACCATATTCAAAACCAAGTTTCGAAACTAGTTTCGGAAAACGAAAAACCTAGCGGTACAAACAAATCAATAACATTTGAAGAATCGAGTATGACATACAGACAGACAGATGTAGTCTACTGGGTTACGGAGAAAGAATGTGTTAAGCCGAAAGGGGTTCATAATACTCACAGAAAAGAGAAGTAAATAGAACGGAAATGAGAAGGAAAATCTGTCGCCAGGCATTATGACAGAACCTTGATTGAATATTCTTATTTAGATCAACGCGTCGAACTCCGCACCCAAAGAACTTGGACCTTACCTTTTTGGTAAGGTCTCAAAGTTCTTTGTCCGCATCACAGTTGCTAAATGATTTCGAATGAATGACGTTTCGTTTATATGGGTGCAACGGCTACAATAAATTTCTTACAAAAATTCCTTGACAGGCATTCTAAGTAAAAAAGAAAAAAAAAACTATGATAATACCCATCATTATGAACAACTTTTACTATGGAACCAAACCTAATATCGCGAAAAAAATATCCGCAGCTCCATCGAAAACGGCCATTCACACTCAACAAAATGTATGAAACACCATTATTTTTTTCGCTTTCAGGGTTTCATAGTAGAAGTAGTTAATGATGAGTATAACGGACCCCTTTTGGCATAGTACACTCTTTCCACGAAGCCGTGTATATGTGGCGTTTATTGTGATGAAAAGTGCGAAAAATTGGAGTGAGTCATCGATAAGGCCTGCTGTAGAGTAGTCGCTACTATACATCCACGCTGGCGGAGTCGTAAAGTTGCGCAACAATTGGCAACCTTGTGAAGGACGCGCGTGCGCCCGTACGCAGGGAAAATGCCTACGCACGCTTGCGACTGCCGCTCGCGCTGTGGCGCGCGCTTCTTGCATTTTCATGCTACAGAGACCTTGTGGAATATATTTTGTTTTCTTTCTAAGTTTTTAGCTCCGATAAAAAAAATGGTTTAAATACTGGGTTACCCAAAACAGTGTACTAAACCAAAAGGGGTCCATGGTAGCAGTCATTAAGAACAACTTTTACTATGGGAGTAATTTTGAAATCTCGGAGAAAATATCAAACGAAACGCTGTTCCATAGAAAACGGCCAGTCACTCTCGTCACTTTTTTTGGAACAGCTGATATTTTTATTTAGTGATGATCCCATGGTAAAAGTTGTTCAAATGATGGGTACTATTAACCCTTTCAGCTTGGTATACGTTTGCAGACACAGCTCGCTAATTACTAACGTAACTTCTTTCTAACTTTCCACGACTTTTCTTTTTAGCGGTGTACGTCACTATAGAAATGTAAAAAGTCTAGGAAACCTAAATGAGTCAGTACGAAATTTTGGTAAGCATCGACATAAAAGTGAACAATTACGATAGTCTGCCCGTGGCTTGAATTTTAAACGTACCAATAAATAACTGGTCAAGTACGGCTTCATTGAAGGTACACGTACACTGGTGGTAACTCAATTAACTATGTCAATGTGATGAACTGAAGGGAAACGTAGTTGAATACGACTATAACCGAATGACTTCAGATAATCAGAATATATTTATTGCAAGAACTGTCTACAAAAGATGTTCTTAACTTAACAAACTTGATGCTAAATTATCCATCACTAGCTGCGCCCCGTGGTTTCACCCGCGTATTGATGTAAAATGGTGATGATGATGCAAAGTATCCTATGTGTTAATCCAGGATATAATTAAGCTATCTATAATCCAAATTTCATCTAAATCTGTCCAGCTGTTTCAGCGTGAAAGAGTAACAAACATACACACACACTCACACACACACACTTTCGCATTTATAATATTAGTGTGATTAAATCTATCTATCTACGCATCTCTCCGGGCTGGCAAAGCATTGATATAGCACCGGTAGTTGCAGGTCCATAGGCGACGGTTTCTACTTACTATCAGGCGGATCGCATACTTTTATGTCGTCTCTAAAAGTCGTACATTGATAGATAAAAGGTCCATGCTTGTTTGCCACTTACTACAGTTTTATTAAAATCTAGCGGTCCGCCCCAGCTTTGCACGGGTATAGATTATAGCCTATGTCACCCGGGGATAGGGTAGCTTCCCAACAGTGAAAGAATTTTTCAAATCGGTTCAGTAGTTTCGGAGCCTATTCAATGCAAACAAACAAGCAAATCTTTCCTCTTTATAATAAACTAGCTGACCTGACAGACGTTGTCCTGTCTTAGAACTGTCAAACACGCAAAGTCAAAATTGTAAATCTTATTTTTTTACACCTTGGGTTACATTATTGGAGTTTTAGTAAGGATTCCTATTTTTTTGCAAATATAATATAGCCTATGTTAACCGGGGATAGTGTAGCTTCCCAAAAGTGAAGGAATTTTTCAAATCGGTTCAGTAGTTTCGGAGCCTATTCAATGCAAACAAACAAACAAACAAACAAACAAACAAACAAACAATCAAATCTTTCCTCTTTATAATATTAGTAATAAATAAATAAATAAATAAATATTTGGGACATTTTTGCACACACGGTCATCTGACCCCAAACTAAGCAAAGCTTGTGATATGGCTGCCAGAGACTGATATACATACATATATAGTTTTAAATACATACTTAAATATTACTAGTACTACTAATACATATTACTAGTAGTCCACCCCAGCTTCGCACGGGTATAGATATATAGCCTATGTCACCCCGATAGTGTAGCTTCCCAACCGTGAAAGAATTTTTCAAATCGGTTCAGTAGTATCGCAGCCTATTCAATGCAAACAAACAATCAAATCTTCCCTCTTTATAATATTAGTATAGATAAAAATAAAAATAAAACTATAATAGGTTGAAGTTTTTTAGCTGTGATAGCTGCAATAACATTAAGAAAAAACAGAATAATAACATTTCATATTAATATTTTACACTTTCAACAGTGTATGGAATCTAACATAATAAATAGTTTGGATATTTATTAGTTTAGCTTTTATTTTGTGTAGCTAATATAGGCACTTGCCCGATATTTAGAAGACGTATGTTAACAATTATTTCTTCTCATTTAATTTTCAAACATACTGATTCTGCTACAATCTCATGACCAAACGTGCAAAAACATCAGAATGTATGGTTTTATTTCAGTTTTTTACTATCTACTGCAGCTGTCAGAGCTAAAAAAGCTTGAACCTAGTACATTAAATTTGAATCCACTATTTTGAGAAATATAGGCTTCGTAATAAAAACTTGTTATTTTAAGTTTAAAATGTCGGTCACAAAAGCTTACCAAATATTCAGAAGATAGTTGGTAGTAGGTAGGTATACCTACGCAACGGTATCTTAAGGGGTTAACCCAGCACCTACATTATTTTGAAAAAGTACTAAAGTATATCTTTTGGAATGAAGTTCCAAGTAAATATTCAAATTAAAGCTCGAAATAAGATAAGAGTTATCGAAAACATATTGATATTATATTTATATCTTCAAATCACGAGTGAATCGGGTTCTTTTAATCTAGGCAAGCGTGCTCCATCGTAAACAGCATCATAGCATAACATCCTTGTTTCTTCTAGATTTTTAATATGTCTACCACCTTATACCATTATTACATATGAAAGTCTTTTTACTTATAGATGTTTCCACTGCTGGTACAGAGGCATTCACTTGAAGAGAGAAAAGATGGGCCCATAATCTTCCATGCTGGATCTGTGCATGTTGGTGAATGTCAGACCTATGAACTTTTTTTTTTGGAGCTTCGATATACCGATTCCCTCACGATGTTTTTCCTTCACCGTTTTTGAGCGATGGCATCGAATCTGCACATTATTAATTTTAAGTACTAAAATAATTCTTTGGTGCAGGGCTGAAGATCGAACTAGATACTGTCAGATTGTAAAACGCACAGGCTACCGATTGGCCATCATTTCGATCATTGTTTGTTTAGAGCTTGTTGATTTCATATACCTACTTTGAATCAATTTGGACGTATCACCAATTTTTTATGCATTGCGCAGGTTTATACATCCTGAATGAGTTTTTGAACGGTATTCAAACCGTGAAAACTGTTCAAACAGTCCTGAAACATGTTTATTCATGAATATGGAAAAGAATCGGAGTGACCGCCAAGTTTCATAGGCCAGCTATGTTGCAAGTAGCCGCTTTGTTATCGTGGCATTGTCCAGCCGTCCCATCGGCCGAGCTCGTACGTGCGTACTTGAATATATTTAAATTTGGAGATGCTACGGGATGAGGCAAGCGCTTCACCACAACTACTATAAATGCTGTTAGTGTCCAACAAGGGTTACAGTTCGCTGCTTCGAGCATCCCCGAACACACATCACAAACAATTAGAAATGGCTTTCAAGGTACGGAAACAAGGATTCAGTGAAAAAAGTGTCTTAATGTGATCGTGAAAAGTGAAGTGTCTAAAAAAGTGTTTCTTATGATTTAACGTGTCCTAAATTATGATGAAAACACCCAACAGCTGCAAGGATCATAGATTGAGAAATTGATAGCAATGCAGTATCAATGTACAAATATAAACTCGTGCCATGCATTTCAATTAGATAGTCTAATTACTACAACATTGTAGGTTAAATAAAGTGTGTTTATGTTTCTGGTTTTACAGTTGGTGGTCTTCTCTTGTCTGGTGGCGGTGGCCTGTGGCAGTGTTGCCGTGGCGCCCGCGCCGCAAGTGTATGCTGCGCGCCTTGAAGAGTTCGATCCCCTACCTCAGTACCAGTACGGATACAGCGTGGCTGACGCTCTCACCGGCGACTACAAGTCCCAGGACGAGCAGCGCAATGGTGACGTAGTGACCGGCAGCTACAGACTGATTGACCCCGACAACACTCAACGTACCGTCACATACACCGCTGACCCAGTCAATGGTTTCAACGCGGTTGTAACCAAGGAGCCGCTCGTTGCCGAGCCCGTTGTGTCTGCCGCTCCCGTGGCTCCTGCTCGCTACGTCACACAGGCTGCTCCCGTCTACAACTACGCTCCTGCTCCCGTCGCTGCCGTGGCCCCTGCCCGTTACGCTGTTGCCCCGGCTGCAGTGGGCCCTGCCCGCTACGCCGTAGCCCCCCCTGCTGTGGCTCCAGCCCGTTATGCCGTGGCCCCCGCAGCTGTTGCCCCAGCCCGCTACGCCGTAGCTCCTGCTGCCGCCCCTGTCGTAGCTGCCCGCTACACCGCCGCACCATCTTTCTATTCGTCCCCGTACGCGGCGACGTACGCCTCACCGTACACGGCTGCGTACACCGCTCCGTTCTCGAGCGCCGCCGTCACCCAGTACTCCGCCGCAGGACCGGTCGCAGCGTACACCCAATACGCAGCCCCTGCGGAATACTATGCGTCTCTGTACAACGCTCCCGCCAGGCTAGTCAACGCAGCTCCCGCCAGGCTAGTCAACGCAGCCCCCGCCGGCTACCGCTACCCTTGAAGAATACCCCCAATTTGACGGCTCATTTTTATCTCTAAAGACTTGATTTGTACATAGTTTTATTGTTTTCTTATTTTTTACTTGAAACAAAATGAAAATAAATGAATGAAATTTTAGTTGAACTTTATATATTTAAAAATACCCTGATTCCTACCTAGTATAAAAAGTATCTGAATAGAAGTTACTTGGTGCTGTTATTATGTACATCAAGCTAGGTAACGTTACATCTATAATTGAAAAAACACATACAAAAGGTTAAAAGCAACATGAAAATAAATTAATATAGGTACCTTTTTATCCAACTTCTATAAAGAAAGTAGCTTCTTAATTAGATCCGTATTTTTATTTATTTAACAAAGTGGTAGGTTTCATTTAATGCCATAATGTGAACTGTCTCATAATTTTCTTACAAATGTGATAAAAAAAGTACCTATTATGAATATTTTTATTAGTAACAGATTATAAAATTAAAATATGTACCTACCAGCTTTTAGGCAGCGAATTATTTCGGCACAAGGACACGTTCAGCTGTCTTATAAAGTCGAATGAAGATATATAAACCAGCCAAGCGCGAGTCGGGCTCGTGCACTGAGGGTTCCGCACCACCACAAAATACAATAATTTATCAATATAAAAAACCGATTTCAAAATTTTTAAGATATGGCATTTCGATCCTGTGAAATGATAAAGAGGTCATCCAGGTAAGGAATTACCAGTAACTTGGTAATGAACTAAAGTTTGACACCGAGTAGGTGTCAAATTTTAGTTACCAACTATCAAGGATAGCTATCTTACCTTTGCCGAGGATTGAATATTGGGAACGGCCGTTAGTAATAGGATCCCGTTTTACCCTTTGGTTACGGAACCCTATAAACGAAAGGGAATCGCCATACAACAAACTTATTTAAACTTATTTTTTACGTATTTTTGTCGTACAAGCGTCAAACTTGGCAAGTACTATAAATAAGTGTGTACTATAATCATAGTACCACAACAAATAATAAATAATGGCCAAATCCGAGTTGATGACTTTTTGTTCATTATCTCTATCTCTTCTCTTCTGTTTCTCTACATAGTATAAATTGAAGTCGCTTTCCACGTCTGTCTGCCTGTCTGTATGTCTGTATGGCCGCTAACTCCTCCTAAACCACGCAACGGATTTTGATGCGGTTTTCACCATCAGTTAGATACATTTTCAAGGAAGGTTTATATATATAACTAGTGACTCGCCCCGCCTTTGCACGTAAATTACACCCGTGCGAAGCCGGGCGGCGGGCGGGTCGCTAGTTAAGTTATAAATGTGTTATACCTGCTCGAGTAGGTATAACTAATATATAGCCTCCCAAAGCGAGTACGATATACAATTTACAATTCGATGGTAAAACCTCACATAGATTATCTGATCGAAGTTTGGGGAACGGCAGCAAAAATTAATCTTGAAATTTTGCAAAGAAGTCAAAATAAGATTATTAAAACACTATTTCGATATGACTACCTAACGCCTACTACTAAAATTTACAAGGAAACTAAAATTATGAATATACCTCAAACATACAAATATAATACATGCGCTCTAATAAGAAAAATTTTAACAAAGGACATACATACACAATTAACATTTACAAAAAAGATTGATATACAAAAAAGAATAACGAGACAAGCAAATAACTTATGTTTACTGAAAAAACCTAGAACAAATTATGGCAATAATAATATAATGTATGAGGGTGCCTATTTGTACAACAAATTACCAACGGACATAAAACAGGCAAAATCATTTTATACATTCAAAAAATTATTAAAGTTACACGTATTAAAGGATTTTTCGTACATAAACATGAAAATATAAAAAAATTAACTATATCAATTATTTATGACCAACTAACTAACAGCGTGACAGAGGCTTTAGACGGCAGTCTATTGTTATCGGTTCCGTGCGAAGCGCAACAGAAACCGGATCGAGTGGTCGACATAAAATAGAATAATCGCGAAGTACCTCACATTTCACATTTTATTTTATTTCTTAAGGAAAATTTGTTTGTTTTTATCTTATTATTTTTATTTTCTCGATTGTTGCACGTGTCTGAGCTCATTGGTTTTGTATTTATTTTTGATATTAGTATTGTATTGTGTTTATTACTATTCTTAAGTCTGCATGCTGCGCTAAGCGGCACATATATTTATCTACCTACTAAGTTTAATGTGTAATCTCAGTAAGTGAATGTTATATTCTTATGAGATTAATAAAGAATTCTGAAACCGTAATTATAATGCCTGTAGCAAAATAATTAACTGTGGCTGCGTAGCAATTGCTTCGACTATTTTGAAAGGTGTTAATAATAACTGGTAATTCGGTTACTTGAACGACCTTATTTTATTTTGTGGTGGTACGGAACCCTCAGTGCACGAGCCCGACTCGCACTAGGCTGGTTTATTTTTTGGTATTCTGTTAAAAATACAAGTTAAACTATAAATAATCAAATATACTACATATAAGACAAACGAAGAAGTATTGCATGAAATTTATTATTTCTGATCAGTGTCCAGAGTTCCAGACCATCTAACCTTTGGCACAGTACTAAGGGGCACAAGTGCGTTCCGATAGAGATCCCGGTGCCCATCCGTTAGACAATATGGCATGGCAATATGAGGTTTTAATGCGTACAACCTTAAAACCGGCATCATTCCAATGTAGCGCAATTTGTATTTAGAACTAAATTTAAAAACAAAAAAGGCAAATGCATCAAATATCACCGACATTTGATGATGATAGTCCAGTTTAAAAAGAGCTTTGCATATTATAATGCTCGTAATTGACGCTCTAACTTCCTGGGATTTAACCTCAGAATAGTATATTATGCAACTAGTGAATAAAGGACGGATTTAAAGCGAAGGCCATAGATGAATCATGAGCAAGTGTACGACTGAATCACAACCGTAGGGAATGATTCATGATGATTCAAGTGTTAGAATCCTGAGCGACGCGAGTGATTAATGGTCCTCGAAATAAATCCGTTTTATTCATGAGTTGCATACTATACTTTATACCATGACTACAAGAAAAAGAAAGATTTAAGCAAAAATTTACATTTAATAGAGAAAAAAACCGGGCAAATACGAGTAGGACTCGTTCTCTGAGGGTTCCGTAGGAAGGAACCCTCAGAGCGCGAGTCCAAAAAAAGTCCAACTGAAGTTGAAATGTTGAAAGACAAACTTAACTTTATTGTTGACAATAAGGTTCTTCTATACATAACAACTACAAAATGTAAGTTTGTAATTGTAAAACAATATTTTTATATGATATAACTTTAAATTAACAACTTTCAGATTAATTCCTTTATATGTGCTGTATTACCTTGCTTCTTGCCAAAATTAATGATTCTAGGTCAACGGGAAGTACCCTATCAGGTTTTAATTCCCCTGTGAAATCGCAAAATATGCGACATAAACAATATATATGCAAAATATGCGACATATCTTTTGATTGCGTTGATTTTCAACTTTTATTTTTTTACAGCCAAAAGAAGCCGTAATCCCAAGTATTTAGTATAAATTTCAACTTGATACCTTTACGTGTTCTTGAGAAAAAGGGTCTTGACAGACGGACAGACAGGCGGACAGACGGACAGACGGACAACGAAGTGATCCTATAAGGGTTCCGTTTTTCATTTTGAGGTACGAAACCCTAAGGTTAATTAAAATTCACATTACTATTGGAACAATTACTAAAATTAAGAGTAACTTGCTTATTACCTACAATTATTTTTACGTCAATGTTAGGCCTTGTTTTTATAGTACACCGTAGCATAGAATACATACTCCATAATGTGGATGACTTATTTTTCTTCGACAGCACATTAAATTAAATTAGGAAAACAGACTCTGAAAATGTCTTGATTTTCATTTTTCCATTTGCAAAACTCATCGTAGGCTATGATATAAGCCAGCCGTGATTTATTGGGTAGCAAGTTTTCTACTATATCGGCCTATAAACTTATTGACGGTGTTATTAACAAGCAATACATCTTCTTCATCACTTGAATGCATTTTAATCGATTTATTATTAAGTAACACTAAACTTCGTTGTTGCACAACTTACAGTAATCAAAATAGCGCCAATTTACTAATGACAGCAAATAACACAAAACAGTTTTTATTCTAATGCTAAACTTCTTCTCGAAAATGTCGACCAATCAAATCGAGGCATTGAGATGGAGGTTGAATAGGTATATTGATGTGTTCAAAATTCAAAATCTTGATTAAAAGGGCTTTTATTTACTGTTTTCAGTGAATAAAATAAGCCTTTAAGAGGAGGAATGGTATAATTTTTTTTTGTTTTAATTAGAACGGCTGTCAAGGCAATTTTGTAATCACAGATATACACAACGATCTGTGTTTGTAATAAATTTGTTGTAGCCAGTTGCACCCTTATTTACTTATTTACGAAACGTCAGTCATTCGAAATCAGTTAGCGACTGTAATGCGGACAAAAAACTTTGAGAGCTAACCCAAAAAGGTAAGGTCCAAGTTCTTTGGATGCGAAGTTCGACGCGTTGATGTAAATAAGAATGTTCAATCAAGGTTCTCTCATAATGCATTGTGACAGATTTTCCTTCTCATTTCCGTTCTATTTACTTCTCTTGTTATTTCTCTTTTCTGTGAATTTAACTTACCTAAGTTTATATTAAACGTAGGTTTTTTCCTTTCCTGTGTGATGTACTATATACTTATATTATTATAAAATATACCTAGCCTTTTTTGTATTCGATGGGAAATTTGTAATTATTTAAGAACTTTATTAGCTAATCTCGCAGTGGCATCAGTGTACTAAATAATTGATTGGTGCAGGGCCGAGTAAAGAACCGGGAGCCGTTAGATTGTAAAGCGCACATGCTACCGCTCGGCAACCATGGCCCACTACGCGCACAGATTCCTAATAAACCAGCCAAGTGCGAGTCAGGATCGCGCACTGAGGTTTCCGTACCACCACATACATTTTATTGTTAACTACTAATATACAAAAAAGTAGGCCAAAAATATTATCCAATCCAAATACTGACCGTGCCTGACGTTGCTTTGGTAAACAGAATGTTGTCACTCCAAACATGGCAATTTTTTATTATTTGTTGTTTTACTTTAGAGTGTGTACTATAATCATGCCAAGTTAGACGCTTGTATGTATTACTGTTTTTACACTAGAGCAAATACAAAACTACGTTTATACAAAACGTTTTTTGTATAGGGAACTCTCCTTAGTTTAACTTTTTATTAGTTCTCTTTAGTTTGACCCGCTGTAACATTACATTTTCTGTGAAAATTTCAACTGATTATCTGTAACAGTTGTTACAGTAGTACAGTTGTACTAAAACAAATTTAAAAAAACGTTTGTTGATTATTACTTATTGACTTTTTTTTTTAAAGTTTATAACATTACATACTCTCTGAATATTTCAGCTGGGTTTTAATTACGGTTCGAAAGACACAGCCGTTAAAAGGTAGCACGAACAGACGGACGGACGAACAGAAAGACAGACAGCGTAGGCTTAGTAAATGGGTCCCGTTTTCACCCTTTTGGTACGGAACCCTAAAAAGATGCCTACTGCGTACATCGATCACAAAGAAAGCATACTCGTCAAACGTAACATGTATCGCAAGAGTCGCATCGCGTAATTCGCGCACTTTCTTCAATGAAGCACATTGTATTGCACTCACGTCTTCTGTTACGTATTGATGAGTGTTGTAGGATATATAACGCGATGGGATCCAGGACTGACCACATTCCGACTCTTGGACTGTGACCATCCTATACCAAGCAAACAAACATGAACTCCAAGGTGAGACCGTTGTTTTAATAAACAATTATTTACTAAACAAAGTGAAAAGTGAACATTAACAGTGATTGATATATTTTGTGATTTAAACTAACTGAACTAACGTAAATTTTTGCACGGCTACCTGTTTTAAGTAATTCTGCAGTGCAAGTACCGTTCTTTAGCGATCGTCAAATACTTTAGAATCAATCATAGCGAGTACTGATCAAATGGCATTTTATCGAATTTCACGACTTGCACTCCTGTTTAGGTGATGCGAAAAGGTGCGCGATCGCAAACCGTATCTTGGCGCGTTAAGGTTCACGTTCACGTGATTTTCCACACTGCGCTGTTTCGAGCCTGCGTTAAGAGGTAGCCGTAAAGCCCCTTCGACTTAATTGATTGTTTCTGCCACGTACCTGTACGTTGTAGAATTCGGTTCGGGTTTTCCTCTGAAGTATAATTTAGACTGCTTCTAAAGAAGGGTGAATAGAGTCCTCAAAGGTAGGCAACGCTAACTATATATTGTCTATAGGCGGCGGCGACAACTTACCATCAGGCCTGTCACATGTTTGCCCCTTATCTATACTATATATAAGCTTTCCGTAAAGTTAGGTTAGCATGTTTGTTATCTATCTATACTATCTATACTAATCAGGGGCGGATCTAGGATTTATCCCCAATCCCCCCTGGATCCGCCAATGATACTAATATTATAAAGAGGAAAGATTTGAATGTTTGTTTGTTTGCATTGAATAGGCTCCGAAACTACTGAACCGATTTGAAAAATTATTTTACCCTTGGGAAGCTTCACTATCCCCGGGTAACAAAGGCTATATTATTATTATTTTTATATTGGGATCCTTACTAAAACTCTAATAATGTAACCCAAGGTGTAAAAAAATACAATTTACAATTTTAACTTTGCGTGTTTGACTGTTCTAAGACAGGACAACGTCTGTCAGGTCAGCTAGTTATATATAAAATTTATAAATCAGTTGAAAATTATGATTCTTATCATGATAGGCAAATATAATCATGATACATTGTCTGATGTCCGATCCAGGTAAACCTAATTTAGATCTTACTAGTAGCGCCCTGCGGCTTCGTCGCACTCGTAGACATACTCTTTAGAATCCTTATGTTACTTACCCTACCCTATACCCTACCCTATGTTACTTTTCAACCACAGAAAAAAAAAAACGTATTTCAACCGACTTCAGGAGTTTCTCAATTTGACTCAATTTGTGTGTGCGTGTGTGTGTGTTAATCAATATCTTCATTGATTGTAAACCGCTTAAAATGATTGTTTTAAACCGACTTCAAAAAAAGAGCGGATCTCGTTTTTTTATGTGTTACCCCAGGTAAAATCGGTTTAATATTTTGATTTGAAATCAAAATAGCTGGAAAATATGCCATCCAAGTAAACCAAATTGGGTTTTACAAGTTGGTTTTCTAAATTTTTGATCATTATTGAATATGCTATAATATTGTTATTGCTCGGGTATTGTAAGTAGATTACTAAACTTAATTTTTCACCTTGATGGAAAATGTTACTAAGAAATGAATACCGTTGATTGAATTCGCACTAAACGAGAAGTTTTTTTTTGTTTATATTTATATTATTTGTTCGTTTTCTCATTTCGTAGGTATCTAAAACACTAAAGAATCCTTTTGTCAGGTAAAATCAATGTCATTGCCGAATCGGTGCCAAGCTGAAACGGCATTCGTTGTCACAATGTGATAAATTCAAATAAATTACCGTTAAATTCTATTGAGGAGATCTCGGAGATCTCCGGTGCGGGTCGTGGCTTTTAAGAAGATGTCTGAGAGAGCCAACTGGATTTTGAACACTTGAAATGAGTACTCCAGATCTTCATAAAGGGCTCAGTTTTTCATTGACTGTAAAGAAATTCTTACACACAACATACAGACATCGCCTTTTATCTATACTATAATATATAATATAATATTATTAAGAGGAAAGATTTGATTGTTTGTTTGTTTGTGTGTTTGCATTGAACAGGCTCCGAAACTACTGAACCGATTTGAAAAACTCTTTCACTGTTGGGAAGCTACACTATCCCCGGTTGACATAGGCTATATATAAGTCGGGGCGGCCTACTAGTCTATACTAATATTATAAAGAGGAAAGATTTGATTGTTTGTTTGTTTGTTTGTTTGTTTGCATTGAATAGGCTTCGAAACTACTGAACCGATTTGAAAAATTCTTTCACTGTTGGGAAGCTACACTATCCCCGGTTAACATAGGCTATATTATATTTAAAAAAAAATAGGGATCCTTACTAAAACTCCAATAATGAAACCCAAGGTGTAAAAAATAAGATTTGTAATTTTGACTTTGCGTGTTTGACAGTTCTAAGACAGGACAACGTCTGTCAGGTCTGCTAGTATATTATATAGATGTTATAATATTATGTATTCAATTTTGCATACCATCCGGTTAAACATGATGAACATAATTTCATTATCGTACACACATTGTACCAATTATTTTTTTTACCCTATTTAGAGGCCTATAATGATTTATTGTTCAAGTTTTGCAACAGATGGTATCTAAAACTAATCTTAAATACCAATTAAAAATAAATACCAATTAATTCAGTACCAATTTAAATTGTAACAGCCCATTTTTTGTAAATTGTAATTGATCCAATAAACTATAA
This sequence comes from Agriopis aurantiaria, assembly GCA_914767915.1. Taxonomy (NCBI): domain Eukaryota; kingdom Metazoa; phylum Arthropoda; class Insecta; order Lepidoptera; family Geometridae; genus Agriopis; species Agriopis aurantiaria. The sequence goes on along the minus strand of OU612001.1, from coordinate 7,691,787 downwards.
TTTAAACTGACAGAGTCGCACAAGTTGAAGTACTGTTAACTAACGTGTGCGGTGTCATCGTCTAGAATCGCGGCGCGTGCGCAAGTGTTGACCAACGTGATCTATATCAGGAGGGCTTGCGACACCGTGGCCGTGCTTTCAACTGACCATAACAATACAACTTGTTCATCCATTTTGCTCTTGTCCTCTATCTATGGTAATTTTTCATTTATCTCTAACTTCTTCAATACTAATATTATAAAGAGGCAAAGTCTGTAACTCTAAGAGACAAAATGTTTTATTTATTTAAAAAAAATTGTTTCAAACCCATAGCTTTCTTCTACGATTTTCTGTATCAGAATGTCATGGAACACCTATAAAATAGGGACCAGACTTAGAGAAGATATTTAATTAATTAAACATCTGCCCGGCCGCATATCGAACCCGGGGCAGGCAATGGCTGTACTGTTTTTTATTGGATCGCTTGAATTTATGCCTTGCCGCCTCCTCGACTGATGTTAAACGATGATACGGATCTACGACGAAGCGCAGTTGCTTATAAGAAATCGATTCACTTGTGAGTTGAAGACACCCAGATTATATCCATCGGGGAACACCCATTGCTAGCATTTTGCACAGGTGAAAGCACTATGTACGGGTTATCAGAATGTCAACGATGAAACGGTATCACTTTTTTGTGCCCACCTTGGCCATTCAATAGGAAAATGGACAAGAGGGAATTAGGTCATGCAAATCCAATGCACAATCTCCGAAATGTCTCCGATATAAAAACGATAGACTAGCACTTTGCAACAATGGATATTTAAGAACCTAAAAGATTGATGGGATTCTTGTAAACAAAAATAACTTATTTTTGATCCCATAAATATGAACAACTATGGGACTAAACCCCAAAATTATGAAAAAAATATGAAGTTTCATACATTTCGTTGACGGTAATTATCATTTATTATAGAACAGCACTTTTCTTTTTCGCATTTTCAGGATTGGTCCCGTAGTAAAAGTAGTTCATAATGACGAGTACAATGCGCTCTTTTGAGTATGGTACCACTGTTCCCACCCTTTATATTCGCAACATTCCCCAATAATGTCAGCAGTAAAGAGCTCATTGTATGTAAATGTGACGCCCACGCACTCCCATATTTTAATGTAGTAGTTGCTCCTTAGAATAGGTACTATAGGATCTCATATCACATCACTTTCTATTTAGCAATTGGTATTCCTTGATGCCACAAATATAATTATTAATAAGTTACGGGGGTTTGATTTTTTTTGACTATTGGAAAGTGGCCATGGAAAAGACATCAACGCGCTGCGTCCTGTTTCCTTGCTTTTAAATATCAACTTATATTGAGAGATTGATAACACCTTTACGTTGTGTTTTAGTAGTTATATTATTTGTATTAACACGGAAGAAGTTACATCAAGGAACTACACAAAAAATATTTTACAACAACTACCTACCTACTTACTCGTATTAAGACAACGTGTTTTTAATCAGTATTCCATTTTTTAATACACAAATTATGCCAATTCATAACAATGGCATATTTACGTAAACAAATCATTTACTCGTAAAAATCTAAATTTGACTTTCTTCTTAGGAGTAGTGCTCTACTTTTATTACAGCTATTATTCTATCAAATTTAAATATACATATTTGGACTATGAAAAAAAAAATTACTACTTATTTTTTTTTTTAATCAATCTAAAAACATCGGGTGGAAAGAATAACTGTCCAGAAAGCTTGTAGAAGTGCTACGCTGAATAGCAATGTTTAGTTTTTGGCCAAAGTAGACGCCAGCATTCAAACTGCTCTACATAATTTTGTTAGCATTTTAAAATTCCTGATGCATAAAGTTACAAAGGATGGGTTTAAATAGGATCATGTTGCAAGCGCACAATCAACGCATATAAATGCAGCAATGTACGATCCACCATGAGGAAATCTCTATTCAAATGTAGTCTCTATTACAAAGGATTAAAGGTAGTTATACTGTCTTAGTTTAAGACATTTATTGCGTAAGAATGATGTTGAAACGTGCTTTAATAATCGATAATCGTCAGGGTGGTATATGGGCCAATCAGATACGTGACTACGTGACTAGGGTCTTAAACAAAAATAAACAAACAAAAACCAAAACCATAAACCTAGTAAATGAACACGAAGGAGGATTATTAAAAAACGAAATAAAAATATCCTGTGTCACTTTCTGGTACTTCAACAATCTCTATGCAAATAAAGTGTCGTTCCGTTGGTATCAAACAAACATTTGCTTGAGCCATAGATTCAGTATAAGTACTGAATTTATGGCTTGAGCATTTGATTTTGTCTTTAGACCTTTAACGTGCCTTTAACCCAAAGATCTTGTATATATCCTAAAGATGTAACTTCCTTACTTTAACCACAGCGATTTTTTTTCTTATTTGTGTCTTCAACGGTCTATGGGCAGTCTAACTGTTTTTATAATGAGCAGTTTAGGTTTTTGGTGTTAGTTTACGAACAAACACAATATTAAATATCAAGATATCTCATTATTATGATTTATTTTATTATGAAAACATGCAGTGTTTTTCTTATCTAGGTTATTGTTATTATTCTAAACACCATTTATTATTTATTGATTTTCGCTAGATTAGTTTATTTATTTAATACTTTATTGCACACTTACAAATTATGTAGACATGTACAAATGGACTTAATGCTTATACATAGTACAAAAAATATATTGCAGAAATACCTATCATAGAAACGAAATACTTTTCCCAAAACTGTTTATTTAACCGTAATTCCGTTTTACGTCGTCTTTACCTCGTCTTCGTCGTTTTTTTCGTCGTAGTCGTCTTTAAAAAAATACTTTTCTTATTTATAAAACTCTAGAGTGTAGAGGTACCGTCAAACCAATTTTTTTATGCTAAATGCGGAATTAATTCATAGATATGTGTGTGATGTATGATAATTGTTTCAGGTTGTAGTATTGATCTGCATGGTAGGCGCCGCCGCCGCCAGTCTGGACCCCCTCCCTCAGTACTCATACGGCTACGACGTGCAAGATGCGCTCACTGGAGACTACAAGGGTCATACGGAGCAGAGGAACGGAGACCTGGTCACCGGCTCCTACTCCGTGATCGACCCTGACGGCACCAAGAGGATCGTCGACTACGCCGCTGACTCCATCAACGGCTTCAACGCGGTCGTGCGTCGTGAGCCTCTATTCGCCGCAGCCCCCGCAAGATTCGCAGAGCCCGCCCCCGTTTTTGCCCCAGCTCCTGCCCCCGTTTTTGCCCCAGCTCCTGCCCCAATTGTGGCACGAGCCCCCGTTTTTGGCCCCGCGCCACTAGTAGCACGAGGTCCCGTTTTTGGCCCTGGCCCTGCACCCCTCCTAGCTCCCAGACTACCCTACTACGTCTAGATGAATTATTACAATTTTGTTGTTGATTTGTACTTTTTATAGGAATTTTATGACTGTTATTTATGGTATTAAATGAAGAAAAAAATATAAATTTTTGTGTTATTGACCTATCAAAATTTTACCTTTATTTACAATTTTTATTCTTTATTTTTTTTTTGATTGTTTGTTTGCGCTTATTTGCCACCTCGCCTGATGATAAGTCGGTCAGTCGGATTTTTTGAAAAACGCAAACATACTTTCGCAAATTGAAATATTGTTCACATGTACAAGATAGTTATTAGAGGAGACAAAAATTGGCCAGCAGTTACTTGCAAAGGTCAGTTAAATTTTTGTAGCAGAATTTTCTTAAAAAAATTATATTACACTATGACTGAAATTAATAGAATTTATATTCGTAAAAATCCATGTTCGGTAGTTAGTTTGACGATTATTTAATTGAGAACTGACAAAGTACAAATACAATAAATAACTTGTTTATTCAATGACAAGAAGTTTACGGCACAATTTAATTACTTTATAGGTAAATTTAAGCTAGATCACAGATATACACAACAAATAGTAAATAATTTAAGGGGCGTCTTTTAAAAACGTATTATAAGTAAATCTAAAAAAGTATTTAGTCTGCATTTCTCACTGCAGGTTACTTCAGCACAGGAATTACAATAGCTGTGCATATTGTTGTAACTATTCCGATAGACCTTTTAGTCTATGTACTTCTATCGAAGAGGAATCATCCTAATAGCCACCACCCCTGTTAAATTGTGGAGAAACGAGTACTTGAAAATCCTACTTGACAGTGGGTCAAGTAGGGTTTTCAATGTGGAACCAACAGACCGTAATCATCTTTTTCGGCCTTTATTTAAATGATAGCTACGTTTTTATTAACGAATTTTCATAGTTTTGTCAAGCAAACATTGTCAATATTAGTTGACAAAAATGGTTTGAATTTAAAGTACAAAATCAAACAAATGAAAATGAAATAATAATTACAAGGGAATGTAAAATGTAAATAACCATAAATTGCGCGTGGTATTGTAAAATTATTATTACAAAATAAAACATCTAGTCTTATCAAAAAGTATGTTTAGTTTAAAGGTCAGGCCGATTGATTTACAGCTAACTCGCAAATAAGATCTGTACCTGGAAGCTGAATAGGAGACCTTGCTTTTAATAAGATAATGAGAGAGTTAACAAACGCGGGCGGAGCGAAGCTTTCGACAAGCTCGAAAGAACCAACCAGATTATATGTAGAGTTGGTCAAATAATGGAACTAAAAGTCCTCTATATACGAATGCACTACAAAAAAGATTGAAGCTGTTATCTTTTTTAGGATTTACGTGTGTATGGAGATTGTGGGTTTCTTATTTCCATTATTAATAGTCTATCCAATATACCTAATAGAAAATTTGTTTGTTGTAGTTTGGGCATTTTTTATTTATGTAGTTTGCGTCCAAAAAATCTTCCGATGGCATTCTCACTCAACTTACTTTATAAGTTGTCGCACTGTGGCACAGCGACCGCGCTGACACATTCCATCGAAGATCGCAACCTTGCCTTCGTTAAACGCTTCAATTAAAAGCGAAAGTTACAATAAGCTCCTCGTAGGTGCGGGTTCGATTACCGGACCACGTGTGACGTCACGTAAATCTGAATGTCACGAGTGGACACGCGTTGGATATAAAACGAGATCGTACTCTACATTCGGCAGTTCAATCTCACCATCGAACTTTATCACAACCTAAAATGGCATTCAAGGTACAGAATAAAAATGTTGATAAAGCATAACGATTTTATTTAAAAAAAAGTTCAATTAATGTTTCTTATTCATACACTAATCTGACAAATAAAAAAAATTATAATTCATGTTGTTTCAGTTTGTCGTGTTCAGCGCCCTGGTGGCAGCAGCCAGCGCTGGCCTTTTGCCGGCCGCGCATGTAGCGCACTCCGCTCCCCTTGGCTACGCCAGTCACGCTGCTCCCCTTGGCTACGCCAGTCACGCTGCTCCCCTTGGCTACGCCAGCCACGCCGCTCCCTTGGCGTACGCCGCTCCAGTAGCCAAGTACGCCGCCGCTCCCGTGGCGTACTCAGCATACGCCGCACCCGTCGCCAAGGTCGCCGTTGCCCCCGTCGTCAAGACCGTTGAGGAGTACGACGCGCACCCCCAGTACAGCTTCTCCTACGATGTTCAGGATGGACACACTGGTGACTCCAAGTCCCAGCACGAGAGCCGCGACGGTGACGTCGTTCACGGATCTTACTCCCTCGTCGACCCTGATGGTACCAAGCGTACCGTGGAATACACTGCTGACCCCCACAATGGTTTCAACGCTGTCGTGCACAGGGAACCCCTCACTCACGTCGCTAAAGTCGCCACCCCCGTCGCTTACGCCGCTGCTCCCGTCCACGCCGCCCCTGCTGTCTACCACTCTGCTCCCGTAGCTAAGATCGCTGCCCCCGTGGCCTACTCTGCCCCCGTCTACCACTCTGCTCCCGTAGCTAAAATCGCTGCCCCCGTGGCCTACTCTGCCCCCGTCTACCACTCTGCCCCTTCTGTCTACCACTCCGCCCCTGTCTACCACCACTAAATATAAAACATCACGACAAACTTCGAATGCCATCTTGTAAATAAATTATTTATTTAAATACTCATTAATACGTTTCATTATGAACCCTTTTTAAGCGACTTCAAAAAGATGAGGTTATTTATTCGACTGTACGTTTTTATTTATTATTAGGTAGGTAATAGGTTTATAGACCTACTTAGGTATTGCAGCCACTTGTAGAACAGCACTGCTAAATATCAGCTTAAAGTATTAGACTCGGTAGAGAGACGCGCCATTCGACTCATTTATACCGAGGTGCTAGTTAATAAGAAGATGTAGCACAGCCTCCAGCATAGGCGGAGGGTAGCTTGTCTGTCCATTTTGTATCACCTTCATTTTTTTAAATATGCAGAAGAGCTGATTAAGCTGATCCACCGCCATAGGTAATAGAGGCAGTCATTCCATCCTTACAGCGTCAGCTTTGGTAAAGTCCGTGCGCAGCGTTTCCAATGTTCCTTTTTAATACGAACTACAAAGAACTGGAATACGCTCTTTGCCTCGGTGTTCCCTATAAAGTTCAACCTAGGTCTCTTCAAGACAAGAGTGAATATATTATAGACACCTTAGGGACAATTGTGCCCCATCTAAGCCCATATCGCCACTTACCATCTGATAAGTTGCGGTCAAAGGCTAGCCCATTTCATTTTTTTTTTATATTATTATAATCAGCCTTTTAACTGTCCACTGCTGGACTTTTAGCGTACCCCCGAAAGGGTGATTGGGCCATATCCACCACGCAGGCCCAGTGCGGGTTGGTGGATTCACATACGCCATTGAATTCCTTCTGCGTACGTATGCAGGTTTTCTCACGATGTTTTCCTTCATCGAAAAGCCAGTGGTATGAAAATCCGTACATAAGTTCCAAGGAGCTCATTGGTACGGGCCCAGGGTTTGAACCCGCGACCTCACGTTTTCATATCTAGCGGTCTCCCAAATGGGCTACCACGGCGTTCATTTTTTTATATACCTAAACCTCCTTTGAATTATCTAACATTTAAATGGTAAATCTTAAAGTGTGGAACACTTCAAACGTAAATATAATTTCGACAATGATAGAGCTTTTTTGCTTGCCAGTGCAAGTAATGGTATATTACAACAAGAAACTATATACATTTTTGAGCCTTTACGAGACTAACAAGGCTCAGTAGCCCAATCAATTGAACTGTTGACTGAACTTCTGAGACTTTTAAGTATCACTAGTTCAATCAAATTATTGCATTGAACTAGTGGGACTAAAAAACCTCAGTAGTTCAGTCAATTGAACTGTTGATTGAACTACTGAGAATAGACGGAATGTTCAACTAGCCAGTATAACAAATTGGAATATTTTTGTCCCAATAGTTAGATCATCAAACTACTAGTAGAACAAAATGGAATAAACTTAAAACATGGGCCCGTGGGGATCGGGAGCAAAATTTGTTTTTAAAGATTTGTAATCGCGTTTGGTCCATTCAACTCATGACCAATCCTCGTCAGCCTCTACTTTGCTCAAGAGTGAGCTTCGCTATACAACGTGGTAATGGGGTCAGCATGCATTTTGGGAACAACTCCCACTGGTAGCGGTTCAATAGATTAGTAAGTTGGGTTTTAATTTGTTGTTATTTTTTTCCTATACGTTATGTTGTATAATAATTCCTATTCCTATTGTTTTATAATAATAAAATAAATTTAGGCAGATATGCTTCCCTATTTTCAAAACATAATTAGAAATGTATTAATTATTTTTATGCTTTATTATGAATAGTAATATAAAGCATTATTATACTAAATATTTATAAAATAATAGTTGGCTGATTAGCCAGCTTTATTGTATATACACACGACAAAAGTAAAAAGTCAGATATCGAATGTCTGGAATCCGAGCACGTTAGAGCGCGGCGGCGGTGGAAGCGCGCGCTCGGTGCCCGGGATGACGGTGAGTCCACGCTGGCGCCGGCGCCGGCGCTCCGAGCGCTCGTCGCCGCTCTGCTTGCCCGGCAGCACCGAGAACCGCCGCCCCACAGGTACCGTCGACATCCTCTTGAACAACACCTCCGTGTCCGCCTTCTGCTCGGGCGGTAAAATCCCTATTATCTGATTCTGGCGATGGATAATCGCCTTGCGGTCATCCGACGTAACGGCTTCCGACGCCATATCAGCGCACTTTGCGAGGAAAGCTTGTATCCTCTCAGGGTCTTGCATCTTTTTGGACCACTCGTATGCCTCTTCGACTTGGATTCGAACCTCGTTCGAGTTCCCTTGCTGCATGTCGCCACTCATAAGAACGAAGCACCCGTTGAGCCACCAGGTTACATTTCCCAGATCGTGAGCTTCTCTTTGACAGCGCTTAGCATAAAACTTCGCAAGCGCGTAGTTCTTTTGCGTACAAAGCAACCGAGCTAATTCGTACGTGAGCCAACATTTCATTGTATTATTTTCACACATATCTAGAGTGGCTACTACTTTCTGTGTAGCTTCTTTGATATCGATAAACTTAAACGGATAGTGCGCCATAACCGAATCGAAAGATTGCGGGCGTCCTACAGGCAAGCCCATGAGGAAGGCAATACGCCGCCTGTTGCCACGCTCGCTGAGCGTATAGGACAGGCGGTGCTGGGACAGGTAGGCCTCTCCAACGGCTCTATACAACCTGTCCGTGTACATTTCTTTGTCGGGTAAAGTACGAGGCGTCTTGCTATCGAGGAACAGCTGCATTCTCTCCGCTTGTGCTATAACATCCATTACTCGACTATCACGCAAACTTTTCTCAATTTGTTTTAACAAACGCTCAGATGTACGAGCACCAATTTCCCGTTCATTTACAAGTACAGCTTCTTTGTATTTATTCTGATGTTTAGAATCTGCTTTTTCTGCAAGTTTTATAGTGTAATATGGCCGTTGCGATCGCAGCATATCTTGTCTTTCACTGAGTGACCGCACAGCTTCTGTGATGAGACATTTCAGTTGTGCGCTTCCACCGGAATTCGCGGAGATCAAGCGGGGATCCTCTAAAAGTTCGTGGAGAAAAAATTTATCATAAGCCATGGGTCCCAAATATTTCATAGCCATCACTCTAGATAACGTCAGATGTTTGCGTGCTTCCATTTGGGTCATCTTTCGTTTACGTTCCGGCTTAGGAATACGAGAGACGTGTAAAGGTTTCTGCGGTTCATCCTCATCGAGTCGCGCTGACTCCATCTGTTTGATGAGAGGCAGGAAGTCCAACATGACGCTGCCGGCGTTCTCTCCAATGCAGTCCTGTATCGTTTCGACGCCTTGGTCGATGCCCTCACGGAAGTAGGGCGGCTGTTTTCGCAGCCTTGCGCCACGGTAATTCATGACCACGGATCGCTCGAAGTCAGACATGGTGTACATGGCGCGCGCCTGCATGTTTCGTGCTATCATGTTGCCGGGCTCCAGCTTGAGTGCCAGCTCGGCGTCAGCGTACGCCTGCACCGGCTGTACGGCATCCGCGCACACCTGACTCCGTCCCGTCAGCGTCTGCACATCATCTGAAGTGCTTTTAAATGCTTCATCGTAGGAAGCTTTCGACTTCTCGAATTGCTCGAGTCGCCGAAGGTACGCGCCGCGCTCGCGGTACACCGTTAATGCACCGTAAAGTTGTTTCTCTTCCATGCTTGTTGTATGTTTAAACCCCACAAATATCGCAAAAAATAGGTTTGCTTAAAAAACGATGTAAAATTTCTTAATAATATTACTCTATGATTGTGACTTGTCAGTAATCTTGTCAGGTATTTTTTCAGTTTCGTTGATATATTTCATTTTTTGCCATGTTAAAGAGAATAGTATACAAACCTTAACAAACCTACTGCTTTGATTATGTATGTACATTAGGAGTAACACAGTGAGGAATAATAATATGTTCCTTGATGTACATCGTCAAAGACCTACCGATATCAGCGATACGGAAATCAACCAATAAATTCATATAAATCAACGAACAAAAATAAATAAATACAGAACACACTAGATTAAAAGACTACAAGTTATTATTTCTTATATTATCTTCTTATTAATAAAAGCCGGTTATTTATCAGACATGATTCAATCACAAATGCTGTCTACAAAACATATATATATTTAGATAATTGTCTCTCCTGCGCAAGTCCTGGGTTTTTGTAGTACCTACAACGGAATGGAGAAAAGTGTATTCATTACTCATACTCTACATTTCAGCCTTAGGGAAAATCACTTTCAACTGACAGTGACAGTCGACAACAGACAGGCACTTAAATTATTTTAAAAAAAAACTAGTTCTATTTTCACATTTGTATTGAACACAGATCTACTACCTATATCTGTGGTATTGAACCATGTTTCATGTTTCAACGAATTATGAAAGACTTTCAAACACAGATCTACTGTGCCTTCAAACCTTCAACATTATGGAGCGTGTATTCTATGTTAAAGACTACATTTAAAGGATTTCGAGAGATTAACATCGTTTCTCAACCAACAATGTTGATTTACGTAAAATAAAATTCACTTATATTTTCTTTAGTCAGTTCATGTTTTTATTTTTAGTTTCCTTGTATTCATAATGAAAAGCACAGTGTTTACCTCGGGGTTAAGACTTATTTAGTCCCTCGAACTATTTAGCCAAACCCCGTCTCGGGACTAAATAAGTTACTTACACCCCTAGGATAACAATGTACTTTTGTATGTTAACTAGTGTGCGTACGATACGTGTGTATATATTATTAGTGTTTTTCTTCAAAACGGCTGGACTGATTTGAATGCGGAATTTTTATTTAACATTTCATTGCATGAATTAATGAAAAAAATGAAATAAAATGATAATATATATTTGGTATCTACAAACCAAAGTGTTTGGTGTTTTGGTATATTTGGTGTTTTGGTGTATTTGGTGTTTGGTGTTTTGGTGTATTTGGTGTAAATAAATAAATATTTTGGGACATTTTTGCACACACGGTCATCTGACCCCAAACTAAGCAAAGCTTGTGATATGGCTGCCAGAGACTGATATACATACATATATAGTTTTAAATACATACTTAAATAGATATTAACAACCAGATATAGAACAAACACAAATGTTCATCACACAAATGTTTGTCCTACGTGGGAATCGAACCCACGCCCTCAGGCTCAGAAGGTAGGTTCACTACCAACTGGACCAACGGGCTATCTGCATGTTCTTGTTTGATCATATTAATATGATCAATGATTAAAAAAAATTATGAGCTAGTTTGGAAAACCAAGGTCGTGGGTTAATTTTTACTAAATATAAGCAACATTTCAATTAATATGCCTATATTAATTGTTTTAGAAGAAAACGAAAGAAACGTCGGGAATTTTTTTTTTCGTTCCAAATAATGCACTGAAAAAAACTGCTCAGTGGGCTTGAGCATTTGGATTGTCTTTAGACCTTCAATGGTCTATGGGCAGTCTAACTGTTTTTGTAGTGTTAATGTTAGCTTGTATTTTGTTTTCTATCTATACTAATATTATAAAGAGGAAAGATTTGATTGTTTGTTTGTTTGTTTGTTTGTTTGTTTGCATTGAATAGGCTCCGAAACTACTGAACCGATTTGAAAAATTCCTTCACTGTTGAGAAGTTACACTATCCCCGGTTAACATAGGCTATAATTTTTTATTTTTTTTATTGGGATCCTTACTAAAACTCCAATAATGTAACCCAAGGTGTAAAAAAATAAGATTTACAATTTTGACTTTGCGTGTTTGACAGTTCTAAGACAGGACAACGTCTGTCAGGTCAGCTAGTCTACTAATATTATAAAGAGGAAAGATTTGATTGTTTGTTTGTTTGTTTGTTTGCATTGAATAGGCTCCGAAACTACTGAACCGATTTGAAAAATTCTTTCACTGTTGGGAAGCTACACTATCCCCGGTTAACATAGGCTGTATTATAATTTCAAAAAAAATAGGGATCTTACTAAAACTCCAATAATGTAACCCAAGGTGTAAAAAAATAAGATTTGTAATTTTGTCTTTGCGTGTTTGACAGTTCTAAGACAGAAAAATTCTTTCACTGTTGGGAAGCTACACTATCCCCGGTTAACATAGGCTGTATTATAATTTCAAAAAAAATAGGGATCTTACTAAAACTCCAATAATGTAACCCAAGGTGTAAAAAAATAAGATTTGTAATTTTGACTTTGCGTGTTTGACAGTTCTAAGACAGGACAACGTCTGTCAGGTCTGCTAGTCTATACTAATCACATAGTAGATCTGTGATACTAATATTATAAAGAGGAAAGATTTGATTGTTTGTTTGTTTGTTTGTTTGTTTGTTTGTTTGTTTGCATTGAATAGACTCCGAAACTAATGAACCGATTTGAAAAATTCTTTCACTGTTGGGTAGCTACACTATCTCCGGTTAACATAGGCTATATTATATTTTCAAAAAAAATAGGGATCCTTACTAAACTCCAATAATGTAACCCAAGGTGTAAAAAATAAGATTTGTAATTTTGACTTTGCGTGTTTGACAGTTCTAAGACAGGACAACGTCTGTCAGGTCAGCTAGTATATTATAAAGAGGGAAGATTTGATTGTTTGTTTGTTTGAATTGAATAGGCTCCGAAAATGCTAAACCGATTTGAAAAATTCTTTCACTGTTGGCAAGCTACACTATCCCCTGGTGACATAGGCTATATTATATTTTCAAAAAAATTAGGGCGTCCTTACTAAAACTCCAATAATACCCGTGCGAAGCTGGGGCGGACCGCTAGTTTAGTTAATAAAGGCACAAGCCCAATAAAAAATAATATTGCCTAATGTGTGCGGCAACATCAAAAATCGTACCAAAATTTTAAGTCGATAAACCTCGTAGTACCTACCTATGTCGTCTGTGACCACAGAAAAGAGAACAATATTTTTTTTAGTTTTTATTTTCTTTTCTGTGACTGTAAAGTACAAAAACAGACACGGAGTCTCACCTCTGCGTATATATATATGCACACAGTCATACAGTCAGTGAGTCAGTCAGTCAGTGTCAGTATATGTATATATATATATATACGATCCTATTTAAAATTTTGGTAAACGATACACTGAAAAGGAATATAAATTAAAATAATCGTATAAATCTGTTTCAGGTAAAAAAAATATTTGCCATTTAATATTCGTTATCAGTCCTTGTGTGTGTGCACAGATGTTAAACGGCTACGACCGGAGCGGTTGCGCTGGGGTATGCGAAGGGTGCAGCGGCGAAGCGACCGAAAGGTTGGTAGGCGTAACGGGCGAGCGGCGCCGGCGCAGCGGCGTACGTAGCCGCGGTGTAGCGCGGCGCAAACACGGGCGCGGGGCCAGCCACCAGCCGCGCCGCCGGGAACGATGCGGGTGCAGAGAGGCGCGCCGGGATCACGGCCGCCGCCGGCTCGGCCACCACGGCAGGCTCCACCACGGCAGGCACGGCCGGCGCGGCGGGCGCGACCCCCAGGGCACTGCTGTAGCGCACATTAGCGTTGAAACCGTTCACATTGTCGGCGATGTAGTCCACGATGCGCCACGTGCCATCAGGTTCCGCCAAAGAGTACTGTCCTCGCACCACATCGCCGGTGCGCTCTTCAACCTGGCTCTTCATATCACCGGTGTTTGTGTCGACTACATTGTATCCAAAACTGTATTGAGGAAATGGGTCGAATTCTTCGAGACGCGCCGCTGGCCCCAAGGCAGGCGCTACCACCGCCACCGGCTCTCCTACTACCGCCGCCGGGATGTTCCCAGCTCGCACCAGCGCCACAAGGCAAGAGACGATGACGAACTGAAACAGATAACGATAAGTACTGTTGATTGGTTGATAATTTATGTTTGGCACACATTGGCAGCTGTACTTGAAACAGTGGCACGGTTTAGCTAGTCTGTACGTACTAAGTACCGTTGCGCAACCGCACGTGCTGAGAAATTACTAATAGACTGAGGATAGCTCGTTCGTCAAGGACATGAGGAGTCACCCGCTGCATCTGAATTAACTTAGGGAACACTGCCACTCTCGCTGGTATTGTGACCATTTTCACGCTGTTGAGGTTAAGAGTGGAACGCCGAAATCAGACAAAACAAAGTTTTAAATTTTACGGGATATTAAGTATCTTGGATTACATAAAAAAATAAGAGCTCAAAATAAAGATGAATAGGTATTTAGATACATTTTAAAGACAAAGGTTTGGAGTTATAAATTAAAATCATAAATGTTCAGAGCAAATTTTTTAAATCACTTAAGAAGATAACATATAAATTATTCATCAGTTGAATAATTTGTTAAGTAAAATATAACAGTTTTGATAAGACAATTGATAAAGAAAAATACTAGAAAAAAATAATTGGAAAACATAAAAATTATATTGATATGTAGAGATAATATTACCTTAAAGGCCATTTTTTGTGCTTGGGATGGTTTGTTGGAGAAGTCAGCTGAGACTATGCTCCTGTCTTGTCCGGCGAGGTATATATACTGGCACCTGGTTGTGACACATGGCCCACGTTAACATTTTGTATTGTACTGGCGCGTCACAGAAGATGTGCACGCAATGGGAAATGAGGTAAATTTGTCAATGGCGGAAAATTTGAACGCGTACTTGACTTTTAGCCAATTGTTCTGAAATATTTGGAATGTATAAAAGTGTAACAAATCACTTGAACGTCTCGTTTTCAAATAGAACGGCAGCTGAAAGTAGCGTCTGTACCGTTGTTTTCAGTATTGTCGACCGTATTATACGAATGATTGTTAAATAAATTGTCGGAGCTTTCGAATCAACACAGAACCTAGTTTGCTATAATATGCTTTATTTGACAGTGGATTTGTTCCTTTCCCTGAAGAGGGGGAAAATTTTCCAATGCATCTATATTACATGGTATTAACCCAATAAAACAAATCACGGTGCCCATCCAGGTGATATGAAAACTCTCAGTGATATTTATATCACTGAGATTATCTCGTATTGCTTGACAAAAGGCCTCCGGGATCTCCTGAGGAACACACCAGAGCTGTCAGCACTGTGCTACGGCTCCTCTCGAGACAACTGCGCATCCTCTCCCGGGATGCTTGGGTGGATGGTCAAAGCCCCACTTCTGACCATCCTGAGCCCAGAGGTTTAGTCTTCTCTTACTACAAGCGATATCGGTGCTGCATTATATTGCCTCAGCAACAGGGATAGTTCAATGTACATCATATACAATTTTTTTTTACCTCTCTTATTTAGACTAGAGTGTAGAGACTTTGTAGACGCTCAGACCTCAAACAATCCTTACTTTTTAGGGTTCCGTACCTCAAAAGGAAAAAACGGAACCCTTATAGGATCACTTTTTTGTCCGTCTGTCAAGACCCTTCTTCTCAGGAACACGTACAGATATCAAGTTGAAATTTATATAAAAATATTCAAATCTACGGTTTCTTTCAAATGTAAAAAATTAAACTTGCAAGTTTACGTGATCAAAAGGTATGACCATTTATGTCGCATATTTAGCGATTTCACAAGGGAATCAAAACCTATAGGGTACTTCCTGTTGACCTAGAATCCTGAAATTTGGCAAGAGGAAAGGTCTCACAGCACATATAAAGGAATAAATCCGAAAGTCATAAATTTAAAATCATTTTTAAGCTGTTACAAACTACATTTTATAGTTGGAATGTATGGAAGAACCTTACTGTCGACTACAAAGTTAAGTTTGTCTTTCAATATTTATAAAAAAAAATTGTTTGGACTCGTGGTTTTAGGTTTCCATCCAACGGAACCCTCAGAGTGCGAGTTCTACTCATACTTGTCCGTATTATTTTATTGAATAACGCATGGATTTTTTATTGTTTGTTGTGCAGCTTCACGTATTCGGGGGCCCGTGCTCTTTTTACTCATAACTCTTTTTTCCTTCGCCGTAGTCGTCTACGAATAGTAGATGGTCACATAAAGGAGCAAAATAATATTTTTACAGCGAGGGCGCTTTTTTGAATCCAGAGCGAAGTGAGGGATTCGCAAGGGATTCAAAGTACGTTGCCCGAGCCAAAAAAATATTTTTCATTACTCATACTCGGAAAGTAGGTCTGAAGTTGCCGGAGGAACGTGTTGAAAGTAATACATTTCAGCCCTAGGAAGAATCACTTTCAACTGACAGTGACAGTTGACAACTGACAGACACTCAAATTATTTTAAAAAACTAGTTATATTTTTACTGAATCTATGTATTTTTACATTTGAACCACAGATCTACTACCTATAGATTTTCAATGAGCGTGGCTAGCTCAGTGCCTCTCGCTTCAACAAGGTGTGTTGCCACATTAAAATGATTTGCTATAAGTTAGGGTAATTTACCTACTATGATGGGTGTGAATCTTCAATGAGTACTTTGGAAACATTACTACCTTTTAAATATTTATATTTTATACACTATCTGCTGCAACCCACGGAGCTACCTGCAATTTTCTGGGAAGAAAAGTACGTTGTCTGTCCTCATGACACACCCCTATCGTCCTGACAAAATTTGACTTAGCTCATGATCTAAGAAAACAAGGTCTAGCAATTTGAGAGTGGTCCCGCAATGACGTCACTGTCCAGTTGCCACTTTATTCAATCAGCTGTTACGTGGTGTATCGTCATCTCTCTCGAACCTGTTGTAAATTGACATCATGACATCATTGCGGGACGCCTACGTAAAATTTTTTTCTCGAATTGCTATACCTGGCGGAGTATATAATTATACCATGACTTAGCCGTTTCCTCGTAAAAAACAGACAGAAAGTTACAAACTTACTTGCGTTTTTATTATAATTATTTGTTAGGATTAGAATATAGTACTAGAAAAAAGGTTGTAAAGTAACCATAGCATGATTTTTTATGATTAATTAAAAATAATAAAAAAGTCAAAGAGTTAAAACGGAAGGGCAAAGGAACAAACAACAACAAACGCAACAAACGTTAAACGTATTTTTGGATTTGTTCTAGTGTAAAAACCGTAATCCGTACAAGCGTCAAATTTAGCGGATTATAGTGAACATAAGTAAAACAACAAATAATAAACACTGGCCAAGTGCGAGTCAGTGACAAATTTCTGTTTACCACTAAGCTAAGCAACGTCGGGCGCGGTCGGTACTTGGATGGGTGACAGCCTGGGCGTGATGTTGTCTTTTTGCACAACTTTTTGTATTTTGTGATTGTAAAGAACTCTCAGCGCGCGAGCCCGACTCGCGCTTGGTCAGTTTAGTTTTTTCATGAATGGAATTATGTATAACATTCCAAATAATTAGATAAATAGACTCTTTAATGTTTACAGTACAAATTTCACAAACAGCGCGTAGCTTTTTGAATCGGTTCGCCGAAATCGCCTTTTGCTTTTCCAGCTTCATAACTGTGGCCTCATTAATATATATTTAATATTAACATTCACCATATTCATATGGGCATAAAAGGGTCGGTATTTTGCACTTCTTGCAATGTGCCAGCTTTTTTCAGCAATGTGACAGGATCAGTTGGAAACCTGCAGAACGAATAATTTATGTTAGTTGCGGTGGGTAATTTCTTTCATAAACTGGCAACATTCATAATTTATTTTCTAAGTGAATAATTTGATAAAATTCATAGAAATAGACCACAAATCGACCTAAAAACTGAATAATTATGAATAAAATATTTGTGAATTGATATCCGGGATTTATTTAGGTGATCGTTACAAGCTTTATATGTTTACTTACGTGTGAAATGATATTTCATCGTATTTTCGCTCACTGCGCTTCTTGCAGCCCAAAATGCTACAACCAACCATTGTAAAATATCTTTTACAATTATTTCTCAGAGGAAACACGCATTTATCACATTAAATCACCAAAAAAAGGCAATAAATATAATTCAGACCCGTTTTGTTTGTCACTGATTATTACAGATTTTGACACTTGAGGTACCAAAAACAGGTCACGCCGATAAGGACAACAAAATCTATTTATGTCCTTTTCGTACTTGTGCTGAGCCATATCAAGTTGTCTTTTTCACTAAAATATATTGCCGATCTGGTTGTGTATATCTGTGATTTGAACCATGTCCCAACTTTTTTTTTCTCCTCAGAGGATTATGTTCCCGCACTTCTCGTGCATTTGCCAGTGTCAGGATGTAACAGAAAAAATGGCAGGAATCCGATATTCGTTGTGGAGTTTTGTTTATACTTCCTTACAGCAGATTTGTACGTATTAACACAATGAGTTCATCTGATTCTGATATGGATTTAACGCCTGATTTCACAAGAGAAGAGGCTAAAGCAGTAGTGGAAAACCTTTCACCACCTAAATCAAAAGAAAGATACTTAAAATCGTACGGCAATTTTATGAAATAAAACTCACTCATATTTTTTTTTAGTCAGTTCATGTTTTTATTTTTAGTTTCCTTGTATTCGTAATGAAAAGCACAGTGTTTACCTCGGGGTTAAAGACTTATGTAATCCCTCGAACTATTAGTGCCCTCGCTACGTTCGGGCACCAAATCCCGTCTCGGGACTAAATAAGTTAGTTTCACCCCTAGTGTAACAATGTGCTATTGCACCCGAGTGATTGAATGATTGAGCGCACGATACTTTTCATCACCCAATGAGAAAATAAAAGGCGCCTCATATTTTATTGTAATATCATTATTTAATAAAACATAGAGTAACAACTAAATTGAAATGAAATAGTATCTAATAATAAAACAACGAAAAACTTATATGGTTCAAAACCACGAAGGTGGCAAATTCGAAGTTTGCAACTTGAGCATAAAATCTTGAAAGCAATAGCCGAATTCTGGCTTGTTATTGTACTTCCACAGATTCCACAGATTTCATATATTTTTAGAATACAGTGATTTTAAGACAAGTTCACAGTAAAAATAGTCATTTCGGGAACGTAATTAAATATTTATTTTAAATTATGATATCTCTGAATATCTTTAATTATTTATTGATTTTTACAGTATTTTACCATATCAACTAAGAGCAAATAAAATGTTTGTTAATAGATAGACGTAAATATAAAATTATTAAATTGAAACTTAAAATGAAGATAAGTTTCAAATTTCAAGCATAAAATTTAATATATATCAAAATTAAAAAGTAAAATTAAATACGACTGTGGCAAGAACTTTATTCTGTTTGTATGTACCTATTTATGTTTAATAATATTTGTAATTAGTATTATTACGGCAAATAATAGTAGCGTTCCCGGACATGATGACAGGTCCCGTTTTTTTTTTTTAGTTTTCTTCTTTCCATATTCAAAAAAACAACATAATATAATGAACATTGAAAATAATTAAAGTTTGATTTTACTATATTTTTATGCAAGTTGAAGTTAGAAGATGTTGTTTAGGACGCCTTCCCGAAATGACTTTTTACCCATATTTTTTGTTAAATCAATTAGAAATACTTATTTTTTCATTCTTACATTTTAAGTTTAGATACATCAAGCTAATTTCGATCTTTATCAATAATTATTTACTGTTATTCATTTAGATATAATATTTTATCAGTTGCAAACTTGAATTTACCACCTTCGTGGTGGTGGTGGAACCATATTTACATTTGAGACATTTTCGCAATTATGAAAATTTATTGTTACACAAAACCATGAATTTTTAACAATCCGTGAAAATTTACTAAAACGCGGGCAGGCAACGGGCTGTGTAGTTCGCGCGTTTTTAATTTGATTTCTTTTTTTTTTTATTCAACTGGCGGCGCGTGTGGAAACCGGTATCTGTCCAAGAACCTCAAAGTTCAAAGATGTATAATAACATTCACCAAATGTACTGGGCCAGCCTCATGGTGGATCGGCCCATCGTTTCTCTCAATCTGAGAGAAGGCCTGTGGCCCAGCAGTTCCCACTGCTGGGAACTGTATAGGCTGATAATGATGATGACATCGTCATCATTATCAACCTAACATGTTTCCACATGATAGGCTGATAATTATATATTATCTAGGTGGAATAAAACTGGTAATTTGGGATATAATAGAGTAAATAAGTACCTCAATGGAAACTCAAACTATCTATAAAAATAATTTATTCTCAGTACAAATTACAAAAATAAAATCATAACTACCAAATCTTTTTTCAGTAGTTGTGATTATAAAGTGTCATCACTTAGTGGTGGTAGACGGGGGCAGAGTAGACAGCGGGGGCAGACTGGTAGACAGAGGGAGCAGAGTGGTAGACAGAGGGAGCAGAGTGGTAGACAGAGGGAGCAGAGTGGTAGACAGAGGGAGCAGAGTGGTAGACAGAGGGGGCAGAGTGGTAGACAGCGGGGGCAGAGTGGTAGACAGTGGGGTTGGAGTGGTAGACAGAGGGGGCAGAGTGAACGACGGGGGAGGTGGCGTAGGCTACGGGAGCGGCAATCTTAGCGATGACGGGAGCGACCGCAGCGACCTTGGCGACATGAGTCAGGGCTTCCTTGCGCACGACGGCGTTGAACCCGTTGTGGGGGTCGGCGGTGTAGTCGACGGTGCGCTTGGTGCCGTCAGGGTCGACGACCGAGTAGGAGCCCTCCACGACGTCACCGTTGCGGCTCTCGTGCTGTGACTTGTTGTCGCCGGTGAGACCGTCCTGCACGTCGTACGCGAAGCTGTACTGGGGGTGCGCGTCGTATGGCTCTACGGTCTTGACGACGGGAGCCACGGCAACCTTGGCAACAGGTGCGGCGTACGCTGAGTAGGCCACGGGTGTGGCGTGGTAGGCCACGGGGGCGGCGGGCAGCAAGCCGGCGCTAGCGCAAGCCACCAGACCAGCGAATACCACAAACTGGAAAAAATATAGCCAGCTGTTATATCACAAGATATCTCGAGATGTAGAATAGTAAGACCATAATTTAAAATATCTAAGTTTGCTTGTTGGATAGCCTACAAGTAACTAGATGTAAACAATAGAAATTATAGTTTAAGTTGTTTTTTCAAATCTACATATTTTTAAATCTATTTCGTCCTCCTTACTTTGAATGCCATTGCTACTTATTGGTAGTGCTTAGACAGAGTGATAATAAACGTATGATAAAAAAAACTAATCTTGCATACGTTTTATACAAACATTTAATGCCTGGGGCGTGGGCTGTCCTGCCCTGACTAGACGGAGGTTGATGACATTGTACTAGTGAATAGTAAATCAATTGTAATAGCTGACGTGTATACGTGTATGCCAAGGACATTTTAAATATCTATAAATATGTACAACAATTGTTATTTCAAAAAATACAAAACTCATATAACATTTTTAGTTTTAATTTTGTCATTGTATTTAACAATTACAAAATGAATAACAATAATAAAATAAGGGCAATTATAATCGAATAAATAATTGAAACCACTGGCTCCAAACTAAGAAACAAATAATAATATTAACTAATAAACAATTAATAATAATATTGGTGTACATATTTAGATTGTAGGTAAAATATAGATAAATTGTTACCTATATTAATATTTCGCTGTAGCCATATCTATAAGCCGCTTATTTTTTATCCGACTACGGCAAAAGGACATGAGTTTACAAAGGATATCAGTTTGACAGTATATGGAGGTTTATAATATGTTCCATCGAATCTCCTTAATTACTGAACCCAGGTAAATTAAAGGTATACGCCACCTCATATTTTGATCAATGAGGCGTCTGAACATTCCTCGTGTCATAGGCTATATGACGTCACGCTAAAATCAATATGGCTGGTATTTTTTAAACTAATTTCACAAAAAATGGGATAAATATATCGTGAATATAATAATTTGTCAAGTCTATTTATTCTTATGAATTTTTGAATTTTCGTAGTCTGGCGTTTTGTTTATACCCTTTATTCTTGTTACGAATCCGTGAGATACATTCGATGCCAATTTGGTTGTGTTTGTATGCAATGCCCAGCAGCTTAGTGATACGATTGACGACATGAAAACTGTGTAAAATAACTTGCTTCATTGGTCCAAAAGAAAAGAAAAAAAGGAAATATATTTATATAGTTGTAAAATAAATTTTCATAGAAAATAATAACCGTCTTCACGTTAATTTCAATAAACAAGATGTGTTAGCGACAGGCGAGCCAACCAGATCCGAGAATTTAGGCATTGTATAGAATCATAGATAAGAACGATTATGAGCAGGAATGTATAGATAGAACCCCTTAGGTAGTTAGCGACAGGTGAGCCGACCTGCTCCGGCAACTAGTTATTGTATAGAGTCATAGTTAAGATCGATTAAGTTTTGAACCATGTGCTAGGAATAAGATTAGATTTATTTTCCTTTGGGTACCTTGTAATTAAGAACACGGTACTCCATGAATTAGATACTAAGTGACCGAGTGTACTTTAGATTATAAGCTGCATAGATTTCCGAATAAAACAATCTCAACTGCATCTTGCTATTGTGAACAACTCTGAACAAGTCTTTCTCTTCGAACCTTCATCGTCACCTTTAGCTGAACAAAGAACTCTCAAGAACAAGGAACACTCAAGATCAAGAACCACCGAGACCAAGAATAAGGAACGCTCAAGATCAAGAACCTTCGTGAACAGGAAGAAATCAAGAGTGAATATGTACCCACTTCGGTGCCACTGCTGAAGAGACATCATCATCATCATCGCCATCTTCAGTTGAACGAGTGGCGCCGACAGTTGCTGGTCCTTCGAGAGCCGGATAGTGCGTGATTTATCCGCACTATACCAGATCAAGAACTACGCTGAGGTCTACGCCTGGGCACGTGTAGAACGTAACACGAGCTATGGTCAAGACGCGCAGCCAAACTGGGAAAGAAGACGCAACAAACCCTTCAGCTGCCGGATTCCGCGAAATTAACCCGGAAGACGCGCGCCAAGCCATCCGTTTTGAAGATTCTCCACACTTGCCATCTGTGATGGAGCGCCGCAACGTGACCGTGCCTTCTGACTTCCAACTACGGGAGGAGTTCTCCCTGATCGGAGGGCCAACTGACTCCTCAAGGGATGAGGGCGATCGATTTCCTCGCGCCACACTGCTTGCGGAACTGCCAGGAACACACGTAGAACGTCACCGTGATGTGTCACCAACGAGATCGGTGGCATCAGTCCGGTCAACAAACAGCGTGGCAACGAGGATCCGGCAGGCGCAGTTTGAAGCGGAAGAGCGGCTGGCGCTGCTGAAGAAGAAGGAATTGGAACTGGAAGCCGAACAAATCAGGAGAAAGCTTGCCTTAGACCTGGAACTGATTCAAGAATCCGAGAAGAACGAGACCAAGCCAAGCAAGACGAATATAGCAACAGCAAGATGGATCCAGAACACGATGGCAGCCGGTGGTCTGCTGGAGCATGGCGAACGGCGTGCAGTCCCTGAACGTGGGACGCCTCTCCCTGAACGACGGGAGGAGCAGTCACGCAGCCAGCCCAGCGGTGAACACCGAAGACTGAGGTCACCGACACCGGCAAGAAGCACATCGAGAACACGAGGCATCGACCAACTGGTGGAAGCGCTGGACAAGATGTCCAGGGCTCGACCACCACCACGCCAAACTTATGATCTACCATTGTTCTCAGGTGCCAACAACGAATGGTTTTCGTTCAAGGCAGCGCTACGCGAGACCACAAAGCTCTATGGCTTCTCACCATTGGAGAACATGGCGCGGCTACGGAACTGCCTGCGCGGAGAAGCCAAGGAGGCGGTGTCAGCGCTTCTTCACACGGTGGACGATCCCAACATCGTGATGAAGACCCTGGAGCAGTGCTTTGGACGACCGGAGGTGCTGGTGGATAAGACCATCCAGGATCTGCGCCAGCTGCCGAAACCCGGAACGTCCGCAAGTGAACTGAACCTCTTTGCGGTCAAGCTCCAAAACATGGTCAGCGTGCTTCGAGCGATCGACCACAAGGGTTACCTCTATAACCCGATGCTAACGAGGGATGTCTTGGACAAGCTGAGCCCTCACCTACGATCCAGATGGTGCGACTACGCTGAGGACCATGCCGATGCCGCAGATCCGGAGGTCATCTTGCTATCCCAGTTTCTGATGAAAGAGGCAGATCGGGCCCTCAGGTATGGATATACCACAACACCAGCAGCACAACCTTCGACCAGCCAGAGGAAGGAACTGACGACCACGAAGAACATCGAAGCCAAGAGGAAACCAGTCTACGCAACCGACGAACCGGAGAACAACGAAAACAAGTACCGATGCGTCAAATGCACCGGAGAACACGCACTCACCAAATGCCCCAAGTTCGAAGCCATGAACACGGACGATCGCTGGGAGCTGGTGAAGAAAGAAGGGCTATGCTTCAAGTGCATAGCAGGCCGCCATCACCGGGTAAACTGCAAGGCGAAGTCCTGCGGAATAGATGGCTGCCGACATCCACACAACCCTATGCTCCACTCTGATCGAGCATCCTCACTGAGTCCTGCTACACCCGAAGCCCAAAAGAACGTAGAGTCGGTGACTGCCACCACCACGACCACCGTGAGGCAGGTGATGCTGAAGATCTGCCCTGTCACCGTCATCGGGCCACGAGGACGCATGAAGATCTACGCGCTGCTCGATGAGGGATCTACAATCTCGCTAATGGATGACGAGGTAGCACGAGACATCGGAGCTGAGGGACCGAACGAGCCGCTCAGCATTAATGGCGTTAGCATGAAGAAACAGGACGCAACGAGCCGACACGTCAAGTTCCAGATCCAGGGAGCTGACAGGAAGATGCACACGATACGAGCGAGAACGATGCAGAACATGGTGCTTCGGTCACAGACAATTCCAGACCAGTTGTTGCGACTGAACCACCTAATGGACTTGGACCAAGCGAACGTCTGCTACGAGCAAGGCAGACCTCGTCTTCTTATCGGGGCGGACAACTGGGACTTGATCGTGTCCCGGGAACTGCGCCTCGGGAAGAAGAACCAGCCGGCGGCATCACGAACGAACCTCGGCTGGGTGATCCACGGAACGCTGCCTAGAACGGTGCTGAAGCAGGAAGCTGACGAGGTGCTTCACATATTCAACGTAAACACGGACTATTTGGAAGATTTGGCCAAACGCCATTCCAAGATCGACGCGTTGGGGGTATCACTCAAGACCAAGGCGAACAAAACTGAAGAGCGCGCCGTCGAGATCTTTGACCGAACAACGAGGAGACTCGACGGCCGTTTTGAGGTGAGTTTGCCAAGGAGAGAGGACGAACTGAAGATGCCACCCAGTTACACAACAGCATGGAGACGACTATGCAACCCGAGAAGATGCGTCAGGAAAAATGACCATGAAGACTACGCGGACCAGTACCCAGAAGTAATTCAGTCCATCAAGGGAGCTCACTACATGGACGACTTCGTGCAGAGCTACGTCAACGCAGACCAGGCAGCTATGGACATCCGGCAGGTGGATGAAATCCATCGGCAATGCGGGTTCAAGCTGCACAATTGGAACTCCAAAAGCACTGGAGTACTGAACGAGATCCCGGAAGAGCTGCGAACACGAACGAGAACACAGCTGCTCTCCAGCCACCAAGCCCCAGAGAAGACGTTGGGACTGCAGTGGGACTCGGTGAACGACACGCTGGGCTTCAACACGTCGCTCAGTCGAGTCAGCCGAGAAGTGAAGAACCTGGGCCAAGCACCGACTATGAAAGAGGCACTAAGCGCCGTCATGTCTCTATATGACCCGCTTGGTCTTCTGAGCTGCTACAACATCACGGGGAAGATCATGCTCCAGAAGCTGTGGCAAGAGAAGCTGACCTGGGACCAGACGCTACTAGATGAGAACGCGAAGAACTTCATGGAGTGGCTCAGAAGAATGCACCTGATTGCAGATTTGCAGCTGCCTAGGTGCTATAACCGCGAGGACGAAGCGGTTAGCCGTGACCTTCACATCTTCTATGATGCCAGCGAGAATGTCTTTGCCACCACAGTCTACCGGATGATGGCTGCCAGGCGAGGCTGGCCCGCAGTCATCTGGAGCGACAACGGAACCAACTTTAAGGGAGCAGATGCAGAGCTACGAGCTGCCTACACAGAGTGGGCCCCAGCTTTGCACGACTACGGGCTGCTGCATCGGGTATCCTGGCGCTATATACCGCCTGGGGCACCGAACCAAGGAGGCGCCTGGGAACGACTGGTGAGGTCCATCAAGGTGGCCCTCACAGCCACCAAGAACCAGAAGACAGCACGAGACGAAGTCCTGCAGACGCTGATCATCGAGGCCGAGCACAGCGTGAACGCGAGACCCCTGACCCATGTCTCCGTCGACCCGAGAGATCCAGAAGCCCTGACACCCAACCACTTCTTGTTGGGCTCATCAGCAGTCTTGCCAACCACGGGACCGTACGAGTTGGCTGACAGGCGTATTTGGCGCGCTAGTCAAGCCCTAGCTGATGAATTTTGGCATCACTGGGTACGCGAGTATCTCCTGACGCTCGTGCCGAGGCGAGGCACTACCACGAACGTAACGCAGCTACGAGAGGGCGACCTAGTGGTAGTTGTTGACCCAACACTACCACGGAACATCTGGCCGCGAGGCGTCGTCGAACAAGTCTACCCCGGACCAGATGGCAACGTGCGCAGCGCTGACGTGAGGACACGCAACGAGATCTTCCGCCGACCGACCACGAAACTCGCCGTGCTACGGGTTGAGGGCTCCGCTGAAGCTTCGCCGGGAGGAGAGCTGTTAGCGACAGGCGAGCCAACCAGATCCGAGAATTTAGGCATTGTATAGAATCATAGATAAGAACGATTATGAGCAGGAATGTATAGATAGAACCCCTTAGGTAGTTAGCGACAGGTGAGCCGACCTGCTCCGGCAACTAGTTATTGTATAGAGTCATAGTTAAGATCGATTAAGTTTTGAACCATGTGCTAGGAATAAGATTAGATTTATTTTCCTTTGGGTACCTTGTAATTAAGAACACGGTACTCCATGAATTAGATACTAAGTGACCGAGTGTACTTTAGATTATAAGCTGCATAGATTTCCGAATAAAACAATCTCAACTGCATCTTGCTATTGTGAACAACTCTGAACAAGTCTTTCTCTTCGAACCTTCATCGTCACCTTTAGCTGAACAAAGAACTCTCAAGAACAAGGAACACTCAAGATCAAGAACCACCGAGACCAAGAATAAGGAACGCTCAAGATCAAGAACCTTCGTGAACAGGAAGAAATCAAGAGTGAATATGTACCCACTTCGGTGCCACTGCTGAAGAGACATCATCATCATCATCGCCATCTTCAGTTGAACGAGTGGCGCCGACAAGATGTATCCTCTAATTTTCGACTCTTAGTGTAAGGGCCTTAGAGATAGAATATTTTCTTTAAATTTAAATGGGACTTCTCTCGAGATATACGATATAGTTCAATTATTAATTAATAAATGTGCTGAGATATTGCATAGTACGCAAAATAATCGCCAAGAGCGTGTTGAGAGATGCTACACATGTTTGTTCTGTTAATGAATAAATAATAATAATAAATAAGAAATAAAATATAGGTATATTACATTCGATTATAAGTTCCCCATACTGCTTAATTTTGAAATTAGGTATGCAATATTATATGTTTTATATATTTAAAATTGAGATCTATATTAAAACAAAAAGAAAAAATCCCGGTAAATATCCCGTCAATAATCATATAACTTCAGTGAACAACCGTGATAGTTTAAAACAGTGTTATATTAAAACAAATTCTGAAAAGTTTCATGCACTTACCGCACTTACCTTAATAAATAAAGAACTTAAATAATTATGGTAGATGGGCATATCGACTGATGGACGGACAGAGTGAACTTCCTTCCAGTTCCTCTCCTTCCAAGACTACAGAACCCTAAAACACAGTCTAATTGAGAACCTCTTTTTTTCTGTTGAAAACTAAGAGTGTACTTTAAAGTGGAGATGTAAGTAGTTATACATTTGTTCACAAACATACTTAATAAAAGTAATAATTTTAAAATCTATGTTTGCTGAGCGTCAACATTGGATAATTTGGTACTTAGAGAATTAGGTGAAAAGTTCCGTAAAAGCTCAATATATTTTTACCCGACTAAGGCAAAGCCAAAAGGATTGGTTATATTTTTAGCAGTCTATGTGTAGACTGTTACATTGTTTTAAACTATAACGGTTGTTTACCACAGAATCTTTACATTTATCTCTATCCACAACCTTATCACAATAAATATCTCATGAATAATCATATAACTATATACCTACGTATGTTCCACAGTAATGCCTGAACCACTCAACCGATTTAGATGAATGAGGTGTCAATCAATTTTTCATTATGATCCGGGTGACATAGACTACATTTTACATGTAACAATAATAAATACCGATAGTAGGCCAAAACATAAACCAATTTTTAATTTGAAGTCGATTGAAAATGGCCACAAGTGAATTTTTGCCTAACACTAATTTACTAACTAACCATTGTAACCAAATGTGGGACGTGTCGTAAATGAATGTAGTTGGGTTTTATTTTTAAACTTTATTGTTTTAAAAAAAATAACTTATCAAAAAAAACATTACACTACAAAAATAGTTAGAGGCGTTATTAATTGATTATTTGGTAAGGCAAATGCCCTTGAACTTCAATCAGCAGCACGTTATCAAAGGACAGGACCACACTCATTCGATAGTTTTCGCCTCGGGCCATGTATCAGCCCATATATAATCGAACAGCGTTCTAAATTTACAGTATACACTCTCCATCATTTAACCTATCAACACCAACACTAAAGCAATGGCTTTCAAGGTTAGCAAATAAATTCAAATCATTAGCGAATGTGCTTGTATTTGTTTCAAATCATTCTTACAATGTAGATTTAGAAGGCAATATTGTGTTTAAAATTTGTTTCGCACATCATGCCAAAATATTTTTTTTACTCACCTTTTCATTTTTAATTTTTTCCAGTTTGTGGTATTCGCTAGTCTGGTGGCTTGCGCTAGCGCTGGACTGCTGCCCGCTACCCCCGTAGCCTACCACGCCGCTCCCGTGTCCTACTCGGCGTATGCCACGCCTGTTGCCAATGTTGCCGTGGCTCCCGTCGTCAAGACTGTGGAGTCATACGACGCGCACCCCCAGTACAGCTTCGCGTACGACGTGCAGGATGGTCTAACCGGTGACTCCAAGTCGCAGCACGAGAGCCGCGATGGTGACGTCGTGCAGGGCTCCTACTCAGTTGTCGACCCCGACGGCACCAAGCGCACCGTCGACTACACCGCTGACGACCACAACGGTTTCAACGCCGTCGTGCGCAAGGAGGCCCTTGCTCACGTCACTAAGGTCGCAGCGGTTGCTCCCGTCGTCGCTAAGGTCGCCGCTCCAGTCGCTTACGCTGCCGCCCCCATCGTTCACTCTGCCCCCTCTGTCTACCACTCCGCCCCCTCTGTCTACCACTCCGCCCCCGCTGTCTACCACTCCGCCCCCGCTGTCTACCACTCCGCCCCCGCTGTCTACCACTCAGCCCCCGCTGTCTACCAATCCGCCCCCGCGGTCTACCACTCTGCCCCTGTCTACCACCACTAAACTTACCAGTGCCAAATAACCCTTAACGGAAGTTAGTAATGATACTTATCTGTAAATATGTAGCTAAAGAAAAATAAATTATTATTGCCCTTAATGGAATTTTTATGATTTATTTTTGGTTCCTCATAGCTTTAGTTAAACCATACTGTTCGCCCCAAACTAATGAAACTTCGTGACCTATATCTTCGCAACCTGTGGACCGACTTTGTTCACATTCGAGCTCAAATTCTTTTTGTACGAACAACTTGGCGACAAAATTTCGAGAAGATCGGACCAGCGATAGGCGAGTTATCATCGAACAAATGTACATAGAAACGCTGATTTGTGCCATTAGAATCTGAGACCTCTCGTTGCTCTGAAATGCTCCTATTCGATTTAGATATCGACTCATTCATCAAATCAAAGAACAATAAACAGGGTGTTGTGAAACGAGATTAATTATTTTACTTCCACGAATTTATTTAAAATCATACAAAAGGATGGTGTTATAATGACTTATCTATGTTTATCAAATAACAAACACTCTCGCGGGACCAACATGAGTTTGGCAACATTATGTACGTATCTTTAGCAACACTGTATAGCATAGTATAGCTGTATTACGAGCAATTACCACGAGTATGTACCTACCTGTAATAGTGGTATCAAAAAGTATGTTATCATTTTCTCTGTTGAGGTATAAATAAAGCAAAAGTACGAAGCGCTTTGATTCCACATTTATTGTGCGAACTGCTAGTCTGTGGAATTCGCTGCCTGAATGGGTTTTCCCCGTCAGTTACAATCTGGGTGGTGTCTTCAAATCACGAGTGAATCGGTTTTTTTCTAGGCAAACGTGCTCCATCGTAGACCACACTGTTGCTTAACATCAAGCGAGTTAATCGCAAGCCTATTTATAATAATAACAATAAAACCTAAATACTGGAGACTAATCAATTATGTTCAAAATTTACGGAACACGTTACTTTATATTCTATCGACCTGTCATTAACACCAAGCTAAAACTATGTAAAATATCTTGTTTCATTGCTCCAAAAAAAGATAATATTTGTACATTGTAAAATACATTTTCAGAAAGAAAATAACAGCCGGCTGTACTGCAATTTCAATAAACAGAATTCATCGTCTCATATCATAGATTCAGCTCTACGTCTCATATAGAATTTGTTTATTCAAATTTTAATGGGACTACCGTCAAAATACAGCTCATTCAATAAAAAATACGTTCATAAATATAGCAATACGCACAATAATGGATGAGAGCGTGTCACACACGCATAAGAAATCAATTATTTATCGAAATATTTCGTTTTATTCGTTTATAAGTTCCTTTATTGCATAATTTGGAAATTAGGTTATAGAATTAGAATCAGATGTTTCGTAATAAATAGCGTTTCGAACAAAGCTTGGAGTTTTAAAAAAGAAACTTAGAAAATTTTTAGACATGTATCATCCCGATATAACATATAACATTTATGGTTTGGCCAAACAAAAAAAATACAATTTGAGAAATATTATTTGTTAAAATAAATAAATAAATAAAAAAAATATTTTTCACACACGGTCATCTGACCGACCCCAAACTACGAACGAATATTGTACGAACGAAATCATTGTACGAACAGTTTAATTATCTTTGAGTCTTGTTTTTATTACAGTTTTATCTCAGTTACTCAAAATTTTGTAAAATAAATGTTTAATAAAGATTTTAAACATAATTTATCAGCATGGCAAGTTGCGAGTTTCAGCCTAATACTTAGTTAAAAATGCAGAGGGTAACTTATTCATTGATTGATTTTCTCTTTATTGTTCACACCATTAAATTTGATACAGAAGATAAAAACTCTTAAAAACAAGTGTGACAACTGGCGACCTTATCACTAAAAGCGATCTCTTGCAGGCAACCTAATTATACCTTATTGCCACTTTGGGTGGCCATATTTTGCAAAGGATACTTTACTTGATAAAAAAGTGATGTATAAAAAACCTTACCTTCATTTCAAAAGTCCTTAAACAAGGACTTAAAGGAATTAAACAAGGGTGCAGCGAAAAAAATATCATCCCTATTTCACATATTCCAGAGCCACCCTAAAACCACCCTAAAATTGAAAAAAAAAATTTTTATACCTGTAAAATTGAGTACGTTTTAATATATATTATATAGTATATTATATAATTATATAATATATTAAAACGAATCATGCAAAGTTTCATGAAGTTACCCTAATAAATATAGAAATTACAAGATCCTAAAGAATTAGGACGGACAGGCAGACATACAGATGGATGGACAGAGCAAACTTATAACAGTTTCTTGTAGGACAGGACACATTATAACAGGCGAGTTGTTGGTCAAACGCGAAATTATTGGCGATAAAAATAGAAGTACGGAACCCTAAAAAATATAGCCTACTTGAGAACCTCCTTTTATCGGTTGAAAACTTTTTTTTTTTTTTTTAATTCATTTATTTCATATATATACACATAATTAATTTAAATTAGTATCGAAAAACTAAGCTGTTTGTATCGATACTAAGCTTCACTATACGCACTAACATAATAGCGCAAACTTAAATAAATTTTAAATATTAAATATAAAAGAAAACAAAAAAAAATATTAAAAAATACACCTAACGTTTACAAATAAGTACTTAGGTACCTGCATTACAATTTCATAAGCAAGCATCTGTTCATCCCGGTAACATAAGCATAATAAATTACCAACCTATAAACTACCTCATTCCACGAAAAATAAAATACATGCAATGTGAAGTTACGTACAAATCGCTCGGAATCGGCCGCAGCGAAGGCTTGGCTTACTAAGAATGTACTTTAAAGTTGAGATACATGTATGTAGTTATATATTTGTTCAAACACATACTTAATGCTAGTAATACTTTTAAAATCTATGTATTGCTAAGCGTAAGCATTGGATAATTCAGTAATTTGATAAATTAAGTAAAAAGTTAAGTAAAACTAGTGTTATAATGAATTTTTAGCCATTTGGTGAGAAACTTGTACTTAATTCCATGTACTCTTCGTAACTGTAAATAAATAGCCAAATACATTTTTACCCGACTAAGGCAAAGTCAAAAGGATTCATTATGTTTTTAGCAGAGTATGTACAAATGATTGTATTTGCGTATGTTCCAGAGTAACCTAAACTACTCATGCGATTTAGATGAATGAGGTGTCAATCGATTCGTTATTATATTCCAAGTGACATGAGCTATATTTTACATGTAACAAAAATAAATATTGTTCGTAATCAAAACAAAAAAATACTTTTTTTACTATGATTTCTGTTGACAATAGCTACAAAAGAACGAAACGGCCAAATACTAAAATTAGTAATAGGCAAAAATGTCATTGCTTGTACGTTGACGTGTGTCGTATATCAATCTAGTCGGGTTTTAGTTTTGCAATCTATATCTTGTTATTCATTGACTATTTGATAAGGCAAATTTGGCCTTGAACTTCAGCCGGCAACACGTTATCAAAGGACAGGACCACACTCATTCGACAGTTTTCGCCTCGGGCCATGTACCAGCCCATATATAATCGAACAGCGTTCCGAATTTACATTATACACTCTCCATCACTTAAGTTAACAACATCAACACTAAAGCAATGGCTTTCAAGGTTAGCAAATAAATTCAAATCATTAACTAATGCGCTTGTATTTGTTTCAAATCATTCTTTTAATGTAGGTAGATTTCTTTGTTAATAAAATCAGCAGATCAGCAGGCAATATTTTGTTTGTTTCGTTACTTCGTGGCTGATTTTTTTTTTACTCACTTCCTTTTTTGGACCGTTTGGGTAATGTTATTGTATTGTTTTTTCAGTTTGTGGTATTTGCTGGTCTGATGGCTTGCACTAGCGCCGGCCTGCTGCCCGCCAACCCAGTGGCCTATCACGCCATCCCCGTGGCCTACCACGCCGCTCCCGTGGCCTACTCGGCGTATGCCGCGCCTGTTGCCAAGGTTGCCGTGGCTCCCGTTGTCAAGACCGTAGAGTCATACGACGCGCACCCTCAGTACAGCTTCGCGTACGACGTGCAGGATGGTCTAACCGGTGACTCCAAGTCGCAGCACGAGAGCCGCGACGGTGACGTCGTGCAGGGCTCCTACTCAGTTGTCGACCCCGACGGCACCAAGCGCACCGTCGACTATACCGCCGACGACCACAACGGGTTCAACGCCGTCGTGCGCAAGGAGGCCCTCACTCACGTCGCCAAGGTCGCCGCGGTCGCTCCCGTCGTCGCTAAGGTTGCCACTCCAGTCGCTTACGCCGCCGCCCCCGTTGTTCACTCTGCCCCCTCTGTCTACCACTCCGCCCCCGCTGTCTACCACTCCACCCCCTCTGTCTATCACTCCGCCCCCGCTGTCTACCAATCCGCCCCCGCGGTCTACCATTCTGCCCCTGTATACCACCACTAAACTTACCAGTGCCAAATAAACCTTAGCAGAAGTTACTAATGATACTGATTTGTAAATATGTAGTTAAATAAAAATAAATTATTATTACGCTTAATGGAAACATTATGATTTATTTTTCGTTCCTTTTTTATTCATATATGTATAATTTATAGCTTAGTTAAAACAAGTTGTTTGCCTGGAATAACACCCTTGCAGAACCAACATGAGTTTCACAACACCCTGTATCGGAAACAACACTGTATGATAAGATAAGAAGATAAGATAATTTATTCAAACAACGAACACTCCTAAATACTATTGCCTAAAAGCAATAATACCCATGTGGTGCACGCTATGTCTCGTCAAGAACAAAATACAATTTACTTAAATTCATATTAAAAATTGTTGTTCATAATAATTGTTTCACATTCAAATTAATAGGAAAAACTTAACACCCTATTATATAATTATTAAACCTGCTGTATGTTAGTACTTGTCCATTGTATAACACGAAAAATTCCAGTTTAGTTCAATTAATCCAATTCCAAATTCAAAATTCCAAGCCTAAAATGTCCAATTGATTTGATGAACAGATTTCAATTTCAATTTGAATTTTTAACTAACCAAAAATGTTTACGTATCATGGAAGTCGGTTTTAGTCTATTCGTACTATATTATCGTATCGATTTGAAACTTTGCAAGTATGTAATACGGATGACAATACAACATTTTGGTACCAACGAACTGATCTGATGATGGAGCCAAGACATTGACAGTGGAACTCTTCACTTCTTTCCCCCGTCGAGTTTGGACTTATTCCTATACATTACTCTTGGTGATGAGGGTTTGATGGTGAAGACGGGAGGTAGCTGAACTCTTCAATACCTATTAGTAAACCCCTCGAGTTTAGGATCCCTTGGTTGGTCTTAACGAGTCACGATAATTCGGAAACTACGTGTCCGATTTGATGAAACTTGGTATGTAGTATATTTTAATTGTGAATCAGAATTTGTTCACAATTTTCTTTTTTCATAAAACTAACAAACATGGTTTAAGCTTCGACCAAAATTTCATTTTATTTTGGTCGAAGGGTTTAAAAAAACATTGATTATCTCTTTGGAAATGCATATTGCTAATCAAACTAATTAATTATTATTATTAATAATACTATATAAAGCTTAATTACCACTGACTCACTGACTCACTCACTTAGATGGTTGTTTGGAGACTTGGGGGGGTATGGGGAGAAATGTGAGTATGGGGTCGTGTAGAGGAGAAAAACGTAAGATCAGGAAAAATACCTGATCTTCGGAAGGTCAACTCCTCGACGTGGACCCCCCACGGATCTCGGAAAGTAAGACAGGTGGGGGGAAACTGTTTAAACTAAAAATGGATGTTAACCTTGGACCTCTTTAGAGAAATGAAAAAAAACATGGCTCCCATACAAAAAAAAAAAAAACCCATACAAACTTTGGACGTTCGTAACTCGAAAACGGTTCGACATAGGAGGGGGGGGTTCGAACAAATGTCATAGGCGATCGGGGGCCCCAACTGGCAGGGGCCCCCAAAAGGATGTTCAGGGGCCCCAAATTTTCAAAATGGTCCTAGGAGGCTGATTTTTTGTTTCCGAGGGTATGTTGAGGTCCTGATTGCATTTTTGAAATTTTTTTCAAGTTTTTTTTTTTTTTTAATATAGCTGCCATACAAGGGATTTTTCACCATACCGAGCAAGTGCCGTGGTGAGGCCGTCAGGCCGAACCACGGCACTTGCGAGGTCACAAAGCTCAAGCGAGGCCGCAGGCCGAGCTTGAGCGCCTTAGGACGCGAGGCCGTAGGCCGAGCTCACTGGTGCGAGGTCGTGGTGAGGCCGCAAGGCCGAACCACGACCGTCGCACCAGTCACAGGCACAAGTCGGCGAGGCCGCAGGCCGAGCCTCAGCCACGAGCTCAAGCGAGGCCGCAGGCCGAGCTTGAGATCCAATGGCGCGAGGCCGTAGGCCGAGCCACTGGTGCAAAGGGTCGTGGTGAGGCCGCAAGGCCGAACCACGACCCTTGCACCAGTCACAGACAAATTACTGACATTTACGAGGTCACCAGCCTAATCCAGTGCGAGGCCGAAGGCCGAGCCGCTCGTACCCCCTTTGACGAAAAATACTGGATTGGTGGATTTATATGGTTTCTTCGACTGAACTTGAAATTTCTTCTGCGTTTCCACCACCATTAGGAGATTTGTACCCATTCCACTTCAATCTTCATTTTCGGTCATGGATATCAAAAATCATCATCATCATCAGCCAATTTTCTCATGTATTTTGATTTCTTACCCATTTTCAACACACATTCACCGTTTTCTTCAAGTTTTTTCAAGTCGAACACAAATGACGACCCCAACCTAAGTCAACGACGTCCCCGCGGGCCGCTTGCGGCCCGCGCACCCACGCAAAACACTAGTTAATTAATACTATATAAAGCTGAATTACCACTCACTGACTCACTCACTGACATAGTTGTTTGGAGACTTGGGGGGGTATGGGGGGAAATGTGAGTATGAGGTCTCGTAGAGGGGGAGAATGTAAGCTCAGGAAAAATACGGGACCTTCGGAAGGTCAACTCCTCGACGTGGACCCCCCATGGATCTCGGAAAGTAAGACAGGTGGGGGGAAACTGTTTAAACTAAAAATGGATGTTAACCTTGGACCTCTTTAGAGAAATGAAAAAAAACATGGCTCCCATACAAAAAAAAAAAAAACCCATACAAACTTTGGACGTTCGTAACTCGAAAACGGTTCGACATAGGAGGGGGGGGTTCGAACAAATGTCATAGGCGATCGGGGGCCCCAACTGGCGGGGGCCCCCAAATGGATGTTCAGGGGCCCCAAATTTTCAAAATGGTCCTAGGAGGCTGATTTTTTGTTTCCGAGGGTATGTTGAGGTCCTGATTGCATTTTTGAAATTTTTTTCAAGTTTTTTTTTTTTTTTAATATAGCTGCCATACAAAGGATTTTTCACCATACCGAGCAAGTGCCGTGGTGAGGCCGTCAGGCCGAACCACGGCACTTGCGAGGTCACAAAGCTCAAGCGAGGCCGCAGGCCGAGCTTGAGCGCCTTAGGCCGCGAGGCCGTAGGCCGAGCCCACTGGTGCGAAGGTCGTGGTGAGGCCGCAAGGCCGAACCACGACCGTCGCACCAGTCACAGGCACAAGTCGGCGAGGCCGAAGGCCGAGCTTCAGCCACGAGCTCAAGCGAGGCCGTAGGCCGAGCTTGAGTTCCAATGGCGCGAGGCCGCAGGCCGAGCCACTGGTGCAAAGGGTCGTGGTGAGGCCGCAAGGCCGAACCACGACCCTTGCACCAGTCACAGGCACAAGTCGGCGAGGCCGCAGGCCGAGCCTCAGCCCCGAGCTCAAGCGAGGCCGTAGGCCGAGCTTGAGTTCCAGTGGCGCGAGGCCGTAGGCCGAGCCACTGGTGCAAAGGGTCGTGGTGAGGCCGCAAGGCCGAACCACGACCCTTGCACCAGTCACAGACAAATTTTTGACATTTACGAGGTCACCAGCCGAATTCAGTGCGAGGCCGAAGGCCGAGCCGCTCGTACTCCCCTTGACGGAACATACTGAATTGGTGGATTTATATGGTTTCTTCGACTGAACTTGAAATTTCTTCTGCGTTTCCACCACCATTAGGAGATTTGTACCCATCCCACTTCAATCTTCATTTTCGGTCATGGAAATCAAAAATCATCATCATCATCAGCCAATTTTCTCATGTATTACTTTTTCTTACCCATTTTCAACACACACTCACCGTTTTCTTCAAGTTTTTAAAGTCGAAGTTAAATACTCGACCCCAACCCAACAGCACGAAGTCCCCGCGGGCCGCTTGCGGCCCGCGCACCCACGCAAAACACTAGTTATTATACTATATAAAGTTAAATTACCACTCACTCACTCACTTAGATAGTTGTTTGGAGAACTGGGGGGGTATGGGGGGAAATGTGAGTATGAGGTCATGTAGGGGGTGGTTCAGAGGCAAAGGGAAAAATACCTGATCTTCGGAAGGTCAACTCCTCGACGTGGACCCCCTACGGATCTCGGAAAGTAAGACAGGTGGGGGGAAACTGTTTAAACTAAAAATGGATGTTAACCTTGGACCTCTTTAGAGAAATGAAAAAAAACATGGCTCCCATACAAAAAAAAAAAAAACCCATACAAACTTTGGACGTTCGTAACTCGAAAACGGTTCGACATAGGAGGGGGGGGTTCGAACAAATGTCATAGGCGATCGGGGGCCCCAACTGGCAGGGGCCCCCAAAAGGATGTTCAGGGGCCCCAAATTTTCAAAATGGTCCTAGGAGGCTGATTTTTTGTTTCCGAGGGTATGTTGAGGTCCTGATTGCATTTTTGAAATTTTTTTCAAGTTTTTTTTTTTTTTTAATATAGCTGCCATACAAGGGATTTTTCCACATACCGAGCAAGTGCCGTGGTGAGGCCGTCAGGCCGAACCACGGCACTTGCGAGGTCACAAAGCTCAAGCGAGGCCGCAGGCCGAGCTTGAGCGCCTTAGGACGCGAGGCCGTAGGCCGAGCCCACTGGTGCGAAGGTCGTGGTGAGGCCGCAAGGCCGAACCACGACCGTCGCACCAGTCACAGGCACAAATCGGCGAGGCCGCAGGCCGAGCTTCAGCCACGAGCTCAAGCGAGGCCGTAGGCCGAGCTTGAGTTCCAATGGCGCGAGGCCGTAGGCCGAGCCACTGGTGCAAAGGGTCGTGGTGAGGCCGCAAGGCCGAACCACGACCCTTGCACCAGTCACAGGCACAAGTTGGCGAGGCCGCAGGCCGAGCCTCAGCCCCGAGCTCAAGCGAGGCCGTAGGCCGAGCTTGAGTTCCAGTGGCGCGAGGCCGTAGGCCGAGCCACTGGTGCAAAGGGTCGTGGTGAGGCCGCAAGGCCGAACCACGACCCTTGCACCAGTCACAGACAAATTACTGACATTTACGAGGTCACCAGCCGAATTCAGTGCGAGGCCGAAGGCCGAGCCGCTCGTACCCCCTTTGACGAAAAATACTGGATTGGTGGATTTATATGGTTTCTTCGACTGAACTTGAAATTTCTTCTGCGTCTCCACCACCATTAGGAGATTTGTACCCATTCCACTTCAATCTTCATTTTCGGTCATGGATATCAAAAATCATCATCATCATCAGCCAATTTTCTCATGTATTTTGATTTCTTACCCATTTTCAACACACATTCACCGTTTTCTTCAAGTTTTACAAGTCGTACCTAAAGACCCGACCCCAACCCAACAGCACGACGTTCCCGCGGGCCGCTTGCGGCCCGCGCACCCACGCAAAACACTAGTTAATTAATACTATATAAAGCTGAATTACCACTGACTCACTGACATAGTTGTTTGGAGAACTGGGGGGGTATGGGGAGAAATGTGAGTATGAGGTCTTGTAGAGGGGGAGAATGTAAGCTCAGGAAAAATACCTGATCTTCGGAAGGTCAACTCCTCGACGTGGACCCCCTACGGATCTCGGAAAGTAAGACAGGTGGGGGGAAACTGTTTTAACTAAAAATGGATGTTAACCTTGGACCTCTTTAGAGAAATGAAAAAAAACATGGCTCCCATACAAAAAAAAAAAAAACCCATACAAACTTTGGACGTTCGTAACTCGAAAACGGTTTGACATAGGAGGGGGGGTTCGAACAAATGTCATAGGCGATCGGGGGCCCCAACTGGCGGGGGCCCCCAAATGGATGTTCAGGGGCCCCAAATTTTCAAAATGGTCCTAGGAGGCTGATTTTTTGTTTCCGAGGGTATGTTGAGGTCCTGATTGCATTTTTGAATTTTTTTTTCAGTTTTTTTTTTTTTTTAATATAGCTGCCATACAAGGGATTTTTCCACATACCGAGCAAGTGCCGTGGTGAGGCCGTCAGGCCGAACCACGGCACTTGCGAGGTCACAAAGCTCAAGCGAGGCCGCAGGCCGAGCTTGAGCGCCTTAGGCCGCGAGGCCGTAGGC
Source organism: Agriopis aurantiaria (assembly GCA_914767915.1). Lineage (NCBI taxonomy): Eukaryota > Metazoa > Arthropoda > Insecta > Lepidoptera > Geometridae > Agriopis > Agriopis aurantiaria. The sequence goes on along the minus strand of OU612001.1, from coordinate 7,651,900 downwards.
CGAGCCCACTGGTGCGAAGGTCGTGGTGAGGCCGCAAGGCCGAACCACGACCGTCGCACCAGTCACATGCACAATTTGGCGAGGCCGCAGGCCGAGCTTCAGCCACGAGCTCAAGCGAGGCCGTAGGCCGAGCTTGAGTTCCAATGGCGCGAGGCCGTAGGCCGAGCCACTGGTGCAAAGGGTCGTGGTGAGGCCGCAAGGCCGAACCACGACCCTTGCACCAGTCACAGGCACAAGTCGGCGAGGCCGCAGGCCGAGCCTCAGCCACGAGCTCAAGCGAGGCCGTAGGCCGAGCTTGAGTTCCAGTGGCGCGAGGCCGTAGGCCGAGCCACTGGTGCAAAGGGTCGTGGTGAGGCCGCAAGGCCGAACCACGACCCTTGCACCAGTCACAGACAAATAACTGACATTTATCAGGTCACCAGCCGAATTCAGTGCGAGGCCGTAGGCCGAGCCGCTCGTACCCCCTTTGACGAAAAATACTGGATTGGTGGATTTATATGGTTTCTTCGACTGAACTTGAAATTTCTTCTGCGTTTCCACCACCATTAGGAGATTTGTACCCATTCCACTTCGATCTTCGTATCCGGTCATGGAAATCAAAAATCATCATCATCATCAGCCAATTTTCTAATGTATAGCCACTTCTTACCCATTTTCAACACACATTCACCGTTTTCTTCAAGTTTTAGAAGTCGTACCTAAAGACCCGACCCCAACCCAACAGCACGACGTTCCCGCGGGCCGCTTGCGGCCCGCGCACCCACGCAAAACACTAGTTAATACTATATAAAGCTTAATTACCACTCACTGACTGACTCACTTAGATAGTTGTTTGGAGACTTGGGGGGGTATGGGGGGAAATGTGAGTATGAGGTCTCGTAGGGGGGGAGAATGTAAGCTCAGGAAAAATACCTGATCTTCGGAAGGTCAACTCCTCGACGTGGACCCCCCACGGATCTCGGAAAGTAAGACAGGTGGGGGGAAACTGTTGAAACTAAAAATGGATGTTAACCTTGGACCTCTTTACAGAAATGAAAAAAAACATGACTCCCATACAAAAAAAAAAAAAACCCATACAAACTTTGGACGTTCGTAACTCGAAAACGGTTCGACATCGATGGGGGGAGCTTGAACAAATGTCATAGGGAATGGGGGGCCCCAACTGGCGGGGGCCCCCAAATGGATGTTCAGGGGCCCCAAATTTTCAAAATGGTCCTAGGAGGCTGATTTTTTGTTTCCGAGGGTATGTTGAGGTCCTGATTGCATTTTTGAAATTTTTTTCAAGTTTTTTTTTTTTTTTAATATAGCTGCCATACAAGGGATTTTTCCACATACCGAGCAAGTGCCGTGGTGAGGCCGTCAGGCCGAACCACGGCACTTGCGAGGTCACAAAGCTCAAGCGAGGCCGCAGGCCGAGCTTGAGCGCCTTAGGACGCGAGGCCGTAGGCCGAGCTCACTGGTGCGAGGTCGTGGTGAGGCCGCAAGGCCGAACCACGACCGTCGCACCAGTCACAGGCACAAGTCGGCGAGGCCGCAGGCCGAGCTTCAGCCACGAGCTCAAGCGAGGCCGTAGGCCGAGCTTGAGTTCCAATGGCGCGAGGCCGTAGGCCGAGCCACTGGTGCAAAGGGTCGTGGTGAGGCCGCAAGGCCGAACCACGACCCTTGCACCAGTCACAGGCACAAGTCGGCGAGGCCGCAGGCCGAGCCTCAGCCACGAGCTCAAGCGAGGCCGTAGGCCGAGCTTGAGTTCCAGTGGCGCGAGGCCGTAGGCCGAGCCACTGGTGCAAAGGGTCGTGGTGAGGCCGCAAGGCCGAACCACGACCCTCGCACCAGTCACAGACAATTTACTGACATTTACGAGGTCACCAGCCGAATTCAGTGCGAGGCCGTAGGCCGAGCTGCTCGTACCCCCTTTGACGGAACATACTGAATTGGTGGATTTATATGGTTTCTTCGACTGAACTTGAAATTTCTTTTGCGTTTCCACCACCATTAGGAGATTTGTACCCATTCCACTTCAATCTTCGTATCCGGTCATGGAAATCAAAAATCATCATCATCATCAGCCAATTTTCTAATGTATAGCCACTTCTTACCCATTTTCAACACACATTCACCGTTTTCTTCAAGTTTTTAAAAGTCAAACACAAGAGTCGACCCCAACCCAACAGCACGAAGTCCCCGCGGGCCGCTTGCGGCCCGCGCACCCACGCAAAACACTAGTTATTATACTATATAAAGTTAAATTACCACTCACTCACTTAGATAGTTGTTTGGAGAACTGGGGGGGTATGGGGAGAAATGTGAGTATGAGGTCTCGTAGGGGGGGAGATTGTAACCCAGGGAAAAATACCTGATCTTCGGAAGGTCAACTCCTCGACGTGGACCCCCAACGGATCTCGGAAAGTAAGACAGGTGGGGGGAAACTGTTTTAACTAAAAATGGATGTTAACCTTGGACCTCTTTAGAGAAATGAAAAAAAACATGGCTCCCATACAAAAAAAAAAAAAACCCATACAAACTTTGGACGTTCGTAACTCGAAAACGGTTCGACATAGGAGGGGGGGGTTCGAACAAATGTCATAGGCGATCGGGGGCCCCAACTGGCGGGGGCCCCCAAATGGATGTTCAGGGGCCCCAAATTTTCAAAATGGTCCTAGGAGGCTGATTTTTTGTTTCCGAGGGTATGTTGAGGTGCTGATTGCATTTTTGAAATTTTTTTCAAGTTTTTTTTTTTTTTTAATATAGCTGCCATACAAGGCATTTTTCACCATACCGAGCAAGTGCCGTGGTGAGGCCGTCAGGCCGAACCACGGCACTTGCGAGGTCACAAAGCTCAAGCGAGGCCGCAGGCCGAGCTTGAGCGCCTTAGGACGCGAGGCCGTAGGCCGAGCTCACTGGTGCGAGGTCGTGGTGAGGCCGCAAGGCCGAACCACGACCGTCGCACCAGTCACAGGCACAAATCGGCGAGGCCGCAGGCCGAGCTTCAGCCACGAGCTCAAGCGAGGCCGTAGGCCGAGCTTGAGTTCCAATGGCGCGAGGCCGTAGGCCGAGCCACTGGTGCAAAGGGTCGTGGTGAGGCCGCAAGGCCGAACCACGACCCTTGCACCAGTCACAGGCACAAGTTGGCGAGGCCGCAGGCCGAGCCTCAACCACGAGCTCAAGCGAGGCCGTAGGCCGAGCTTGAGTTCCAGTGGCGCGAGGCCGTAGGCCGAGCCACTGGTGCAAAGGGTCGTGGTGAGGCCGCAAGGCCGAACCACGACCCTTGCACCAGTCACAGACAAATTACTGACATTTACGTGGTCACCAGCCGAATTCAGTGCGAGGCCGAAGGCCGAGCCACTCGTACCCCCTTTGACGAAAAATACTGGATTGGTGGATTTATATGGTTTCTTCGACTGAACTTGAAATTTCTTCTGCGTTTCCACCACCATTAGGAGATTTGTACCCATTCCACTTCAATCTTCATTTTCGGTCATGGAAATCAAAAATCATCATCATCATCAGCCAATTTTCTCATGTATTACTTTTTCTTACCCATTTTCAACACACACTCACCGTTTTCTTCAAGTTTTTAAAGTCGAAGTTAAATAGTCGACCCCAACCCAACAGCACGACGTTCCCGCGGGCCGCTTGCGGCCCGCGCACCCACGCAAAACACTAGTTATACTATATAAAGTTAAATTACCACTGACTCACTTAGATAGTTGTTTGGAGAACTGGGGGGGTATGGGGGGAAATGTGAGTATGAGGTCATGTAGGGGGTGGTTCAGAGGCAAAGGGAAAAATACCTGATCTTCGGAAGGTCAACTCCTCGACGTGGACCCCCCACGGATCTCGGCAAGTAAGACAGGTGGGGGGAAACTGTTTCAACTAAAAATGGATGTTAACCTCGGACCTCTTTAGAGAAATGAAAAAAAACATGGCTCCCATACAAAAAAAAAAAAAAACCATACAAACTTTGGACGTTCGTAACTCGAAAACGGTTCGACATAGGAGGGGGGGGTTCGAACAAATGTCATAGGCAATCGGGGGCCCCAACTGGCGGGGGCCCCCAAATGGATGTTCAGGGGCCCCAAATTTTCAAAATGGTCCTAGGAGGCTGATTTTTTGTTTCAGAGGGTATTTTCGGGTCCTGATTGGCTTTTTGAAAAAAAAGTTAATTTTTTTTTTTTTTTAATATAGCTGCCATACAAGGGATTTTTCCACATACCGAGCAAGTGCCGTGGTGAGGCCGTCAGGCCGAACCACGGCACTTGCGAGGTCATAAAGCTCAAGCGAGGCCGCAGGCCGAGCTTGAGCGCCTTAGGACGCGAGGCCGTAGGCCGAGCTCACTGGTGCGAGGTCGTGGTGAGGCCGCAAGGCCGAACCACGACCGTCGCACCAGTCACAGGCACAAGTCGGCGAGGCCGCAGGCCGAGCTTCAGCCACGAGCTCAAGCGAGGCCGTAGGCCGAGCTTGAGTTCCAATGGCGAGAGGCCGTAGGCCGAGCCACTGGTGCAAAGGGTCGTGGTGAGGCCGCAAGGCCGAACCACGACCCTTGCACCAGTCACAGGCACAAGTCGGCGAGGCCGCAGGCCGAGCCTCAGGCCCGAGCTCAAGCGAGGCCGTAGGCCGAGCTTGAGTTCCAGTGGCGCGAGGCCGTAGGCCGAGCCACTGGTGCAAAGGGTCGTGGTGAGGCCGCAAGGCCGAACCACGACCCTTGCACCAGTCACAGACAAATTTTTGACATTTACGAGGTCACCAGCCGAATTCAGTGCGAGGCCGAAGGCCGAGCCGCTCGTACTCCCCTTGACGGAACATACTGAATTGGTGGATTTATATGGTTTCTTCGACTGAACTTGAAATTTCTGCTGCGTTTCCACCACCATTAGGAGATTTGTACCCATTCCACTTCAATCTTCATTTTCGGTCATGGATATCAAAAATCATCATCATCATCAGCCAATTTTCTCATGTATTTTGATTTCTTACCCATTTTCAACACACATTCACCGTTTTCTTCAAGTTTTTTCAAGTCGAACACAAATGACGGCCCCAAACCAACAGCACGACGTTCCCGCGGGCCGCTTGCGGCCCGCGCACCCACGCAAAACACTAGTTATTATACTATATAAAGTTAAATTACCACTGACTGACTGACTGACTGACTTAGATGGTTGTTTGGAGAACTGGGGGGGTGGGGGGGAAAATGTGAGTATGGGGTCGTGTAGAGGAGAAAAACGTAAGATCAGGAAAAATACCTGATCTTCGGAAGGTCAACTCCTCGACCTGGACCCCCCACGGATCTCGGAAAGTACGACAGGTGGGGGGAAACTGTTTTAACTAAAAATGGATGTTAACCTTGGACCTCTTTAGAGAAATGAAAAAAAACATGGCTCCCATACAAAAAAAAAAAAAACCCATACAAACTTTGGACGTTCGTAACTCGAAAACGGTTCGACATAGGAGGGGGGGGTTCGAACAAATGTCATAGGCGATCGGGGGCCCCAACTGGCGGGGGCCCCCAAATGGATGTTCAGGGGCCCCAAATTTTCAAAATGGTCCTAGGAGGCTGATTTTTTGTTTCCGAGGGTATGTTGAGGTCCTGATTGCATTTTTGAAATTTTTTTTCAGTTTTTTTTTTTTTTTAATATAGCTGCCATACAAGGGATTTTTCCACATACCGAGCAAGTGCCGTGGTGAGGCCGTCAGGCCGAACCACGGCACTTGCGAGGTCACAAAGCTCAAGCGAGGCCGCAGGCCGAGCTTGAGCGCCTTAGGCCGCGAGGCCGTAGGCCGAGCCCACTGGTGCGAAGGTCGTGGTGAGGCCGCAAGGCCGAACCACGACCGTCGCACCAGTCACATGCACAATTTGGCGAGGCCGCAGGCCGAGTTTCAGCCACGAGCTCAAGCGAGGCCGTAGGCCGAGCTTGAGTTCCAATGGCGCGAGGCCGTAGGCCGAGCCACTGGTGCAAAGGGTCGTGGTGAGGCCGCAAGGCCGAACCACGACCCTTGCACCAGTCACAGGCACAACTTGGCGAGGCCGCAGGCCGAGCCTCAGCCACGAGCTCAAGCGAGGCCGTAGGCCGAGCTTGAGTTCCAGTGGCGCGAGGCCGTAGGCCGAGCCACTGGTGCAAAGGGTCGTGGTGAGGCCGCAAGGCCGAACCACGACCCTTGCACCAGTCACAGACAAATTACTGACATTTACGAGGTCACCAGCCGAATTCAGTGCGAGGCCGAAGGCCGAGCCGCTCGTACCCCCTTTGACGAAAAATACTGGATTGGTGGATATATATGGTTTCTTCGACTGAACTTGAAATTTCTTCTGCGTTTCCACCACCATTAGGAGATTTGTACCCATTCCACTTCGATCTTCATTTTCGGTCATGGAAATCAAAAATCATCATCATCATCAGCCAATTTTCTAATGTATAGCCACTTCTTACCCATTTTCAACACACATTCACCGTTTGCTTCAAGTTTTTAAAAGTCGATGTTAAATACTCGACCCAACCCAACAGCACACCCCCCCCCCGCGGGCCGCTTGCGGCCCGCGCACCCACGCAAAACACTAGTTAATACTATATAAAGCTTAATTACCACTGACTCACTCACTGACATAGTTGTTTGGAGACTTGGGGGGGTAAGGGGGGAAATAGGAGTATACACTCATGTAGAGGGGGAGAATGTAAGCTCAGGAAAAATACCTGATCTTCGGAAGGTCAACTCCTCGACGTGGACCCCCCATGGATCTCGGAAAGTAAGACAGGTGGGGGGAAACTGTTTAAACTAAAAATGGATGTTAACCTTGGACCTCTTTAGAGAAATGAAAAAAAACATGGCTCCCATACAAAAAAAAAAAAAACCCATACAAACTTTGAACGTTCGTAACTCGAAAACGGTTCGACATAGGAGGGGGGGGTTCGAACAAATGTCATAGGCGATCGGGGGCCCCAACTGGCGGGGGCCCCAAAATGGATGTTCAGGGGCCCCAAATTTTCAAAATGGTCCTAGGAGGCTGATTTTTTGTTTCCGGGGGTATGTTGAGGTCCTGATTGCATTTTTGAAATTTTTTTTCAGTTTTTTTTTTTTTTTAATATAGCTGCCATACAAAGGATTTTTAATCATACCGAGCAAGTGCCGTGGTGAGGCCGTCAGGCCGAACCACGGCACTTGCGAGGTCACAAAGCTCAAGCGAGGCCGCAGGCCGAGCTTGAGCGCCTTAGGCCGCGAGGCCGTAGGCCGAGCTTGAGTTCCAATGGCGCGAGGCCGTAGGCCGAGCCACTGGTGCAAAGGGTCGTGGTGAGGCCGCAAGGCCGAACCACGACCCTTGCACCAGTCACAGACAAATTACTGACATTTACGAGGTCACCAGCCGAATTCAGTGCGAGGCCGAAGGCCGAGCCGCTCGTACCCCCTTTGACGAAAAATACTGGATTGGTGGATTTATATGGTTTCTTCGACTGAACTTGAAATTTCTTCTGCGTTTCCACCACCATTAGGAGATATGTACCCATTCCACTTCAATCTTCGTATCCGGTCATGGAAATCAAAAATCATCATCATCATCAGCCAATTTTCTAATGTATAGCCACTTCTTACCCATTTTCAACACACATTCACCGTTTTCTTCAAGTTTTTTCAAGTCGAACACAAATGACGACCCCAACCCAACAGCACACCCCCCCCCCGCGGGCCGCTTGCGGCCCGCGCACCCACGCAAAACACTAGTTATTATACTATATAAAGTTAAATTACCACTCACTCACTTAGATAGTTGTTTGGAGAACTGGGGGGGTCGGGGGGAAAATGTGAATATGAGGTGATGTAGGGGGTGGTTCAGAGGCAAAGGGAAAAATACCTGATCTTCGGAAGGTCAACTCCTCGACGTGGACCCCCCACGGATCTCGGAAAGTAAGACAGGTGGGGGGAAACTGTTTAAACTAAAAATGGATGTTAACCTCGGACCTCTTTAGAGAAATGAAAAAAAACATGGCTCCCATACAAAAAAAAAAAAAAACATACAAACTTTGGACGTTCGTAACTCGAAAACGGTTCGACATAGGAGCGGGGGGTTCGAACAAATGTCATAGGCGATCGGGGGCCCCAACTGGCGGGGGCCCCAAAATGGATGTTCAGGGGCCCCAAATTTTCAAAATGGTCCTAGGAGGCTGATTTTTTGTTTCAGAGGGTATTTTCGTGTCCTGATTGGCTTTTTGAAAAAAAAGTTAAGTTTTTTTTTTTTTTTATATAGCTGCCATACAAGGGATTTTTCCACATACCGAGCAAGTGCCGTGGTGAGGCCGTCAGGCCGAACCACGGCACTTGCGAGGTCACAAAGCTCAAGCGAGGCCGCAGGCCGAGCTTGAGCGCCTTAGGACGCGAGGCCGTAGGCCGAGCTCACTGGTGCGAGGTCGTGGTGAGGCCGCAAGGCCGAATCACGACCGTCGCACCAGTCACAGGCACAAGTCGGCGAGGCCGCAGGCCGAGCTTCAGCCACGAGCTCAAGCGAGGCCGTAGGCCGAGCTTGATTTTCAATGGCGCGAGGCCGTAGGCCGAGCCACTGGTGCAAAGGGTCGTGGTGAGGCCGCAAGGCCGAACCACGACCCTTGCACCAGTCACAGACAAATTACTGACATTTATCAGGTCACCAGCCAAATTCAGTGCGAGGCCGTAGGCCGAGCCGCTCGTACCCCCTTTGACGAAAAATACTGGATTGGTGGATTTATATGGTTTCTTCGACTGAACTTGAAATTTCTTCTGCGTTTCCACCACCATTAGGAGATTTGTACCCATTACACTTCAATCTTCGTATCCGGTCATGGAAATCAAAAATCATCATCATCATCAACCAATTTTCTCATGTATTGGGATTTCTTACACATTCACCGTTTTCTTAGGCCGTAGGCCGAGCTTGAGTTCCGATGGTGCGAGGCCGTAGGCCGAGCCACTGGTGCAAAGGGTCGTGGTGAGGCCGCAAGGCCGAACCACGACCCTTGCACCAGTCACAGATGGTTTGAGGCTGAAGGTCGAGCTGCGTGTTGTACTCATTAGGTCGAAGAAAACTGGATTTGTGGTTTTCTATGGTTTCTAAGACTGAATTTGAAATTTCTTCTGCGTTTCACCACCATTACGAGATTTGTAGCTGTTCCGCTTCAATCTTAATTTTCGGTCATGGAAATCAAAAATCATCATCATAATAAGCCTATTCGCAAACGTATTTTGATATCTTATTTTTTATCGAAACCGTATACATTTCTTTAACTTTTTGTGGGGTTAGAGTTTTTGGTGGCCTAAAGCAGTCTTGGATGACTTAAGGTGGCTTAAGGAGAGTCGTAGCTGGCCTGAGGTGATCTTAGGTGGTCTTAGGCGATCTTAGGTGGCCTAAGGCGATTTAAGGCGATCTTAGGTGGTCTTAGGCGATCTTAGGTGGCCTAAGGCGATTTAAGGCGATCTTAGCTGGCCTGAGGCGATCTTAGGTAGTCTTAGGCGATCTTAGCTGGCCTGAGGTGATAGTAGGTGGCCTGAGGCGATCTTAGGTGGCCTGAGGCGATCTTAGGTGGCCTGAGGCGATCTTAGGTGGCCTGAGGCGATCTTAGGTGGCCTGAGGCGATCTTAGGTGGTCTGAGGCGATCTTAGGTGGCCTGAGGCGATCTTAGGTGGTCTGAGGCGATCTTAGGTGGCCTGAGGCGATCTTAGGTGGCCAGAGGCGATCTTAGCTGGCCTGAGGTGATCTCAGGTAGCCTGAGGCGATCTTAGGTGGCCTGAGGCGATCTTAGGTGGTCTTAGGCGATCTTAGGTGGCCTAAGGCGATTTAAGGCGATCTTAGCTGGCCTGAGGCGATCTTAGGTGGCCTGAGGCGATCTTAGGTGGCCTGAGGCGATCTTAGGTGGTCTGAGGCGATCTTAGGTGGCCTGAGGCGATCTTAGGTGGTCTGAGGCGATCTTAGGTGGCCTGAGGCGATCTTAGGTGGCCAGAGGCGATCTTAGCTGGCCTGAGGTGATCTCAGGTAGCCTGAGGCGATCTTAGGTGGCCTGAGGCGATCTTAGGTGGTCTTAGGCGATCTTAGGTGGCCTAAGGCGATTTAAGGCGATCTTAGCTGGCCTGAGGCGATCTTAGGTGGCCTGAGGCGATCTTAGGTGGCCTGAGGCGATCTTAGGTGGCCTGAGGCGATCTTAGGTGGCCTGAGGCGATCTTAGGTGGTCTGAGGCGATCTTAGGTGGCCTGAGGCGATCTTAGGTGGTCTGAGGCGATCTTAGGTGGCCTGAGGCGATCTTAGGTGGCCAGAGGCGATCTTAGCTGGCCTGAGGTGATCTCAAGTAGCCTGAGGCGATCTTAGGTGGCCTGAGGCGATCTTAGGTGGCCTGAGGCGATCTTAGGTGGTCTTAGGCGATCTTAGGTGGCCTAAGGCGATTTAAGGCGATCTTAGCTGGCCTGAGGCGATCTTAGGTGGTCTTAGGCGATCTTAAGTGGCCAGAGGCGATCTTAGGTGGCCTGAGGCGATTTTAGGTGGCTTGAGGCGATCTTAGGTGGCTTGAGGCGATCTTAGGTGGCTTTAGGCGATCTTAGGTGGTCTTAGGCGATCTTAGGTGGCCTGAGGCGATCTTAAGTGGCCTGAGGCGATCTTAGGTGGCTTTAGGCGATCTTAGGTGGTCTTAGGCGATCTTAAGTGGCCAGAGGTGGTCTTAGGTGGCCTAAGGCGATTTAAGGCGATCTTAGCTGGCCTGAGGCGATATTAGGTGGCTTTAGGCGATCTTAGGTGGTCTTAGGCGATCTTAAGTGGTCTTGGGCGATCTTAGGTGGCCTAAGGCGATTTAAGGCGATCTTAGCTGGCCTGAGGCGATCTTAGGTGGCCTGAGGCGATCTTAAGTGGCTTTAGGCGATCTTAGGTGGTCTTAGGCGATCTTAAGTGGCCAGAGGCGATCTTAGGTGGCCAGAGGCGATCTTAGCTGGCCTGAGGCGATCTTAGGTGACCTGAGGCGATCTTAGGTTGCTTTAGGCGATCTTAGGTGGTCTTAGGCGAACTTAAGTGGCCAGAGGCGATTTTAGGTGGTCTGAGGCGATCTTAGGTGGTCTTAGGCGATCTTAGGTGGCCTAAGGCGATTTAAGGTGATCTTAGGTGGCCTGAGGCGATTTTAGTTGACCTGAGGCTATCTTAGGTGGCCTGAGGCGAACTTAGGTGGCCTAATATTACCGATGGGGAAGAAAAGTTCTTGAGTAGAGACCACGAACCGGAAGACGCAGCGTAGGTAGGCCTCCCACTAGATGGACCGACGGCATCGTGATAGTCGCTGGCATCCAGTAGATGCAAAAGGCGGGCTGTCGTTCAGTGTGGAGGTTAAAGGAGGAGACCTATGTTCAGCAGTGGACGTCTTCGGCTGATGATGATGATGATGATTTTATCGTTAGGATAAAAAATTGGATTGTTTTTTTTATTTTTTTTTTCTTCTATATATGAAGTCGACTTCACAAGCGGCCCAAGTCCTATGAAACTAAGCGTGTCAAAATTTACGTACAATTAAATGCAGTTAAAAGGTTTTCAAATTCTTATGAAACAAAACAAAGCACGAACATATTCTTATTATTTACTTGCAGCTGTAGTTTTTTTTTTTATTATTATTATTCGCCCATCCTTGACTCTATGACTATGCAAAATGTTTAATATTACGACTAAAGGAAATTGAAACCACGGTCATGAAAATTTTAACAAAAAAAATAATATTAAGTCGTCTTAGAAAGTGTCTTCTGACATTTGACATTATAAAGTAATCTTTTTTTTTTTCACCCATAACTAAGCAGACTAAAGTTATTAAAATCATGTCGCCTCGACTTTCGTAGCAGAGACTTTAATATACTTAGGGTTATTCTTTTATGGAGTTTTGGAATCAATGATGATGCAGTCTTTTAACTTATTCTACGATTCGAAAATTAACCTTTTTCTCGGTAAGTTGACAAAAATTCGTAGAAAATAAAGCTATTGGATTGCGTTCAGAACTGATATTCAATATTGCGTCGTTTTTCGTACTCGCCGTATATGTACAAAAAAAACTCTACGGTACGATTCGATTGTTTTCTAACCCTGCAATATAGTATAAATTGATGTTGCTTATACAATCTATGATATATCTATATATCTATGATATTCAAATAGAAAGCGCTATCAACAATAAAATTGTACACTCAAAATATTCGAAATGGCCAAATGGTGTTACAGTTGTTTTATCAGCAAAGATGCCTTTTGGGCGCGTCTAGGAGCGTAATAAATATCTGAACGCAACCTAACGCTACGTGCTGTCTGCGTCATCAAATACACTAATTAAATTGACCTAATCCAGAAATACCTACTTATGTTTCCATAATTTTATATAATTTAATTATAAAAAAAAAAAAAAATTACAAGTACACACATCCTAACCTGTTTACAATATAATATATTATTAGGACTAATTTGATATATTTCAAATTACTAAAAGTTACATCTGCGTATATGGTATGGACGCAGTGTTGCTATAATGCTCAAACCATTAAATATTTTAAAAAAATGCGATGTTTCTTTAACTCACTTATTTGTGGTTATAAATATACAATATATCGATATCGATATTGTATATATTATTAATAAATATAAAAAAAAAATATTAAGGTGTGATAACGCTAGGTTGTCAAGAGATGGCGCTAAATTCGTAATGTTTTGAAACATTACATCATACATTGAATCCAATTGAAAATAAATTAATCATAGTCATACATTTAAACTAATACAATGATATCACACTAGCTGAATCCCGCGGTGTTACCCGTGACTATCCAGTTTTTCTACATTCCTGAGGGGAAAGTACCTATCCTATGTCCGTCCTCACATTTCGACTAACGACGTGTAGAACGATGATAACATTATTTTTGGTGTTAATATCAAAAGTAACACTTATTTATTATCCTATATGTATGTATACTATAGTATATCATTTTATAAATGATTAAACATTTTTTACGTAGTACATTACGAGATTATATTATGAGAGTAAACAAACATAATATATTTAACAAAGGTGGCATTTGAGATGAGAGCCGGATTCCATTAGAGTCTAGAGATCCACCATGATCATCAGAACTTGACAAGCATGGCAAATTTCAGCTCAAATGAAAACCGGAATGTAGGTCAAAATTTAATTGCAAGATTTGATTATAGACAGACAAACATCGGGACAGATTAAACAACAGGTTGCAATAAAAAGATGATTGTTCATAATGAGAAGTGAACTCTCACTTCTTAATGAGTGGCTGAAAAAGCTGACGTTTTTATAGCTTAATATATTTAAGTTATTCTTCAGTTAAGTTGGCATAGCAAATAAAACCACATTTTTTTTAATGTAATTTTCATCAAACACAAAAAAAACAACGTAAAATACTATTACAGATTTTTTTTATAATCTGTATTTCACGGTTTTATTATTATTTTAAAACACCATTTTACTATGATAATTTGTAAAAAAAAAAAAGAAAAGAATATAAATAATAACATACATAATAGGTCATTCATACATTCAATTGAGTTTGCTTTTTTTTGTTAATTTTTTTTAACAACAAAATTAATTTCATTTGTAATGACGTTGGGAGATTGTCTATTTATTTTGAACACTAAATTAATTAAATTCAACGGAAATATATCTGGTAACCCCTTCCGTAAAAAACAAAAAGACCGAGTATTGAAGAAGAATATTGAAGAGAATATTGAATATTGAATCAATTGTATGTATTTATTTTTATTAATTTCATTTAAACATAAAGGTGAAACTATTTTTATCTTACAATATTTTATTTTTATTTTTTAAAGATATCGCGAGTATTGTATTTAAAATAATATTTAAAACTTAATACGGGTCTAAAGCAAATCTCCATCAAAAAAATTAATAAGTAATAAATTTGATTAATTTTGACACGCCTAATGAATGAAGAGTTCACGGCACGGCTTGATAGCTTCGTTCGCGGGTTAAAAAGTTTTATCTGTTTTATTACTAAAGATTTTCTGTTACAGGTGAGTTTACATATTATTAAATTAATTAATTAAAATAAAATTTCCATTCGTTTTTCAGTTATTAAATATGTATTTCTATTTCAGATTTCTTCAATAATTACAAGAAACAATTGAAAAGTGAGTTTTACATAAAATTTACATATTTTTCCCAAAGTAAAAAGGACGCTAATAATATTATGGCGGTTGTCTTTTGTTTTAATAACTAAATTGTTTCAAGTTAGCATTTGTTTCATACCAATCTATTCTAAACTGGAAGGCTTACAAGTCCCTAAACAATTGACAGTTCATTATATTAGTGATATGTACATAAAATTGATAACCAGTGAGAGAAACGTGTTCTTGAGTGAAACCCACGAATCAGCAAAACAATGTAGTCGAGTCTTAATGTCTCCTACGATGGAGTAACGATATAGGTAGTACGTAAACTGGAAGCGAACCGCCAAAGATCAGATTGAAAGACGCCTATGGCCAGTCGTGGACGAATGTAAATGATGATGATTCGCCATCTTGTTTAGGTACCATAAATAGATGGGCTACCTTACCTACACATCAGCAGAAAATTGAATTTCAAGTATTGGTATTTAAGAGTATATTTTTTTTAATTTAAGTGAAAAACTCATGTAAATAAATGGTTTTCAGATGTCCAAGCGAGCATCAGACACGGTTGCAGAAGCTTCGACGAGCAAGGCGCCTCGTATAACAAGCCCGCTGTGTGTTGTTCAAGGTAAGTACCTACTACTTTTCTCAATTTTTATAAATTGGTTACCATTCACAATTTCTAACTTCAGGATTTGTGCATCCGTTTAAAAGTGCTCTTTCTTGAAAGCTTTTCAAAATAGACAATTTTTTTAACTATTTCACCTTAATCCACCATGTTGGTCTGTGCATATTGAAAAATGTGATGTCTTAAAACTTTTGAAGTTCTTAAACATACCGATTTCCTCACGATGTTTTCTTTCACCATTACTGCATTTAATTTATTTAGATATCTACTTAATAAGTCATTGGTGCAGGTTAAAGGATCGAACCAGGTGCCATCAGATTGTAAACCACACATGTTCTGTTTATTGATTAGCCACCCTTCGCTGGTTCAGCCTGGGATCTGTTTCTTAATGTCAAGGCGATCAATCACTGGAAACATTTGCTTGTAATGTAATGAAACAACTCAAGATTCGAGCTTTACATCTTAAAAGTAGAGAGAACTGATCATTACAGTGTGCACATCTATGATAGGTACAATTTGTAATATCAATGCACACCACTTTAAATATGATCAATGTCTTGCGGTGTAGACTCATAATAATACCTACACTTTTGAATATTCACACAGTGCTACTATTTGTAATCTTCACAGTTTGAGTGGTTACAGTATTGTTTATAATATACCTAAATAGGTACTCAAAATCAAATTTGAATTGTTATATTACAAGCTTATGCTCCCAGTGAGTGATCATCTTTATGTTCAATATTAATGTCTTTACACCAAAATTGTATCTGCAATTGGTGAATATTAATAAAAAACCGGCCAAGTGTGAGTCGGGCTTACGCACTGAGGGTTCCGTGCCGCCACAAAATTCAATAAGGTCGTCCAAGTAACTGAATAACAGTTATTATATAGCCTTCCAATATAGTCGAAACAGTTGCTACGCAATTCATCGGAACCCAAAAATGATCAATCACAAATAGCTACTAAGAAATTATTACCAAATTTGTAATATAGAAAGCATAGACAGCTACTTAATTTTGTCATTTACAATCAGAACTGATCTGCTCGCAAAGTTATTACTAGCTCTCAATATATTTCTTCAATTGATTTACTCGTAAAGAAAAATTTTCAATTGTATTTTTTTTAATTTAATATGGAATATTTTCTATGTGTAATTAGTATAAAGAGTGGGAAGAGGGAGGGGAGAAGAAGAAGGAAATCTCCTAAAAAGGGGGAAGTGCAAAAACCTATAGTTTTTTAAAAAACAATAATACTTATTAGCGAAGCTGCACTGTACGAGCGTAACGAGTGAGGCTGACTTGTGCGTGCATACTACTGTTTCAAGTCCGACTCCTACACAGAACTCGGTAGGTTCGTTAGATTGACGGTGACTATCCAACAAAACGACAGTTGTGATCGCAGCGAAGTCGGTCAATAAAGTACATTTCAAAAAAAATAAAAGTTTCTACACTTCCCCTTTTTAAAGAAGTTATCCTCTCCCTTCCCCCAACTTTTATACTAATTATACATAATTGAAAACTCTTCCAGATATATAATAATTCAATTTATATGTTGAACTGAAACTGAAATCGTATACCCAAAGCTTTCACAAGTTCCATCCAGTTTATTTGATGGTTAAATAATTTAGTGGAAACAAAATATACTTGCTGGTAAATGTTTATATTAATTATAAAACAAGCCACAAGACAATCATAATGAAAGGATACAAACACAAGTTCTTTTTTTACAAAGCAAATTCAACTTAAAGGATCGAGCACATTATGCCAGGCCGCAGCGGACCGGGGTGTAGTGCAAAACACTCATTCATACATTTTGTATGGTAGCAAACTAAAGTTATCAAGTTTTTTATTGTAAAATATCGTTTTCAAACCATGCTTTTATGAAATTTGTGATTGGAATAGTGTGTTAATAAAAATTTGCTCAAACCGTGTCAGCCTTCTATTTTTGGAATAGGAGTGCCATTGTCCACCATCACAATCATCAAATAAGCTTGCTGTCATCATAATATTGTCTCAAGTAAATGGATCAAATTTTACTTGCAAGATTTGATTACAGACAGACAAACACCAGAATTTAAAAATAAAAGCTTGTAAAAATAGCTTATCTTCTATACTACTTACCCTAAAATAGGTTTACATAGTAAAATTTTATTGATATAAATATTTTCTACGTTTTCGTTAAAATCAGTTAATTGTCACACTTTTGTTTTGTATTCACTATCACCTTTTTATAACTTTTTAAATATGTAGCACTCTAAATTAATATTTTATTACAGTCATGTGGATCAGTGATGACTCATTATTTCTTTGACTTGCAATCATTTTTTCTCCAACATTGTACAATGCACATCGTATCTGGTACAAAATGTTCCTTGTTTTATTTCAAAGAAATGTTTCTTTTCATTGTTGTTTCCACTGATCTTTTGAAGCGCTGGATGGCTAAAAAATATGATTAAATTATATAATTATTATGATGAAAGAAAGTTAAAAAACCAAAAAACATGTTTAACATTGCTAACACTTACGAAAATTAAACACTGAAGACGCATGCTTTCAGTAAATCTTTACAAGTTTTTTTATATAAAATTTCCTTGCTTTTGATAATATTTATAATAGGTAAATAACAGAGGTATCTTTAAAACTTTCAATTGTCACCATTGTCCAATATCCAGTATCTTTCATCCAGGGTTGCCAGATCGCATTTTTCAATATTCCCTAATTAGATTCACCAATATTTTTTTTACAAACAAATTAAAAAGTTTAGGACAAATCGCACTACATTTACAAAAAAATAAGTTAATTTGATATCACTGCAGTATTGCACTCCACAATTGATGGCAGAATCACAGATAATTGATGGTACATACAAAATGAAATACAATTATTGCTTTCATATCGTGATTAAAACTCAGATCAGACATGGTTTGGGAAATATAAACAGGCTTGATGCATTTTGATTATCAAGCTTTAGATTTATCAAACACTTTTAGTCGAACTCATTGTGTAGGTATATGACCTTGCCACTCTTTTTAACCGACTTCAAGAAAAGAGGGTTCTCATATTTTTTTGTTATCTCGTTTTTCCATCTTTTGTGAACCGACTTATTAAATTGATAAGTATTTGTTTGTTCTGTTAGTAATTTGTTCTTTGATGTCGCTGAAAGTTTCATAGTGTGCGTGAAAAATAAGTAAACGTGCCATACTCACATTTTATGCATTAGCGGTAAAGTGGTAAAAGTAGATGGAAAATGGAGAAATTTAAACACGAACAAATTACACCAATCTGCACTGGACCAGCCTGGTGGATATGGCCCAATCACCCTTTCGGGGGTAGGCTTAAAGTCCAGCAGTGGACTATTAAAAGGCTGATTATGATGATGAAACACGAACAATATTTATTTATACTAAGGCATAAGTGTTAACCATGGTACAATCGTGGTTAAGGTATATAATCTCAGATACACGCAAGTAGTAAAGTCTCTTTAGATTCTACTTGCATTAAACTCAATTTGACAAGTTTTTTATTAATGGCCCAAATTTTCACACGACACAATTATTATGTTTCACCCCTAAAATCATGAAAAAAAAATAAACAATCTGGCAGCACTGCCTAAGCGCCATGACAACAAAATTATCAATTTTGACAATGACAGTTATTTCTTTAGCTATAAACTTTTTATGTCACTTTTATTATTCGCCTGTTGCTAACCAGGCTAAAGCCGTTAAGACAATATCGTCTCGTATTTTATTGTCATAAGTGTACTATTGTCCCAGTAATATAGTAGAAGCTTTATCTTATTTTAGAGTTTTGGAATCGATATGAAAATACACGCTTTTTAGGATTCCGTACCCAAAGGGTAAAAACGAGACCCTATTACTAAGGCTACGATGTCTGTCTGTCTGTCTTACCTATTAAAAAAAAATAAACAATCTTATCTTATATCTTCAATAGTATCTTTCGAACTGTAATAGATAACCAATTGATATTTTTACTATTTACTAAATATATAATGTTACGGCGGATTGACTAACAAATTATAAAAAAGTTAAAGTACAAACGAATGGTGGGTTCCCATACAACAAACGTATTTTTTTAATACGAATTTTTGTATTAGCTCTAATGTAAAAATGATTATATTTATAAGCATCATATCTAGCATGATTATAGTACACACTCTAAAATATAACAACAAATAATAAAAAATGGCCAAGTGCGAGTCGGTGACAAGTTTATGTTCATTACCAAGTTATACCTGGTGATTTTGTTATTGAATTTTTGGTGGTACGGAATCCTCCGTTAATCTATGTCACGGTCAAAAACACCAATTTTTTTTAAACGCTCCAAATATTTTATTTATTTATTTCATATCTTAAAAATGTGAAATTCTATAAGTATAAACCGAACTAAATATATAGCCAGATAATATAAATGTTAAACAATATTTTATGGATAACACACAAGTTGTTAATTTTTTCATTAATTTGATGTAACGACATGGCATTTATATTTAATTAGTTGCGCGGTGCGCCCCTCTGTTTCATGCGCATGGATTCATCATCATCATCAGCATCATCTATCTGAATACACCATTGAAAATTATGTCAAAATCTCATAAAATTTGATGATTTATGTTTGTATTTTTTATTATTATGTAAAGGTACCACACACCAAGGCGATGACAGGTACAAGGCAAAGGGGAAACAATGCACAGCCATGGCCGCGGTTGCTATTCTCCATTCAAAAAGTATTATTTCAAAACTTGAAGAATTTGATTTTGATTTAGCGCTACAGAGTGGCGATGACCTTTACCTTAAATCAGCACCACGAATTCCAGCTAATGTTAGGAGCGAATATTTATGTGCAGATGAACTATCCACTGAAGTACAAATCGGGCAAAATACTTTTGACATTGAGTCCAAGTACATGATTTCTGCACTTTATCCAAACCAAGATCAAAACAATGACATAAAAATATTAGAACTGGAAAATATTTTAAATAACGAAATTTTTAACGATAATTGGAACGATAAAAAAGACGGTGCTATATTTACCGGTTTAAATTACTCGGTAGCTTTTTGGCGCTATAAACAAGACGAGACCACAACAAATTATTACATTTTTAATAGTCATGGAGTTGATGAAAATAATAAAATTTGTTCGAATGGTGTGGCAAGGATTTTTAAACTCGATTCGATAACATCTTTATCGAGCGCGCTTATGTGTTTTAATTTGCATCGCGATGGAAGCCAATATGATATAAGCAAAATCAGTATTCAAAACGTCGATCCACCGTTGAATTCTGCCACACCAACTCGGGATACGGAAAATACGGATCGTCAAAGTTCTGAAAAAGTACCATCAGACCATTCTGGCCTGAAACAAACCATAGATTCGGATCGTACAGAATGTAATGAAAGTTCAATTTCTCCGAATAAAACGTTGTGTTCAGTTTCGTCTGACCTGATGCAGAGTGACAATGTTCCTTCGCCATTTGTCGTTCCGACTCAATCCGATGTGAGCCAAGGTAGCAACGTTTCTGGCTCGATTCTCAGTACGTTACATTCTACGACAATTAGTCCAACTACTATTTTGTCGTATGCAGATGTAGTGAAAAAAAATTTGCGAAAATCTATTGCTACCGCCGAAAAATCAGTAGCCGTGCAAAAAAATATTTATAAAACGAGGAATCTAATACCAGTGGTAGTAATAGAAAAGGTAGATGACTTTAAATTAACCCATTTAAAACCTGTAGTTGTACTTGAACCATTAGAATCATCTCTAAATAAACCGAAATCATCTACAAAAAGAGGCCGACCCATGAAGAATAAAAGAGGACCCAAAAAAACGAAAGACAATGCACAACTGGACGCGGTTAATAAGTACAACAAAAATAAACCAGAAGTAAATCGTGATGCCGTCAAAAAATATACTCAAAAGAACCCAGTTGTGAATCGTGAAGCCGTTCAAAAATATACTGAAAATCACCCTGAAGTTAATCAACAATCAACTGCGCGTTATAATCAAGTTAGTCGGAATATAGACGTTCCGTTACGTAGGTCGCGAAATTTGATAGGTGAGAAACGGGATGCCGAATTAGATTCGGTAAAATTGTTTTCATTAAAAAAACCATCGCTCAAATCGTCCGACACATATACCTGTCCACATTGTAACGCGCGTATTTTCGATGAGGAAAAAACCAGGAAAATGTGGTGCTGTAGTTCTGGTTCTAATAATGTCCAAGAGTTAACACCGTTAACGGAAGATTTTTATACGCATCCCAGTTTCGAAAAAAGACCGCGCGCTTACAATAATTTGTTTGCCTTCTCGGCGTTGGGTGTTTCGCACGGTTTCCACCAACCAGAAGGTTTATCGTTTATCAAAATTCAAGGCCGAATATATCATCGCGTTTTCGATTTAGCTTACGATCAATCAACAAATAACATAGGTTTATATATAAACGATTCGTCGGAACGCGAAAACTTAGCACGCAATCAAAATTTAGACATTCAAGTAATTAGGTCCATCACAAATTTTCTACATAACGTAAATCCATACATAGAATGTTTTAAACGGTTAAGTTTGGAAGTTTCCGATGAAGCTTTCATAATGTTCGAAAGAACTTCTCGCGCTACCCACGGAAACATTTTAGGCGACCAGCCTGTGGGCAGAGAAGTTTCCGCGATTATTAGTACCGATCGCGAACAGTACGTGCCTCGATGCATAGCCATTTGGAAAGTGGGTGCATGCAAACCTCACACTGTAGACATAATGGATACACTGTATGAAAGTTTTCAGTTCCCACTTTTGTATCCGGAGGGCAATGCAGGATGGTTTCCGGGGAAACTCGACAATAATGGCAAAAAACTTACTCAGGCCAGGTATGTCAGATGTCTTCTTCTTTCACAAGATAGGTTCAGTCACATTGGACGACTATCTGAGGAGTGGTTAGTTGACATGTATTGCAGAATAAGCGAGGAACGTTTGCGCTATATACTCCACATGCAAACGAATCATAGTAATGAAATTAGAGCCGCACCACTCCTGGAACTTTTAAACGACGAATCTATTGCAGGGGAAGGCATTGTACCGGGACGTATCTACTTACCGAATACTTTTACTGGGGGCCCGCGATACATGAAACTTAAATATTTAGATTGCATTGCATTAGTCAATAGGCTGGGACCTCCTTCATATTTCGTGACGTTCACTTGTAATCCCAACTGGCCTGAAATTAAACAATCAACTCCTGAAGGCCAGCGCCCCAATCCACTCATTTGTGCAAGAGTATTCAATTTGCGGCTGCTTGCATTAATACGAGACTTCCGTTCCGGCGCATGGTTCGGAACGATTGAATATTTAACGTACGTCATTGAATTTCAAAAAAGAGGATTGCCTCACGCCCACATTTGTTTTAGAGTCGAAGGGGGAGGTCCGGTTGAAAATGTAGACATTGACAAAGTGTGCCGTGCCGATATACCTGATAATTTAGAAGCCGAAGGCAGGTTACGCAAAGCTGTCCTAAATCATATGATTCATGGACCGTGTGGGCAAGAAAGAGATAATCTGCCGTGCTACGACAAAGAAAAACGAAAATGTAGCAAACGCTTCCCAAAACGTGATACTGACGTCACATTCTGTGACGACAGAGGTTTCATTCATTTGCGCCGCAACAGTAACAACGAAGGTATAATTAAATTCCGCAATAGAGAAATAAAAGTAAACGATTTGTGGGTAGTTCCATACAATGCCAGTTTGCTATTAAAATACGATGCACACATAAACATCGAAGTGTCCTCGCACCGTAGTATTGTAAAATATCTTTTTAAATACATGACGAAAGGTCCTGATGAAGCGCGCGTTGCCATTGTTGACGAACAACCTAATGAAATCGAGGAGTACGTCACGAAACGTTACATAGGGTCAAGCGACGCGGCTTGGCGTGTGTTAGAATTCGACGTTACTGCCCGCGAACCAAACGTAAAACAGTTGACAGTTCACTTGGAAAACCGACAAACCGTTTATTTTAAACCCGGACATGAAACCGATGTTAATCGCGAATCCGATTTATTAACTTATTTCAATCGGCCACAGGGCGAAGAATTTGACCCTTTAAAATACGTAGATTTTTATGAAAAATATATCGTTCATGCAAAATCACCCAACACAAAAGCCACAGTTTATGAAACAAGTAACGGCAAATTTGTAACAGAACGACAAAGAGGACAAATGGTTGCGCGTTTATTTTGGGTCGCGCCTAACAGAGGTGAACAATTTTACCTTAGAATTCTTTTAAATTCTTTTCCGTGTCGCGGTTTTACGGATCTTTTGAGTCTCGGTGGCCCTGATTGCACTACTTTCCAAGATGCTGCCAAAGCTGTAGGACTCGCGGACGACGAAGTCGAGTACGAAAGAGCTATGCAAGAAGCATCTACGTTTTTTACCGGCCACCGCTTGCGTAGATTTTTCGTACTGTTGGCTGTTAACGGTGCCCCAGCTGCGTCGCTGTGGGACACATTTAAAAACCTACTCTGTGAAGACATTTTGCACAGGATGCCAGACGAATACGAAAACGCATACAACTTGTGCCTCACACAAATCAATAGGTTCTTACTTAAACACGGATCTTCGCTCGCGTTAATGGGACTTCCGGAAGTCTTTGATGATTCCACCGAATTGGGCAGGGAACACGTCGAATACAATGTAGACCAACAAATATCTGTTGTCGATGAATGGTTACCCAGACTATCATCGGAACAGCGTTCTATATTCGAATATATCGATCGCCTTTGCGTAAATCAGGAATTCCGTGAAAATAATCCTTGTGCCATTTTTGTTGACGGTCCTGCGGGTACAGGTAAAACGACGTTGCTAAATACAATAACTGCTCATGTACGAGGTAATTTAAAATCGGTAGTCATTTGTACAGCCTCATCAGCCATCGCCGCTCAAAACCTTGAGAATGCTTCTACCGCACATTCCATGTTTAGATTTCCTTTAGATATCGTAGACGACAGCGGTTATTGGAACATCACAAATAAAACGCAACGCGCTGAATTAATTTTCCACGCGTCTGTAATCATTTATGACGAGGCGCCAATGGCACATAAATATTTGATACACATGTTGGACCGGTCATTGCGCGACCTCATGCAGTCAAATAAAATTTTTGGAGGTAAAATAATTATATTTGCGGGTGATTTTCGTCAAATTCCTCCAGTAGTTGTCAATGCTAAATCAGATTCAGATATACTAAATAGTTCTCTAAAGAAATCCCCGCTTTGGCAAAACATAAAGAAATTTACATTGCTAACATCACAGAGATGCAGGGACGATCCCGAGTACGCAGAGTTTTTGCTAAAGTTAGGGTCGAACGAATTACCATGTTTCCCTCTGCAAGTAGGTAGAGTTATTCAAAAGATCGTCTCTTTAGAATTAATAGAACACGTGACCGAATTAAACGATTTAATCGACTTTGTGTTCTCAGAGGCAATAATCGATGAGCCGGACGTTTGTGCACTCAGGGCTATTTTATGCACCCGGAATGACGCCGTTAGAGAAATCAATTCTATTATTTTAAATCGCGTGTCCGGGGAAATGCTGCACTTTTATTCGAGTGACAAAATAGCAAACGATGATGCTGATGAGCTGTACCTAGGACCCGACGCGTTAAATAGACTTCAACCTCAAGGCGTCCCCGAATTCGATTTAAAATTAAAAATTGGATGCGTATGTATGATCACGAGAAATCTAAGTTTTGCGGACGGTTTAGTGAACGGAACTAAAGTGATCATACAAGCAACTTCTCCGCGATTAATAACTGTGCGCAAGAGAGGTTGTTACGAAAACATTCCATATTTAATTCCGCGAATCTTATTTAAAGCGCCAATAGATCGAAATAGTCCGTATGAAATGTGTCGTCGCCAGTTCCCCCTTCAGGTGTGCTATGCGATGACCATTCACAAAAGTCAGGGACAAACTATTAGTCGCGTGGGGGTAGATTTACGGTCGGACGTATTCAGTCATGGTCAGTTATACGTGGCATTAGGACGCGTACAAGAAAAAGAATCGATAAAAGTATTAATACATGAAAATCGCGTAATAAATGGCATACCCTGTGCAAACAATAAAATCATACCAGAACTAATCATGTAAATAAATGGTTCTTCTTGGAAAGCTGTAAAGTGTAAAATTGTTGACCTCTTTATTTTAGTGGATATTTTATATAAAATCAAATTAAATGATGAAATCATGGCTGTACAGTGTTTACCCTTTACCTTTTTTCTTATTTACATTTTACATGCACACCTTTTACATGTGCGTATATTACAATTTCATTTGTGTAGTATTTCAATACTTATTTCATAAGAATGATTGTTGATTATGAAACATTGTTATGAAATGTAACTATTTATATTTATTGGATTGTAATACCTTATAACTGGTATGTATACATAATATGCAAAACGTTGTCAGACTTTCTGTAAACTTGTTAATGGAGCAAAGGTAAGCTTTTAAAGTTCGGTAAAGTAAAGAGGAAATCGTCGGAATAGCATCCAGGCACACAAACACTAAGCGAACTTTGTGGGAAATGGGTATCATTGAGATGTTAAATGTCTGCAGCTTTGCTTGCTTCGATTGGATGGTATGCAAGACAAGGTGATCGATCTAAGGTAAAGGGTGTTCATGGCTGTTGTTAAGGTGGAAAGTTGTTTAGCAGTCGATTTTCATGTCAATGAGGTTGTTTTGAGGTATGGTTTGCACCAAATGTATAGGATGAAAACGTAGTGTGACTTGGCTAATGAGTTGTGTGAGAAGGAAGTCGGGATGGAAGTGACGCGGAAGTGGAATCGTAGGACCGATTGGCGCAACAGAGGAGAACTCAATGCACGAGTTCACATACTACTGACTGACCAGATTGCCATGAAAGATGTTAAGGAGTGTATGAAAGTGAAAGAATGGAGTGTGAATATGTATAAGAATGCAAGACGGAATGAAAGATTTGAATGGATACATGTACGTGTGTAACAGAGAGCGAGAGATAGAGATTTGCATAAATGAGAGAAAGAGATTAGAATATAAGTGAGACAGTAAGACGAGCATGAATGTATTTATGAAAAAAGAGAGTGAACAAATGTGAATGAATGCACGACATTTATTTTATTATTATTATTATTAATTAAAACGGTAAAATACCAATTACATTATTAAACTTCAAATATTTTACACATTAGAATACCAGTCAAATATGTTTTAAAATAGGTTAAATAATACAAACACAAACACAATACAATTAGTTAAATTAAATTACATTGACAATTACAAAAACATTACAGCTATAAGACATGTGCTCAAATAACAAACTACACCTTACACGTAACTAAATCACTAAACTACGCAACGGATTTTGATGCAATTTTATCATCAGTTAGATAATTTTTCACGGAAGGTTTTTTTTTAAATATTATACAACTAGCCGTTACCCGTGACTTTGTACGACTTTCACCTAAACTTTCAACACCTTTAATTCAGCTTTTTAGCAAAATCATTTCTTAACGGACTTAAATATAAATTTATATAATATGAATGAATTATAAATTATGTTGTAATTATTATACCAATAATTTAAAAATGTATGTTAATAATAACGTTTTATTACAACTGCAACTGCCTGTCTTGGTATTTATAATTAAATATCAATGTACACGGCTCGTTGCAGTTGAGGGTACCGCAATTGTGACTAGCATGCAATTATTATTTAATTCATGTTTAGCGAGTTTGCGGATAAACCCCTTAAATAAAACATTATTATTTACATACATTTTCATATTATTGGTATAAATATTTCATTATATTAAATTTTTATTATTTTAAAATAAATTATAACACATTGAAATTTTGGTAACTTACGTTTGGTATTTTACATAGTTACATAATTAAAATTATTTGTTTGCTTGGGTTTTTTGTTGAATAAAACAACATTTTAGATCGTAGGATTATTTATACTACTATCTTAAACTATCACGGTTGTTCACTAAAGTTATATGATTACCACGGTAAATATCCCGTAAATAATCATATAACTTTAATCAATGTGTTGTTGTTGATGTATCAATCGTCCATCATATGGTTGCATTTAGCAGAAAAAAATATAACTGTTATGTAAAGTCACGCGTGTCAAATCACAATGTCAAATTATAATTTCAATAGTTTTATTATAATTATTCACAGGTACCGTTTTAAAATATACATTTACTCGTAGTCAGTTTAATACAATTTAAAAATGTTAACCAACGAATACATCCACTTTGTGCAATATATCGCTTTAGTTACCTAAACTTATTATTTTTTTTATTTAGAAGCTTTTATTAAAATTCATAATAATAAACTCAAACGGTTCTTTCGGATAATTGTTATTAAAATATGTAATCAAATAATTATAAAATTAATAATACGATGCCAATTGGTGCACATAATACATCTTCAACGGTCTATAAACAGATCTGGGGTGCAAGTACCGTTCTTTTAGCGATCGTCAAATTGACAGTTGAGGTCGTCAAATTCGATAATATGCAATTTTTTCAGTACTCACTGTGATCGATTCTATGGCATTTTAGCGAATTAGACGATCGATAAAGAACGGTACTTGCACTGCAAATTTTGTAGTGTTGGCTTGTATTTTGTTTAGGTTAATAATCGAAAATTGTACTACTGCTTCACGCACTGTCCCCTGATGCAGGGAAAGCTACACGAATGTAGCACCGGCTTTCTTGTAGCTAATTCGTGCCTAAGACTTGTTGGACCCTATTAGTGCTCCACGTCTTGTGAAGAAATGTGTGGTACTTTTTTGAAACAAACAAACCTACAGCTACAGGCACTGCTGCCACTTTGATCAGCCTGTTAAAATACATTGTTGAAGATAAATCACACTATTCTCTATACATGCCAAGAATTTTATCATTTTTAATGATGAAATCCGAATGAAAAGAGTAAATTGTATGAATTTTATGATACAAGAAACAATTATTAATATTATATTGCCAATAATAAAACTATAACTAAAAACCTTATATTACACATTGTGTTAAACAATGAAATAATCATTTTTCATTGTTCAACAAGATGTAATTAAACAATTTTTCATTGAAATTATTGTCGGCTGATTGAGTAAACGTAAACAAACGTGAACAAAGTAAATAGGGTATAATTTTTATAATATAAAAAAAACCTGAAAGTCGCATCAAAATCCGTTGCGTGGTTTAGAAGGAGTTAGCCAATATATAATAAACACACATAAATACACATTCTAAATTGACCAATTTTACTACTTAACTACAAATTACAGTTTAACAACGCCGAGGTATGTATGAGAAGCATATGAGTAGTGTGTAGTTGAGTTTGTATGTGACGTGTGCTTGTGATAATTCCTGTCTACATCCTTCATGACAATTCGCTCGGTCAATAGCGTGTGAACTCGTGCATTGAATTCTCTTCTGTTGCACCAATCAGTCCTACGATTCTACTCCCGTGTCACTTCCATCTCACTTTCTTCTCACTCGACTCATCAGTCATGTTACATTACGCTTTTATACCATACATTTGGTTCTACCTTCCTCAGATGACTTCATCGACGTGTTTATATTGGCTGTTAAACAACTTCCTACCTGTTACTTCAGTCATCGCCACTCATACCTTACGTCGATCATCATCTTGGATGCCATCCAATCAAACAAGCATCGCTCTTTCATTCGCCATCTTATGGATATCTATTTATCTACAGTTTGCCTACTGTTTGTCTGACTGAATGTATATTCCAGACTGATAACTTTTCACTTGACTTACTTTATAGGCCGAACTTTACTTCCAATTAACAACCTTACAGCATGTCTCACTTCTTATTGTATATGTATATATTTTTTCAGTTTCTTGTATTTCACTACCTTTGAATATGAATAGTTTGTTTCTTATTGATGTTTCATATGACCATTCATTCAGAAGAAATATTTACTTGCATTTCTACATAGTGATTTGTAGTATAATTCATTACATTACTTTACATACATTTTTATACCCTTACACTAGCTGCAACCCGTTGGCATTTTAAATTTCATCAAAATTAGTTTAACCGTTTCAGCGTGTAACAAACATATTCACACTCGCGCACACCCACACCCCCACACACACCAAACACACACACGCACGCACGCACACACACACACACACACACACACACACACACACACACACACACGCACGCACGCATTTATAATATTAGTCTGATAATGCATGGCATAATCATGTAAGTATATAATATTTTAGGTACACAATTTACAACACTAAATTAAACTTTACAATAACACATTTTTACAATCATTACAACAATCATTTTTGTTTTGTTGTATTTTATGTAATATATTTATTAACGTGGATTAGGCCTACTGGGGAAACCACGAAAAAAAAAACGCATCTTATGCCGAACCTCATGATTATTCTTTAATTGATCTAAAGAATAACTTGATATTCTAATCTGTTAATTAAAGAATAAAATAAGGTGATGTGGAAGACGGCTTACATAATTTCAAAAAAATACTGTAGAATCTGAAATAAATACCATAAACCCACTATGTGGTAAGTTTAAACTACAATTTCACTTTAGTTTAACAATTAATTAGATTTATTATATATTATTATTTATATTTATTACTATATTAGATTTTTGACGTACGTCCTTTATCTCTATCCTGTTTTCAATCAGTAAAATGGTAGAGACCATTTTACAGCTTTATCTTGTATCTTTAGAAACTTACCAACCAGTTGAATTTTATACAGAATAATAATAATAAAAGTTATGTTACTGTGAATTAACTAAAAAAAAAAAAAAAAAAAAGGTAAAAACTAAAGGAGATCCCCCATACAACAAACATAATATAATTATAAACGTATTTTTGAATTTACTCTAATGTAAAAATGGTCATACAAGTGTCAAACTTGTCATAATTATGTCAAGTAGACGTGTGTATATCTATTATATTTAAAAAAAAAACCCACAAAACATCAACACAAAAAAAATTGATTATATTTTATTAATAGAAATACTATAAAATTTCCAGGGAGAACCTTCGGGTGAACATTTTTATCACCTGACATCGCATCTTCGAGTCGTCTGACACTTCTCCCAGCAGCCATCATGCTAAAAGTACGCTCCACTACTCTAATTCAAAAGGTATGTATCAAATCTTTAACAACAGCAATGAAAAAACACTTCCTTCACTTCCATCAATCCTGGTGATGATGTTGCGTTGTCTTATCACGAACACGATATAACGAATTTCATCACATGTATATTAATTATTAAATAATTTTAATTCTTAACATTTCAAACACCAAGTCTATAGTCACAGATAGACGAGATAACATGTCTATAGAAATTTTCCTTGTATACTTAGTGATTTTCAAGAGGTCTTATAGAAGCATCGAGGTTGAAATATTATTAATTTGATAACTAGATCCCAAATAAAAGAAATTTGCCACCTATTTTTTTTCTATTAAACTTTGGATGTTTTCAACTTCAATAATCTCGCGTAGAATTCTTAATGTAAACCTATTTGATGATAATGAAAACGAATGTAATATATAAACCTAAAAATATATAACAGGAACATATTTAAACCAGTATGTAGTTATTTTATTAATGTATATAAATGTAATTTTTCAGAATTGAAGTTGTTCGCTGGCCGCTTTGCACACCTGCGCGTGATCCGAGACATCGCGCTAAGCTGCTACAAAACTGAAAAACACTTCATTCCACACTACTACATTGTTGAAATATAGGTAAACGTTATCATGATATCATCTTATAGAATTTTTAGAGTTCCTTATCCAACGGGACCCTATTACTAACCTTACACTGTCTGTCGAGTAATAGCCAGTTAAGATTATCACAAAATATCTAATGTTAAGGCGGATTAATTAAGAAATAATAATAAGGTCAAAAACTATAAACTAAAGATATTCCCATACAACAAACGTTTTTTCAAACATATTATTGTATTTACTCTAATGTAAAAATGGTCATACGTACAAGTGTCGAACTTGTCATGATTATAGTACACATTTTATAGTATAACAACAAGAATAACCGACCACCAAAGCTTTACCAAAAGGTCATAACTTAAAAAAAACTTTTCTTATTACAGGAAGAAATACATCCACAACAATGCCACATCATCATCGTCATCATCATGAAGAGTTGTCAACAACGGACCATTCATAGCTACATTATAATTTTTAATATTAGCTCTAATAAAATAAACCGGCCAAGTGAAGCGCACTGAGGGTTCCATACCACCACAATATAGAATAATTATCAATTTAAAAAAACTTAGATATGGTGAAGAAAAAATAATGAGGTCATCCAAATAACTTAATTACCAGCTATAACTTTATAATGACCGGTACGCTTAGTTCCAGATTTGATAGTTTTCGAAAACTTTTTTCGTTTACGTATTGTTCCATACATTTTAGTAAAGCGCCTCTATCGGAAACGTGGAGAAACTAAAATCGGTTGTAATCGGCGGTATAGATAGATTGCTTCACTCTAATACGAAAAATGTTTTCGAATACCTTTTAGCCCAGCAATTTTAGTTAAAACAATCTTGTACTAAGGGTACAGTAATTTGTCACTCGCTCGCACTTAACCATTATTCAGCATTGCCAGACGTCCTGATTATTTAATCAAAATTAAATGTCCAAAGCGAGACTGGCTCTGTCCTGCTTTTCGGAGATAACTCGACCGTGCGTGCAGCGTGCTGAGGAAGCACGGGCGAGTGGCACAGAAAAGTATGGACTGGCCGCCCGTCCGGCACGTAATGAAGCCCTAAGACTCAACTATTTAATGATGGGATAAATCTGATATAGAATATCACATTTTTATTAAAATACATTTTTACAGCTATTTTTGCTATCTATTGTCACGTTAACATAATTTGAACTCAAATAAAGAGATAAATATTTAAAAACTTCTGACTATATACGTTTTTTATTACTATGTCCCGCTTTCGACGACAGAATCCTGCTTTTCGACCATTCATAGAAATTTCTTTCGCGTCTGCACCACCATTAGGAGATTGGCACCTGAACCACTTGGATCTTCATTTTCGGTCATGGAAATCAAAAATCATCATCATCATCAGCCAATTTTCTCATGTATTAGGATCTCTTACCCATTTTCAACACACACTCACCGTTTTCTTCAAGTTTTTAAAAGTCGCACCTAAAGACCCGACCCCAACCCAACAGCACACCCCCCCCCCGCGGGCCGCTTGCGGCCCGCGCACCCACGCAAAACACTAGTTATACTATATAAAGTTAAATTACCACTCACTGACTCACTCACTCACTTAGATAGTTGTTTGGAGAACTGGGGGGGTATGGGGGGAAATGTGAGTATGAGGTCATGTAGGGGGGGAGAATGTAAGCTCAGGAAAAATACCTGATCTTCGGAAGGTCAACTCCTCGACGTGGACCCCCTACGGATCTCGGAAAGTAAGACAGGTGGGGGGAAACTGTTTAAACTAAAAATGGATGTTAACCTTGGACCTCTTTAGAGAAATGAAAAAAAACATGGCTCCCATACAAAAAAAAAAAAAACCCATACAAACTTTGGACGTTCGTAACTCGAAAACGGTTCGACATAGGAGGGGGGGGTTCGAACAAATGTCATAGGCGATCGGGGGCCCCAACTGGCGGGGGCCCCCAAATGGATGTTCAGGGGCCCCAAATTTTCAAAATGGTCCTAGGAGGCTGATTTTTTGTTTCCGAGGGTATGTTGAGGTGCTGATTGCATTTTTTGAAATTTTTTTTCAGTTTTTTTTTTTTTTTAATATAGCTGCCATACAAGGGATTTTTCCACATACCGAGCAAGTGCCGTGGTGAGGCCGTCAGGCCGAACCACGGCACTTGCGAGGTCACAAAGCTCAAGCGAGGCCGCAGGCCGAGCTTGAGCGCCTTAGGCCGCGAGGCCGTAGGCCGAGCCCACTGGTGCGAAGGTCGTGGTGAGGCCGCAAGGCCGAACCACGACCGTCGCACCAGTCACATGCACAATTTGGCGAGGCCGCAGGCCGAGCTTCAGCCACGAGCTCAAGCGAGGCCGTAGGCCGAGCTTGAGTTCCAATGGCGCGAGGCCGTAGGCCGAGCCACTGGTGCAAAGGGTCGTGGTGAGGCCGCAAGGCCGAACCACGACCCTTGCACCAGTCACAGGCACAAGTTGGCGAGGCCGCAGGCCGAGCCTCAGCCACGAGCTCAAGCGAGGCCGTAGGCCGAGCTTGAGTTCCAGTGGCGCGAGGCCGTAGGCCGAGCCACTGGTGCAAAGGGTCGTGGTGAGGCCGCAAGGCCGAACCACGACCCTTGCACCAGTCACAGACAAATTACTGACATTTACGAGGTCACCAGCCGAATTCAGTGCGAGGCCGAAGGCCGAGCCGCTCGTACCCCCTTTGACGAAAAATACTGGATTGGTGGATTTATATGGTTTCTACGACTGAACTTGAAATTTCTTCTGCGTTTCCACCACCATTAGGAGATTTGTACCCATTCCACTTGGATCTTCATTTTCGGTCATGGAAATCAAAAATCATCATCATCATCAGCCAATTTTCTAATGTATAGCCACTTCTTACCCATTTTCAACACACATTCACCGTTTTCTTCAAGTTTTTTCAAGTCGAACACAAATGACGACCCCCAACCCAACAGCACACCCCCCCCCGCGGGCCGCTTGCGGCCCGCGCACCCACGCAAAACACTAGTTATACTATATAAAGTTAAATTACCACTGACTGACTCACTGACTCACTTAGATAGTTGTTTGGAGAACTGGGGGGGTATGGGGAGAAATGTGAGTATGAGGTCTCGTAGAGGGGGAGAATGTAAGCTCAGGAAAAATACCTGATCTTCGGAAGGTCAACTCCTCGACCTGGACCCCCCACGGATCTCGGAAAGTAAGACAGGTGGGGGGAAACTGTTTTAACTAAAAATGGATGTTAACCTTGGACCTCTTTAGAGAAATGAAAAAAAACATGGCTCCCATACAAAAAAAAAAAAAACCCATACAAACTTTGGACGTTCGTAACTCGAAAACGGTTCGACATAGGAGGGGGGGGTTCGAACAAATGTCATAGGCGATCGGGGGCCCCAACTGGCGGGGGCCCCCAAATGGATGTTCAGGGGCCCCAAATTTTCAAAATGGTCCTAGGAGGCTGATTTTTTGTTTCCGAGGGTATGTTGAGGTGCTGATTGCATTTTTGAAATTTTTTTTCAGTTTTTTTTTTTTTTTAATATAGCTGCCATACAAGGGATTTTTCCACATACCGAGCAAGTGCCGTGGTGAGGCCGTCAGGCCGAACCACGGCACTTGCGAGGTCACAAAGCTCAAGCGAGGCCGCAGGCCGCGCTTGAGCGCCTTAGGCCGCGAGGCCGTAGGCCGAGCCCACTGGTGCGAAGGTCGTGGTGAGGCCGCAAGGCCGAACCACGACCGTGGCACCAGTCACAGGCACAAGTCGGCGAGGCCGCAGGCCGAGCTTCAGCCACGAGCTCAAGCGAGGCCGTAGGCCGAGCTTGAGTTCCAATGGCGCGAGGCCGTAGGCCGAGCCACTGGTGCAAAGGGTCGTGGTGAGGCCGCAAGGCCGAACCACGACCCTTGCACCAGTCACAGGCACAAGTTGGCGAGGCCGCAGGCCGAGCCTCAGCCACGAGCTCAAGCGAGGCCGTAGGCCGAGCTTGAGTTCCAATGGCGCGAGGCCGTAGGCCGAGCCACTGGTGCAAAGGGTCGTGGTGAGGCCGCAAGGCCGAACCACGACCCTTGCACCAGTCACAGACAAATTACTGACATTTATGAGGTCACCAGCCGAATTCAGTGCGAGGCCGAAGGCCGAGCCGCTCGTACCCCTTTTGACGAAAAATACTGGATTGGTGGATATATATGGTTTCTTCGACTGAACTTGAAATTTCTTTTGCGTTTCCACCACCATTAGGAGATTAGTACCCAATCCACTTCAATCTTCATTTTCGGTCATGGATATCAAAAATCATCATCATCATCAGCCAATTTTCTCATGTATTTTGATTTCTTACCCATTTTCAACACACATTCACCGTTTTCTTAAAGTTTTTTCAAGTCGAACACAAATGACGACCCCAACCCAACAGCACGAAGTCCCCGCGGGCCGCTTGCGGCCCGCGCACCCACGCAAAACACTAGTTAATACTATATAAAGCTTAATTACCACTGACTCACTCACTGACATAGTTGTTTGGAGACTTGGGGGGGTAAGGGGGGAAATAGGAGTATACACTCATGTAGAGGGGGAGAATGTAAGCTCAGGAAAAATACCTGATCTTCGGAAGGTCAACTCCTCGACGTGGACCCCCCATGGATCTCGGAAAGTAAGACAGGTGGGGGGAAACTGTTTAAACTAAAAATGGATGTTAACCTTGGACCTCTTTAGAGAAATGAAAAAAAACATGGCTCCCATACAAAAAAAAAAAAAACCCATACAAACTTTGAACGTTCGTAACTCGAAAACGGTTCGACATAGGAGGGGGGGGTTCGAACAAATGTCATAGGCGATCGGGGGCCCCAACTGGCGGGGGCCCCAAAATGGATGTTCAGGGGCCCCAAATTTTCAAAATGGTCCTAGGAGGCTGATTTTTTGTTTCCGAGGGTATGTTGAGGTCCTGATTGCATTTTTGAAATTTTTTTTCAGTTTTTTTTTTTTTTTAATATAGCTGCCATACAAAGGATTTTTAATCATACCGAGCAAGTGCCGTGGTGAGGCCGTCAGGCCGAACCACGGCACTTGCGAGGTCACAAAGCTCAAGCGAGGCCGCAGGCCGAGCTTGAGCGCCTTAGGCCGCGAGGCCGTAGGCCGAGCTTGAGTTCCAATGGCGCGAGGCCGTAGGCCGAGCCACTGGTGCAAAGGGTCGTGGTGAGGCCGCAAGGCCGAACCACGACCCTTGCACCAGTCACAGACAAATTACTGACATTTACGAGGTCACCAGCCGAATTCAGTGCGAGGCCGAAGGCCGAGCCGCTCGTACCCCCTTTGACGAAAAATACTGGATTGGTGGATTTATATGGTTTCTTCGACTGAACTTGAAATTTCTTCTGCGTTTCCACCACCATTAGGAGATATGTACCCATTCCACTTCAATCTTCGTATCCGGTCATGGAAATCAAAAATCATCATCATCATCAGCCAATTTTCTAATGTATAGCCACTTCTTACCCATTTTCAACACACATTCACCGTTTTCTTCAAGTTTTTTCAAGTCGAACACAAATGACGACCCCAACCCAACAGCACACCCCCCCCCCCGCGGGCCGCTTGCGGCCCGCGCACCCACGCAAAACACTAGTTATACTATATAAAGTTAAATTACCACTGACTGACTCACTCACTGACTTAGATGGTTGTTTGGAGAACTGGGGGGGTGGGGGGGAAAATGTGAGTATGGGGTCGTGTAGAGGAGAAAAACGTAAGATCAGGAAAAATACCTGATCTTCGGAAGGTCAACTCCTCGACCTGGACCCCCCACGGATCTCGGAAAGTAAGACAGGTGGGGGGAAACTGTTTAAACTAAAAATGGATGTTAACCTTGGACCTCTTTAGAGAAATGAAAAAAAACATGGCTCCCATACAAAAAAAAAAAAAACCCATACAAACTTTGGACGTTCGTAACTCGAAAACGGTTCGACATAGGAGGGGGGGGTTCGAACAAATGTCATAGGCGATCGGGGGCCCCAACTGGCAGGGGCCCCCAAATGGATGTTCAGGGGCCCCAAATTTTCAAAATGGTCCTAGGAGGCTGATTTTTTGTTTCCGAGGGTATGTTGAGGTCCTGATTGCATTTTTGAAATTTTTTTTCAGTTTTTTTTTTTTTTTAATATAGCTGCCATACAAAGGATTTTTAATCATACCGAGCAAGTGCCGTGGTGAGGCCGTCAGGCCGAACCACGGCACTTGCGAGGTCACAAAGCTCAAGCGAGGCCGCAGGCCGAGCTTGAGCGCCTTAGGACGCGAGGCCGTAGGCCGAGCTCACTGGTGCAAGGTCGTGGTGAGGCCGCAAGGCCGAACCACGACCGTCGCACCAGTCACAGGCACAAGCCGGCGAGGCCGCAGGCCGAGCTTCAGCCCCGAGCTCAAGCGAGGCCGTAGGCCGAGCTTGAGTTCCAATGGCGCGAGGCCGTAGGCCGAGCCACTGGTGCAAAGGGTCGTGGTGAGGCCGCAAGGCCGAACCACGACCCTTGCACCAGTCACAGGCACAAGTTGGCGAGGCCGCAGGCCGAGCCTAAGCCACGAGCTCAAGCGAGGCCGTAGGCCGAGCTTGAGTTCCAGTGGCGCGAGGCCGTAGGCCGAGCCACTGGTGCAAAGGGTCGTGGTGAGGCCGCAAGGCCGAACCACGACCCTTGCACCAGTCACAGACAAATTACTGACATTTACGAGGTCACCAGCCAAACTCAGTGCGAGGCCGAAGGCCGAGCCGCTCGTACCCCCTTTGACGAAAAATACATGGTTTGGTGGATTTATATGGTTTCTTCGACTGAATTTGAAATTACTTCTGCGTCTCCACCACCATTAGGAGATTTGTACCCATTCCACTTCAATCTTCATTTTCGGTCATGGATATCAAAAATCATCATCATCATCAGCCAATTTTCTCATGTATTTTGATTTCTTACCCATTTTCAACACACATTCACCGTTTTATTCAAGTTTTTAAAGTCGAAGTTAAATAGTCGACCCCAACCCAACAGCACACCCCCCCCCCGCGGGCCGCTTGCGGCCCGCGCACCCACGCAAAACACTAGTTATACTATATAAAGTTAAATTACCACTCACTCACTCACTCACTCACTTAGATAGTTGTTTGGAGAACTGGGGGGGTATGGGGAGAAATGTGAGTATGAGGTCTCGTAGGGGGGGAGAATGTAACCCAGGGAAAAATACCTGATCTTCGGAAGGTCAACTCCTCGACGTGGACCCCCTACGGATCTCGGAAAGTAAGACAGGTGGGGGGAAACTGTTTCAACTAAAAATGGATGTTAACCTCGGACCTCTTTAGAGAAATGAAAAAAAACATGGCTCCCATACAAAAAAAAAAAAAACCCATACAAACTTTGGACGTTCGTAACTCGAAAACGGTTCGACATAGGAGGGGGGGGTTCGAACAAATGTCATAGGCGATCGGGGGCCCCAACTGGCAGGGGCCCCCAAATGGATGTTCAGGGGCCCCAAATTTTCAAAATGGTCCTAGGAGGCTGATTTTTTGTTTCCGAGGGTATGTTGAGGTCCTGATTGCATTTTTGAAATTTTTTTCAAGTTTTTTTTTTTTTTTAATATAGCTGCCATACAAGGCATTTTTCCACATACCGAGCAAGTGCCGTGGTGAGGCCGTCAGGCCGAACCACGGCACTTGCGAGGTCACAAAGCTCAAGCGAGGCCGCAGGCCGAGCTTGAGCACCTTAGGCCGCGAGGCCGTAGGCCGAGCCCACTGGTGCGACGGTCGTGGTGAGGCCGCAAGGCCGAACCACGACCGTCGCACCAGTCACAGGCACAAGTCGGCGAGGCCGCAGGCCGAGCCTCAGCCACGAGCTCAAGCGAGGCCGTAGGCCGAGCTTGAGTTCCAGTGGCGCGAGGCCGTAGGCCGAGCCACTGGTGCAAAGGGTCGTGGTGAGGCCGCAAGGCCGAACCACGACCCTTGCACCAGTCACAGGCACAAGTCGGCGAGGCCGCAGGCCGAGCCTCAGCCCCGAGCTCAAGCGAGGCCGTAGGCCGAGCTTGAGTTCCAGTGGCGCGAGGCCGTAGGCCGAGCCACTGGTGCAAAGGGTCGTGGTGAGGCCGCAAGGCCGAACCACGACCCTTGCACCAGTCACAGACAATTTACTGACATTTACGAGGTCACCAGCCGAATTCAGTGCGAGGCCGTAGGCCGAGCTGCTCGTACCCCCTTTGACGGAACATACTGAATTGGTGGATTTATATGGTTTCTTCGACTGAACTTGAAATTTCTTTTGCGTTTCCACCACCATTAGGAGATTTGTACCCATTCCACTTCAATCTTCATTTTCGGTCATGGATATCAAAAATCATCATCATCATCAGCCAATTTTCTCATGTATTTTGATTTCTTACCCATTTTCAACACACATTCACCGTTTTCTTCAAGTTTTTTCAAGTCGAACACAAATGACGACCCCAACCTAAGTCAACGACGTCCCCGCGGGCCGCTTGCGGCCCGCGCACCCACGCAAAACACTAGTTAATACTATATAAAGCTTAATTACCACTGACTCACTGACTCACTCACTTAGATGGTTGTTTGGAGACTTGGGGGGGTATGGGGAGAAATGTGAGTATGGGGTCGTGTAGAGGAGAAAAACGTAAGATCAGGAAAAATACCTGATCTTCGGAAGGTCAACTCCTCGACGTGGACCCCCCACGGATCTCGGAAAGTAAGACAGGTGGGGGGAAACTGTTTAAACTAAAAATGGATGTTAACCTTGGACCTCTTTAGAGAAATGAAAAAAAACATGGTTCCCATACAAAAAAAAAAAAAACCCATACAAACTTTGAACGTTCGTAACTCGAAAACGGTTCGACATAGGAGGGGGGGGTTCGAACAAATGTCATAGGCGATCGGGGGCCCCAACTGGCGGGGGCCCCCAAATGGATGTTCAGGGGCCCCAAATTTTCAAAATGGTCCTAGGAGGCTGATTTTTTGTTTCAGAGGGTATTTTCGGGTCCTGATTGGCTTTTTAAAAAAAAAGTTAAGTTTTTTTTTTTTTTTAATATAGCTGCCATACAAGGGATTTTTCCTCATACCGAGCAAGTGCCGTGGTGAGGCCGTCAGGCCGAACCACGGCACTTGCGAGGTCACAAAGCTCAAGCGAGGCCGCAGGCCGAGCTTGAGCGCCTTAGGCCGCGAGGCCGTAGGCCGAGCCCACTGGTGCGAAGGTCGTGGTGAGGCCGCAAGGCCGAACCACGACCGTCGCACCAGTCACAGGCACAAATCGGCGAGGCCGCAGGCCGAGCTTCAGCCACGAGCTCAAGCGAGGCCGTAGGCCGAGCTTGAGTTCCAATGGCGCGAGGCCGTAGGCCGAGCCACTGGTGCAAAGGGTCGTGGTGAGGCCGCCAGGCCGAACCACGACCCTTGCACCAGTCACAGGCACAAGTTGGCGAGGCCGCAGGCCGAGCCTAAGCCACGAGCTCAAGCGAGGCCGTAGGCCGAGCTTGAGTTCCAGTGGCGCGAGGCCGTAGGCCGAGCCACTGGTGCAAAGGGTCGTGGTGAGGCCGCAAGGCCGAACCACGACCCTTGCACCAGTCACAGACAAATTACTGACATTTACGAGGTCACCAGCCAAACTCAGTGCGAGGCCGAAGGCCGAGCCGCTCGTACCCCCTTTGACGAAAAATACTGGATTGGTGGATTTATATGGTTTCTTCGACTGAACTTGAAATTTCTTCTGCGTCTCCACCACCATTAGGAGATTTGTACCCATTCCACTTCAATCTTCATTTTCGGTCATGGATATCAAAAATCATCATCATCATCAGCCAATTTTCTCATGTATTTTGATTTCTTACCCATTTTCAACACACACTCACCGTTTTCTTCAAGTTTTTAAAGTCGAAGTTAAATATTGGACCCCAACCCAACAGCACAAAGTCCCCGCGGGCCGCTTGCGGCCCGCGCACCCACGCAAAACACTAGTTATACTATATAAAGTTAAATTACCACTCACTGACTGACTCACTGATTTAGATGGTTGTTTGGAGAACTGGGGGGGTTGGGGGGAAAATGTGAGTATGAGGTCTCGTAGAGGGGGAGAATGTAAGATCAGGAAAAATACCTGATCTTCGGAAGGTCAACTCCTCGACCTGGACCCCCCACGGATCTCGGAAAGTAAGACAGGTGGGGGGAAACTGTTTTAACTAAAAATGGATGTTAACCTCGGACCTCTTTAGAGAAATGAAAAAAAACATGGCTCCCATACAAAAAAAAAAAAAACCCATACAAACTTTGGACGTTCGTAACTCGAAAACGGTTCGACATAGGAGGGGGGGGTTCGAACAAATGTCATAGGCGATCGGGGGCCCCAACTGGCGGGGGCCCCCAAATGGATGTTCAGGGGCCCCAAATTTTCAAAATGGTCCTAGGAGGCTGATTTTTTGTTTCCGAGGGTATGTTGAGGTCCTGATTGCATTTTTGAAATTTTTTTTCAGTTTTTTTTTTTTTTTAATATAGCTGCCATACAAGGGATTTTTCCACATACCGAGCAAGTGCCGTGGTGAGGCCGTCAGGCCGAACCACGGCACTTGCGAGGTCACAAAGCTCAAGCGAGGCCGCAGGCCGAGCTTGAGCGCCTTAGGCCGCGAGGCCGTAGGCCGAGCCCACTGGTGCGAAGGTCGTGGTGAGGCCGCAAGGCCGAACCACGACCGTCGCACCAGTCACATGCACAATTTGGCGAGGCCGCAGGCCGAGCTTCAGCCACGAGCTCAAGCGAGGCCGTAGGCCGAGCTTGAGTTCCAATGGCGCGAGGCCGTAGGCCGAGCCACTGGTGCAAAGGGTCGTGGTGAGGCCGCAAGGCCGAACCACGACCCTTGCACCAGTCACAGGCACAAGTTGGCGAGGCCGCAGGCCGAGCCTCAGCCACGAGCTCAAGCGAGGCCGTAGGCCGAGCTTGAGTTCCAGTGGCGCGAGGCCGTAGGCCGAGCCACTGGTGCAAAGGGTCGTGGTGAGGCCGCAAGGCCGAACCACGACCCTTGCACCAGTCACAGACAAATTACTGACATTTACGAGGTCACCAGCCAAACTCAGTGCGAGGCCGAAGGCCGAGCCGCTCGTACCCCCTTTGACGAAAAATACTGGATTGGTGGATTTATATGGTTTCTTCGACTGAACTTGAAATTTCTTCTGCGTCTCCACCACCATTAGGAGATTTGTACCCATTCCACTTCAATCTTCATTTTCGGTCATGGAAATCAAAAATCATCATCATCATCAGCCAATTTTCTAATGTATAGCCACTTCTTACCCATTTTCAACACACATTCACCGTTTTCTTCAAGTTTTTAAAAGTCGAACACAAATGACGGCCCCAACCTAAGTCAACGACGTCCCCGCGGGCCGCTTGCGGCCCGCGCACCCACGCAAAACACTAGTTAATACTATATAAAGTTAAATTACCACTGACTGACTGACTGACTGACTGACTGACTGACATAGTTGTTTGGAGACTTGGGGGGGTATGGGGGGAAAAGTGAGTATGAGGTCTTGTAGAGGGGGAGAATGTAAGCTCAGGAAAAATACCTGATCTTCGGAAGGTCAACTCCTCGACCTGGACCCCCCACGGATCTCGGAAAGTAAGACAGGTGGGGGGAAACTGTTTAAACTAAAAATGGATGTTAACCTTGGACCTCTTTAGAGAAATGAAAAAAAACATGGCTCCCATACAAAAAAATTTAAATCCCATACAAACTTTGGACGTTCGTAACTCGAAAACGGTTCGACATCGATGGGGGGTGCTTGAACAAATGTCATAGGGAATGGGGGGCCCCAACTGGCGGGGGCTCCCAAAAGGATGTTCAGGGGCCCCAAATTTTCAAAATGGTCCTAGGAGGCTGATTTTTTGTTTCAGAGGGTATTTTCGGGTCCTGATTGCATTTTTGAAATTTTTTTCAAGTTTTTTTTTTTTTTTAATATAGCTGCCATACAAAGGATTTTTCACCATACCGAGCAAGTGCCGTGGTGAGGCCGTCAGGCCGAACCACGGCACTTGCGAGGTCACAAAGCTCAAGCGAGGCCGCAGGCCGAGCTTGAGCGCCTTAGGACGCGAGGCCGTAGGCCGAGCCCACTGGTGCGAAGGTCGTGGTGAGGCCGCAAGGCCGAACCACGACCGTCGCACCAGTCACAGGCACAAGTCGGCGAGGCCGCAGGCCGAGCTTCAGCCACGAGCTCAAGCGAGGCCGTAGGCCGAGCTTGAGTTCCAATGGCGCGAGGCCGTAGGCCGAGCCACTGGTGCAAAGGGTCGTGGTGAGGCCGCAAGGCCGAACCACGACCCTTGCACCAGTCACAGGCACAAGTTGGCGAGGCCGCAGGCCGAGCCTTTGTCACGAGCTCAAGCGAGGCCGTAGGCTGAGCTTGAGTTCCAGTGGCGCGAGGCCGCAGGCCGAGCCACTGGTGCAAAGGGTCGTGGTGAGGCCGCAAGGCCGAACCACGACCCTTGCACCAGTCACAGACAATTTACTGACATTTACGAGGTCACCAGCCGAATTCAGTGCGAGGCCGAAGGCCGAGCCGCTCGTACCCCCTTTGACGAAAAATACTGGATTGGTGGATATATATGGTTTCTTCGACTGAACTTGAAATTTCTTCTGCGTTTCCACCACCATTAGGAGATTTGTACCCATTCCACTTGGATCTTCATTTTCGGTCATGGAAATCAAAAATCATCATCATCATCATCAGCCAATTTTCTAATGTATAGCCACTTCTTACCCATTTTCAACACACACTCACCGTTTTCTTCAAGTTTTTAAAAGTCGTACCTAAAGACCCGACCCCAACCCAACAGCACGACGTTCCCGCGGGCCGCTTGCGGCCCGCGCACCCACGCAAAACACTAGTTATACTATATAAAGTTAAATTACCACTCACTGACTCACTCACTCACTTAGATAGTTGTTTGGAGAACTGGGGGGGTATGGGGAGAAATGTGAGTATGAGGTCTCGTAGAGGGGGAGAATGTAAGCTCAGGAAAAATACCTGATCTTCGGAAGG
This sequence comes from Agriopis aurantiaria, assembly GCA_914767915.1. NCBI lineage: Eukaryota > Metazoa > Arthropoda > Insecta > Lepidoptera > Geometridae > Agriopis > Agriopis aurantiaria. The sequence continues at coordinate 7,608,321 of OU612001.1, read as the reverse complement.
TCAACTCCTCGACGTGGACCCCCAACGGATCTCGGAAAGTAAGACAGGTGGGGGGAAACTGTTTAAACTAAAAATGGATGTTAACCTTGGACCTCTTTAGAGAAATGAAAAAAAACATGGCTCCCATACAAAAAAAAAAAAAACCCATACAAACTTTGGACGTTCGTAACTCGAAAACGGTTCGACATAGGAGGGGGGGGTTCGAACAAATGTCATAGGCGATCGGGGGCCCCAACTGGCGGGGGCCCCCAAATGGATGTTCAGGGGCCCCAAATTTTCAAAATGGTCCTAGGAGGCTGATTTTTTGTTTCCGAGGGTATGTTGGGGTCCAGATTGCGAATTCAATTTTTTTTTCAAGTTTTTTTTTTTTTTTAATATAGCTGCCATACAAGGGATTTTTCACCATACCGAGCAAGTGCCGTGGTGAGGCCGTCAGGCCGAACCACGGCACTTGCGAGGTCACAAAGCTCAAGCGAGGCCGCAGGCCGAGCTTGAGCGCCTTAGGACGCGAGGCCGTAGGCCGAGCTCACTGGTGCGAGGTCGTGGTGAGGCCGCAAGGCCGAACCACGACCGTCGCACCAGTCACAGGCACAAGTCGGCGAGGCCGAAGGCCGAGCTTCAGCCACGAGCTCAAGCGAGGCCGTAGGCCGAGCTTGAGATCCAATGGCGCGAGGCCGTAGGCCGAGCTCACTGGTGCGAGGTCGTGGTGAGGCCGCAAGGCCGAACCACGACCGTTGCACCAGTCACAGGCACAAATCGGCGAGGCCGCAGGCCGAGCTTCAGCTACGAGCTCAAGCGAGGCCGTAGGCCGAGCTTGAGTTCCAGTGGCGCGAGGCCGTAGGCCGAGCCACTGGTGCAAAGGGTCGTGGTGAGGCCGCAAGGCCGAACCACGACCCTTGCACCAGTCACAGACAAATTACTGACATTTACGAGGTCACCAGCCAAACTCAGTGCGAGGCCGAAGGCCGAGCCGCTCGTACCCCCTTTGACGAAAAATACTGGATTGGTGGATATATATGGTTTCTTCGACTGAACTTGAAATTTCTTCTGCGTTTCCACCACCATTAGGAGATTTGTACCCATTCCACTTGGATCTTCATTTTCGGTCATGGAAATCAAAAATCATCATCATCATCAGCCAATTTTCTCATGTATTTTGATTTCTTACCCATTTTCAACACACATTCACCGTTTTCTTCAAGTTTTTAAAAGTCAAACACAAGAGTCGACCCCAACCCAACAGCACACCCCCCCCCGCGGGCCGCTTGCGGCCCGCGCACCCACGCAAAACACTAGTTAATACTATATAAAGCTTAATTACCACTCACTGACTCACTCACTTAGATAGTTGTTTGGAGACTTGGGGAGGTATGGGGGGAAATGTGAGTATGAGGTCTCGTAGAGGGGGAGAATGTAAGCTCAGGAAAAATACCTGATCTTCGGAAGGTCAACTCCTCGACGTGGACCCCCCACGGATCTCGGAAAGTAAGACAGGTGGGGGGAAACTGTTTAAACTAAAAATGGATGTTAACCTTGGACCTCTTTAGAGAAATGAAAAAAAACATGGCTCCCATACAAAAAAAAAAAAAACCCATACAAACTTTGGACGTTCGTAACTCGAAAACGGTTCGACATCGATGGGGGGTGCTTGAACAAATGTCATAGGGAATGGGGGGCCCCAACTGGCGGGGGCCCCCAAAAGGATGTTCAGGGGCCCCAAATTTTCAAAATGGTCCTAGGAGGCTGATTTTTTGTTTCAGAGGGTATTTTCGGGTCCTGATTTGCTTTTTGAAATTTTTTTCAAGTTTTTTTTTTTTTTTAATATAGCTGCCATACAAGGGATTTTTCACCATACCGAGCAAGTGCCGTGGTGAGGCCGTCAGGCCGAACCACGGCACTTGCGAGGTCACAAAGCTCAAGCGAGGCCGCAGGCCGAGCTTGAGCGCCTTAGGACGCGAGGCCGTAGGCCGAGCTCACTGGTGCGAGGTCGTGGTGAGGCCGCAAGGCCGAACCACGACCGTCGCACCAGTCACAGGCACAAGTCGGCGAGGCCGCAGGCCGAGCTTCAGCCACGAGCTCAAGCGAGGCCGTAGGCCGAGCTTGAGTTCCAATGGCGCGAGGCCGTAGGCCGAGCCACTGGTGCAAAGGGTCGTGGTGAGGCCGCAAGGCCGAACCACGACCCTTGCACCAGTCACAGGCACAAGTTGGCGAGGCCGCAGGCCGAGCCTTTGTCACGAGCTCAAGCGAGGCCGTAGGCCGAGCTTGAGTTCCAGTGGCGCGAGGCCGCAGGCCGAGCCACTGGTGCAAAGGGTCGTGGTGAGGCCGCAAGGCCGAACCACGACCCTTGCACCAGTCACAGACAATTTACTGACATTTACGAGGTCACCAGCCGAATTCAGTGCGAGGCCGTAGGCCGAGCTGCTCGTACCCCCTTTGACGGAACATACTGAATTGGTGGATTTATATGGTTTCTTCGACTGAACTTGAAATTTCTTTTGCGTTTCCACCACCATTAGGAGATTTGTACCCATTCCACTTCAATCTTCATTTTCGGTCATGGATATCAAAAATCATCATCATCATCAGCCAATTTTCTAATGTATAGCCACTTCTTACCCATTTTCAACACACATTCACCGTTTTCTTCAAGTTTTTTCAAGTCGAACACAAATGACGACCCCAACCCAACAGCACACCCCCCCCGCGGGCCGCTTGCGGCCCGCGCACCCACGCAAAACACTAGTTAATACTATATAAAGCTTAATTACCACTCACTGACTGACTGACATAGTTGTTTGGAGACTTGGGGAGGTATGGGGAGAAATAGGAGTATACACTCATGTAGAGGGGGAGAATGTAAGCTCAGGAAAAATACCTGATCTTCGGAAGGTCAACTCCTCGACGTGGACCCCCCACGGATCTCGGAAAGTAAGACAGGTGGGGGGAAACTGTTTAAACTAAAAATGGATGTTAACCTTGGACCTCTTTAGAGAAATTAAAAAAAACATGGCTCCCATACAAAAAAAAAAAAAACCCATACAAACTTTGGACGTTCGTAACTCGAAAACGGTTCGACATAGGAGGGGGGGGTTCGAACAAATGTCATAGGCGATCGGGGGCCCCAACTGGCGGGGGCCCCCAAATGCATGTTCAGGGGCCCCAAATTTTCAAAACGGTCCTAGGAGGCTGATTTTTTGTTTCCGAGGGTATGTTGAGGTCCTGATTGCATTTTTGAAATTTTTTTTCAGTTTTTTTTTTTTTTTAATATAGCTGCCATACAAGGGATTTTTCCACATACCGAGCAAGTGCCGTGGTGAGGCCGTCAGGCCGAACCACGGCACTTGCGAGGTCACAAAGCTCAAGCGAGGCCGCAGGCCGAGCTTGAGCGCCTTAGGACGCGAGGCCGTAGGCCGAGCCACTGGTGCGAGGGTCGTGGTGAGGCCGCAAGGCCGAACCACGACCGTCGCACCAGTCACAGGCACAAGTTGGCGAGGCCGCAGGCCGAGCCTCTGCCACGAGCTCAAGCGAGGCCGTAGGCCGAGCTTGAGTTCCAGTGTCGCGAGGCCGTAGGCCGAGCCACTGGTGCAAAGGGTCGTGGTGAGGCCGCAAGGCCGAACCACGACCCTTGCACCAGTCACAGGCACAAGTTGGCGAGGCCGCAGGCCGAGCCTTTGTCACGAGCTCAAGCGAGGCCGTAGGCCGAGCTTGAGTTCCAGTGGCGCGAGGCCGCAGGCCGAGCCACTGGTGCAAAGGGTCGTGGTGAGGCCGCAAGGCCGAACCACGACCCTTGCACCAGTCACAGACAATTTACTGACATTTACGAGGTCACCAGCCGAATTCAGTGCGAGGCCGTAGGCCGAGCTGCTCGTACCCCCTTTGACGGAACATACTGAATTGGTGGATTTATATGGTTTCTTCGACTGAACTTGAAATTTCTTTTGCGTTTCCACCACCATTAGGAGATTTGTACCCATTCCACTTCAATCTTCATTTTCGGTCATGGATATCAAAAATCATCATCATCATCAGCCAATTTTCTCATGTATTTTGATTTCTTACCCATTTTCAACACACATTCACCGTTTTCTTCAAGTTTTTAAAAGTCGAACACAAATGACGGCCCCAACCCAACAGCACGACGTTCCCGCGGGCCGCTTGCGGCCCGCGCACCCACGCAAAACACTAGTTAATACTATATAAAGCTAAATTACCATTCACTCACTGACTTAGATAGTTGTTTGGAGACTTGGGGGGGTATGGGGGGAAATGTAAATATGAGGTCTCGTAGGGGGGGAGAATGTAACCCAGGGAAAAATACCTGATCTTCGGAAGGTCAACTCCTCGACGTGGACCCCCCATGGATCTCGGAAAGTAAGACAGGTGGGGGGAAACTGTTTAAACTAAAAATGGATGTTAACCTTGGACCTCTTTAGAGAAATGAAAAAAAACATGGCTCCCATACAAAAAAAAAAAAAACCCATACAAACTTTGGACGTTCGTAACTCGAAAACGGTTCGACATAGGAGGGGGGGGTTCGAACAAATGTCATAGGCGATCGGGGGCCCCAACTGGCGGGGGCCCCCAAATGGATGTTCAGGGGCCCCAAATTTTCAAAATGGTCCTAGGAGGCTGATTTTTTGTTTCCGAGGGTATGTTGAGGTCCTGATTGCATTTTTGAAATTTTTTTTCAGTTTTTTTTTTTTTTTAATATAGCTGCCATACAAGGGATTTTTCCACATACCGAGCAAGTGCCGTGGTGAGGCCGTCAGGCCGAACCACGGCACTTGCGAGGTCACAAAGCTCAAGCGAGGCCGCAGGCCGAGCTTGAGCGCCTTAGGCCGCGAGGCCGTAGGCCGAGCCACTGGTGCGAGGGTCGTGGTGAGGCCGCAAGGCCGAACCACGACCGTCGCACCAGTCACAGGCACAATTTGGCGAGGCCGCAGGCCGAGCTTCAGCCACGAGCTCAAGCGAGGCCGTAGGCCGAGCTTGAGTTCCAATGGCGCGAGGCCGTAGGCCGAGCCACTGGTGCAAAGGGTCGTGGTGAGGCCGCAAGGCCGAACCACGACCTTTGCACCAGTCACCTCAGGCACAAGTTGGCGAGGCCGCAGGCCGAGCCTCAGCCACGAGCTCAAGCGAGGCCGTAGGCCGAGCTTGAGTTCCAATGGCGCGAGGCCGTAGGCCGAGCCACTGGTGCAAAGGGTCGTGGTGAGGCCGCAAGGCCGAACCATGACCCTTGCACCAGTCACAGACAATTTACTGACATTTACGAGGTCACCAGCCGAATTCAGTGCGAGGCCGTAGGCCGAGCTGCTCGTACCCCCTTTGACGGAACATACTGAATTGGTGGATTTATATGGTTTCTTCGACTGAACTTGAAATTTCTTTTGCGTTTCCACCACCATTAGGAGATTTGTACCCATTCCACTTCAATCTTCATTTTCGGTCATGGATATCAAAAATCATCATCATCATCAGCCAATTTTCTAATGTATAGCCACTTCTTACCCATTTTCAACACACATTCACCGTTTTCTTCAAGTTTTTTCAAGTCGAACACAAATGACGACCCCAACCCAACAGCACACCCCCCCCCGCGGGCCGCTTGCGGCCCGCGCACCCACGCAAAACACTAGTTAATACTATATAAAGCTAAATTACCACTCACTGACTCACTCACTTAGATAGTTGTTTGGAGAACTGGGGGGGTTGGGGGGAAAATGTGAATATGAGGTCTCGTAGAGGGGGAGAATGTAAGCTCAGGAAAAATACGGGACCTTCGGAAGGTCAACTCCTCGACGTGGACCCCCTACGGATCTCGGAAAGTAAGACAGGTGGGGGGAAACTGTTTAAACTAAAAATGGATGTTAACCTTGGACCTCTTTAGAGAAATGAAAAAAAACATGGCTCCCATACAAAAAAAAAAAAAACCCATACAAACTTGGGACGTTCGTAACTCGAAAACGGTTCGACATAGGAGGGGGGGGTTCGAACAAATGTCATAGGCGATCGGGGGCCCCAACTGGCAGGGGCCCCCAAAAGGATGTTCAGGGGCCCCAAATTTTCAAAATGGTCCTAGGAGGCTGATTTTTTGTTTCCGAGGGTATGTTGAGGTCCTGATTGCATTTTTGAAATTTTTTTCAAGTTTTTTTTTTTTTTTAATATAGCTGCCATACAAGGGATTTTTCCACATACCGAGCAAGTGCCGTGGTGAGGCCGTCAGGCCGAACCACGGCACTTGCGAGGTCACAAAGCTCAAGCGAGGCCGCAGGCCGAGCTTGAGCGCCTTAGGACGCGAGGCCGTAGGCCGAGCCCACTGGTGCGAAGGTCGTGGTGAGGCCGCAAGGCCGAACCACGACCGTCGCACCAGTCACAGGCACAAATCGGCGAGGCCGCAGGCCGAGCTTCAGCCACGAGCTCAAGCGAGGCCGTAGGCCGAGCTTGAGTTCCAATGGCGCGAGGCCGTAGGCCGAGCCACTGGTGCAAAGGGTCGTGGTGAGGCCGCAAGGCCGAACCACGACCCTTGCACCAGTCACAGGCACAAGTTGGCGAGGCCGCAGGCCGAGCCTCAGCCCCGAGCTCAAGCGAGGCCGTAGGCCGAGCTTGAGTTCCAGTGGCGCGAGGCCGTAGGCCGAGCCACTGGTGCAAAGGGTCGTGGTGAGGCCGCAAGGCCGAACCACGACCCTTGCACCAGTCACAGACAAATTACTGACATTTACGAGGTCACCAGCCGAATTCAGTGCGAGGCCGAAGGCCGAGCCGCTCGTACCCCCTTTGACGAAAAATACTGGATTGGTGGATTTATATGGTTTCTTCGACTGAACTTGAAATTTCTTCTGCGTCTCCACCACCATTAGGAGATTTGTACCCATTCCACTTCAATCTTCATTTTCGGTCATGGATATCAAAAATCATCATCATCATCAGCCAATTTTCTCATGTATTTTGATTTCTTACCCATTTTCAACACACATTCACCGTTTTCTTCAAGTTTTACAAGTCGTACCTAAAGACCCGACCCCAACCCAACAGCACGACGTTCCCGCGGGCCGCTTGCGGCCCGCGCACCCACGCAAAACACTAGTTATACTATATAAAGTTAAATTACCACTGACTCACTCACTGACTTAGATGGTTGTTTGGAGAACTGGGGGGGTTGGGGGGAAAATGTGAATATGAGGTCTCGTAGGGGGGGAGAATGTAAGATCAGGAAAAATACCTGATCTTCGGAAGGTCAACTCCTCGACGTGGACCCCCCACGGATCTCGGAAAGTAAGACAGGTGGGGGGAAACTGTTTAAACTAAAAATGGATGTTAACCTCGGACCTCTTTAGAGAAATGAAAAAAAACATGGCTCCCATACAAAAAAAAAAAAAACCCATACAAACTTTGGACGTTCGTAACTCGAAAACGGTTCGACATAGGAGGGGGGGGTTCGAACAAATGTCATAGGCGATCGGGGGCCCCAACTGGCGGGGGCCCCCAAATGGATGTTCAGGGGCCCCAAATTTTCAAAATGGTCCTAGGAGGCTGATTTTTTGTTTCAGAGGGTATGTTGAGGTCCTGATTGCATTTTAGAATTTTTTTACCAGTTTTTTTTTTTTTTTAATATAGCTGCCATACAAGGGATTTTTCCACATACCGAGCAAGTGCCGTGGTGAGGCCGTCAGGCCGAACCACGGCACTTGCGAGGTCACAAAGCTCAAGCGAGGCCGCAGGCCGAGCTTGTGCGCCTTAGGCCGCGAGGCCGTAGGCCGAGCCCACTGGTGCGAAGGTCGTGGTGAGGCCGCAAGGCCGAACCACGACCGTCGCACCAGTCACAGGCACAAGTCGGCGAGGCCGCAGGCCGAGCTTCAGCCACGAGCTCAAGCGAGGCCGTAGGCCGAGCTTGAGTTCCAATGGCGCGAGGCCGTAGGCCGAGCCACTGGTGCAAAGGGTCGTGGTGAGGCCGCAAGGCCGAACCACGACCCTTGCACCAGTCACAGGCACAAGTTGGCGAGGCCGCAGGCCGAGCCTTTGTCACGAGCTCAAGCGAGGCCGTAGGCCGAGCTTGAGTTCCAGTGGCGCGAGGCCGCAGGCCGAGCCACTGGTGCAAAGGGTCGTGGTGAGGCCGCAAGGCCGAACCACGACCCTTGCACCAGTCACAGACAATTTACTGACATTTACGAGGTCACCAGCCGAATTCAGTGCGAGGCCGTAGGCCGAGCTGCTCGTACCCCCTTTGACGGAACATACTGAATTGGTGGATTTATATGGTTTCTTCGACTGAACTTGAAATTTCTTTTGCGTTTCCACCACCATTAGGAGATTTGTACCCATTCCACTTCAATCTTCATTTTCGGTCATGGATATCAAAAATCATCATCATCATCAGCCAATTTTCTCATGTATTTTGATTTCTTACCCATTTTCAACACACATTCACCGTTTTCTTCAAGTTTTTAAAAGTCAAACACAAGAGTCGACCCCAACCCAACAGCACACCCCCCCCGCGGGCCGCTTGCGGCCCGCGCACCCACGCAAAACACTAGTTATACTATATAAAGTTAAATTACCACTCACTGACTGACTTAGATAGTTGTTTGGAGAACTGGGGGGGTATGGGGGGAAATGTGAGTATGAGGTCATGTAGGGGGTGGTTCAGAGGCAAAGGGAAAAATATCTGATCTTCGGAAGGTCAACTCCTCGACGTGGACCCCCCACGGATCTCGGAAAGTAAGACAGGTGGGGGGAAACTGTTTAAACTAAAAATGGATGTTAACCTTGGACCTCTTTAGAGAAATGAAAAAAAACATGGCTCCCATACAAAAAAAAAAAAAACCCATACAAACTTTGGACGTTCGTAACTCGAAAACGGTTCGACATAGGTGGGGGGGGTTCGAACAAATGTCATAGGCGATCGGGGGCCCCAACTGGCGGGGGCCCCCAAATGGATGTTCAGGGGCCCCAAATTTTCAAAATGGTCCTAGGAGGCTGATTTTTTGTTTCCGAGGGTATGTTGAGGTCCTGATTGCATTTTTGAAATTTTTTTTCAGTTTTTTTTTTTTTTTAATATAGCTGCCATACAAAGGATTTTTCACCATACCGAGCAAGTGCCGTGGTGAGGCCGTCAGGCCGAACCACGGCACTTGCGAGGTCACAAAGCTCAAGCGAGGCCGCAGGCCGAGCTTGAGCGCCTTAGGCCGCGAGGCCGTAGGCCGAGCCCACTGGTGCGAAGGTCGTGGTGAGGCCGCAAGGCCGAACCACGACCGTCGCACCAGTCACAGGCACAAATCGGCGAGGCCGCAGGCCGAGCTTCAGCCACGAGCTCAAGCGAGGCCGTAGGCCGAGCTTGAGATCCAATGGCGCGAGGCCGTAGGCCGAGCCACTGGTGCAAAGGGTCGTGGTGAGGCCGCAAGGCCGAACCACGACCCTTGCACCAGTCACAGGCACAAGTTGGCGAGGCCGCAGGCCGAGCCTCAGCCACGAGCTCAAGCGAGGCCGTAGGCCGAGCTTGAGTTCCAGTGGCGCGAGGCCGTAGGCCGAGCCACTGGTGCAAAGGGTCGTGGTGAGGCCGCAAGGCCGAACCACGACCCTTGCACCAGTCACAGACAAATAATTGACATTTATGTGGTCACCAGCCGAATTCAGTGCGAGGCCGTAGGCCGAGCTGCTCGTACTCCCCTTGACGGAACATACTGAATTGGTGGATTTATATGGTTTCTTCGACTGAACTTGAAATTTCTTTTGCGTTTCCACCACCATTAGGAGATTTGTACCCATTCCACTTCAATCTTCATTTTCGGTCATGGATATCAAAAATCATCATCATCATCAGCCAATTTTCTCATGTATTTTGATTTCTTACCCATTTTCAACACACATTCACCGTTTTCTTCAAGTTTTTAAAAGTCGAACACAAATGACGGCCCCAACCCAACAGCACGACGTTCCCGCGGGCCGCTTGCGGCCCGCGCACCCACGCAAAACACTAGTTAATACTATATAAAGCTTAATTACCACTGACTCACTCACTCACTGACATAGTTGTTTGGAGACTTGGGGGGGTATGGGGGGAAATAGGAGTATACACTCATGTAGAGGGGGAGAATGTAAGCTCAGGAAAAATACCTGATCTTCGGAAGGTCAACTCCTCGACGTGGACCCCCTACGGATCTCGGAAAGTAAGACAGGTGGGGGGAAACTGTTTAAACTAAAAATGGATGTTAACCTTGGACCTCTTTAGAAAAATGAAAAAAAACATGGCTCCCATACAAAAAAAAAAAAAACCCATACAAACTTTGGACGTTCATAACTCGAAAACGGTTCGACATAGGAGGGGGGGGTTCGAACAAATGTCATAGGCGATCGGGGGCCCCAACTGACGGGGGCCCCCAAATGGATGTTCAGGGGCCCCAAATTTTCAAAATGGTCCTAGGAGGCTGATTTTTTGTTTCCGAGGGTATGTTGAGGTCCTGATTGCATTTTTGAAATTTTTTTTCAGTTTTTTTTTTTTTTTAATATAGCTGCCATACAAGGGATTTTTCCACATACCGAGCAAGTGCCGTGGTGAGGCCGTCAGGCCGAACCACGGCACTTGCGAGGTCACAAAGCTCAAGCGAGGCCGCAGGCCGAGCTTGAGCGCCTTAGGCCGCGAGGCCGTAGGCCGAGCCCACTGGTGCGAAGGTCGTGGTGAGGCCGCAAGGCCGAACCACGACCGTCGCACCAGTCACATGCACAATTTGGCGAGGCCGCAGGCCGAGCTTCAGCCACGAGCTCAAGCGAGGCCGTAGGCCGAGCTTGAGTTCCAATGGTTCGAGGCCGTAGGCCGAGCCACTGGTGCAAAGGGTCGTGGTGAGGCCGCAAGGCCGAACCACGACCCTTGCACCAGTCACAGGCACAAGTTGGCGAGGCCGCAGGCCGAGCCTCAGCCACGAGCTCAAGCGAGGCCGTAGGCCGAGCTTGAGTTCCAATGGCGCGAGGCCGTAGGCCGAGCCACTGGTGCAAAGGGTCGTGGTGAGGCCGCAAGGCCGAACCACGACCCTTGCACCAGTCACCTCAGGCACAAGTCGGCGAGGCCGCAGGCCGAGCCTCAGCCACGAGCTCAAGCGAGGCCGTAGGCCGAGCTTGAGTTCCAATGGCGCGAGGCCGTAGGCCGAGCCACTGGTGCAAAGGGTCGTGGTGAGGCCGCAAGGCCGAACCATGACCCTTGCACCAGTCACAGACAATTTACTGACATTTACGAGGTCACCAGCCGAATTCAGTGCGAGGCCGTAGGCCGAGCTGCTCGTACCCCCTTTGACGGAACATACTGAATTGGTGGATTTATATGGTTTCTTCGACTGAACTTGAAATTTCTTTTGCGTTTCCACCACCATTAGGAGATTTGTACCCATTCCACTTCAATCTTCATTTTCGGTCATGGATATCAAAAATCATCATCATCATCAGCCAATTTTCTAATGTATAGCCACTTCTTACCCATTTTCAACACACACTCACCGTTTTCTTCAAGTTTTACAAGTCGCACCTAAAGACCCGACCCCAACCCAACAGCACGACGTTCCCGCGGGCCGCTTGCGGCCCGCGCACCCACGCAAAACACTAGTTAATACTATATAAAGCTTAATTACCACTCACTCACTCACTGACATAGTTGTTTGGAGACTTGGGGAGGTATGGGGGGAAATGTGAGTATGAGGTCTTGTAGGTGGGGAGGATGTAAGCTCAGGAAAAATACTGGACCTTCGGAAGGTCAACTCCTCGACGTGGACCCCCCACGGATCTCGGAAAGTAAGACAGGTGGGGGGAAACTGTTTTAACTAAAAATGGATGTTAACCTCGGACCTCTTTAGAGAAATGAAAAAAAACATGGCTCCCATACAAAAAAAAAAAAAACCCATACAAACTTTGGACGTTCGTAACTCGAAAACGGTTCGACATAGGAGGGGGGGGTTCGAACAAATGTCATAGGCGATCGGGGGCCCCAACTGGCAGGGGCCCCCAAAAGGATGTTCAGGGGCCCCAAATTTTCAAAATGGTCCTAGGAGGCTGATTTTTTGTTTCCGAGGGTATGTTGAGGTCCTGATTGCATTTTTGAAATTTTTTTTCAGTTTTTTTTTTTTTTTAATAAAGCTGCCATACAAGGGATTTTTCCACATACCGAGCAAGTGCCGTGGTGAGGCCGTCAGGCCGAACCACGGCACTTGCGAGGTCACAAAGCTCAAGCGAGGCCGCAGGCCGAGCTTGAGCGCCTTAGGCCGCGAGGCCGTAGGCCGAGCCCACTGGTGCGAAGGTCGTGGTGAGGCCGCAAGGCCGAACCACGACCGTCGCACCAGTCACATGCACAATTTGGCGAGGCCGCAGGCCGAGCTTCAGCCACGAGCTCAAGCGAGGCCGTAGGCCGAGCTTGAGTTCCAATGGCGCGAGGCCGTAGGCCGAGCCACTGGTGCAAAGGGTCGTAGTGAGGCCGCAAGGCCGAACCACGACCCTTGCACCAGTCACAGGCACAAGTCGGCGAGGCCACAGGCCGAGCCTCAGCCACGAGCTCAAGCGAGGCCGTAGGCCGAGCTTGAGTTCCAATGGCGCGAGGCCGTAGGCCGAGCCACTGGTGCAAAGGGTCGTGGTGAGGCCGCAAGGCCGAACCACGACCCTTGCACCAGTCACAGGCACAAGTTGGCGAGGCCGCAGGCCGAGCCTAAGCCACGAGCTCAAGCGAGGCCGTAGGCCGAGCTTGAGTTCCAGTGGCGCGAGGCCGTAGGCCGAGCCACTGGTGCAAAGGGTCGTGGTGAGGCCGCAAGGCCGAACCACGACCCTTGCACCAGTCACAGACAAATTTTTGACAATTAGGAGGTCACCAGCCGAATTCAGTGCGAGGCCGTAGGCCGAGCCGCTCGTACTCCCCTTGACGGAACATACTGAATTGGTGGATTTATATGGTTTCTTCGACTGAACTTGAAATTTCTTTTGCGTTTCCACCACCATTAGGAGATTTGTACCCATCCCACTTCAATCTTCATTTTCGGTCATGGAAATCAAAAATCATCATCATCATCAGCCAATTTTCTCATGTATTACTTTTTCTTACCCATTTTCAACACACACTCACCGTTTTCTTCAAGTTTTTAAAGTCGAAGTTAAATACTCGACCCCAACCCAACAGCACAAAGTCCCCGCGGGCCGCTTGCGGCCCGCGCACCCACGCAAAACACTAGTTAATACTATATAAAGCTGAATTACCACTGACTCACTGACTCACTCACTTAGATGGTTGTTTGGAGACTTGGGGGGGTATGGGGAGAAATGTGAGTATGGGGTCGTGTAGAGGAGAAAAACGTAAGATCAGGAAAAATACCTGATCTTCGGAAGGTCAACTCCTCGACGTGGACCCCCCACGGATCTCGGAAAGTAAGACAGGTGGGGGGAAACTGTTTAAACTAAAAATGGATGTTAACCTTGGACCTCTTTAGAGAAATGAAAAAAAACATGGCTCCCATACAAAAAAAAAAAAAACCCATACAAACTTTGGACGTTCGTAACTCGAAAACGGTTCGACATAGGAGGGGGGGGTTCGAACAAATGTCATAGGCGATCGGGGGCCCCAACTGGCAGGGGCCCCCAAAAGGATGTTCAGGGGCCCCAAATTTTCAAAATGGTCCTAGGAGGCTGATTTTTTGTTTCCGAGGGTATGTTGAGGTCCTGATTGCATTTTTGAAATTTTTTTCAAGTTTTTTTTTTTTTTTAATATAGCTGCCATACAAGGGATTTTTCAGCATACCGAGCAAGTGCCGTGGTGAGGCCGTCAGGCCGAACCACGGCACTTGCGAGGTCACAAAGCTCAAGCGAGGCCGCAGGCCGAGCTTGAGCGCCTTAGGACGCGAGGCCGTAGGCCGAGCTCACTGGTGCGAGGTCGTGGTGAGGCCGCAAGGCCGAACCACGACCGTCGCACCAGTCACAGGCACAAATCAGCGAGGCCGCAGGCCGAGCTTCAGCCACGAGCTCAAGCGAGGCCGTAGGCCGAGCTTGAGTTCCAATGGCGCGAGGCCGTAGGCCGAGCCACTGGTGCAAAGGGTCGTGGTGAGGCCGCAAGGCCGAACCACGACCCTTGCACCAGTCACAGACAAATTACTGACATTTACGTGGTCACCAGCCGAATTCAGTGCGAGGCCGAAGGCCGAGCCACTCGTACCCCCTTTGACGAAAAATACTGGATTGGTGGATTTATATGGTTTCTTCGACTGAACTTGAAATTTCTTCTGCGTTTCCACCACCATTAGGAGATTTGTACCCATTCCACTTCAATCTTCATTTTCGGTCATGGAAATCAAAAATCATCATCATCATCAGCCAATTTTCTCATGTATTACTTTTTCTTACCCATTTTCAACACACACTCACCGTTTTCTTCAAGTTTTTAAAGTCGCACCTAAAGACCCGACCCCAACCCAACAGCACACCCCCCCCCGCGGGCCGCTTGCGGCCCGCGCACCCACGCAAAACACTAGTTATACTATATAAAGTTAAATTACCACTGACTCACTTAGATAGTTGTTTGGAGAACTGGGGGGGTATGGGGGGAAAAGTGAGTATGAGGTCTCGTAGGGGGGGAGAATGTAACCCAGGGAAAAATACCTGATCTTCGGAAGGTCAACTCCTCGACGTGGACCCCCAACGGATCTCGGAAAGTAAGACAGGTGGGGGGAAACTGTTTAAACTAAAAATGGATGTTAACCTTGGACCTCTTTAGAGAAATGAAAAAAAACATGGCTCCCATACAAAAAAAAAAAAAACCCATACAAACTTTGGACGTTCATAACTCGAAAACGGTTCGACATAGGAGGGGGGGGTTCGAACAAATGTCATAGGCGATCGGGGGCCCCAACTGGCAGGGGCCCCCAAAAGGATGTTCAGGGGCCCCAAATTTTCAAAATGGTCCTAGGAGGCTGATTTTTTGTTTCCGAGGGTATGTTGAGGTCCTGATTGCATTTTTGAAATTTTTTTCAAGTTTTTTTTTTTTTTTAATATAGCTGCCATACAAGGGATTTTTCCACATACCGAGCAAGTGCCGTGGTGAGGCCGTCAGGCCGAACCACGGCACTTGCGAGGTCACAAAGCTCAAGCGAGGCCGCAGGCCGAGCTTGAGCGCCTTAGGACGCGAGGCCGTAGGCCGAGCTCACTGGTGCGAGGTCGTGGTGAGGCCGCAAGGCCGAACCACGACCGTCGCACCAGTCACAGGCACAAATCGGCGAGGCCGCAGGCCGAGCTTCAGCCACGAGCTCAAGCGAGGCCGTAGGCCGAGCTTGAGTTCCAATGGCGCGAGGCCGTAGGCCGAGCCACTGGTGCAAAGGGTCGTGGTGAGGCCGCAAGGCCGAACCACGACCCTTGCACCAGTCACAGGCACAAGTTGGCGAGGCCGCAGGCCGAGCCTCAACCACGAGCTCAAGCGAGGCCGTAGGCCGAGCTTGAGTTCCAGTGGCGCGAGGCCGTAGGCCGAGCCACTGGTGCAAAGGGTCGTGGTGAGGCCGCAAGGCCGAACCACGACCCTTGCACCAGTCACAGACAAATTACTGACATTTACGAGGTCACCAGCCGAATTCAGTGCGAGGCCGAAGGCCGAGCCGCTCGTACCCCCTTTGACGAAAAATACTGGATTGGTGGATTTATATGGTTTATTCGACTGAACTTGAAATTTCTTCTGCGTTTCCACCACCATTAGGAGATTTGTACCCATTCCACTTGGATCTTCATTTTCGGTCATGGAAATCAAAAATCATCATCATCATCAGCCAATTTTCTCATGTATTACTTTTTCTTACCCATTTTCAACACACACTCACCGTTTTCTTCAAGTTTTTAAAGTCGAAGTTAAATACTCGACCCCAACCCAACAGCACGAAGTCCCCGCGGGCCGCTTGCGGCCCGCGCACCCACGCAAAACACTAGTTATACTATATAAAGTTAAATTACCACTGACTCACTCACTTAGATAGTTGTTTGGAGAACTGGGGGGGTCGGGGGGAAAATGTGAATATGAGGTCATGTAGGGGGTGGTTCAGAGGCAAAGGGAAAAATACCTGATCTTCGGAAGGTCAACTCCTCGACGTGGACCCCCCACGGATCTCGGAAAGTAAGACAGGTGGGGGGAAACTGTTTAAACTAAAAATGGATGTTAACCTGGGACCTCTTTAGAGAAATGAAAAAAAACATGGCTCCCATACAAAAAAAAAAAAAGCCATACAAACTTTGGACGTTCGTAACTCGAAAACGGTTCGACATAGGAGGGGGGGGTTCGAACAAATGTCATAGGCGATCGGGGGCCCCAACTGGCAGGGGCCCCCAAAAGGATGTTCAGGGGCCCCAAATTTTCAAAATGGTCCTAGGAGGCTGATTTTTTGTTTCCGAGGGTATGTTGAGGTCTTGATTGCATTTTTGAAATTTTTTTTAAGTTTTTTTTTTTTTTTAATATAGCTGCCATACAAGGGATTTTTCACCATACCGAGCAAGTGCCGTGGTGAGGCCGTCAGGCCGAACCACGGCACTTGCGAGGTCACAAAGCTCAAGCGAGGCCGCAGGCCGAGCTTGAGCGCCTTAGGCCGCGAGGCCGTAGGCCGAGCCCACTGGTGCGAAGGTCGTGGTGAGGCCGCAAGGCCGAACCACGACCGTCGCACCAGTCACATGCACAATTTGGCGAGGCCGCAGGCCGAGCTTCAGCCACGAGCTCAAGCGAGGCCGTAGGCCGAGCTTGAGTTCCAATGGCGCGAGGCCGTAGGCCGAGCCACTGGTGCAAAGGGTCGTGGTGAGGCCGCAAGGCCGAACCACGACCCTTGCACCAGTCACCTCAGGCACAAGTCGGCGAGGCCGCAGGCCGAGCCTCAGCCACGAGCTCAAGCGAGGCCGTAGGCCGAGCTTGAGTTCCAATGGCGCGAGGCCGTAGGCCGAGCCACTGGTGCAAAGGGTCGTGGTGAGGCCGCAAGGCCGAACCATGACCCTTGCACCAGTCACAGACAATTTACTGACATTTACGAGGTCACCAGCCGAATTCAGTGCGAGGCCGTAGGCCGAGCTGCTCGTACCCCCTTTGACGGAACATACTGAATTGGTGGATTTATATGGTTTCTTCGACTGAACTTGAAATTTCTTTTGCGTTTCCACCACCATTAGGAGATTTGTACCCATTCCACTTCAATCTTCATTTTCGGTCATGGATATCAAAAATCATCATCATCATCAGCCAATTTTCTAATGTATAGCCACTTCTTACCCATTTTCAACACACATTCACCGTTTTCTTAAAGTTTTTTCAAGTCGAACACAAATGACGACCCCAACCCAACAGCACACCCCCCCCCGCGGGCCGCTTGCGGCCCGCGCACCCACGCAAAACACTAGTTAATACTATATAAAGTTAAATTACCACTGACTCACTGACATAGTTGTTTGGAGAACTGGGGGGGTATGGGGAGAAATGTGAGTATGAGGTCTCGTAGAGGGGGAGAATGTAAGCTCAGGAAAAATACCTGATCTTCGGAAGGTCAACTCCTCGACCTGGACCCCCTACGGATCTCGGAAAGTAAGACAGGTGGGGGGAAACTGTTTTAACTAAAAATGGATGTTAACCTTGGACCTCTTTAGAGAAATGAAAAAAAACATGGCTCCCATACAAAAAAAAAAAAAACCCATACAAACTTTGGACGTTCGTAACTCGAAAACGGTTCGACATAGGAGGGGAGGGTTCGAACAAATGTCATAGGCGATCGGGGGCCCCAACTGGCGGGGGCCCCCAAATGGATGTTCAGGGGCCCCAAATTTTCAAAATGGTCCTTGGAGGCTGATTTTTTGTTTCCGAGGGTATGTTGAGGTCCTGATTGCATTTTTGAAATTTTTTTTCAGTTTTTTTGTTTTTTTAATATAGCTGCCATACAAAGGATTTTTAATCATACCGAGCAAGTGCCGTGGTGAGGCCGTCAGGCCGAACCACGGCACTTGCGAGGTCACAAAGCTCAAGCGAGGCCGCAGGCCGAGCTTGAGCGCCTTAGGCCGCGAGGCCGTAGGCCGAGCCCACTGGTGCGAAGGTCGTGGTGAGGCCGCAAGGCCGAACCACGACCGTCGCACCAGTCACAGGCACAATTTGGCGAGGCCGCAGGCCGAGCTTCAGCCACGAGCTCAAGCGAGGCCGTAGGCCGAGCTTGAGTTTCAATGGCGCGAGGCCGTAGGCCGAGCCACTGGTGCAAAGGGTCGTGGTGAGGCCGCAAGGCCGAACCACGACCCTTGCACCAGTCACAGGCACAAGTTGGCGAGGCCGCAGGCCGAGCTTCAACCACGAGCTCAAGCGAGGCCGTAGGCCGAGCTTGAGTTCCAATGGCGCGAGGCCGTAGGCCGAGCCACTGGTGCAAAGGGTCGTGGTGAGGCCGCAAGGCCGAACCACGACCCTTGCACCAGTCACAGGCACAAGTCGGCGAGGCCGCAGGCCGAGCCTCAGCCCCGAGCTCAAGCGAGGCCGTAGGCCGAGCTTGAGTTCCAGTGGCGCGAGGCCGTAGGCCGAGCCACTGGTGCAAAGGGTCGTGGTGAGGCCGCAAGGCCGAACCACGACCCTTGCACCAGTCACAGACATATTAGTGACATTTACGAGGTCACCAGCCAAACTCAGTGCGAGGCCGAAGGCCGAGCCGCTCGTACCCCCTTTGACGAAAAATACTGGATTGCTGGATTTTATGGTTTTTTCGACTGAACTTGAAATTTCTTCTGCGTTTCCACCACCATTAGGAGATTTGTACCCATTCCACTTGGATCTTCATTTTCGGTCATGGAAATCAAAAATCATCATCATCATCAGCCAATTTTCTCATGTATTTTGATTTCTTACCCATTTTCAACACACATTCACCGTTTTCTTCAAGTTTTTAAAAGTCGAACACAAATGACGGCCCCAACCTAAGTCAACGACGTCCCCGCGGGCCGCTTGCGGCCCGCGCACCCACGCAAAACACTAGTTAATACTATATAAAGCTAAATTACCACTCACTCACTCACTGACATAGTTGTTTGGAGACTTGGGGAGGTATGGGGAGAAATGTGAGTATGAGGTCTCGTAGAGGGGGAGAATGTAAGCTCAGGAAAAATACCTGATCTTCGGAAGGTCAACTCCTCGACGTGGACCCCCTATGGATCTCGGAAAGTAAGACAGGTGGGGGGAAACTGTTTAAACTAAAAATGGATGTTAACCTTGGACCTCTTTAGAGAAATGAAAAAAAACATGGCTCCCATACAAAAAAAAAAAAAACCCATACAAACTTTGGACGTTCGTAACTCGAAAACGGTTCGACATAGGAGGGGGGGGTTCGAACAAATGTCATAGGCGATCGGGGGCCCCAACTGGCGGGGGCCCCCAAATGGATGTTCAGGGGCCCCAAATTTTCAAAATGGTCCTAGGAGGCTGATTTTTTGTTTCCGAGGGTATGTTGAGGTCCTGATTGCATTTTTGAAATTTTTTTTCAGTTTTTTTTTTTTTTTAATATAGCTGCCATACAAGGGATTTTTCCACATACCGAGCAAGTGCCGTGGTGAGGCCGTCAGGCCGAACCACGGCACTTGCGAGGTCACAAAGCTCAAGCGAGGCCGCAGGCCGAGCTTGAGCGCCTTAGGCCGCGAGGCCGTAGGCCGAGCCCACTGGTGCGAAGGTCGTGGTGAGGCCGCAAGGCCGAACCACGACCGTCGCACCAGTCACAGGCACAAGTTGGCGAGGCCGCAGGCCGAGCTTCAGCCACGAGCTCAAGCGAGGCCGTAGGCCGAGCTTGAGTTTCAATGGCGCGAGGCCGTAGGCCGAGCCACTGGTGCAAAGGGTCGTGGTGAGGCCGCAAGGCCGAACCACGACCCTTGCACCAGTCACAGGCACAACTTGGCGAGGCCGCAGGCCGAGCCTCAGCCACGAGCTCAAGCGAGGCCGTAGGCCGAGCTTGAGTTCCAATGGCGCGAGGCCGTAGGCCGAGCCACTGGTGCAAAGGGTCGTGGTGAGGCCGCAAGGCCGAACCACGACCCTTGCACCAGTCACAGGCACAAGTTGGCGAGGCCGCAGGCCGAGCCTCAGCCACGAGCTCAAGCGAGGCCGTAGGCCGAGCTTGAGTTCCAGTGGCGCGAGGCCGTAGGCCGAGCCACTGGTGCAAAGGGTCGTGGTGAGGCCGCAAGGCCGAACCACGACCCTTGCACCAGTCACAGACAAATTACTGACATTTACGAGGTCACCAGCCGAATTCAGTGCGAGGCCGAAGGCCGAGCCGCTCGTACCCCCTTTGACGAAAAATACTGGATTGGTGGATTTATATGGTTTCTTCGACTGAACTTGAAATTTCTTCTGCGTTTCCACCACCATTAGGAGATTTGTACCCATTCCACTTGCATCTTCATTTTCGGTCATGGAAATCAAAAATCATCATCATCATCAGCCAATTTTCTAATGTATAGCCACTTCTTACCCATTTTCAACACACACTCACCGTTTTCTTCAAGTTTTACAAGTCGCACCTAAAGACCCGACCCCAACCCAACAGCACACCCCCCCCCCGCGGGCCGCTTGCGGCCCGCGCACCCACGCAAAACACTAGTTAATACTATATAAAGCTTAATTACCACTGACTCACTCACTGACATAGTTGTTTGGAGACTTGGGGGGGTAAGGGGGGAAATAGGAGTATACACTCATGTAGAGGGGGAGAATGTAAGCTCAGGAAAAATACCTGATCTTCGGAAGGTCAACTCCTCGACGTGGACCCCCCATGGATCTCGGAAAGTAAGACAGGTGGGGGGAAACTGTTTAAACTAAAAATGGATGTTAACCTTGGACCTCTTTAGAGAAATGAAAAAAAAACATGGCTCCCATACAAAAAAAAAAAAAACCCATACAAACTTTGAACGTTCGTAACTCGAAAACGGTTCGACATCGGAGGGGGGGGTTCGAACAAATGTCATAGGCGATCGGGGGCCCCAACTGGCGGGGGCCCCAAAATGGATGTTCAGGGGCCCCAAATTTTCAAAATGGTCCTAGGAGGCTGATTTTTTGTTTCCGAGGGTATGTTGAGGTCCTGATTGCATTTTTGAAATTTTTTTTCAGTTTTTTTTTTTTTTTAATATAGCTGCCATACAAAGGATTTTTAATCATACCGAGCAAGTGCCGTGGTGAGGCCGTCAGGCCGAACCACGGCACTTGCGAGGTCACAAAGCTCAAGCGAGGCCGCAGGCCGAGCTTGAGCGCCTTAGGCCGCGAGGCCGTAGGCCGAGCTTGAGTTCCAATGGCGCGAGGCCGTAGGCCGAGCCACTGGTGCAAAGGGTCGTGGTGAGGCCGCAAGGCCGAACCACGACCCTTGCACCAGTCACAGACAAATTACTGACATTTACGAGGTCACCAGCCGAATTCAGTGCGAGGCCGAAGGCCGAGCCGCTCGTACCCCCTTTGACGAAAAATACTGGATTGGTGGATTTATATGGTTTCTTCGACTGAACTTGAAATTTCTTCTGCGTTTCCACCACCATTAGGAGATATGTACCCATTCCACTTCAATCTTCGTATCCGGTCATGGAAATCAAAAATCATCATCATCATCAGCCAATTTTCTAATGTATAGCCACTTCTTACCCATTTTCAACACACATTCACCGTTTTCTTCAAGTTTTTTCAAGTCGAACACAAATGACGACCCCAACCCAACAGCACACCCCCCCCCCGCGGGCCGCTTGCGGCCCGCGCACCCACGCAAAACACTAGTTAATACTATATAAAGTTAAATTACCACTGACTGACTGACTGACTGACTGACTGACTGACATAGTTGTTTGGAGACTTGGGGGGGTATGGGGGGAAATGTGAGTATGAGGTCTTGTAGAGGGGGAGAATGTAAGCTCAGGAAAAATACCTGATCTTCGGAAGGTCAACTCCTCGACGTGGACCCCCCATGGATCTCGGAAAGTAAGACAGGTGGGGGGAAACTGTTTTAACTAAAAATGGATGTTAACCTTGGACCTCTTTAGAGAAATGAAAAAAAACATGGCTCCCATACAAAAAAAAAAAAAACCCATACAAACTTTGGACGTTCGTAACTCGAAAACGGTTCGACATAGGAGGGGGGGGTTCGAACAAATGTCATAGGCGATCGGGGGCCCCAACTGGCGGGGGCCCCCAAATGGATGTTCAGGGGCCCCAAATTTTCAAAATGGTCCTAGGAGGCTGATTTTTTGTTTCCGAGGGTATGTTGAGGTCCTGATTGCATTTTTGAAATTTTTTTAAAGTTTTTTTTTTTTTTTAATATAGCTGCCATACAAAGGATTTTTCACCATACCGAGCAAATGCCGTGGTGAGGCCGTCAGGCCGAACCACGGCACTTGCGAGGTCACAAAGCTCAAGCGAGGCCGCAGGCCGAGCTTGAGCGCCTTAGGCCGCGAGGCCGTAGGCCGAGCCCACTGGTGCGAAGGTCGTGGTGAGGCCGCAAGGCCGAACCACGACCGTCGCACCAGTCACAGGCACAAATCGGCGAGGCCGCAGGCCGAGCCTCAGACACGAGCTCAAGCGAGGCCGTAGGCCGAGCTTGAGTTCCAGTGGCGCGAGGCCGTAGGCCGAGCCACTGGTGCAAAGGGTCGTGGTGAGGCCGCAAGGCCGAACCACGACCCTTGCACCAGTCACAGACAAATTACTGACATTTACGAGGTCACCAGCCAAACTCAGTGCGAGGCCGAAGGCCGAGCCGCTCGTACCCCCTTTGACGAAAAATACATGGTTTGGTGGATTTATATGGTTTCTTCGACTGAATTTGAAATTACTTCTGCGTCTCCACCACCATTAGGAGATTTGTACCCATTCCACTTGGATCTTCATTTTCGGTCATGGAAATCAAAAATCATCATCATCATCAGCCAATTTTCTAATGTATAGCCACTTCTTACCCATTTTCAACACACACTCACCGTTTTCTTCAAGTTTTTAAAAGTCGTACCTAAAGACCCGACCCCAACCCAACAGCACGACGTTCCCGCGGGCCGCTTGCGGCCCGCGCACCCACGCAAAACACTAGTTATACTATATAAAGTTAAATTACCACTGACTCACTCACTTAGATAGTTGTTTGGAGAACTGGGGGGGTCGGGGGGAAAATGTGAATATGAGGTCATGTAGGGGGTGGTTCAGAGGCAAAGGGAAAAATACCTGATCTTCGGAAGGTCAACTCCTCGACGTGGACCCCCCACGGATCTCGGAAAGTAAGACAGGTGGGGGGAAACTGTTTAAACTAAAAATGGATGTTAACCTGGGACCTCTTTAGAGAAATGAAAAAAAACATGGCTCCCATACAAAAAAAAAAAAAAGCCATACAAACTTTGGACGTTCGTAACTCGAAAACGGTTCGACATAGGAGGGGGGGGTTCGAACAAATGTCATAGGCGATCGGGGGCCCCAACTGGCAGGGGCCCCCAAAAGGATGTTCAGGGGCCCCAAATTTTCAAAATGGTCCTAGGAGGCTGATTTTTTGTTTCCGAGGGTATGTTGAGGTCTTGATTGCATTTTTGAAATTTTTTTTAAGTTTTTTTTTTTTTTTAATATAGCTGCCATACAAGGGATTTTTCACCATACCGAGCAAGTGCCGTGGTGAGGCCGTCAGGCCGAACCACGGCACTTGCGAGGTCACAAAGCTCAAGCGAGGCCGCAGGCCGAGCTTGAGCGCCTTAGGCCGCGAGGCCGTAGGCCGAGCCCACTGGTGCGAAGGTCGTGGTGAGGCCGCAAGGCCGAACCACGACCGTCGCACCAGTCACATGCACAATTTGGCGAGGCCGCAGGCCGAGCTTCAGCCACGAGCTCAAGCGAGGCCGTAGGCCGAGCTTGAGTTCCAATGGCGCGAGGCCGTAGGCCGAGCCACTGGTGCAAAGGGTCGTGGTGAGGCCGCAAGGCCGAACCACGACCCTTGCACCAGTCACCTCAGGCACAAGTCGGCGAGGCCGCAGGCCGAGCCTCAGCCACGAGCTCAAGCGAGGCCGTAGGCCGAGCTTGAGTTCCAATGGCGCGAGGCCGTAGGCCGAGCCACTGGTGCAAAGGGTCGTGGTGAGGCCGCAAGGCCGAACCATGACCCTTGCACCAGTCACAGACAATTTACTGACATTTACGAGGTCACCAGCCGAATTCAGTGCGAGGCCGTAGGCCGAGCTGCTCGTACCCCCTTTGACGGAACATACTAAATTGGTGGATTTATATGGTTTCTTCGACTGAACTTGAAATTTCTTTTGCGTTTCCACCACCATTAGGAGATTTGTACCCATTCCACTTCAATCTTCATTTTCGGTCATGGATATCAAAAATCATCATCATCATCAGCCAATTTTCTAATGTATAGCCACTTCTTACCCATTTTCAACACACATTCACCGTTTTCTTAAAGTTTTTTCAAGTCGAACACAAATGACGACCCCAACCCAACAGCACACCCCCCCCCGCGGGCCGCTTGCGGCCCGCGCACCCACGCAAAACACTAGTTATACTATATAAAGTTAAATTACCACTCACTGACTCACTGACTCACTTAGATAGTTGTTTGGAGAACTGGGGGGGTATGGGGAGAAATGTGAGTATGAGGTCTCGTAGGGGGGGAGAATGTAACCCAGGGAAAAATACCTGATCTTCGGAAGGTCAACTCCTCGACGTGGACCCCCAACGGATCTCGGAAAGTAAGACAGGTGGGGGGAAACTGTTTAAACTAAAAATGGATGTTAACCTTGGACCTCTTTAGAGAAATGAAAAAAAACATGGCTCCCATACAAAAAAAAAAAAAACCCATACAAACTTTGGACGTTCGTAACTCGAAAACGGTTCGACATCGATGGGGGGTGCTTGAACAAATGTCATAGGGAATGGGGGGCCCCAACTGGCAGGGGCCCCCAAAAGGATGTTCAGGGGCCCCAAATTTTCAAAATGGTCCTAGGAGGCTGATTTTTTGTTTCCGAGGGTATTTTCAGGTCCTGATTGGCTTTTTGAAAAAAAAGTTAAGTTTTTTTTTTTTTTTAATATAGCTGCCATACAAAGGATTTTTCACCATACCGAGCAAGTGCCGTGGTGAGGCCGTCAGGCCGAACCACGGCACTTGCGAGGTCACAAAGCTCAAGCGAGGCCGCAGGCCGAGCTTGAGCGCCTTAGGACGCGAGGCCGTAGGCCGAGCTCACTGGTGCGAGGTCGTGGTGAGGCCGCAAGGCCGAACCACGACCGTCGCACCAGTCACAGGCACAATTTGGCGAGGCCGCAGGCCGAGCTTCAGCCACGAGCTCAAGCGAGGCCGTAGGCCGAGCT
The DNA here is from genome assembly GCA_914767915.1 of Agriopis aurantiaria. Taxonomy (NCBI): domain Eukaryota; kingdom Metazoa; phylum Arthropoda; class Insecta; order Lepidoptera; family Geometridae; genus Agriopis; species Agriopis aurantiaria. The sequence continues at coordinate 7,583,036 of OU612001.1, read as the reverse complement.
TGAGTTTCAATGGCGCGAGGCCGTAGGCCGAGCCACTGGTGCAAAGGGTCGTGGTGAGGCCGCAAGGCCGAACCACGACCCTTGCACCAGTCACAGGCACAAGTTGGCGAGGCCGCAGGCCGAGCTTTAGCCACGAGCTCAAGCGAGGCCGTAGGCCGAGCTTGAGATCCAATGGCGCGAGGCCGTAGGCCGAGCCACTGGTGCAAAGGGTCGTGGTGAGGCCGCAAGGCCGAACCACGACCCTTGCACCAGTCACAGGCACAAGTTGGCGAGGCCGCAGGCCGAGCCTCAGCCACGAGCTCAAGCGAGGCCGTAGGCCGAGCTTGAGTTCCAATGGCGCGAGGCCGTAGGCCGAGCCACTGGTGCAAAGGGTCGTGGTGAGGCCGCAAGGCCGAACCACGACCCTTGCACCAGTCACAGACAAATTACCGACATTTACGAGGTCACCAGCCGAATTCAGTGCGAGGCCGAAGGCCGAGCCGCTCGTACCCCCTTTGACGAAAAATACTGGATTGGTGGATTTATATGGTTTCTTCGACTGAACTTGAAATTTCTTCTGCGTTTCCACCACCATTAGGAGATTTGTACCCATTCCACTTCGATCTTCATTTTCGATCATGGAAATCAAAAATCATCATCATCATCAGCCAATTTTCTAATGTATAGCCACTTCTTACCCATTTTCAACACACATTCACCGTTTTCTTCAAGTTTTTAAAAGTCGAACACAAATGACGGCCCCAACCCAACAGCACGACGTTCCCGCGGGCCGCTTGCGGCCCGCGCACCCACGCAAAACACTAGTTAATACTATATAAAGCTAAATTACCACTGACTCACTGACTTAGATAGTTGTTTGGAGACTTGGGGGGGTATGGGGAGAAATAGGAGTATACACTCATGTAGAGGGGGAGAATGTAAGCTCAGGAAAAATACGGGACCTTCGGAAGGTCAACTCCTCGACGTGGACCCCCTACGGATCTCGGAAAGTAAGACAGGTGGGGGGAAACTGTTTCAACTAAAAATGGATGTTAACCTTGGACCTCTTTAGAAAAATGAAAAAAAACATGGCTCCCATACAAAAAAAAAAAAAACCCATACAAACTTTGGACGTTCGTAACTCGAAAACGGTTCGACATAGGAGGGGGGGGTTCGAACAAATGTCATAGGCGATCGGGGGCCCCAACTGGCGGGGGCCCCCAAATGCATGTTCAGGGGCCCCAAATTTTCAAAATGGTCCTAGGAGGCTGATTTTTTGTTTCCGAGGGTATGTTGAGGTCCTGATTGCATTTTTGAATTTTTTTTTCAGTTTTTTTTTTTTTTTAATATAGCTGCCATACAAGGGATTTTTCCACATACCGAGCAAGTGCCGTGGTGAGGCCGTCAGGCCGAACCACGGCACTTGCGAGGTCACAAAGCTCAAGCGAGGCCGCAGGCCGAGCTTGAGCGCCTTAGGCCGCGAGGCCGTAGGCCGAGCCCACTGGTGCGAAGGTCGTGGTGAGGCCGCAAGGCCGAACCACGACCGTCGCACCAGTCACAGGCACAATTTGGCGAGGCCGCAGGCCGAGCTTCAGCCACGAGCTCAAGCGAGGCCGTAGGCCGAGCTTGAGTTCCAATGGTTCGAGGCCGTAGGCCGAGCCACTGGTGCAAAGGGTCGTGGTGAGGCCGCAAGGCCGAACCACGACCCTTGCACCAGTCACCTCAGGCACAAGTCGGCGAGGCCGCAGGCCGAGCCTCAGCCACGAGCTCAAGCGAGGCCGTAGGCCGAGCTTGAGTTCCAATGGCGCGAGGCCGTAGGCCGAGCCACTGGTGCAAAGGGTCGTGGTGAGGCCGCAAGGCCGAACCATGACCCTTGCACCAGTCACAGACAATTTACTGACATTTACGAGGTCACCAGCCGAATTCAGTGCGAGGCCGTAGGCCGAGCCGCTCGTACCCCCTTTGACGGAACATACTGAATTGGTGGATTTATATGGTTTCTTCGACTGAACTTGAAATTTCTTTTGCGTTTCCACCACCATTAGGAGATTTGTACCCATTCCACTTCAATCTTCATTTTCGGTCATGGATATCAAAAATCATCATCATCATCAGCCAATTTTCTAATGTATAGCCACTTCTTACCCATTTTCAACACACATTCACCGTTTTCTTCAAGTTTTTTCAAGTCGAACACAAATGACGACCCCAACCCAACAGCACACCCCCCCCCGCGGGCCGCTTGCGGCCCGCGCACCCACGCAAAACACTAGTTAATACTATATAAAGCTTAATTACCACTCACTCACTCACTGACTGACATAGTTGTTTGGAGACTTGGGGGGGTATGGGGGGAAATAGGAGTATACACTCATGTAGAGGGGGAGAATGTAAGCTCAGGAAAAATACCTGATCTTCGGAAGGTCAACTCCTCGACGTGGACCCCCTACGGATCTCGGAAAGTAAGACAGGTGGGGGGAAACTGTTTAAACTAAAAATGGATGTTAACCTTGGACCTCTTTAGAGAAATGAAAAAAAACATGGCTCCCATACAAAAAAAAAAAAAACCCATACAAACTTTGGACGTTCGTAACTCGAAAACGGTTCGACATAGGAGGGGGGGGTTCGAACAAATGTCATAGGCGATCGGGGGCCCCAACTGGCGGGGGCCCCCAAATGGATGTTCAGGGGCCCCAAATTTTCAAAATGGTCCTAGGAGGCTGATTTTTTGTTTCCGAGGGTATGTTGAAGTCCTGATTGCATTTTTGAAATTTTTTTTCAGTTTTTTTTTTTTTTTAATATAGCTGCCATACAAGGGATTTTTCCACATACCGAGCAAGTGCCGTGGTGAGGCCGTCAGGCCGAACCACGGCACTTGCGAGGTCACAAAGCTCAAGCGAGGCCGCAGGCCGAGCTTGAGCGCCTTAGGACGCGAGGCCGTAGGCCGAGCCCACTGGTGCGAAGGTCGTGGTGAGGCCGCAAGGCCGAACCACGACCGTCGCACCAGTCACAGGCACAAGTCGGCGAGGCCGCAGGCCGAGCTTCAGCCACGAGCTCAAGCGAGGCCGTAGGCCGAGCTTGAGTTCCAATGGCGCGAGGCCGTAGGCCGAGCCACTGGTGCAAAGGGTCGTGGTGAGGCCGCAAGGCCGAACCACGACCCTTGCACCAGGCACAAGTTGGCGAGGCCGCAGGCCGAGCCTTAGTCACGAGCTCAAGCGAGGCCGTAGGCCGAGCTTGAGTTCCAGTGGCGCGAGGCCGTAGGCCGAGCCACTGGTGCAAAGGGTCGTGGTGAGGCCGCAAGGCCGAACCACGACCCTTGCACCAGTCACAGACAATTTACTGACATTTACGAGGTCACCAGCCGAATTCAGTGCGAGGCCGTAGGCCGAGCTGCTCGTACCCCCTTTGACGGAACATACTGAATTGGTGGATTTATATGGTTTCTTCGACTGAACTTGAAATTTCTTTTGCGTTTCCACCACCATTAGGAGATTTGTACCCATTCCACTTCAATCTTCATTTTCGGTCATGGATATCAAAAATCATCATCATCATCAGCCAATTTTCTCATGTATTTTGATTTCTTACCCATTTCAACACACATTCACCGTTTTCTTCAAGTTTTTTCAAGTCGAACACAAATGACGACCCCAACCCAACAGCACACCCCCCCCCGCGGGCCGCTTGCGGCCCGCGCACCCACGCAAAACACTAGTTAATACTATATAAAGCTGAATTAACACTCACTGACTCACTGACTGACATAGTTGTTTGGAGACTTGGGGAGGTATGGGGGGAAATGTGAGTATGAGGTCTCGTAGAGGGGGAGAATGTAAGCTCAGGAAAAATACCTGATCTTCGGAAGGTCAACTCCTCGACGTGGACCCCCCACGGATCTCGGAAAGTAAGACAGGTGGGGGGAAACTGTTTTAACTAAAAATGGATGTTAACCTTGGACCTCTTTAGAGAAATGAAAAAAAACATGGCTCCCATACAAAAAAAAAAAAAACCCATACAAACTTTGGACGTTCGTAACTCGAAAACGGTTCGACATAGGAGAGGGGGGTTCGAACAAATGTCATAGGCGATCGGGGGCCCCAACTGGCGGGGGCCCCCAAATGGATGTTCAGGGGCCCCAAATTTTCAAAATGGTCCTAGGAGGCTGATTTTTTGTTTCCGAGGGTATGTTGGGGTCCAGATTGCGAATTCAAATTTTTTTTTAAGTTTTTTTTTTTTTTTAATATAGCTGCCATACAAGGGATTTTTCCACATACCGAGCAAGTGCCGTGGTGAGGCCGTCAGGCCGAACCACGGCACTTGCGAGGTCACAAAGCTCAAGCGAGGCCGCAGGCCGAGCTTGAGCGCCTTAGGACGCGAGGCCGTAGGCCGAGCTCACTGGTGCGAGGTCGTGGTGAGGCCGCAAGGCCGAACCACGACCGTCGCACCAGTCACAGGCACAAGTCGGCGAGGCCGAAGGCCGAGCTTCATCCACGAGCTCAAGCGAGGCCGTAGGCCGAGCTTGAGTTCCAATGGCGCGAGGCCGTAGGCCGAGCCACTGGTGCAAAGGGTCGTGGTGAGGCCGCAAGGCCGAACCACGACCCTTGCACCAGTCACAGGCACAAGTTGGCGAGGCCGCAGGCCGAGCCTCAGCCACGAGCTCAAGCGAGGCCGCAGGCCGAGCTTGAGATCCAATGGCGCGAGGCCGTAGGCCGAGCCACTGGTGCAAGGGTCGTGGTGAGGCCGCAAGGCCGAACCACGACCCTTGCACCAGTCACAGGCACAAGTCGGCGAGGCCGCAGGCCGAGCTTCAGCCCCGAGCTCAAGCGAGGCCGTAGGCCGAGCTTGAGTTCCAGTGGCGCGAGGCCGTAGGCCGAGCTACTGGTGCAAAGGGTCGTGGTGAGGCCGCAAGGCCGAACCACGACCCTTGCACCAGTCACAGACAAATTACTGACATTTACGAGGTCACCAGCCGAATTCAGTGCGAGGCCGAAGGCCGAGCCGCTCGTACCCCCTTTGACGAAAAATATTGGATTGGTGGATTTATATGGTTTCTTCGACTGAACTTGAAATTTCTTCTGCGTTTCCACCACCATTAGGAGATTTGTACCCATTCCACTTCAATCTTCATTTTCGGTCATGGAAATCAAAAATCATCATCATCATCAGCCAATTTTCTCATGTATTTTGATTTCTTACCCATTTTCAACACACATTTACCGTTTTCTTCAAGTTTTTAAAAGTCAAACACAAGAGTCGACCCCAACCCAACAGCACGACGTTCCCGCGGGCCGCTTGCGGCCCGCGCACCCACGCAAAACACTAGTCTATAATATATAAAGCTCAATTACGACTACTGATTGACATCATTGTTTACCCTGTTCCCGGTTTGTGGGGTGAAAACGAGTGACGCGTCCGTGTAGAGACGCCGAATTCCACTGGGGAAAAATTATGAAAATTAAAAAAAAAAAAAAAATGCCCCCCCTCGGTGATCGTCGCGGCGCCATTTTTCATGACATGACAATATGGGTGTCATTTTTGAGTAAATCGGGGGTGCCAATTACGATTTTTTAGTTTTTTTTTTTTTTTTATTGATTATGGCAACCTTAAATTTTAAGTTGAAATTTTTCATTTTTCGACCTCTTTTTGAAAAATCACATTGTCAAAGCAATGTTGCCGTTTAAGAAAATTTTTGATGCCACCCCTTTTGTGATATCCTGTGGTTGATGAAAAAAAATGTGACAAAAAATTGGACAAGATGGCGGACCGCCCGGCGGCCATTTTGTATTTTGACGATAATTTGCACATTTTCGAAACGATTTTAGAGGTAGACGGCAACACCGGAGCAATTTTGAATGTACCGGTCGGTCGTGGGAATCGGTGAGTTCTGTCTCTTTATGAAGTTTTTTTCCCCATTTTTAGGGTAATTTTCGAGATTTTCCCGAAAAATATGAAAAGTAGAAATAACGTTATTTTTAAATGTTTTTTTGCACAACACGGTAGATTGCCACCGCCCAAATGACATTTGACCATTTTCATTTTTTTCACCTGGCAACACCGAGAGATGTCGATTTTTTTCGAAAATTTTACATCTCTCGCGCCAAGGACTCTTTTGGAATGTTGCCCTATTGGTGGCGCACAGTGTTTCACACGGTTGTGTAGACGCTGAACCGTAGTTTTCAGGAAAATTATGACATGTCAAAAAATCCAAGATGGCCGCCGACATGGTTTTTGTCGCGGCGCCATCTTTGACGACATGGCAACATGGGTGTCATTTTCGAGTAAATCGGGGGTGCCAATTACGATTTTGACATTTTTTTTTGAAAAAAAGTGAATATGGCAACCCTAAATTTTGACTTTAATTTTTTTCATTTTTAGATGCCAGTTTGAAAAATCAATTTGTTCAAGCAAATTTACTGCACGTATTTTTTTTTTACATTGACGTGTTGCCAGTATCCTGCAGACTGTAGAAAAAAATATTTAAAAAAAAAAACCAGACTGTAGGCAACCCCGCGGCCATTTTAAAAAAATGAAGAAATTTTCCAGATTTTAAATTCGTTTTTAATAGTGCTTGGCAACACCTGAGCGATTTGCATCGTACCAGTCGGTCGTAGGTATCGTAAAGTAGTGTCGCCTTGTGCGAACATTTTTCCCATTTTTAGGGTAAAATTTTGAGATTTTCCCCGAAAACATGAAAAATGGAAATAGCAACATTTTTCAATCAAATGTGCAAAAATAATATAGAAAGCAACCATTTCAATGACATTTGACCATTTTCGTTTCTTTCGAATGGCAACCCCGAGAGGTATGAATTTTTGTTTTTTTTCGGTCAGAGTCCACTTTGGCGAGTTACTTTGATCTACCAAAGTTGTCATATCAAATTGTTTATTTTATAAAAAAATTGCCAGTATCGTATAGTATTTTTTTTACGAAACAAGTGTTGCCACATTCAAAATGGCTGAAGCTGTGGCGGCCATTTCTTTAAATTGTTAGCGTTTTTTACATTTTCAAATCTACTTTTCAGGTGGTTGGCAACACTTGAACGGTAAAGTGTGCACAACCAATATGTCAATAGTACCCATTAGTGTTGCCAGGTATACTTTGTTTTTCTCATTTTCATAGTAATTTTAAAACTTTTCTTAACACCATATAAAAAAAAAAAACTTCCAAATCGGTAACTTGTATTAGGGTAAAAATGACTGACATTTCCATGTAGAGTATTACAGTTTGATTTGGGAAAAAGGCTGAAATGTCAAAAATCCAAGATGGCCGCCAACATGTTTTTTGTCGCGGCGCCATCTTTGAAGACATGGCAATATGGGTATCATTTTCGAGTAAATCGGGGGCGCTCATTACGATTTTGAACTTTTTTTTTGAAAAAAAGTGAAAATGGCAACCCTAAATTTTGACTTTAATTTTTTTCATTTTTGGAATCAGTTTTGTAAAATCGGTTTGTTCAAGCAAAATTGCTGCACGGATTTTTTATTTACAACGTCGTGTTGCCAGTATCGCTTAAAATGTAGAAAAAAAATATTATAAAAATATCAGCTCGTGAGGCTAATTAATGAAAAAGCTATATATTCTGTATATATATAATACGAAATGACGAGGCGGTATGGTCCTAAAAGCTTTAGCCTGTTCTGGTGAGTAAAAAAAGTTTCTGACAAATGCAATAATATTTTTTTTTCAGGCGGTATGTCCTAAAAAGCTTCAGCCCGATGGGCAATTATGGGCGAATAAAAAAAAACTTTTCTATCTGTCTAATTTGCTTTGATATTCTGCTAATTGCTTATGTTTGCATGTTTGGCGCTATTTCCTTGCTTATCGGCCATTTTATTTGTCACATAAATTTTTTATTTCTAATTACCTACGTTACAATAAAAAGAATACGCCAGCAGGGAGACCATCGCTTGGACAACTTTATATGGAATATATATATTAATATAAATGCTACATGATGGTAAGTTTTATATGTTTTGGAGGATGGATGGAAAACATAAAATTTGCTTGCTATAGTAGCTTGGAGCTTACCTATTAAGAAATCTTATCACATAAACTATGAAAAGTAATTTTAATATGCAATAGGTATGAGTAAGACTATCATCATATCATCATCTCATATATACAATACAAATTGATTGATTGAAACATAAGCAGTTGCCATACAACAAATCTGGTTTTTTACAGAAGAATGAATACATTTCATCAAATGGATATACAACACCGGAAAAGTACGACACATCAGTAAGTTTCATTGATTATTTTGCTATATTTAAGTTGTGTTATGGCGATTAGGGAAGAAAGGTTCTTGAGCCGTCCGGCGACTACGATCCGAAAGGCGCTGCGTAGGTAAGCCCACTAGATGACCGACGACAACACGAAAGTTGAAGGCATCCAGTAGAGTGTATAGTAGGTTGTATATGTATGGCATTGCAAGTTCAGTTTATTTGTGCAATTTCACAAATGTACTTAAGCGTCCGTCTATCACACTCGATTTCTTATGATTATGCTGGTCGGTTTCAGTTGAAATTTTATACACATCATATAATACATAGAGTTTGTTGATAGCTACATGACAGTGTAGTGGAAATAAATGAATTTCAATTTTTGGGTTAAATTTTAATGTACCTAACACCTACCATACATATTATATAATTATATTATGACTGTTGTAAGTAAAACCGATTGAGTTTAAAAAAAACTTAAGGTATTTGGTTTGATGGTCTGCTCTGCATCAATGATTTATGTAGTATTTAAATTAAATTATGTACAGTTTTGATGTCATCGCTCCAAAACTATGACGGAAAACATTGTAACGATAATCAAGTCCAAGAATCTCAACTTTTTAAAGACATATGAATAGTAGATATGATATCCATCAACATGCACTGAGCCAGCATGGTAGATTAGGGCCCATCCTCTCTCTTTCTTTCTGAGAGCAGGCCTGTGTCCCAGCAGTGAAAACATGATAGGCAAAAATTATTAATATGATATCATTACCGTTGAGATAGTTCGTTGGTCCAGTAGGTAGTGAACCTAACTTCTGAGCTTGGGGGCGTGGGCTCGATTCCCACCTAGGACAAACATTTATGTGATGAACATTTGTGTTTGTTCTATATCTGGTTGTTAATATCTATTTAAGTATGTATTGAATAATAATAAAACTATATATGTATGTACGTATATCAGTCTCTGGCAGCCATATCACAAGCTTTGCTTAGTTTGGGGTCAGATGACTGTGTGTGCAAAAATGACCTGAATATTTATTCATAATATACCACCCATACACTTTCAGCCTGTGGTGCATGCAGCATTTCCGGTGAACACACTACAACTTGGAAAGAATTCAACAGAAGTAAGTATATTTTTTCTATTGAAAACAAACATTTCATAAATTAAATTAAAAACCGACTGCATTGTATTAATGGTAAGTAAATAAAAAAGAAAAACTTACAAATTATGACTATTAGCTTACCCCCTGCTCGTACTCTACATTTTTAACATTTACTTATATTCATTTGCTTTTTAGGGCTCCATATCCGAAGAGTAACAACGGGACCCTATTATTAAGCCTACGATGTCTGTTTGTCTGTCTGTCTGTCTGTCTGTCTGTCTGTCTGTCCGTCCGTTCGTTCGTCCGTCCGTCCGTCCGTCCGTCCGTCCGTCCGTCTGTTTGTCCTACCTATTAACGGCTGTATCTTTCGAACCATAATAGATAGCCAGTAAAAAAAATCACAGAATGTGTAATGTTACGACAAATTGATGCTGATGATGACGTAATTACTTATGACATACCTATACATTTTCAGCCTGTGCTGCATGCATGTCCTGGGAACGCAGCAGCACAATGCGGAAAAGATTCAGTAGAGGTATTTGCGGCCTCTACTAATAGTTCTGCTCAAAATTCAGGTGAGTCAAATAATTTAGTTTGTTTGGCTGCTGGTTCTTTCCACCAATCTGATATCGGTAGTGGTTTGCAGTGTGTAGTTTTATCCGCATGTGGATTTGCCTATTCACATATCAAAAAACCTGACATCTTAGAAACTCAAGACATAAATGAAATTTTGTTATGTGGAAACAGTATATATTTAAATAAAGTAATTCAGAACGGCAACCCTAGATTACTAGAACCGGAGGAATTGCCTTCTGAATTGAAAATATCTAATTGCAATATCACAGTTACAGTTCCCACATGGGCAGCTCAGGGCCTATACCCAAAAAGTAGAGCTGATTACAATAGGTCTATTAATAAATTGGAAGACACATTAAAGTCCCTTTTCACCGTGCATTGTACATCAAATACAGGATTTCTATTCACGGGTCTACATGTAACAGTGTCGTTTTGGAAAAATGAAACAAATGGATGTTACTATTTGTTTAACTCTCATGCGGTCGGTCCAAACGGTAAATACGCTAATAATGAAGCCATGAATAAAGCTCGAATCTTTCAAGTAAATACTGAAAAAGACCTCTCTAAGTTGTTATTAACTAACGCTGCGTGTAACAATACCTATAATGAATATTCAATTCACGTTATGAAAGTAATAACTTTTCATAATGATGAAATTATTGACACTAACACCATGCATAGTGTTTCAGATATTCATTCGGACGTTAGATTATTGTCATCATTAGCTTTGCAACCTGTTGTATGCATAAGTAAAACAGATAAAGATGCATGCAAAAAAATGTATGTGCAACAACATAGACATATAACAGGACGTCCAAAAAAAGTAAGAACATCCAAAAAAAAATATGAAGAAGTCAACACAGTAAATTCTGATATTGTTGACAATATTACTGATTTAGAAATCAATAAAAGGTTATCAATGCAACCTGTCGTTTGCATAAAAGAAACAGACGTGAAAGCATGCAATGAATTTACACAACAACAGTCACTGCGTAAACCAGGGCGTCCGTTAAAGAAAAAAACTGGACAAAACAAGATTAAAGAAAACGCCCACTTAGATGCCTCCATTAAATATAACAAGACACATTCTGAAGTTCATCAAAGAGCTGTCAAGAAATATACTGATAAAACACCAAATGTTGGTAAAAGATCAATGGAGCTTTATGAAAAATCACAGCCTTTAAAAAGACAACGGACTCATCAGAAATTTTACAATGTCAGAAATGTTGCACCTCAATTAAGGAGGAATGGATTAATTGGCGAGAAATCTGGTGATGAGTTAAATCAAGTGCCCTTGTTTTGTTTGAAAAATCCCTCACTGTCTTCGCCGAACACTCATGTGTGTCCACATTGTTCGGCAAAGTTATTCGACGAGGAGAAAACGAGAACACAATGGTGTTGTGCTCAAAATAGGAACAACATATTGAAATTAGCTCCGCTAAATGAAGCTTTTTATTCAGATAGCTATTTCGTTAAATACGCCCGTCCCTATAACAATTTATTCGCTTTTACCGCCTTGAGTGCAACGCAAGGGTTTCAACACTTAAGAAATGGTTTAAGCTTTATTAAAATACAAGGCAAAACTTATCATCAGATTTACGATTTATCGTACACTGGACTTAGAAATCCAATTGGCATGTACATAGACGATGGCGAAGAACGTAAAAGACAAGCAGATAATTTAAGTCTCCGACAAGATATTCTCGCTGACATTACGAATTTTATCACAACAGTGAATCCGTTTGTTAATTGTTTCAAACGATTGAATGATGAACCAGCAGACAGAGCTCATCTTGTATTCGAAATGACGTCGCGTCGAACTCACGGCAATATATTGGGTGATATGCCTCGTGGTAACGAAGTCGCTGCTATTCTTAACACTGAACAAGAAACATATCAACGTAGAAGTATTGTCGTTTGGAAAATTGGTGAAGGAAGACCTCATACTGTAGACATTTTACAGCCGTTGTATGAAACACTACAGTATCCATTGCTCTATCCGCAAGGTGGTACTGGATGGGGTCTGAATGCATTAGATAATAATGGACGTAAATTATCACAGTTGAAATATTACAGATGTCTGTTATTGTCGGATGATAGATTTTCTCAATTGGGGCGGTTATCCGAAGAATGGGAGGTTGACATGTACTCTAGAATGGAAGAGGAGCGTTTACGGTACATATCAAATATGCAAAAGAAAAATTCAAACACTGCCTTACGGTCCGCTCCACTTGACGAAGTGGCACGCCAAATATCAACGGACGAAACGATTTTAAACGACGGTTTATTAGCTGGTAGAATTTATTTGCCAAATAGTTTTACCGGTGGAGCGCGTTATATGCAAACAAAATATTTGGACGGCATATGTACAGTGAATAGACTCGGTAAGCCTTCATATTTTTTGACCATAACCTGTAATCCGAAATGGATAGAAATTCAACAGTCTATGACAATGCCTAATGCGATTGGATCTTCTCCACTTATATGTGCTAGAGTTTTCAATCTAAAATTAGCTGAATTGCTACGTGATTTACGTAACGGAACTTTCTTTGGCGAGTGTGTTTACATAATGCACGTAATAGAGTTTCAGAAAAGAGGCTTGCCTCATGCTCATATATGTTTCAAAGTTAAAAGCAATGAACAGGCCATACAGAACATAGAAATCGATCGAGTAGTTCGAGCTGATATTCCCTCAATTGAAGAAGCTGGCGGCAGATTGCGAGAGGCAGTTATCAAACATATGATTCATGGACCCTGCGGTGAGGGTCGTAGGACAAATCTACCTTGCTGGGATTCTGAAAAAAAAAAGTGTACAAAGTATTTCCCCAAAGCCAACAATGAAGTGACTCATGTAGACGATAAAGGGTTTGTACACTATAAACGGAATGAAAACAATACAGCTGTTACAACTTACAGAAACAGACAAGTAACTGTAAGCGACGTATGGGTAGTTCCGTATAACGCTGCCTTACTGTTAAAATATGATTGTCATATAAACTTAGAGATTGCGTCAACGCGTAAAATAATAAAATATTTGTTTAAATATATAACAAAAGGGCCCGACGAAGCGCGTGTAGCCGTCGTACCGGAACACATACGAAATGATGAAATTGAACAATATGTCACAAAACGATATGTGGGATCGTGTAATGCAGTTTGGCGGATGCTTGAATTTGACATTGTAGGTCGAGAGCCGACTGTGAAACAAATATCAGTGCACCTGGAGGGACAGCGCAATGTTTGTTTCAGAGCTGGACAGGAAGCAGAGGCAATTGAAAATTCCAGTTCGGACCTGTTGATATATTTTAATCGACCTACAGAACCGGAATTCGATGACTTGACGTACCAAGATTTTTACGAAAAATATTTGGTACACAAATCACGACCAAAGACGCAGAGTGTGCCCGTGTACATGTCATCTGACGGCAAATACTTTGTAGTGAAGAGACAACGAAAAGAAATGATAACTCGATTATTCTGGGTGTCTCCCAGTAGAGGTGAACAGTTTTATCTCCGTTTGCTAATAGCGCAGTTCCCTTGTCGCGGTTATGGAGATCTGTTGGCTCTAGGCGGTTCAGATTGTACAACATTTCAAGAAACCGCACGGAATCTTGGCATAGCAAACGACGAAAATGAATATAGTAAAACGTTTGAAGAAGCCGCGACCTTCCTCACTGCAAACAGATTACGTAGATTCTTTGTTTTATTAATCACTAACGGAGGACCAGGTTTAATACTTTGGGAGAAATTCAAACATATTATATGTGAGGATTTAATAGAACGCAATCCCGATCAACCGCCGGAGCAAATGTACAGAGAAGCGTTGCTTCAAATCGACAGATTGTTACGAAATCACGGCAGTAGACTCGCTGATCACGGTCTGCCGTCTGTTCGAGACAACTCCACGGAACTGTCAAGAGAAATGGAAGAATACACAGACAGGACGGTACAGTTCAATGAATACGTTGAACATTGGTTGGAGTTATTATCCCCTGGGCAGAAAGCTGTATTTGAATATATTCAATGTCTGCTATGCGAGCAAAACTCTGCGGAGAACATTGAAAATGTATATAACATATTAACATATTATTAATTTATCCTAATAAAACTAACACGTTGATTGTATGGACATACATATACATACATACATATTTTTCGACTACCTTCAACAGTTTATTATATATATAGTAACTATAAAACTCAGCAAAGGTTGCACGAACAGACATACATCAGAAAAAGAATATATAATAATATTTTTTAGTCTTTATGACTATATTCATTTATAATTTTGTAATTTCAGCCAGAAACAAGCAACAAGCACACCGAAGACGATGCATGGAACAAGAGCAACTGAGCACTGTCTTCTCTATACTTGTATCAATTAGTTTTGTCACATTTCAAAATGATTAAATGAATGTTTATTTATTGTTATGATTAAAGGTTCTCGAATGGAGACCATGAACTGGTAAGCGTAACATAGCAAGTCTACCCATAAGATGGACAGACGGTCTAAAAAAGACCACAGGGAAGCGCTGGATGTAAATCACGCAAGCCGCTTGCAATTGTCCCTTTTGGAGGTTGATGGCGGAGGCCTATATCCAGCAGTGGACATTGTCCTATCTATCTATGGCTGAAATAATGATGAAATCATTATTAATAATAAATTTTAATCATTTTTTTTTAATAAAATCAAATAATACGACGCCACAAATATATTCGAACTTATATTACTATATAACGTAACAAATAAAAATAAGTTTTTCTTTGAAGAAAATATTTATTCCGTTTCAAGATTATTTTGCCAAGCTATAAACAAATAAAACGCAATGTAGGTAGACCACTAAGCATCAGTTCTAACGCAGGGTTTCTATTGATAAGGTTGTCACAAGATACCTATACAATTATTAGGTATATATATCATATCGAATTTTCATCATGATAAAAATTAAGTAACAACCTATGTATAATATACCTATCTATTACACTAGATGTGTACTTTTGAATTAACAATTTGTTTGCAGAAAGTTTTATTACAAAAATAACTCAATCTGATATCTATCTTCTACATATTATTTGATATTATAGAAGAGAAGATGCTATAATAGCTTCTGACCTACATACCTAAAAAGGATTATGCATAGGTACAGGTATCAATAATAAAATAAAAACAATTAAATATGCGTGTTTATTTTTATTAAATATTGTTAATATTAATTAATAACATTTCCTCCTCCTCTATAGTAAGAGGAGGAAGAAGTATTTGCTGTGGTTGTGGTGACGGCATCTGTGACGGCAACTCCATCGGCACCGTCGTCGACTCCTGCACTGGCCCCGTCGTCGGCTCAGCGTCACTGGTGCTGGTACCAACATTCACGGTTTGAATATTGGCACCGTGGCCGCGCCGACGCCGGGACCGGTGTCCACGGCGGTGGCTGCCGCCTCTGCCGTTGTAGCTGCAAACACATTTTTTTTAGTATAATTGTATTGTAAGACAATCATCATCATCATCATTTCAGCCGTAGGACGTCCACTGCTGGACATAGGCCTCCCCCATCGATCTCCAAAAGGGCCGATTGGAAGCGGCCTGCATCCAGCGTTTCCCTGCGGTCTCTTTTAGGTCGTCTGTCCATCTTGTGGGTGGACGTCCTACGCTGCGCTTGCCAGTCCGTGGTCTCCATTCCAGAACCTTTCGGCCCCATTGGCCATCTGTTCTGCGTGATATGTGCCCTGCCCACTGCCATTTCAACTTACATTGCAAGACAATGCTGATATTAAACCACTAATTAGACAATTAAAACGTAAAACAAATACATCAGGAAATGAATGTAGGTAGGTACCTATTTTAAATATACACACACAAAATTAGAAGGGACATAATCATATCAAAGAAATTATGAATAGTTATTACGGAAAATACTTACTAAATGCCTCTGCCGCCGCCAGCACCACCGCCTCTGCCGCCACCGGCACCGCCTCTGCTTCCACCGACATCATCTCTGCCGTTGTAGCTGCAAATACAGTTTTTTTAAGTACAATTGTATTGTAAGACAAAGACTATATTAAACCACTAATTAAACAAGTAGATGTTAAATTAAAACGTAAAACAAATAGATCAGAAAATGAATGTTAATACATGTAGATATGTACCTATTTAAATACACACACACAAGATTACAGGGGAAATAATCAAATCAAAGAAATTATGAGTAGTTATTGCGGAAAATACTTACTAAATATTAATGATATTTGCCGAAAATTTCATTGCTTCAGCAAACAAATTATATTTTATAAATTGAATATGGGCGGGAAAAATTCTTATTTTTTTTTTTGCCCATAGATACTGACTTTTTTTTTTCAATTGATTTCAACGTTTGCTCTGTGTCAATTGATCGAATTATAAATATGTGTGTAATGCAAAGCGCGTTATTTTAGTTATACTTTACCTCTTACATTTCTCTTAAATTTTAAAAACTACCACTTTAACAGCACACATGAAATGGTTAGAAGAATAACATATAGGTACTTACTTATTTAGCGTCCAAATACTTTATTAATAACTGCTACTATAGCGAGAGCGGTATCCGATTCAATTTAATTAACAAATTTTCATTTTTAAATTGGTACCAAAATTCGAAAACTATTTTTTCGAGATACATTATTGCAATGCTAATTACAAATCATATTATTATAGATATTAAGATACATTTTTTTTTAATAACGCTCAACTAAATGATGTTTGTTTAAATACTACTAATGGTCGGTAGACCATAAGTCTATAATAATTTTAAAAAAAAAGTCAAATTTCTTTGACAGTGACGTAAATAATCAACATGGCATTGGATTTTTTTGTGACCGTTGATTCAATGTCCTTTAGTCGTAATATTAATCAATTTACATA
Source organism: Agriopis aurantiaria (assembly GCA_914767915.1). Taxonomy (NCBI): domain Eukaryota; kingdom Metazoa; phylum Arthropoda; class Insecta; order Lepidoptera; family Geometridae; genus Agriopis; species Agriopis aurantiaria. The sequence goes on along the minus strand of OU612001.1, from coordinate 7,566,252 downwards.
ATAGCGTCAAACAAGATTGGACCCTACCCCACTAAGACACCCCCCCGCGGGCAGCTTCAGCGGCCCGCGCACCCACGCAAAATCTCATATCGAATTTTCATCATGATAAAAATTAAGTAACAACCTATGTATAATATACCTATCTATTACACTAGATGTGTACTTTTGAATTAACAATTTGTTTGCAGAAAGTTTTATTACAAAAATAACTCAATCTGATATCTATCTTCTACATATTATTTGATATTATAGAAGAGAAGATGCTATAATAGCTTCTGACCTACATACCTAAAAAGGATTATGCTTATGTACAGGTATCAATAATAAAATAAAAACAATTAAGTATGTGTGTTTTTTTTGTGTTTTTATTTATTTTTGTAATGATTAATATTCATTAATAAGCTGTGGTTCTGGCGACGGCAGAGTAATTGTCTGTGACGGCAACTCCATCGGCACCGTCGTCGACTCCTGCACTGGCCCCGTCGTCGGCTCAGCGTCACTGATGCTGGTACCAACATTCACGGTTTGAATATTGGCACCGTGGCCGCGCCGACGCCGGGACCGGTGTCCACGGCGGTGGCTGCCGCCTCTGCCGTTGTAGCTGCAAACACATTTTTTTTAGTATAATTGTATTGTAAGACAATGCTGATATTAAACCACTAATTAGACAATTAAAACGTAAAACAAATACATCAGGAAATGAATGTAGGTAGGTACCTATTTTAAATATACACACACAAAATTAGAGGGGACATAATCATATCAAAGAAATTATGAATAGTTATTACGGAAAATACTTACTAAATGCCTCTGCCGCCGCCAGCACCACCGCCTCTGCCGCCACCGGCACCGCCTCTGCTTCCACCGACATCATCTCTGCCGTTGTAGCTGCAAATACAGTTTTTTTAAGTACAATTGTATTGTAAGACAAAGACTATATTAAACCACTAATTAAACAAGTAGATGTTAAATTAAAACGTAAAACAAATAGATCAGAAAATGAATGTTAATACATGTAGATATGTACCTATTTAAATACACACACACAAGATTACAGGGGAAATAATCAAATCAAAGAAATTATGAGTAGTTATTGCGGAAAATACTTACTAAATATTAATGATGTTTGCCGAAAATTTCATTGCTTCAGCATACAAATTGTATTTTATAAATTGAATATGGGCGGGAAAAATTCTTATTTTTTTTTCGCCCATAGATACTGACTTTTTTTTTTCAATTGATTTCTACGTTTGCTCTGTGTCAAATGACCGAATCATAAATATGTGTGTAATGAAAAGCGCGTTATTTTAGTTATACTTTACCTCTTACATTTCTCTTAAATTTTAAAAACTACCACTTTAACAGCACACATGAAATGGTTAGAAGAATAACATATAGGTACTTACTTATTTGGCGTCCAAATACTTTATTAATAACTGCTACTATGGCGAGAGCGGTATCCGATTCAATTTAATTAACAAATTTTCATTTTTAAATTGGTACCAAAATTCGAAAACTATTTTTTCGAGATACATTATTGCAATGCTAATTACAAATCATATTATTATAGATATTAAGATACATTTTTTTTTAAATAACGCTCAACTAAATGATGTTTGTTTAAATACTACTAATGGTCGGTAGACCATAAGTCTGTAATAATTTAAAAAAAAAGTCAAATTTCTTTGACAGTGACGTGAATAATCAACATGGCATTTGATTTTTTATTTAAATTTTTTATGACTGTTGATTCGATGTCCTTTAGTCGTAATATTAATCAATTTACATAATCTTAATAAATAGCGTCAAACAAGATTGGACCCTACCCCACTAAAACACCCCCCCGCGGGCCGCTTCAGCGGCCCGCGCACCCACGCAAAACACTAGTTATTATTATAAATGCGAAACTGTATCCGTGTTTTAGCGTTCCTTGCTCAACATGTACACGGGAAAAAACCTATAAAGCCAGTTGAAATTTTCACAAAATATGTAGTGTTACGGTCGATTATCTAAAAAAAAAAAAGTTAACACACGCTATTACTAAACTATTTTTGTATTTGCTTAGGTAAAAAAAATACGTACAAGTGTCAAACTGCATGATTATAGTACACACTCTAAAGTTAAACAACAAATAATAAATAATGGCCAAATGCCAGTCGGTGACAAATTTCTGTTCACCACCAAGGTTGGGCGCGGTGCGGATTGGTGTCTTGGGGATTCCTCGGGCCTTACGCCTGTTCCAGTCCTTCCAGTTAGGGTGATGAAAAAAGTTGCACGACCGCAAACCGTATCTGGGCGCGTTAAAGTTCACGTTTGCGTGATTTTCCGAACTACGCTATTTTAACGTTAGTTTGAGACCACGTAAGGAGTTGGGCATAAGGCCTCTGGGCGTGATGTTGTCTTTTTGCACTACTTTTTGTATTAAGTGGTTGTACGGAACCTTCAGCGCGTGAGCCCGACTCGTGCTAGGCCGGTTTTTTTTTTGACTGTCAAGTGCGTTTAAGCTGACTAAAACTAAAAGCCTTAATCAACTTTGCCTATTGTACTAAAACATTTGTACTGCAGGGCCCCGATTCTACTAAAGAAATTGTTTTTAAATTGTAATTGTTGCGATTTTAATTGTTATTAAATTGCCTCAATATTGACAGTTTTAAATAAAAAAAATTACTAGAAAAATACAACCACCTAATACTATAAGTTAGTATAGAAAAATAATTAAAAACTGACAATTTTGAGGCAATTATGTTTCACTTTCACGCATCAACAGAGCAAAAGATCGATGTATAAGTTGTTTGTCTACACCTTGGATATAATTTTTCGAAGGCATATATTTTTTGCGAAAAATGTAAGTACGGTTCCAGAAGAAATGTCCACCCAGGTAAAAAAAACATATTCGTAACCACACGTTTTTTGTACTTTATCAGGATGCGGGACGCATCGGATGGGTGACGGATTTCGTAGGATTGTTTCGTATTTTTTTATTCAAACCTATCTCAAAGATTTGTCCTTATGACGTCACCCTAGCTAAAATTAAATAGATAGCAGCGAATGAATATGTGTTAATTTCCCTGGCTTAATATAGAACCCTGCGTAGACCTCATCGTAGACTACTGTAGATGTACCTAGCGTAGCCGGGCGCCTGGCTGCGTAGCAGTTTTATAATGTCTTCGGTACCAGGGTCTGGTCGATCCGAATATCGATTATCAGTGTTGGAAGTAAGTACAACATTTTAAAAAGGTGAAACTACTGAACTGATAAAACAAATTTTCCACCAAATGTTATTTGTAAATAGCTTTGTCTCTATTTTACCTTAGGATTTAATAAGATTGTCTTTTTCAGATATTTAGGAAAATTATTAAATGATGGAATGAAATATGGTATAAAATATTTTATTAAAAAAATATTGTCATGACTAAAAGCTCACAATCTAAATAACAAACAATGTGATCAGTAAATTGACTAGCACGCGGTTTTTATTTAGTGGTGGTATACGGGGGCAGCGTATGCTGCAGGTGCGGCGTGGACAAGGGGGGCGGAGTATCCGAGCTTAGCAACGGGGGCAGTATGGATGAGAGGGGCAGTGGCGTAGGCCAGAGAGGCGGGAGCAGCGTGTACGACGGGAGCGGCAGCGTAGGCAACTGGAGCGGCAACCTTAGCAACCACGGGGGCAACTGCGGCTACCTTAGCGACGTGTCCAAGAGGCTCTTTGCGCACAACAGCGTTGAAACCGTTCTGGTCATCAGCGGTATAGTCGACGGTACGCTTAGTGCCATCGGGGTCGACAACGGAGTAGGATCCGTGAACGACGTCACCGTCGCGGCTCTCGTGCTGGGTCTTGGAGTCGCCAGTCAGACCGTCCTGCACGTCGTACGCGAAGCTGTACTGGGGGTGTGCGTCGTATTCTTCTACAGCCTTGACGACGGGAGCGACGGCAACTTTGGCGACGGGAGCAGAGTAGGCGATGGGGCTGGAGTAGGCGACGGGGCTGGAGTAGGCAACAGGGCTGGAGTAGGCGACTGGTGCAGCGTGCACGAGACGCGCGGCCGGAGCTGCGTGCACGACGGGTGCCGCGGCATAAGCGACCGGCGCCGGGTGCGCCGCGTACGACAGGGGAGCGATCACTCCCGCCTGCGCAGCGGCGATCGCACACACCAGTACTACCAGCTGGAAACGAAAGGCTTGTTAATCAAACTGCATTGTTTTATGACACTACTAACTGCGACATGCGATTTCACTCACGAAGACAATCCTTCAGGAACCATAGTTTTGGGTATAAATTTTTACCTTATGTTACTATCTGGCCTTTCAAAAACTATATTGGCAAAAAACATCGTCGATCCCTCAATTTGTTGTTGCATGTAAGAAGGACAAACAAACACATTTTCTTAATATTAGTAGGCTGGGAAACATTTTCCTTTAGGTAGCTGATAAAAATTATGCTTTAAAAGCTTCTTGCCCGGTCCATTAGGCCATGACCTTAAATTGTAATAATCTAAGATGGTAGATAAGGGCATTAGCGCAAAGCTTTATACAAAAAATTAAGGGATGAAAGTTTATTAGGGTGTTAGTTAGAATTTATATGCAAGTAAAAAAAACCTTGTAAAGTTAGGTTTCCACGCTATCTCACACTTACTACTTCCTAACCTGTGATAAAAAGCCACTGATTAGCAAGTAGTTAGTATACATTTGACGCTATCTGATTTGTCCTTAAAGATACAGTATATTTGTATGAGACTCGTACCTTAAAAGCCATTGTTGGAATAATGACAGTGACTAAACTTCGAGGAGACCTCAAGTTGAATGTGCTGTAATCACGTCTGCCTCAGTTTTTATACGACTCTATCATGCCTCGAGCGTTGCATTCAAGTGCGGGGCGCGTTTGTGCTCGTATGAACCGGTGGGATCCTAACGTTGCATCATCCAATCTCACGTTCAAGAGCAACAAGTCTTCTTAAATAGTCCGTATAACATAGTAATAAGAGCAAGCAGGGTATGATCGATCTCTCAGGCACAAAATATATCACTTGCATTATAATGCGAAAGACTTTTTGGGAGCGTCCTTGCGATGTCTCATGCTGTGGTAATTTAGAACATTAGTGGCGGAACGCTCTAAGGCTGCTGACATCCATCCGCGCCTAACCAAAGAGATGAAAGAGAATGTAACTCGACGCTACGCCTAACTAAACTAATTAAAACAACATAACGTACTGTGTCAATATCCTCTGGTATAAGTGTTCTGTGGTCAATATCATCCATCAAAAATGTTTCAAAATAAAAAACATAACGAATATATATAGTAGTCTTTGGTCTCATTATTTTTGCTTTTTGCTGTTGTAATTTCTTTTTGTTTTGGCCGTGCTTGTCTAATCAATTATACAAACAAGGTCACTTTGTAGATAGACTATTATAATACCTACATACCTACGTATCTAGTAGAAAGAGCTTTCAAAAGAATTTGATAGAAAAAATTACCGTCTATAACCGCTTCCGAAAAGAGCCCTTAATACCTATAGCGGCATAGGTATTACGGGTTCTTTTCCTCTAAATTCTTTAGGTTTTTTTTCTCTTGGCTACTGCTCAAGATAACGAATAGGACACCAAAAAATACACGATTTAATGAATTAATATCGAAACCATATGATTGTTATAACCACAAAACAGAAATTTCTCTTTTCTGTGGTTATAACAGTTTGGTTTACAAGAACAATGTTACACCTGCTTTTAGAGCATAGATTCAGTACTATACTGAATCTATGTTTTAGAGAAATTTTGATTTTTTTAAAGGAGTAATTTTAAAATAATCACAGATCTACTACCTAAAAATAATCATGTATTTTAATGACCAAGGAGAATATAACCGCTAACGCTTAATAGTGACAGTAATCCTCAGCAGGAATCAGACAGTTATGACAGACATTAATAGTCAATGACATTACTTGAGAAACAAACCAAGAAAATATTTTTACTGTTATTATTAACTCGTCAATAGAAAATTTTGTAAGTACATTATTGCACGTTTATCCCGGCAAGGTTTATCCCGAGATGGGATTATGATTCCCGGGAATGTTTATCCCGGGAAGGGATTCCCATCTGCTCATCTGCTTTGTTTTAACAAAACCCATACATGAAACGTGCTTATAAATATATTATTTAATATAATTATTATTTATTATTTTTCTTATGTTAACTATATACATTGTCGCACCAATCAACCACGGACCGAGATAATTGGAAAAGACTTGATTCACATTCATCTCTCGTTTCAGAAAGATGCAAGCTCTGCGCTCGTTGACTCGCCTGCACCGAGTGGGGACCAGAGTGTACGGCTCTATGCACGACCCACTGGATCTAGTAACTGGAATAGAAAAACGGGAACTGCTCGCCCATCTCGCCGGTGACTGCGACCCTTTCCGCATGTTGTCCATAAAAAAAGGTTGTTTAAATTTATTTTTTACTATTGATTGAGTTTGACTGCCATCTCGCCTGATATTAAGCGATGATGTGGTTTACGATGAAGCACACTTGCCTAGATGTATTTTCGCCTTATCTTTTTAGTTTTCTTCCACATATTATGTCAAGTAATTCCACCTTATAGGCTTCAAGCGCCTGAACCGAATTGAATGTGTGTGGTATTGCGAGAAACCTTGCACAATACATCCTTCTTTAGTTATTACGGTTGACTTACGTGCATCGTGCCGATCGCAGCCGCGCGCATATGACGCAGGCTTATGCGACAATACTTGCACTATGAAAATGTATGGTGCTACTTCCACCTATGCGACAGACGCGCGCAGCCATCGACTGACGTTGACCTTTTTACCCGACGACATAAAGCGAAAATACTGGTATTATACTTAATGTTTCACATCAGCCTAACACCTTTTTGATAAATAAGCAGCCCGTCTGCTTGTTTGCCAACTACGACATAAAAAAAACATTCACAAAATATGATCCGGTAGACATACGGTTGTCGAATTTTTCCTTAATTTTTAATGAAAGGATTTTTTTTATTTTATCTTTTGCTTTTTGTTGAGAGCCTGGGTCCTTACGGCCAACGGCTAACTCGGTATCAAACTAACGTTAAATCCGCTCAGTTGGAAAATCACGCGACCGCAAACCGTATCTGGGTGCGTTAAGGTTCATGTTCGCGTGATTTTCCAACTAGTTTGATACCGCGCTAGCAGTTGGCCGTAAGGTCCCTGATGGTGACACTGGTCCTGGGTCCAAAGTAATAGGTAGGTAAGTGTCCAAACTTCCAACAGTGTGATGAGTACTATTTGCACTTCAATTGAAACTATACTTATGACTTTTTTCTGGCAAGTGCCTTTATTGACTAAACAAAATACAAGGTAACTAACACTAAAAACCTTAACTACTTAGCCGAATATAGGACTGCCAATATACCGTTGAAGATCTAAAAACAATCCAAATGCTTATGTAGGTATGTATGTATTTACTTAGTACAAATTCAATAAAAGATCCAAAAAAATCCAACCAATAAAAGCTTTACGATGGTGAAACGGATTAAAGACAGATCGAAAATACATAATATCCTTATATTTTCAGCATTGCAAAGCACGTAGCAGATTGTCGGTTTACTTAAATGGTTGCTGTGACTTATGACAACACTAGCAGCACCCCGAAATTTCACCCGCTGACTTACTAGAACCTTATTTTCCGGGATAAAAAAGCCTTTGTGCTAATACAGGGCATAAGCTACATTCATGCCAGATTTTGTGCAAATCCGTTTAGCTGTTACGGAGTTGAATGCGGATAAACTAACACACAAACACTTTCGCATTTCTAATACTTGTATTAGTGTAATTAGGGTGATTAAATGTGGCCAATGACAAAGTGAATACTACTATATAATGACATAAAGGGAAAGGCGACATTTGAGGCTTTCACCATAACTGAAAGAACCCCAGCCAACGTATTATTTTTTCAGGGGTCTTACGGACAATTGCTATTGCGGCACCAAACTAACGTTAAATCATCTCAGTCGGAAAATCACACGAACGTAGATACGGTTTGTGGTCGCATGATTTTCCAACTGAGCGGATTTAACGTTAGTTTGGTGCCACAATAGCATTTGTAAAGGTGTCGAATAAAATTTATTTTCTTTCTTTTCTTTCTTTCTTTCTTTCTTTGTCCGTAAGGTCCCTGGTCTTAAATACATTATTTAACTCAGAATAAATAAGTGACTGAATTTTTGGTAGAACTTCCAATGTTTCTGTTTTCGCAAGGTTTCACGCGCTGCGTTCTTGGGAAAACTTCAATATATATGCACGGCACACAACCTGAAAGTCCTGTTTGAAATGGTTTTGGATTTTATCTAACAACTTCTGATTAAAGCATTGGACAAGACTCAACCATAAAAACCATGTGGCTTTCCACCGGCTAAGAGTTTGACCACAGTATTTGGTCAATCAGTGACTGCTTTAGCACTACCGGTACCCTGGACAAGATTTAGATGCCCTTTATTGCTTTCTCTTGACCATTGGCCAAGTTATTGTTAGCGGCAGACGGGTGCTGAAGCGAATAAAAAGCTGTTGATTGACCACAAAAAGCTTTTTGCATTAAGAAAAAAATCCTATTGATGAAATTAGATAGATTAGTGACGCGCCGTGTCAGTCGTGTTCGCCAACCTCCTGATCGCCCATGAAGGATGCACTCTATCAAGGAGGTTGGCGTAGAACTGGCTGCATCACTGCGTGGCCAACAGTTGTAATGTGATTGTCCTCAGGGCCGGGCACCCGCGAGCGTCCCAACCTGATCCCGAGCGCGACCTGCTCGCGCATGATGTGCTGCCACTGCCACCCCATGGACAACCACCTCGAGTTCATGTGGCTGCATATGAACGAGCCCAAGCGCTGTGGCTGTGGGTACTGGTTCGAGCTCTGCCCGGTGGCGCCCCTCTGAACCATATACCTTATGAACCACCAAACTATTGTGTAATCTAACTTCTACACCAATCTAAAGGTTTGTTTTATTTTTACAGTAAGGTCACTGTGAGAATGCTTCTGAGAGCTGCAATACTATTGTTAAAATTTGAATAAAAATATTTTATTGTAGTTTATTGGCTACCAGCTACAATCTTACATTCAAAAAGCTAGTTAAAGTGATCAGAATTTACTGTTTTCGTTGAACTTTTGCTTATGTCATGGCAACTGTCATAATCATTCTTAAGCAGGCCCCACTTTAGTTTGTTTTGAATGTGGCATATAAAGCTGAAAACTTGGCATGATTACTATAATCATATAATCATGCCAACTTTTATGTCGTCATTGGCTTGACGTCATTTGGAAATAACAATTTTATAATATTTGTCTGTATATTCTAACAAAACCTCAATGCATTTTTACCCAAAGAGCAAAAACGGGCCTATTACTAAGCCTACGATGCCTGTTTGTCTGTCCGTCCGTCCGTCCGTCTATCATATCTATTAACGGCTGTACCTTTCGAACCGTTATAGATTGCCAGTTGAAATTTTCACAGAATATGTCAAAGTCAAAAGTCAAAAAGTAAAAAGAAAGGGGGGTATCCCCAATTACCCATACTACAAACGTATTTTATTGACGTATTTTTGTATTAGTTCTAATGTAAAAACGGTAATACGTACAAGCGTCAAACTTGGAATGATCATAGTAAGGTACGAAAGCGAGCGAAAGGTACATATTTTTTACCTAAATTAAATAATACGTGATAAGTCCCGATAAACGTTTAAAACATGATCATAGTACACACTCTAAAATATAACAAAAAATAACAAATAATGGCCAAATGCGAGTCGGTGATAAATTTCTGTTCATTATCAAGTTATAACTGGTAATTTTGTTAAATGGACGACCTTATAATTCGAATATCGACCTTATCATTTAATCGAATCGAAATGCCCTATTTTACTAATTTTGAAGTCTTTTTTTTTTGATAACTGGCTGACCCGACAAACGTTGTCCTGTCTTGGAACTCTCAAATGCGCGAAGTAGCGTCGTCGTTAAGTTTCCTGAATTTTAAAAATTTTCTGAGCAATTTTCTTAATTTTTCTTTCCAAAACCGCCCTTCCTCAAATTATTAGAAAACTTTAATAAGAAAGATGATTGAAATCGGTAGTCGTTCTCAAGTTATAGCGTGACCCCTTGGTCACACCATTACTTGAATAGGGATTCATTTTGATATAATATAGATTTCTGTATTTTGTCGTGGTACGAAACCCTCAGTGCGCGAGCCCGACTCGCACTTGGCCGGTTTTTTCATCTTTTTATTATACCTACCTGTAACAAACTAAATAATGGCACTTTTGTAGGATTGTTATTTTGTACGACAGATTCACTAGAATCATAAGACCTCGAGAAAACATTTACGAATATTAATCAAAAATGTCATAATTGTCCAACACGTTTTTTTTTAATATGATAAACATAATCGTGGGTGCAAGCCGGTGTTATAATAATAATATGATAAAGGGATTCAAAATAAAATTTGATGAAACAATTTTCATTTATAAATCATGTTTGGACCAATATGACATTGAAGTCCATTCGGTTATGTTTTCTACACAGAAAAGGAAAAAAAATATAGTTTAAATTCTTTTCTGTGGTTATCGCTACAAAAATGTTGAAATACGCTAGCGAGATACTGAACGCACGTTGCATAGGCCTTTTACGGCTGAACGGATTTGGGTGAAATTTTTATTGAAAGTAGCTTACTCCCTGGATGGACATGGGTAACTTTTTATCTCAGGAAAATATATGGTTCCTGGAGGAAAACAGGCAAAACCGCGAAGCGCTTCTAATATATACATAAAATATGTGAAAGTTTGCGTGCCTTTTTGTGTCGTAATGGCTGAACGAATTTGAATGAAATTCGGAATGGAGGTAGTTCATACTCTGAATGTAATTTTTTTTATATATACTTACAGACCCTAGCTAAAATACATCATATTTAAATATATATTTTTTTATCTATTTTAACTCATTAAATGTGTCAAGCAACCGAATTAATAAGACCTACATAATGCAACAAAAATGTTTGAGAAAGTAAACATATGGTGGTCCTTGTTAAACTGATTTTTGTAAAAATGAGCGAACCGATGGCAAAGGCATCTCTCTAGGCCAGGGGCGTCCAACATACGGTCCGCGGGGCACAATGCGGCCCGCCAAGGTTCCTAATCCGGCCCGCAAATGAGTAAAAGATGGGAACTTTGAATTTTTTAGACGTAATTTTGTAAAGATAGGTTATTCATATCTATATCAGTGTGCCTGTGCATGCAGTAACAAGTAAAACCTGCTGTGAATTTCGCCAAAAGGTAATAAATATACCCTTTCTACCATTTTACTTACATTAGTCTTGATTTGCTCAGTTACGAAACATCTCTTGGCCCGCCATAATTACAAAGTTAATAAATCCGGCCCGCCACAAAATTTAGTTGGACACCTCTGCTCTAGGCCAAGCAGACTAACTCATCGACCCAATTCTCTTAACCTTGGACGAGATAATCAACTCCCCGGAACTTTGTATTTATGTTAGGTAAGTACGTAAGTAATTCACATTCAAATTATTATTTTTAACTACCTGCTTACCTTCTTGTCGTATTATAAACAAGAGTATATTCATATGTATGAAATTAATGTTTGTACGTCTCTTTGTTTTCTATGCGTTTGTGGCGCGACCGTTAGGTCGAAACATGGCGTCGCGGGCCTTATTCATACGGGTGGAGCCAAAGGTAAAAGCTAGTGTAGGTATAAATACAGTATTACACAGTTGTAAAATAATAATAAAAATCAAGCCATAATTGCTAAGTACAATGACATTTTGAGAGGAAATAAATGAACGACTTCCTAAATAATATTTATACTAACAAGCAAGCAATATTGTACTGGCTTGTTAGGGTTGTTTGTTACTTTATTTATAACAGCTACCTAGATTTAAGTACATATTCAGGCGCTAAGTTCTTACAATATAAGGCACACGGAGCTTAAGTATTCTAACGAGAAATGAGAATGAAATGAGGGCCTTACGGCTACCTGTTTTAAGCGATTATGTTTAGGTTATTGCAAAAAGTTGCGCGACCGCAACCGTATCTCGGCGCATTAAGGTTCACGTCCGCGTGATTTTCCGCACTGCGCCGTATCAGCACGGCTATTTGAAATTTTTGGAAATTACAGGAAACATTTAATTATACAAAATTTCTTAGTTAATATCACATCTTTTGTGTAGTAATTGTGCACTACCAATTTTCATATTTTTATTTATCTAATTTTTTTAGCTAATTGTACAGGGTTATTTTCTATACACCGAATACCTCTCGCAGGCAGCGGGCCCACATGATATTGAACCAGTTTTATATGATGACATTTTACAAAACTTAAGGGGACTGTTCTCGTCTGCTGGTCGTTTTCTCATTATTGAAGATATAAAATCATTAGGTGTGAATTTCCAACAAGTGACAAAACTGCGAGTGGTTGGAACCGCCTTAATAACCACCGACAGCTCTCCTCTGCCGGCGGCACCCCACTGTACGTTTTTATTTTATTATTATTGCACAAATATTATGAAAATTTAAGCTTAATAAGACACATGAATAACTGAAATATCAATAGTAAAAAATCATGCAAACTTTTATAATTTTTTGGAGAATGGGTATTAACCAAAACTTAATAAAAGTTTGTATGATTTTTAGCTTTGTATTTTGCAGGTGCCAAAATTGGCTCCTGCAAAAAAATCAAAAGGCAAAGGATAGGCAACTACCCCTACGAACCTTTTCATTAATTCTCAATTCTCATATGAGACCGCATAAAGTTATTGCCATTTAGAACCTAATTAAAATAGTTTTATTTACGTATGTATGAAGAAAAACATAGAACTGACCTTGTTAAGGATATGAAACAGAAATTATTCAGAATCTGCGATAGTAGTTTTGTCACCGTCATTTTCATTCTGATTGACATAAGTGCGGCGAGGAGAGAAGCAATATCGCTAGCAAAAAAAAACAGCTAAATATCTAGAGAGGTTATTGGCATATTAAAAATAACCCTGTAGAATTCAATTCACTTTGATTTCGTAGCGGGCTCGAAATACTTTCCGTGTTCAAGTGGGAGCCTATTTGATTTTATTCCGTTTGCCGGAATAAATAAAATTATATCATCTACATGTTCTTTCGCACGTGGTACGGGTAAGTCCTGCACTAAAGTGTACGGAAGTGGCTTTTGAAGAAGTCTGCTTGTGTATTTCGGAAGTTCTTGTATTAGCGGTTGATTGTGTTCTATGTATTTTGTAGATTCTTGTAGTTCAGCTGGTTCTTCTCGCAGGACGGCGTTAAATCCGTTTTTCAAGTCGGCTGTGTACTCTACAGTGCGCTTAGTTCCGTCAGGTCCGACCACAGAATATGCGCCAGTGACCACGTCCCCTCGCCGTGTTTCGTGTTGGCTCTTGCTGTCTCCAGTCCACGGATCCTCAACGTTGTAGGCGTACTTATAGTCGGATTCTGAAGGTGGTGGATCGGTCACGATGATGCCTAATACTGCTGGCACGGAGCATAGTAGAAGCGACGTCTGAAATATAAATAATAAATCTATACTTATTATAATATTATCGAAAGATATCACGAGTTTAAAAACGTAAGTATTAGAAAAAAATTGCGTGGTAGCCGCTCACCCTGCTCGGCTAGCTAGGCAGCACCTTATGCAATGTAGGCGTCACTGGGGTACGGGCCGTACGGGAGGGGAGAGTTCATTAAACTAATAATGTTCAAACTTTCTTTATCATTTTATTTTTTTAGTAACCTGACGCAAATAGAAGGGTTTATGTGTGTGTATTATAAGTTTTAATTTTTTGTTAAATACACGTGTGAAGCCGGGGCGGGCCGCTAGTAAATAAATAAACAAATTTGGCCCCAAAAATCGAATTGGTGAATTTCATCATCAGAAGAAGGCATATGCTTAGCAGTAGGTTATCAAAACTTGAAGATGAATAACATTTTATGTCGTGGTCAAGAACTTTTTATATCATCTTCGCTTAGTAGTTTCATTAATCAATCATTAATCAGGGATTTTTTAAACAAAATAAACATTTTGCTGGCTTCTCTCAGGAAACTTATTTGTATGACTTGCTGCGTTTCATGGTTTCACCTGCTAACCGATTTTTTTACGGGATTATCTCTCATTTGTTAAAAAAGGATTTCACTTTCACAACAAATTTTATACAAAGCTATTTAACCGTTACGGAGTTGATCTTATAGCACTTGGTCAAATACGCTGTGTCCAAAATGCATGCATGGATTATTTGCAACAATAGTTTATCATAATTGGAATATTGAGTGCGGAAAAACACACACACACACACACAACACCCACTTTTGTTTTTATAATATTAGTGTGATAATGGCTCAAAAATAAGCACTATATCTTGACCTTACAGATAAAATCTTGTGGAGTAGAGCGGATTTAGTGCAATAAATATGTGCCGACAATTGAAAGGAAGTCGTGCAATAATGAATGACACACGATTTAGATTATTAATAGATTATTATTATATATGTCCCAAATCTGTAATAGCAACCATAAAGGGGGCCGTACAAAGTACTTCACCGCCTAATTTTGACACAACATTGAAGTAACAAATCTTGGAAAGTACTTTTTTGTTTTATTTTGTTTAGTAGTTACTCCACTGGCGTTGCGACCCGAAGTGGATCTTGGCCTCCAACACAAGATAATGCCAGGTACCATCAATTCCATCCATTTGGTTAGCATATTACATAATCAAGGATATGCTGCCAACTAAAAATGATTAAAAGAAAAGAATTGCAAAAAAATTGTCCTAAATTGTGTAAAAATTAAGTATTTTGTAACCCTTATACACCCTTTGCTTACACCCTTAGGTCCTATAAGAGACTTCGGTGTCCTAAAAATATCAAGAGCCTTATGGCTACCTTTTAACGCGAGCTCGAAACAGCGTAGTGCGGAAAATCACGCAAACGTAAACCTTGACGCGGACCTTGAACCTTTTTGTCCTCTGTATCAAATTACATGGCGTGAACAATAAAGAGTTAATCAATCAATCAAAATATGGTTTGTCATCGCGCAAATTTTTGCATCACCTAAAACAAGCCGTAAGGCCCTAGATACTCCTAGTCTAGCAGTACATACACACGCACATTTCTACGTACTAAAAAATCAAAAAGTAAAAGCAAAACGGGGGTGGGTACCCATACAACAAACAATAAATAATGGCCAAGTACAACATATAAAACGACATATCAAATTTCTGTTCACCACCGGTTCTCGTACGATCACCGAAGTGAAGCAACGTCGGGCGCGGCCAGTACTTGGATGGGTGATCACCTGGGCGTTGATTGGATGCTGTCTTTTTGCACATTTTTTTTTTACTTTAGTAGCTAACAAGTTATGTAGTTTTATTTATATTACACGGGAATTACTCACGTAAGATTAAGCCGGTCACTCCGACTATAGTTTTTAGTCAGCCGCGCTCGCGCATTCACCTTGAAAAAGACTGCCTAATGCGGTTGAAACTATAGTCGGAGTGACCGGCTTAATCTTACGTGAGTAATTCCCGTGTAATATAAATAAAATGTGTGAAAACCACGTCAGTTTCTATAATAAAGTTATGTAGTGTTAGAACCCTCAGTGCGAGAACCCGACTTGCACTTGTCCGGTTTTATTTTCACTGACTACATAATAATATTATTCAAATACATATAACTGAACACTAAAGGGTCAGAAACGTATCTGTGATGAGGTGTTAAGGTATCCATAGGCGATGGTGATCGCTTATTATCAGGCGGCCCGTTAGCATGTTTGCTAACATTAATGTTTATTGTTTAATGACATTAAAAAAACAATGCCATAACCAATAACTGTTTAAAAATAGGGGAAGACGCGTGACATCCAAACATTGTACCCAATAAATATGGCTATTTCGGTTCGAGTCAGCGGCGACGTTGACGTCTACACTGTAAACGTCAACTTCACCGCTCCATTAGACACTACACTAGACCATAGAAGTGACATTTAAATAAAATTAAGTTAATCGTTTTTAAGTATTTACGAGTGAAAAGTAATGCCATGAAACTTGTTTTTTTTTTGTCTTCCAACTGTTGGTGCACCTTGTGGAAACGCAGGAAGTAATTTTTGCTGCTTTATTTAAACACAATTTTGACAAGTAATTCACGTGCTATCAAAAAGACAGTTTGATTGTGACTGAAGTCGATTGGGCCCGTGAGCTTAATTTGTGCGGTCCACTTCAAGAAGTTCGTCCCGTATCTTCCCCCTATTTACTAACATCAATGGCCATAACTTGCTATTTAATTTAAAACTCTATTAATTAAGAAATAAATAAATGTATTTACCCTAAACATGGTCAGCACACAACAATGAGATCGTGGAAAACAGCGAGTGCAGCGAGCGTGCCCTCCATTTATAAAGAGAACGTGCATTCACTAGAGCATTCCTTTGCTCCTTACTGGCTCGAACTTAACTCATGGAAACCCGAGCATAGGTTTATTAGAATGGATTATGTCATAGATTTAATTGAAATAATAACTAAATAATGATCGTGTTCTAACTCATTCATTATCGCTTTGATAATTTAAAATACAGCACCTCCCGGTTTCACTAGCGTTATGTACCTCTTTGAAGCAACCTCCTTGGTAGCGACAGCAACTTTTTTGTCTTTGATGACAATTTCTTATTTTTATATGACTTAATATATCCATAGGTATCATGAATATATCAAATGATATCAAAGTAGGTATAGACTTAAATTTTTGTCAAGGACTTTTTATTCCCTTTAGGGGGTATAAAAAGTCTTTGATTATTGTTCTTGTTTTATGTACGGAAATGTAAAAAAAAAAGATCTGTTGATCCAATCGCTACCCCACTTCAGGACGCTGAGCTAATTTGTAGAATGCCTGAAAATTTCATCAAAATCGGTCCAGCCATTTCGGAGTCTATAGGCAACGTACTACATACATATATATCACACACACACACATCACTTTTTATCTATACTAATATTATAAAGAGGAAAGATTTGATTGATTGTTTGTTTGTTTGTTTGTTTGCATTGAATAGGCTCCGAAACTACTGAACCGATGTGAAAATTTCTTTCACTGTTGTAAAGCTACAGTATCCCGGTTAACATAGGCTATATTATATTTTCAAAAAAAATAGGGATCCTTACTTAAACTCCAATAATGTAACCCAAGGTGTAAAAAATAACATTTGTAATTTTGACTTTGCGTGTTTGACAGTTCTAAGACAGGACAACGTCTGTCAGGTCTGCTAGTATATAATAAATGTTACAGGTTTTTCGATGTAGGCCGTAACGTTCTAATAAAAGACTTCAACGCGCTCAGACCCTCATTTTTACACGACTCCTAAATAAACGAGTGTCATGTTTTTAGGGTTCACGTATGTTAGTAGGTTTCTTAATTCCAACATAGCCCACAACTTTGCTGTGGTTACTGTTAGAATAATTGTATTATCCTACAGCTCTTTAAAACAATACAAATTACGACTGTGGGACACAAATAATAACAGATTCCGAATATGTATATATTTTTTTCTATTTTTTTTAATTATTCGTTTTTAAAACTTATTGAGAAGTGAATAAAAATATACAACAAGACCATACAATATACAGTAGTTTACTAAAAATTGCCATTAGAGTGACGACGTGACGGACGCGATAGACAGTCAGCGAATTAATATTTGGACCTTTTGAGTATTTGAATTTTTAATTATGTGCTTTATTTCGATGGATGATATGAGAAAAAAATTAAAAATTATCTATCGGAGGAATGGGAAATTTTTTATTTCCTGTTTTTCATATCAATTGGAGGTCTGGAAGCGTACTACTTACTTCGAACTTTGTCTAGCTCTTTCTGTTATTAAGAGAGCAATACCAAATTCAATGCAAGATTATAATTACAATGTTTTCAGGTTTTCATTTACAGCTAAACTGTACCATGACCTATCAATCGGGTGCTGACTGGAGGACAGGAAATAACCCGTTTTTAAAATGTTTTTATTTAACTTAACATGTTTGTATGTATATTAAGTACAAATCTTGCAAGTCTAATTTGACCCTTTTGTTGGTATTCAATTGAGTTGAAATTTGGTACACCTATATAACTTGGATGACTATGCATTAATATATTATGTGGTACCATGGAGCTTTTTTTATGATGAAGTCGGAAGGTGGTCATAGAAACTAATGAACGCAACAAGATACCCCATTAAAATATGCTAAATAGATATTTAATCAATTATGATGATGTATGATAAGGCTAAAAGCTTATTCAAAATAAAAAAATAAATTGTGTTTCTTTCCGATATCATGTTTATTAAATTATTAATTTGTTTTAAAATTAAGTTTTTAGACCAAAATTACTACTACCACTACTGCTTGTTTTTTACTACTAATTTATAACAAGTATTGACCTGTACGGGGTCGTATCAAAATGTTCTGCTTCACCTCGCTTGCACTCGCAGCTTTGTTGCCTAATTGGCCACATAATGGATTCAATTGCTTGGTCATTGAACTTTTACCGCCCTTTTGTGTATCAAAAGCGACAGTCTTTTAACCAAGGATTTAAAATTAAGTTTTAACTTGCAAGTTAAAATGTATCTCATATTAAACTGAATACAGTGCCTGGGCTCTTACGAGTCGTTCACATTACAGACGTTCTTCTAACTAAGTTTATTTTATTCTCGCCTGTATTGCCCTTGATTTCTCATTTGTTAAATCATTAAACCGTTTGATTTTCGTACGTTTTGTATTTTGAAAGTACTGTGCATACTAGATAATAAGTGTAAGTGGCGTTAGTCGTTCTTATTATTATTCAATAAATAAATATTATAGCTTAACTGTTGGCCTTTTCTAAAAACTCAGAGTCACACAGCGGGCAATGGAGAGAGCTATGCTCGGAGTTTCTTTGCGCGATAGAATCCGGAATGTGGATATTCGCCAAAGAACCAGAGTCACCGACATAGCTGTTAAATTTTGCAAGTTGAAGTGGCAATGGGCAGGCCACATCGCTCGAAAAACCGATAACCGATGGGGAAGAAAGGTTCTTGAGTGGAGACCACGAACCGGAAGACGCAGCGTAGGTAGGCCTCCGACTAGATGGACCGACGACATTGTGAGAGTTGCGGGCATCCAGTGGATGCAAAAGGCAGGCTGTCATTCTGTGTGGAGGTTAAAGGGGGAGGCCTATGTTCAGCAGTAGACGTCTTCTGGCTGATGATGATGAAATATTATAGCAATGTCATCTTTACTTTAAAACTTTAGTGCCATTGAAATTTAATACCCTCCGGGCACTTGGATTCACCATCAGGCTCTACCAAGGGAGTCAATGCAATTGTTTTCTACTCTTGAATCCACCAGTGGATCCATATAAAAAATAAAAGATAATCGGAGTGTTTTTTTGCGTAAAAGTGTTAAATGGTCTTTTATGTGAACGACGGGTAAGAGCCCTAACAACGCATAACAGACCCTAACAGATTACAAAACAGTTTTTAGCTGTTTAAAAAAATTCGTAATTAAACACCTCTTACGAAAACTTCAACATAAAACTAAAAAGGTCGAAATTAAAATTA
Source organism: Agriopis aurantiaria (assembly GCA_914767915.1). Classification (NCBI taxonomy): domain Eukaryota; kingdom Metazoa; phylum Arthropoda; class Insecta; order Lepidoptera; family Geometridae; genus Agriopis; species Agriopis aurantiaria. The sequence goes on along the minus strand of OU612001.1, from coordinate 7,546,633 downwards.
AAATCATAACTAACATAACATAGACATCACTAAAATTCTAATTTTCTAATCCAGTACAATATATCTTTATGGGAAACATGGTGCATGTAACTGCGCCAAAATATCGGGAGTACCATCCATAACCTTATCACGGTAAATATACCGTTAATAATCATACGAGTATAACTTTAGAGAACAACCAAGATAGTTTAAAACAGTGTTTCTTCACAATGTTCTTCTATCACTTCATCATTTCAATACAAAACAGCTGGGTACATCATTCTCATCACAGCGTGTCGTTTATTTCAATAAAAGTCAATGCCAATGACTCATTCATGGATAATCATTCATTCATCATCTTCACATCGTATGAATGGCGACGTAAAAATGCAAAGATATTTAAAACTATGGATTTTGAGACAGCGCTTAAAATTTCAGAAGAAAATTTACGTGCAACACTACGTAAATGCTGCCTCCACTTTGCCCATAGAGTGAGCAAGCTAGTAAAAGTGATAAGAATTTACTGTTTTCTTTCAGCTTTTTATAATGTTATGGCAAGTATTGTGACGTCGGACGCATTCTTTCAGCGGCCGCACTTTTTTATTAACATTATATATTCGAAATTATGTTTGTTGGTTGGTTTGTTTGTTCCTCTTTCACACAGCAACAGATCAATGGATCAACGGGATTTTTTTAGAGATAGTTGGTGGGCTGGATGGTGACATAGAAAACTTTTAATTCTGGAATGTTTGATGTAAAAACTTCTTTAGGCACGTTGGGCACTTTTTGCGATGGGGAAATAGCACTGAACTCGCGTGACCTTCACGCTCAGATACTTGTTCGGGTAAAGTCGGCTTGAGCCGAAAAAGAGAGCGAGAGAGATATAGTCAACCTTGATGAACTTTTCACTTTTGTCGTGTGATCTTAATCACACTTTTTTTTAAAGTTCCTGGTGGAAAGTCCACGCAGTTAAAACCATGGGGCACAGCTTGTATAGTAGGTAAGTATTACGTGCACAAATATTGCAAGCTAAATAAGATATTTAGTTAGTCGCTGTAAAATTTAGGTATCTATATTTATACATTTATAGGTAAACTCAGGTCAATTTGTTCGTGAATTTTGTTCCATAACCAACATCCATGCTTGTATATCGATGTAAAGATGCTAAGCACAGATACTACGGCATTGCTTCATAGTACGCGAGCATCTTCACGACATGACACCAACATAGTTTTGAATTGCAAATATACCTACCGTCATGTGATTTATTAAGCGTGTTTATAGATAAACTTCTTACTTACAATAGCTCTACATATATTTATACCTATACAATCTGCGGCCTGCGGTGTCAACGTGTTTTTTTTCCCTTCAGAAACCGTACGTTTTCGGGATAAAAAATATCTTATGTTACTCTCCGACCTTCTTTATCTTTATGCAAATCATGTCAATTTGTTGCTACGTTATAGAAGAATAAACACAGATTTGAAATAATAATATTATACGTAGCATTTCGTAGATCGTAGATTTCGAAAAAAAAAATTGTTGATGGTGGCATAGTGCGCTTTACAATCTGACGGCACCCGGTTCGATCCAATAAGTAATTGGACTTATTTAGTACAATAAAACTGAAACCTTAAAAAAGTTCAAAGATATGACATTCACCAACATAAAACTACACTTTTTTAATATTACATCAATTGAGTATGACATCGCACTTTAACAACACAATTTTTTAAATTATCTATTAACTACTACTTTTTTAAATTAATTATTAACTATTACTTACTTTTATTTCTATTAACTTTTAATTAATTTTTATTCGAATTTATAATGGAATATAATAATTCATTAGTCATCATTTAATAACCAACTATTACAGTAACTACATAAATATCTAACTAAATAAAATTTTGTATTAGAAATTTAGTATAATATTATCTTACACTTATAGTATATACTGTACAAAAATATTATACACGTTATGTAAGAGTGTCTGTCCCCACTCAACTCCGTATGATGTAAAATTGAAAAAAACAGACTTTGCATTTCTTAAATCTTAAAAAAGGGAAAAAAAATTGCGACGCGGAGCGCGTTGAAGTCTTTTAAAGGACAGAGTAAGTTTTTTCAAAAAATTCATATATGAGGTTACTGTTAGAGTGTTGATTTTCTAATGGACATGGAATGGATTAAAATGTATTTTTAAATTCATAAATATTACCAGGTGCCTTACGATTACCTGTTATAAGCGATTCTGTTTAGGTGATTGCGAAAAGTTGCGCGCCCGCAAAACGTATCTCAACGCGTTAGGGTTCACATGATTTACTATGCAACGCTTGTGATATGGCTGCCAGAGACTGATATACATACATAATATATAGTTAGATACTTAAATAGATATTAACAACCAGATATAGAACAAACACAAATGTTCATCACATAAATGTTTGTCCTAGGTGGGAATCGAACCCACACCCCCAAGCTCAGAAGATAGGTTTACTACCAACTGGACCAACGGGCTATCTCAATAACGGGAATAGGAGTTAGACTATGTGTTGACCAGTGTAAATTATACACTTAAGTTGTACAATATGTGCTCAATATTGTCGGAATATGACGTCATCGTGTCGCGAGTCATGCTACGAATACAGTACTGACCCTAAATTGACCTTAAAAAGACGTCATGACATCGGTAAACCCGTACGAAGTGCATTGATTCCACTTTGATTATGCGTGTTGCTTAGTCTGTGTAATGCACTGCCTGAATAGTTGTTCCCCGATAATTATAATCTGAGTGTCTTCGAATCACGACCGAATCGGTTTCTTCAAAGCAACCGTACTCCGTTGTAGACCGTATCATCGCTTAACATCAGGCAACGTGGCGGTCAAACGTAAGCCAATTATATCCTACTAATATTATAAACGCGAAAGTTTGTATGTATAGATGTTTGTTCCTCTTTCACGCAAAAACTACCGAATGGATTTTAATGAAAGCATACAATAATATAACGTTTACATTAGAATAACACATAGGCTATAACGGGTAGTAGTAGCGAGGCCGAAGGCCAAGCTCTACGCGTACGAAGTAGTGTGAAATAAATAAAACAAAAAATTGTAATCGGTGTACAAACATAATATAAAACAAAACAAAAAAAACATACAGTCGAATTGATAACCGCCTCTTTTTGGAAGTCGGTTAAAAAGAAACGGAGCTAATCTAATATTATATTAACTACACCTTCGTAGTGCACTCTATTTCATTTTATGGACTATCTTAGCCTCGACACGGTCTTACAGTTACAATCTTGCTCACATACAAGTACAATTGACATTTGCATGAACCGGTTGGTGGAAGGTTCAGGTCGCCGCTAATTTTGGCACTGATCTAGATTAGGAAACAACGTCTCTCGCGCATTGCACTGTGTGAAGATGTTTGGGGTGCGTACTTATATTGTGTTGTTTTTATTTAAGAAGATGCTTCTACCAAAATTGACCGGCATTGAAAAAAGAAGTCAAGACTGTTGCTAGTAATTCGTGGCGATTTTTTTTTCCTTCGATTAATTTGTACGTATCTACAATATACAGTTTTAGGACATACCCCCGGGGAAATACCCCGCATACCCGGGGTATGCGGGGTATGTCCTAAAATTGCAATCAGAACCACCGGAGGATGGGCAGCTGCATCCTTCTACTTGCTTGGTGGAACTTCTGCGATTCCCAAGCCGCCTGGTAAGCGTGGGGATTACGGCAACCCCCCATAACAGCTGTAGTGTACCTACCTACTATTAATTTGAACCCTGTGAGGGCCGCAAAGACTGCGCCTTAGTAAGTGTCGTTTCAGTTGGTACATATATCACCATTCTACATGTAGGTTTGTATAATTTAAACGGCGCAAGCGCAGGCGGCAGATAATAACAAGGCGTGGCTGACACACATTCACATATGCCATTATTAAAGCATTACTAGATCTTATTATAAATACAGCCTACAATGCCAAATCACAGACTAATAAATTATTAATTGAATACTGGCTGTCTCAGTGCTCCTAAAAATATATCGTTGTTAAACTGTGGCCGATTATGGACACTTTATAAAGCAAATGGGGTCACTATTTTTGTATAGACATTTCTAATGTAAAATTCGAAATATCTCATTAAATACCAGATGCCACCAAAACTTGCAACAAAATTGTAGGTAAGTAGTCCGTGTCAGGCTTTGTTTCTTTCATGCTAGGCTTGCGTTTCACCATATCATTCAGATATCATTCTAATATTTGATTATGTTTATGACATAAACAAAGATTCTAATATTATAAATGCGAAAGTGAGTTTGCGCGAGCATGTTTTTTTTTTTTTTGTTCCTCTTTCACTTACCAACAGAGCAACCTCAGATCAGGCAAACATAGAAGATATGCATTAGTACAATTAGGTATCGTTCATGTTGAAATATCTCAATTTTTCAAAAATTCACTATACCGTTAAACCGCTTAATGCAAAAACTGTAAGTATGTCACTTACTCATTTTTAGGCACACTAAGAAATATGTAGCTTACACCAATGAACTAATACTCTACTACATGCAAAAAAGAGCGACAGTGGCGTCGATTCGGTTATACCACAAAACTAAACAAATCTGACAGGACTAAAATTATCTGCCTCTCTTTTAATTTTAATACGTGAGATCATGAGAGCCATCCTACGATGGCAACAATTTTAGAGCTGTCAAATTTAGTTTAGTTTACAGTACATCAGAATCGACGCCAATGTCGTCTGCTGGGTGAGTTCACCTAAAGGCATCAAGCGTAAAACTAGCCAATTTTTTTATTCAGTACCTCCACAACAGCCCCATTATGTGCGCCATAGCCAAAATCGGCATGGATTGCAACATCATAAGTACGTTATACATCCACAAGATTTGAATAAAACAAGCCACTTTGATTCCTCTTATTTATTACCTCAGCTATAACACTTAACTAACAATACTTTACATGTACATAAACAACATAACATAACGGTTCAGGTCACTTCGGCGTGCGTATGTAGACGGATCTAGTCCAGTGCTTTCAAAATCATATTCAGGTTAGAGCCAGTTTACTATAGAAATAAATAAAAAGGCTGTTCCGAACTTAGCTACAATGCTACTAGCTTTAACCAATCGTGTAGGTATTGATATGACATCACTGAATAACGTGATTTTTGTTTTAGTTTCATCATGTTTACGATTTACGACTAAGTTTAATTATCGTGTTGAATTAAAGTATCGCAAAAAGAAACCTTAATTTAACACGAAAATACTCTGATTAGCAGCGTTTCAGCAATTTAAGTATTAGTTACTTACCTATAGGTAGTTATGCGTTTAGGTTTGTCAAAATTTTTACCTTAAAATTATACATAACTTTTTGGTCCTTTTAAAACTTCAGAAAAAAAAATCATATCTTCCCCTTAATTTTCAAAATTGACCGATTCCGAAGATGATATCAGAATCCTTCTTTCTACCGATGAAACTTTAAACGTCTTTCAAGCTTCAAAAACCAAGCACTGAGACTAGATTTAGTTAACTTAATTTTTTTAACGAGTCATCGTAAGGTCATATGTCCTTGTTCACATCAGGCTCAGCGAACAAGTTAAAAAAAACAATTGAACTGTCTAATATTTGTCCGCGCTGAGCCAAAACATCCATCGAAAGTGAACATCTTCTCACCCACTCTCCCTACCGCTAAGACGTCAGGTGAGGTTTGCCTTTTCGAAATATCTCGTTAATAAAATCAAGGTCTTTTATGGAGACTAGTGGTGGTAGTAAGCGGGTGCACCGTGGATGGGGGCCAAGGCCTTCACGACACCGCCCACCGGCTCCTTGTGCACGACAGCGTTGAAGCCGTTTTGGGGGTCGGCGGTGTACTCCACCACGCGCCTCGTGCCGTCAGGCTCTACCAGGGAGTAGGATCCTTGGACCACGTCACCGGACCGGCTCTCTTGCTGACTCTTGTTGTCACCTGGAAAGGACCAAGTTTTTTAAGTTAAGGCATCAATGTTTACAAAGCAGAACAATGCTTAATTTTCACATAGCTTTGTTGTACCAAAATTTGAAAAATAAGCTAAGTATATGTAGCTACTATTCAAGTTTTGATAATCCAAAGTTGAGTGAAAATTGGGCGCTGCGTTACCATTGTTGTTTATGCAGTTATGTGGTGGCTGGAGAAATTGAATCTTAGTGGTATATTCTAATGCGGTTTAGTAAATGGATAATTATAATAATGCGTAATAACCGGATAGACGTGTGTTCAAATAGCGAAAGTTTAAAATTCAATTACTTTCAGTAGATACCTCTAAGTAGTCACCATCGCCTATAGACATCTACAATATAGCTGGGGCATTGCCAGTGCGTTGCCCACTGTTGGGGACTCAATTCCCTCTTTGTTTGAAACAATCTAGATTATACTTCGAAAAACTGAAAGTGGTAAGCTGTTCCACAAAATTACAGGTTGAACAGAGCGAGACTTCTAATTTTCTATATTTGTGTAGATGGCATTAAAATCAGCCTTAATAAAAGTCTGCATGCAACCCAAGGTTTACCTACATAATACCAGAGCACATATCCACTAAAATATAAAATGCAAGTATAGATACATGTCAGCAATAAAGCTGGCGTCCTAGTTACATACAAAATTTTAATAAGGCTGTTGAATCTAGATTTACTATGGTATAGAATGAGTGCTACAAATGAAGCAATATTATTTTACCAATGTCAATTGCACAAAGTTGCCATTTAGGATATGTGCTTCGTTATCCTAATTGCAGCCTGTGCCTTGCAGTTGACCGCACTGCTTGAGAAATTGAGATAATTAAAATTGCGAGTTCTGGTAAACTCTGTGAGAACAAAAAATCTTTTCACAGACTAAATGCGTGTCAGCAGCAGCACAGCTTGAACGCGCACGCATGTTTTGAAATAGGTACAAGGAACTGTATGAACACAACACGTGGACTGCTCTGTGGCTGCGCTGCTTAGATAAAGCCGGGATATTTGTTGTGTTAGTGGTTCAAACAGTTCCTTATAGTACAAAATACATGAGACCACGTTCAAGATGCGTTCCCGCTGCTGCGGCTTTTGGTCGGTGGACGCCTGAATTTTCGATCTTCGATGGCCAAATGAGACTTGTTTCTCCAGCCATCGAGGTACTTAGATCATTCACAATCCCCATCTTTTTCTTTTCGCCTTGTCACTTGCTCTCCCGATAAGTTAGCAAAGTCGCACTCACCAGTAATCGCATCTTGGATATCGTACGCGTATGAGTATTGAGGGTTAGGGTCGTATTCGTCTGCGACCGCGCCGTGGGCGACCAGCGGGGCTGCTAGCGCCGGCCTGGCAACGAGAGGCGCGCCGTATGGATGGCCGTAACCATGGCCATAGCCGTAAGGTGCTGCTACTGGAATTACGCCACCTGCGGCTCCTCTGCACACCGCCAGCACGACTGCTAAGAATACGGCCTGCAAATACAATTCAACCTTATACGTATGAAGCGGATTCTGCCGTGCTTACTGCTGGAGCTTGAAATGCTGTAGGAGTCTATTTCCCAAAAATATAACCTCGAATCTTCAAGTCACGAGTAAAGTTAAGTTGAAGTGCAGTCAAACGCATTGAATCAAATATGCCTTTAAAACGCTGAAGGCAATCATGTGGGTACACACTTAGAGACTGTGTTGTAAAAGGCGCATGTTATAGTTTTTTTTTTATGACGAAGGGGAAATCTTCATAGGTTAGGTAGTCAAGTGCAGCTGAGTCTGCTGAGTGTGCTGAGTTAAATGAGATAATAATGAATAGGTACTACACAAGGACACTAGAGAAACTAAGAGTCGACTTTAATCTCCTTGGTGATATCACCCAGGTGATCAAAGCGGAATAGACCCCCGAAACTGCCCCCTCTACAACGTGGGCCACACATTCTTAAAATCCAATAGCAAGTTTCACCTTGATGCAACTTTTTCCTAGAAGGGGTTTTCGTTTTTCACTAGCATTCTTACTGGGCAGAGCACAAAGAGGGATGAATAACCCTAGTAAAATTCGTGTATCTCATGTTTACGACTTTCAACAAAATAACTCCCAAAAAGATAAAGCATAAACATATTTTTTTGTAAACCTGTGCTGTCTGAACACTCCTCATAAATTATATTTCAAATGTTTATTATATAAAAATCACATACCTTCATGTTTGCGTTGGTACCTCTGATGGACTCGCTTGGTGTGAACGTCAAGGGTTGCGTGCACGCCGCTTTTATACGCATTCGCGCACAAATGCATTAGAAAAACCTACCGTGCGTCACAGCCCTGTACCCTTTACAATACTGGTTGCATTATGCTCTACATATACTTATGTACCTAACAATTTAGATATATTCTGCCAACTATAGGGCACGAGGTCAGCATGGACAGCGAAATAATTTAAAATAATTTGGTTCATTTCAAAAGCTAGTAAAGGGTCAAACTTTTTGGGTATATAGGACCTTGTGCAATTTGATTGAACGGTTTATTCTTCAGGCCTCACGTCATTCGCTTTTTCCTGAATACTACATGAAATAATTAGGTACTGCAGTGCAATTACCGTTCTTTATCGATCGTCAAATTCGCTAAAATGCCACAGAATCGATCACAGCGAGTACTGAAAAAATGGCATATTATCGAATTTGACGACCTCAACTGTCAATTTGACGATCGTTAAAAGAACGGTACTTGCACTACTGATTTGCATGGAATGTCGCTTAATTTTGTATCAACTTCCAAGATAATATTATATCTCTTGCCGAATGTCTGCTTTTCGCAAGCCGAATCTTCCCGCATCCTCGAGCAATTAGGGATCAAGAGCTTGCAGTTGGCTCGACGTTGGTAATATGGGTCTTATTCTGACCTGGGGGCATACCACAATCTATAAATCATCGATACGGTAGCAGTTGTCCGTAAGGCCTCATATCTCGGAAATTCGTTGTAACTGATATCGCGCCTACAGCTACAGTGGCTGTAGTTTCGGAACTAAGTAGGTACCTTTCTTTTTAGAATTCCGTATACCCAAATGGTGTCAATGGGACCCTATTATTAGTAATAGGGTACACTCATAAGCAATGGTATCTTATTGGTATAATCTTATTGCTCATAAGTAACAAATAATAAACACCGGCCAAGTGCGAATAGAGCGCGCGAACTGAAAGAATTACAACATATTTTATTTTCAGCTGAATCCTCGGTGCTCCTTTCCAACTCGTACTTGGCCGGTGTTTACTTGACGACATCGGAAAGCTCTAAGAAAGGTATTACGTTTCAGACGAGTATTAGCAAATTATTTCTTCTGTGGCACTCGGGAGAGAAAACGTAAACAGCATAGATAATAGCAATTCGTATGACAAACTCGGTGGTCTGACCATGCACCTGCCATTCAATTAACTTCTATGGGTAAACCAACTGTTTATTATATAGATAGTGAGCTTAGTAGGTTTGGTTAGATTTGTTTCTAGATATGCTCATCATTTGTGGACACATGGGACGGGTGGGACCACCCATGTCGCAAATGTATGTCTACCTGATGGAAATATTTTGACGCCATCTCTCACTACAATTTGGTACTATCAAAATGATCTGATGAGGATCAGAAGGTGGAAATTGGAACTCTTCAATTGCGTGAATAATACTGGCATGATGTTTATCGTCTTTCCGCTAGATGGATCTGTCAATTGTTTTGCTATATAACGAGTTACATGAGGTTATATAACTACATAAGCATGTTTTTTTACTATTAATATTACAAGGACTTTTTATACCAAAGAATTTGGACCTTACCTTTCTACTAGGTCCAAATTCTTTGTTTTATACCCTCATAAAAGGTCCTTATAATGTTATAAGTCTATGGTTGCTAGGTACCTATAGGTACCTATTTTACACTTACCGGTTACCTCGCGATGTTTTCCTTCACCGTTGTTGCGCGATGGCATCGAAATTAGGTACATATAATATATGTCTCTGGTAAGTCCAAGAACCTCAAAAGTTCAAAGACATACGACATACCCAACATGCACTGGGCCAGCATGGTGGATTAGGGCCCATCCTCTCTCTCTGAAAGAAGGCCCGTGTCCCAGCAGTGAAGGCCTGTGTCCCAGCAGTGGGAACATGATAGGCTGATAATGATGAATAAAAGGCACTTGCCCAGTATATTGTCCGCTATCACATACCTGAACCAAATGCCTCTCTGGCACATGCAATATTTCGTAAGTTTGCATCGGGAGGCAGCGAAACAAGCGTTGACACACATAGACCTTTACCAGAGTAGACACCGCAAGCACGCCAAATTGTATGAAAACCCAGCGTGCCGCATTTTTTGTTCCTACTATAACGTCACGAGAGCAATTTAGTGGTAGTTTAACTTCATTCGGACGGCCAACTGCTTTCAAAGAGTTTTCTCAGTTTACTATGGTGCAACAGGTAGGCTAACAATTTTTTATTGTCTTATAAAAACCTGACCTTACATAGCCGATCATGAAAACAAAATTTTAATGTGTTCAAAATTAGAAGATATTTTAGACTTTTCAATTTCTTGCTAGACAGAGAGCGCAAATTTTCCCTATAGGTATAGACTCCAAAGCGGTTGGACCGATTTTGACAGGACTTTCACGGGCAAATAGCTGATGATATAAGGAGTAATCTACGCGGGTGAAACCGTGGGGCACAGCTAGTCTTCTTTTCTTATATATATAAAAGGCGATGTGTGTATAAAGGTAATTAGGTATGTATGTTTGTTCCCTATGGACTCCAAAACGGACGGACCTATTTTGACGGGACTTTCACTGGCGGGTAGCTGATGATATAAGGAGTAATCCACGCGGGTGAAACCGCGGGGCACTGCTAATATACTTATAAATGACGTAGTTGTAAGTACGCCATAAAAACTCCATACTGACACTCACTATGCGAGAGAGGGACAGAGCATCCCTTCACAATCTGACCATTTCAGAGCTTATTGGCCGATTTATATACACGGTTGCCTGGAAGAGATCGCTTTTAGCGATAAGGCCGCCTGTTAAAAGCCTAGATAATATTTTTTATTGTAATTTTTATGTTATCCTTGTTTAGTGGTATTTTAATAAAGAGTGATAGTATTGTATTGTATTGTACTTATAAAATTTCTTCAGTATACGTATTTACATTACGTATTTACGTTACAGTATAACAAATCAAACACTGGTCCGATAGTCTTTTTTTCATTTTTGTGTTGAAGTCTGACGGAGATCACATTGAATTATGCGGCATGCTAGTTAGAGCATAGAGCCAACTTAAGACATGCAAAGTAGGCAGGTGAACTTGCGGGGTCTTTCTTAATAAAAGTCATTGAGTAGATATTAATATATGATAACAAGACGTTTTTGGGTCACAGCTGCGCCTGCGCTTATCACAGCCTACCTACATATGTGATAGGGCAGTAGGCATTAGCTTGATAATACAGCGCAACGAACTTTTACACCAGTGGACAAATGAGGTAACTAAACATTTTCAACAGGCGTCCGTCAGTTTTGTTTGGAAAATACGATGGTAGCTCCTCGTTCTAATGTACCTATAGATAAGTTAGTCGGATTGTACATAATGGTCGAGCCTTATACAGTAAAGGCTTGATCGCCTTCGATTAGGATAGTCAGGTGCCTAAAGTTATAAATTGACTGTCTGCTAATGTGGCATTTTATGGAGTTATTGGTGTTTTAAAAAGGTTAATTAATAGTTGGTAAATTCTTCCAGCGGCAGGCAACGGTTCCAGATGGTCATGGCTTTTATTATAGTCAAGTAGTCAAGCCCAAGTAATCTGGAAATAACAATTCTATAATTTTTGTCAGTAAATTCTAACAAAACCTCAATGCACTCATCTTATTTTTAGGGTTCCGTACCCATTGGGGAAAAACGAGACCCTATTACTAAGCCTACGATGTCTGTCTGTCTGTCTATCTGTCTGTCTGTCCGTTCGTCCTACCTATTAACGGCTGTATCTTTCGAACCGTAATAGATAGCCAGTTGAAATTTTCACAGAATATGTAATGCTACGGCGGATTTACTAAAAAAAAAAGTCAAAACGTAATAATTATACTATATACATATACAACAAATTTATTTTTAACCGACTTCAAAAAGGAGGATGTTATCAATTCGACTGTATGGTTTTTTTTTACGTATTTTTGTATTAGCTCTAATGTAAAAACGGTAATACGTCAAGCGTCAAACTTGGCATGACTATAGTACATACTCTAGCTAAAGTATAACAATAAATAATGGCCAAGTGCGAGTAGGTGACAAATTTCTGTTCATTACCAAGATATAACTGGTAATTTCGTTACTTGGATGACCTACTTATCATTTCTTTCATCGAAGCGAAGCGAACCACCATAATTTTACTAATATTAAAGTCGGTTTTTAAATTGATAATTATTGTATTTTGTGGTGGTACGGAACCCTCAGTGCGCGAACCTGTAGTGCAAGTACCGTTCTTTATCGATCATCAAATTTGACAGTTGAGGTTGTCAAATTCGATAATATGCCATTTTTTCAGTACTCGCTGTGTTCGATTCTATGGCATTTTAGCGAATTTGACGATCGATAAAGAACGGTACTTGCACTACTGACTCGCTGGCCGGTTTATTTTTAACCGACTTCAGGAGGTTATCAATTCGACTGTATATAATTTTTTTTTTTTTAATCTTAATCGAGCCTTTGCACATTGTATTATTATAAGCAAGTAGGTACCTAGGATACCTACAAGATATGGGTTCTATAAATTATGCCTATGGTAAAATAAAAACGTTAAAAAACGAAAAAACATGTGTTCAAATCGCGAAAGCTTAAAAATTACTATGGTGGAAAAGGTAATAATAGTATACCTACGTGGTGGTATATAATTATATATGTATATTATTTATATGACACGGGAAAACCACGGCAGTTTCCATAATAAAAATGGTATAATTATGTACCTAGGTACCTAATTAAATATTAAATAATAGTCGTTGAAAGGTACCATACAAAATACAAACCGACCAACCTAGATTTGACGGTTTTGAACAGAAAATACGATGGTGGTTCTCTCACACAACTACAAACTGTTGGTCGCTATGATCAAAGGGTCATTACAAATACATAAAACATTATTGTTTTTGAATAAAACAAACAGTATTCAGTATGTAAGTAATATGGTGCGTTACTGATAAAGAGCTGTACATGATAATGTAAAGAACAACCGACGATTTGCGCAAACACTCTCATTTTATTTTTATAATAGTTACCCCCACCTAGCTACACGGACAAAAAACTGTTTGAAATTTTAATTTCCCGCCATAGGTGAAACGTACCACCTTTGTCTCAGCGTTATGTATCCAGATGCCAATAAATAAAATAAAAAAAGAGCAACCGTCAATTTTGACATTTAGTTCGTGTTCCTCTTTGGATTTGGACTTGTACGAATGTAATCCAACAAAAACAGCTTTACACAGTGCTTTGTGATGTGTTTATAATACAAAGAATAGTGTTTTTAGTTAGTGATTTAGTTAAAATGGCAGATTTTGATGCTATATACCCAGACACGGAAGATCCGGAGGAGCACATAGAAGAGACTCATGTGACTCTAGTTCCAGACCCGATAATAGTCCGTGGAGCTGGTAATATGACAGTGTAAGGTTCCATTTACGTTTCCTAACTTTATTAGCATCAGCTGTTTACTATTCTACACAATCCCTCTTGAGCTCGACTCGATTCCAACATTAAGAAGTAAGGTAATCGTATCGCAAAGATGTTGTAGTTTCTTTGTTACATTTCTCAATAACATTCAAGGACTATGTAATTTCTTTAGATTGAATTTTGACCCGACGCCAAATTTTGACTTTTACTCTCATTCTCACCAAACGATTGTGAAATTGCCTACCCATTTCAATTTGCATATATCTTTTAAATAAATGAAAATGAAATGCTGTTTGTTGGTAAGTGCTTGAGAACGGCTGAATGGGTTGGCTATATTTTGTTTTAAAATGTTTGTAATTGTTCAAATTAGGTTTTTATGGACAGGAAAATGTGAAAGGGTCTCCGAAATATATTTAAATTTGGGAATATGAAGATGGAATATGGAGATGATTTCATGGTGTGAACAATAAAGAGTTAATCAATCAATCAATCAATGACACACAAAATTATTTAAAAAATAATCAGGACTACATCTGTTTAGTCAGCTAGTTACAAATAATGATATTTGATTGAATACACTTACCTACTAACTAAATAACACAGTTGGCGTTTTACTTATATAATATTTAAAGTTATAATTGAAAAAACATTACAACCTGGTACTTTTAATATGTCTTACGATCAAACAATATGAATTTTAATAATAATATCTACTTTATTGTTGCTTATCAGTTAGTGAGCTTGTTTATTTCATAAGTCGTGGAGTGGTGCCTCACCGGCTCCCGGCTACACAATACAGCAGCGGCTGACAGCAATACACAGTTGTGTTTGTTTTTCACCAAAAAGAGCCCATTAGCTGTTTTGTGTAGATAACAAAATAATATATTAATGTAACAATACTAGTTCAGCACCTCTGCGGAAACAAGAGTACTCTTCAGGATGTTATTGATGGGGTGATGTTGGAGTCTTTGGCCTGCAGACCATATTGTGTAGCTCAGGCCTAGGTGTCCATTTGCCTCAACTCTCGCACTGGTAGATGCTTGAAATGAACGCCAAGAGAAGTCATAGTCTGAGTGTTTGACTGCAATTTTCAAGTCACAAACTCCCTGTTGAGTCATCAGCATAAGTCCATATGCCAAATTCTTGAGTGGCTGTTTTACAATAAGGAAAATATAAATACCTACTTTAAATGTAATGCTATTTCAAATGGATTGTTAGGTACTTATTACCAAGAACTATCAATGTTGTGCCATAAATTTAATTCTAATAATAAGTTATGTTCATTTATAGTACACTAGCTTTCCCTCGCGGTTTCACTTGTGTATAAAAAACAAACCTTCGATAAAAGTTACCTAAGTTACTCCTTATAACATCAGCTGTCTACGAGTGAAAGTCTTGTCAAAGTTGGTCCTGCCGTTTTTGAGTCCATAGGGAACATATACACATAGATTTTTATATAAAGATTGAGAGATACTATGCCATTCCATAAATGCTCAGTGGCCGCCAAGGCTTGTATAGTATTTTTCTCAGATATTACATAAATATATATGTACATAAATGCTTTACAGTAATTTTTGCATATCACTAAAACGTAGCCTTCCATCCTCTCTCTGAGAGAAAGCCTGTGTCATAGCATGGGGAACATGAGTTGGGTCTGATAATGATGACTCTCCCTATACAAACTTACTTTTAGTTATAGAGGCAAGTAAGCAAATTGTCTTTTGGTGACAGTTAATTAGGCCGTAATATTCAGCACCTATAGATTAGACATGCTTTTAAATGTAGGTTAATAGCATTAATGCCTTAATTATTTAATCTCAATTAAAATTATGTTACAGTTATATCAATTCGGTCAAAAAGAAACCTACTTATATACGGCCTTACTTACAGCCGCACTTAGAGACGTTACTTAAGCTAAGGACTACTTAAAATTCCTCTGTCTCGTTTTCATGTGTGACAATCCTTCATTTTCCGTCAACGAGAAGTTGACAGAGCAATTTTAAGTATTCCTTAGCCTAAGTAACGTCTCTGAGCTACAACTCATGCACTGCTCACTGACGAGACTTGGCACGCACGAAAATGAAATCGAGCATCTACGCATTGATAATACGCTAGTTTAAGTAACGTTTGTAAGTAAAGCTGTAAGGTTTCTATTCCACCAGAATGTGCGAGGAAGATGATTGTTGCCCCAGGTAAAAATCAACCAATAGGATTGCTTCATTCTGTCTTGCCTCCTGTTAGTTGATTTTTTCTCGTGTTAGTTGATTTTTTCTCGCACATGGTGGAAAAGCACCCTAGCGTCTCCAGACTAGACTAGCCATTTGTGTCAAAGAACAAAGTGCTCAGTGCGGTTTTGTACTTTTATTTGGATGCGCCACAAAGTAACATAATTTTTCTTTTTCATCTTCTTGCAGCACTTGCCTGCATACCTGCCACACATCGCGTGACCTTGTTTCCCATCCCAATAGTTAGAGAATCCATGGACCTAACTAATAATTGTCACATTCCAGTTTTGGTCTCAGCAACAAGTTCAACGGCGAGTTCCCGTCAGGGCTGCAGTCTCGCGTGGCACCTGAGGAGTACCAGGCCACTGTAAGCCGCATCAACAGCGTGCTCAAGAAGACGCTGCCTGTTAACGTCAAGTGGCTGTTCTGCGGCTGTGTGTGCTGCTGTTGCACGTTGGGATGCTCTCTATGGCCGGTCATTTGTCTCAGTAAAAGGGTAAGTGTATTTATACAAGCATACTTATTCTCATTCGATAATCATCCTGTACTGACGTTCCGCTTGGGATGTATAATATTGGGCATTTCCCCCTACCCAACATCTATCCGAGCCAACCCAGCTTCTTAAAATAATAGAGTATGGCTCTGGGTTGCTGGCACAGTTGCTCCAGTGGCGTAGATGGAAGTGTAGATTATGATGAGAAGCAGTCAAGCTGTTGAGGAGGCATGGATGATGATGAAGCTCCTTCCTGCAACCCAGTGGTGATTCTTGTTTCTTCTGTGGCTTCACAATACCACAGTACATGCTCTGCAGTTTCGTTCTCCCTACCACTCAACTCAGTCTGTTCCTGAGATAGCTGCGTGGTGCGGGAGGGATGATGGCTGGTTCAAAGTTAGGCTAGACACCCATACCGTCGCACCTTTACACCCTTCTTGCACTGTATAACTACCTTAGAAACGGACTCGTGCTCAAGAAGACAACCTGTCTACGTCAAGTGGCTGTTTTTTGGTGTGTGTGCTGCTGTTTCACTCTGAGATGCATCATTATTAAAAAAAATAAGAAAGATATTTTTTTTGGGAAAGAGTTATTATCTATCTATCACGTCGTTTTGTCTTAGTAGGTTTATAGACATTTATTCTCATATAAGATGTTACATCACTTCCATGAGAACACTGCTAACAATACATTTACAGTTCGTCTTAGTAAGAATGTAAGTGTTATTTATCAGCCACCAGCATACCAACTGAGCGACGAGCCATTCTTCATCCGTTATTCCTCAGGAATAACTTCAGGAAACTTCGGCGCATCCACCAGACTTGCTTAGTATATTGGCTAAGATGGAATGTGAGCCCAGTTGACTCCTGACTCATAGCTGCGTTCCGCAGATATCGAGATTTTTTGTCTTCCAACTAAATGACATGACATTAATTAGAATAGTTTCTGAATAGCATAGAGAAAAAGTATAAATCTTTAATAGGTCGTAAGTTTTTTTTAACAGAGCTTTTTTTAATAATAAAAATCTTAGGTTCACCTCACTAGCTGCAATATAGTATTGTAAAAAATTTAATATAAATATTTTCTATTAATATTTCACTATAGTATATCGGGTAACAGCTACAATGTTACATTCTAAAACCTAGCAAAAAGATTAAGAATCTTGGAGTTAAGTATAGCTAAAGAAAATAACATTGAACTCAGACATAAACAATCTGCCTACGCATTTGCGAATGTGTTTATTGTTTTGATTCTGATACTATGACAGGAAAATATAATTAAATGCAGTCGTTATAATATTTACATAGTACAATGCTGTAATTAATTAATATTATACTTATTGGTGGATCACTTGCTTGGAACTGAGATAAAATTATATACCTAACACATGTAGTTTGTTAAATTCAGTTACAACAACGATAAAACATGCCCACAACTATATCAAAACATGCCCATGGCCTGGCGCCGGGCAATAGAATACGGTACCCCCTGCCTGTAGTAAGGGGCTACTAAAAAGGGAGCTCCGAGCTCGGGATGGTCAAAGTTGAAGCTATGACCATCGACTTAAGCGTACCCTGGGAGAGAAGGACAACGTTGTGTAACCAGCGTTGTCGTAGGCGGAGGAGCTGAGACAACACGGTTGTCTCGGAAAGAGCCGTACCGCAGTGCCGAGGGCTCCGGTGCGTTCCACTGGAAATCCCGTAGCCCTCTTGTCAAGCACTAAGGCTGGTCACCGGGGCGGTTTTAGAGGGTATAATCCCACATAACCTGGCTGCACCCCAATGCAGCTTGAAAGATGGTATTTAGAAGATTTTCCCCTCCATTGCCAAAAATATACCTAAAACTGTGTAAAATTTGGAATTGCGGTAGTACTAATATTCATGGTTATGGCCTCCAATAAAAATTGAAGTCAATTTTGTTATTAAGCTCAAAAGTGCACCTTAACACGTAATGGTACTTAAACTTTGACGTAACTGAACTAAAGTAGTTATTATGACGCATATCCTATTCTGCCACTTTTGATCCAAAAGACTGACTCCTGACATTAAGGGTATTATTGGGCGCTTAGAATTATTCTTCGCTTACTCTCTTTTGCGATTTGTGAAGTAGTGTAATATATGTTGGTCCTCTGAGACATTTGACACAGGTATAGTAAATTTGTCCATGGAACAGAATGGAATGAAATGAGGAATTGTGAAAATAACATAGTTTACTGTTAATATAATATAAAGACCAGCCATATAACACATAATTCGTAGCTATATATACACATTTATACAAAATTTTAAATATTTATACTTCGATCAAAAAATACATGTTTAATGATGTTTTTTCATCTGTTAATTCAAAATAAATGAACAAAAGTAACTCAAATTCCGGTCAATATTTTAGTTTATGGGTGCCTCTAGAATACCAATTGTTAGAAGTTAAACTTATAGTTAGAAATTTTAGTTAGCTTTCTAATTTTAAATGGTGCCTTCAAAATCGACCGCAATGGTGTATTTAATTTTATATTGTAATTTTTAAGTATGTATAATTTTTCGAAGTATCTATACAAGTATCATTATTTTTATTTTTATAAAATTTTGTAATTGGTACGATTTTTTATTCTATTTAGTGATTGTCAATAAAAAATAAATACCTATATCTAAAAAAAGCCGTTATTGGCTGTATCTAGTTTATGTAGTGTAGTAGTTTATCTATAAGTTTTATTATAGGTATTTTAATTTTGAGAGCTGTGGATTTTGTTAGATAAATAAAATAAATAAACTAGCGTGAATGGCACCAACTCATCGGTGTACAAACGCATCGTGTGCACCGGTGTGGCGTCAGTCACTAGCGGGTTTCGCTAGTGTGCGGTCGTGCAAGAGTGAGAAAAACCTCAAAATAGTCATAAGTAGTAAACAAAGTGGCTAGCGGTAATACATATGTGTACGTTGCGACGACATCATTCATCATCATTTCAGCCTATCATAATCCCACTGCTGGCGTGCCGCAATCGCAGGCCTAATTTTTCACGCACACTCAGATGTGTTCGCACCTTACCATATCTCCTTTTATTGTCTGATCTGAGGTTTAGACGATAAACTTTTTGTATTAGCATGTATTTATATATTTATTTGTCAATTTCAGACGCAACATTCTCTGAACAAACTCCTGGAGTGGGAGAACAGCCGACTTTACAACAAGCTGGGGCTCCGCTGGCGCCTCACGAAGCAACACTGCGACTCATCCTCCATGATGGAGTATGTGCTTCTAATAGAATTCCTACCCAGAATACCTATTTACAGACCTGACTAAATTCCAGGAACCAGTGCTACGAACTGTACATAAATACCTAACATATTAACATAAATATTAAGATAACAATAACGTCATTGCATCTCGAGAATAACACCTAATTTGCATGGCCAAGCCAATGAATCTGTGTTAATTAAGAATGTAATTAAGCTTACAGTAAGATTTAATTGTGACGGCAATAACTGCGAGCATAAATTTTTGCTTAAAAAACGTTTTGACGACCGCGTACTGATTTGTTCGTTAGGCTGGAGTGACGCTGACGTCGGAAACGCGTATGATAGAAGGGGAGACAATAATTCAACAATTTATACTTTTTTTACAATGTCTATTCACGTCAATTGCATAGGGCGGACTGCCCACCAAACAGTATTTGTTTATATTATCTAACATAATAGTAACTGCTAAATATTCTGTTATACAAGGTTATAAGAAAAGGGTATGCTAAGCCGAAATGGAGTCGTTATGTCATGCTTATGAACAACTTTTACTATGGGACCAAACATGAAATCGCGAAAAAAAAAGCTGCTGTTGCCATACATTTTGTCGAGTGTCAATGACCGTTTTAATGGAATAGCTGATTTTTGTTTTGCGATTTCAGTGTTGGTCCCATAGTAAAAGTTGTTTATAAGCATGACTATAACGACTCCCTTTCGGCTTAGCATACCCTTTTCTTATAACCTTACCGCTAATAATATACTAGGTACATACTGCATAGAGCAAAGTGGATGATGAGCGACACAAAATGTAGTAAACCTTTTACTGTCACGTATGACCGACCGTCAGCGACCGATTCAGCGTTACTCTAATCCCAGCCTTACAGTACGACTTACTACCATGAGTAAGCTAAAATTCCGTCGACTCTCATAAGTCGAATATATGTAGACCACTGTTTAGCTTAGGCAAGGCCGCTTTTCTGTAGAGGTGGCCAAATGAGAAACTAACCATTTTCGAAGGTTGGCCGTCAGAATTGTTCTTAAAAAATAAGTTATCAACTCTACAGCTCAGTTGGTCGCGCCTATGATAAACGTAAATAAATGAGTGGACAAACGATTATTGGTACTCGCTTTGAGTGTATCGATTTTTTTTATCGCAAGCTTATAATATTATAGTGCAAATAGGTATATCTGTATATAGGTATATAATATGATAGCGGAAACATTAAAGCTTGATTCACTTTAATTCGAGCCCGGACATTGAATTGTATGTTCTATAGCGCATCTCGTACAGCAGAATTTTCAATATTAAATTTAAATGCATTTTGATAACGTCTAAAGGAGGAAAATTTCGGGATAAACCCAGTAAAAATCAGCTTGCGTTTGACAACCACCTCGCCTGATGTTAAGCGATGATGCGGTCTACGATTGAGCAGGCTTCCCTAAATCCATTCACTAACAATTTGAAGACGCCCAGATTGTAACTATCGGAGTAGGTACATATTCTGGCAACGCATTCCACAGACTAGCAGTTCGCACAATAAAAGTAATTGTTTATTGAACTTTCAGTAAAGTCGGGTATTTTTTATAAATGTAGGTACTAACTACTTTTTGTTAGAAAAGCTAACATGGCAAATAAAAACAGGATTTTCATTACTTTTGTCAAGTAAATGCAGCTGTCAGCGATCATACTATATGCGGACGGACTATGGTTTGGTCAGTGACACTACCAAATCAACGCTATTTTCAACAAACTTCTCAACTTATTTATTTTTTCTGGCTTTTACGCAAAGACTTTGTATACCCTACTTTTACGCGATATCCGCCGATTGTGAATTCTAATGTTTTTTTAGTTATTGAATAGGCTAAGGTTTAAAAAAAAATCTACCTCTAAAAGTGGAAAATTAAGAGATGAATCCCTGTTTGTCCTGGGTTTAACTTCCCGTGAAGTCAGTTGTTATTTTTTTTTTTCGTAAAAATATGTTAACGGCGAGTTATCCGAGTCGCGTAGGCAACA